>CM039426.1:17030280-18435280 GCA_022379115.2 Bauhinia variegata | reverse complement strand
GTATGAAACATACTGTTCGTCAAAAACATTTGAAAGCCCCAGAGTACATCAAGAGATCCCTTGTATCTATCTCTCTTAAGATCTGTGTACAAAAGCGGGGCAAACATCAGCGTCCAGCCAATGACAAAGTTAAATAGTCCTTCAGACATCTGAAAGAAAGAAACCAGCGTCAGAAAGATTTACTAATCAATGAGGAAGAAGTATACAGGCAGTAATCATATTTATTCCATGGGATAATACTCACAGGATGAAGAACTGGAGCCTCCATCACATGAATGCCAGCTACTCTGCCAAAATGTTGATTTCAGACATCACTAAAGAATGAGGAAAACAACTAAAAATTTGTTTTGAAAATCAAAAAAACTGTCAGCAAAATATAATTTAAATTGGATGGACAATAAACAAAATATACTTCAAACTTGAAGGAAAAAAAAAAGAAAATTTGCATAAAAAGTAAAAACATACATATTACTTAGAAATCATGGAATCTCCTTTGTACTTAAATGCAGTTAAAAAAAGTGACAAAATGAAAAAAGCCAACATGTTGTCCTCATATATTAGTTACAGTGACTAACAACCAATCTACTGACAAATATAATTATAGCGGGAAAAAAAAGAAGCTCACCCATGTCCAAATTCTCAAGAATCTCCATAATGAAAATAAATGCAATCCATGTCATTAATTAGTTGTAGGCAACAACAGGTGAACGTACCAAAGTTGATGAACGGTAAGATAAAAAAGAAATTGAGAGAAAGGCCCACAAGAGAGTTAATTGTATCAGAACTGATGGCCCATACAGGATCACCCTGTTACAATACAAGTAAAATCTCAGTCAGATTTTATGTGCAATCAATCTTTCCAGAACATATTGAAAGTCGAAAAATACTGAATAAAACGATTCAACTTCTGTCAACAAACCCACATGGATAATTTAGAAAAACAGCCATCACCATAGGTACAAATCCACATGACAAAAAGAGACTACTTAATAGATTATGGCCTCTGGGGAGCTCTCGTTGCCAAGGTAGCATGCTATCAACAACTGAAACCAATATTTTATTCATGGTTCATGGAAATTATATCATTCAAGTGAGAAGAGACAAACACTAGAAAGTTATCTTCAAGATATTTAAGAGAGTACACATAATTGAATAAGTCACTACGATCATAACTAGCAACTGAAACAGACCTTTCTTTTTTTTTTTTTTTGATTGCTAAGGCAAAAATGATAGATCTTAAGTACAATCTAGGAATTGCTAATAGTGTGTTTCATAGCTCTGTTTAGCAGGGTTGTGCAGGAATAATGACGTTGTTCTCTCCTCAAGATATACATTCATAGAAGATTTCCGTTAGAATTAAATTG
The DNA here is from genome assembly GCA_022379115.2 of Bauhinia variegata. NCBI lineage: Eukaryota > Viridiplantae > Streptophyta > Magnoliopsida > Fabales > Fabaceae > Bauhinia > Bauhinia variegata. Next base: position 18,433,916 of record CM039426.1, on the reverse strand, counting down.
AAATTTGCTACTGCAGACGAGAAAAAAAAGAACAAGAATATTCAGCTCCTTCTCTACCAGCAATTCACAAACAGTGCTAAACTTCTAAACAAACCAAGTAATAAGAATCAAGAGCTAGAAAACATTGAAAGAGGTACCAACAGGAGCATAAGGAAGCAGGAAGAGCCACAAAATGTAAACACCCTCAGCGACCCACAGCATTACTTGAAGCAGCTTCCTTACATTATCATCGCCCTCTTCCTCAGAGGAGGTGGCTAATACCGGTCTATTACGGCGATTAGCGTGGCACAAAAGGGCACTCAAATTTAAGCCCTTGTGTTTGAGAATGCGTGGTTTATCACAAAGCCAACTCCTGGAGCTTGATGCACCATGAAACAGCTTTGGTCTGTGTAATTGGGAAAGACAGACTGGGGATTTTGCAGGTGAGGGTTTGGTTGAAAGGAAGACAAAGTTGTTGCAGAGCAATGCTCCAGACGACGTCGTTGTTGTCATCGTCGTCGTCATCGCTTCAGAGAACCTTAAGCAGAAGGCACAGCGTGGTTCTGTTCAGTACAACCAGTAGAGATTAAGTATGATGTCTTTCTCGTAATTCTAAGTAAGACGCAGGGGTAACTTCAACAAATAGCAAATACAATTTTTCTTTTTGGAAATTGACAATATAATTTATAAAGCAACCAAGCGATGTCGTTTAGAGAAACTATTTCCCACTCACAGGTGTCTTGCCCGCGAGAAGGACGAAAAGCCGGGTAGTATTTTCCCGCCTTCCAAACAATGGCTCCCAAATCGGATAGCGCCGAAGGTAAAATCACCGCTAGAACCGCCATCACTATCTCATTTTCTCATGCTTGATCGATTTCGTTTAGTTAAGTCTCCTTACTCGGAAGAAATTCTCCATTCTCTGTTTATTGCTTTTTCGGTTTATGCTGATGCTCATTTCTCAGCTTTGATTTGATGATTTTCATTCGAACTAATGTTCACAATCTTCCCATTTTCCGGTGAAACTTTCAGCGATTGTGTTGAACTTCGTGAATGAGGTAACCACTTTTTCATATGCTTATTACTTGTTTGCGTTTGGGCTTCAAAATTTTTGTATGAGAGTTGGGGTTATAAGTTTTCGCTTAGTTTGTTGTAACTTTGATTATTGGGATGACAATTTTCTCAATTCCTGTTTTTGTTTTCTTTCTGTAACCTTAATAGCATGATTGTATCACCTAATTAATAGCTTGTGACTTGCGTTGATTGGATGCTGAGAAAGTTACTGAACCGCTTGTTACTTTGTGTTTCATCCTGCAATGGCTGATTGTAATTTTTTAGTTTACGTTAAGTCTATTGGTGGATCTGCGAGAATATTCATAGAAAAAAAACAATTGTCTACTTTACTCAGCAAAATAGGCCATTAAACTCGCAAAATGTGGCGGATTCATTGCAAAAGTTCAACCTCAAGAAGGCAGCGGTGCAAAAGGCATTGGACAATCTTGCCGATAATGGGCGTATTTCATTCAAGGAGTATGGTAAGCAGAGGATATACATTGCCCGGCAAGATCAATTTGATATTCCAAACAACGAAGAGCTTAATCACATGAAGGAACAAAATGCCAAACTGCAACAACAGCTGGATGCACAGAAAAAGGCTATTAGCGAGGTTGAAGCAGGTATGCTGAAGTGAAGTTAAGTGAAGGGATATTTATATGATTAGCTTATGGCATTGCTGAATCGTTAATAGTTTTATATATAATGGCTATCATGAATTTTGGTTGAAACATGACTAAGACCCTTGATTTGGCAATTCATGCATGTAACATGTTACTGCAGAAATTAAAGCATTGCAGTCAAATTTAACACTGGAACACATCCGCGAAAGAGAAGCCAAACTGAGAATTGAGGTACCAAACGTTGATATTTATGAGCTCCCTTCTTTGCTGAAAGGGATTATCATTGGATGATTCTGCAGTTACAAATGAAAGTTTGGATCTTTATATCCTATTTCAGGTTGAAGAAATGGAGAACAAATTGGGTAAGTTGCGTGGAGGTGTTACTCTGGTGAGGCCAGAAGAACGCAAGGTAGTTGAGGAGATGTACTCAGAGAAACTAAGTCAGTGGAGAAGACGTAGAAGAATGTTCAAAGACATATGGGATGCCATTACTGAGAACTCACCCAAAGATCCCAAAGAATTCAAGGTTTTTATCTTGGGTTGTGTTGCAGCCATATACTTGAATTTTGATGATTCTGTCTATTATGTGACCTGATACTTGTTTGAAACTTCTGCAGGAGGAAATTGGAATAGAATACGATGAAGATGTTGGTGTGAGCTTGCAATCATTTAGTGACCTGCTGCAACATGGTAAGAAGCGGCAAAGGCAACACTGACTACAACTAATGTCTTTCATAATTATCAACTTAGGAATATAGGTTTTTTGGTATCTTTTCTTTGTGAACTTTGTTACAAATCACATTGCCTATGTATTTACAATCATGACAAAATCTTGGCCTTAGTCAAATTATGACTGTAGTGAAGCAATATCTCATAAATGATGTAAACATGATTGTTCATATGTTTCTTTGGGGCCTGTAATTACGCTTTCTGAATCTTGTTTTTCACTTTTCAAGATGACAAAGCAATCTAAGATTCATTTACTTTGTGTATGATAAAAAAACAATTATTCTAAGTAGAATGGCTATAAGGAGCTGAATCTGTTCCAAAGTGCACTCTATCTGCAAGAGTAAATTGTAAATTGGAATCCTTGATACTTGTCCATATACATAAACAAAATTAAAATCACTATGAACACATAATGAAGTTAAGATACTAGGGGAATATATAGAAAAATTGAAGGGACCAAACAATTACACACTTAGCCAAAGCTATGAAGAAACTCAAGTCTGATACAAAGACCTTGTTCAATATCCCCGCACTCCTCTAGTCCTTACGGAAAATGGCTTCTTCTCCAAACCCAAATGTGGTGTGCTCTGCATCTTGGATCCTGCAACTGCATTCACTATTGGGAGCCTGAGGTCCCTTGCATCAACCTCTTGAGGAGCATGAAACCTCGAAGTTACTTGACTGGTGTTCTGTTCGTTGTCATTGTCATTCTCGCTTTCATCAAAATCTGGTTTCTTTTCCAAAGGATCAGCCTCACCTAGTTCATCCACAGATGAAGTGCTCTCCTTCAAAATCTCTCCAGCTGATTTTGGCTTCTTTTCTAGTTCTTCTGCGTTCTTGTTCAGTTCCTCACCTTCGTTAACACTGAGGATTCCCTTGCCTCTGGAATTTCTTAGTCCGGGACTTGGACTATCTTGATCATCTGGGTCATGTGATTCTGATCTTGAGAGTTCCACGGCTGCTCTTGCAGCGGCAGCTGCATAAGCTGCAGATTCGAAAGCTGCTTGTGCTGCATCAGCTACACCCTTATACTTTTGCCTGGCCTTAAAGGAACCAGAATGTTCATCATCTTTTTCTTTCTCAGGCAGAACGTGGAGACTCTCTTCTATATTTATGCCAAACTTGGGCTCGTTTTGCTTCTGGATATTTGTCTCTACCTGCCAAGATCACACCACATACCATCATTATTTGTTCAAACAATTATGACAAACAGGATTAATTTGGTAATCTTTGATGCCTTAGATTGCATACCTCAACTGAAACAGAAGCGCATTCAAGCTGCAGAACAATACTGTTTTCAGAAGCAATTTCTTTTAGTACCTTCATTCTGTTTTCCAAACCAGGCATCCTCGTTGACAGCTTTTGTACTATCTGCAGGTACCACAAAATATAACAGAGCATGAGGTAAAAAGTATACTGCAGATTGAAACTAGTAAAAAAAAAAGCAGTGTTATCGCATTGCTTTTGGCTTAATTTCTAGTTTGAGTTTATCTTAATGGGTCTCTAAATCAATCGAAAGTCACAGCCACATCTTCTGATTCTTGAAAACAAACCTGAGGACTGACTCCACAGTTGTTCCTTAACTCAATGGCACGACCAGCAAGCTCTTTGCCAAAGCGAGTAGTCAAAACTGCACGAATCTCTTGAAGCTCAGGAAAATCTCCACACCTTGAAGCAGCATAAAGTAAACCTGAAGCTGCTTCCCTTAGTTCCTCTGGGCATTCCCTAACAAAACCAAAGCCAAATCCATCGATATAATAAAAGCCATTTCAAAAGAAAAGAAGAAGAAACACAAACAACAGATTTATAAAAATTCTACAAAACACACCACAACTGAAAATCAAAAACCAACCTTTCTTGTTCAATGAGATGAACCCTCTCGACCAAAAGGTTGCAGTATCTCTCAATCAGATCATACACATCCAACATATTCTGCTCCTTGATCACGTGCTCAACCTGTCCCCAACAAGAAAAAAGAAAAACCCAATTCGTTAAAACCCAGAAAAAGTGATTTCACGATGAAAAGTTGAAAACTTTACGGACTACAGGTATCATATGTCTTACACGAAGCAGGGCTCGTTCATGTTGACCCAGTTGAAGGATTTCAACGACATCAGAGCGAGCTACTTTGAAGCGTGCCTGGCGCTGGTTTTTGAGCACAGCAAGGCGAGAAATGGAGAGAGCAATGAGTGGTTTGAACTTGGCAGCCTTGAAGGATCTACCAAGTAGCATATCTAGTTTCTTTCCCATTTTCACCTACCTTTAAGCCTCTTGAATGTGGCACTGAAATTCGAATAAGCTCTCCGCTAAGGTAATAAGCACAACCAAGAGGCTTTAATGGCAGATACGAATGATATGGAAGCAAACAAGCAGACTCTGGCTGCTTGCTGCTTTAGAAGATGACAACAGAGAAAGAGAAGAGCTTTTATAGGAGATTTAGAACCACTTGGCAATAGACTCTGGCTGCCATTTTCAGAATTCTTTTTTCTTTTTTTTTTTTGCGGGGGGGATTTTGGGTGCGAAAATGGATTTGATTATATTGGTTTTTGCTTACTAGGGAAGGCATACATCAAATGAGAAGTGATATGTGAATGAGGAACGAGTTCTCAAAACGCGGTTGACGCGTCAAAATTGAAAGGCAACCAACTTCTCAGAAAATCCTAAAATTGAATGAAAGCAAAACGCCGTAAAATGGCAACAAAAAGAAAGAGCCAAAGAGGGTCCACACTGGCCTTTTTCATCTGCTGTATACGACGGCAATCGCATAGTTACTTTTCATAAAAAAAATATTTATTTGATATTTAAAATCTTTTTCTCTGGTAGTGACTCTCTTTAAATTTCTAGACATATAGTTAAATGATTTTAAAATAATTCTCAATTTCTATCATTTGGTTAATAATCTGATGTCAAAAAATTATGATAGATTATTGTAATTCTTTATAGGAAGAGTCAAAATTTCCTCCTTTAAAATAATACTTTTGTTGAAATCATCTTTTAAATCCTTTTTACCCAACATTGTCCTCTACATGTTGGTTTACTTTTCATAAACTGAAATAAAACCTTGAAAATATGGATGATTTGAATATTTCCTTCTAAACCTTTTCCATCATTTTATTATCTCTCAATAGAAAAAGCAGAAGGTGATCCAACTTCCTGATTCCACCACTTTTGTACTTGCACACGCCAACGGGGTATAATTGCAGTGATGTCGACAAGTACGTATGTACTGATCTTCCTAGCGAAGACTCTGATGCCCAGAAAGTTCTATCGTCTATTAACAAGAAACCTAGTGATAACTTGTCTAGTATAACCAACCACCACACAGTAATTTTTGGCAATAACAAAGAAAGACCCATTCAAATGCTTTTGCAGCACTCTATTATGCCAACTCAGTTACTTCTTCCCTGGATAATTTTTTTTTAGTCTCTTTCCACCAAAATGTCAAATACAAAGCATGTCAAGAAAACGGTGCATCACACGGTTTTATGTTGCAGAATCAGTGGAAAAATTTATGCTATTGGGGATTTAAAAGTTCTCCGTACCAAAACATCTTTTTTAATGGTTAAATATTTATTCTAGGAATCTTTTTAGATGGATTAAGTTAGAGCCCGGCTTTTATACTGACCACTTCAATATGTAGTCTGTTAACCCCTTTGGATGGTTTATTTTCATGACATTAAAACTGAAGAGATGCTCACCTTTTACTTTCTTTTGGTTAGAAGCAGAGACACTAGTTTAGAAAAACTTATATTGCTTTTACCTTCTGTGCTTATTGTTGACCATGGGGAAATTTTATAGCTTTATATCGTAGCTGAATTTAAAGAAGCAAACACAAGCTTAAGGTAGCATAAATCGATTATATTACACCCTCACCGAACATAATCCAATTCCACCGTTCATAGGACAACCTCCCACCCCTTGTTTCTCCCTTGCCCACTATGGTGAACTGAAGATTTAAACACAATCATTTCTCTGACACATATAGAACTTCAGAATATTGGCTTATTGTATTACTGCATGCCATTTTAACATTTTTTTATTAAGGCCAAACTGAACCTAAATCGTTGCCACTAAATTATCCCCGACCTCTTCCAGTTGAGGGAGACGCTACCGCTGCTACACTAGAGGATAGGCCAATGGAACTTGATTTAAGCACTCGCCTCGTGGCTAATTTCCAGCAACCAGAGAGAAACATAGAAAGGCGCCAAAAAACTTAGAAGAAACTTGCGACAAGTGAATCAACAATTTATGGTAAAGGGAGGGAAGGATTTAGGAAATGGGATATTTTTTATCTCTCTAATTTCTTATTTCGTAATTTTTTATTGGTCAAATAAAAACATAAAATAATACTGCAAAAATTATTCGGTTTTTGAAAATTTATTTTTTTACCAATGTATAGAAATGGAAAATAAGACAACTTAAAAAACAAGGATGTTCCGAACAGAGGGATACAGTGTTAGTTATGCAACTTATAAAAGTTTTACAATTAATTTTTTAATAAATCTTACAATAACACATCGTATGTTCAACTTAAAAATAATTTTTTTTTAATAATACAACCCATATGAATTACATAAATAGACTTCACAAATTACTTCACATCACTAATTCATTTTAATATTTATTTTTTAATTTAATATTTTTAAATTAATTTTATTTTATTTTTAATATATATGTATAAAATTAATACTAAACAAATTTAATAAATTTATATAAATTAAAATATATATAATATATAATAATATATTAAAATAAATTAACCATCACCTAACATACATAATAATATTTAATTAAAATAATATCTAATTTTAATAAACCCTTTTACTTAACATATTTATTTTTCTTTTCTCTACCCCACTTCCACTTCTCTGCATCACTTCTTTTTCTTTTTTTGCCATTTCAAATACAAATTGGACCCATTAAACTGTGCTCCGTTCTTTGAATAAATGCCCGTATCATTCTTTTTCTTTTTTCTACCTGCATCCTCTACTCGCAGAACCTGTCTTTTTTTCTGCCTGGATGCCAACTAGGCATCCTCTACTCAGAACCTGTCTTTCCTTCAATGCACAGCTCTGTGCTCCAGAGATCCTCTGAATCTATAGAAGTCGTTATCTCCTCATTTCCATCATTTCTCCTGTCACTGCTGAGCGTGCATTTCACTGGGACGATGGCAGAAACTTCCAGTGGTCTGATCACCAAAATGTCCATTCCATATTCCGAGGACTTGCTTTCCATCAATTTTACCCAGCCAATGTTAAACCTGTTGACGATTCCTGGAGATGCTAGACCAGGTCCATTCTATGTTTCTATAATAAGCTCGTGAGTGGATTTTCATTATCTACAATACCGTAGTTCTTCAGAGTTCATACTATAATGTATACACTTGAGGTTTATCATGCCATTCGTACCGATTTTTTAATACACTCACCACTCCACTCACATTCCTAAGACATAGAATGCATGTTACATTTCTTCTTAGAATTTCAGATGAAAAGAAAAAATGGATATAGTATAAAAATCTCTTTGGATTCCCAAATGGGGGCGGGGATTTGGCAGGCAACTCTCAACTAATTAACTTGAACCATTTTTTTATGCTATTTATGTTTTAGAGAGACATGTATGCATACAGACAAAACATCCCCAACTCATATAGCCACACATAACTTCACGGAACATGTCAAACAGGAAAAGTCAACCCAACTCACCACATTATTTTCTCAAAGTTATCAAGAGATCCACTCTGTCAGACTTGACACTTAAATGCTTTCATTCTGAAGTGCAAACAGAAAAGCTCAAGATCTTATGATAATGCGCACAGGTGCCATATGATGAAAGCACTGGAAAAGTACAAACTCCATTGCTTCAAGGTTGATTCCAGTTAACCCGATCATGCATATTTTTTCCAAACAGATGGCTTAAGAAGAAAATAGATATGGTGCTATGTCATTGAATGATCTAAAAGATACAACAATCCCGAGTTCTTAAAAACAATCCACGGATTTAAACAAAGGAAATAGAACAACTATTTGGGAAACTGGACTCATAAGAATTCATTGCCACTTAAATACTCCATTTAAAAATGAACAACCTCTTAGTACTAAGATCTTATTATAATTACATACAGTTGTTAAAAAGGGGAGGGGAGAGGAGAGAGAGATAGAGAGAAGTTTTACACCACCTTAGACGAAAATTCAGACCAAAAAAAAAATAAAATTAACTATTTACGCTACCACCCAATGAGCTACAGGATAATTTCCTATGCCACCAAGGGATCAGGTAGGCGGCGACACATAAAGATGAGACAAGACTTCATTCTGAATAAGGGTAGCCACATCTGAGGATAAAGTTAGTCAAGTCCCAGAATATTTCAAATACAACCTAGATAGTCAAGTAGGATACAGATTTACGCGAGTCCACTAAAAAAGGGGTTGAGGACAACATGAAAGAGAAGGAATATAGCAGTCTGCCAAGCGTAGAAGCCGCCCAGATACAACAAACATAAAACTGAAGTAACTATACTAAACACCATTCAGATCCAGCAACAAAAACACCACTGACAACTTTATAGTTGTTATGATTTATCAGAGCTCGCAAAGACATTAAAAAGGAAAAATAAAACAGAAATGAACACTCAGTAACTAATCATTGAAGCCTGACACCATAATCATCAATGCTAACAATGAGGAAAAAGATGAGAAAGGAATTTTGGACTAGTAATATACTTACAAAAATTGCAGGACCATGATTACTGTACCTAAAAAGACAAAAAGGGAAAGAATACTAAAAGTAGAGTCAAATGCAAGCAACATTAAAATAAACTCGAACCAGTAAACTGAGCAGAAGTGTCTGGTAGAAATTACTCACAGATGCAAATTCTCTCCAACAACAAAGCCAAACACCTCAGTGCACATGCCTCCAGAACGAGCAGGCCATGAATAAGATGCAACACAAATTCATTAGGATATGCATAAGAGTAAATTCAATTTAAAAATGTACACAGAAAATACAAAGATGTTAATAAGAAAATCTAAACAATGAATTTTCTATACATAAAATATGTTTGAACATGGCTAAAAGGACTGGAATACAACATGTTAAGCGTTAAATAAGTTATACAGCCTGAATTGAAACAAGATCCCACAGAAGACCACAGAAGGAAGCTAAAAGAAATATCACGCTAGAACAGGATATTTCAAAGCCAATACAATTAGCGCAGCAACTTTCCAATTCAACAGCAGATTAGTTTTGGTAAGACAACTCATCACTTATCATAACTACAAAGGAAAACCAATCATAAGACTTTCCTTAGAGATCAAAGATGACCCTCAATGCTCAACCTAAAAATTTTCCATTCAAATCCATTGACAAGGGATATAATTGCTAACAATTTTTAATGGAATTCATAATAACTCATTCCAGAGCTGTCAAATTAATCTCCCAATAAACAAACCAAGGTACCTTCTCCTGGGTCCCTCAAAGCATCTATGCACTGGAGGGTTGCCTCAGCACATTGGCTGGTTATCCTGAATGAAAAACTAAATTAGAATCTCTAGAACCCAAAGCAGTTATATCAAACGATAAAACAAATAGACTAGATGTAATGGTAGCAAACAAGGATGTGAATTTTAAGTAAAGAAAATTAATTAAAATCCAAATAAAAAAGTCATGTAAAGTTATTAAAAGAGAATTATACAAGAAAAAAACTGGCAAAAGAACAAAAAATACACCAACACCATCAATTACAGATAACAAGAGCAAATATTTTACAATTGCTACGAAAATGAATTAACTTTCCCACAGATTTAATTGCAAGAATAATGTTTGAAGTACAAATACAACTATTCTAAGTGAAACTAACAAGGATTAAATTTCACAATGGCCACACAAGAAAGGGGAAACCGCCATTGGCGTGTTTTCTTACTATAGGAACAGTACACTCCACTGAAAGACACGCCAGTAAAGTGTATGCCTGACCAGACACCACCCTTTATCCCTTCAACAGGCCAACAATTCTGCTGATATCCCTTATGCCGTGCAGAGAAGATAAATAATGCCAAACGATTAGAATCTCAATAAGAATTGACTCATTATATACAAATATCAGCCAACAGCATTTCTGAGTCAAAATCAGCAACATTTTTCACTTGCCCGTGATGAATGGGTGGTTCAACGCTTGTGAAACGGTCAGTCTCTTGTCTGGATCCAAGACAAAAACTTTTTCAAGAAGATCCTTGAAGTTAGCTAGCATCTTTGGGTCCTCTCCAGGAAAGCCAGTAATAATTGTTCCAATATCCTTAGGCTTTATGTTGAGAATCATCCGCTTGATCATCTAAGCAATTAAATTAACACCAGCGTCAACAGACGTTTCAACAAATAACACCTATAAACCCTTGCAAAGACAGCAGAATCAAATATGAAATAAAATATCAAACTTTTTCTCACCTTTTTTGTTACTGGGTCCTCTTCAGTGGCAAGAAAATTCAGATCCAGATCGAAATGCTGCTCAGTAAAAGCTCCCTGAAATAAAAATTACCTAAACATTATCACTCATCAGAAACACAAGAAAATTATTTCAAGATACAAACCACATAATATGTAATATTCGGTAGAAGGAAAAGAAATCCAAAGAGAACTAAGAGAACTAAAATAACCCTCCTAAACACATGCCAGGACTTATCCTCCAAGCTTAAAACTGCAGCAAACAACCAATTATATATAAAGAAATCAAGAGAACTTTACCTTGCGAAGCATCTTTTTGGGAAAAGGGCCCTTCAATTCCATGTGAAGCCGTAGCATGTCATTGTTAGTATGACCAGGAAAAAGAACTTTCCCAGTATAGAGTTCATACAAACAACAGCCTACAGACCAAATATCTAACGGATGATCATACTGCAAGCCAAGTACTGCACATAAACATTCCATAACTCGTTTCAGCAAATATATCATATTCCACAAGATATTAAAAAGAAAAAAAAAAAAAATCAGACATGATAAATCAGAAGTACCATGAAGCAGAACTTACTTATCTCAGGGGCACGGTAAAAGCGGCTTACAAGGTATGGTGTAACTTCATTCTTACCAGCAAACATGGCATTACCAAAGTCACAAAGCTTCAACACATTTTTAGCCTCATTTACCTTGTGAAAAGACAGAACCATACAAAAAGTTAGAGGATAGTTAATCCTTCTTGAAGAAACCATATAAAAACAACAGGTATCAGAGACATACCAACATGTTATCTGGCTTAATATCACAGTGGAGAACACCACAATTGCGAAGATGCTTCAGGGCAATAAACAATTGTTTAGCATATGCTCTTACAGCAGTTAGCTTAAGGCCAATATTGCGGCCAAACTTCTTTAAAACCTCTCGCAGATTCATATGAAGAGATTCAAAAACTAAACAAAGGTGATTCCTATACTTAAAACTTGAAAGGAAACGAACACAATGACGCTTATCCTCTGGATCTGCACCTACTAGTTTCTTTAATATGACCAACTCATCCATACCAGCCTTGTACCTGTATTGCAATAGACACAAGTGAGCAACAGAGACACAAGCCAAATGCAAAAAATTACAATGAAAACATAACCATAAAACCATGATCACTCACATTGTGTCATTATTACGAATAATTTTAACTGCAACTTCTTCTGGCTCACCATTACCAGACTTGAGATTCTTTGCACGAACAACTGTTGAAAAGACACCTCTCCCATGAGCAGCAGTAACTTCATATCGGCCATCAAGTATTTCACCAAAACGATAGCCTGCAAAATTACATAGCAAAATAACAACATATCACTACAAGTCTACAACAGGAAAAATATATTATCTACCAGCATGAAGGGGAAAATGAAGGCCAGCAATCTCAGAAACGGAAAACCTTTCATCAAGATTTAACAGACAGAAGATTTTCCACACCATATTGAGAAGATATATGAACATCAATAATAATGTAACAGAAAACATTGTTGCCAAATAGGGGATCAGAAGGCCTATATTTCCAAATTGTATAAATTGTGAATCATAAAATCCAATAATAAACAAAAAATTGACTGTTTAAACTTCAAAGTATTCACATAGAGTAATGAATATGCACTTGTCTTTTCTACTTCTCCAAACATTGTTAGATAGATGGACCCATCTGGCAATAGAACCTAAAGGAAACTAACTTAAATAGCATATAAAAGGCAACTCAATAATCATGTCCCACTAAATAAAGTTAAAAAAGTTTTTTTTTTTTTTTTTTAAAAAAAAAAGGACCATAACAAGGCATGGCCAGCACAAAACAAGGTAACCGAAATTGGTCAAGCATCACCCAAGGCTCAAAAAGCAAATGAAAAATAAAATTAAATAAAGTAGATAAAATCAATTGGCATACTTACTGTAATACCCCTCTGCATCATCCCAATTGTCGTGCAGGCCACTCCTCTCAATCCGTAAGCCATCTCCTTTGCCCTGCAAAGAAGTCAGACATTCTTAACGGACAGAAAATAGAAATAGATGAAAATTAAAAAAAAAAAAAAATGCATAAAACAAACTTTATTTCAACATACAACTAACAAGTTCCAAAAAATTACCTACCAGACTAGAAGTATAATAATTACTAACACACTTCATTGTGATAACTATCATAACAGTATTATATTAGAATTTTCCCATGCTATAGTTCCATAAACAAAAAGAATAACAGCACATATTACAAGGCCAAAAGTATCCAATCAAGTATATAAACAACGGTTACAGATGGTAGAAGTTAGAATGAGTTGAAACACTAACCAATTTCCGAACCCCAGTTGGTGTCTCGCCAAATATATCATCACAAAACACATCATTTGATCCTTCACTCTGTCAACGTTACCAAAAAAAAATAAATCAAAACTAAACATATAACTCAAGAATGCAAACAATCACACTAATTAGAAGTTGTAGAGTTCAGACATCTGCCTTAAAATATAGATTGAGGAAACGACAAACCTTTGGAGTACCCTCTCCTAGCCCCCCAGCACCAGAAGTCTTCTCAGAAGCAACATTTTCATTTTCTGGTGATTTCCCAACAGCAAAAGTTGTCTCCGCATCATAGACATCAACACCATTCTTACCATCAGGAACTTCTGGAGTGGCAACAGGAATGTCTACAGGCTCCTTGTCTAATAACAGTTAAAAATTCAAGCTTCAGAATGCAACCACAGTGATCAACATACAAGCATAGTACTGAAAGAACCAAAATATAATTACACACACTTTACAACCTATTTCACTTATTTTTTTTAGTTTTTGTTCATACATACTTATGCCTAATATCTAAGAAAAACTATAGAAAATTATTCCTCAAACATTTAAAGACTGAAAAATCAAACAAACTACAGTAATCAAAGAAATCCATTACAGGAATAAAAAAGAAGGGGAAAGAAATAAAAAATAGAAAGTTTTGATGAGCACTACAAACAAAAAGTAAAAGGATAACATAAAAGACTCAAATGCAAATATAAGGTCTAGCTCAATTTAAAATGCATAAATTGACATCTTTTTATCACTTTTTACAGCTTTCACTAGACAAGCAAAAACATTATCATGCGTAGAAATTTCAAATTAGCCCAATCTGAAATGACAGCTCTCGTAAGAACTACAAAATGCATACCTACCTACAATATGCAAGTTAATATGTATCAAACATTAAAACTCTCCAACACGATGTATAAAAGCACACAACATTGCAAGTATACAAGGAAAAGAGCCAACACCATCAGTAAAAAGAATGACTAAAAATCCAAAACCAGGAAAATTGAATTACTATTAGCAATAGTAATACAAAGTACAAAATGTCAAGAAAAGGAAAAAAGATCCACCTTTTTCTTCATTTTCAGGTGTTTGATCTACTCGCTGCCGCTGCTTGTATTTCTCTAAGATAGCTTCCCTTCTCCTTCTACTCTCCTCCTTAATTCTGTTGAGATCTTCTTCTTCTTGTTCAGCAAATTGTAATGTATCTTTCTCTTCGTAGTCATCCTGTTCATACTCACCTCTACAGTGAATATGAATCAAAAAAAAAAAATCATTAATTAATAAATCATTAAAAGAATAGAAGGAACAGCTTACAATGGTAATAAAGTTTCATAAATGAGAAGTACCTTTCTGGTTTGTTTTCACCCCCTTCCAAGGAGTTGGCCATAGAGTTTCGACGCTCAGAATTTCTTTTTCTATCTTGGTGGTATTCTGTTTCTTCAAGATTAGAATGCCTAGAGCGTCTATATCTATCTCGACTGTCATGGCCATCCCTGTCAACCAAATGTCTATCCTTATCATTGACAGACTCTTTATCCTTATTCCTAATTCTATTATCTTTCCTTTCTCTCTCTCTTTCCCTAATTCTATCCCTACTTCGGTTTCTATCATCCCTTTCAATGTCACGGTCTCTATCTCTCTCAACACCACCTCTTGTTCTGTCCCTGCTCCTATCTCTTTCCTTCTCCCTTCTCCTATCCCTGTCAACCTCTGCATCAAAGCTCCTATCCCATTCCTTATCTCTTCTCCTATCCCTATCCATCTCCCTTCCCCTTCTCCTATCTTTTTCAACATCCCTTCGATCCCGCTCATGGCTCCTTTCTCGTTCCTTTTCCCTCCTAAGCACCCGGTCAATCTCCTTATTCCTGCTCCTTTCTCGTTCCTTTTCTCTTTTCAAGTCTCTATCCACATCCCTCTCCTTGCTCCTATCTCGGGTCTCCTGACTGTGATGCCTATCCTCCTTTCCAGCATATTTGCTGCTATAACTAGAACTGTGTTCCCTTGCATCATCTATGATCAAGACTTTACTATCATGGCCATGCCCCCTGCTACTTTCCTCCATTCTTTCATCATCTAGGTCATAGTCAGTCTTGTCTCTACCACCATATGAAAGGGCACCCTGTTCTCCAAGGTGCCTTCTCTTTGAATGAGTATATTCTTTACTACGAGATCGAGACCTGTCCCTAGTACAACCACTTGATCTTGATTGGCTCCTATATCTATAACGGGAAGGTGAATTCCTTGAGGTCCTATGTTTCTCTCCTGCACTTTCAGATGATGAATTCCTGTGGATGATTAATTTGCTTCCATTAGCCTTCGAATCATCATCATCATCACCATAGTCACTTCTTGGCTTCTCAATTCCTTTTGAAGAGCCAAGTTCCCCATGAAGCCTCTTAACTTCTTTAGAAGATTTAGAATCCACATTTCCATTGACCAGACCATCTCTACTGGCTCTTCTATCCTTTTTATCTTGAGGCACAACAGTTGAGCGAGTAGGAGAAACATAGTCTTCAAGTGTTCTATGACTAATGCCACTCTGACAGAAAGTCCTGTCTTCTCCATCAGATGCTGTACTAGTCACAAATTTTTCATCATAGATGTCCTCTCCCTTAGTTTTTGAAAGTTTACCTTTGATCCCTGCAGTCTCTCCGAGAGAGACAACAGCTTCCTCATGCAAATAAGCATCTTCAACATGAAGTCCCTAAACAGCACAGAATGATAGCTGAGTACAAATGCTGCAGATCATAATGCTAAGATAATGCTAAAGAAAATAAACAAAATGTTTAATTAGTTCAATTTGCAAAATTAAATAAAAAGACACGTAACCAGCTCTTACAAATTAATTGTAAGCCATCAGTCTTCACTGAAACGCCTAGAGAGACTTCTTGTGCAATTCACTCGTGTTCGTGTAGTGCAACCAGGTTCTAACATTTCTATTGAAACACTGATGACAAGGTACTCTACCAAGCTCTCACGAATAAAAAATTTCATAATAAAGTCTGGGAATACATAAGGCATTGCTCTGTTTGGTCAAGGAGAGGAAGTGAGATATATTGAAATATCTCACACTAAATTTTCAACTAACATAAGAATTTTCTGTATATTGAGTTTTTTTAAACAGAAAAACACCAAGTACGAGATAATCCAATCCCCTCAACTTTCTCAACAACCAAACAGCTAGATGTCACAAGTAACAAGGAATAACATCACGATAAAATTCGACCACAACATACCAGAATTGCTGTATCAGATCGAGCATCTCGATCTCTTGTCACCTGAATTTCACCCGAGTCAGCATCAGGCTCGATGTGCTTTTTCCCAATCTCACCGACCTCCTCTTCGAGAATCTCTCCCTCCTCTAAATCCTCCTCCGGTCGGTGCTTATCCAGACGAGAATCAACAACAGAATTTGAAGTGGCAACAGTAGCAACAGTTTCATCATCGCGTATGATTTCTTCTTCGTACTTTGTGCTACCATGGCGGTGTCGGTGGTGCCGATGGCCATGGTGGCGGTGCTTGTGGCGCTTCGAAGATCTCTCGACCTCTTCAGGGGAAGATGATCGTCGGTGCTTACGACGGGAACCCTCAGCATCGGTGACCATCGAAGTAGAGTTCACCTTGTAAGGTTAGGGTTAGGGTTTATTGATTTCTGGTTCGCGCTCACGAGAGCGAGGGAAAGGTTACTGCAAAAGGGAAGCGTACGCGCGGAGTTTCCGTATTGGATTAGAATCTCTTCACGAACAAAACTACTCGTAGAAACGGGATATTGAATTGAGAAAGGGGAATATTTACCTTACCTCGCACGTGCAGAGCACCCCGCTCTTTTACTCTTGTTTGCCTTTCGAGTTTCCGCCCATAAAATAGTGGACTCCACATTCGTCTTATATTAATTAATTTTAAATTTTAAGAATATAATTATATTAAAATTTAATAAAAAATAATATTTTTATTTAAATTTAATTAATTAATATATATAATTTATACTAAAAACATTATGCATCCATTAATTTAAATTTAAAATTTTAAAAAAATCTAAGCTTATGAACCACAAATAAAACTAGTTGACGGTCACCTACTATTGAATTATAAGAAAGCAACAAGTCAAATTAAATGTAGGGGGATACCCGTCCTATTCGTCTTGTCTGTGTCGACCATATTTTATCCATAGGCCAAGCACTTCATCAAAATCATTCATAACCTTGTCATATTTAAATTATTTAAAAGGAATTTTTAGTTGTACATTTCTTTTTATATACACCCACCCACGCACACATAAACAAATGTTGTAATCTTTGATTCCTATTTATAGTAAATATATTTGAATTTTCTGTTTAATTTTGAATCAAATTAATTGAAAATTTTGATAATAAACTTTTATTTTCTAAATAATCAAAACCAAAAATACAAATATGAACCATCGTTAAAGTATATATCATGCCTTGACTTAATCTTACCCTAAACTTCATATATAAACGATAAAGTTACAACAATTTTTACAAATTCTATGTCTTCCAACAATTTGCCTTTCACATGAAGTTGAGGCCATTTTTCTTATTCTTAAGAATAACAAATCTCGAGTCATTGAGGTTTCTATAAGTAGCAACTATTACACCTGTATCATCATATACTGCACATCCTATTCTAATTTTTTTACTTAAAATCCAATTTGAAGTAACCTCCTTTTCACTTTTCAGTATGCCATAGGCATTGTTGAATGCATGGTAGGCACTTGACCAGGGTAAACTGGGACTTGACCAGGGTATACGACCATAGAAGGCTTCTCTTCAACCACCATGGGAGGTTTTTCTGTGTTTTGTTGATCTTCATTTTCTGCACTAAATTCTTGAACTTCGAGGATTTCAACTCTGCGATTCATCTTCTTCTTTATCTTTATTGCGAGATCTGATGGTACAAATCTCCCACATACACATAATCTGCGTTGTTTCTGCTCAATCAAATGGTTCTCCACCTCTTCAATGTTAAACCAAGAAGACCCTTGTTAGATTTTCCGAAGTATACATTATACTAGAAATTGGATAGACACACAGTTGGAATAAAATCTCTTTTATATAAATTTTGAGTTTTTGAATTAACTTTTTCATAAGGGCAAAAGCACTTCTAAATAAGTCAAAATACATTTTTTTTTAAAAAAAAAAAAGTATAGAAGAGATGCTTCTAAACAAAAATAAAACCAATAAGTGTCGATTATTGTTAAAAAAAAAAAATTAAAAACCCAAAAAAATATTTTTAATTTTTATTTTTATACTTTAAAAACACTTTATATATCAAGTATCTTATGTATAGCAACCTTTATATATCAAGCAAAACATTTACCTTTCATCCTAAGAATAACTCTTCTGAGTTTTCTGCAACAAGAATTGCAGTCAATGTTGAGTCTCAAGATCATGCAGCAATACTGCCATTATTATAACAGAAAAGCTTCATCAAAAACTATAACATTCCCAGGAAATGATTATTAGGAAAGAGAGAGGCCCGCGTTCATGGAAAGAAAAAAAAAAAACTTGCCTTTTCTGACATGGGGCTGGGTTTGACAGATTCAACTATTGGTTTTTAATTTGGAAAGACCAAAAAGCATATGGGGAAAAGAAATCTGAGGTTTGAGAATATGAATGATCATGGACCAACTTATAAATCTACTTTTGAGAAATTTTCTTTTTTCATCTTGGAATCTGATTCTGTCAAGGCTACCAAGAGGAGAGGATGTTCCTGTTTGACAGTTCTTTTATCCTTAACTTCATCTTAAAGCTTTGACAACATGGTTCCAAGGGGAAGCATCTCTTCATGCCCATGGTTTGCAACTTTGCATTGCCTAAAGTGATAAGGTAAAGAATCTCTTTCTTATTTCCAAAGTTTGACATGTACAACCATCAAAAAATACCTTAAATACATGAATATGAATATTAGACACTTTAAAAATACCAATATCATATCCCTCCTTGTTGATAAGGACCAAAATCATATTTTTGAAAAAACTGATTTAGCGCAGTAATGTAATCCCAAAGAAAAGGCTCTAACACTTTACACTTTAAGATTAAACCCACCTTACTCTTTATGCTTGAACTGATATTAAAAAACTGGCATTCACATTCTATTTATAACAAAAAAAAAAAGACTTATATTCTCCAGTCAAGTGGGTACTTTATAAGTGTCTCTACAAGTGCTATATAAGCTGAGGCTTCTTTTAGCCTTGGTGAGTGCTCAAGATCTGACTCACATTTTCTGAACTTTTTTTTTCCCCCAAAAAAACAAGATTCATCTATTTATACACCATTTAATTGCACCTACATACCCAGGACTGTCTTAAACACTGCACAATTGGCTAAAACTTTGCTATTAACAAGAGATACTATGCATCAGAATCACATGTCTAAGTGGGCCAAATCCAAAAGGCAATGAATTACAAGACAAATTGATAAGAAAAGCAGATTCAATCATCAATGCAAAATCTTTTTCTTTTCTTTTTTCTGTACATAGTCAAATCAATCTGCAGAATATTATTATCAACATGCGGATACTGTCTGAGCTGTAATCAACGGTGGAAAGAGCGAAATAACCGTTTGATGATTGCAGCTTTAGGGAGAAGAGTTCTGTTCATGGGAGTAATTTGGTGTGAAGTTACTCTACCAACTCTTGATAATCTAAAAGTGAGTGTCACTGTCTTTTCCAACACATCCACAACTATGGACTCTGTTTCTGCTGAAGAATGAACAAAATGAAGCATGTATCAGATCACTTAATCTACACAGATTGTTACCTAGTTCTGTGAAAGCACGAAAACAACAGTTTCACTAACTGTTATCTATAACTAACCAAATGAGCAAGACAAAGGTGAAAAAATAATGATTGCAATTAATACCACCTAGAGAAATCGGATTTCTCGCATTGCAATTAATATAGTTGTTGACCGGAGGAAATCTTCTGTCTCCAATATTGTCTCGTGGGCAACTTGATCAATTACTGCTCTATGAGACAAGATGGAAGATAAAAAGATTTTGTCTTGTTATTGTTATAGTGTACCATAAACTATTAGATGGATTAATTGGTACATAGCTTTACACCATCCAACAATCAATAATAAATCACATCAACCACTGCACTAACTAAACCAATTTTTTAGATGTAGGTAGACTTGAAAAAACTAAACTTTTGACGACTTTGTTCTTTTCTGTGTCTTTATACTCAGAGTGGCTATAGTTGCAAGTTGCTAGTATTTAAACTCGGCCGCTTAGAATATGACAAAGTATAAAAACATAGGAAGCTCATGGAAACTGAATTTCCAGAAAAACCAAGATTAGATGAGTCCGATGCATGAACTACTATTTTTTTTTTTTTTTTGTAAAAAAAAGAAAAAGAAAAAGCACAGTTATTATTTACCAATTACAGTTTCCCCAAGCTTCCTGCCAAAACCACATGCAGGGCTGCTTCTAAGTGGCAGGCAACAAGGACCAACTGCCACCTGTTTTGATGGGTTCAATTCTTAACCCTTATTGGGAAGCAGACAAAGAAGACGGAAATGGCCAAAACTGCTATTCTTTTTCCAAGGGATAGCTTCAAAACGACAAAAATCTGCAACTGATTTATCCACTCTCACTCAAACTCTAACCCAGAAATCTCAATGCAAGAATCAAACTTACCATTCATTTTGGTAATAATGTCAGCAACTCTCTTCTGGCACTCATCACATTGCATATCTGCAGAAAGAACAACCTCCTGCACCTGCTCTGTGCAGAAAAAGCAACCATAAGTGATCATAAGACCACAAATTCTGCAGACCCATCTGTCAAAAACAGAAACAAAACAAAGAGAAACAAACCAGTGGCAATGACAAGGACTCCATGGATGCCAGGGTAGTTGCAGAAAGGGGAAAGCCATTTGAGATTATTATACCAACTTCCTGCTGCAGCTCCTTTTTGCCACCATCAGAGAAAGCCATAGCACTTTTTTTAGGTGGGAGGAAGCTGTGTAGACCAGAAGAACCTTCATGTACTTTTAAGATAGCAGGTTAAATCCCATCCTGCAAAGAGAGAAATATGAAGAAGAACTCAAGAAAGTGATCTATTAACATCTCTTCGTGCACTGATAGAGCTAGCCAACCTCTTGGGATGCTTGAGGCTTCAGAAGAGTTGGTGGGCAAGAAAGAGAATGCAGAAAGTGAAAAAGGTTGTGAGCCTAAATTGACAGAGATGGATCTTTCACTGTGTGCAGAGAAAGGCCCCACATAGTGCTCTGTTCCTCTTTTCTTCACATCAATTATTCCCTCTGGATTGCTTATTGAACCAGGCACTAAATTCATCAACTGGTTTAATTATTAAATTACCTAATTATAGAGCTCCTCAAGTAGCTTCCAGAAAAAAAATAATATATATATATATATATATATATATATATATATATATATATATATATATATATATATATATATATATATAGTGGTTCTCACACAATTTGTGCCACAATATTCAACAAAACAAAGTTCAACTCAAATTGTTGTGTTTTGAATATATGAGAACCCAAAAGTATATCCCCTTACATACTCAACCAATTCTCCTTGGCTCATTATTCTAAATTCTAATGTTACTGTCTTATTCCTTATACTAATGCATTCTCATTTCAATAGCTTAACAATGTTGTGTAATATTCATTTTCTAATTTTTGACGAATCAAACTGTTGTGGCACAAGAAATTGTATAGATAGTTAGGGAGCATATATTATTCCCCATTTACCAACAAAATTTTAAAACAATTGACGGATAACTGAGTTTCCTATGTAGGCGAATAATAAATAATTTTTAATTATGTGTATGAAAATTTTTTATCAAAATAGATTGTATCTACTTCCATGATCTACTTAAAAAAAAAAGTGATAAATTTCTATGATTATAAGCTAGAAAGCCCTTAATTCATACCAATTCTACATCTGAAAGGTCAAACCATTTTAACATTTATGTAGCTGAGGACTAATAAGCAGTTGAATGATGGGTAGATAAAATTACTCTGACTAGTTTAGTGGACAATGTTTTGGCAATTGCTTAGTATAATTAAATGAGAAGATTGTAAATGAATAATAATAATAATGGTTTAAAGTAGAGAAATTGTCCAAAGGTACTTGCATCGGATTCATTAGTGTAGGTCCTGGTGAGTGTACAAAGTCAAACAAGTGGCTCATGCTTGGGCTCATTTTTCTATTCCCAGAGGTCCATTTCAATGCTCATCAACGGTCGACTCTTATAAAGTCGTATAAATAATCTATACATATCAAATCAAACTCACGCTGAACCAGCATTATTGCGTATTGCTTTTACCTATTTCTACGTCTCTCTCGTATTTAAAGATAATGTAAACATTGGTTGAAAGAAAATTTGGATTTGGTCCCAAGTTCTTAGAATCTTCCCCGCCTCAAAGGAAAGCAACATATCCATCCATTTTATATCTAATAAAATATAAAGTATGTATATTTCTTGTGTCAATATAATATGGCATACTTACGTAATATTATAGAATTCAATTCTTAATAGAAGTTTAACTTCTGTATACTGATAAAGGTTCGATTTCTAGTGATGTGTGCTAAGATACCCTTGGTATATGCATAATTCTCGCTTTATTTCATCATGGCAAAATTAAAATAAATAGTTTGGGTAAATTGTACATTAATCATAAAAATATATCAATTATTTACTTGCATGAACCTTCCAAGAGTCATTCGTCGTATAAAACTTGTGTAAGTTAAAACTAGTCACACCCTCTTTCATGAACCCGAATCTCCTGCAGACGATGCACAACCCTATAATCGATTACAAGCTGTTCAATCTCTACAAATTACACAGTCAACACAGATCGAACAATCACTGCAGGAGATCCAAGAGATCCAATTTCCTCTTTCGTTAAGGAGAGAGGAAAGGGAAGGTTTTCAAGTTGTGAATTGTCCTGCGATGTTTTTTTTTTTAAAGAGAATCTTTCATGCTTTTAACTCATTCCCTGTTATTTTTTCCCAGGAGGCCCTCTTCTAACTCGGAAATTTATTCAGGTGCAATTATTGCACCGTGCAATCCGCAGATGCAATTTTTGCACCTTACAATCAGCTTGTCAACAGTTGAATCAACTTCTCAACACAGTTGCAGGCAGATCTACCAAATCCGGATCCAACCTTCACCTCATTCCCTGTTATTTTTCTCAATTCCTAAATAAAGCTATAACTTGCTGAATGTTCTTCCAAAGAGTATCTTTCGTGTTAACTGGCATTTACAGCATTACAGATATTGAAGTCAAATCAAATAAATGGAAATCCGTGCAAGAAAAGAGTATCAGACATTAATAGAAATGCCCACAAGATAAAAGCAAGAACCAAAGGTAAAAAGATATGTTATTACTATTGGAAAGTTACACGAATTTGAATTGGAGAATCCTATAAGAAAAGAGCCGCAGAAACTATCCTAAGTTAGACCCAACGCGGTTATTCTCCTCACTACAACAAAGAGTTTCTGCCAAAACTTAAATGGCATCATCCTTGCCTCTTCGGGTTTCTATTTCATACAAGAACCCAAATCACACGACGCTTAGATGCCATGATTTAATCAAAAGAACATTAATTGGAAGCAGAAAAGGGATTAACCTAACAAGCACTTCTAAGTTATGAGAACCAGGATAAAGAGAAGGCATGCATCGAATAGATGCAATACGGGTTACGCATATTTACTTAAGGGGGAAACTAGACATCCTAATAAAGATTGAGTCACCTACACATAACCAAGTTAGTTAAAGAAGGCACAACTGAAGAACCCAAAATAGAAGGATCTCCCCTGTATTTGTAGTCATCATGCTCAACCTTCAAGGATGCTGGAACCATGAATTTGTCAGAAGCATGGGACTGTGACTCCTTCGGGGACTTTCTACCGTAAGTTTCAGAGTATTGCAGCTTACGAGTAGGGCTACCACGTCTCCTCTTCCTAGATGATTTCCATCTCAATTGATATAGCAAACCATCCTTCAAAAGGTCCGGAACCACCACCGATTTTGATTTATCAATTTCAGCATCCGAACAGTTGTTTTCTTGGTTTGATTGTATGCCATCTCCGGGGGATGATGCCACAGTAGCTTTACCATCATAAGATTCGCAGGGACTCTGCGCTGTTTTCAGGCTAGACAATATAGAACTCACAAGGTCAACCCGCTCTCTCAAATGCATCCATTCATTCCCCATCCACTCCTGAGAACGTCTCAGGTTACCAAAATCAAAAGATGACACCAGTTTTTCCCCTGCAAGACACAGGAACAACTTATTCACCCTAGTAATAGGATACCCTGTGTTATAAAATGATAAAAAACTACACCAATACAAATTGATCAATTAATAATAGGACAGAAAATTTTCCAAACCTGGAAAATAAACTTGATATTTAGCTTCAGACTCCTTTTGAACAACAATTCCTTCCCACCAGCCATCATGCCACCATACATCAACAAGGGAACCCGCACCAACCACCCAGGAAATTTCACATTGATTAGACTGTGGGGCAGGACGAACCATGGTCCTTCCATGCATGTGGATGCCCAAATTATCTTCTGCTGCAATTCTGGAAGCTGGAATCCATTCCTAAGACAAAACAAAATAATAACGCCATAATAATGTTAAGTTCTAGATAAATCAATAATTCTAGGAAAAATTATTACAAGTCGAAGATGGTAATTAAGATACCTCAAGCTTGTTATCTTCATCAGCTGCATCTTGAATGTCATGATATCGCACCTTCACCTTATTTTTGTGCTTCTTAATAACAGAAGCCCTAAACCAACAGCCTCTAATTCCACTGTCTTGAGAGAGGACCTCAACTTGAGAACCCACTGGTAAACTCTGTAAAGAAATTTCATTTGTTTCTTTGATGCTTGTAAGCTGGGAGGACACAGACTGTTTTAAGGAATTTTCTCCAATTCTACTTTTCTGATTTTCTGATTCCACAGCAGCCAAATCAACTGAATCTTGGACATCAATTTTCACCCTGCGCAATCTCTTCTTAGGTCTCACCCCAGTAGAACAAAGAAGGTTCTCTTCTTGTTTTGGGCCATCGTCAGATTGCTCAGAAATCCCATTAGACTTCAAATCAGAAAGGGTATACATGTATCTGAGTATTTCCTGCCTCCAGTAACCTTTAATTTGAGTTATATCAAAGGGTTTAACATCATCGTTGTCAAACTGACTGTCACAAACAAATGGTTCCAATGGAGTATGTCCTGCCTCCTTCTGAAACTTTTCGTAATGCTGGGGGCTGAGGACGGTAGTCAATCCATCTATGCATTCAACACTTAGATCTTGAAGACAAAGAGAAAAGAAAATCTCTCTGTCGCAAAAAGGGCGAGGCAAAGCAATACCAACCTCATCAATTTTGTGAAACCAGCGTACCACAACCATCTTGTTGCCTCTGGAATCCTCATACATATCTTCCAAGTAGGCAACAAGACGTTTGTCTTCCTCTGCTAAAACATATACGAAGTCATAAACCTGAAAATATTTGAAGAGAGGGAAATGAAACAGTATTGTAAGAGTCGGATACCATACAATAAAGGATTACTGAAGGAAAGGAGAAAAAAACACAAACACACACAAAATAAAAATAAAATAAAATAAAAAAGATAATTACTCACTGATATCTTAAAACCATTCCGCCTAAACGACTGAAAGTGCTGTCTTCTCTTCCTACAGGTCCATGAAGACCCTAACCATGAGAAGTCTGTTGTAAAACTACCCAGTTTCCGCAATTGATTATCCTGAAAGCAAACAAAGCATAAATGGATAAGGGTTTCATTCCGCATAAATAATAAGGAACAGTGCAGGGTTCATTATATCTGCATATTTAATAGAATCAATACCTTTAAGGTTTCAATATCCATCCCGTAACCACAACCATCTCTGGAATCTATAGGAGCGGCAGCAGATACGTCCTCTGTTGATGAGTCTGAAGAGTTCACAGGACAAATAGAAAATAATTAATTTAATCAGAGAAACAGCTATCGCAGCACACAAATTAACCACCTCAAAGAAACACTTCAATTAAAAAAGGGTAGAGAGCTCAAAAACAAAGTATCAAGAAAATTGCGGAAAATACCAGAGGCATAAAATAAAGCCCAAGAGATCTCGTGCTGTATAATTTGTAACACGATGCCTAACCTGAAGGCTAGGAGATCTCAGTCACAAATGAGAAAGAAACAATCAACAGAAAGAAAATAATAACAAATAATGAGAACACAAAGAGAATTAATTAATTCAATCAGAAGGACAGCCATGGCAGCACACAAATTAAACCACCTCGAAGAAAACTTCAATTGGGAGAGAAGAAGAAAAAAAAAAAAAACTAGAGAGCTCAAAAACAAAGTATTAAGAAAATTGTGGGGAATACCAGAGGCATAAAAGCCCAAGAGATCTCGTTCTGTATAATTTGTAACACGGACGCCTAACCTGAAGGCTAGGAGATCTCAGTCACAGATGAGAAGGAAACAAGGAAGAGAAAGAAAATAATAACAAATAATGAGAAGACAAATTTGAGAAAAACCTGGAAGAAAGGAAAGAGATAAAAAGGATTTGAAGAAACAAAAACTACTGGGACGGAGAGAAGACAAATTGGAATTCCACAGGTTGAAACCTAGGTGGAGAGAAGGGAGAAGGGAGAAGTGAAAAATCCCGGATAGCTAACGTTGATTCGCACACCGGACAACAGCCCAGACATGAAATTCAGACGAAGTAAAGCATCTAATCTGTCCACAAGTTGTTTTAATGGTTTGGCTCAGATATAGAATCGCCAAATCATAACCCACATACAAATTTGGTGGGAAACAACAAGGAATCTCATCGGAACACAAAAATTAAGTTTTCATCCAAATTAACGCATGCCCGACCCTGAATCCCAAAATTCAAAAGCAGAAAAGGTGATCTGCAATGGATAGGACGAAATTCCTTAAAAAATTTCCAGCAAAAGTAGATAGACAGGTGAAGCGTATGAACCTGAACAGATTGAATTCAACCAATCAATCACCTCTCTGCGTGATTTGAGCTTCAACAGCGAGAAAGATGGTCCCATAAGAACTAGCGCTTCATGCCGAATGGCATAGTGATAAGTCATATGCCTTGAGCTCTTCTCTTTCCCTACGACAGCCAGATCTGAGCTCCCATCCCTTCTCTTCAGGAAATAGTGAACCTCCCTTCTCCCTCTGTCGTTGGATATGAACACCTCCTTCCAGCTCACATACGACGTCGTTGCCGTCGATGCCAACTTCTCCATCGCCGGAAACCCCGTATAACCTTAAAGTTTGAAAATCTCAATCACCAAGAAACCTAATCGAAATTGAAATCCAAAAACGCAATGGAAATGACGAGAAATGCCTATGTATCCCTCTTTCTCGCTCGCGCTTCTCTGGGTGCACTCTTTCTCTCTCTATGAAGTTGAGAAGATTGGGGGAGAGAGAGATGGGGGTTTGAATTGCAATTTAAAAACTTATTTGAAGGAGCGAGAGAGCTAGGGTTTCGAGATTGGGTATAGGGATAAAGATAAACGATGGAGATTACATCCACGAGGATGACACGGGGGAAAGACATAGGAAGCTACGCGAATTAAATCGTGGAATATGAAAACTCAAAAATGCCCCAAGTAATAGTCAAAATTTACGGCATTGTCCTTCCTTAGTTTTCCATCACATGTCGCAAACTGGATTTGCCAAAGTGACAGACAACGAAGATAAAATGGTTGTGCCCGTAATTGCCGGTGTAAAAGGAAAAATTGAAGACTCGAAACTCTGGTTGCCACTTGCCAGCTGTCAAAAACAAAAAAAAATATCTAAAACGAAAGAAAATATTTTAATAATAATAATAATAATAATAATAACTCATAGCTTTTGCAAATTGTAATTTGTATTTTCTCCAATAAACATTATAAGATTCTATTAAATTTTTTTATTGTATGTTATCAATTTTTTTAATTTTAAATAATATTAGTCTCACATTTTCAATAAAAAATTATCCCACTTTTAATGTTGGGTATAAATATACGTAGGTAAAAAAAAAATTAAGGTGAATAAACGTCTAATTTCCACGTCAAGAAAATAAAAATAAATATTATACTTGAAAATTTAATAAATGAAGATTTTTCTACTTATAACGTTTTTTTTTTCATTTCATAAATAGAATTGAATTTTAATTAAATCAAACCCTTAATCATTAAAAAAAAATTCCTAACTTAGCTTTTTTTTGTGTCTACATCAAGTTGGATAAAATAAATAAATAAAACTGATGAATTATGTCATGCAAAAAATGGGGGCTGCCACGTATGGAGACGTGGAATGTGGGCATCCACTACATGGATGCATGTCAAAGTCCTTAGACTGTGTAGTGTTTTGTTGTCTATTAAATCTATTATTAAAATCAAATTAAATTTTAACTTCACTCAGAAAAACTTTTTTTATAATATTGTGTTTGCTTAAAATATTATTATAAATTACATATTAACTTATGAATATTATTTTTTAAAATTAATTATAATATTATAAATTAAGATTTATAGCACATAATATATGGTGGAAGATTTTGTCTCGTTATAATCATACTATTTGCAAAAAAAAAAAAAAAAGTAATGAGAAGCTCCAAAGTAAACTGTCGAAATAAATGACAAAAGTTCCGTTCATGCAATTTGATGAAGAAGATCTTGTGGGGGACAATGTCAACGTTTAATTGGAGTTGTGTAATAATGCCTATAATAGTAGTTTTGGTAATTCACTTTTTCATCATTATGTCTTCAAGTTGTTATTTTTTTTATTATAAAATATATTTAATATCAAGAGTATATATTAATATAAAATTAAGTAAAATTATAATAATAATAATAATAAATTAAGTAAAATTATAATAATAATAATAATAATAAAAGGTTTATTAAATGTATCTTCAAATTTTGAATTTAAAATATTTAAGTAAGCCAGAATAATATTGTATTAATTGATTTATATATTTAGTGATTTATTTAACTTATTACAGTAATTAAGGAATTTTTTTTTACAAAAATTTAGAATCATTACCTCTTTAACTGCAAGGAGGATTTTTTTTTTCTTTTTGTTACAAAAAAAAAAGGTTAGAATTATTAACCTGTCGAAAACTTAAGAAAAATATGTAGAAAGGATATAGTCTTGTATATTATTAAAATTTCTCACTATTTTGTTGGTGTAAACTCTTCATTATTAGTTTTTTTTTTTTTTGATAGACTACATTTAGTAGCTTTTTCAAGGTTGATTATGCTATGACTATATATTTTTTAATATTAATTATATTTCTAACTAAAGGTGGTATCAAAAATTGGTTCATGGTTTAGTGTGAAATGATCGATTTACATTTTACATATAGCAATTTATATTTATTTAGGTTTGCTATGAATATATATATATATATATATATATATATAGACGTTTGTTTATGTACATGTATATTTTATATGTATATTTTATTTATACAATAATATAATTAAAGGTGCAACAATAGATATGTAAGTAAATATTTTTTCTATTTTTTTTTAACACATGACAAGAAGAAAGTTTCAACTCAACTTTTTAAAAATTAAATAAGCATTCTTCTAATAAAAATAAATAAATAAACAAGTATTTTACTACTAGACTCTTCCCAATATATTTTTTAACTAACATTCTGATTATATCGTTCTTTTTTTTTTTTTTTTGGTTATATATCAATATGAAATTTTATTTTATGTTTATAAACAACCCAAATAATTTCCTATTACAATACAACTTATAGCTTATTACTATAGCCTTCTTAAAATTATACAATTCGAAAGAACTTACCAGTTGGTGAAATGAATATGTTCTCCGTAATAATGATTATAAAGATATATTTTTTGACAAATTTCCGTAATAATTATTTTATATTATTATTATTTATCCTAATGAACAACTAAAAACATATATGGTCAAAATATTTATCACCAATAAATAATAAAAATAAAAATAAATGTTTTATAAGAATTATAAAATAAAATATTTTATAATAAAGACTATTAATTTTTTTCATAACATGCGTTATAAAAATGATTGAAGAGAGTAAGTAATATTGAAAGAAAATAAGATTGTCAACCATTATTATGACATTCTACTCTTAATTAAAGAGTTTAACCATCTAAAGAGGAATAATAAAATAAAGATAAAATTAAATATTATAATATTTTTTAAAAAACTAAGAAAAAAAAAAACTTTAATTACTTACTTTTATTGATACGTAACTTTGTATAATTGAATTAAACATTAAACATGTTTTTATAAAAATAATTTAAACGTTAGACCATGAAATTATAGAACTAACATCACGAGTTGTTTACACTTTCTTTTAGGTCTTTTAATATATTTTTATTTTTATTTTTATTTTTATTTTTATTTTAAAAAATTATTTTTATCTCTTCATATAATTATTAATTTTTTTAAAAAATCTCACATTTAAAATTATATAAAACTAATTTTTACATTTAAAATTAAAACAAATGTAAATATTATTAAAATATTTTTTATTTATATAAAATATTTATTTGTATTTTAAAATTAAAATATAATATTTATCTAATTTAAAATATTAAATTATGTATAAAAAAATTCTCCATTATTTATTTACAATTTTATCCCCTACAACTAACAGCTAACTAGCAAAATGGCAAATATAAGGTGTGCAAAGATGAAAATAGCTTTTTCCAACGTTATAATCCTCAGTCCTCGGTCAATCCGAGCTACAGAGAGTCCATTTTGGCGGTGGAAGGCAAGGTGGCCCCACCATGCACCACTTGTCCTGCCATATCCAAAGGTGGCCCACATCAGACTATAACCCGATACAGCGCCGGAGCACCATAATTTGACTTTTCGAAAAAGAAAAAAATATTTATCTTTTTTTTTTTAAATAAATGAATAAACAATTTCACGAAAGAAGGAGGCAAGTGGAATAAAGGCAAAGCAGGTGACGTAGACCATAGAAAATGGATCCAAGAGACAGCTAAGCCGGCGGAATATGGACGACGGGGAAACGGGATCTTCCCTTTGTTCCTTACGACTCTGAGCGGTTGTCCCGTTCAAATTGTGAAGTGGGACCCATCTAATTCACCGGGTTTTACCGGTAACAGCGAGGACCAGACTAAATTGCCTGCATTGGCCAGGTCTTCACGTGACTGTCACATTCCGCATTCAATTATTACATGACACGTCTCTTATTTATTTATAAGAGAGACATTGCAAGATGCGGGCGGTCTCACCTGGTCATCCGTGGACCCCCACTCTGTCTTGGTTTATACGGTGCACTCAAATAAAAGACGAATTTTTTTACTTTTCCAATGACTGAATTATGGTGAGATCTCGTGTCAAGTTAAAATGATACGCTAGATATGATTTTACCATTTCGACCAAATTTATTGTATTATAAAATGATGTTTAAAACATGCAAGTGCTGAAATTTTATTTCTTTTTAATTTATTAGCTTTACAATTATGTTTATATATATTCACGATTTGCTTTATTTATTTATTTCTGCGCATTTCTTTCATTTCATTTTTTTTTTTTGGTTAACTTCTCATAACATTTATTTCCACCTCTTATAAAAAATAAAAAATCCTCCTTCTATTAATCACATTTTCATCGATTCCTCAAGATTTTGTGGTTAGGTACATTTTAATACTATTTCATATTTACTCACCAAACAAATTGGATAAAAATAAATGACTTGACATTGTTCTATAATTTCTATCACCTATTATATTATTTGATTTTGATTGACCAAATATTAAATATTTAAATAAAATCATCAATCAATATAACACATTATATATATATATATATATATATATATATATATATATATATATATATATATATATATAAAATAAGTGATACATTCTCTGATAGATATATATATTGTTATAGACAAGTGAGGGATACACTTTATGTGTATTAGAGAGAGGTTAAATTTAAACCAAGATCATAAAAACGTTAATGTTTTATAGTGTTAAAAAGGGATTTTTAATCACTTAAATTTTTGTCACTTCTGATATATTTATATCATATGTGTGATGATAATTATAGTAATAAAAAATTAAGATTATTTAAGTGTGTTGACATAAATTTTAATATATTAAAAAATTATAAATTATGAATTTTTACTAGTAAATAGACTTAATTGATTAATAAAGTAAATTCAATTACAATGTGAGCAATTTGAATCCATAGTAAAACAAGTGTTAATGTTCAAACTCAAATATGTTATATTTACTTGGTGATTTTCTTGTTTTGAAAATAATTTTGACCGTTAATTAGAGACACTCTCACTACACACGAAAAAGAAATTTATATGATTATTGATCTTAAGCTTATATTGCATCTCGAAAATATTAGGTACTGATTAACTTCATTGTCAAAATATATTTTCATGCAGCTAGATTTTTTATTTTAGAAAAATACAATAATACATACATCACATGGCTCATGTCATCCCATAAAAAGCCTTTTACTAGATGTTTCTCTAAAATATTTAAATTCATTTTGTTATTTCTCTACAAATTTTATTTAATCAATCATTTATCTTTGCGGGTATACCTACATATGTTTGTCACTTTCATGACGTGTGAACATTTAACATCTTTTGTCCCTTACATTATTTTTTATTGTAAGATGTAAGATTTATTGGCATAATATTAAAAATAAAGTTTAATATAATAATATAATATTTAGAGATAAGGCTCTAATTTTTTTATCCCTATATTAAATTTGATTTTTCTTTAAATATTTAAATTAATATTCAAAATTTTATATTTTCATTTTATTTATGAAAAAAATATCTTTTACTACGTTGATTCCCTTGTATTGACATACGTTCTTTTAACAATATATATTACATAAATGTTGTCTTCATCTTTCGTGAAACCAAACTTAGCTTTAGATATTAAAACAAACATTCACTATCAAGTATCAAATACTGAAATGTCTTTATATTGGTGAAGTTTGCCCATTCGTCTCTTTCCTTTGAGTCAAAAAGAAAAGGAAGAAAATCAAAGCAGAATCCATTAAGCACTAATCGATATGCACATGATTAAATGTGTTCATACTTTTTTCTTTTATTTTTTTGATATTATTTATTTATATATGAAATTATATTAAATATCTACTAATTTAATTTAAATTAAATAATATTATAAAATAATAAAAATATATTAAATAATACAATTATTTTCTTAAGACTTAAACTCAATCTCTTTCAACATGTTTCGTACTAAAAGCATTAGCTTGTTGAGAGATTCATCCATTCTCGTCTAGACAAGGGATCAGTCTTGTACTCAGCACGTGATATCCTACATGCAAGCCAGTAGTTGGACCACATCAATTTCTTGGGTTGGGGTTAGTTAGGGTTACTGGATTACCTTTTTAAGTTTTGGACTTATATTCTTGTTCTAGGCTTAAATGTACCAATTTCTATTGGGTCATTTCTTTAATCACTCCCTTTTTCCTTTACACACCCTCATCCTATTTTGATTTTACACTACACCATCGCTTTTTGTTGGGGCGTTAAAAGAAAAGGGGGTGAGAGATGAGCTTGCAGATAAGCCCATAGTTCGTGGGCTGTTCTTATAATATATTTTCGACTTTATTTTTAAAAGTTTAGAATTTTTTTAAGGCAAAATTAATTGAATTAAGTCATAAACCAATGAATTGATCTCATGTTTAATAAATAGTTTATTTTTATTAAAATTTCTGTCAATAATTTTATAGCCCAATATACTTTATATTTTCATGAGTTCCTTTGAAAATTAATTTAGTTATTGGTTAATTAACTAAATATATTTTAATTAAAAATTGGAAACTCCCATGTTTAGCTTTTTGCCTAGCTGCCTGTACGGCGATGTTAACAGAGTGACGCAGTTAACTGCAACACAAACTCCACTTCGTCTTCTCCGCCTCCTTCTTCTTCTCCTCTTTTCCGTCATTCATTCATATTTCATCCACAGTTACACTCACAACACAAGACCACTCTCTCAATTCCCTCATTCTCTTCTTCGCCATTTCCTTCTATGGCTTCTCCTTTTCTTTCCAATACCACTGCCCCCAATTCCACCACCATTTCCTTCTCTTCCTCCGTCTCCACCTCCCTCCCATGGCGGAGATTCATCGCATTTCCCGCCAAACCCCGCCGGAGAACCTTGTCCGTTCAATCCAAGATCAGGGAAATCTTCATGCCCGCACTCAGCTCCACCATGACCGAGGGCAGGATTGTATCCTGGGTTAAATCTGAAGGAGACGTTCTGTCCAAGGGCGAGAGCGTCGTCGTCGTCGAATCTGACAAAGCTGACATGGACGTTGAGACTTTCTACGATGGGATTCTCGCTGCTATTGTTGTTGGCGAAGGTGAAACCGCTCCTGTTGGTGCTCCAATTGGGATATTGGCGGAGACCGAAGAGGAAATTGCTGAGGCCAAGGCGAAAGCGGCAAAAGCCTCTTCTGCTCCTACACCTGTTGCTCCCAGTCCTTCACCGGACACTTCGAATCCTGCTCCAGCTGTTTCTCAGTCTCCCCCTCCACCAACTAAGGTGGTTTCTGATGGCCCGAGGAAGACCGTGGCCACACCTTATGCAAAGAAGCTCGCGAAGCAGCATAAGGTAGATATTGGATCCGTGGTCGGGACTGGTTCATATGGACGGATTACTCCTTCCGATGTGGAGGCGGCTGCGGGAATTGCACCTTCCAAGAGCAATGTGGCTCCGGCGGCGGCTGCAGCTACTGCTCCAGTGGCTGCAACTACACCAAAAGCTGCTGCTGCTTCGTCAGCTGCTCCACCTCCAATTCCAGGTTCTACTGTAACTCCTTTCACAACCATGCAATCAGCGGTTTCAAAGAACATGGTGGATAGTCTTTCCGTGCCTACATTCCGTGTTGGCTATCCTGTTACCACTGACGCCCTTGATGCTCTATATGAGAGGGTATGCTGAGTGCATTGTTTGGTTAATAATGATATTGAATCTTGGAATTTTGAGTTTAAATATTTACTGCTACGTTTTCAGGTGAAACCAAAGGGTGTGACTATGACAGCCATTCTGGCGAAGGCAGCTGCAATGGCACTTGTTCAACATCCAGTAGTAAATGCGAGCTGCAAAGATGGGAAGAGCTTCACTTATAATAGTAACATAAACGTAGCTGTTGCTGTGGCAATCAACGGTGGTTTAATAACGCCTGTTCTTCAGGATGCAGATAAGGTTTGTGATTTGTGAATCTTAGTCAAATCGTGACTTTAGAATATGCTGTATTTTGTTACTATGGCCAACTTCCCATTTGTTTTCTATGCTGAGTTAACTGCCTTTTTGTTTTGTTGCTGCAGTTGGATCTCTATCTCTTGTCCCAAAAATGGAAAGAGCTGGTGGGAAAAGCTCGTGCGAAGCAGTTGCAACCTCATGAATATAATTCAGGTTTCATTACCGAAGTTATCTGTCTATCTTATTCTATTATCTTCACATGGAACTTGAGTTTTTTGAGTGAAATTTAACTGTATGTGTATGCCTGCAGGAACTTTCACGCTCTCCAATTTGGGCATGTTTGGAGTGGACCGGTTTGATGCCATATTACCACCAGGCCAGGTGAGTCACGAGCTCTAGCATTTTAAACCACTATTTTTGTGGTGTGTTTCATGCTAATTTTGCCCGTTGCTAAACTTTTGTATTATTTTCAGGGGGCTATCATGGCTGTAGGAGCCTCAAAGCCTACTGTTCTAGCTGATAAGGATGGATTCTTCAGTGTGAAAAGCAAAATGCTGGTGAGTTATTGTTTGTTTGTTTGGTTTTTTTTTTTTTTTTTTTTCTTTCTTTCTTACTTTCTTGTCACGTTAATATACAAATTTTGTATCAATACCCTAACGTCTATCTGCGGATACAATACGAACAACAGATTCGAACTGTAAATATTGTTTGTTTTTTCATTCTTAATTTTCATATATGAATGATCATGATCATATTCTAAATTCCATAGATTCAAAGCTAAAGCAGGCGCATGGCAGGAGGTCATTTATAAGTTAATTATTCTGAGTAAATGACATTAAGCATTTTCTATATTGTGTTAAGCAAAGCTTCTTTGGTGGTAGTATCTTTTGATAGGTTAGAAATTTAAAGCATTTTAGGTATTAGTCCATTTGTGAGTTGAACGATAATGTGTACCCTATTAACTTATACGAACAGAAGTATTGTTTTCTAATAGCATACTATGGAAGATAATTTAGGAGTGCTACTCAAGAAGCATTTCCATATCAGTGTTTTCAATAACAGAATAGAGGTGATATTTCAACTAACAGTCTAAAATTGTTCTTTTGGTTCAACTCTAGATTTTGCGTTTAATGTGATTTTGTTGTGGATTATCCACCGTGTGGATACTGAATTGATGAATTATTTACCGTGGTATGTTGAAATTATATCTGAGATAATGCATAGACAGAACCATGCTGCTAACTCCTGAAGTTCATTTTGAAATTACAAAGCCAACCAAAAACAAGGGTCACTTACAACATATCTGGTGGAAGAAATTTAATAAGCTACCTAAGTATCAGATTCTGAGGATGTTTCCTCTTAGGGCAATGCAGTCTTTAAGAAGTTCTTGAAATGTTTGCAAATAAGGATACGTTTTTTCAGTTGTCTTTAGACACTGATGAACAATCACCTGCTTCAGATATACTTTTTATGGCAGTTTTCTAGTTGGGATATCTGCGGATAATGCTTTTATTTCTAAGGATGGTACTAATTGCCTTGGATGTATCCTTCTCTTTTTCAGGTGAATGTAACAGCTGATCACCGGATAATATATGGTGCTGACTTAGCCGCCTTCCTTCAAACATTCTCGAAAATCATTGAAGACCCAGAAAGCCTAACATTGTAGTCAATATGTGTGATTTGAGAATTTTCTTTGCGCTTTTTCACCAATCGAAAACGAGAAGATAGCAGTTAAGGAGCACATTGCCTGGCTCAGCGTCCTGTGCTTGTATTCTTTTTTGTTGTACTCTTTACATTTTAGGTGCTATCTCAAGCCATTGGCTAGATTTTGAAGTAGGGGAACGAGTTTGAATTCTTTGTTAAGGATATTATAAACGGATATGTACGGTGAGACACCAGTTGTATGCAGAATTACGCTCAGCCTGTTGAAATAAAAGATCCAGCTTAGTATTTTTTTTCCTCCTCGAATTGCTATTAGATACCAAGAATTTTATAATGATGCTAAGGACATACAAATTTTTTTGCAATATATAGTTATGCCTTTCTACCAAAACACGTTTGGGAAAAAAAACAATAATTAGAAACATCAGCTATTTTTGGGCTATTTACATATGTCTGGGTGGATTACCAAAAGAAAATTAACGAGAATTTCTTTCAAAAACAGAAAAAATGACTAAAAGCACCAGAACAGTAGCTACCGATCATAATGTTGATGGTGCTTTCTATCTTTGAAAGAAATTTACTTATCTCAGCAAATTAAAATGTAGTTACTGGCATTCAAGTGACAAATGAGATAAATAGTGATTCATTCATATTAGATGAATCAATTCTATGGCAAAAATGTCTTTTGCTATCAGATTAGTAATAAGAAAATATTTATTTACTTTCCTAAAGGCCAGTAACCAGTAAGAAACTAATATAATTACATCTCGTCAAGTGAATTGGATGCATGTCTATTAAGGTTGCTGTTGTAACATGGAGCCACATCACCGCCATCTAACAAACAGCCAGCATGTTCCAATTTTCCCCCTTGCACATTCTCTCAGAGAGCAGATATACATTCACCAGTCCAAGCTAATCTTCCTAGAAAGGTATAGTTTATCAATGTATTGTATGACTGGAATTGAGGCATCGATATACCTTTTCATCTTCTTCTCAGCTGACTTACCTGCAAACATTTGAGATTAAGTTCAGATCTAAAGGAACTATTCCAATTAGTATTAGAGTTCGTTTGGATTAGCTTTTGTTTTTCATTTAAAAAATAAATATTTTATATAAAAATTCACTGTTTAGATTGATTTTTTGTAGAAGAAGAAACACTTATCAAAATCAAAATTCTATTTTTTAGACGCAGGTTGAGATACTTCTTCTTTTAACTTTTACTTCTACTTCTCTTTTTGACTTTTTTTTTTTTCTAGAAGTGAATCCAAACGGTGAAACTCAATATTCATATTTGCAATTTCTATACAAGTCACCACATAACTGCCGAAGCATGGTATTAAATTTGCAATTTATCTCTATATATCTGCATGTATGTGTGAATATGCAAGCTTTAAACAATGCAAACTCACCTGTTTCATTGAGCCTCAGCAGAAGTTGGTCTCTTGAAGGAAGTGTATACATTCCAGCATACACGGCTGTTCTGACAGCCCATGTGTGATAAGGCGCACAAACCTTTGCATAAGCAGTTGAAGCTACATCTTTTAAAGAGTAATCACTGAAAATGTAAAAATCATATGTCACCACCAAATAATAAACATAATTAAACTGATAAAAACAACTTCAGCATTTTGAAGTGCTGCAATATTACCACGAAAACTTAACAGGGAAATACTATTATGTGCTCTAAAGAGCGTACAAATCAGAAAATTATTTAAGAATGGAACAATAAAAGGAGTAAAAGAGATAGTGCAAAGTAATGATGCTTTCCCATTCATATATTTAATAAATATATAAATAAAATGGAAATCCAGAGATATAGAATAAGTTTATTAATATTGCATGACAAGTCAAATAATCGACTCAAGTCAAAAGATTAATAGGGAAGATTTAGGGATAAAATAGCCACAGCCAAACTTTTATATTATCCATAGCGGTGGTAGACCAAAATAGAGGGAAAGCATAGCACCCATGGTTTACAATGATCGCATGTTTCTTCTTCATTTCCTTTTTTTTTTCCCAAATGTCAAAATGTTTTTATTATGTATATAGCAAATAATTCAGCATCTTAATTGGTTTTATACGGCAAAACATATTCTCGAAAAGACAGTATGCATCATCTATAAATGAGGAAGCATACTCAGTTGAGCAGAAATTTTCAAATATAGCTCTGATGAGGTCAAGACCCTGCCGAACTCTACGCAGATTACGTGTATGGCTTCCTGGTGTTTTCACAGTGCCATTTGCAACATCACGGTCCAGCATATTCTGTACAGTGCCATATGTCTTTGATGCTTCTACCAGTCCATGTAGCTAAAAACATAACAAAAATCAGCCATTAGAATCCAAAATGACAGTCTATCTAAGACCAAAAATCAAAATAAAGGTGTAAACTTAACACCATTCGAAAGAGGAACCAACCCACCAGCTCTGCAGAGAGCATTTTGATTTTGCTATGCCCTTTAAATGACTGTATAAGCAGGAATATGGCTAAATGCTCTTAATATAACTAAGTGTTGTAGTTTGGAAAGCATAATCCCATAGGAGTATCTGCCTCTGGGGGTATACTTTTCTGGGTTGATATACTTTTATTAAACATAGATGCGTGACATCCAACTTTTTCCATGTTAACATCCTCAAGTGGCATATTTACCAAGTACATGTGAATTGTGATGGAAAAACACAGCACTCAAAATGAATGGGTCATTATGTCACTAGGACAATGATCATTCACAATTGATCGCAGGGTAGCAAAGATAGATACCAATGAAACAATTTCTTCTACTCCCCAAAAGAATGAACTGTATGAGATATTAGAACTTACATACAACAAATTTATGTTCTAGCCCCCAAAAGGAACCAACCTGTATGATTTTTCAATTTCCAAGTTGATAAATAACCACATCATATTTGGGGGGTTGTTAAAGGATAACTGTTTACCGGAGGAAAATCTTGGAACTTTGTATTATAGATACCTATCAGGCCATTCAAACCTTTTCAATTTCAATATGATGTTTCAACTCCCAAGTTGAATATACATTTTACATTTGGCATAAAAGTTTGATACTTACGATCATAGTAGGTCTGTGGACCCAACCCATTCAGTTTTTAGGTTCACAGTTCACAATAGACCAACTAAAGCATACATCTTTCTAGTCTCTAACGCTTCACTAGAAGAAAATCTCCACAGCCCAATATCCACATTAAGGAAAAATAACAAAAAAAAAAAAAACTTACCTTGGAGATGTACTCAAATTCAGCGAATTTGAAAGCGAGGCCGAGACAACTAAAGAGAACAGATACCAGAGAGCAAGCGTGGCAAAAGGTATCCAAGCGAAGCGCCTCTTGCTTTTTGGACCCTTTGAGCAACTTGGCGAGGTCCTCGAAAGCCTCCACAATGGTGGAAAGGGGTGACCCTGCCGGATCGGATTGTTCCATGTCGACGCTACCGACCATGGTTTTGAACTAAAGGGAACATTTCAATTCTCCTTCGCTTTGCTTTTGTGGTTTTCTGAATTTTGTTTTTCAAAAAAGTGGGGAATCGTTCGAGTTGAAATGTCAAAGGAATAAAGGGGTGGTTCCTTTCAAGGTGATGGTTTTGCTTCTTCGAAATGACGAAGTGGGAACGCTGAGAATTGTTGGTGCTATGCTGCGAATTCCCTACGGATGCGCTCTGCCAAACGTTGAAGATTCTTCGTGCAATTCCTTGTGCTTCCTCAAAACGCGTTTTATTTAGGTGACAATCGCGTATCCCTGAAGGCTTGCGGTTCGCGCCATTTATTTAGGTGACCGGCCTATGAAAATAGTGTTGGGCCGGGTTAATCTCAATTTTTTTTTTTTATTTTAATGAGTTAATTCTCAATTTTTTCTTAACTATGTAATTTTTTTATGGGAATTTAATTATGTAATTGATGTACATAAGGCAACTATACTATCTTTCCTATGGGAAAATATATAATAAATTTATGACGTCATATTTTTGAGTAAATTCCTAACACTATTCTTAGGCATTAAATTTATACAATTAAAGTAACCGACTTTAAACCAACATATGTAGTAGGACAAATCTTTTGTTTGTTACATTTGATATGTACAATCTTATGCTATTGGTAAAAATTTAATAAAATGATGATGATACGAAAAATAAAGTAAAGAGAGAGTACTAAGAGAAAGGATAACTATATAAGTGGAAGGAAGTGTTTTTAATACAAGTAAAATTTTTAAAAAAGGTAATTATTCTTTAATTAATTAGATCAAATAAATACAAAATGAAAACGAAGTTTTAAGATAAATAATAATTTAAATAAATTTCTAAAATATTTATAGCAACTAAAAGTGAGATTTTTTTTTTTTACCAATCTCAATATCATGACACAAAGTTTAGCATAGATAATGAAATAAAAGATTTTATCTTATCTAACTTTATTTTAAGTACTAAGTAATTTATATTCTAACCGAACAAAACTAAAAAGAATAATGAAATATGTTTTTGAGTCAACTCAATGAGGAGTTGATTTCATTTATAGTTTTTTTCTTTTTATTTTTTTTAAGAATCCATAAGCTTTGTTATTTTTATAATGCTTTGAAATCTAAAAATACTACCAACAAAAAGTGTGTTAGTTCAGTGAAAGGTAGATTGAAAAATCCTAAGTTGTTAAATTTTACTGTTTGAAGTGTCATTCAACTTTAATTGGCCAAATCCAACTCAAAAGAATTCTATTTGTGTATAATGTGAGGTAAAGGGTAACTTTTTAAAGTACAATTCAACTAAAAATTCTTACTATTTCTTTATTAATTATAGAGATATATTTTGAACAATATTACATGCCAAAGGGTAACACATTCTAATATATTTTATCACTATTCTTATTTTACAAACATATATTCTCCCAGTTGTCTCTTGCATGGGAACTGAAAAGAGTAAGAAACTCAACCTAACCAAACACCCTAATCCCTAAAGAACAAGCTACCATCCAGCAATTACACATTGCTGGTGAGCTCAACTCCATTATCCTCAGAGCTACTATCTTCTTTGGTACGAACCTGAATTGGCTTGTAAGTGTACATTTTGGCACAAATGCAGTAATAAATAAGATTCAAAACCTGCAGCAAAGTGATGAGCCAGTAAAAATTCTCCAACTTTCCCTTATTCAGATTGTTATCTGGTAGCCAATTTGACCCATTAGGTCCAG
The DNA here is from genome assembly GCA_022379115.2 of Bauhinia variegata. Lineage (NCBI taxonomy): Eukaryota > Viridiplantae > Streptophyta > Magnoliopsida > Fabales > Fabaceae > Bauhinia > Bauhinia variegata. Next base: position 18,391,625 of record CM039426.1, on the reverse strand, counting down.
CAGTAAACTTGTGGATCAAGGAAACCAAAAGGGTGCTCACATAGTTCCCAGCTGAAATTGAAGTCCAGAATAGAGCCATTGCTGTGCTCCTCATGCTCTCCGGTGCCTGGTCATAGAAAAATTCTAAGTGCCCAATTGCCATGAAGGCTTCTGCCATTCCATGGAGGCTATACTGAGGCACTAGCCAAAACACAGAGATTGGGATAATGGCATGAGGGTGATCAATGAGCCCATAGGCCATGGCTGCCTTCTTGCGCTTTACTTCAACGAAGCCAGCAACAAGGGTGGCTATGAGGGATATGACAAATCCTATTCCCATTCTGTGGAGGAAGGTGATGCCCCGGTCAAGGCCGGTGAACCGCCGGGCCACGCGGATGAAGACCCGATCGTAGAAGGCGGTTGTGGTGATCATGGTGAGGTTGGTGAAGACAGACATGGAACCTGCTGGGATTTGGAAGGATTTGCAGAGGTGCCTGTCCATGGTTTTGGCTTGTTGGAGGGAGAAGGTGCTTTGTTGGGCATAGGCTGTAATTAGAAGGATTCCTGAGGCCCATATTGGGCCCATTCTAATTAAAGACTTCAATTCCTCCACCCTATGCACTGTGTTTAATCTCCATAAGTCGGGACTTTTGATGTTGTCTTCTTCGGTCACAGTGGCAGCTTTGTCCAAAAATCTGCATAAAATTTCAGATAATATGTAAAAGCTGATACTTGATGTTTTCAAATTTAATCCTATAGAGATACTAAATGGAAAAAAAAAAATGTTAACACCCATAAGGCCCAATTTCGAAAATATTAAGATTGAGTTGAAGGGTTCAAACCCATGATGTCACTCTCACATTTTGTCCTTGAATAGATTAAAACATAGAGAGTTTTAAAAGTATGGAATGGAAAGTAGTATAATAGAATAAAAAGAAAAAGCAAGAGAGAGAATGAAAGAGGAGTTACTTTTTTTATTGTTTAAATATTTAAATAAAAAAATAGAAACTAACTTTTATCGTTTGAGAGTTAAAAAAAATGAATAGAATAAAATAAAATTTAAAAATAAATTTTCAATACTGTCTTTTAAATTGTAATCTTAAAATTTTTAATTAAAATACATTTTTATTCTATTTATTACACCCTAATTTAAAAGGGAATGAATCTTAGCATTTTAGATGGAAAGGAGTGAAATAATTTCCGTCTCTTTCCATTAATTCTCTTTATTTAAAAAAATTTCTAAACAAGGAAAATTTATTTTAATTCATTTGATTTTATCAATCCAAACATAGCCTAAGTATGGGCCAGCCTAAACAAAGAGATAAGTTTTACACGGAGGAAAAATCAACAATTTACATCCCTTGTTGGCTTATTATATTAGAGGGGGACCCTTATGTGTGGCTATAGAACACAGCATTTTGTCGCTTGGCTACGTGGGATTCCTATGATTTTATATTTAATTAAAATTTAATTAATAAAAATTATAAATAATAATATTTTAACTTTATAAATATAATTATGATTAATCAATCAAAATTTAATAAAATAAGACATATAATATTAAATGAAATAATAAATTGTATTTTAAAAGTACGTTTAGTTGTTTAGGACAACCTCATCTAAGGACAATAATGATTGGTTAGTGCCAAGTAAAAAAATCAGACAGGGAAAATTGCCCCATAATTGTGTGGCTAGTTTATCTACTATTCAATTTTAATTTTTCTATTTAAATTAACGGTGGTTATTAGTTAGTGGTCACCTCATCATTTAGTAGTGTTTAATGAACACTTGGATGCTAATGCAAAATTCAATGGTAGTTGAGTCATGTCTCTCCACTTTTTTCAATCTCTCCATTTAAAGATCATGATTATCTAATTGTTTTTGAAAGTGGAAGAAGACAGAGATTATCTTAAAGCTTAAAAGTGAAAGATGAAGGACAGTGAAGCCACAACTTCTCTCACTTTTTGTCTTATTTTTTTTGTGATTTTTTTAAATGATTAAAAATTAAAAATTAAAAAAATACAATAAATAGTATTAAGCTATTAAAATACATTAGTTTATAATTTTTTTATTAAGTAGAAGAAGTGAGAAAAAAATAAATAAAATTGGAGAGGTTAACTGGAGGAAAAATGACTAAAAGGTATTCTTCTAACCACACCTACATAAATTTCTGGGGGTTTTAAACTAACATGATCCATTGAAGCTTTCTTTTCTTGTCTACAAACTTAATATATTAATTTATCATACTAGCTCTAACATGACAAAAGAAATCAAATATATAATCATTGGTGGGAGCTTCCTTCCTTGACTTAAAACCCTTAATTGAATTATTTTATCTAGTTACTTAAATAATGGTCCTTTTTGTTTTAATTATTGATATTTATAAAGTATGAAGATATTATTATAATAAAACTCCCTTTACCAAATTGCTTAAACAATAAAATATATACATACACATATGATTTTATGAGATGCTTTGCAAGAAAAAGAGACTTACCTCATTTGTTTAGTGTGAAGAAGTTTCCCTCCCAAAGAAATTGAGGCATCAAGCTCATGGTTTTGATATAGTAAATTTGGGTCAGATACTTGAGATATCTTTCTCTTTTTGAATGCAGCAATGGCTACTTGGATGAGTCGGGTAAACGGGCTTCTGGATGGATCCAAGTGTCGGTAAAGTGGGTATCCAACAATGAAGGCAATAATTGAAAGGGACATTGCCATTGTGGGGATCCCAAGCCCCCAACCCCACCCTATATTATCCTGAATATAGACAAGCACTGTCACAGCCACAAGTATGGATGCACCCATCGCAAAATAGTACCAATTGAAGTATCTCCATGTCTTGGTGCTCTCCTTAGGATCCGATTCATCAAACTGGTCAGCTCCAAAGGCCACCACACAGGGTCGGATCCCGCCCGACCCAACAGCAGCCAGTAGAAGAGACACATAGAGTATTGCCAGCTGTCCTCCTGTAGCTTGTTGGCATATCTCCTCACCTTTACATGGAGGTGGCCTTAGCTGTGGAAGCACTGCTGATAATGTTAAAGTAATCATTCCCTGTAGGTTACCGAAAAAAAAAAAAAATAGAACAAAATAAGAGAATTAGTATCTCAACATCAACACAAGAAGTTCATAAACCCCCAAAAAACAATTAATTTTTGACATGAGTAATATTTATAAACATGACAACAATTATATGCTATAAAACCAGTCTCATTGAAGAAGCCATAGTAATATATAGATAGGGTTTTATTAAATTATATATATAGGATATTTTTATATTTTTAAGATACGAGACTAATTCGGATTTAGATAAAAGTAATAATAATTTATAATTTTTTTAAAATAAAAAAATAACTTTAAAATTTTAAACTCATAAAATCTTTAATCTGAAACATATACACACATACTTTTACTAATAAATGTTTTTCTATTTTCCATGAATCGGACATGCATACTTGAAAATAATATTGCTAAAATTAGTGGAGTACATGTAATTATGTTTAATATAATCAGAGAGAAAGTGAGAGTAGAAAAGATAAGGTCTTAACTATCTGGTATATAATGGAAGCACCGGTGACAGTCCAGAACTTTCCAGCATAAGAATCAGAAATGAAGGCACCAAGCAATGGTGTCAAGCTTGAGGTTCCACTGAAGTTGGTGAGGGTGTTAGCTGCTTTGGTTAATGGCATATGAAGCTGCGTTGTCAAGTAGCTAATCATATTGGTAGTGAAACCCACCACAGCCAACTTCTCAGTGATCTCATTAGCTGCACCAAGAAAAGATCCAAGGTAATAATCAAAAAGCCACAAAACCATATATGAGATCACAAAAAAAAGAATTAGATATAAGTGCTTTTTTTATCCTGCTAGAAGCGCTTCTAACATAGAAAAACCAATTCCAACAAGCTCAAGAGAAGGTTTTTGATGACAATAGCAGATATATACAGTTCCTAATGCTTACCAAAGATGAAGGGCATTGTGATAAGCCCTCCCTTTTTCCTTCTAACATGCTTGTCTTTCTGCTGCTCCATCTTTTCAAGAATCTCTCTTGGTCTCTCCTATTTTACAAAATGGCCTCAAACACAAGTATTTATAGTCTAAATTTCATGTCTAGCGCCACCATATGGTCTTATCACAGCAGATAATGCTGGTCCAGCGTTCACACCGCCATTATTCTAGAGTTATGGCCAGAAATAAGATTTATTTTTTTTTTCTTTTGGAAAATACAATAAGTAGGTTTGCACAAGAGGGCCTAAAATTCTGAATAAAACTAAAAACAATTAAGTTGATACAATGGATGACAGGTATATATGGACAAGGAAGTTTTGTCATATTTACTTTTTTTTTTTTTGCTTTATCTTACAACTTGCAATGTATATATTGTAGGGGCAAGCAAATGTGATTGTTCAATTGGGGGTTAGGAGATGAAAATACATTGGACAGTTCTATATTATTTTCCCTTTGGGTGAATAGGACTGGATATTACTGGTAATTGTCGTCTGTGGCCCCTTTATGCAGTGTGATGTGAGTTTCCTTTTGAAGATTATTTAGTAACATGCTTGTCCCATGTAGCAGTTGAAAGGACCAGTAACAGCAGTTAAGTTTCTTCTTTTCTTTTCTTTTCTTTTTATTTTTTTTCTCCAAATGATTTTGTTGAAGCTGTGAGTTGGGTGACAATCTTTTCAAGACTAGTGATTAATCATTTTATTTCATTCTTCACAATTTCTTTGTTTACTTTTGTTAAGTAATTAAATACAATATTCTCAATTGACAAATTGTCAATTTAATGGTAACAGATTAAGTCCTAAACATTTTTAGCTAAAGGCCATGAACTTTAAATTTTGAAATTGTACTTGTTAAGAGAGATATATAAGTTATATTTATATTTTAAATAAGATTAGTTTTGTAAAAAAAAATGTGAAGATACTTGAATGTAAAGAAAATAATATGATATCTCAAATTATTCTATTAAATATGTATGTACAAGAGAAGAGTCACTTGAACTTGTTGACTAACCTAAAAGAACATGAAAAGAGGGTAATTCAGACAAAAATATATGTTTATTGCACAATGGAAATGAGGGCAAAGATTCAAGCTAATAGACAGAATATATATATATATATATATATATATATCTAGGTTAAGAAAGGCATGTTAATCTCATGAAGTAATATATCCAAAATGGGTTTGGACAATTAGACTTCATGTTCGCCTCTAAGTAAATTAAATAATTAAATATTATAGCCATACCTATATATATATATTTATTTATTTCAGATTACCTTAACTCTACGTTAAGAAAGGCATGTTAATCTCGTGAAGTAATATATCCAAATGGGTTTGGACAATTAGACTTCATGTCCGCCTCTAAGTAAATTAAATAATTAAATATCATAGCCATAGGTATGGGGCATGCATGTGAAATCTCTTAATTTTAACTACCAAAATCATGATGGAAAAGTAATCTCTTTCTTTCTAAAACTTGCTTACAGATCGGGTAAAGCAATGGTTCAACCACAATCTTGACAATTTGAGCAGTTGAAACTGCTAGCATATGATTCGATCTATAGTAACATTAATTAGGAGAGTAAACAATTAATATTCATATGGAATGCATACAACCATAGACCAATGACACAGTGATGGAGCTATGTTGTGTTAAATAGGGGCAGTCGCCTCGGCCGGGGCAAAAACAAGTTTCCGAGCATGTACTTTGCCTTAAACTCAATTTTTCTAGTTTCGTCCCTACAATAACACATCCTCTCGTGGGGATCAGCGTTGACTCCTGTTACTGCTAAACGATATGTTTAGATGCCAACAATCTCAATAGAAGAAGCTTAAGTGCTTAGACAAATCATCGTATTCATATTTGCACCAGATTTAGATAAATGCAGTAAGAGTTTGGATTGCGGGCAGCTTAATACGTTATGTCTAAGAATTTTGAGTTATATATTGTCATGAAATTGTATAAAATATAATATGTCTAAGAATGATACATTATTTTCTCCCTCTGTTTCTGAAACGGAGAATGGAAGAAAGATTACATGATGATTCGAGATAAAGAAAGCAATGATTTCTGGCTAGCTGTCTAGTTTACAGATCATGATTGGGTGCACGAAGGTATGGTTTGGAAATTTGGGATTCCATTTTTATGCATAAAAAAAAGAAAGTTGATGAATTTCATTTGAATCTGACAGACAAATATAAGAAATACATGTTTTAACATGATCATTATTTTATTTCTGTAGTCTTTTGTTGTTTCTTTAAATGGCGGTTCGTAATATGTTTTAGGGTATCTGTCTCTTTTAGGTGTTTCTTCCTTCCTTCCGTACAAAAAAAATGATTCAGTCTGTCAGAGTGGATAACAATCAAGGGTCGGTTTGTGGATTGCAAACGGCTCAATGATGATGTCTTCCATTTTCGTTTCCGTGAGAAAGAGAAACTCTTGCAACTCGAAATTAATCTGCTTTGTATTAGCCGCTTCGTACACCATAACCATTTTATGCAACTAAGTATGCATGGTAATTCTTTTAGGTAAATGGGTCGGAGAATATGAAGATGAATATAGTAATGGGCAAATTCTTTTTAGCAAGGGTTATATAAGATTATGAACTCAAAAAATATCTTGTAACTTTGTTTGGAAAATAGATATGCTTATGTTTAAGGTGAAAATATGACAATTATATTTAGATTTAAGTCATTCATCAGTCATCATATATACACTGTGATACATTACGAGAGATTATTTAAATTAATTAATTATTTAAATTTGAACACAACTGTTATATTCTCCTAGGAGCAAATGCAATTTGTTATGGCTAAACCAACGTCTTCCTCTCTGAAGCAGGAGTTATTTTTATTCTACCTACCCCTCACTTTCAAACCGTTTGAGCTGATTTGAGGTGGTGAAAATAAAGAAGAAAGAAGAAAACAACCCTAATATATAGACCAGTGTAGCCATGGTTACTGACTACTGCATTATTTACTTGTCCACTGATAATACATATTCCTCACAGTTTCAAGAGGCAGCTATTCCCTTTCAAAAAAGAAATAAAGAGCAGCATGATGCCAAAAAAGAAGGTTAGTTCAGCATGTTTATATTAATTATTTTCATAATGTGGGGTCCTCCTCAATGATAACATTGAAGATTAATGTCTCAGACAACTTGTGTGGTTGCCTCTGTGGCAAAGTGTAAAGATCCGGATCGTGAATAATTAATGTAATTCGATGCTTTTGATTAATTAAATACACACAAATATATGGGAGAGAAAGATTTTGGTCTTGATCATGTTGGTTGTCTTGTTCTTGGATGAGTTACGTATGAATTGCCTAATGTTACAAATGCCACCTCTTTATATACTGTATTTGACACAATGATAGGCAAATTCGTTATATGTGAACTTTGCTATCTTCTCCTTAATTAAATAGTACTTAATCTTTTTTTTCAATATTAATTGATCTACTTAGTTAATCTTTATCAACTTTATTTTTTTCGACAAAAATTAGATAAGTTAATTTGCAAGATTTCACTAAAATTATAATAGATTTTAAAGTTTAAAGAACACTTATAAAAATATTTATACATATTACTTACTAAACTTACATCCTTGTGGGATATGGTTAAAAAAAATTTATTCTTAATTAAGTATACATCATACCATCAACTTTATATATATATATCATCAAAGTCATGAAATATAACATTCATTACAATTTTCATTTCACAGGTAATTCTCAATTAGTATATGCAAAATGTACCCAAAACATTGTTCAATTGATTAGTATTAGTTCAAATTACACATATTAATCAAAAAAAAAAATTTGGTGTTAATGATACGTATTTCTATCTTAGAGCTACACAAATATATAGCATCTACTTCCTGTATATTTTATTTTAGAACAAAGGTCTCAATCCGCTAAATGATCATGACTACTTTGACATAAAGTTGGCTAAGACAAATATTGCCAAAGCTTCTCCAAAGTGCTAGAGTTCAAGATCGATCTGCACATTATATATGGTTCATGCATTGCTACCGAAAGGTGGTTCAAGTCCATGCCAATAGTCAGCCTTGAACGACCATACATAGACTACTTCTTGTTGCTCATTTAAAGCTTGCTTGACTAACCCTTAACTAGGACACGTACCCCATAGACCACCAAGAAATGACATAGACCACAAAGGAACCAGCAAAAGGTGACTAGAAAACTGCAAACTAACATGCTCCTATCCAAAATGATTGAGGGGTGGTAGGCCTTTATATGTGTGGCTTGACGCAATGCATGATGCAAGCAAGAAAGTGAATAGAACAGCAAAAAGAACTCAAGGCCAATGCCATCTACCGCTGTTTAGTGTTGGACCCTAATTAACTTTACTACAGTGAAATAAACATATTGTTAAAATTGGCAAAACGTAAATTATTAAATAAATAATTGTAATGTATTATTTGATTTATTTAATAATTTATGTTAAATCATTTATTAAAATGATTTGGTTACAGTGAATCCGGGCACCAATGACCTAACCATGTGTCTGGTCCTCTTCTATATTGAAGTTGTGTATCATTCTCCTCCTGCTGAATTAATCTACCATTCTTCTTCTTCTTTCTTCCTTGTTATATGACTCTGATTGCTCCACGTGTTGATTTTGACTCGCTTACCCTACATAGATCTTGGACTCCAACTTTTTCTCATTCACGAGCACATTATTTGACTGCTATTCGATACTTTAGCCCTAGTGGGCTTGGGTTGGGCTGGTGGGTCCTAGAAAGTGACCCTGTGGACCTAACCCTAATCAGTGGTGCTTCGCATTGAGTGAGACCAAGCCATGCGTGATGATGTGAATGTAACACAAGACTTTCACGTAAAACGTTGTTTAATTTATTTATTTTTATTCAATTAAAACTCTGTCGACAATGCAAATTGTCGTAACACAAAAGGGCGTAATAGCATCTTTATTATCTCAAAATTTGATTTTGATCAGGTCATTAATATTGTGATGTCATATGTTCACCATATGGCTGGGGACCAAAAGGGAAAGATACCTAATTAAAACCATTGATCACTTTTCTTGTCCATTATGTCCATAATTTCAATGAGGTTGAGTGGTGATCATTGCAGCACAATGCATGGAAATTAAGATCTTCTAAGGGAGAATTTTCATTACGAGACAATTTAATTAGTGATTTAAAGACGAAACGAGAAAGTGATGGATAAATAGGATTCAAAGTCAAAGAGTGTTATCAGCAAAAAATATGGAATCCAGTTTCTATCTGTATATACATTGTCTTGTTTAAACTCTCGTTTTGAGGAAATGGAATATTTGAGAGTGGAGAAGAATATGACAGGTAAGGACCATTTTATATATACGTAGCTATGATTTTCCCACCTTTACAGAACTTAGATATATTTAACACTGATCATACTTTAATTCACCACATTTTTTTTTTCCTTGCAGTCAACATGTTACTAGAAGGTTTATGTTAGAGGGGTCTCAATTCTTTTGGTAGGTAATCTTCAGCTAACATTATATATCTTTGCTAAGACCTATGGCATAGAATGGAGTAGCTTTGATTCACTCTACACTTTTTATTACCAAAAAAAAAAAACTATCTATATTAGCGAGATATTTACCTTGTCCATCAGAACAGGAAACGATTAATTTCTTCCTACTCGTTGCCAAAGATTTTATGGTACTCTTTGATACATGGTCGTGGCTTATCTAGTGGTGGTGATTTTTCCAGGTACTCGATGAGAACCACTATATATGTCAATGGACGTGAAGTTCATGAAATTCAAACTTAATTGCTAATACTTTTGGGTAAAGCTAGCATTAAAAATTAATTAATTAATGTTATATACTATATTAGTATTTTTTTCATCATTTCCCATAATTGTGACCCCTATTTTTATCTGTACCTTTACTTAGAGAGTAATGTTTCCAATGTAAATAAATTGTAAGATAAAAAGATATATGGTGTTTTTTTTTTCCCTTGCACATAGGCTCTCTTCAAAGTTTCAAAATCATAACTTTTAACCTGAAAAATATTTGTTTTCCATCCATAGCAAATAATTATCCAGACCATAATACAAAACTCATTTTAGTATAAGACATAGAAGTATAGGAGGAAACAATGAAGTATAGCAAACGTGAAAAAAATGTAAATCACAGTCACAGAGAACGAATTCAAAGAATTTGTTAATGCCATCATAACAACTATTGGCTCACTATCAGAACATCATTGACTAAATTTACAATGGTTTGTCATTTGCAGCTAGTGGTTCAGACTCGGTTTCACATTTCGTTTTATAATTGATTATTGTACAGTTGTTTGAGAAAGATTAGATTTTGAATCGTCGAGTAGTTTCTATGTTTTTGGCGCAATTGGGACAAAATTAAGTCAGTTAGTAAGAACTGAAATTATGTAAACACCTCGTTGAAGCAATTTGTGCAATGTAAGTTCTTTCGTTAGAGTTCGAGATATGCTTTTTTATTGTTATTATTATTATATAAGAACACAAAACGCTAGAAAGAGAAAAAAAAATATCCACAATAAAAATAAAACTTCAGATATCAAACCTAACCATTTTGGCATTTAAAACTAAAGAATTTATGTCATTACACCAAAAAGTCTATGCTCGAGATATGTTCTTACGCTGGTGAGCACTCAAAACCTTAAATTTTTATTAAAAAGAAGAAAAAAAATAAGATAAGGACTCTAGAACATGCTATATAAGATTCGGAGAAATCTGATAAAGCAGTATTGTTATCTATCATACACATGCATACATTTTCAGAAAAAGATTAGCATTGGTTCAGCTCACATGACCAAAGGAAATCATAGTTTCTTCCAATTTGCATGCCACTACTCCAAACACAACAAAAGTTCCCATAAAAAAAGCTATCATGCTTCCTTGTTTTTTGCTTACTGAATCTGAAAGCTACATTTCGAGAGTACTGGAACTGCTGCAAAGCCTATATCATAGAGAATCCATCGTGATCCTAACATGTGCACGCATTTAACCTTTTTTTTTTGGAAAAATAAAAATTTCACTAGGGTTACCTCAACCACCAATCTATTTTAAGATAAGAAAATCACTAAAATAGACACATCTCTCTCAACAGACTATTAATCCATTTTAAGACAAAAAGATCATCAAAATAGACGATCAAAAATACCTAACCATCTGGCCACTGCAACTAGGGACTTCGTTGGTACATAGTTTGCTTTTTATCAAAATGAGTTTATCCCCATATTTCTATACTGCTGTTAAAAATTTGTAAAATAGCCGAGTATAAAAATTCATAATTTTGGAAACAAGAAAACAATAGTTCAGGGCAAACAACTATGTATTTTCATATTGAGAAGAATCCTAAATTGATAAATACAAAGATAATAATGCGGAGGTAAAAATATCCCTTTGTCCACTGGAGACCACATTATCAAACATTGCATTGTTAATATTAAATATAGCCAAAGACTCAAGAAAAGGTGTTGGAAGAAAGAAGTATCATTCCTCAAACTCGTGCATGTGATCTAAAAGGTAGTTGGCAGCCAATTCTTCATTTTTGTTGCAAGCAAAGTACACTTCCAATACAAGTGCACGATCAAAGCCCATTGCTTCGAGCTGGGAAAAGAACACCAAAAGCCCATCAAAATAATAACCTCAAGGTATATACAGAAACTTTGTATATAGCTAAGTGATCAAACTTACGCGTTCTATGGCTTGGCGCTCCTCAGGGGTGACAGTTACTGCTTGAGGCATAGCAGCAGCCAGCTGATTCAATACATTCCTAAAGCAAATTGGTTGCAAATGAGGCATTTCATGTCAGATGATAAGCAAAAATAGAAACCACGAAAATAGAAAGGATACATAACATTTTCAAAAGAATAGCATGAGATGGTCCCTTACCCCTCGCCCCCTTCCATTGGCTCATTTATCAGACGGAGGAAGTCAGTTTGATGCTCTTGGATCAATCGCATAAGATGAGGATTTTGTTTCCCAAGTTCTTGAAGCATAGGCTGTAACAAGAACAGAATAAGTTGGGTAAATGAAGAGAAAGCTACTGAACTAATAAATCACAATGACTAAGAAGAAAACCTGCAAAATTTGTGGATTAGCCTGCACCATTGTTCGCAACGCTTGGAACTGAAAGACAGACACAAGATGAAGAATGAGTCTAAACATGTCTAGGGCATTGGACATTTGTTGATGAGGAGGAAAAAGAGATGGCCGGTGGTTAGAGAATACCTGTTGACTGCTGCGCAAAAAATCAAGGTTGCCTGCCCCAGCGGCACCAGAACCCACATTGGGAAGACCCTGTTGAAGATGTTAATCAGTCCACCCAAAAACTCTCCTGCAATCTTTTCTTCTTTTATTTTTTTTTTTTTTTTTTGATAACACTAGTGCAATACCTACCTGGGGAAAGAGGTCTAAGGGATTAGCATTTGGTCCACCAGAAGGAACAGGTGCTGGCTGTGCCCCTTGTGGAGCTGGAGAATTGGTGGTCTGCGTACTAGCTGGTACTCGAGCAACAGGTGGGGCATCAGCTTGCTCCGGGATACCCTGAATTTGTGAATGATATATTGAAATAGAGGACATGCAAAGCCAAAAAAAAAAAATACTTGATTCAAAATTTAGAAAGTGAATTTTCATTTTCAAAATTCATTTATTACCAAATCTGGTTGATCTTATCTAACACACTGAAGTTACAACCACCACAGCAATAAATAAAAAGCATACAAGCAAAGTCACGGAAGGAATTAAGCATTATGTTAAATTCACATACACTATACAAATATTCAATAGCTCTCTCTGGGTTGTTGAACGCAGCTCGAAGAGCACGGACAACAGTATCCCTATCCCAACTTCCTCCACCTATATCAAGAATTTGCTGAATTGTTTCCTCCATGTTGGTTCCAGCAATAAGATTAGACGCTGCCAGCCCATAGACATCAGGTACTGACCTGCTTCCACCGATTTTATTCCTCAGAAACAAATCAAAAGTTGAACCAATTGTTTTGGTTATTTCTCAAGAAGGACTAAGGAAAAGATTGTTACATTTCCAAAAATTCAAGCAATCAACATAAACTAGAAAATGCACATTTCGAAAAAACAGGAAACAGGAAGAATATTTACGCAGCAGAGCCAGATGAGATAGGAGCAGGAGCAGGAGCAGGAGCAGCTTCCGGAGCAGCTGCAGCAGGTGCTGGTGCAGGCCTGCCAAATTCATATCAAGTTTCAAATAAAATTTATTTCACATCAAAATAGCTGAAATAAAAGAAGATTAACAAGCCGAATTAGACAACAAAATGCCAAGAAAAAAAAAAAAAGTTGACTCACGGAGCCGCAGCAGGTGCTGGAGGTGACGGAGCTGGAGTAGGAGCTGCACTTGTCTGTGGGGCCTGCAATAAAGACATAATCATTGGATAATATTTCCAGAATGCAAAATAAGGGAATAGTCTTTGTCTTATTATGTTATTTAAAAAATCCTCAATCTCTTTAACAAGTAATTACAATTCTCCAGATAACTGAAAAGAATAATATGCACAGGTCAAATGACAAATGCCAACTTCACAACCGCTGCTTAAGAGAATTAACTTATTCTAAAGTCTGAAAAAAATATGGACGGAGAGACATGACTTAAGTCATTATCAGATATCAAAAGGGACATGTGGATAGTCAATGGTTAAATATTATAAAATATAATCTAGATCAGGATGCAATTCTTCAATTAAATCTAGATTAAGAATTAAAAGAAGGATAGGCACTCTGAGAATAGATAGTCAATGATCAATGATTAATATAAATCTAGAACAGGATGCAATTCTTCAATTAAATACCCTCCAAAAGGAAATGTTTAAGTAAATTCCAACAAGAGATCAATAGGATATGGCTACACTACATATCTAGTGCTACCTTGTACAAATCAAGAAGGGTAAAGGAATTAGCAGGTTAATAATTAGCCCACACCTAATGAAACGAAGGCCGTGAATGACATGTATATTTGATAGCATCCAAATAGAAACAACAATGACAATAAGTAAGGAATATATTAGCCATAAAATCATGAAATGATTCTTGCTGTTCCACTATAGCGTCTCAGAATAAAGAGTAAAAATATACAGAATTTGGAATAACTTGAAAACGCAGCAAAATTCCAAGGCTTCGTAGCTAAGAGTTAGCCACGACATATTTAAAACTTCTATCGACATTTTCAACCATTAAAAAATATATATAGCTACTTTATGAAATTTGAAATTCATAAGATGATAAACACAGCAAGTGACCAAATCAAACCCCGATAAGAAATGAATGAACCCCAAAAAACCCAACCATCAAATGAAGTAACATTAACAACAAAATTCGTGATAAAATATCCATTCTCACCTTAGCTGTGGTAGTAGTAGAACCCTCTCCAGACGAGCTTTTACTCTAGCATATTTTAACAAAAAAATTAGAACTCAAAGCAGAAAAAATTATACTCATTGTTAAAGAAACACCAAACAAGCACGTTCATAGTGCTATACACGTGAAATGTAATTCAAAAACCAAGTTAGTTTTCAAGAAGAAGAAAACCACAAATTCACCTTTGATAGCATAATTACAACAAAACTATTTTCAGCTACTTTATTTTCCTCCAAGGTCGTGCCATCTTTGAGAACTTTCCCTTGATGGATAAGCATTTGCTGAGCAGAAGGGTAAACATCTGCACCCTGAACAGTTTCTATGCTTTTTTTTACATCAGCAACCTGAAAACAACACCAACAAGAGATAATATATTTGACTCATTATCACATTTCACAAATAACAAGAAAACAGGGTAGAAGCATAAAAAAGTTAAAAATAATATGACATATTGGAGAAGGATGAAGAATTTATATATCTGTGGAACTCCTGAAGCTGGTTTAGTGGTTTAGAAAAATTCAGCTGTTAGAAGTTTTCCCAAAACAGAAGTGAGAATGCACATTACTTAGATAAGGGGAAACCTTCAACTTGAATGAAAACCTCGATTCTCACAATTCATTACTTGCCCACATGGTTATTGATCCAAGTGTCAGATGTATGTTAAGGTAGTATATAGAAATCAAATATGCTCAAATATGAAAATTCAAAGCATTAAACTAGAGAGCATTGTCAAAAGTCCAAATTTTCTTCCATTTACATAGGAAATATATGAAACACAATTAAAAAAGGGGTCTCCACGATGAAATATACACTTAGTGGGCAACTATATCTCCAACAAGAATTTCTGCCTTATACTTCAGCTGACCTACAATCTAATCTATTGATTTAAGACTAATATATAATAAATGTCAGAAAAACAACAAACACAATCATTATCCATTCCCACTCAATTTTAATTTTGGTTAAAATTTCCCAAGACCTAATTCCCAATAGCAAGGAGGGCTCCAGATATCAGCACAATTTGGTCAGGAGGAAGGAACCAAACTATATCCAATGTTTTCCACATCAAGTGTCAGTTTTCCAAACTACCCATTATAAGTTTCCTACTAAAACGCAGAATCTGCTGGATTATCAAAAAACGCACCGAGACTAAGATAGCCGTAGTCGAATGAGGCAACTGAGAAAAATAACCAGTGCCAGCCAGTGAAAATGTCATCCACCATAAGTATATCACCACCAAAGGACGACAATTCAGAACAGAAACCCAGTGTACAAATTAAAAAAAGTAAAAGTAAAACGATTTAACCGATTTCAAATTGCCCATCAAATTTAGTGACATTTAGCAAAACTCAAACCTCGGCGAGCAAGTCTACGATTTAAAAATCCCCTAATTAATCCTCAAATTTGACACCCTAGACGCCCCGGACGAGCCAAAACTAATGAAAGAACTTACGAAATCAAACCCAATTTGCGAAATTGAAGAGAGTGAAAAACTTTTAAAAGAGATAGATTAAACAAGAAAAGAAATTGGGCAAACCGTGTCTTCAGGCTTCACTTCAATTTCGAAGTGGCTGCCTTTAAGAGTTTTCACGAAAATCTTCATCTTCTACCAACTCGATCGCCGAACTTGAGAAATTCACCGGTAAGGTTTATACCCTAACTAGAGAAAGATGCGAAGAGTAACCGAAGACGAAATAAAAGAGAGAGCTCGAACGAGAGAGGCAGGCCAAAATATAGTTTATATACGGAGTGGTAAACAATCCAATTTCAAGCGCGATCAGGATGTGAGATAAACGCGCTAACGATACGGCGGGTCTGATCTGGCGCGTTGGCCTTACCTATAAATGGGAGTATTGAAGTTGTTTTATAGTCTGGGTTGAAAACGGAAGTGGAGCGAGCTAGATTTTTGTGTCCGATAATGTTTATTTTGCCGTGCCACACCGGAAATTTCACTTCACCCTCTATTCATTATCCACACTATTGAGCCTTGAAATTTTTATGGATCAATTGGGCCATTCCGAAAAACAGATAGCCCAATAGTTTCACTTCCGCCCTTTTTCTATTCACACCCACTTCCATATTTTCATAACACACCCTCGATTTTGTCCAGTACTATTGTTGCTCTTTCCGAACCCAATTTTTTTTTTTTTTGAATTTACTTACCAAAGTCAACTTTTTTAAGTTATGAAAACTAATTTCCATAAGCTTATTTTTGAGTTTGCTGTCAAAAACAATTATTGAATTATATTGCAGGAATTGTTCGGAAGTTTAGGGCGAATGAGTTTTTTTTTGTAATTTCATTGGAAAAAAGCTAAGGGGTGCATATATTAATTTTGGGTAGTGCAAAAATTTATCCAATGTGTTTCATGGGCCATCATTGCTAATTTTGGATGTTTTAGTACACATCTTATAAATTATGCGAATCCTATTTTTAGTTTATAAATTTTAAAACCTATAGAAGCACGTGATGTAATGCGTTAAGAATTAGCCATAATTGCATTGCAAGTGATATTGGGTCACATAGTAAGCTCTAACTTGATAAAAGCCACCAACCTGTTGTAGAAGAAATAAAATTAAGTTGAGAGGAATTTAAGATGAAATGCAAAATGGAGCATTCTAAGCAGAAATGTCGTCTCCTGTTGATTTTTGATTTACGTTGTACCGATCAAATTTGACACCAAGCTTAAGGACTAAACTATTTATCAACTCTATCATGCTTTATTATTGGTTTCTTTCTCATGCCAAAAAAATGGTTTGAATACTAACAGAAAATTTAATTTTAAATCTTTCAAAAGGCTTCAGTTTATCTCTACCAAAAAAGAAATAAAAGGGTTTCGGTTTATGAAGACATTACTCGTACCAGCGAGAAGGAAATATAAATCTAATACCAGAGTCCAAAGGCCGTGACTTAACGACTCAAACTTAATGATCACGCTCTCCTCTTGGCCAAACCAATTCAAAAGAAACTATCTACACTGACTTATAAACCAGGGGCAGTAACTCATATGCAGGAGGCGAAAAAAATTAAGACAAAAAAGACCCACAAAACACTTAACAAAAAAATTATATAAATCTCACTTTTCTCTATTTTTTTTATAACGAGACTCACTGTTTTTTTATTAACACCGTTCTTTTATGCAAATATTCAAGAGTTGAAAATATAGGACTTTTTGCTTAAAACAATTTGGAAGAACTCTACTTTCTGTAACTGATTTATATTGGACATGTTTCTGCTAGATATGAGTAAACATAACTTTTTAGGCAATAATTTTACATCATTTTTAATTTAATGAAATAAATAAAAGTTTTAAAAAGAAAAACCAGTTCAAGTACGGGTGAAGGGCAATTTTCATATCTTCCTAACCCTACATATATTTTCTGTAATTCCATTCAATATGGAAAAAAAACCATAAGAAAATTTACAAGTCTCGTCTCCCTAAACGGAATATTTTTTTCCCTTTCATTTTCCGTTTTCCTTTCATCCTATTGGGCCGGCAAGGATCCGTGCCGCCACGGATCGGAAAACACCGAGTCATAATAGAAATCCGAATGCTCAAAAAGCCCATCGAATGCCACGTATTCAGCGTTACCGTTATCACTAACTCCGACACCGGTTCCCAACTCGAACGAGTCATAACACGGGATCTGATCCTCGAACTCCCAGAACTCGCCGAATCCAGACGAGTCGGACGAGACTCGAACCAACTCATTCTCCACTTTCTTCGCCTCAGTTTCCGACGATGGAGTTCCCGCCGGCGGAATGCCAAGCTCATCGTCGGAGGCTTCCAGTAGGTATCCATACTGCGGCAGAGACTCGCCGGAATCTGACGTGAGATCCACAACCGGAACCGGCGAGGAAGAGGCTGATATCTCTTCCTGTAAACTCTTCATGACCGACTCAAGGTCCTGCGTCGAGGGCGAGGGAACCGTGTCGTCGAAGAACTCAAGCAGGTTATCACGGCACCTCTTGACCTCCAGCGAGTCCAAACCCGACTCGTCCGGTTCATCTCTAACCCGCTTTCTGTTCCCGCCCTGGTTTTCCATCGAGAGAAAGATGAAGAAACAGTATTTAGCCTTTTTTCTACGCAAAGCTGACACGGATGCAAGGGCGAGTGGTGGCGAGTGGTGGCGAGGTGTGGCGATGAGATGCGAAGCTTATATAGGGGGGACAAGGTAGAGAGATAAACTAGAGAGAGAAAGGAACAAATACAGAGAGTGGGGTGTAATGATGCTGACGACGCAGGCGCGTGGGAACGAATGCTTAGGATATCGCGGACAGATTTATTTTGCCTTTTTTACGTTTCAGATACTTTTTTTCCATTTTTAATTAAAAAAATATTTTTTATTAAATTGAGTTGAATTCAGAATTGGAGTCCGGTCAGTTGGGGTGGGCCATGTGCCTAGTCAATCACGGCCATTGTGTTTTTGTGTTTCCGTTGCCAGAGCCACAGTCTATGACTTTTAGCTCGGCTCGGCTTCGTACGGGATTGGTTACTTGGTTGTTAGACTTGGCGGGACGGAAGGGTAGGCAGGAAAATTAATTAAGGGGTAACTGTGAGGGCGTTTTGGGAATTTTGTTGGGTGTGTTTTGAATGATAGGAGTTGGAGAATTTAAAATTGGGGGAATTGGAATTGACAGGATGGTGGACTGGTCTTTCTAGAAAAGGCCGTTTGGATTTTGATTGAGTTTGAGGGTGATTGATTATTGAAAATGTCATTGACACAGATTTTTTTCTTTTTTCTTTTTTTAATGAAAGATAGATATGGCAAACCTTAACGATAACGATTTCCACTACCAATTTAGTAATTGATTTTAATTAACTTTAATTTTGTTTTGGTAACGTTGTCAAAGCGTTTGATATCTTCCCTAACGCCATGTTTGGTGAAACAGAGAGATTTTAACAAAATTGGGGGATTTTTTTGCATCAACTTTCCTTTCTCTCATTTCCAAATTCCTCTAACAAAACAGACTTTTCTTTTTTTTTTCGCTTAGAATAGTTTTTCAAATAAATAGAATCCTTCAATTACGCAACCATTTTCTTTGTTTGGAAAAATTAAACTTGTGCTCAAATTTGTATTATGGACAAGTTACGATTTTTCCACTAACCGGGGACCTTCCTAATCAAGAAAGTGAAATCGGAGCTGTCTCCCCACCCTAATTATTTTTTAACTACATGTTATATTATTGTACGAGTAGCATGCCTCCCTTTCGTATAATGCTGTCAAATGAAATTAAATCTTAATGAAATTTGAACATAAAACTAATGTTGTAATTATTGAGGTTTTTTTTCTGCTTAAAAACCAATAAGATTTTAGCTCCGTGATAATAGGGTGCTAAGTTAGATTATAAAGCGTGTTTTAAATTTAAACTGTAAAGTCATTTTTGTTGAATGAGTGTATTTACTATTCATCTCATTTTTAATTAAGATTAATCTCAAAATCAGTGAACGTAAGAATAAAGAAAACCGGTTTTCATAGGTTTGGAAACAAGAGGAGCGTGAATTGATGCAAGTCATCCAAGGTGACTTAGACTAAGAATGCTGTCATTAGTTGACTACTTAGTATTCCTTGACTAAATCAATGAATAATTTGTTAAGAAAAGATAATCTAACTAGTAAAAATTTTGTTGTCAATATCAAGACTTTATTATTAAGTGATTTTATAATTTTTATTAAAATTATTTTGAATTTTAAAGCATTTTTAATTAATTAGCTCTAAAAAATTAATTTATTTAAACTTTATTCTCATGAAAAAAATAAATCAATACATGATTTGTTGGTTTCAACGGAAAAATGAGTTATGATACCACCCATAATATTAAATTCCTTCTAGACCAATTCTCCTGACTGTAAACTTCTCTTCGTATTTTTCTTCTAAATTCAGTAAGGTTTGCCGTTCAAAATAATCTAGGTTCTTGAATAATATTATAAAAACTTTTTAATTATTAAATTCAATAAAGAATAAAGAAAAAGGAAAATTCTGAATTAATGTAAGAGTTGGGGTTGGGTGTTGGAAGAGATGATACGTACAACACGTGACAAGAGGGGCAGACATCGAGTACGGCGTTAACAAGATGATGAGATTGAGAAGAAGAGAAAAGAAAAAAGCTGTTAACCCACTTGCCTTTCTCTGTTATCCTATCGTCAAATCAGATCTCAACAACTCCTTTCCTTTGCTCTTCTCCTAAATAAAAATATCCATTCCACTCTTTTCTCTTCTCTTCGTTGCCCTTTCAATTTCAATTCACTACCCAACACTCCTTGTATTTATTTTTTTATAAAAAACTATTTAGTTTAAGTTGGTACAATTATAAAATATTAACGTTATGTACTAAAATATATTAATTTTGATATAAAAATATATTTAAATTTTTAATTCTATATATAAATATTCTCATTTTATATTAAAAATAAAAAATATGATTCCTGCCATATTAACATTTAATTTTTTATAAATTCAAACTAAACCAAAAACTTAAACACTTTATAAAGAATTATTTCTTTTTTGAAAATATAAACAATTTTATTTTTAATATTTTTTTAAGATTATTGTAAAATATGAACTTTTTTTTTCTTTTGCCGATGCAAGAAAGAACGAGCCCTATTAATTGTGCTCAACTACCCCGCCAATTGCGATTGATTCCCCAGTACCGTACTCTGCTTTCGTATGTGTCGGAAAATCTAAACAATGTACCAAAGCCGATACTCTGCCCATCAGTTTCCCATCCCGGAGGGGCCCACTTTACAGAGTCTCTGCCATGTGGGTCCCGCCCATACGCATACGAATAGTCATACTACTAGTGGTAGCGGTATCTTTATCTTGTCAAGGTTAGCCAGACAGGCAAGCAGACCGAGTCCGAGGGTACCAAAATCAAATCAAATTTCTTCGAGAATCTATCTATCTAGTTAAGATTAAGAAATTAATGTAACAGGTGTAGAAGCAGAATCAAAAGCCAATTGGCGCGGCCGTCGACGGCGAAGATTCCATATCCACGGTCGACATTGGCCAGCTCTTCCTTGTCCTAGTCCGAAACTTGAATATAGAAAAATAAAATTTAAAAAAAAAAACTAATGCGTCAACTTTCCGTCGTTTGCAAGCTTGGACGTGGCTCATTTACTTTTCTTTTTTTTCTTATGCTCAAATATATATATCTTAGTCAACAATTAAAAATTATTTATTTTTCGAGACGACGTAGCAATTGTGGGTGAGTGTTGGGATGGGATCTAAAGGCAATCACATGATTTCATGGGATGAAAATAGAAGAGATAATTTTTTTACTTATTTATTTTTTATCTTATTAAACTTTAATTAATTGCTCATATATAAAATTATAATTTATTAATTAAGACAAATTTTAAAAAGAATTAAGTTTAATGTCAAAATATAAAAGTATAAAATAAAATATTTTTAAAATTATATCACTTGCCGCATTACTTTCTCACACTATCTATTTTCATGCTATTTATGTTATGATACATGGTCATTGACGAGGTCCAGTTCCATTTGATTTTTTTTTTTTAATTAAGAGAAAGAGGAG
The DNA here is from genome assembly GCA_022379115.2 of Bauhinia variegata. NCBI lineage: Eukaryota > Viridiplantae > Streptophyta > Magnoliopsida > Fabales > Fabaceae > Bauhinia > Bauhinia variegata. The sequence goes on along the minus strand of CM039426.1, from coordinate 18,369,701 downwards.
ATAAATGCAAAATTTTTAATTTTTAATTCTAAAAAAATTTAAACACAATGTCAAATAATTTCATTAAAAAATTAATAATCAACTCAATCAAAATTCCACTCCTGTTCCGTTTGGTTATTTTCCGTAGCAAACAAGATATGACATAATGCCAGACTTCTTCTTTCCATCCCAATTCCCATTTCCATTTACATTTCCTAGTGGTAATGCGCTCTTGACCCTTGACTCCTTTCTCTACGCAGCATCAATAAGTCATGTTTAGATTGATAAAAATAAAAATAAAAATAACAAAGACATTTATTCTCAAGATAAAAATGAATTCTAAAAGGCTGGATTATTTTTAATGACAATATAATTTTTTATTTATATATAATTGTTATTTGCTAAACTCATAATTATTTTATAAATTTCTTATTTTTGGAATCTAAAATAGCAGTATTACTCCTACCAAAAATACAAAATTGCAGTCTTATAACAAACTTATATTGGTGTGCATACACAAAATAAGAAGATATCTTAATCCTATAGTCTGAAATAGACAACATATTGTTCAACTATATAGTCTCTATTGATGATAACATTCAAAGTCGTCTTATGTAGCAATTGACTTTTACCTTTGCCGGTCCACTTGTTCACTTAATTTATGTTTTTTTCTTTTTTATGTGATATGTGGATGAAAAAAGAAAAAAGAAAAAAGAATAAAAAATAGGACTTAAAAGGAAAAAAAAATTAGTGATTTAAGTAAACCTTAAATAAAAATTTACAAAAATATTTACAAACTGGGACTCAAGTAGTCGTTGCTGGATTTCTTAAGACTAACTCTAATTTTTAATGTGCTTGATTGCATGTCACTGGTCTTTCTAGCTTTACCGCATATATAGTTTTTAATATCGTGGCTGTTCCTTGAAACAAATCAAACATAATCTGTTGAAGGCACTCTGCACTTGACATTATGAATATAAATATTTTAAACGTGCTCTTGTTGATATAGTACGGTTAAATATTATCGCCTACACGTTTTAAATTTAAAAATTTGGAGTATTTTTTTTTTTTACCATGGGTAAATATGGAATTCTTTTAGGTTAAATTTAATAAGAAAATTTTTATTAATCTTATTAATTTAAAATAGATTAATCATATCTATTGTGGTGTTGATGTTGGTGATTTATATTAAAAAAAAAACCTTTTTTCTTAAGAATATAAGATCAATTGTATATGAATACAAAAAAAGAGGCAAAGACGTTGAACGAGCGGCAAGAGAAAAAGTGGGGGCAAAGTTTTGGATCGCTTTGAATATCTAACAGGAATGGAATATGATATATTGGACTGATTCCTTGAACTTTTCTTTTTCCACGGTTAATTCCTTTTTTCCAACATGCCCTTGACCTTAGATTCACAAGAGCATTGACAATAATAATACATCTCATATAATCACATTTTCTACATGGTTGGTTTGCTTGGCTTTCAAGCAAGTGAGATTGATATTTTGCCAACTTTGAACCAACTAAGCAATTGCCCTTTTATCTACACGTGGTGGGTCTTGGTCATGTGCCTTGTCTTGCCTCTAGAAAAAAATTTAGTCAAGAAAATTCCAAAGAAAGCAATTCACTCCCATTTTCCTTGCTTCTTATTTCATGATAGGGTGGGACCTTACCAAAATCTTTCTTCTAATCTTCAAAGGAAAACTACTAACACTTTACTTTTATGAGTAGTTAAGCAAATTATTGTTTTTGTTCAATTTTCTTTTCAATTAATCTCGTTTCTCGCGTCTTCATCTAATTGTTTAATTAAAAACTTGAGTAAAATTTTATTTTGTCAGATAACTATTTAATCTCGTTTCTTTGCAATCAACCTTCATCTTTATATTAAAAATTTTCCATGAATCAAGCAGCTTGTTTAATGGGAAATCTTGTTATAACCCACAACGGCATAATTGGGTATCATATAAATAATAGTGTTTGATGATAGCAGACCATTGTTTTTGATGATCTGAGCATAGAAAATAAGCTTTTTTTCTTTTGTTTCAATTTGACCCATAAACAACTAAGTGCAAATCTTTTTCTTTTTGTTGATTGTTGATACGAAACTCGATTATGGAGTTGCATTTCTTCATCATTGCTGATCTTCTATTCCTACACATATATCTCTTTTGCATTTCTTTTTCTCCACTCACGCATCCATCAACTATGCCTGTGCTGTTCACATTAATCTTCACTTAACTTTCTTTCTTTCCTAGAGACGTGTCTATACCAGCCACCCAATTGCTAGATTGAGTGGCAGACAAGCTAATCATTGATTTTTTTTTAAAAAAAAATATATTTTTGAGGTACAAAATTAAAAATTAAAACAAACTCTATCATGGATTACCCATTTTGATATGCTAAAGTTACTTTAGCAGTAAGAGCTTCCGTAGTGGGAGGCATTTAAATGTCATACAGATATGTGTATCGTTATTTGTGGAATGTATGATTAGATGATGCCTACATAGTATTTTTTTGACACAAATAAAAATATAACGTTATTTAAATAAATAACGATGCATAGTAAAAGTGAGTCTCAGTTTATATTTTAAATAATAAAAAAAAATGTAGAAGGGAAAGGAAAAAGAAAAAGAAGAACAAAAGAAGAGTTGCTTAAAATTTAATTGTTAATTAGTTATTAAAGAATAAATTTAATATGTTAATTAATATGTTATTAAAAAATAAATATTAAAAGTAAATTTTTTTACTAAAATTATATTAATTAAATATTATTATGTATGTTAGGTGATGTTTAATTTATTTTAATATATTATTATGTATTATATATTTTAATTTATATAAATTTATTAAATTTGTTTAGTATTAATTTTATATATATGTAGTGTATTAAAAATTAAATTAAATTAATTTTAAAATATCAAATTAAAAGATAAATATTAAAATAAGTTGATAATGTGAAATAGTTTGTGGGGTCTATTTATATAAGTCATATGAGTTGCATCATTAGAGAAAATTTTATTTTTAAATTATTAAAAATTTCTAAAAAATTTATTGTGTAATTTTTGTAAGTTGTATGGTTAAAAACACTCTGACAAAGTTGTTAAATGAGATAGTAGAGGATCTAAATATTTTAGTAGACTTCTTCTGCTATTGGATAACAGATAAAAATAAATAATTAAAATATAATTCAATAAAAAAAAAAGTCAAACACACAGGGTGCGAGACGTGTTTATGTGGGGTAAAGTCGGGATCATACACAAGAAAAATAAATGTGTAAACCTAACAAAGCAGACAGCCTAAGCCAATGAATTCCAGTCTATCTATATCTATATGAACAAAACATGACAAAATTCCAATACACAGCACCCACTCACTTTGGCTAAAAGGGATACATGTACCTTAGATTTTATTTATTGTCCAATGTCAATGCCATCATATCATAGTTAATGCATATTTCATGATCATAGTTTCTCCATCGCATGCATAGAGTGAGGCAGCTAATTAAAGCGTCTTCCTATTTAGGTTGTGCACCTAAATGGAGGAGGACACGTTTCTGGCTAGCTAATGGTCGGTTGTCTTGTCCATCTTTCTTTCTATGTTGTCGCTATTTTCTTGTATTAATTTAATTAAATAAAGGAGTCATCAGATTCATGAACAAAGTAAGATGAGTGTACTTTATAAGTAAATTTGGCTTAGTATTTTAAAAAAATTTGTAATGTTATTATTCCAACTTGTAAAAATCATAAGAGAAATTAATCAGTAAAATCTAAAAAGTAATATGAATATCCTCATTCTCATTAATAAAAAATAAGGTGAGTGTTGGAAAAGGACATTCATTTGTCGAATTTTTGAGAAGTGAATGTCACTTTCAATCTACATATAAGAAGTTTATAGTATTTGAGTCTTCGACTATGTAGATAAATTGTCTTGTTTATAACTACCATTTTTAATTTGTTAATAGTAGATCCACCAAAGATATTTTGGGTAGTCTTATTACACATAATATGATTGAATTTAGAGCATTTAAAATAAAAATGACATGGAAGTTTATTATTATTATTATTTTTACACATGGCATCTTTTCTTTTGGTTTTGTTAAATTTGGATATAGACAGACAGGTTCATTCACGTGTTGCAGAAAACGTGGTTAATTGGTAGAATTATTCATTCTATTTCCTATTATTTGACTACTAGATACATCGTAATTGTCCAACTTTGTAGCCTCCGTCCGTCTCCACATCACTTTTCATCCTTTTTTCTAGTCCTAGTATGTGAACCCTGGATTTCCTAGATTCATTGTACGATCTTACAGTCGTACAGTCGGCTGCAAGAGATCCAAATTCCTAGCACATGCCAAGTGAGTTACTTCGTTGGAAAATGCATGCTAACCAACTTGTCATCGCTTTCTCCATTCAAACTCCAATAATTCATATTCTCTCTCTCTATTCATAGAAAAATTTGAAGAATAAATCTTTTTGGAGAAGAAAATGAAAAACCATTTTAAGACAAAATTAATGTATGGAATGGGATCCCTTCATGGATAAAACATACATTGCATATGATGGTAGATTAAATCTAGACGTTCTTTATAAGTTAAATTTATAAAGGTCATATATTTAAAATTTAAAAATTGTATTTTTTCACATTATTTTTGTTTTTAATGAATTTCACATTTTTAATTAAAAAAAGAAAAAAAATATACACAAGTATCTATTATGATAGCTGGACATGAAGCATACATGCATCATTTATCTAAAAGAAAATGGAAACAAGTTGGCTAAACATTTTGCTTCCAACCTTTCAACAATGACGTTGGATATTATGTAGCAAAGCCTCTTAACTATATATATTTAGAATAGTGTTATTTCTATTCGTATTCTCTAATTAATTATTTATGATGATCAAAATTTTTTAAAAAAAAAACATTTTTTTAATTTTAAAAAGTTACTCCACACTAAATTTATTTCTTCTTTAAAAATCTTATTAGTACTTTCATAAAAAGAAACTTAATTAAATTTTTATTTACTGGATAAAAAAAATTATTTATCAACTAATTTTTAAAAAATCAAAAAGTAGTGGCCCGATTTGTGGAATATGTGCTGTCTCTGGACACGAGTCAGTGACCTTAAAAAATTGATTGGGATTTCGGAAGGTGATGGGAGTTAATGCGGCATGTGTCGGAATTTGGGCCGTTAGTATATGCGTGTCCAATTCTATTGGGCTTGTCCCGTACCTAAGTAAGGACATGAGAAAGCAGAACCTTAGAGCTGGTTTAGATATTTTTTGTTTTTATTTTTAGTAAAAAAGGCATAAAAATATATTTACTTAATAAACTGAAAGTGTTTTTATTAAGTATTTTAAAAATAAGGTGAAAAAATATTTATTTTAAATATTTTGTGAAAAATAATTAGTGGTAATTTTATTAATTTAAATTATTTATTTATTTTTTATAAAAAAATTATTAACTCAATAAAATTTATAAAAATAATTATTAAACACTAAATAAATATAAAAATAAGTGAATATGAAAAATAAAAATAAAAATAAGCAATCACATCTTAAAAAAAACGAAGACAGAAAATGAAAATGAAAACCAAACATTTCCTTTGTTTCATACCATCTATGCCACTTGGCTCCTAAGATTTGTTTCGTGCACGAAAAGAAAAAGATACACGGTACCACCATAGTCTCTTTTTTATTGGATTTACTTTATTGTTTTTTACTGGATGATAAATAAAAATTTAGATTTTCACTCAAAAAAAATTAATAATTAAATAAAAACAAATAATTAAAATATCTTCGTTAAAACCTAATATTAGAGAAGCCAAACCCCATAGTCCCAAGGAATAGAATTTTAGTTATCTGCCTAGCAAGTCGCAACACATTTTCTTATAAAAAAATTCAATGGAAATACATCAAAAACTGTCTATCAAGGTTTAACAAGATTTTTAAGCTCCTAGGGTACTTACATATTTTTTTAATAATTGCAATGGTGTTTGTTTGATATACACTTATAATAAACTTAAATAATAATATTTTTCTTGAAAGCATTAATATTAAAAAATATATAAATATATATAAGAAAAACTATAATGTAACCCTGGGAAACAAAAGAAAAAAGAACAAATGATATATATGCATGTTACCAGAAAACGAAAAATCATCCGATTTTGTTTTGGATTATTTTTTGGGTAATTGTTCTTTTAATAGTTAACGTAAAAAATTATGTTTTAAATAAAATAAAATAAACACTTATATATTTTAAAAAATATTTTAATAAAATTTATTTTTATTTTTATTTAAAATATAAAAATTTATTTATTTATTTTAAAATGTTATAATTTTTTTAAAATTAATAATAATGTAAAAGAATAAAAACTAATTTTTTTTCTTAACTTAACATCACGATTTGCGGACCAAAGTTAAAATTCTAATATTCCTGTTAGAGTTTCTTTATACCAAAAGCAAACACATTTCGCTTTCTGAACTAAAGTTTCGAATTGAATCGAATCAATCACCAAAAGAAAAAATTATTTGTATTAAGATTACGTCAAATCAAAATAAATCTGGGTAATCTTAAGGAAAGCATAAAGATTGAAATAGGAAAAAAAAAAAAAAAAAAAACCATCAAATTACACAAGAAGCATACCGGAAGGTAGAAACGAAACGACAATGCAGACAAGCAAGTTAGAGAATAAAACGACGTTCTATTCAACCTCAAAGATAGGTTCGGAGTTGAGATCCAAACCCGAACTCTCCTCCACCAGGTCTTCTCTCCGTGAGTTATTATGATCATCAACATCAACGGCTCCATCTCTAACCCCGTCATCTTTCTCGAAATCTTCCACCTGGAACGACGGCTTCCAGCTATTCATCTTCTTCGCCGTTAACTTACGGCCAGACCCTTCGGCCTTCTCGAAGTACTTGACTGCCACGTGTATCCTCCTCAGAATCGCGAAGAACTCCTCCACTTCCTCCTCCCTCACCACCTCCACTTTCTCTCTCTTATTATCTGTTTCTTCCTTTACGTCGTCGCGTCTTCTCTTCTCTGCGTTCATTTCTTCAGTGGCCGGCGATGACCATCTAAACGTCGTCGTCGAACTGCGGAGATAATCTATGGTTTGAGGTTTTTATTATTCCACGCTGAGAAAGAGAGGAATATTTTTTCAAAGTAGGCACGGACGGAGATATGATGACTTGCTGTGGGAATGACGTCACTCTGTAGGTTTGTGATTACGTCAGGAAATGACGTGTCGATTTGAAACACGACATCCATGACCAGGACCTCAGCGTCTTGGAGAAGAAACTGAGGAGGTATGAGATGTAAACCTAAACCTAATACTTGTCTGACAAGTTGACTAAATTGCTAATTGCATGATTGCCTGGATAATGGAAGAAAAAAGCTAACGAAGGACAGGGATGGAAAGTGAGTAGAACTAAGAGCATCCAACACACCCAAGTTGCATATATCATTATATAATAATTTTTTTGTAGGTCATACATTGACACATCACTTATTATACTCTATACAATTTATAAATAAAACTCTCTCTACTTATAGAACACACATTAGTTGCATAAATGAGTCTCACTTGTTACTCTACATCATTATTTTATTTTAACATTTATTTTTGTAATTTGAGCTATTTAAATTAATTTTATTACAATATATAAAACACTACATATATACAAAATTAATACTAAATTTTTTTAATAAATTTATGTAAATTAAAATATATTATGCATAATAATATATTAAAATAATTTTTATAACAAATTAACATACTAGGTTACAACAAAAGTATAATTAATATCTAATTAATTAGCATCTAAAGCACTTAGTTACAAGAAACCTTAAACAATCTCATATTTTTCCCTAATCATGTTACATATAACTTCATGATCTCGGCGTTGCCTTTCTGGCATTTGGGATGTGTCTGTCATCAATATTTTTCAACTCTTTTACCTTCAATTTCTCCTTCTCTAGACATTGTCTTTGTTTTTCTCGCTTCTCATCCATTTTCAGCTTTGCTTGCTCTAAACGAACATTTTCTTTATCTAATAGAATCCGTTCTTTTTCTCTATCGTTTTCTTCTTTCTTTAGAGCTGCAATGACATTCAATTCTTTTACTCTTTGGACCAACGTTTCTTGAATTGCATCGTAGTTGACATTGTTAGGGACAGTGTCATCTACGGTTGTTTTTGCCTTTCTTTTTGTTGCTTTTTTACCAATTGGTCGGAGTAGTGTAGGAGATGAAGGGTCATAATCACAACTTGTTGGATCCGATAGATTGGAAGATGATGAGTATGCTCCAGAAGCAGAAGTTTTTGTTCTTTTCGAAGAACATTCATTTGATTCGCCTAGCCATTTAGGTTCATCCCTTAATAACTACTATGCATGCTCAAATTTAAATTGCTCACCAGTTTGGTTGTCTACAGCCCGTATCATTTTAGCGTCAGCTATGATGTCATTCTTGGAGCTTCCGCTTTTCCTCCTCTGAACAGCAGATTTGTAACATCCAGCAAATTTTGAGACAGCATGATTGATTTTATGTCATCGAGATTTTAGTGGGATTATATCCCTTTCTCGTAAATCTCCACGATATTTGTTGTAATTTTCAGTAATCCTTACTAAAAAACTTTATGCTTTTTAATCAACCCCCACAAGTGGATCCTTCGAAATGTTGAGCCAAGATTGAATCAGAAGTTTATCTTCCGCCATGTTGAATCTAACCTTTGATTTTTTTTTACTAGCAGATCCGCTTGCTTCTTCAACTTGGGTAGAAAATAATGGCACTTGAGATTCAAACATAGACCCGACTGGTGTTTCGGATTCTTTATCAGCAGAACTAGTAGCTACTGAAGTCTCATGGTGAATGGGATGGTTATTTGGTGGTGGATAAATTGAATATTGATAAGGAGAATTTTGATATGGAGGATTTTGATATGGATATTGATATGGAGGATTTTGAGAATTTGGATAGGGTGGAGATAGGGAATTTTGCATGAAATTTAAAAAATTAGGAGATGGAGAATTTTGCATGTAATTTGATAAAGGGGGAGAATTTTGATTGGTAGAAGATGGAGAAGTTAAATTAAAATAAGTGGGATCCATGTAAAAATGAAATATATATATCAACAAATAAAATTAATGATGAAGACAAGAGAAGATGAATGATTTGGTTGTGGGGAACAAAAGGGCCACAAGTTGGGGTATATATAATGTTGATATCAAAGCATCCAAAATAATTTTTTACTATTTAATTAATTTTTTTTAAATTCATTCCAACGGTTAAATTCATAACCGTTGGACACAATTAATTCCAACGGACAAAATTCATTCCAATGGTCACTGTTTGGGCTCTTCTATGCCGTTGGATTTGCTTGGTGGACATCTCATCCAACGGCCACATGTGCTCCTTTCCACTGCCGTTGGATGTGCTTGATTATCCCCTCATCCAACGGTCACACGCAGGCTTCCTTTATGCCGTTGGATCTGATCTACTTTTCTCTCATCCAACGGCTCCATTTGCATGTCATTCCTTGCCGTTAGATCTGCGTGATCCAACTGTAATCAAGGGCCATCTAGAGCCTTTTTCATCGTGTCCCCTGTGGGTTTTTTCCTCACATTTTTATGGAACCAAATCGGGTTCCTTTGGTTTAGTCTTCAACTTTTGCTTCCTCTCATCTTCTCTTCGGTGAATCTTCACCTGTGGGTTTCAAGTATGACGGTGGTTCCCTGGAGAGGTCGCGGGTGTCAACCCGTGGAGGATGGTTGCCTCATCCGCTTCTCTTTTCTCCTCCCCTCTCCGATGGTTCCAGCTTCTCGGTTATGGGCACTTTCACTTTTTTTTTTTAGTTCTCCTTTATGCTTGGTAGCACTTGTTGAATCTGGTTGTTAGATTTCGAAAAAAAGCTTTGATTTATACAACAACTCGGTATTTACTACACTTGTTGAATCTGTTTGTTAGTTTCATTTTCCTGTCGTTGTTGGATTCTGGAAGAGAGAAGGAATTGGCTCCAAATCCGGTTGCCGCTTTTCAATTTTTTATTAATTTTTCGTACACCTCCGAACCCTAAACACCCGTTCTTTGGTTTTGCATCGCAGATCTTCTCTCTCTACCAGCGGAGCTCCACGGTGGAGGTCTCTACTCATGGAACAAAGCTCAAGTTCGACGCACAGGGCTGTGCAACAGGAGATGGTTCGCCATTAGAGATGGTTTAAAGGCTGTCAAGTTCTACTCATTTTATTGTTAACGAAACTATAAAATAACATAGTTTCATATTATTACTTTGTTGAAATGAGTAAAAACTCACGTGCTTATTCTCAAGCATTATGAGAAAAATTGAAGGTTGATTCAAATTTATCTACTTAATAATATATTTATTATATAGTATAGTTAATATACAATAAGGTAATACATATATAATATGATATGACAAATATAAAATTAATACATGGTCATATATATAAAAGTAAGTTAGCTCAAAATTAATGAATTAAACTAATAAAAGTTCAAACTTAACTCATTTAATAAATGAGTCAAAATTATTTACTTAAATTTAATTAGAAATTATTAGTGAGAATTTGATTTTTTTTGAATCTCCTTTATTTTTAATTTTGATAAAAAATTACTAATACTAGCACGTGTTTCCACACAATGTGTGTGGGAACAAATCAATTTAAAAAAAATTACAAATGTGATCCAAATAATTGAAAAAGATGACCGTATATATGCAGACAGTGTATTAAAAGTTGTCCAAACTTATAATAATTGTATTAATTTTAATAAAATCCATTAAAAGTAACACTAGATATTGAATAGATATAAAATTAATGAACACTTTATATTATAAAAATTAAAAAGCAAACTAAATGAAAGGTAATAGTTTTGTCTACACTACCCAAAAACATTCAAAAGCACTCAGGTATTACCTTTTCTCATAATGACCCAAATGCCCTTACCACCTGCTTCACCTTCACACGAGATGTAAAACGACTATAGAGAACCGTTTGAATTTGTTTGAGTGATCTAATGGCTCTGTAAAGCCAATTTTCCCTTCAAACGGCTCTCTATATCCATTTTTGACATCAACATATAAAAGATAATTTAATAGATAATTAAATATATAATTAAATAAAAATAATTTAAGAGATAATAAATAGATAATTTAACATAATGGGTGAGCCAAACGGCTATAGAGAGCCGTTGGGCAGTCCAAACGGCTCTACATAGCCATTTGGTTCTCCCAGCACATGTATATAGTCGTTCAATTGTCAAAAGGGGTTCGAGGTGAAGTGGAAGGCCAACAGGCTATCTAAAGTTGTGTGAAGAGGAAAGCAGCCCTAGAGAGCTGTTTATACTGACAAACGGCTCTTTAAGACCATTTCCCTCTTCACATGGTTGTAAACAACTGTTTAATCCACCACCACAAACTAAGTCATTTTTTCACTATTTTCCTCTATTTTTTCTTCAAAGATGAACAAACATAAACAAATATATTTAGATTGACACTTATACATTAAGATTTGTCTTTAAAATCCAAGAAATCCAAGAAAATGGAAGAGAAGAGAAGAGAAGAGAGTAATGTGTGACAGTACGGGAGGGAGGACTAGGGCTTCAAAGATGGTGGGGGTTGAGGGTGAACGCGTAATTGGTATTTTCAAAAATAAATTAACGAGGGGGGTGGGGAATTGTAAAGTGGGGGAGGGGGAAAGTTAGGGAGTTACCTTTCGCAGCCCCCTACTTTAACAAATGTCATCCTCGTGTGTGTGCAATGACCAAAATACCCTTACAAGTTGAAAGAACTAAAAAGAAAAACATTGCACCCAAAAATGGCTATGGAGGGTTGTTCTATGTGCCAAATAGCTGTCTAGAGCTGTTTGACACATAAAATAGCTCTCCATAGCCGTTTTGGTGTCCATCATCCGCCAAAACAATGAAAATACGCAAAAATGACTTTTTAGATCCAAAAAAATAACCAAAACAGATATACGCAACCGTTTTATTTGAAAAATAACTCTTCACATCCATTTTAATCTTAAATCAGATTTGTAAAGCCATTTTTGTTTCCTTTTAGCTAAATGGCTATTGGGAAGGTAATTTTAAAATTTTAAAAAAAAATTTAAAAGAAGGATAACATTTGTTAATACAGAGCGCTGTGAAAGCTAACTCGGAAAGTTAATACCCAAAGCACTCAATTTCTGATAAAATTTTAAATGAGCATCATAACAGTAGTGGTCACCTCACTGCCATTCTGCATCTTCATGCATTAAATCTTTAGACCAAACAGTCTGACCGTTACAGATCTACTCGCGCAGTACCCATTTCAACTTTAGAATTGTAGTCAAAATAAAATATTTTAAAAAGACCAATTCCGGGATTAATTTTAAATTCTATCCAGAGAAAAAAAAAACAATTAGCATTCAGCAGTTTACTAAACTAAATTAAATTTACTAAGAAGCACATATTTTAGCTAAATTAGAAGAATTAGGTTCGTACATGTAAACGTGACCGTGCTAAATTTGGTACTTATAGTCATGTTTAATTAATGTAACATTGTGAGTTTTTTTTTTAAATAGCTAAACTGAATTTTTTACAACAAATTTAGCGGGAAACTAACGGTGGAATGGAAATCTTTAATTCGATAAATAAAAAAAATTAGAAAAGTCATGATCTACAACATGGATCTAGAGAAAATTCATTCTGGAAGAGGACTCAAATTCAGATCTAAACTCGTATTCTCCTTCACATTTTCTTCCCGCTTGCTTTCCCCCTTAACGCCGTTCACTTCCTGCTTGATCGATTCCTCTAACGACGCTCTCCACCGCCGTTCCGGTCGCGTCCCTGCCTTCGCCACCCGATCGTTACCGCTCTTGAAGTACCTTACCGCGGCGTTGATCCGCCGCAGAATCGCGAAGAACTCCTCCACCTCATGGTCCGTCACCTCCTCCGCGTCGATTTCCCTCGCCTTCTTTTGGGACTCCGAGACGGCGTCGTTGGCTTCGCCGCCGTGCTTCCTCTTGTCTCCCTCCGACATTTGTGCTCTTGCGTGCGATGCCTTCCGCCTACGATGCGAGTAGCTGGACATTCCGTGCTTTGGATAGTGGGGATTGATGTCCGTATTAAAGGGATAATGCTCGCGCACAGTGATGTCGCAGCACAGAGAGGAAGAGTCGTTTCATCAATGCTTTGTCACGTGACACGTGGATGACAGTCGGTGCCCGAAAGATTAGTGGTCACCATACACGGAACTTTCAGTGGGCCCCAAAAAGATATCTATCTCTCAATGTGAATAAAGAGAAAGATTTTTATCTGATTATATTTTAATTAATTAAGAAATTTAATTTTTTATTTTTGTAACTATAAATTAAAAGAAAAAGTAAAATTTCTGTGTGACGTCAGCAACTACCGTATGAGGGGGAGTTGGAAACGTCAAAGATGACCATTGCAGCTTGGGTCAAAATAGTGCGACGGTGACTTTTGGAATAAAATAGTGGTTGCATTGTAACAGGAGTTTAATATGAATGGCATGCTTTTCTTCATAGTTTTTAACGAAGCATAGATGCTTGTGCATGTATGCGTACGCAAGAGACTCCACTTCCGTTCTGTCATAATTATTTAAAATAAAATTTTTCTTCACATATTTTTGTTGCCACCAATTTTATTTTTTTTGGATCTGGCACCATTTTTTTTAAATGATGATATATGTAAAAAAGTTATGTATACTATTTTTATTTTTATTTATAATTTAATAAATAATCTAAATATAAATATAATTCACAGGTAACAAAATTGAACGTCACCCCAATTGATTTGTTATGATTGATGCTTGTCATAGGCCATTGCTGTACCAAACCTTTCTCTGGCCTTTTTCTAATTTTCAATCGTTAGGCTTCCTATGCTAAAACTATATGTGATTGATTGATGTGATGTCTTTTTTTTTTTTTTTTTTTACTATAGGTGAATGTAAGACTAATTTTTACTTTTTTTTTTCTCTATAATAATTTTATTTTTGTTATAATAATAACTATAATTCTAAATTTACGAATACAATAATAACTAGTTATGCATAAATTCTGAGATAGGCTTGTTGAACCTGAACTAAGCCTACTATATTTTTTTAATTGGAAATTAAACCCACAGTATTGATAGAAACTAACTGCATAGAGAGTTAGAGATAGCATTGGGGGTAGAGTTCTCACTTCTCAACCCTATTCCAATGTTTAGGGGCAACCTTATCCTCGGCCCCAATCACGTATGGGTTTTTATTAAGATTTTCAGTTCTGTTCCTTTAAATTTCATTGCCCTAATACTTGCCTTATTTATCAAAAAAAATTAAAATTTTACAAAATATGTAAAGAGAAAAGAATATAAAAATTATAAATTAATATTATTATCAAAATTTATATCTAAAAGATTAGATTATACGATGATTAATTACTTTTTAAAATATAAGATAGTTAGATTTGATAAAAAATATTAGATTTTATGAAAGTTATATATAGTGCGCCGCAATTGGACTGGCATTGCTAATTTTGAAAGTTGAAATGTACGTGTATATATATATAATCCATAATAATATTTATGTATATTCAAAATAATATATATGTATTCAATTAAAAAACTCTCATCTAATATATATATATACGGGTATGGGTCGGGGTAGGTGCTAGGTTACCCATTTCTGAACCCAAACCCATTCCTTATATTTGACTGGGTAGAGATGCCAAGGTTCCACTGAATTGCCATCCTAAACAGAGTCATCTCTATTCTCTATCTCTATTATATTAGGGTGCCAGCAAATCCATGTCAAATATGTTCTTCCATTTCAAATCTTGTTGAGTATCCACAGGGATTAGATGAAGACAAAACTTCTCTGGGCCCTACTGGGGTTTTCATCATATATTGGGCCAAGAATTGTCAGATTCTACATTTGGGTCCTAAATAAATTTATATGCTCCTTGCATGTTGCTAGATTAGGCCTAAAACCATTCTTGTGGTCCTATAAGGACACAAACAGTTTTTATAACAAGTATCAAATCAGATAAGAGGGATTAGAATTTTTTTTTTTCTCTTGGTATGATTTTCAGTTTAAACATGAATTATGAGTTTTGAAGATAATTTTAGTATCGCTCAGTTACATGTTATTTAATCATTAAAACATTTATATATATCTTACTATTATAGTTTGTGTGGCACATCAAATGATAATTTTATTCTATCTTTTATTCTAAATAACGATTATTTTTATATTTAATAGCGAAAAAAAAATATGGAATAGATATCTTATTTAGAGTCTAACTCTATAGAAACAAGAATCAACATTCTAGAAAAAGATGTGAGAGTACTCATGTCATGCTCCTTCAAATCAAAATTTTATTTTTACTTAACATATCCTTTTAAATTATATCTTGATTTATTTTTAATAAAGGCCATTATTATTCTATATCCTACCAAACAATGGAATACAATAAACATTTCACTTCATTCCATTTCTTTTTCTTTTTTAATTTTCATTATACAATATTCATTTTTGGGTGTCATATCTACACTTATTTATAAATACGTACTTTTTTTATTTTTTATTTATAATTTTACCTCTGTAATATAATAAAAAATAAAATAAAATATATATTGAGATGTAAATTAATAAGTGTAAATATAACTTTTCTCTTCATTTCTCCTACCAAACTGATCATTACATTAATGAGTAGTGATAAATCTAAGAACGTGAGCTATGCATTTTTACACCCCAATCATTCTATGCAAATTGTCGTATGTAATATAAATCCTAATTTCTACACTCTCACCCTCTAACTCATAAGGCAGTCTCTGAACTTATTATTTGTATGTATATATATATATATATATATATATATATATATATATATATATATATATATATATATATATCATTTTTCACAACATGATAGCATGATAAGGTTATAGTACGAATATTCTCATTAACTATGACAGAAAATAAAGAAAAAAAAAATCCTACAACTAAAAATATCTTAATCTAGCCTCAGGATTTCAAATTTAGTTGAAAACTGTAGAGTTGTAGTTGTTGAGATGAATTTATTATTTATTATTTTTATCATTAATAGAAAATTGTCTTATACTAAATATAAGGAGACGAAATATCATCTATATGTGAAGGGAAGAATAGTGCTTCTTGCTATTGCTAAAGAAGAGACAAATGGATATCATCCATAAGGTCATGTTTGGATTTACTCCAAATAGGATTCTAGTAAACTCAATCATGCAATAAAAAAGTTTACAAAGTTACTTTTAAGGGGGAAAAAATAAATGAAATCATCTCTTAAACTTTGGCACCCAACTCAATTTGGATCTTAAAATGGTTGATGAAAACAAAGTATAATTGGAAGTAGTGCCAGAATTTTTGGGACCATTACTTAATTTAATCATAGAAAATTTTGATACTGTAAGCCATTAATTTAATCACATAGATAATAAATAATTCCAAGAATATCACAATGACTTTAAAAATGGATGAGAGAATCCCAGTTTGGAGATCGAGATCCAAAAAGAGAACATCGAATTTCTGATTCAGAATTTCAATCCAAGCATAAGATAAAACCAGAGTCAAACACAATCAATCCTAACTACAATTCTTTCATAATAATTAAATAATGGGCAGAGAGTACCAAAGTTAAATAATAATAATAATAATAATAATAATAATAATAATAATTATTATTATTATTATTATTATTATTATGATTATGATGATGATGATGATGATGCTGTTATGTGCCATAGAAGGAAGACATAGTCATGAGACCACATCGTATCAGACACAATCACGCTTTGCATCGTCAGTTTCCTCAATGCTTTGCCAATCTGGATTTGCTCCTGTCGGTGAAGCATGCAGTGAACGTTAATGTTCCTAGTTCAATTTTTATCTAAGAACTCATATTGAGACACGTCTACATGTTCTTACTTCTATAAAATAATGGCATGACTTAAATAAGAGTTCTTAAAGGTAGATTAAAGAATGCATATTCATTGATTATGGGAATTGTGTGCTTCATCAATAGTAGCTAATCTAGACTTCCCCGCATCCCTCTCTACTCTCTACCTGGACTTGGAAACGGCATAAACATGCAAATCGAATGGTTATCAGTTGAGTGCATTGCAGCTCATCCAATTTCCTCTACCTTCCCATATTAATCTAAATGACAAAATAATACTATCTTGATTCTCTTCTGTAAATCAATTTGGGACCACCGACACCCTCCATTTTCCCTACTTCTTTGGACAAACTTGTGTGTAAGCTTATAAAAGTGGAAAGACTTTTCAGCTTAAATTATCAAACTCTCCATATCTTGTGTTCTTATTAAACTTGTGAAACTGTCAATACAAGTTAAGGCAAATTCCAAGAAGAAAATAGGGGGAAGGGGAGAAAAGCATGAGCTGCAGATTGCGGCGAGTCCCTTTGTGTAATGTGCTTTGATTACCGAGATTAAAAGGAGATAATAGTACGACAACGAATTTTGATCAGCCCAAGCTAAGCTCAGTAATAATAATTAATAGTTGCTGAAGTAGATACACATCTTTAATGTGCTCGATGACTTGATTATTGATGTAGACCAGTAAATTATACCACATTCAACTCTCTATCTTTCCCTCTTCAAAAGAATCAAGGGCTTGATTATATGGTGGATTTGGACAGTTTTGAACAAGAGAATTTTTTTAAGAGCAAGATTAGGCTATGCGGAAATCATGGTTAAAGAACAGTTCATGCTTCATGGTTACAGGAACGCAGCCATTTGCTCCGATTACCTACATCCCAGTGTAGAATATGCAGAAAATATCCACAAGGAAAATCAGTGAAGAAGATGGGTCCACATTCAGAAGAAATGCACCAAACCATACGTTTGAGGGACCCTATGGCCCACCCTCCATTATCATCAAGGTCAGAGATTGCCTTGATGCTTCACATGCATCTGATCTGATGACTCTATACTCTCTCCATCTTGATTTTTCGTTATATAAATAACACTCTCTACCAGCATAACCACTCTGTGCCTTCTTACTCAATAGTGAGCTATGGTTTCTCTCAACCCGTTAACTCCTTCCCTCCGTTTCTCTTCTTTTCTACTAATCTTGTTTCTATGTATAGCTGGAGCAAGCTCTTCTTCTGCTCCCAAAGCCACTAAAATTGGGCAAGGTTACCGTCTAATCTCTGTTGAAGAGACCTCTGATGGTGGCTTTGTTGGTTTGCTCCAAGTTAAGAAGAAGCACAAAATCTATGGCCCTGATATTCCCCTCTTGCAACTCTATGTCAAGTAAAGTTTCCACATTTTCTCCTGTTAAAAGATAATCATTGCATATAATGCATGCCCATTTTCTCAATGCCTCTCATTTCTAAATCCCGTTTAAGGTTAATATTGCTGGTTATTGATTTTGCAGGCACGAGACAGAGAATCGTTTGAGGGTTCACATAACTGACGCAAAGAAGCAACGATGGGAGTTGCCCTACGATCTTTTGCCAAGAGAGAAACCACCGGCTCTGAAGCAGACCATTGGAAGGTCTAGGAAAAACCCAATAATAGTCTCGGAGTATTCTGGCTCTGAGCTAATCTTTAGCTATAAAGCAGACCCTTTTGGTTTTGCAGTGAAAAGGAAGTCAAATGGGCAGACCCTTTTCAACTCTAGCTCTTCTGAATCAGACCCATTTGGAGAATTGGTCTTTAAGGACCAGTACCTTGAGATTTCTACCATATTGCCCAAAGATGCATCTCTGTATGGTTTGGGAGAAAACACACAGCCTCATGGGATCAAATTATATCCAAATGATCCATACACTCTATATACCACTGATATTTCTGCCATTAATCTCAACGCTGATCTTTATGGGTCTCATCCAGTGTACATGGATCTCAGAAACGTAGGTGGTGAGCCTTCTGCACATGCTGTTCTGCTGCTGAATAGCAATGGGATGGACGTGTTTTACAGAGGAACTTCTTTGACTTACAAGGTTATAGGAGGTGTATTTGATTTCTACTTCTTTGCCGGGCCTTCCCCTCTAGATGTTGTTGATCAATATACTTCCCTCATTGGCAGACCAGCTCCAATGCCTTACTGGTCTTTTGGTACGTTTCAATTTTCACCCTACTCCTTTATTAGCATTGCATATTCTAATTTTTTGGCATAAAAAGAGAAGAAAGTTACTGTACGACACAGTTAAAGCGTAATAGAAGTAAGAGCAGGTGTGAATATGAGAATGCAATCTTCATGATGTTCCTAATTTTGTTTTTGGCTCAGTATATCTGTGATAATATCGGATAGGGATGTTTTCCTTTTTCAAAATTTAGATAGTGGTAAGAGCAGGTGTGAATATGAGAATGCAATCTTCATGATGTTTTCCCTTTTGGCATAGTATATCTGTGACAATAATAGGGATGTTTTCTTTTTTCAAGGTTTAGATAGTGGTTGGTTCCCTTTCTGGCTTGCAAAATTTTATTTTCTATATCTGTCTGATTTGCATCCAAGTCTTCTAAAGTAATTTCAATTATTTGGTGATTTGATGCTTTCCAGAGGGAAAGATAAAGTCATACATATAAAGTTGGAAGGTTAGCTTTACCACATTAACAAGACCTAGCTTTTCTATTATCCTTCATGAATCAAGAGATTTGGCCATTGTGGCATTTTTGCTTAAAGAAATTTGTGGGTCCCTGTGAGTTACCATCATGCAAACACATTCTGTCTTTATCATACGAAAGATTAGATCATATGTTTAATCGTCCTTCCAGAGATAAGTTTCTCAGATGACAAGTAAAAATTAGCAGATCAGTGTATCTTATCTTTGTTACGAATGACACTTTATCAGAAAAATTCGAAGGATGAAACTAATGACACTTCATTTGGTGATGCAGGGTTTCACCAATGCAGATGGGGTTACCATAACTTATCTGTTGTAGAAGATGTTGTTGAGAACTACAAAAAGGCTCAAATCCCACTTGATGTGATCTGGAATGACGATGATCACATGGATGGGCACAAGGACTTTACACTCAATCCAGTCAACTACCCTCGTCCAAAGCTTTTAGCTTTTCTAGACAGAATACACAAGATTGGCATGAAATACATTGTCATTATTGATCCCGGTATCGGTGTTAACTCCAGCTATGGCGTATACCAAAGGGGCTTAGCTAATGATGTTTTCATCAAGTATGAAGGTGAACCATACTTGGCTCAAGTGTGGCCAGGAGCAGTGAACTTCCCTGATTTTCTTAACCCAAAAACAGTTGCTTGGTGGGGTGATGAGATTCGCCGATTCCATGAACTTGTTCCTGTTGATGGCCTATGGATTGACATGAATGAAGCTTCAAACTTTTGTTCTGGGAAGTGTAAAATTCCCAAAGGCAAGCAGTGCCCATCCGGAAGTGGACCCGGATGGATATGTTGCTTAGATTGCAAGAACATTACAAAGACAAGATGGGATGATCCTCCATATAAGATCAATGCTTCAGGAATACAAGTTCCAGTAGGCTACAAAACCATAGCCACTAGTGCCGTACATTACAATGGAGTTTTGGAGTATGATGCTCACAGTATCTATGGTTTCTCTCAATCTGTTGCGACTCACAAGGCCCTCCAAGGGCTTCAAGGGAAACGGCCATTCATTTTGTCACGCTCCACTTACGTTGGTTCGGGCAAATATTCTGCTCATTGGACTGGTGACAATAAGGGCACATGGGAAGACTTGAAATACTCAATTTCCACCATGCTTAACTTTGGCATATTTGGGGTGCCAATGGTTGGTTCAGACATATGTGGATTCTATCCATCCCCAACTGAGGAACTTTGCAACCGGTGGATCGAAGTAGGTGCCTTCTACCCCTTCTCAAGGGACCATGCTAACTTTTACTCCCCTAGACAGGAGCTTTATCAATGGAAGTCAGTAGCCGAGTCTGCTCGAAATGCTTTGGGTATCAGGTATAAGATCCTCCCATATCTATACACATTGAATTATGAAGCTCATAAAACTGGAGCCCCAATTGCCAGGCCTCTTTTCTTCTCATTTCCAAGTTACACAGAATGTTATGGCCTTAGCACACAGTTCTTGCTTGGAAGCAGTCTTATGGTTTCCCCTGTGCTTGAGCAAGGGAAAACACAAGTCAAAGCACTGTTTCCTCCTGGCACTTGGTACAGTTTCTTGGACTTGACACACACCATTGTGTCAAAAGATGGAGTCTATGTTACCCTTGATGCTCCTCTCCATGTTGTCAATGTGCATCTGTATCAGAACACCATTCTCCCAATTCAGCAGGGTGGCTTGATTTCCAAGGAAGCTAGAATGACACCCTTTACTCTCATAGTCACATTCCCATCAGGAGCATCTGAAGGACAAGCCAAAGGGAAACTCTACCTCGACAACGACGAGCAGCCGGAGATGCAGCTTGGAAATGGTTACTCAACCTATGTTGAGTTCTCTGCAACTGTCAAGCAAGGAAGTGTGAAGATTTGGTCCCAAGTCCAAGAGGGCAAGTTTGCTTTGGATCAAAGTTTAGTTATTGAAAAGTTAACTGTGGTTGGATTAGGTGGAAGTGGTGGAGCACCATCTGCAATTGAGCTTGATGGAAAACCAGTTGCAGGAGTCTCAAATGTGGAGTTTAGTACACAAGAACACGTTTATCACATGGAGAGCCAGGGAGATGGAGTAAAGAAATCAGTGATGGTGGAAGTGAAGGGCTTGAAGATCCCTGTAGGTAAAAATTTCGTCATGAACTGGAAAATGGGTATTCTGTGATTTTATTTCTTTTCTGCAACTGTTATCTAGTGTTTTTAACAGAGAGGAGATGAAGATGAGCTAGAATTGTGCTCGTCCTTTTCCAGTTATGCAAGGCGGAGTTTATGGACTTCTTATCATCTCGATCTCTTTTAAGTGATTTTAGGACTTTTTCTTTTTTTCCCCTGTAACGTCCTTGCTACATTCCAATATTTGTGAAATAAATAAAAGCCTCTTTAGAATGGCTTTTTTGTTTGCTACAAGTCTTTTTGACATAAAAAAAAAAAGTTAAAAAGTACTTCTAATAAAAACATACAAAGAGATACTTTTAAAAAAAATATTAAAACAAAAACAACTCATAATTTTTATGAAAAATACTTTTTAAAAGTTAAAAAAAATTAAAAGTAATTTTTTTTTTTATCTTACACTTCAAACACAATTTTTTTAAAAGGCCAATTCAAATAGTTAATAAAACTATTTTAATTCCTAGTTTATTTTATGGCAACGAGGGGGGAAATATAATCGTACACATTCCTTTAAAGGATCAAGAAACCACACAACGTAAAAGTGTATTATATTTTAAGTTATATAATATTAAATACATATAAGTATTTAAAATATACAATTTAAATTAATAAATAATTATAAATTTATATAAAATATATTATCTTATTCTCTTCTTCCATATAAAAAAATATTTATTAATTAAATTATTAAATTTCAGTAAACCCCATCCCGTCGTCGTCAAAAAATCCCATCCAGTCTCCGCTAAAAGAGGGGAAATTACCATCCCTTCGTAGTTGCCTGTTTCGTCACTTATAATTATTGAAAGAAAAGCACTGAACTTTAATAAGTGCACCTAACGCACTTATACAGAAGCACTTTTGTTGGGCTGGAGAATACAGAAGCACTTATGGACCACTTTTTTTCAGTCTTTTTGGGCTAAAACTTAATCTTGTCTTGTTCTGTTAAGTAAACTTGTTGGTTCAGTTGGTTGGGCTGGCACATAATCTTTGGGCCACTTCTGGGTCAAGGCCCACATATAAATTGGGCTCCCAAGAAATATTTAATACAGAAACACAAATTAATTTAACAAGGAATTTTATTTTTTAAAGGCCAAAAAAAATGGAATTTTGATCAAGAACTACAGTTTTCTTATTTACAAGGAGAAATTTTTTTTTTTCTCATAAACTTGTATAATTATGATAATGATGTAAACTCGAATAGTATTATTTATATTTTGGTTTTGTTAAATTAAAATTACGTGCTTGTGAAAAATTATATATTTTTTTTTCAAATAAGCTTGTGATAATAAAATATTTTATTTTTCTTTTCCCCTCGTTGTTATTTATGTATGGAACACACTGGTCCACCTTTAAAATGTTAAGGTTGTCATTGTTATTTGTTAAGTGGATTTCGTGGAATGGAAGTCGTAAATAACTCAGATTAAATTAAAATGACTTAATTATTATACAAAATTTTTATTAAATAAATAATAAAATAGCTCAAATGTGTCAACACCAACCAAGCTAACAGGGAGCAGTGTCCCAATTGTTGTGCAGGAAAGATTCACAAAATTTGGTTGACGTTGAATTGAAATTGGCATTACTTTACCTTCAACGTAATTAATGCTAAGGTTGTACAAAACAAAATTGACGTATGTTTCGATTGTGTTTTTTGATGTGATTATCTCTGGATTCTTGGGAGATCTCGTAATAAAAGCCAAATTAATTCCCACCAAAACATACGTGTTGTACTCCCAACCAGCCACAATAAAATCAAATATATTTTTATTTGAAAAACAAAATCAGATATTTTTTCAACATAATATCACTTGAAGGTGTTTTAATTTTGTGATTATTCTTTTTTATACTTTTGAAGGTGTTGTACTCAATTATTATTTTTTTTAAAGATAAACATGTGACTCAAAAATTTTATAAAAGGAATCGAACTCGAATATTAAAACAATTATGCAGACTAATCGACCCCAACCAAATTCTAATTAACAAATTACTTTCAATTGGAGCTTCAAGTTATGGTTTATTAATATAAAATCAGCAAAATAAGCCATACACTATTTAATCAAATATCTTTGTTTAGCAGGAGAATCAAATCAAAAACAAAACCACAGATTCCTTTTTGATTATTTATTGGATAAATATAAATACAACTTTATTAGCTTTGTTTTATATTGAAACCACAAGGAAGAAACGAGTCATGTGAAGACAAAGACACATGAAGCCGTACTATGCCCGAAAACAATCCACTCGCTTTGCAACACGTGCAATGTGCTGACGTGTCCGAAGTAGCGGCAAGTGGGAAAAAAAGCCATGTCATCGCCACATCGACTGAATCCGAGAAAAATATCGCCAATACCGATAAAATAAATAAAAAGACAAAGAAATAGAAAAAGTCACAACCGCATGAAACGCAGCACTATGCATTCACAGCCCCACATCAATTTCTAGGAAGGAGTCCTTATCATCATGAGAGATCCAACATGCCGCAAACACGTGTCCCGGATTTACACGTGTCACAAGAGTCTGACCATAAAAGGCCGGGAAAATGGGGTTGTACTGGCGCGAAAGATAGCGGTGGGTGCCACGTCGGCGGCTTTGGCGGGAAAACGAAGCAACCTCCGTGACCGGGATTTGAATTTTCTGCATTAAGTCCCTCTCCAGTTAATATCTATAGTCGCAATCCAACGGTTACGATTAACCTTCAATACCTTAAATTTATTCTGGTCATCTAATTATCGAATATTTGTTTAAGAGTCTTATTCCTTTGGTATTAACATCGACGATCAAGATAAATTCAAAATGCTGAGAACTGATCACAACCGTTAAATAGTAACTACATATAACTGAATGCAAAAAATCCAAATCCAAAAAGACCCTCTTTCCCCACCCCTAAAAACAAAAACTTTCATTGCCCACATGGCCTTCTCTGCATAACTCTCTTCGCTCTTTAGCAGCTACACACACTGATCACGTCATGAAGCAGATCCCTCATGCATGGGTGCATGATACGAATGTATGCTGAACATCCATGCATGTGACTGGGGATCCTGGGCATAGCTCACGTGACTTTTTTAAATCAACAGGTTGCCATGTGGGCTCCTACACTGTCACTCGACCCATGTCTGTTTCGTACCAATGGTAGTTACAGCATAATTTTCTTAGATTTACTTTTATCAGGATCCAGTAAGATTCATTGCATGGAATTTTTTAATTATTTTTTTTATTTTCACTATAATATAAATATATTATTAAACCTATCAATTTTAAAACTCTTATAAATGAATATATTTAAACTACTCTCATTTTATAATCTCTTAAAACAATTTAAATACGAATCTTTTTACAAAATTGAAATACTATACAATTATGAGTAAAAGAAAAAGGCATAATTTGACTTTGACCCCACCCCTGCAAAGGTCACGTGACTTGCGACAATGCGAATTGGAGCAGAGAATCAGACACGCATCTCTCACTATTGGTAGTGTCATTAATAATGGTACACTGTGGGGTGGACTTTTGGTACTCCACTTTGCAAAGATTAGTTATGGGCGTGACACAAATCTGAGTAATCACCAAATGCCCATAAATTTAGAAAATAATAAAATAAACGCGAATAAAAGAAAATTATTAAACGCTACCAACTTGTACGGTTAGGGACAAAACTCTGAGCGTTTTTTTATCTGGAGCCGTTGGATCCGTTGTCACTGTCTTCGATGCGCAATACGGTCACGTGACAGGGCTGCTCTCCAAATTATTTTTATTTATTAAAAATTTTGAAAAAGAAAAGATAAAATCGACATTGAATGGTGTCGTGGACAAAACGACATCTAACTTTCTTTCTCTTATTCGAGCTTCGGACACACGCGATGGATGTTGCACGAGCCAACGATTATATTAATTAATGACATATGTAAACGACATTAACCTCGCACGTTCTTTGAATTATAGTAAGAACATACCTTAATTTAAAAAATAAATACCAAAGAAAATGAAAAGGAAACACTTGGTGTTCGTGCATATATATATATATATATATATATATATATATATATATATATATATATATATTTCTCATGTGATGTTTGTTTTTTTAGTGTAAAAAAATTTAAGTGATTTATGTTTCACTTGTTTGATATCTAATTGATGATTTTATTATATACTCTATTTCATGCAATAATCATTCATATATTAGTAGCAAAAAAAAATGAAAATTATCAATATATAACTAGTCTAATTTTATAAAAAAACGGAATGAACATTTCGACCTTAGGATATAAAACTGTTCATTCTATATTCTTTACAATCAACGCTTTAATTTGGCTAATTAAATTCATTAAATGCTTGTTTGTGTTTTTTTTATTCATGATTCATAAATTTCATGTTTAAATTCAAAGTGGTAACCGAAATAAAAACTTACAATAAGAGAGATCTTAATTTACTTGTCCAGCCAAAAATAGGAGAATTTCTTGATTTTTTCCCATTAAAATATGTTTTTTACCATGAATTTTCTCCATAGTCTTAGGATTCATCAACCAAATCAAAACCAAAACGGAAATAAATCATATAAGAAAACGGAAATTTAATTTGACCAAATAAAGGAAAATTTTATTTTTATACAGAATTAAATAAAAATAATGATAATCCTAAAAAGCTGTTCATGCACAATGAAAATATCTTCGCTTTATTACTTTTTTTTCTCTTTTGTTTATTATTTTTTTCTTTAAATATAAGAAACGGATCCGTTGTATAGCCAACCGTGCGACAAAAGTCAAAGATCTAGAGCGAACGGTCGCCGTT
Source organism: Bauhinia variegata (assembly GCA_022379115.2). NCBI lineage: Eukaryota > Viridiplantae > Streptophyta > Magnoliopsida > Fabales > Fabaceae > Bauhinia > Bauhinia variegata. The sequence continues at coordinate 18,343,144 of CM039426.1, read as the reverse complement.
CGCGGCGGTACGTTCCCAAAAACAGCTGCACAGCAGGATCCTGCTTCACACGCTCCATCACGGCGCGTGTAAATGACTTATTAATCGTAACCGTTCCATCTACACTACAACTCGGCGCCGCACATCGGATAAGCAGAAGAGTCACACTGAAAGTCTGAGATGGAGGCATGGCGTTAATGCCTCCATATCATGTACCATGGATGTGCATGCCACCTAACCCATGCCAGCTCATCACGGAAATTAATATTTGATTCTAGACTCACTCGCCCACTCTTTTTATTGCCTCAATATTTTTATTTTTTTTGACCGCTGAGGGGAAAAAGTGAATGGCTCAGTCCTAGCAGTAGAAAAGTAGGAGAGAGAGAGGGAAGGACTGTGAAGAAACGCTGGGAGGGAGAGCGAGAGAGACAGCGACAAAGGTGGCCAGCACAGTGAAAACACACAGGTAAACATTTACTATGAGGTTTTTCTTCGATTTCCGACAATTTTAATATTTCAAAAAACCAACTTGATCAATTTCTTTTTTTATTTTTTATTTCAATCTGAGTCTGATGTTTCTTTTCTATTGAGATTTGCGTCGTTCAATTTGGGATTACCAAGGTCCGCCATTGTTTTATTTCTTCCATTTACTCTGTTGTCTCTGTGAGGCGGCTTGCAGATCGATAAAAACTAGTACTAGTAGTGTTTTGTGTCTTTTTTTGAGAGAGAATCCTGGCCATAGATTTGTAATCTTCTCATCAGGGACTATCTTTTGGGTTTTGGGTTTTTGGGCTCTCCTTTCTCTGCTTCTCTATATATCAGGGGTCTCATCACGCATTCTCTTTCTCTTTTTCTCTGTTGGGCGAACGAAGAACAGAGAGATTTTTCTGTTGTGAGCTTTCAGAGGAAGCGAGTTCGCGGATTTATGTCGTCTAGGTTTGATTTGGAATTGGTTGGGGCTCCGTTGCAGCTCTGGATTTCTTGTGCTTCCTTGCTATTGTCTGTGTTCTCTGCTCTCTGCTGTATGCTACTCTGCTCTCCCGGGCAGAGCTTGAATCTGGGGAACCCAGCTGTTTCGATGCGTTTGAGGCCAGAAAGGTTTGTGGGTTTTTGTTATTTTGTTGAACGAGTGTCGTGTCTGTTTGAAATTTCTTGTTCTCATGGATTTTGTCTACGAATCTGGGATTAAATACTGGTTTTTCTTCGTTTTTCTGCAGGACTTGTTCTGTAGGAGAGTGCGTTGGTGGATTTCACATAAACCGGTTCTCAAATCTTTTCTTGTTTCTGAGAGGGGATCTCACTTGATACTGTTGAGGTTTTGACAGATTTGTTTTCCCCTTTTGATTAGTCACTGAGATTTTTCCTTTTCCTAGTTTTGTTTCCCTTCACAATTTTCCGGGTATTTTGAGGGGTTTTTGGAGGGTTTTTTCCCCAATTTTCAGAGTCTTACAACCAGCAATTTCAATGAGCAATACCTACAAAAAGCACACACAGAAACAGAAGCCTCCCTTTCGGGACACCCAAATGGCGAGAAAGCTCCGGATCATCTGCTATGACCCGGATGCAACTGATTCATCTTCAAGCGAAGACGAAACTGAGACCAAACCCAGAAAACTCAAACGCATCGTTCGAGAATTGAGCCTTCCTCCTCTTTTTGCTGACAAACCTGCTTTTGAATCCGAGTCTTCAGCTCAAGACAGCAACAATGGAGCCCTTGACCCATCCGCTGAAGGTCAAACTCTCAGTAGGAAGAGAGCTTTGACCAGAATCCCATCAACGAGAAGACCCAGTGCTTCTAAGTACAGAGGTGTTCGACAGAGAAAATGGGGGAAATGGGCTGCTGAGATTCGTGACCCTTTCAAGGGTGCACGAATCTGGTTGGGAACTTACAATACCGCTGTGGAAGCATCCCGAGCATATGAGAATAAAAAGCAGGAATTCGAAAAAGCCATGGCCAAGGTTCAATCTGATAAGAGCAACAACGATTCTTCTGCTGTCATTCTTCCTTCTCGAAAGAGTAAAAATGTCCCTTACTCCATTGCTGCTTCTTACTCAGAGAAGTCTGTTGCTACCTCCGAGAACTCAGAGAGTGGGGTGTCTCACACTTCACCATCTTCTGTTCTTGAATTGGATACCTTGGCATCCAAAGCCAATGCCAATGTTAAGGCTTCAAGCAAGGAAGAACCTCTCGAACCTATTCCTGAGACTATTGATTTGCAGGCTGAATTTGCAGATCTGCAAATCCCGGATTTGAGCTTCCTGAGCATGCCGCCACCACCATCTGGTCCAATAGAAACAGACACTAGTCTTGCTCTCGAATTGGATTGGCTAATGTTCAAAGATATGTCGCAGGGCTTGGATGATTTTGGTGGCCTCGATGACTTCCAAATCTGTGGTTTTGACGAGAACGAGCCAAGTGAACTTCCTGATTTCGATTTTGATCTTGGTGCTGATGAGTTTGCTGGTTGGACTGAGGAGCCCCTCAATATACCATGCGCATAAAATTTTTGAAGTTATAGGCTATGAAAACTAGTAGTTAATTACAAGCAGTAGTATTACTATTATCATTTCTTAGTTTTGCTTATATAGCTATCATTTGAAAGTTCTAAGTTTTGTGAGAGAGATTACAGGAACTGAGAGACAGCTCCTGTGAATGTTTTTGTGAGTAAGTTTCATGTTAAATTTTTTTGTTTGTTAAGGGAGGAAAATGTTAGATCAATGAGCAAGAAAAGAACCCTTTGGGTTTTCCTGTGCTGTTAGAGCAGTCCAAGGGGTTCCAAAACTTTTATCTATGAAGTTTTCTTCTATTGCAGCGTATAAAGACTTCAACTTTCTGTTAAAAATTCATTTTCATCTTCATTCTGATAAGGATAATGAGCCCACTGTGTTCTTGTTTCTTCGTTGAAGTTGTGGCTGATTTTTCTTGGTACCCCCGTTGCCAAGAGCTGGAGAAATGTGATAGTGTAGTAGAGTAGGGTCTAAAAGGTAAAATCCAGAGTTTTATGCAAAGAAAGTGGGGCCAAAGTCGGAGTCCTTTTGCCAAAAAAAGCATATCATGGACAGGAGGCAGTGTGTCTCAAGGAGCTTCCTTTCCAGCTATAGCTGTATCCCAAATTCCAAAAACTTCTGTTCTCTGCTGTCAGCATTCAATAGATCCTTCGAGCAGAGAAAATACATTAATAAGGGTAATTTTTTTTTTTTTTTTTACTTTTATCTTTACTCCAACTGTCAGTCAAACTGCCATACAAGATCCGATTTGTTAATGATTTTTCTAATTATTTTATGAAATTGTTTTGTTTTGGGATTTTACGAATTATTCTCCTAAACGAAATGAAAGAATCTAGGATTCGATAATATTTATGCAGTTAGGAAAATTTCCCATCTAGATATTTCAGGGTGGAATTTGACTTGGTTTTCTAATTATATATTCCACATTGTGTGAATCGGAAGGAGAGGGACAAAAACGAGATTTTCCAAATTAAGAAGTTATTTGATTATGTAAATATTATATTTATAAGTAATTATCTTTATTTGCTTAATATTCAAATTCATATAATGCACACTCCACTGGCCAACCACTGGGTTAGGTGGCTCACGCGGACTACTTGGATTGGGCCCACAATGAATGTCCAATTTTACCATTTCTGAAATTTTCTGCAGGAATTTTTTTCCTAAAATAAGGTAAAAATGGGAAGTTTTTAACTCTTCCTTCATAAATGAGCATTTAGGAGAAAAATGCTTGCCACACATGTTACACATGGTATCACACCGTGTCGACCATCGATCGAGGTGGATCTGCAGGACACGCGTCATGCATCCATCGACCAAATAGTAGTAAAACCTTCTGAATTTGGTGGCGAGTAATAATTACGTTGTTGAAGAGAATATATCCAACAGGAGAGGTGGGACCCGACCCGAATTCACAAAGGGCCTTAATCATATTCTCATGATAAGGTGAAAAAAACATATTAGACCAAAAAAGAAAAAAAAAAAAAAAAAGATATAAAGAGACCATATACTAATTTCTATGTCTTGTTAGGCTTAATTGTTTTGGTCACAATTGAATTAACATAAGCTGACTTTATGATTATTGGTTGAATATCTTTGTCAAGTCTCTTTCCCCACACTAAAACAATAATATCATTTATGGCGCTTCGTTTGTTTTTTTTCTTTTACTTGTCAAAAGCATTTATATTTAACAAAAGTGCTTATGCTGTGAATGTCATTTTGTGATAACTAAAAGCCAGAGAACTACTGTTTTTGCTTTGCCGCCAAGTTATGGTAGTGGACTTCATATAATTCTTCGATCATTTCTCATTTAAAGGCTTTCCTGCAATTTGCGGTATAATTAAATTGGGCTTCCCTTTGTTATATCGCTAAAAAAAAATATAAAATAAAATTATAACTGCTATTGTAGAATTCACATGTTCTATCTTACCCTACAGATCTCTACATAGATCTCTACATGTACCATTGTTTTTAATTGATAAGAAATTATTTATTAATTAGTTTTTGACCGATTAAAATTAGTGTCACACATACAGTTTATGGACCTAAATTTCCTACAGTCGCTGCAGTCGACTACAAGCCGTCCGATCTGTTAAAGCTACATAATTAACACAAATCAGACGACCTGCAATCGACTGCACGACTTGCAAAAAATCCAAATTTTACAATCTGTACTAATGGAGCAAAGGATGATGTCACATTCTTAGAAAGAGGAAATTGTCTGTTAAAAACACAGAGAGACCACATGACGCACGCATGATTGAGTTAAATGTACTTATGATAGAAGCCAAATTACCTATAGTCAGCAATTTTGTATCATTTGATCTACACTTAATAGCTTAGAATAAGTCACGTTTTCTCTTTGTTTATGATGCAACTCACGATTTAAACGGTGTGAGTTAATCATAATCATGATTCGTGACTAAATTGTTAGTTGACTACGTATAATTTGAATTTAGTTGTGAGCCAATATTGGAATAAGGGAGAAGGGTTGATTTTTCAATTTATTGAATAGATCTAATGTCTACTTTCTTTTTTTATGGGACTAATGTCTATACTATTAAAAATTGGTACATGTGGAAAAACATGCATCGAGACAGTCTATTGAGTGTGGTACTATTAATACAATATAGTCATTGCCATGGCCCATTAGAAAATATATCACTACACATTAGCTTTTGGTGGGTCCTTCAGAATTGAAAATCTGAACACTCTTCTAATAGAAGCAGAAGAAAGTTCTTTAGTCCAAAAAGAAAAAAAAAAAAAAAAAACTTTACCCCAAAATCTCACATCTAATATTGGCCCAATGAAGCATGAGGCCCACCAAGTTTGAACATCTAATATAATTTATAAATTCTAAGATTCATGTTTTTTTTTTATAATAGATAAATTCTAAAATTTAAAAATAAATTTGTCTAAAAAACGGCCAGGGTGAGTGGGACAAAAATAAATGGATTAATTCCTCTATTATGTTCTCTGAATCAGGAGTCAACAAGTTTGGATACCAACCAAACGGTGATTTCTTTTCACACCCTGACCTTTTAGTGGGAGCACTAAAGTATGAGGGTGTGAAAAGAAAAATCTGGGCGAGGAAGCAAATCATCGAACCCATGTAGAAAACAAGAAGGGAGAAGAAGAATGGGCTTTCAATGTGGGTTCAATTGGGCTTGTTGGGTAATTTCTATAGTTTTGTGTTGACTAATCGGGTATATGATCTGTGAATATGACTGGCTAAAACTTTTATGGTTGGAACATGATTATTCAGTCCTAATTTCTCTTTATATTTTTTTTGGTATAAAATAATGTATATTTTTGTGATGTTTTATTTAATTTAAATAAAAATAAAAATTAAATAAATGTTATTCATAAACTATTGTACATTTTTATTTTTATTTAATTTTCTCTTGATTTTCTTTCTGATGGTTGTTCTATTGCGAGTATTTATTTTCCACGTGAAGCATGCGGTTAGAGGGTGGAGAGGTGAGTCAATATTCAACCCGGTACCCCGACATTAGCTAGTCGGTCGGGCCATCGTATGTATATAGCAACTAATATTTGACATCACTTGGCTTTGGTTTACGAAGGCACGTACGGACCCACCTGCGACGCAACGCATAAAAGCTTAAAAATAAATATAAACTCACATAAAAAATTTAAATTTTATGTGATAAATATACCTTTTCCTAAATTGTCCTACTTTATTTTTACTTAAATTAGTTTTCATTATATTTTACTAATTTAGTTTGAAGGAGACTAAATAAATAATTTATTTATAAATATTTTTATCTTTCATTGAAAATAAGACTAATCTCATTTTAAAATATAAAATAACTATGATTATTTCTCTCTCAACATATATTTTTAAGTGAATTTAAACACTAGATATTATAGAGACACTTTAATTACTGAATTGAGTCTACTTACTAATTGAGTCATACCTTATTGATTAATATAGTTAATTATTAATGTTGGCTTATCATGATAGATAAATGATCTAAAACTTAGTTATATAGAAAATATGGTTTGATTAGGTGAAGAAGTTGAAATAGCTAGTTGTTTCTATATTGGAATATACTATAGGAGTTTGCTTGAACAAGAGAAACTTAACTATACTATGCACCTTCCCTTTTGATCTTAGTCCAGGTAATTTGCAGCAACCAATAATTTCCCAGCTGGAAAAGAAACTTGAATTTAATTGATGATGGCACTGGTCTAGTCTAATCTTGCCATTCGCAGCCAAGTTGGTTGGCCGGTGGTTGGTTCAACTCTCCAAAATTAATATCTCTCACTTACTAATAATAGTAACAAAACGGGACCAAATAAAAACATACACAACACGTCAAATTAAATGATCCTCACTCGTGGGGACTTTGTTTTATGATTGAGTAATGATATTGTCACAAACTTATCTGCTTCAAATATTTATAAGGGTACTATAAAATTATTGGACAATATTTTTTGTTTCACCCATGTCAAGGAAGAAGTTTGGATTTAGGTAAGAGAAAAGTCAAAATTAAAAAATTTTCTTGTGATGGCTAAGTTTAAATTTTATGTAAAGTAAGATAAAAGATGTTATTCTTAAAATAGAGAGTTTATTTCATAAATTTAAAGTGTTCTACACATTTGTAACTGTTTTAGTAGTGATGACTCTACCAAATTTGATCAAACCAAAAGATAATATTAGCCAAAAATTTTGGAAAACAAAAAATGAAAAACTAGTCAAATTCAATTTTTACCATACAAAATATAATTTGGATCATATGTTGTATATAGAGTTATGGCACAATGCTTAATAGTCAAAAAAAACGAAAAAGAGAAAAATTGTGGTTCAACCATTTGGCTAATGTTGAATGGAGAAACATGAGAAGGACAAGAGCCAGTCGTTTTGTTGGTAAGGATGACTTGAAAGTTCAGAGTTTTAAATACCTTAAATTTATTGTATGATTTATATAGTATGATGTATATATATATATATATATATATATATATATATATATATCATGCTTTAATGTAGGACGGTCACCCCCATGCCTCCTATGGGGAGTGAGAGCAGAAAAAAGAATACTATAATTCTCTGGCTGCAATATTGCAACCTGGCTTCAAGCAGTTCAACTGCAAGTGGGAAAGCAAAGGAATATACCAAAAGAAATTAAGAGAATAGGGTTATAGATGTTACTAGATGAGATGAGGAGACAGCCAAATCTCAATATGATTGCTGATCAATCTTGCATGAAATTTTAAGTTTTCTTAAGAGTGATTATAAGTGGGTATCATAAATAGGGTACGTAGGAAGAACCTTGATCTCTTGATACGATGCTGATCATAGCAATGATTTAAATATTCTTTAGGTTTTCACCAAAATGTTAGGTATTTTGCAATATGAGAAAAATAATGAAGAAACAAGAAGTGTTTGGTACAACTATATTTAATTAACTTGAAGAGAAAAGTAGTTGTATTGTAATGGATATTGGCTAATTGATCAAAGAAGGAAATCAAAGACAGCAAATTATTTAAAGACAAACCTTAAAAAGCTAAACATGTAATTAGAATCTGGAGTGGCTCAATAACCTTTTTGCTTAATCTGCAAATTGGATTGATGGCAGATTGCTGGGATAATATAGTTTGTGAACTGTTTTCCAGCTTTAATCACAACAAGATGACAATGGAAATTAGAAGAAAGTTGAACAAACTGGGCATTTATATATATATATACCAAGAACCACCACCAAAAATCTGCCATTTATACACAGAATAATTAATTGGTGTCATATCAAAGAAATAGAGACAGACAACACTTTAATTACAAAAGCTACAGATTGCGCCAAACTGTTTTATTAATTATATGTGAAGATTGAGAAAGTGACAATTCTCATCAGTGAAATTCAATATTGAATTGAATTCCCAACTTATAACTGTTCTAATATCCTACTGCTATTTGAATGTGACTGGCTCCTTTTATTATTATTTTTAAGACAATAAATGTGATGTTATTTATAAATGTTTAAAATAAATAATTGAAATTTGTGTTTAACATAAACACACCTAGTAAAAAAATCAAACACACTACGCCTCCTACTACCAAATATTAACTGTGACAATGTCTTTTAATGAATTAATTTGGTTGTTTGGGACATAACCTTGTTTTTAATTTCCTGCTAATTAATATATTCTAATACTAATTAAATATTGGTCAATTTGATTTTGCACCTTTATCTGTGTATGTGGAGTTTATATGTTGAAGCCACTTTGATTTAAATGAAAAAGCAGCTAAACTTGTTATTTTGGACTTGGGTTTTGATTATCTCTTTTGCAAAATTATTGTCCTGAATCAATTTGAAAATGCTTGACATTCTGTTCTTTATTGCCAAAATAATGGTTTATCCAAATGAGTTGGCATTATTTATCAAACAGATTCACATGCAGTACTAAGTTGGCTCAACTTTTTGCTGCTTGCATTAATGCCTAATGGGTCAGACCAGACATAATGTTTTTTATATTTAAGCAGGTCTTAATCAACTTTCAGATAATAAACAAACTGAGGGTCGAGGTGGAATAACCTTTACAATATCAAGATTTGGTGCTTACAATAAAACATTTAAAATATTTGTTATAAGAGAGGTAATTCTAATTGTTCTATTTTTTATGGTTAAGTCAACCAAAAAAATTAAATAAATCTATATGTGCTTAAGTTTTATTATTGACACCATTAAGCATGTAAATTAATTAGTGCAGAATTGTTCTAACTTAATAAAGGTTTTAGGTTTAAGTTTGAAACTGTAATTATTCTAAATTTTAGTAGAGAGGACTTTATCACTTGTGTGATATACCGAATTTGAATTAAATTAATTTAGTGGCTAAAGTGATACTTTGATTATTAATAACAAGAATCATTCTAATAATATTGTGTTTATTTGGTACAGAGATCACAGAAGATCATCCAAATTTGCAGGAACTTTGAAAATTTTAATTTCAAAGGGTTGAAGAAAGCAAATTAAGGACCACATTACAATCCCAACTTCCAACTACATATCCAATGGACTGCATGCATAGCAATAAGTCATTAGAAAAATCAAAATTTTGTACGGTAGCAAAAGCATATATACTAAGAACAATTTTTGGAGTTCTTGTGGTGCCCCAAACACGGTACGACATTATTAAAACCAAAGTCATGTGTTAATTACTTTTTAAATAATTTTTAATTGTCTTTTGTAAATAAGATTCAAACAAATGGAAAGTTACTTATTCTAAATTTAGGGCAACACTACATATTTCTATAAAACGCTTATAATATTACCTTTTTTTTATGTTTTTTTATCTATCGTTTTCTAAGGAAAGTTTTGTTTTGATTTATAATGTTATTGTAAAGTTCTAAGATAGTATTTATTACTATTTTTTTTTTCATTATACCTTTTCTTACTTTATATGCATAAAAATAATTATGAGTAGAACAAGTAAAATAAATAAAGATATATTAAGAAATTAAAAAGATTCAGTCGTACAAATTAAAATAAATTGCTTACAACAAGAGATTATTGATAGTATCAGAAATGAAATTGCCAAAGTTTCACAAGAAAATTGTTTCATTCTTACCAACTGGTTCAATCTTACGAGTTATAATTTTGTTTTTGTTGCATAACAGTGCCTATTTCAATTGAATAAATTGTTTTATGGCAAAACAATCAATGATATTTTTCTCTGATACTTGTCTGGTGAATCAACCTGGAAATGAGAACAGTAGCAATATTTATGAGGAAATAAGGTCTACAGAATGTGACTGATAACCATCTCGAATTTTCCGCTACATAAATACATTTAAGGCATTTAATATCATTTGCTTGCCAACTAATTAATTAACTATATAGTATATCATAATAATGTTATTTGCACATGTAGATAAATTCATATCCACATACTTGCATGGTACACAATATATATATAAAGAAGAGAAATTAATTTAATTTTAATATAAATATGATACTAATTTATAATTTAAAAATAATTTGATTCGAATATATTTCATTTTCAAATAAAATAATCACTTAACCTGAAACCCAAAGACAAAACTTTTTGTGGAGTGAATAGAAAGTAATACAATTTCACTAATTGAGAAACTTCAGTAGAGGAGAAAGCTTATTACGTAAACAGTAAATTTGAATGCCATTGAGTCAAATGTTCATTGGAAAAGTGGTCAAGACGTGACTTAAGTTAATTTCTTTTAGATAACATAACATCTGTCTCCCACCTTGATACATTAATTTCTATTTCATAATCTTGTAACTGGTCATTTTATTTATATAAAATTAAGTAATAAATTAAACTTTTTAATTATATTTTCTTAAAAACTTTTAAGGAAAAAATAAATAAATAATTGAACAAGTGGGCAGATAGGCATTAGGAATTGCCAATTTTGAGGAAGTCAATGCCTAAGTATTGATTGGTGACATGAGATTTCGGTTTGGCACCATATGTTTATCCACCGGATCGGCCCCATTCACCAACATAATCCTTCTTTAACACGAGAAGATTTTTTTCTTTTTTCATGAGCTTTGACACAAGAAGGCTAAGCTATCGAGTCCATTGTTTTTAGGCAGGCAAAAATTCAATAAAAAAATAAATATGCATGCTAATATTAGAGTAAGTTGAAAAATATTAAATTACAATTAATAAACAAACCATTTATTCAACTTATATAAGTTGTGAGACACAATACTTAATATATAACACCTTTCTTTTTTTTTAGTACTTGAACATTAGTATTTATACAGAATAAATTTATTATTAAGTCTTTTAATTTATAATTAATTTAACTTAAATTAACTGAAAGACTCAGCTCTCCAAAGATATTTACACCTTATATTAAACACAAATCCTTTCTTACTCAAGTTATTGGGTATGTGTTAACACGCTGAACTCTAACTCACAAATCCAACAAACACCCTCATGACCATTTTGTCCTATCATTTCTTCCCTCTTAGAGAAGGTTTGCATGTTTGAACTTGTGTTAACTTTGATACCAAATGGTATAACCAAGAGTTTGTTTGGTTCAAATTCAGATTAATCAATATCTAATATATATATGGTGCCATATATCAAGCAATTTTCATAAAAACTAAAAAAAATGACATTTATGCAAATCATTATTCTAAGAAATTTTCTTGTTGGTCTTATACCCTCTACTTATATGTGAAACTAAAGCATCAACTTTGGAAGAAATTATATCGCCAACGTAAATTAGTCCAGTTGATAAACTTCAAAATTATATTTTACAAAGATGTAAAAAGTCATTAGCACATAATTTATAAGTATTTTACTTTTCTAACTTTAGTGATCTTTTGAGAGTGAACTCACCTATAATTTTATCGCCAAAAGAAAAAGGAAATTGGATAGGGAACGAAAGAAGACTGAAAAAGAAAAAAATTATCCCACCCTAGGACAATGGATTTTCCTGCCTTCATGTGTTAACTTGGCTGGATCCATGAAATGGCGGACACTTTTTGGTGTGCATCTTAATTTCTTTCTTTCTTTTCTCACTCACAAACATGGCAATCTCCTATTCGCCTTTCAAATCATATTTTGATGATGTAAAGTAAGACAACCAAATCGGGACAAAAAAAATAGAAAAAAAGACAAGTAGCTAATCCAATTCTACAACGAAGCGACGTCTCAAATCTGCTATTTTCACATAGAAAATTTCAGTTTACAAGTGGAAGGAGGGAAGTTATGAAAAATTAATATCAAGTTAAGTGAGCGTTGAGTGACGTGAAGCTCTACATTTAATCCCCTCATCTGCCTCCTTCATTGCTCCTTGGCCCCTCTGCCTTTATAACCTCACCTCCCCTCCCTCTCTTATTATCAATAACCCTTCTTATTCTCATTTCTCAACAAGAACAAGAAAAACTCAAAGCTTTTCTTTTCTCTTCTGCTTTTTTTAATCAGACTAAGGAAAATGCCTCCATTGTTGCCGGAATTCTCCAACTCCGTGAAGCTCAAGTATGTGAAACTTGGGTATCAATACCTTGTGAATCACATTATCACCCTCACTCTCATACCCATCATGGTTGGCATCTCTGTTGAGGTTCTTCGATTGGGCCCAGATGAAATTTTGAACCTTTGGAGGTCTCTGCAGTTTGATCTTGTCCAAATTCTCTGTTCTGCTATTCTGATAATCTTCATTGCCACTGTCTATTTCATGTCAAAGCCAAGAACTATCTATCTTGTTGAATATGCCTGCTTCAAGCCACCGGTCACGTGCCGTGTCCCTTTTGCTACCTTCATGGAACACTCGAGGCTCAACCTCAAGAATAATCCAAAGAGTGTTCAGTTTCAAATGAGGATTCTTGAGCGTTCTGGTCTTGGAGAAGAGACCAGTTTGCCCCCCGCGATTCATTATATTCCTCCGAAACCCACGATGGAAGCTGCCAGAGGGGAAGCTGAGCTTGTCATCTTCTCCGCCATGGATTCTTTGTTCAAGAAAACTGGGCTTAAGCCTAAGGATATTGATATTCTTATTGTGAATTGCAGCCTTTTCTCTCCAACCCCTTCTCTCTCTGCCATGGTCATCAACAAGTACAAGCTCAGGAGCAACATCAAAAGCTTCAATCTTTCTGGGATGGGTTGCAGCGCAGGGTTGATTTCCATTGATTTAGCTCGTGATCTTCTTCAAGTTCATCCAAATTCAAATGCTGTGGTGGTGAGCACAGAGATCATCACCCCCAACTATTACCAGGGCAATGAAAGAGCCATGCTTCTTCCAAACTGTTTGTTCAGAATGGGTGGTGCTGCTATTCTCTTATCCAACCGGAGGTCCGAACGCCGGCGAGCCAAGTACAGATTGGTCCACGTGGTTCGAACCCACAAGGGGGCTGATGACAAAGCCTTTCGCTGTGTGTTCGAGGAAGAAGACAAAGAAGGAAAAGTGGGCATTAATCTCTCCAAAGACCTCATGGCCATAGCAGGGGAAGCTCTGAAATCCAATATCACAACCATTGGCCCTCTTGTTCTTCCTGCTTCAGAGCAATTACTCTTCCTTGTCACACTCATTGGCCGCAAAATTTTTAACCCAAAATGGAAACCATACATTCCAGACTTCAAGCAAGCTTTTGAGCACTTCTGCATCCATGCCGGCGGCAGAGCTGTAATTGATGAGCTGCAGAAGAACCTTCAGCTCTCCGCTGAGCATGTTGAAGCCTCAAGAATGACCCTTCACCGATTCGGCAACACCTCGTCATCTTCGCTCTGGTATGAGCTCAACTACATTGAATCTAAAGGAAGGATGAAGAAGGGAGATAGAGTTTGGCAGATAGCTTTTGGAAGTGGCTTCAAGTGTAACAGTGCGGTGTGGAAATGCAACAGAAGCATTAAGACCCTTGCTGATGGGCCTTGGGCAGATTGCATAGACAGATACCCAGTTCATATTCCTGAGATTGTTAAGCTCTAGGCTCTAATGGGACAAGAAGATGAAGAAGACACAGAGTTAAATCCCCATTGGTTGTTTGCTTTCTTTGATTTTAGTTATCTGATAAAGTAGATCAGTTTCATGAGTGGCTCTTTTCTTCCCTCCAGCACTACTATAAGTCTCATTTGTCTGTCATACTAGTTATCTATTCCTCCTCTTCTTTTAGTGTTATTATTGTTATATGTATATTTTTTAAAACAATTACAGTTTGAGTTTGCATAGAAAACCCAATTGAGGATTGATTCTATGTAATGCAAGGGAAATACAAGTAAAATTTCTACGTATTTGTATTTGAAATTCAAAGCTTGTGATTAGGACTCCAAAATAACAAGTTTTCTGATTTGTGTGAAAGGAAAGTTAACTGGTTTGGTTTCAGCAGCTTGTGTATAGATTCTGCAGAATCAGAATTCAGTTGGAGCTATGTTAAACTGTCTAACTTAGATTTTATCAATGTGAATAAGTTAACAATAATTCTGCATGAAATTTAGTGAATACTTATTATTTTAATTATATTATCTAATAACCAAATCTATTTAGATCCACACTTAGATTTTTTTGTCAAACACCAGCTTGTAAATTTATGATTTTATTATAGACTTGAAAAATGATGACTACTATTAAAAATTAATGAGAGACACCCACATGCACCTACCAATAATATATAATAGCTTAATTTTCTTATATGCAATTGGGAAGTTATCATTTCTATTGGCATGGAGGTAGTTTTCACTTTTCAATTTCTTTGTCCCTTGCTGTAAGCATTTATTAATGTTAGCCGATGGATGATTCTATTCTTTGGTTTACCCAATGGTGTGGTGTGCCACTGTTGACATTAGGGTATTAATTTGTATGCTGGTCCATCATTGGCACTTTGATCAAAAACTGCGGCAGATGCTCATAAAGTTTCTGGCACAACAAAAAATTCTGCAAATTTTTCTGTCACCTTTGAGGGAGAAATTGAGTATATAATTCTTTTTTAAATCTTCCTTAATCAAATTTTTCTACACACTTTTTTTCCTTAGTATTTAGTCTAATTTAGTTTGAATAGAATAACATTATAAAAATAATAAATTTTTTTATTAAATTTTAAATATAATTACATTCTCAAAACTTAAACAATTTTTATCAATTAATCTACAAATTTAGTAGTATGTTAAAAAACTTGAAATTAATACAATATTTTTTTAGTTCTAGAACGAGAGTAGCGCCATTATGCTAAGAAGTGGCTAATGGTCCAAGGGTCCTGCACCAAGAATTTACAAAGGCTATTGAAGTTATGAATATTGAAGATGCCGTGATCCACATTAATGCTGGGTTGGCAGGTGACACTTTTTCTTGCAGAATTGAATGCTACAGCTTTAATATGTAATTTTTCTGCCAAGTTTAATTGAAGCCATGATTGAATGACAGTACACAAACTCAGCTGCCACAGTAAAGCACAAGTTTGATTAATTGCTCATTGCTTCAAATTAAATGGGATGAATTGTACTCGAATTGAATGAAAGTATGGGCATAACATGACAATTTTTGTGGCAAAAAAATTTAGAAAAAGAAGAGATAATTATTCTAAAGTTATTCTAGATATAGCTAAACAAGTTAAAGTGTGAAAAGAATATTATTTTTTAAATTTACATTTATATTTTGACAGTATTTAAATAATAAATATTTTTCAACAAATACAAGAAATTGAAAAGAATAAAATTTTTAAGCATGTGTTAATCCCACCAGAAAATGACTAAAATACTTATAGATATTGTTTTGTATTTTGTGGTTATTTATATAGAGCAGATACCTCCTTAGAAAAGAAACTATCTTTAGTAAACGTAGCAATGAATCCTGGGAACTAGATTGGACATTGAACAAGGAAAAATCTTGCTTGCTTGTGAATTATGTCATGACAAACGACAGATTTCGTACTTAGGTTGACCTAAATACTTAATGCTGAGCGTGAGAGTTGGTTTAGTATTAATCTTGTAACAATTATCTTCATAAGTAGTCCAACTAGTTGGTTAAGAGTTGTTAGAAAATGGTTTAATATCATTTGATTAATCTTTCCTCATTTATAGTTCCTATGTAATTTTTCATATTAGCCGAGGCTCCACAAAATTTAGTTTAGGTCTCAATAACCCACCACTTGAAGCAAGTGTCCTTGTTCTGTCCTTATCAATGAAGATTTTTACTTATTTATATATTATTTTTGATAAAAATCACGTAATATTCAATAATATATTTAGTACGGATTAATTCATATTTAAATTAAATTAAATTATAAAAGTGATAAAATTTATTATTAAGTTTTAAAACACAATTAAATTCTTAAATATTTAATTTATGTCAATTAATCTAGGTAATTAATAAAATATAGATTGTATTAGTTTCCTAAGAAAGAGCACCATAAACACTTGGAAATTACACCATCTAAATACGTGCAGTCATGCTCATCATAATCATCGATGGTTATGTAATTAAAGCATACATACAAAACTAGGGTAAAGTTTACACATAGATATATGCTTTTATAAATGAGTTGTTTTCCCCCAATTATTAATACATCATATTCAAGATTTAAAAGAAGGAAATTATTAGATAGCTACTTATACAAATAACATATTAAATTAATAAAAATATTAAGCAAAATTTTTATTATTGCATGTTTTTAAAATCTGAGTGAGTTTGATTTCTTAAAGCCAAGTTCTGGCAATTAGGTGTTGAAGAAAGCAAGACACGTGAAAGCAATTTTCTTGTTTTGACATGGATCATCATCATCCTATTTAACAAAAGTGATTAGGGCAAGCTATAAGTAACAAGGCAATCCAGGAGGGTGCATTGAATGAGAGTTTCTAGGGTATTCCATCAAAATTATTCTTACTCTACCGTTGGCCAATTGGAAGTTATCATATACACTGGCGAGGCAGCAGGATCATAATAAATATATGGATGAGTCGATGGGAAATGGATTAGGTTGCAACGTATGGTCGATTTTGCATTGACTATATAATTGTAGATGAATTTAAGGATTGAAAATTGACTGTATAATATAATTAATTGCACCTGATTCTTGATGGTTGCTTCAAAAATTGCTTCAAAATTATTAATTTTGAGTATTTTAAGTAAATGATTTAAATTTGTTCAACAAATAAATTAATTGTGTCAAATTTATTTTTTATTTTTCATATAAATCCTTATTTAACTCATGTATTTCTTCTGATTACCGCATGAACTATAAACTAATGAAAGATAAATGTATTAAACAAAAGTATTATATAATCTAATGTTGTACTGATTAATAAACTCTTAATCCTTGTAAAGAACATTAAACAACAATAATTTAGGACCAAATGGAGTGTGTGTGTATATATAAATATATCATATTATATTACTTGTGGTTACAAGTATTGTCTAAATTTTTCGATAAAAGAAAAGAAATTCTATAGTCTAAATTTGACTTGTAATATATCATAGTCAAGAAGTTGTTGCCATCATGTCACGTAGGATTAATTATCCGTTCCCAAACTATTGACTATTGACTATTGACAATGGATGTAACTTTATGAAGTTCATTTTGAATTCCTCTTCTTTTCCGAAACCAAACTAGCATGGCAATTTTTGTCAGAGATAGTACTACTTTTTTATTATTTAATAGACAAAACGACAAACAATGAGGCGTTTTGTGGATCTTAACATCAATTTTTTTTTTATAACCCTAACATCGTAAATTATGTGGGACACAAGTTAATAATGATTTCGGCGGCTGGTCCAAAACTTTTGGCCTTGGCGGTGCCCGCCAAAATGTGGGAAAAATGGTGATGCCTTATTTGGAGACCAAAATAATCAGTTATTTTTTATTAAAATATTTTTTTTACAAGTTCAAATCTTTGAAATTGGTCCCATATTTTTTTTTTTTGAGATTGGTGACTGTTTAATTGTTTAGTTTAATTTCTTTTGCTATATAAACATTAAATTTAAAATCTTTAAAACATTATCCAAACTATTCATAGTTAACAGTTTTTACTGATTTAAATTGTTTACTACAAGAAACACCTCGTTTCATACTCATAACATATTTGATTAATTACTCATTATTTTTTTCTTAGTCAAAATTGAGGACAGAATTAAATTTATTTTTCTCAATATATTCAACCTCTCTCCTTTTTAGCATATAAAATTGCAGATCAATTTGACCTTAATTAATCAAAACAATTAAATTTTTTTTAGTAAAAGTCAAAATTTCACCGAAAAAACAAACAAAATGCAAACATCACCCCTTTTATTTATTTATTTATTTATTTTTGGTGGAACGCAAACATCAAACTTGAACGTAAATAGTGGATTAAAATATGAACCTGAACACTATTTCGTCCCCGTTCATGGAATAGATCCACCAAATCTCCAGCAGCTCCCTCTCACCGGCCAAATAAAGAGCCTTCCTTTCTACCAACTCTGTTCTCAAAACGGAGAAACACACACAGAGAGAGAAAAGAGAGATGGGTAACATCAAGAGGGAAACGACATTGTTGGAGGATCTGATTAAGAATGCTGGAGGTTGTGCTATTACCGACGGAGGATTCGCGACCCAGCTTGAACGACATGGAGCTTCCATAAACGACCCTCTTTGGAGTGCTCTCTGTTTGATCAAAGACCCCAATCTCATCAAGAAGGTATTCCCCCCCCCCCCCCCCCTTTTCTCGCATTACCCGTTTCCTGTTTCATGGCAGCCATGTTGATCCACCATGTGTTTGTGAATCGCTGAATCTAATATGACATCGGGCTTGTTTCAATTCGTAGGTGCATTTGGAATACTTGGAGGCTGGTGCAGATATATTGGTGACTTCATCGTACCAGGTAAAAATTGTGACTTTGCATTGACAGTATTGTGATTTGTGAGTGTTCGATTCAGTTTATATTATATTCTGCATTAGGAACGCCATTTTTGTTCTGTCTTCCACTGAATCAATAAAATAACATCAACCCATAGGAAAATGAGGAAACCTGTTCTTTGGATTCTTTAATGGAATATGACAATTTCTTCCTTTAATTATGATTAATTTGAGCTTAAGATTCAGTATGCACTTAATTAATCAGTAGAGCCATATGAAGATTTATGTTGTAAATGTTATTATAACTTCTCCTTCTTGTTCATTTTTTTAATGAGTTGAAGTGGTGGTATGGACCACCGTAATAATATCTGTGTTGTGTCATTAGAATGGCAGGATATTATAAATTAATAATCTTTCAGTGATTAGGTATGGCCAACTACTCAATCCTGTAATTTAGTTTTACTGTGCATCTCAATTAGGGGCTTTTCAAGAAGTTCAGAAATAAAGGTTATCTTCTAGTTTAAAATGCACTTTTTTTTATAAATTGCTTCTTTTTCCAAACAAATCCTAATGTTGCCGGAGCCTTAGAGGATTTGGAATAATCAGGAGAAGCACCTTTTGAGTTGCCAAATTACCGTAAGAGGGGTTTTTCTTTGTTTGAGGGAGGGGGAAACTAATTTCGAAACCTCTATGCAAATATAGAAAGAAGAAAATGTCATATCTGAATTCTTTCAACAGTTAGTTTTTCACTTCAGCTCAAGGTTTTCATATCTCTTTGCTGTACTCTATTTTTGAATTTCTGGGTTCTTAAGGATTTTTCTAAATTTATAGGCCACCCTTCCTGGGTTTTTGTCCAAGGGACTGTCCATTGAAGAAGGGGAAGAACTCCTTGAGAGGAGTGTAAAATTGGCAATTGAAGCTCGTGACAGTTTCTGGAATTCCCTTAAGAGCAATCTTGGACATAAACATAGAAGGGCTTTGGTTGCAGCCTCTATTGGAAGCTATGGAGCTTATCTTGCCGATGGATCAGAATACAAGTGCTTATCCATTCCTTAATTATTAATTAACCAGCATGTTTTGTATCAATTTTAGTCATTAGTCAGTAACTATGATGCGTACACTTAATGTATTTATACAATTTCTACATATCAATTTTTCTTGTAGAGGCTGTTATGGACCAGACGTAAATTTGGAGAAGTTGAAGGATTTTCACCGCCGCAGATTGCAAGTTCTTGTTAAAGCCGGTCCAGATATACTTGCTTTTGAGACCATTCCAAACAAACTTGAAGCTCAGGTCTGTGTCTGTTTATCCACAAATCAACATATTCATAGAGAAATATATCTTTATATTGTGTAATACATTTCTCTTATGATTTATTTCGTAACGTTTCATTTGATTACACTTTCAATTTTTATTTTTTTTCATGATTATATTCATTGTCCTCTCTTAGCTAATATCATCTAGTTATGGGTCTTTTCTAGTCTTACCATTAAATTCTCTGCACATGCTTTCATTTCATGCTTGTACTTGATGCTGCATAATTTAGTTAATCATCAATGCCTCTTTTGCTGGCGCTTTAAAAATAGCTTGATTTGTTAGGCAGTATCTCTATGAAGATTTTAGCTTTCTGCGGCTAGTCCTTACACCTACTTTCCAATGAATCATGTTGCCTTAATCATATAAGGAAGTATCAAAAGTTTTCAGATGTTGACATTATAAATAAAAA
This sequence comes from Bauhinia variegata, assembly GCA_022379115.2. Classification (NCBI taxonomy): domain Eukaryota; kingdom Viridiplantae; phylum Streptophyta; class Magnoliopsida; order Fabales; family Fabaceae; genus Bauhinia; species Bauhinia variegata. The sequence goes on along the minus strand of CM039426.1, from coordinate 18,322,658 downwards.
GAAAATCCGTTACAAGACTTCCTAGTAACATGACTGGCATTCTGTCTGAAATAGACACTGGATCTTCACGTGGGTGGCTGTGTGCTAGCTATTTCCATCAGGCCAAGCATTTTAGTTAATGTTCTACTAGAAACAACCTCGCTTTCCCGGCGAACACTTTTGTATCAGTTATCTTTACAAGTTGGGAAGTTGTTTCTGGTCTATTTATGTGAGCTAGACTGATATCCGAGAAACATAATCATGTTGCAGGCTTGTGTGGAATTGCTTGAAGAAGAAAGAGTCAAAATCCCATCTTGGATCTGCTTTACCTCTGTGGATGGCGAAAATGCCCCCTCTGGTGAGAGATTTAAGGACTGCCTTGATGTGATCAATAAGAGTGACAAAGTAATTGCAGTTGGCATAAATTGTGCACCTCCCCATTTCATGGAAAATCTTATCAGCAAATTTAAGCTGGTAATTGTTAAACTTCACTTCATTGTTATCATTTTTATTGTTCCTTATCAGTGAATGAAATGGCTGAAAATTTTTCTGCCTCTAGTTGACAAAGAAGGCAATTGTTGTGTATCCAAACAGTGGGGAGATATGGGATGGTAAAGCCAAGAAATGGCTGGTAAGTTCTCTCTCCCTCTCTCTCTCTCATTAACTGCTGAATTATATATATATTTGGTACATAAGGACAAAGAGGTTTGAATTTATATATTAATCAACCGTGTTTTGTTTTCTGATTTAATTTGCAGCCATCAAAGTGCTTTAATGATGATAATTTTGGAGTTCATGCAAAAAAATGGCGTGATGCGGGAGCTAAAATTATTGGGGGCTGTTGCCGGACAACACCTTCCACCATTGAAGTCATTTCAAAAGCTTTGAGAGAAAAATCTTGAATCTGCTCGTGGGTTTAACTTTCCCACGAGATTTTATCACAAACAGCGGCAGATTTTGTTTTTCTTTTTGTTCCTTAGCTATAAAAGTGGATTGTTTGCCATGCAAGAAACTTTTGAGAAATCTGATTAACTTATGTAGTCGGCAAAATCAAGCCATATGAAAATTTTGTTCATACTCAAAATTTATTGAAGTTCTCATGAAAAGTTGTACTATGATAAATTACACAAGATCTAAAATCGAAATTATTTGCTATTGAAATGTGAAACTCAATCCTTTTTTTATTGAATGACTAAATTACCCCTTCCCGAAGATTTTGCTGGAAAATTTAATGTTGGGCCATCAAGGCCTATAAAGGCCCAGTTAAGATTCAGTGTTTTTTCAGCCCAAATAAAAAAACAAATAAATCCATGACTGTTCCTATGATAAAAATCCCAATATCTTTGTTCTATATTGTATTCAAAAACCTTGTCTCGCTATCTTTGTTTAGTCAAAATAATACTGTAATGCATTTTAGAATGAATAGAACTGAGTATGAAATAGAAAAGTAAGAATTTTAATACCACCTAAACGTACTCAAAAGGAATTCACAAAAAAAAAAAAAAAAAAAAACCTTAAATATGCCTAAAAGAAAATAAGAAATTGTTAATTCCAAAGGTTTCTTGTGATTTCATCAGTTTTTGTAAAGATTAAACAATTTTACTCTCTCTGGGTGTTGTTAATGGCAGCATCGTGTCAACCTTCTAAGCTATGGTAGAATTATGGGCAGGAATGGGATTCCTCCATCGTTGCAATTAATTATCTTGTCTCTGTTCAACTATTGTGTTTTCGTCTCTTTTGACGCCTAAAATGCCACACCTGGAAACATCTTGAATAACAATCATCCTTCGAATTTTCTTTATGAAAATTATAGTGAGAGTGACTTGTTACAAGTTTATTTATTTTTACTTCCACTGTAAATTATTTTAAAGCTAAGTTCAATTGGAATTGTTAGAGATTAATCTCACGAAAATTATTAAAGTCTTAATTCTTAAAATTGGAGAAATTTATTAATTATTATTTTATTTAAATAAATTCATTTTATTTTGAAAAATTTATCTCAATTTTATTTTATTCTTTTAGATATTTCATTGTCAGTTTCAGCATCAGGTATGTACAGAATGAGATTCCGGTGACATGTGGATGAGGAATGGCAAATAGGTATGGTCCTTATCAAGTCGAGGAATATCAATATGTCGACAAATATTTCCCATCACAAGTCCCCCATCCTTTCACAAATTTCCACCTGGGGGCCAAACTACTAACTTATTATTATTTTAGTCTCTTATTATTAAATTATTAATTTGGTTGATTTGACACTGACACGTCAGGGTTAACTATCCATGTCACCAGTACTATCAGTTGGCTAAGATCATCTTTAATCATAGTATTTATTAAGGTTTTATATCTTAATTATTTATATTATTTTAATGGGTCTACACATCACTCTATACAACTTATATAATTTTTTCTCTACTCATACAACTCTAAAAAAAAATTTAAAATAAGTCTTACAATTATCTCTTTTACCTTATAAAATCTTCTTTTTCTTCTTAAAAAAATACAAAAAAACTTCTTAAACCCACTAAACAATGCATGCATGAACTCTTCAATTTATAACTCTCTTTTCTTCTCTCTCCTCCACCTTACCTCCTCTGGATATGCTCTACGCGGCAGGAATGCGTTAGCGAGGGAACAAGTTGGGAATACATTCTACTCGGGGGTCAAATTTGTAATACTTCTAAAATTAAGGGAACAAAATAATATCTGGGTGTGGCCTTTCAAGTTTCAACCTGGGAGATGTGGATCCACATCATCATTATCCGTTTTTTCCCTTCTACATTTTTAAGCATGTTCAAATCCTCATCGAGTTAACCGCATATTTTTTCTTTTTTCTATATTTACTTATTAGCCAAAGTGGGAGAGTTAAATTATTTTTAGCTTGATTAGATAGTCCTTTCCATCTTAAAGTTTCATAATAATAATGATAACCAGAAACAAGTTCAGAACTAAAACGTATCAACTAAAAAATTCTAAATTTAAATTTATTTAAACAAAATTTAATCTTATGCTTAAAAAAAAAAAACTGAGGAGTCTATTAATTTTAAATAGCTAGTATTTTCACATAGCACCTACTATTTTGTTTTTAAGCCTGATTTTTTTTTTTTAAAAAAATTATTTGTTATGAATAGAGTGAGAATGTATATCTCATTGAAATTAAATTTGCTACAGTGAATTATAACACACAATTAATTATCAATTATCCGATTAGCATATTTTTGTATTGATTATACATTTTTATACTAATCGAATGGCTAATAAGTGACTACATGCTACAATTGATTACAATAAATTCAAATTCATATATTAATATTAGGGGTGGACACAAAACGTCCCTCAAAGAATTCCATACACAATTGATACAAAATAAATTAAAAATTAAAACAAGATCGAGACAAACCTGTGTCTTGATAAAATTTTATAATGAAATTGAGACAAGGTTTTTCTTGTCCCGTACCAAAATATATAAGTTTTTATCCCAAAATTCATGCTTAGCTAATGTGAAGTTATCTAAGTTGGAACACTTTGAAATTGATGAGAAGCTATTATAAGTGCTACCCCAATTTAGTTCATAATCTTTAAGAAGTTTTCTGCATTATTTACAGTTTTGTTTGATCACCCATATCCTTTTCTTCTACATAGTCCTTCCTGAATGTGTTTCTAGAAACACTTACTATACAACATCTAAATTAGACAGTGCTTGGTAGTTGATTTCTCTGACGTTAGATAATTAAACGCTTCTTGGTTCTTGCATATATAGATGAATCAGTGATATAAAAAAATATCATCAAGTTGAGCTTATATTGCATGGATAGATTTATTTCTAAAAAATAAAATTCAAGACGAGATAAAATCAGAATTATACTTGTTAAATTTGAGACGGAACGAACAAAATCAAAACAAGAATTGCTGTCTCCCCTAATTTTCAAGACAAAATCAAAACTAACAAAATTTTGTCCCAGTCACACTTTATCATTGTGTTACATTAAACACCACGATTGTGGTCATCTTTGTTTTACGGACAGTAGGATATGACTGTTGATGTCACCTTTGTCCGACCTGTCTCCCATTTACTGGTTGAAGAATAGTGTTAGTGTATCCATCAATGGAATATCAATAGCTTCCTTCTTTTCATGGCTTAACTTATAGGTAGCTTGCTTCACTGTTTATGACATGGCAATTATTAATGCACCATTAATTTCCTGCTTTCATTATTTCCCTCTCTCACTCACCAAACAGATAAGTTACCAAACGTGTAAATCAAACCCACCAAACAATTATTTTAGTTTAATAAAAAATTCTAAGTATCAACTAATAAAATATTATATTAACAACCTACAAATTACTAGATTAACCACTGCATTGCAATTCAATAGAAGCATTTGGGGTCCAAATAAATGTAGTATCCTATTGATGAGCTCCCAAGAAGGTTAATTTAGGTGGCAAGGTTTGATTGGGTTGTCACAGACAATTGAGGTGTAGAAATGAAATAGAAAAGGAGAGAAAATGATGGTTCAAGGGGACCGCACAACAAAAGTCAGGACTTATGTCAGCATGATGTAAAAGCCCACGAAGGAAAAGATGGGAGACACAACTCAGCAGAACAACAGATGGGATAAGTATTTTATCTGTTTATCTATTTAAAATAGTCAATTTTATGTTTTCTAATATTTTTCCAAGTATACAAAAAAAATATCTTAGTTAATAGACATAAAAAAAAAGGGCTATTACAGTCATTTATTTTATTTCTTTATACAAAAAATTTATACCTTTATTTAAAGATATTAATCTTCCTCATAAAAAAAAAATAGACTAATATCTCTTTGTGATTGAATTTTTTAATAAGAGTATTTTTAAAATTTTAAACATTAAATAGGAAAAATTATCACTTTGTAGTAATTTTTTGATGAATAAAAATTTAAGTGTATTAAGTCTTTAAAAAATTCATTAACCTTAAGATAAAAGTAAAAAAGCACCAATAAATTTTTTTATAAAATTATCAATTAATAAAATTCTTACTCAATAACAAAATTTAAATTTACATCCTCTTAAAATATAAATTCTATTCTTTATCTCATATATCATACTCATTTTATTTATCTCATATTTGAATTAATCATGATATCATGAGAGGCCAAAAGTTTTGACAATAATTTATAGAAATACCTGAACATGATTAAAAAATTACTCACAAAATAAATTGAATTTAAGCTAAAAGAGTATAAATAATATTTAGAATGCTGATCCTAAAATGAAGTAGGCCACCACTAGAAATCCCCTGATTAGAGAGGCAGCCAATGAGAAGCCATGGATTAGGATGAACTTTACAATATTCACCAATTAGAAAGCAGATAAGGCGTCCTCCGTGGACCCAAAAGCGCAATCCCTCTCCCCGGGAAAGCTCCCAAAAAGTGCAGGCTCAACGATCTCTCGCTGTTATATGGCACTGCAAAAGGGCCTCTGGTGGGTCTCACACGCTCTCTCCCCCTTCCATTTCTATACTAAAATAATAATTGTACTGCTTCCACTCTCTGCTATCACTGTAGCCTTCTATTTTTAATATCTCTTTCTCTCTCTCCCTTCAATTCTCACTCCCAAGCCCTGTTTCTGATGACTTCTGCTAAGAACGTGGCAAACGCCGTCGGTGGCAAGACCGCAAGAGCCTGTGATAGCTGTATAAAGAAGCGGGCACGGTGGTATTGTGCTGCCGACGATGCTTTTCTCTGTCAAACTTGTGATTCTTCGGTGCACTCGGCGAATCCCTTGGCTCGCAGGCATGAAAGGGTTCGCTTGAAAACGGCGTCGTGCAAGTCGTCGGATGTTGCAACTTCTCTTCCGTCGTGGCACCGTGGGTTCACCAAGAAGGCTCGAACACCGCGACATGGGAAACACTACTTGACCAATCATCAAACATCTAAAGTACAAGATGAGCTTGCCGTGAGGAACCCTTTTCATCTGGTGCCGGAAGTGGGTTCCGATGAGTCGAATTCGTACCATGAAAATGAAGCACAGCTGCTTTATCGGGTACCCATTTTTGATCCCTTCGTGGCCGAGCTGTGTACGCCTCCATCGTCGGTGACGTCAGCTGAAGCAGTAGCAGCAACTACAATGGCGAGTCCTGACGAGGTGGAGAACAAGCCTAATAAAAGCATCGAAAGCAAAGCTCTTTCGGGTAATAACAATGAAGGGGTTGAAAACTATCATGGGTTTCTTCCATCTGATATTGAACTTGCTGAATTTGCAGCTGATGTTGAGAGCTTATTGGGTAGGGGGCTAGAAAATGAGTGTATCGGCATGGAAGAGTTGGGTCTGATAGATTGTAAAGAAGAGGATTCGAGAAAGGTGAAGATGGAAGAAGAAGAGGGCGTGGGAATGACAGCTGCTGCTACTGCAGCTTGCAAGGTTGAGATGGATCAGATAGAGATGGGGAGAGAACCATTTGAATTGAATTTCGATTATGACTCTGCTGAAGCACCAGAAGAAGTGGAGAAGCTTGGTTTCGATATGAGCAAAGATATCAAAAATTGTGGAGAAATCAGTGACAATAACCAGGTGAAGAAGACGAAGATATTGTTGAGGCTTGATTACGAGGCTGTAATCACTGCCTGGGCAAGCCAAAAGTGCCCCTGGACTAATGGGAGCAAACCAGCTTTTGACCCTGATGAGTCCTGGCCCGATTGCATGGTATTCACTATTCTTACTCTAATCAATTATATCAATTCATTCTGTTTCTTGATATATTTCTTCTTACTTAACTGGAAAACTGGAAAAAGGAATCACTTTTGGATTCAGAAATTTAACTTGGTACTTTTTTGATGATCAGGGTGAGCTTCACTATCCATATGGTAACGATTTGGGTTTATACGGGATTCACCCGGCAATAGCAGACGGTGGAAGAGAGGCGAGGGTGTCGAGGTACAGAGAGAAGCGTCGGACGAGGTTGTTTTCTAAGAAAATAAGGTACGAAGTTCGGAAATTGAATGCAGAGAAGAGACCAAGAATGAAAGGGAGGTTTGTGAAGAGGGCTTCTTTTGCAGCAGCACCGCCTAGTTTCCCTTTGCTGAGCAAATGAAGCTAGCTACCCTGCAGAGTCGCTGCTGATCTTGCTGCCATTAAATTTTGTTAGATGATAGTTCTGTTTAGTCTGCAGCTGCTATAGTAGCAGCTGAATGTTAAATGTGTATGTAAAGATGCAGTAATAATAAATGTGGTTATTATGGTTGCTCTGTCTGCTGTGTACGAGGATGGGCAAACAACTTAATTAGATATAAATGTAAATGGCTAAAAGATGAAATTAATTTGTTTAATCTTCATCTCAAATCCTTCTGGGTGTACTTTTGTAAATATGAGGCTGCTAGGGCGAGAGAATATTTGGGTTGTTCAAATTTGAACTTCTACAATCTTCAATATTTTGTTGTCCCATCAAGGTATGAGAATTTTTTTGAACATTGACTCTAAATTGTAGGGTGCAGTGTGGTTGAATGTGGTTTTTTAGATTTTCATAAACTAAATCACTCAAATATAAATTGTGTGATTTGGTTTTTGAAGGATCAAAATCACAAGCAAAACCAAATAAAGTTGAATTATTTTGGGTTGATGATGTTTTGTTTTGGTTTGGTTGAGACAATTTGAGTGGTTTGGTGTGAATTCTAAGGGTATTTTACACAGATTTACCAAATAAAAAAATTTATTATCAATATATACCACTTTAAAAAGTATTTACCAATATGTACCAAAAAATTAAAAATCGCAGTACGGTGGTGCGATTTTTGAATAAAATCGCACTACCGTACTACGATTTTTGAGAAAAAAGCTGACACCTCATGAAAATTACAGTACTGTGTTGCGATATTGTTGAAAATCGCAGAACAGTACTGCGATTTTAAAATCGCAGAACCGTATTGCGATTTTAAAATTGCAGTACCGTACTGCGATTTTAACGTGCCACATGTCCTCCTTACCTTCCTTCTTTTAAACACGCGAGGCTCCTCTTTTTTTTTTTTTCTTTTATTTGATTTATTTTTTAATATTTTTAATATAATTTTAAAAATATAATTTTATATTATATTTTACATAAACTTTTTTTTTTTTATAAAAGAGATGCACCTCTACTCTTATAGTATTTTTCTTCTTTTTTTTTTCATTTTTTATTCTTTTTTGCATTCTCCAATAATTTTGTAAACTTTCACACTTTACATTCTCAAGAGGTATGTTTTAAAATTAAATATAGAAATTAAAAATTATATTATTGAATAAATTTTATTTTATGAATACTAACACAAATTTAAAATATAATATAATAAAATTACAAATAAATTAATTATATATATATATCGCTTAAACTAAAAAAAATTATTTAAAAATACAAACTAACAGAAGAAAAAAATCCCTCAATATAAATGTGATTTGTTACTAAATAAATATTATGTCAAATATTTAATAAAAATACATTAATAAAAATTATTATAGACAAAAATATAATTTTTAATCTCTATATTTAATTTTTAAAACATATCTATTGAGAATGTAAAGTGTGAAAGTTCACAAAATTATTGAAGAATGCAAAAAGGAATAGAAAATAAAAAAAGGAAAAATACTATAAGCGTAGAGGTGCATCTTTTTTATAGAAAAAAAATTATGTAAAATATAATATAAAATTATATTAAAAATATTAAAAAATAAATCAAATAAACTAAAAAAAAAAAGAAAGAGCCATGCGTGTTTAAAAGAAGGAAGGTAAGGAGGACACATGGCACGTTAAAATCGCAGTACCGTACTACGATTTTAAAATTGCAGTATTGTTCTGCGATTTTAAAATCGCAGTATCGTTATGCGATTTTCAACAATATCGCAACACAGTACTGCGATTTTCATGAGGTGTCAGCTTTTTTCTCAAAAATCGCAGTACGGTAGTGCGATTTTTGAATAAAATCGCACAACCGTACTGCGATTTTTAATTTTTTGGTACATATTGATAAATACTTTTTAAAGTGGTATATATTGGTAATAAGTTTTTTTATTTGGTACATCTGTGTAAAATACCCGAATTCTAACCACTTACCAGATTTAAATATATAAAATACACAAAATTGAAGAATGATCTCAATACCATTTGATTGTTTGGGAGGCCTGAGTTTCTTTGAACAAAACTTTTCTCACGCTTAGAATAAGAAAATTGGAGTTGGATCGCTTGAGAAAAATTATATGATAGTTGGTTGTACAGTAGGATGATAATTGAACTATAGTGTCACATCAACAACTAATTCAGCATTTGTTATCATATTAGGCAGCTGATTACAAGTGACTTGTTTTCAAATAAACTCCCATCGTAATGTTCAAGAGGTTTAACTATTTATCAATTATATAAAACTTTAGAGGTTTAACTATTTATCAATTATATAAAACTTTGTTAGTAGATGTAATTAGGTACTGGTATTATTGCAAATCCAAAAAACTGGGTAGAAAGTCCATCCCACATTTGAATTGATTGAAGGAGAACAGATAAACCAGATGACATAATCTCAAGAGTTAATGGATCATGTGTTTGATTAATCAGAAAAACTTAAGAAAAAAGAAAAAAAAGACAAGAGATGATAATGAAGCCAAAATGTCTGGCGAAATTTCTGGAGCAAGATTGGAAAAAACCAATTGAAAAAAGTGAAAAAATGATAGTGATAGCGGACCAGGTCTCATAAATTAGAGATCTGGCATTTTCTTAACAGATTGTGAATGATTGCCAATTAAATCTCTGGTCCCCTTTGATGGATTCGCTTTCTGGATATCAAAGATAATCCCAAAATAGAGACTGCATATTAATCTGCTCCACAACATGAAAAATCAAACCTTTATCCATTTGTTACCTTCTATACCAGTAACTTTCTTAAATTGGACTTTTTGCAAATGCTTCCCCCATGATTTTTAATTTTCCATTATTGAGAATATCTGGGAAAAATCATATCCATTTTGGTAAATTTGATTGTAGTAGAATGACTTGGGGGGAGGAGAAAAAATAGACGGAAGTAGTAAGAATTAATTTAAAATTCAGTATATGTTGATGGGTAATTTAAGAACTCCATGAATCTTAATGCATGAATTAAAAACTTAATTTACCTATTTTTTTTTCAAAAAAATTAAAAGTTTACCTAATGAAACTTAAGTATAAGATAACATAGATAAGATTTTTATTTTTATTTTTTTATTGAATATTGTTATTTTCTTCTTGATCCTTCTAAAATAGGAGTAATAGAAACAATTGAAACTCACCATGTAAATTGCCAACGTAATAAAAGAGTCACATGTTTGTCTAGAACGTTTTCTCTTTTGTCTTGTTCTTGTTCGTACCAATCGGGTTATCAATTTCTTCCCTTTGAATTTGAACTTCCATTCCATGTCATCAAGCATATCCTCAAAACGCCTCCAAGGGTCCGGTTTGATTAACTTTTAAAAACACGAAAAATCAAAAAGAAAGTATAAATAATTTTTTTTAAAAAAAATCTCTTACCTACTTTTAAAATAAAATAAAATTTTAACTTTTAAAAATATTTTTTTTTTTTTAGGTTTTTTGCGAGCTACTATCAACAACACCTTTTAAATGGAATAACCCATCATATGCTAAAACTTCCTCATATAGATTATTTCACACACAATTAGATGGATAATAATAGGATTTATCATTGGATAAGATTTGATGAAGTCATCAATGGCCTCTCTAACTCGAATCAGTTGTATATGCCCACGTTAATCATCTAAATTTTACACTCAACCAAATCAAAAAAACAAAAAACGAAAACACATTGTTGTCACTACAGGTTAATTATTGCTCTATCCAAGAGTGAGTTCCAAATCAACCTCGGTTTCATCAGCTCCAATCTCATCATCATGCCTCATCTGGTCTTGCTCCGGTTCAATATCCCGGTTCACCAGCATAGCCTCCACGGTTTCACCAGAGAACAAGCTCTCGCTCTCCGACCTCTCCCAACGACTATTTTGCTGTTGCAAATTCAAGCTACCCAACGTATCCGAGTCAACCGAACCCACCCGTGCTATTGGTTTAATCACTTTACTTTCCCTGGACATCTTAAACCGGGCTCTGCCTTTCGTCACTTTGTTGATACTGCCTTTGTCCACGTCAGAGTCTTTCGCCACGTGGCATTCTCCGCAGTCTATGACAGTAGGCTTACTCCCCACTTGCAAATCAAAATCCGGCACAGCATCCTTAATCTCCGACCCGGCGAGCACCGCATCGACGGCGGCTTGACACCGTCCCCAGTCCCCTGTCCAGAGCAAACCCAGTGACCCGTTAACCGGATTCACAATCCTCCCACTCGCCTCGTACAACAACGATTTGAACACAGCTGAAAACCAACAAAATTAAAAGAAAAAATAAAAATCAAGTCGATGTATGGATTATGCATGCGTGTCCGGGGCAGTGATCACCTGCGCGAAGGTGGTGCGGGGCTGCATTGATGAGGTTGAGAAGTCCGGCGCGGCCATAGAACTTGGCGAGGAAGAGGGTGGCGTTGGATTGGGCTTCCGGTGAGGTGATCCAGCTAAGGCAGGGTCTAATGGAGCAGTTGTCGCTGCAACCTTTTCTGAGTATCCGGCAGCCGTTGCAGCTGATCCTCATGCTTCGGGTCGGGTCGTACTTGTACGGAAGGAGTGAGAAAATGCTAGAGCAGGTGGCGGCGATGGGTTTTTATCAGCGCACAACAACGAAACGGACAAGGGAAAGAGGGAATCAAACAATGGAGAATCTGTCTGGGCGCAGCCGCAGTGGTTTTGAGAGGTTCAGTGGGTTTTCTAGTGATTCGGGTTAGGTGAAAACGTGAGAAAGGTTTTGGCTTTTTGTTGGTTCCGGAATGACCCTGCATGCAGGAGGGAATTACAGAAGCAACCATAGAAGTTATTATTGGAATGGGGAATGAGGAGAGGGGCAAAAAGGTAAAAGGGAAGGAAGAAGATAGGTGCAAAGTCATGATAAAAAGCAGAAGGGAACAGAATGAGAGGGAAAAGGGAAAAGAGGGTGCGTGCAAATCGCCGCGTATGGGCAGCGGCGTGTGTTAACATAACGTTAACGGCACAAAATCTGGACCAGCTTCTTGCTTTCCTTAAATTGGTGCTGTTGTATTTTTTTGCCTCCATATATTATTTTGGAAACTAGTTGCTACAATACGCTACTCAGGCTGTGGGCCATCACCTTAAAAGGCTAAACGCCCATGGTTTATTGCAACTTTAGTCTCAGCCCAAGGTTGGGATTGTTCAAAAAGCAAGTTAATTTCAGTTAGGGATTTTATTTTTGTAGATAAGGTTTTGGACAGAAAGTGAGATAATTTTTTTTTTTTTATAACAGTTTTATTTAATATTTTTTAAAATAAAAATTTAAGTAAGTTGTTTTAAACTTACTAAAGTTAAAACTGTCTAAATTCGTAAAAAACAAATTATTCGTTCGTGTTGTAAATAAAATTTAAACTTCCATCCTTGTAATATTGTTTTATCAACTAGATTAACTTTCTGCACAACCTAACTCATTTTGACCAACTGTCGTTTCCTTACATGGTTAGATTGCAGATTAAACAAGCAATTTTGTACGACGGTTCTGTTTTTCTATCTTCTTTCATACTATGATCCTTTTTTTTTTCAGCCCACAGATCTGTTTCTAGTTATAAAGGTCTTTTTCTTACTCTAATTTTTTCGTTTAAATCTCTCCATTTCTAGCTATGGTTACTTTTAAGTTGGGTGGATTCTTTTAAGTGATTTTAGTATTATTGTAAAGATATCAAAAGAATAAGTTATCATTTTATATGGAAAAATGCTAAAAAACTTATTCAATTCATGTCAAATTTTATTAATTTTTAAATCTAATAAAAACTAAAATTTTTATCAGTTATTTTGATAGTTGTATAACAACAAGTAACTCATTTCTTCTAAGAACTTGAAATTATGTGAAAATCAGACTATAAATTTCATTAAAAACCACTAAAAATCCTATATATATAAAAGCCTTAGAAAAAGAGAAAAATTCCCCTAAATTCTCTGGAGTCCAGAGATCTTTTAAAGCTGCACTTTTGCTACATTTATCTGTTTCATTTTAAGGAAGTATTTGTTGATAACTTTTCCTCACCTTAAACCTTAGATCAACCAAAAAACACATATATTTTTTTAGTAAAAGTGACTCAACTATTTCTGCATTATATAATATTAACGTGCAGAATTATAAATATAGGACAAGTTTCATTTTTGGAAATACTTATATAGTAGTCCTTGAAAAAATAGGAGGAACACATAAATAGCTGTAACATATGGATCTAACTTGGGACTGAAACCAAACTTGGTTTAGAAACAAGAGAAAAAAAAAAAAAAAAAAAATCTGTTTTGCTCTGTCCAGAGTTGGCTACCGTTGATTTCTGTTTATAGCTTTGCTGTTATCATTATCGTTATAAATTATAAATAAACAGTAACAGAAATAACGAAGGAAATTAATTAAATTCTTTCATAACAATGAACGCCACCACTGTCTACGGCAGCGGAAAGGCGTTCACCGTATTAATGATATCACTATTCCTGTTCATTCCCTTCCCCGTCGCCGACGGCACCGGGTGGGATAAGTTATTTCACCCAGTCTTAAACGTGAGCATAAGTTCGTCGATCCCCGGAGACACTGTCCACGTGCGGTGCATATCGTCGGAGGGTGACGTCCGAGACGGTTACTTGGCTTCGAATGATTCAAGTTCGGAGGGTGCCAAGGTGTTCCATTTCGACGTTGCATTGAAGTTGCTCGATAACGTGAGATACAATTGCCTGGTGAAGCAGAAGGAGAGGGAAATAGGGCAGTTTCTGGGGTTTCTGAGTGGTTTCTGCATCAGAGGTTGCCAGTGGGATCTTCATCCCACTTATGCACAGAGATGGTCTCGAATGCGTCAGGATTGGGTTAGATATTACTATAAGCCTATTGGGAGCCCTGATGATGATGATTATGATGTATAATTGGGTCTTCATACACATAATTAATTATTACCTACATTTTTTTCAAAAATATGTGATGGAAAAAAAAAGATATTTTGTGTGTTCTTTTGCTGAAATTAAGTCATATTTTTTATGACCCCGCAGCAGCTAAGAATATAGTTTAGGGTAATTATGTAACGGACTTTTAACGGTTAAATAAAGTCTTGAGATTTAGAAAAGTGATTAAAGTTTCAGATATTTATAAATTATTTACCAATAAAATTATTACATCGATATAAAAATTTGAAGGCAGGTTCTTGTGAAAAACGATTTCAATGTTTACTAAATTAATCTTGGTTGGATGCAATGCACAGACTTAGCAAATTTAAGGCAAGTGATCCTTCCTCTAAAGGGTCTTATTTTCCAAGCACCCACTTATTGTATTTGTTTTAAATGATTAAGAATATTTTATTATTTTATTAATTTTTAATTAATGGCAATACATAAATAAAAAAACATTAAAATGGGATACGATATGAAACATAAACTCATCTTTATTATTTTTCCCATAACCAATCCTTAACATGCTTGTGGGAAAGTCTGGCTAATTTTTTACACATACCTCCTGTTTTTACAAATCTCGAAATCTATACAATTTATCATGTGTGTGTTAAGACATCACCATTAAGCCCCAATTCTTACAAGTTTTTCTTTTTTCGTGCCATGAACTTGTAGATAGCCCAATTATTTGACGGATTGGTAGTTAGTATTATTCAATGGGCTTGTTTGGGCCTGTTTGCAGCTGCCTTATTGTACTTAATATTTTTTACGACCAAAAAAAATAAAACAATGAGTGAAAATAAAGAAATCAATAAGATATAGTTGATTTTTTCTATTAAAGTTTTAACTAAAATTAAAGTTCAGAGTATAATGTATATATTTTAAACGTTTAAATAAATTAAGTATTTATTTTTAAAAGTTTTGAAGGCAAAGTATAAATGACATGAAATTTAGGAGTATTTTTTGAAGTTTTCCCATTAACTTTTAAAAGGCCAATAAAATTTGAACTTATAACAAGTCTTACAAGCAAAATATGCATTTTTCCAATTATACCAACCTTGTAGGTCATATATTGTTTCACTATTATGTCACACTTTATACTAATAGATTTTTGATTAATCATTTTGATTCAAAATTTATAATTGATAATTTGATACTAGTAAAATATACATGAAATAGATAGTGAGAACAGATATTGTCTCCTAACCTAGGTTAGGTGTAGCCTAGCGAAGCAGCAAAGATGTGCATCCTTCAGACTGCTTATAATTAACAAATTAATGACCATGAAAACATGCATGCATGCTTGACAAAGGAATTATTGGTCACGCAAATTCATTAAGACTCAACTAGTAGTTGTCTTGTATCACACTCATGACACAAACAAAATAGCAATGTTGAAGCAACAAAACGTTTGTTGGTGACAAGTAGGTTAGTCTTCGGAGCATTCCAAGTTAAAAAATCTTGAATTCAAAGTATTAAAGTTGATGTTTTTTAGGGATTTGCCAATCGATACTCTCTTCTTAAACAAAAATTAGATTTTAGTTTTATGGGTGTTAAAGAAAAAAGCAATATATATGCAGAATAAGAATGAATGAAAAATTCAAAAGCATAGAAGAAAACCAAAGTTAAGAGAATCAAATGAAAACACATCGATGAGCTAAACTGTGGCTATAAGCAGAATGGTGAATGGAGCCAGTTTGATTCCAAATCCAAAACACAAAGAGACAAACAATGACTGACATCTTTTTATAAAAACCTCTTCTTCGCCGCATAATACGTGGCATTATCCCACATCGATTTCTCTGCTGTTTTAATTCACCTCTCTTCCTCTCTAGTCCCCCTCTCATATTCATATAAGCTCCCAAAATACCAGAATACGAGAACACCCCTTTGTTCTGTTCTTGTGCCACCAAAGAAACACCAACACATAAACCAAAACCCTCACACTATAAATGGGAACAAAATTTGATCAATTCCCCATTGAATTCAACCAAATCATGCTTCTTTTTCTATGTTGCTATTTCGACAATGTGTACTGCACTTTTCTGGGACCAGACAAAATCATATTAGTTTACGAGGACTCAAGTTAAAGTCCAGCTATAACGTTATTATGGTATCTTTGTTTCATTAATTTAATTTCTTTTTTTTTTTATCTTATTTGCTAACGTCACGTTGGAAAACCCCTTTTACTAGGAAATGTGAATGAATGAATTTAAGATTATTATGTTAACCTCATTAAGTGTCTACATTCTATTGGTTTAATTCTATTCAGTTGCCTAATCATATGTTGAAGTGTATTTTTATATTTTTCTTAGGGTCAATACCTTAGTGGACAAGTCAAGAAGGATCAATGGATTAATTATTTTTCTAATCATGTTACCTAATGATATAATTAAGTCTATGAATATAATATTATAGATGATATATAAGATCAATATTCCTAATAATTCAAGACAGAAGATGCTTGTGAACAATAATTTTGTTTGCTCATATATACGTTTACTCATAATAATGGGCAGCTTTGATTTGAGTTTATTTTAATAGTGTATAAATTTTATAATTCAGTTCGATGCTTGATATATGGTTGCTGGCATGAATGTGTATTTGGTAATAGTAAATCTGTCTTAACAAATTTAACTATAAGGTTCTGAATTACGAAGTCAAGACCTTTGACTTTGCTTGCTTGCTTTATAGTTTGTAACAAATTGGTTTCTAACTATGACAATGGCAGTTCAGAAAAATTAGCCATTCTAGTTTGGCAATTTGCTTTAGATCTTTTAAACTATGTCAGACTTTATATCATTTTGGAAACACACATGTCAATAGAAAAAGATCCAATGTAAAGGGAGAGGGCGGCTGAAGCTGTGGTAAAGTGAGACTTTGCAAGCACATAGAATTCCCTAATCAACCTTGAACATTGAACAACTGCAAACAGCTCTTACCTCTGAAACCTAAAAAGTTACCAGCAAAGAAAAATGGCTGTTGAATCCAGTCCTACAGAATTCCAGGATCTGTAGAGAGTAAAAAAATGATAGAAAGTTGAAAAGAAAAGACCTTTCATTAATCAAACTAGTTACTGTCATCCACAAAGGGTTTCTCATGTAAAATTTAACTTTTCTTTGGCATGCCACTTTTCTTTTTCTATCTTTTCAGCTAAAAAATAAAAAATAAAAAAACAATGCTGACCCAAAACAAAATGACTATTCTGTAGCTTCCAAGCGAGATCTTTGTCAAATCTTCTAAAAGAAGAGTGCATAGACAAAAGCCAGAATTTTTCCAAGCAATGTGAAACAAATTGTGTAAGAGACACATCAATAAAGAAGAAAAATTACCCAGAAATGCAGACTGTACACTGAACCTTCAATAAAGTCAGAATATCTTTTACCACTTTTGATGTAATAATATAATTTCTGCATTGGGAAAAGAAGGAAAAAAAATAATTGCTTTCATAAATATTATTACAGCTGAAAGGCATGAATCCCTGCTTTTCTTTGATTACACATATAATATCTGCCAGTCTTCGATTTGCAGCAGTTATAGCTTCTGTTTCTCAGCTCTCTGAGAAAAAGCTAAACAAAAAAGAAGAGGATCCAAGTAGCAGTACTTACAGAGATTCTAACATCACTGACTCTAAAATTGAACTATCTTTCTCTCTCTCTGTCTCTCTCTAGTTCTCTCTCAGCTTCTATACAGAAGCATATTCATATGAAGGTGATGATCATCCATTTTTAGATCCTCCATTGATGGAAAAGAAGATTTTTTTCTTTGACAATACCAAAATACCCCCGGTTTTCCCTCAGAATCTACAATAATCAGACATGTTACTAGGTAGAAAATGATGAGAAAAACGTGGGTATTTTGGATTAATTAGCTTTCACTCCAACCAAAAGAGAACAAAAAATTGAAAAGATAATTAACAAAAACAAGGAGAAAAAAAAAAAAAAATAGGAGAATGGGAATTCTACTTGGTGTTAATTATGGAGAGGATCTGGACAACTGGGAACTCTTCTTTTGCTTTCATCAAAGCTATTATCAGTTCTGTTGCTGGGACCAAAAGTTCTTCCACTGAAGTACTTATGCAACAGATCCTCCTTGCTCTTCTTATCCAAAATGCCATGGCTGATTTTCACTTCGGCCACTGCATTTGTTGGGAATATCCGAATGGCCCCAGCTTGGCAAGAGTGATGACAGCAGACCCACATCTGCAAAACTGAGAAAATCAACAGCACAACCACAGAGACATAGAGGAGCCTCCTCCCGCCGGCAACCCACATCGCCGGAGAGAAACCCACATAAAATTTGAAGCTTTTATCTCAATTTCCCCAAACACCCAGTTTCTCCAATGAGGTGAAGTTGCTTGTAGCGTTGAAAAGAATGAAACTTGGACTTTATTTTCTTCACAGAACGCTCTCTCTCTCTCTCTCTAATTCTGTGCCTGCGTTATGTATGTGTGTGTACTGTGTAGGATATAAGAGTGACTAGAGAGCAAAGCCAAGCGGGTGAAATTGATGGTTAGCTATATTTTGACGGAGGGGTCATGGCCACCCCATCTGGCCCCACGTGAAGATTAAAAAAAAAAAAAGGCTATGGAGCTGCTATATATAATTATAGGTTGTATAAAAAATTCGTCATTATTAGATTAATATCATTAAGTTAATATAATTAACAGTAACTACGTGGCATTAGTTTGTGGATACGTTTGAAATGTGCATGTCGGTGACAATGAGAGTGAGAGACGATTAGGGAGAACAAATGCGCTGTAACATTTAAGCACTCTCTTTTGCAAAATGCGTATTTTGGCAAAAATAATCTAACATTTAAATACTATGTTAGATATTAATTAATCTAAATGTTAAGTTAAATAATAAGTATAAGACAATGCTTAACTCATAACTAAAGAAATCTGCAACAAAATAAGGTATGAGAACGTGGGAGATTATATAAGCATTAGTTCTTTTTGATAGTTGCAAATCACTGCTTTTATCTATTAATTAGTAAGCAAATCGAAATCTTAGTAGTTAATGAACATCTTGCTAACAAAATTCAAAAGGATACTTGTTTTTCTACTATCAAAGTTTGAAATAAGATAGTTATTTAAAACGTTTTCTTTGTACCCAAAATGAAATAAGAAGAGTGATTGGATTGACTTTAGTGTAAATTAAAAATAAGGTTAGAGTGTGAGACGGACAAAGAAAGATACCAAAGAGGGAAAAGTGGGGAAGGGGAACCGAGGAAGGTGGACCGCGAATCGCGCCACGGTGTTGTGTTGTGTTTGAGTTGAGAGCGTTGACGTACGAAACAAGGTATCCAAGCCTTGGCTCTTCCCTCTTTCACACAACCGTCCGTACCATCTTAGGTATCAATTACCAAAATTTGATGCAATCTTGTGAATGCATTGCTACACACCCATTTATTCCCTTTTCCAAGATTATGAAACCACAACTTGAAACTTTTTCAAAGGAGAAATATATAGATTATTTGTATTTATAAATCTTTGTAGAGGGATAGTTTTCACTTTTCATAGTTAATGAACGGCAAATTAGTCAAAAATATCTTGTATAGATTATAAATATTATGTTAACTACAAATGGATTCAACAGTAAAGTTAATTTTTCCCCTTCAACTTGCTACAACTTGGATTATATCCTCCCTATATATGTGGTCCTTTAATCTTCAACCCTTTGCCACTTGTAGGTACCACATGATTTTTTTTACCAAATCTTGGTGCTTGTGACAAGTTAGGAAATTGTTGATGATATTAATATTGATTCAATTGGCAAATGATGTTTTACTTGTAAAACTCTATTTTGAATTTTATTGTAAGCAATAAATAATCTGTAAATACTGTTATAAGTTTTCAATAAAATTATGAAATGCCTTAAATTTAAAAGGAGATAGTTTTTCCTTTTCTTAATTTTCCTCTTCGACCAAAGTTTATACAATTTCCCAATTAATTACTACTCCTTCTCTTAATCACCAAATTACAAGAAAATAAATGGAAAAAAATCTCTTAATCAGGCAGCACATCTCATGACCTCTCTGACTCTTCTCCTTCTTAAATTAATTAATATATGTTAAAATTTTGATTAAGGCAGTACATGAGTTCAAGGTTCCAACTTCCAATTAATTAAATACTAGTTTACTTTCCACTATTCAGTATTATTGCATAGATCACAGTCTTGAACTAATTGGCTTATTAAAAATATGTGACAGTATCACATGCAATGTAACAAGATCACATTATTGATGATTTCACTGCAGTACATTTATTAATATGACAATTCATGAATTGTTAGATTATATATTTTTACAATTGACCCAATCCTTGTTTACAATACTAATAGCTGGCTGGAGGAGATTCAAATTCATGGTTAATTTATTTTGAATGATTGAAAATAAATCTTTTGACAAATTTCTGATCAAGTACGCTCTAGCTACTGTGACTTCACACCACCCATCTTCTCAATATTAATTATTCTGTGCAAAATTGCAGTTTTGTCTCCTAAAATACAATTAGATCAGTATGCAAGACGCTGAAAATACACAGAGCTGGTTGATGATAATGTCACTTGTTTAAACAATGACGCTTTTGCAATATTTTAAGTATATATTTCTTCTCAACAATACATAATTTTCTTCTAAACTGCGAGTAAATTGTTTAATTTCACATATAATATCAAAAAAACTATGGGTAGACCTTAGTATTGGCACAATGGTGGGATATAACTAATTAATTCAACAGCTTATCAAAGTAGAGCAGAATTTACTACGGTCAAACTGTAAAAATTTTCTTGTAAATGTCTTAATCTCAATAAAAATAACATTCTTTAGACAAAACTAGAAATGTAGATAATTATCCAAACTACAATTTTTTCTTTTAAAGAGGAAATTCTATATATGGGTCTTCCTTAATTGAAGTTAGTTAAATACATTAAACTCTTCTACTTTCTTTTCAAACAATAAAATATACCCTTGGTTCCCCAATTTCAAATAGAGTTTGGTGGATTTGACATGGACACATATACCCTTTAATTAGTATGATTAACATATTATCCTAGTTGACTATTTACTCTTGAATGGAATCTATCTACATTATGAATGAACCAAGTAAAAAGTAAGAATAGTGTATGTCATTATCTAAGTATATCTTTATTATATTTTTGTATTTTCTGGCTATGGTACTTTAGATTAGAACACAAAATTGAGTCTTGAAAAGATGGGCTTAGTACCATTGAATTATTGTACAATATTTTTAATAAAAAATTGTATTGGACAGAGTGCCATTTTAAGCTATATATATTGACTATGAAAGCCTGACAATTCAAACCCGTTATGCACGCACAAGTTGACCCTTATGTATTAGAATTTGCTGACTATTTGGGAAAGCCATGATGAGCATTCATTGACCACCAAAAGAGAGAGAGAAAGAAAAGAGAAGGGCATGGAGGTCCCATTGAGGAAGACATTCATGGAGGGCCTAGCTTCACCCCTGTTCCAAACTTTGACCATATTAACATAAGTTAAGGTGTGCACATGATCGCATCTAAGTTGTATCCAGAAGATGCCTCACACCAATGTATGTGAGAAAAATATGATTTTTTTTTTTCTTTTGATTTACTTATAAATATTATTTATTAGAAATAATTCTGATATTGTTAAACATTAAATATAAGAATTTCAGTTTTTTTGTTAAACTCTAGAATCTGAATTTGTCATGTTATCAAATATTAAATGTAATAATAAGTATATTATTGGTCATCTAATTAAAGTCATCGATCATTTAGGTTTAGGGTCCACTAACAGCTGCATGGCCATCATAATTACTTTGGATCTTATATCATTTTCTTCTTGGATGGTATTTTCTTCTTGATCCATCCTATCTGAGACCTTATATCAATTTTAGTAAAACTCCACCTATTTCAACATGTTTCAGGAACTGTGGGAGCATCTTTCACGGAAAACGCTTTAGATGCGCTAGCTCCCACCAAGAGTGATATCTTAACTTATATATTAATTATTCAACTAACAATTATGGTCTATTATATATATATATATATATATATATATATATATGAAGCTACTGTTTCATTCCACACCAACCATCACTAACATGTATTTATATTGAATTTATTTGCCGAAAAAGGTTAATTCAATTCATAGAATCAACCAAATTAACTTCGTATAAGGGAGACTATACATTTCAAGACTAAAGTATGTTACAGGCCTTAATCAGACATTTTTATAAGAGATATCACTTGTAGTAAAATTTAAACTTAAGTCGTATTAGTGAAATAATTGAATCCTTACCAATCCAATAGAACGTTTTATTGGCAATCCTTTTGATAAAAAGGCATATCCGTTAATTTTTAACTTATCATGCTTTGAGTCACATATATACGAAAGCTTTTAATGCTCATTTGCTCTCACAATAAGTAGCACTCTTGAAACGAGCTTTTTAATCTCTTGATGTAAAATTTTATACACTATTACTAAGAAGAGATTTGAAGTGACATGCGTTTAGCTAAAGTTATTACACTTTTGTGAAAATATCATTCACCTAAGGTCTTTCTCTTTGAACAATAATGGAGGTTTGACAAGGAACATGGGAAGGGAAGAGGTGGGGTCGATTAATAAATATAAAAACATTTATTCATTAAACTAAATAATATGAGCTTCAATTAAACGACATGAGGTCAGGTATCTAATGTAAGCATGGTTCTTCTGAATTGATAGTAGGGAAAACAGGAAGATGAATAGGATGTGTCATTTTGATTAGACCGCGCACAGGGTCTTGACTTTCAGTGTATTGTTTAGCAGCACTGTTTGACTGACAGATCTTGTGTTCTTGAGCTTATATATTAGCTTAGATTCGATTTGATCCATTTGCCCTAAATTTGTAATTTCATATATATGAACTACTAACATCATCCACTCGTTGCATTATGAAATGTACATTGAAAACTCAAAGTTAATTAATACATCGGAACATGGCAGTCAGCAAGTCGCCATCAAATGAGGAATGCATGATTCAAATCACACATCCAATATCCTGAATTTAATCCCATAAATTGGCAATTTAGCTTTTCTTTTTTTAAAAAATTATATACACATAAGCCATCTATGTACATTTTGGATATGAGATTAATCATTCTCTCAGATAGAAGCAATAACCAATAAACTCTCTTATTAATGTGATTTTAAAGTTTTGAGCTTTTTAGATATAATATAGAACTAATTATAAGTTTTTTATTTTTTGATATAAACTTTTAAGATTAATTAATTTTTAACTTTATATCAAAGTTTATTTGACCTTAGGGTCAAGAGATCAAATCCTCTTAATTGAATTTCAGGAACTCAACAGCCTTAAAACAAGTTTGAATATTTAAAAAATGTTTATAAAAATATTTATTTATAGATTTATGATTCCAATCTTTAGCTCTTATCAACTAAGCCAATCTTATTTGCTTGATTTTGTAATTTCTCATTACATAGGAATTTGATGTGAGACTAATGTAAAATATGTCCTTAATATCATGAGATTCTTCGTTGTTAATTCTCTCACTTTGTTACAAAATTTGAACTTAAACTAAGAAACTAACGCTCAAATATTAATTTATTTTTAGTTACCCAAAATATTAAAATAAGAGTTTCGAGTTCCCACATTCTGTGACTAAGAACGCAGATGAATGTATAAATTAAACAATAATATTTATGAAGAAGATAAATGTAAAAGAATGAGGCTGTGTCCAGTCCATGCATGGAGTTGAAAAGTGTGCTGTGCTGTACCAATTAATAAATGAATAATTATTCATTTTCGTCTTTTGTCTCGGAAGAGCATTGAAAAGTAGGTTTTGTTTGGGTGTGTGTCCCTGAAAAAGGCCAAAAAAAAAGGCAATGGTTGCACTCGATTGTAACCTCAAAGAAAGATCAAACAAACAATATAAAAGGGTATCTGATCTGATCTCTGATTCTGCCCTGAAAATAAAGTAGACAACTTTTCAAGCTTCTCTTTATTTGCATGGCATGGATGGACATGTACATGGACAGACTTCTCCCTGTTTCTTTATTTCACTGTTCATTTTAACCCTTTTCTGCATGCTTCCACCCCTTTAATCCTTTCAAATTGTCCTTTCCCCCAAGGACCTTTGCCCTTTTCTTCTTGGCCTTATTCTCCATTTGCCCTTTTTCTTCTTGCACTTATCTATCTTGCAATCTCTTCTCTCTGTTTCTTCCTACTGTTGTCATCCAAGCAGCTCCAAAATTTACCCAGGAATTACCCTTTGTCTATTTACCCAGAAGATAAATACAAGTACATTTTTTACTGCTCGACATAATCAACTGGTTTCTGTTTGGTCAGCTAGGAAGGCCACTGTATATAATTGTCCTTTCCTTTTATGTCTTTTTGCACATCATGTAGTTTATTGTTATTAATCCTTTCCATGCAATCTATTATAGACTCAACTCTTTCCACAGTGGATATAAAACATGAATAACCGATAAAGGGAGTCTTTAACCTTCTGTATTTGAAAAGTTCCTGATCACGTGGATTGGTAAACCTCAATTGCTTCTTCTTTTTTTTTTTTTTTTTCATGTCTTATCCACAAAATATCTCTATAATGGGAACTGGTTAAGTGTTGGAGTGAGCATGGGATTGGCTATGTGGCTAAAAATAGGTCGAGATAAAATTGAAACTGATATTTTGTAGTTAAAATTTATAGAAATAAAAGAGAAATAGACATACATAAAAAAAAAAAAAAATGTGACTTGTATGAATTCACTTTCTTCACCTGAATCTTAAATCTTATTTTTCTCTCTGTTTATTGCTCTTCTACTATTAGAAAGTTTAACTACAAAGTAGTTGTTTTACAACTTTCCTGGATTATTTCATTATATCCTTTTGTCGGCCCTTTTCTTGGAAAGACATGGGCCGATGTTGGGTTAAGACTAGCCCATATAGGCCCAATTAATACATGTGTTTAGGTCAATAAATTGACCCAACCACATTCCCTGCACACCCTATCATTCCATCCCCAAACACAAACAGGGATATGAATGAAATCTAGAATCAAAACGTATTAATGGTAAGGATCTGGATCCTCTTTAAAAAATAAAATGTGAAATATGAACCAAAAAAAAAAAAAAACTGTAAAATAAGGGAATTAAAACATCTTTCTTAGTTGAGAGAATTTAGGTATATTAATGTTATTAAAAAAAATTAAGTAAAATATCAAAGAGAAAATACACAAGTCCCATTATTAAACTTGGAGGATGTTTGTTTCTCTCCAACAAGACAATAGTTTTTTCTACCAATAAAACAAAACATAACAATAGTTCATAACCAACAATTTAATTATATACCAGCAAGTGTGTAAATCATAAGTCTTAGATTTAAGTTGACATGAAATACAATTGTTTTAAAACATCGTAAAAAAAAACATTGTTACATTGTTGCTTATATAGTTTTACTGCCCTCAAACTAAATTAATTAAAATCTAATGTAGTGTCAAATATAAATGGTTAGCAAAACAAAAATACTTTAATTATATATAACAATAACCCATTGTTGGCTCAAACATGTACATTCCCATTAAGAAGTTCATCACATAACATGTTTTGAGCAAATTTAGCTTAAGAAACCTTCATTTCCTTGAATTCTTTTCTACATATAATAACTTCCCTTTAATAGAACAGTGTAAAAGAGCACATTAGCAAAGCCAATCCAATCCGTAAATGTCAGAAAATACAATCATAGACATTATGATACATCCAATCCATTGACTTCAAGATTCAGAATTTAGGGATACCCAGTCATGCCAACGGTAGAGCTCGACCGGTTCGCTTTGTGAGAAGCTTGAGTGGTGGTTGCCTTTGTGAAGTACATGTAGTAGTATACGTTAAGAATCATAGTTGCTACAACAAAAACTGCACCAGCAATGAAGACACCCTTCCTCAGAGTTTCACATGAGAAGTTCTGAGCATAGATCATTCCCCGGTATTTGGTGTGATAGGCATTCTTCCTTGCCCCGGAGATTAAGCACGCCTCGGCCACCAGAAAAGTCACCCTGCAAATGCAGAAAGCGTAACAACTGAAACTTCAATGCCGAAATGGTGGGTGTGAGAATAACATCTGACAATGAAAATTGTAAATAGTTGAGAAAATTCTCACCAAGATGAGATAAAATATATGATAGACCATGCTCGGTTTCCGCCAGGTGTTAAAGGTCTTCCAAAACACATGCACCTTGTCACTCCCATAAGCAATGATTCACTTGAAAGAAGAAAGAGGAAAGCACCCACTCCATAGCCGGTTGCTACGTCTGAATTGTAAATGCAGTAAGTTTCATTTGTTCTCTCATCACTAAACATGGTTCCCTGTCCAGCATTAGAAAACGAAAATAAGAAAAGAAAACTTAATGTGACAAAACAACTAAATCCTGAGGTTCCAAAAGCAATACATGTTTCATTGTCACTTATTTTCATCACAAATATGGAACAAATCTTACAATCTAATGAATGTCCGATACCAGGGAAACCATTAGCTACCAACCCTAGAAATGACCTTTTTTGCCACATAGAAAAGACCCATTTTGCCACATGGATGTGGCCATAGCAAAGTGCATGAAGCAAAATGGGTCATTTCTATGTTGCATATAAAATTGATCATTTGTAGGATGGGTCACTAATTAACTGCCCTGATACCATCGCCAACAATACTCAAAATGGTGCACAAGATAGTACATCATCCTAACCTGCATCAATACATTCTGCCACTAAATGCATTGTCCTACTTTACAATCTGTTAGTTCGATTTCATCTGCAGCACCAAACCCTGAGAATCATTATTGAGTTAACAATTGCTCTCCACAAATAGATTTCACACCCCCACCTTTCAAACTCTAATTTCCCTGCTATGCTAGTTGGTGTCAACTTCATCATTCCCCTTACCGCCAAGTCTATAGATTGCTTTTATTTTCAGCATGCCATAACCAAATTCAAGAACAAGTCAAATTCCTAACTGCTCAAATCACATTTAACCTGGAATACCAATCCTGATTGCAACTCATAAAGGCATGATACTGACTATAGCAATAATTTTTTTCCCCGGTAGCTCCGCATTAACTGAAGATACTAGCTAGATAATGCAATAGGGGCAGTATTTCAACAACTTTCCTAGAGGAATGATGGTCACATTCTATGCAATTATGCATAATTATGACATGAACAATACCAACGAGGCAAATGTCAACATCATAAAATTAATACATTTACATCTTTTTGCACAATCCGAATTGACAATGTGATTATCAAAACCAATAATTTGCACAACAACTTTAAGAGAAAGCTTCCAAAAATGAACACATCGAGGACGTTACTTCTCTGCAGCAAGACGAAATTGGAGATCATTGAGTACATTGCTCAATATCCACCAATTTAATACAGCTTAATCAAACTTCTACAAATTTGAAAACAAGTCTAGCACATGATATTGAAGAGCAACCCAACATTCAGAAAGCAATTTGTTCATAGCTACAAGACAATTGTCTTCATACCCGGTGTTACCCAGAAAAAATTACAACTGATAAAGGGAGACAAAATAAAGAAACAATTATCTCCCTCCCCAGAATTTATTTGGGACTAAGAAACTGTTGCCTAATTCCTAAACCTAAAACCTTACCAATTTCTAGAATCAACTGATAAAACCGCTGCTAAGTACATAGATATCTGTCAACATATTGAAAGCCATAAATTTTCCCTCAACAGATTAAACAAGAGAAATCAACACAGTGCTCCATATAAAAAAGCAGATATGATTAAAGAGAGTAAAAAGCTGCAATCAGAGCAGAGAAAGTAAGAATTGGAAGAGAATATAAAATGCACAAAAGGGCTTACGACACTTCGTCTTCTCTCAGCAGCAATGGCGAACCCAAAGGCCACTAAGCATAAAGCTACCGCCAGAATGTGTACAAGAGTGGAGCCTCTCCCCTCTACCATCTCCTGCTTCTAGAGAGAGAAACCCTGTAATGTGTGAGTTTCAGTGTCTCTCTTCGTAATGGGTTTGTGTGCGTGAGCTAGATAGAGATTGGGGGAAGCCCTAGCTGCAGCTGAAGCAGAGAGAGAGAGTGAGGAGAGGAGAAGAAGAAAAGTGTGAACAAAGTGGTAAGCAGCGTTTGATAAAGTTGTTCTCGAGGAGAAAGGGAATCTTAGACCCACGCGATAAATCTGACCATTGCGTGTACGGGCGAGTCTGAAGCTAGCGTTACGGTGCCCATAAAATGGCGATTGAAGGTGTTTATCACGCTCCGTTGGTGTACAAGAAGACTAGGCGGGTTTAACACCTGAAAATTGAATGAAAGGAGATTTGGTTTTGATAGCGTGGAAACGTCCTCAGAATAGTAACCGTAAACTCTATGATTGTGG
Organism: Bauhinia variegata; assembly: GCA_022379115.2. NCBI lineage: Eukaryota > Viridiplantae > Streptophyta > Magnoliopsida > Fabales > Fabaceae > Bauhinia > Bauhinia variegata. The sequence goes on along the minus strand of CM039426.1, from coordinate 18,294,260 downwards.
GCCAGCGAGAGACACATGGACTTTTTAAGTTGGACGATGTATTTATCGGTTGATCGTGACGGGAATATTGAGGAAGATGGCACGAGGTTACCCGAATTTAGGAAATGGCGGTGCAAGTAATTACGACCCGACCAGCGTGATAGATCGGATTTAGTGAATACTATGTCCCAAAAAGGAAAAAGCAAAAATTTCATAATCAGATTAAAGATGATTTTTATTTAGTGAATACTTTCTTGATGACTTGGGAAAAGAAAATTATATGCGTGTCAGTACAATAATACACTGGAAGACCAACGTGTACATTGAAACAGTAAGACACGTGTCTTATTTCTAAGAATCTTTGTAGCATATATAGTCTTGCCTTGCCATTATTTGGGAAACGTATTCGTCTCTTGGAATTAGCGTTTAGAATATTCAAAATTGGGCATGAAAATATAAAACAAAACATGAAGATACGTAGTAGTTTGAAACAAAGTATTAAGGAAGATAAATGTCTTCTTTGGTCTGCTCAGTTGCTGCGTTCATTGCCCTTTAAATCAAATGCATCATTCCCCATCACCCCAGCAATGGAGTCAAAGTGAATCAGTTTCATTTTGTTCCTTTTCTGATTTTAAAGCATATGAGTGATGAATCCTAAATTTTATCAAGAATATATCCTTTTGTTTGAGCAATGTTTAGTACTTGTCTCTCCCTCATTTCAATTTGTCTGTGTCCTCACAACATTTCTGATACAAGATTTCCTTTCTGCACAATACTATTGAATATCAAGAAGAGAATTAAAACAATACACAAATACATAATCTTGTATTCTGGTGAAAACTTAGAAATCAATCAGTAGAATCATATTTAGAACATAGACTGTCTTTAGGAGAGTTGTATTTTACAACGTTACCTCGTAATCGGTTTTTCTTTGTCTGCCGACTGAAGCTATGCGTTTTGAAATTGAACGCAGACATTTAAGATAACCGCAAGAAAGTTCCTTACATTGCATGCAATTGGTCAAACAAAATTTGCATAGGCATTAGTTTTGATAATGTTAACGTGGATACTATGCATTAAAGAAGACAGTTGCTACTAGAAAATCTATTACAGGACAGCAAAAGAGTAAATTCTGGATTCCTAAATGAAAAGGAAGAGCTAACTTATTATATGATTTGAGGAGATATTCTTGTTTGTCTACCCTAATTAACTCCGTGCCTACTTTCTGATGGATTTGGAATTTCTTTCTTCAAATTCCAGATATCATCATCCCACAGAACATCACTGTATAATGTACCAAAAGCCTCAGCATTGAAGTCCAAGTCCCAAACTGGGCACCAAAGAGAGCCCCAAGACATTTGCTCATCCACCAACTCACTTTGCAGCCAAGCCCCTGGCCAATTCTCCTCCAAATTGCAAGTCCAACCCATCATGTTATCCTCTGTTTCCATCAACCTCACGTCTCTGTTTTCCTTCCTCTCCTCTTCCACAGCGCTCTCACCCAGTTCGCCTTTCACTTTCTCAAACTCCCTTTTGGGTTTCTTCTTCCCCTGCATTGCCACCATTGTTGGAACTTGCTCAAACTTAGAAGGATTCAGGTTGGTAACAACACCAACCCCACTCGCACTTCCTCTCTGTCTCTTCATCATCTCGATGTTTTCTTCCCAGAAACGAAAGAACGGAGGTGGCAGAGGGGAGGGTTTCGTGAATGGGAAGCGAGGAGAGAAGCGTGTATTTATATAGTCAAATCATCGAACAGGTGGTAGGATTTTTCCTTACTCGTACTAAATGATGATGTGAGCAGGATTTTGCGTAAACGGCGTTCCCTATGGGCCTAAGTCGTTGAAATGGGTCAAACTCAAATTCTTCACTTGGACCACTTGTTCGTTTATAGCCTATATTCAGGGAATTATTTTGCTTAATAAGTAAGAGTGCACACTTTCTATTTCGGTCTTTTTTAATCAATTAAAAAATTTATTGTATGCAGAGATAAAGATACAATATACTATATACTATCTTATTTTTATATTTTTTGTGTGAATATAATATTTCATTTTTGATTGAAGATAATTGAGAAAAATAATACAAGTATAAAAACAAACTAGAATATACAATTAAAAAAAGACTAAAAAAAGTTTGAGTTTACTGTGAGTTTTCAAAATATTTAAGTGACAATTTACTGAATTTTGGCAGTAAAATTCACATAATTTATTTATAAATAAATAAAACTAAAATTAACACGAACTGGATCTAAAGCAATTATTTGGTTTATTGTGATTTAATTCGTAAATAGATTAGGTTTAATAGTTGAGAGATTTTTATAATATTAAAGGGTTTAAACTCACAAGAAAATATATGTTAAGAGGAAAAATATTCGTAATTTATTTTTATCTTTTAAAAAGTATACGGTGAGAGAAAAATAGTCATAATTATTTTTTTAACCTTATTAAATTAAACTTTCTTTTAATATAATTCATTTTCTCTAAAATGAATATGAGCAAATCTAGACCAAATATATTATGTGTTTGTTAAAAAGTTCATTATTTCACATTTTTTTGGTTGAACTTAGAAGAGGGGCTATCAAGGATTTTCAACTTGGAGTTCGAGAAGGGAATTGATCACTAAAAAATGGGATGTGAATTTCAGATAGCATAGGTAATAGGTTAGACCAACATTGGAGGCAGTTTCGTGAGATTTAAGTTAATGAGTTCCTTAACTTTTATATCATGGATGAAGAAGACGTTGCAAGGTTGAAGACTGAAGCTATCCAATTCCAATTCAATGAAAGTTAGTAGAATCAAATTGTGAGAGTTTCAGAGATTTTGTCTGTGAGGTTATGATGTCGGCCAAGCGGCAGTAGTTGCCAAAATCTGCCTATAACAATATTATATTGGGTGAGGTGTCTTAGCTGTGAGCCTCCAACTTGGAATCATCAAAATAAGGTGGAGGGATACCTAACACTAACATTAACACCCCCAATATGACCATTATCATTATTTCTTAATTGTCGGCACAAACCCTAAGTTACGATCACTTCAACCATTTTAGCCCCAACATCCCACAATTGTGTAAAACTAGGTTAATTTAATCACTTTAGCATTTGTCTACCATCATGGTTGGTCAGTTAGTTTAACGAGAATTTTAAATTTGAAAATATATGGATTAAAATTTAGTAGAAAAAATTCTTGATGATTTTATGGTCTTAGTTTAAAAAAAAAAAAGATTAGTTAAATGTTTAATATAATATTGTATACTCATTGATACTCTTGCAAATGAGATTATCTCTAAGATGGATATGAGAATTTTTTTAATATTAACTCAAGTATTTTGAGACATGATAGATTTAAACTTTAGATAAAATAATGTTAAAATATTAACCCATAGACATGCGTTAATGTATCAAATTATTTTCTCATTTAATTTATAAATTAAGAGTAATTTTTTTTTCTTTTAACACAATTGTCAACTTTAAATAAAATCTTCACATTTTAAACTTAATTAATTAGATCCTTATACTATAAAAATCATATCAAAGTCAATATTTTGTATGATTAAAAAAAAATCTTTAGTGGGTGTTTAGTAGACAGATATATTTTTGAATTACATAATTCATGAATCATAAGTTCTTATAATTCCTAGGATATATAAATTTTGGGATTCTAAAAATATGTTTTGCTAACTTTAAATATTAAAAGAAATTTTAAAAAAATATTTTTAAAAGGTTAAAAAATTAGAATCTCACATCTTTCTATGAGATTTTTTTAATAAAATTTATATTAAAAAAAATCTTAGGAAATGTGTTTTCTGAATTCTATTTTTTTAAAAAAAAAAATCTATACCAAACATAGGAAACAATAGATCCGAAGTTAAGATTTTCATATTCAAGAAAAGAATTATTATACCAAACACCCTCTTAAAAGATTAATTTTAATATAATTTTTGCAAGGTAAAGGTTTAATTTAAAAGTTTTGAATCACGAAGAGTTTTTTTTTTTAAAAAAAAAACAAAACTCCAATGAAAAAATGAGTTTTACTCTAAAGTAAACTATTTTATTTATGAAATTTAAATTTACATTTCATTGCAAGGCTTTTTAAATAATTTATAAATATTATCATAAATTCTTGTTAAATTTTTTTATATGCCTTTGCTATAAACTTCTACCTTTTCTTATTAACATAGAGACTAGATAGGATATTTAAATATAAATATAGCGTTTGTTTTTTTTATTACGGATATAGGGAAGAAGAATAAAATAAGTTTCCTGACGAGTGACGCAATGAAATATATATATATATTTAATTTAAATTTAAATATATGAAAGGAATCGGGACAAGACATAAGTACTCGTTCGAGAAACAGCATTTTTTCAATTCATCATATTCACGCCAGCACCTATATATAAATCTTGGAGACAGACACTTACATGAACTGGGACATATACAGCTCCCATTTTCAATCCAAATTTTAAAGCTACTTTCATTTTCTTAGTATTTTTAAATGATTATTTTTAAGTCACTTTAATTTCAAATAAATCAATAAAAATAAGTTTTTAAGTGACTTTAAATTATCGTTAAATTTCTTCGAAAACAAAATTCACTAATGACCACCAACATATATAAGGGCAAAGGCTAGCACCACAGGCCCAAAGTCAAAAAGTTGCAAAAAGGCCCACTTTGTTTGGGCTACCATTGTAATTGATAAAAATTATAAAATAATATTACATTTTATAACAGGCAAAATAAAAAATGAAATATTAAATAAGATAATAAATTACTAAATTTGCTTCTTTTAGTTTTGTGCTTTTCAAGTGAAAAATAGTAAAAAAATGAGGGATAACATTTTTACATTACATTCATACGTTATATCTTATACTTTATTTGGTTCTATTTGATAAGAGAAGCGATACAAAGTATAAGAAAGGAAAGTGGGTAGAGAGAATTTTAATTTAAAGAGAGAATTTTAGCATTTTTCTTTGACATCTATCTTGGTCTTTCATTTATTATGACATGATTATGATTATTTTCATCATATGTAGTTATAAGTAAGAGTTCTAAATCTGTCTTGTAGTCTACATCTAGAGTACATTCACGTATTTGAATAGAAGACTAATTTTGTATCACATAAACATCCATCAAATCCACCGATTTTCTTACCACCAAATTCGATTTAACAACATTGTTGATGAAACAGCTCAGCTGAAGAGGAATTCTGGTGCCGACATACTAAACATAGTCTGTTAGGTATGTTAAGTTTGTTGTATTAACTAGGCATCTTCTTTGTTTAGCAAATTTCAGTGGCAAGGTTTTAGTAATACTTGTTTTCTTTCTCCATAGAAAGCTTTAGTGGGTGTGATCCTAATCTTAATTAAATACAGTTTGGTAGTTCTTTTAAAAAAAGGGAGAGAAAGCCATAGTGGGATTTTTCTTTACAAGTTCACTTTTTTATTTCATTTTCTACCTAATATATTATTGATAAAAAAATATGTCTATTCTAATGATTTTAGTTTTTTAAAAAAGATTATGATGTGGATTAACTCTTTCAATCGAATCATGCTCATGGGCCCAAGCATAAGCTCAAGAGCCCACGTCACTGATTATGCATAAAAAGGCAAGAAGCTTCTGAAAAAGATAATTTGATCACAAAACAATTCAGAAAAATCCTTCTTGATATACTAGGTAAAAAGGCATCTAAAGTCAGATCGGTGGCGAATCCACTCAGGGGAAGACCAAATTAGATTGGATCACTTGGTGACTACTCAACAGGTTAATTTTTAACTATTGATTGAAATAATTTTTGTGCGTATAAAAAAAAATACCCAATAATTTATAGGTTGAAATCAAATCACTCTAGCTCAATGAAATGAAAGCTGAATCCTAACATACTCAAAACAAAGGTTGAGTTAAAATCTGAAGGTCTTTATTGTTGGAAGGAACTTGGTGTTTACTATTCTATCGCATAGTCCGGATTGAATTACTCAAATAATTGCAGATTTAATCAATAAAAAGACAGTTATCTAACTATAGCACATCATGTATTTTACATCAGAACAGAAATATGACTATGACACAACATCCGATACCTTCATTGTCAAGCCACTATCCGAAGGCTTATTCCATTATAACTTGGATTATGGAGCTCGAAAGCAACCATCGAAGTAGACCCTCATTTCTCAATCTCTCAAATCAAGGCATGTGCTTCACGAAGGATATCAGCAAGGGATTGGCATTAGGCCTAAGTAATCAAATAAATTTAGTTAGCCGATTAGTTAAATTAACTTGATTCGTTAATGATTCAATAAATTAGACTTATAAACTCAAAAGTTAAACTTAACTAAAATCTTGACTTATTTATTAAATGAGGCAAGTTCAAGTTTTTATAAGTTTAATACTCACTTTTTATATATATATATATATATAAGTGAGGCAAGTTCAAGTTTTTATAAGTTTAATACTCACTTATATATATATATATATATATATATATATATATATATATATATACATTTGTATAAGATTAAATTTATTATTTTAGACACTCTTTCATTGTTAATAATTAATTAAAATAATATAAAATATTAAAAAATAATAGTATTTATATTTTTTTATTTAATCATAAAAGTGAAACAAAAAAATGAAACAAAAAAGTATACAATTGATTTTAATGTTTTAAGAGATATTGTAATTAATTTATTATTTCTTATAGTCTATGATTAACTGTAGTATTTGACCACAAGGAATTCGGTTGTCTCCTCCACTTTTTTATTTTCGTTTTTCGTAAGTGAAGTTTTGACATTTAAAATGATGACGTGGCTTAATAGTCTCCCTTGGTAACACTTTGATAATGAACTTGGACGGTTAGGATTGGTAGAATTGAATTCCATTAAATACAATTTGATAGTGTGTCCTAACAATGTCAACCACCGCCAATTGCAAGTCAACCGGAGACCGGGCCGGCGTCGGCGAGAAATCCCTTGGATTTTGGAGGATAGCTAAGTAAATTTATAATTGTTTTTATAGCCTTCCCATCAATTTCTTTTTTTTTTTTTTTTTATAAAAAAAGCAAATTAGAGTTAAAGAAAGACGAAAGAAGAGACAGAAAGAAAATACAAAATATAACTAAACGGCAATGATAATGATAGGGTGATAGTAACATGTTACTAAGAATTACAAATTTTACGAATTCTAACTAAGGAATAGAAGGAGGGAAAACAATAAAAAAACAAAGCATGTTATGAATTCAAAATGGTTCAAAAAGATGCTACTTAATTTTAATAAATAATAATAATAATAAAAAAAAAGAAATATCAAATGCACACATTTTTTTTTACTTCTCATCATACACTTTTCATTTTTAGTGTATTTATAGAAGTAAAAAAAAAAAAAAATAAATAAAAAAGAGGGTGTAAGTTTATAATTAATGTTTTTTTTTTTGAAACAAAATTAATGTTGTTCTGGGAAGATGAAACCTTGAGGGTAAAAATAATAAATAAATAAAAGTTAGATGTAATCTAGTAATTAAATATTTAGATAATTTTTTTTTTTGAATGTATCAAGAATATTCATCAATTAATAGTTATTGATTAATCATTTTAAGATATGAATCATTCTTCACACACACCCAATATTTAAATAATATAACTTCCATGTCATGTAAAAAAAAATGTGCTTTTTTATAAAGATTTCATCAAAAAAAAAAAATCATTCTTTGATTGCGATTTCTCGATTATGTCCAAGATTCAACCACGTTTCAGTTTGGGATATAGCATATTCCAGCCGCTTTGCCAACCGAGCTTAACCACACAAACCAGCCATGAACTTTTGAAACACAGACAGAGCCATTAGACCGAATAAAGGTCCTTGTTGGGACCAGACCAGGTACAAAGCAACTTGTTACCAGTTACCGGAATAGCATCAATCTGCGCCCACCATTTCCAACCCAACTAACTCCCTTTACCTTTTACAGACCAAAGCTCGCGTAAAACATAAGCAAAAATCTGAAACCTTTGACCCAAGTTGACAGCAACAACCCTACCGGAGGGTCAAACCAAGATACATAAACATAAACATAAACAGTAGCAGAGTAAGAATTCTTTTACATAGAAACTTGTTCATTTTGTACAGATTTCTCTCCATAAGCCGCTAACAAGCTACCTGAAAAGAAAGAAACTGAAAAATTCTCCATCCTCCCAAGACTTTTTACTTACATTCTAAGAGGATGATTAACACTAGACTCAACCTCAGGGCCAATTCTAACACCTAAATTAACCCCTCTCGCAAGAAACCTTGCTTGACAACATTATTTGCTCGACACATTACGAGATTTACAGACACTTCTGAACATATATACAAATAGGCAAAAGATGTTTCCTTTTTCTTTGTTTTCCCTCTGCAGAGACTCGCAAAATTCCTTTGCTGGTATCAGAATTATGTGGTTATATTATGGTGTGAATGTGAATACTAGGCTTCTGTTCTAATGTGTGGTGATGGTGACTTAGGGCTTAAGCCAGAGCAGGGATGCTGCAATTTCGCCGATCCCTGTCGAGGCAATCGAACCCCTCGATTCTCACTGCTGGATTGTTTCCAAAATTGGCTCGAACACAGCCTACTTTCCTTGCAGAAGATGAGGGAGACGATGATGGTCCCATCGACGGTGGAGGAACCCGCGATGTTGGTGAGACCGGGGAGAAATTCTCATCCCCAAATCGAGCATCTTGAATTAATGGGTTAGCTACTCTGCTCGGCGGTGACCCACAGAAAAATGGGGGCGACGAGGCTACTTGTGTGCATGATTGTTCTATACCACAACCACCCTGAAACCCAGAGAAAATTTCAATCAGAAACAGAACTTCGGTAGCTTATGAATATTAATCAATCTGTACTTCCGAGAAAAATGAATTCAACCACAAATTTTCCGAAGCAAAATTAGTATGTTCATCAACACAAATCAAAACACATCATACAATTAGAATTTCTGGAACAAGCAACATGATTTCCATATGACAAACATCAATTGGCTAATTCGAGCATGTAAATTGAAGAAATTCAATTTTTTGTTGAGGATGGGAAAATCAACGGAAAAAGGAATTACCTTGTTAAGAATGATGTCCAAAGGATCAGCTGCAGATTTTGAATCACACAGCTCAGCGTGGCAACTGCACCAGAAAGGGGGAATTTTTTCAATAAGAAATAGCTTAAAATTCAAATCTTAATTTTAAATACAGAATATATATATATATATATATATATATATATATATATATATATATATATATATATATATATATATATATATATATATATATATAAAGGGAGAGAGCATATGAAGAAGAGCAATATATATATATATATATATATATATATAAAAAGGGAGAGAGCATATGAAGAAGAGCAATTACCTGATATGCCATCGGAAGGATCTAATAGGGTGGTCATTAACGGCGACGTTTAGGAGGCCGAGGCGCCGAGGTTTTGGGCAAACCACGGGGTCTCTGCTCATCTCTTCACGGGGAGATACGGCAACGTTTTGTGGCTGGATAACACAGTGGTTCATCTTCTTTCTGGATTTCTATCAAACAAATAATAACCTGCTCGAAGCAACACCATATAAAAGCAACGACTTAGGACACAAGTAAATGAAAACTGTTTTAAACAAACTAAACCAAACAAATAAAGAACGAATTAGAGGTTTGAAAAAAGAAATTATCGTATACTCAGTCAAACAAACAGAAAATCAAATATAATAAAAACTGAGCTGCAAAATTCTCAACCACCCAGGCCCGATAGCTCTACACCTTATCTAAAGAGTAAATTTAATTTCAGACCAAGAAAATTTCAGTTTCTGTTGTCTGAACAAGCGAGACAAATATAATTCCCATAATATATATATATATATATATATATATATATAAACAGATTTTTCTTCTGTTTCTGAGATGATAACAAACCTCACAGGCCTAGATCTGGAAGCAAAATCAGCATAGGAAAGGAAAAACTGAAGTTCAATTTACCAAAAATGGGGAAAATGACAAAGAAAAAGGAACAGATTCAATTTCTTAACCAAAATTAGCATAGGCTTTGAACAGTTTGTTCCCCAAACAGAAGACTCAAATCTTCATCTTCTAAAAATCAAAACCCAGCGATTCGCAAAGAAAAACGCAGCAGATCTACGAAGGCAGCTAGAAATCGATTTCGGAGAGGCAGAACCAAACACGAAGCTGAGGAAACAGAAAGAGCAAAAAATACCTTCAAGCTTGCTGTACAGCTCCGTCTCAGAGATTGAAGACTCTGAAACTCTCCAAAATCATTCACAGAAAAATTGAAAATTATCCGAAAATCGAATGAAAAATTGGGGGGTAAGACTGACACCGCGATTTATAGAGATAAAAAGGTAGAGAAAATGGAAAGGAGAAAGGAAAGCCAAGGAGATGCAGAGAGCAGAAGTGGAGGTAGGAAAGGTGCAGGAGAACTGCAGGTTCCAACCAGACTCGCTTGGCTTATATTTATTTATTATTTGTAGTAACTTTTATTTAATTTTTTTCTTTTTTTTGAATTAAATAATTTTCAGATTTTTTATTTTTTGTATTTATAGATGTCTCATGCGGGCGGTGCCTCCCGCGAGAGATTGCATGGATTTTCGCACCAAAAGATCAACTCTTTCTCTCTCTGTCTCGGAAGTAATAAAATAATTATAATTATTAAATTATTATTTTCCAGACAAAAAATCTTAAATATCGACGGATCCGTTGGGAATGAGTCCTTCCTTCCACTTAATAAAGTCTTGGTGGCGTTTACCGCACTCGCACCCTGGTGCCGACACGTGGCAGGAACACGAGTTCGGGAATTTTTGGACTGGCTCGGCAACGGTTTAAATTTCAAGAGGAGCCAAGCCATCACCGTTGTACGTATGTTAATACAATGCCAGCGGTATGTTAGGCAAGGATTAGGATTTGAAGGTGAATATTGGACACGATTATAAATAAATTAATGACATATTGAATATTTTTTAAAAATTTTATCAAATTAATCACATATATTGATGTGCATGTAAAAATCTTAAATGATAAATAAAAAACATATTGAATTTTGAGTCTAGGTTTATATATATATATATATATATTTGGAGTTGTTTTTATTATAGGAAACTTGCTTTTACCGTACTATTCTATGTCTTGCATAATAGTACTAGTTAATAATTCAGTTTCAAAGTCAAATGTAATTTTTCTATTGTACATTACATTTGAATCTTTGAAGTGTGCAAAAAAGTTAGTTATTAAATGTGATAGTCCGATGCAACTATCAATTTACCAAACAACTAACTTTTAACGTATCAACGTATTCAAGTGCAATTCATTGTGGGGAATTCGACCCCCTTCTAGAACTAGCACCTTGTTTGGTAGTAATGGTAATATAGTAGGTTCTTCGTTTCTTTTATCTAGAGATATTTTTTTTATATATATATTTATTATTTTAAAAGTTTAAGATAGTATTAATTATTATTATTTTTATTTATATTCTTATCTAAATTTGTATAAAGAGATAATTATGTTGACGACATATATAAAAGAGTTAAAATGAGTACTAAAGACAGATCTAGAAGTTAACTAAAGAGGCCAGGGAAAAAAATTCAATAGCCTCATGTTTTAATACTTCATATTTTTTATGTGTTTAGCATTTAAAAAGAAAATTACCCTTTTTTATATATTGAAATGACCTTTAATTGATTTGTAAATATATCTATATAACTTTGTTCATTGGGCAAAGTTATACTATACTGAAAGCCATCGTTTTTTTTTTTTTACAATATTAAACATATACGAAATTAACCATAAGAAAATAAAATAGATATTAACTATAGACTCTCTTTAGTACAGGTTCTACTATAATTAGTTAATTAGTTAAACATACACCAAAAGTAATTGTCGTACAGCTTAAAAATTGGTTTAATAATAACAATAAAATAAGAATATTTATGTTGATAAATACAAGATAAAGAAGCTTGGGATAAAATATTCTATTTAGCTTTCGTCGGTGAATTGAATTCATGTGGTTGATATTAGATTAATATATTTATAGGAAAATAAATTAAAAAAATAATTGGATCTAGATTTGATAATAATAATAATATATAATAGAATAGAATAAAAATAAATATGATGATAATATATTAGATTAGATTAGATGCTGAGAACGATGGGTGGAGTGGCGAGACATTCGGATGGTCGTGAATTGGGACAAGTCTGCTTGAGTTGCATATGAATTTATGAGGTAAGGAGACATTGGAACATAAAATATGGAACAAAAGTGGACACTTCGTGGGGAAACACGCGCTCCACTCTTGGCTATTCCATTGACTAAATACCAACTGTTTACACGCCATATCATATGATTTGAATTTAGCTTCATCGTGATATAAGATATTAATTCTTTTTACTAGATTTAATTTATGTTTATAAAATTATTATATATTAATAAGTGTTGATTAAAATAATAAAGAGTTATAACTGTTTAAATATATGATTCAAGTTTGAGTTTATATGTATATAAAAAAAAAACGTATTTTAAAAGAGTATAAGTAGATGTTTTCTATTTGTAATTTGACAAAATTTATTAAGTATTTTTATATAATTCAATCTTTTGAAAAATAATTAAGAAAAATTATATAAATCCAAATTTTTACATTTTTATTTTCAGTTATTTTTTCAAACTTTTTGGATTTTGACATTTCTAACCTACTAGCATTTGGAATCGTGTTAAGCTATAATGGTCAATTCCATAATTCCATAATTACGCTGTTAATCTATTTTTAGCTTGTAGGTGATATGCAAAAAATGGAAAAACTTTGGATAGAGATTGAAGTTGAATATCTTTACCGCCAAGGTTTTGGCCATCACAGACTCAAATCCGCAGTCCTCCAAGGATTTGGGTTTTTTGCAGTTAGTCTCTGCAGTCGTTATCTAACGGCTGCGATCAGCCCTCAGCACCCTTGACTCATCCTAACCGTCCACGTCAAGACCAAAGGGCCAAGGCTCATTAAACAAATACTTGGTAATTGGACGGCTGAGATGGGTCGGGAGTGCTGAGGGTTGATTGTAGTCGTTGGATGGCCGACTGCAGAAGCTGACTGTAGAAAATCCAAATTCGTCCTCCAATCACAAATGTTGTGGGTCAATATCATATTTAAAGTGACATGTTACTCGAGAATCTTAGGAAAGAAAAAAGAAAAATGATTTATATATATATAAATAAAAGAATATGATCAACTAACTCATCTTACTCCTAGTAATTACTTAATTACTAATTTAGTTTTAAGGAATTTTATAAATAGCTTATTAGATTTTCGACTCTTTCAATATTTATTATTGTTATTAAATTATTTAACTAACTTAAACATTAGAATAAATGCACATTTACCCTCAAGCTCTATTCACTTGTTGTAGGTAAGGATGAAAATTTTGCTTATTGAGTGGAGATTTATGAAAATTCTTTGACAAAGATGAATATATTTATCTTTTATATTATGTAGAATTTCAAAATATTCAATTATTAAAATACTCTTATATATAAAATAAAACATGTATAATAAGTATAAGTAATTTTGATAATATAATTGATAAATAATCAATATACTTAAAATGTAATATACTATAACAAATTTCTTGCAAATCTCCATTTCTTTTCAGGGATGGGCTGTACACACCAACATGGTTACGATGAGTCAACATCAGTTTTTAACAAAATTTTAACCTTAAAATCTATGAATTGATGCTTAACAGCATTTGTGACACTCACAATTGTTAGGAGTGATTCATTAAACCGTCCACTGCTCCATCTCAAAAGGAGGTATCAATAAATGTTTCTTTCTTAAAGTAAAAGCTATCTAACATTTAATTAATTTAAATTTAAATTAAATAACATAAAAAATGATATAAAGTTTTTATTAATTTTTAATATAATTATATTTTAAAATTTAAATTTATAATAACACGTATGAATAGGTTCTAACGTTTTAGTATTTTTAATTAGGTAGCATAGTGTTGGGAGGATTTTTACATTGCTCTTGTGTATTTTTGAGAAGAGACAAATCATGTGGATAGTAGTACGCAAAGGGCATCGATCTGCAGGGTAACATAGGTGGCAATCATCGCTATCTTTTCGAATTGGTTAAAGTTACTCTTAGAGTTTAGTGAAAATGAAGTATTAGGTTGGAAGAATTGGCACGCCTTGGTCCAACCACCACTTTACCTTTGCTACTATACTCTACTTTTTAGAGTAATAGATCCAAAATCACAAATCGAAAAAATACAAGCTCCTTATGCTTTTTCTTTTTCTCATCATTCTCTTGTGTTGACGTATGAAATCACTTTATTAAAAATCTGACGCATGGCATGGCTATAAGCACATGCTTTATGAGGAGTAATCATGATTTGACATTTCAAATTGATCAATTTTATTAACCATTTTCCTCCAAATATTAAATATGAAACTCTATACTATTGGGAGAATCAGACCACTGGGTTAAGAAACCAAGTCAACCATGATCTTTGGTTGTTTCTGAAAGAAAATTTCATTTCTTATTCTTTTTGGTCCTAGTTTGAAAAGAAACTGGAAATGGCATCATTGGATTAAGATTAGGAAGCATGGGATGGGTATGGGATGCCAAGAACTGCAGCATTCAACTTGTACAGGAAGCAGCACAAAATATCTTAACTGATTACCCTCATGGGATGGCTCCAAAAGGTCACACCCATCTTCTGCAGAAAAGTTAAACAAGTGGTAAAGGGATCACCTTGCTTTCAAGCCTGGCAACGATGAAGTAGTCAAGCTTCTTTTTTCTTTTTTATAAATAAAATCAAAACGTAAATTTTTTAATATTAACTCAAAAATTTAAAAAGACAGCTGAATTTAATCCTAAAGTATAAAAGATTATATCTGAAAGTTACAGTTCTGCACTAATCCACTTTCTCTAAATAGTCAAGTTACGGACACCAGCAGAGAAAATGTGATTCTATTGCAGTAATGAAACAAATGAGTAGACAGTAGACAGCAGAAAGCAGAAGAGAGGAGAGGGGTTACAATACAAAAAGCACAAGGACCATGAATCGTTTATGAATTGCTTATGATATAGGAAATCTCAACCTTGTATTCATTCGCCAATGCCCCAGCTTTATTAATCTCAATGAAAGATGGTGGTGACTGTGGAAGAATGATAGAAATTAAAGAATTAATCAAACATTTTTCTGCTTACAGACAGCAACTTACCACCAAGCACCAGAGGCTTGTTTGATTCTCTTTATCTTTTTTTTAACAACTTTCCAGAAAGCACCGAAGCTTGTCTACCCTCTTTCCTTTTGCGACCATCTTCATTTCATTATCATGAATTCAACTAAATTGATGTCATGTCAGGCCATGCAGATAAGAATAATAAACCAAACTATAGATTTCTTATATTTTCCCCAAGAACATAATAGTGCTACTTGAACCAAATTTCACCTGTTTTACAACATTGCTTTTGGAATCAGCACCAGATCACATAACAATGCAAGAAGAAAATAAAACTTATGAATAAGAATCAACACTAAATAAGGGAGAGAGATTTGAACAATGCCTCAAGTCCTACAGAGATATCAATTTACACCTCTCTTAAAAATTTCTAAGATGAGAAGACACGGTGGGGGTTCAGCGTTTCAAGCTGAGGCTGGTTCAGATTCAGAAGCGGCAGCAGCTCGTTTTTTGGCAAAGTATTCTTCAGCACGTGCAAGGTTTTTAGCAACTGAGGGCTTTACCCACTTCTTACGCCCAGGAAGTACAGTGAGGGAACAGCCGGCAGTCTCAAGCTTCTCCTTTGCCGATGTCGAAAAGGCACGAGCTTTTATTGTCAACTTCTTGCTTAGTTCCCCTTCACCCAGAATCTGAGACCAGACATTGAAAACGCCTATCATCTACCCATATAGCTTTGCATTTATGAAACCAAGTAAAAGCAAGCAGCAAGCCTATACTTTATATGTTCCTTATTATGCGTATGACAGTTGTGATTATTCTTGTTTATGTTTATGAATAATGGGTTCCCTTTGTTTAAGCCATTAGATTACACGGAAAACGTTTCAGTACTTGGGACATGGTAAATTCTTTCAGTTGAGCATTAACTGCCTAACTCTAGTTGTCTGTAACATCAAATCTCCTAAAAGCATAAAAGTGACACAGAAAGTGTAACTATAAGTTTCAATTACAATAAATATTGGTTTAATCATTTAGGAGCTCCATCAAGCCCACTATCAGGATAGAAATTTCCTTACACAGCACTCTAGATGGGATCTCGTAGTAGCTCCAAAATGAACTTGGGCCAATGAACAAAACACTAAGCTTTATTGGGAAATAGAAAGGGAAAAAAATTGATAACGTCTATATCATAAGATGGTTTGTGAAAAAGAAGGAGAAAGCCAACGGTTACTAAGTGAAACGATCTTATAAGTTAACAAATTAAGAGTACCTTCAAGGGAAGTTTCCTTTCTCTTCCTGAAGGATTTATCAAGCCCTTCTCCTTCAGTGTCTCTAGAGATACCTCTTCCCCATCCTGAAATCCAGCTGCTTCTATATCCCTCAAATTTACATGGACATATTTGGGTAATCCAGCATGCATACCTTTCCAAATAGATAACATTGATAGTCAAGAAGTTCTGTACTTAGCGAGATCATAGGAAAAAAATGTTTATGTACTGAATCTTGAATTTATCCAAAATGAATGGTCAACTTAGCTAGGAAATAGGGCATATACGAGTTAATACAACCAGAAATCGTAACCATAGTGGGCTATAATATTTCTATTATTGATAGATGCAGCATTTTTCCCTCTACCCTCTCCTGAAAGTTGCATGCCAACTAGACATGACAAACGGCAGAACGAACTCCGTATGAAGAACACTCATGAAACAAGAAGTGACATAACACCAACATGGAAACACAGCCAAATCCAAAAAGGTAAAGACATAACATGGTTTGCGATATAAATCTGAAATGTCTCTAGTAGTAAGAAACATCAAATGATATATGAATAGTTGCCCAAGGTATACCAGTCTTTTGTTTAAACGTGTCTGAAAAGTGATAAAAAGTGTTCAATAAATCAATGTGATATTTTCTGATCAAATATTGGCACTAGAAGTTCTATACTGACGTGCAAGAGTTTCTCATGGTCTGGTAGTGTTGTCAAACATGGAGACAAATCCAGTCACATTCTACAAGGCTACCAAGTGAAATTGAGCTAGGAAAAGACAACTTCATAGTGTTCTAGACCTAGATTATGCCCAAATCAAACTTCACAGTGCAATTGCAACCTCATTCCAGTTTGAAGAAGTGAGACTTAAGACATGAAAATGATATAGAAAGGAAACTATAGGAAAATGTCAAACTTAAGGTTTTATACGATTCAAACCAGATGTTGTAATTGCCAAAAATCTAAGTTTATTCGTATAATTCAACCTAATATTTTGCGAAGCATCATTTGCACAAGGTACAAATGGCCAAAAAGCTCAATTTCTAAGAGGCATTCATCCACGCACCAGAAACTAACTTACCCCCAAAATAAAACAATTATTAAATTAAGGGTATAAAACAGAAAAAGCCATTACCTCCTGCAATTCCTCTCAGTTTTGGGATTCTTCGATAAAGTGGCATCTGCCCTCCTTCAAAGCCCTTCCTTACACCAGGGCCTGATCGTGATTTCTGACCCCTCATACCGAATCCACAGCTAGCACCTTGCCCTGCTGATATACCTCTACCCTTTCTCTTACCCTTCTTCCTTGAACCGGGTTGGGGCCCCAGGTTGTCAAGGCGGAAACGCACACTACCTTGGGTAGCACTAACAGGGGAAACAGCAACCTGATTGAGCACAAGCAATGGTCTTTTTCCTCTGTTACTTTGTTGAATTCTAAAACATGGAAATTGGCATTGTTTTGCCTCTAAGTTTTTCAGATTTCCCTGAAAAGCAGAACATTTTTAGGATGAAGAAACAAAAGGAAAATAGAAAAGGGAGTATAAAAACTTTAGCACAAAAATTGATTCAAAATACCTTGAAAGGAGAAGAAAGAGATGGAAAAGCACTGGGCTTTCTCGCCAATGGCGATGAAGAAATAGAGAGAAGAGCTGCTGCCATGGATGTGTTGTGTATGCTCCGAGCTCGCTTGAGGGCGAGCTACAATTCTTAACGGATAGGATAGGTTTTTCCTCTTTTCCTTTTATTTTTCCCCCTTTTCTCTATTTCTTTTTATTTATTTTGTTTTTTTCCCATTTCTTTTCGTGTATGTGTACAGTACTCACTACTCACTAGAAAAGTAGAATTACATTTTTCTTCTAAGTTTTAATTTTTTTAGTTAATATCACCCTTAAAATTTAGAAATAATCAATTTACTTCCTCATTTTATTTGTGTTGTATTGTATCCTATAAAATTCTATTCTTATTGTTTAAGATTGAGATTCATCCAGCCCACATAGCCGTGGATCCAAATCAGAGGGGCTTATGAGGCCCAAAAATAACAAAAAAATTGGGACTTTCAATTTCATTTAGACATTTACCAAAATATGGTTTGTGTCTGGCAGGAGTTAATTTGAACTGCTTAATGAAGAGTAGTTTCAAAATAATCGTTTTAAACAATTTTAAAATTATATGTTGTCATGTATTCAAAGGTAATTATAAGTATATCTCAATCTAAAAATAATTTTATGAAAAAGAACTTACCTACTGTTATGCTTGAGCCAAAAGGCCCAAACAGCCATCCGCCAAACCTCCAAGCCATGCCTTGAAATGAGCAAGACCATAAACGGGGACTAAGGGTACCATGGTTTTTAAGTTTTTATTTTTATTTTTGATATTATATAATTATTGTATATATGATCTCTAATAATTATTGTATATATAAAATTTACATTTAATTTCTGTAAATCTTGACTCTGTTTACCTAAATCCTCTAGCTTCGCCCATGCAGACGAGTTTCAATATATTTATGAATTTGCCCTTGAGGTATCCCCTATAAAAATACAGCTGATTCACTTAGGCATACATCATAAGATTCTTATCATTGTGAATATTTACTGCTCAGGCAACTTTTCTTGAATTACTGACTTAGAGATTAGAGTGCAACTTAAAGCTGCCCCTCTAATATCTCTCTTCGTTTTTTTTAAATCTCTCAACCTGGTTCACTGTTCAGTAATAATAGCTACCTAATAGTTGACAGATCTAAATTAAAACTAATTAATCAATATACACAGAGAGAGATGGACAAAAAAGAACATACATGTCTATTTGGCTCAATGGAAGGAAGGAGACAGATTTTAACAAAGGGAGGGACCTCACTTTATTTGATTTGTTTAGTAAAAGAAAGAGAAGGGTGAGAAAGTATAAATTCACTATTATATATAATCTAATAAGTAAAAAAAAAAAAATATAATATAAAGAACTTTACAGTAATTTCAAGTAAACTTTCCAAATCCCTTCAAAAGAATAGGCCCTATTCTGCTCCTCTCTAAACTCCTCTCTAAAATATTCAACCAAATAAGATGTCCCACCAAGAATTCCTCCCCTCCCCTTCCTTCCCATCCAAATCCCTCCAGTCAAACATAGTGTAAAGAGTTTGTATTTAACTTTTTGACCATTGACATGTCCAAATATGTTTTAATTTTTCATGCTACGGTTTCTTGAATACAACAAACAAATCTCTATTTTAAGTCAATATCATACCTGTTATGTTTTAGGTTATTGATTGGTTTAGTTGGTATGCTTCAACTCATCTCAACCGTTGGAGGTCATTTCACTTCATATATGAAGCAAGCAATCTGCATCAACAACTACAAGACGCAGCAAGCTTGTGTTTGATCTGACAAAGCCCATTCACATAATTCCTATACAGCATGCGTAGTGCTTCTTCCCATTTGGTAATAAAGATAAACTACAATACAGAAGTAGTATGTGATCCATTAACATTCTGATGATAAACTATGAGAAAGAAACGGGGGAGCATCCAAATGCATAAAGACATTAGCATGAGATTGAGGGCTGCTTTTATAAGGATGAAAACCTCTCTGTAATCAAATGGAAAGTGCTAAGGTTCATGCATGAAATCAAAGTAACTAAGCAGCAATTCAATCAGAAAAAGTAAGAGTGAGATGAAACCCATGAAACGATATCCAATTCTTTTTGTGGCAAGCACAGTTCCATTTCGGGGGTCTGCATGCACCAATCACCACTACCATCAATAAAATGGCATTGCTATCTGTGTATTATTGGAATTTGAAGGGCCTATAGGAAACGGACAAATATCTGATGGATTCGTCTTCTCAACAGCACCCACTTCCTTAGTTGGAAGCTCCATTGATGTGACTTTCGGTGGTTCAAGTTGGTAGTAACTAATTTCTTGGAACTCATCAATTTCTGTGTTTGTTGTTCCCTAAAAGGGTTATAATACAATATCATTATCTTATTATTATTGTTGTAGTATTTTTTAATACTATGGAACTATTTCTGAGTGTTTAACATCCTAAGATTTAGGATGATTAATCGTTTTTTAATTGAGATCACTTGTATAATAATATTCTACGATTAACACATTATGTTATGACCAAATGCCAGTTTGGCTATATGCAAATAAGGTCATGTCCATTTTTTTAGCTACTCTATAGATTGGCAAGGGTATAGTTTCATTTTTTGGTTAAAGATAATGAACATTCAAATTTGGAACCTCTACTTTCTTTTGAGAGATCCATAAATCAATCCCGAAGTGTGTTATCTAATTTTGAGGCCATTTCCAATTTGATTAATCTTTATTAAAAAGAAATTTTCAATTAAAGACCTACTCAATCTAAACAGGCTTTAAGTATACATATGACATGGCATACATATATATATATATATATATATATATATATATATATATATATATATATATATATATATAAAAGACTTTATTAAGAAAGGTTGTATGTACATTTCATCGATCTTTCATCTTAAAAAGGAATTCAGTTGGTAAATACTTTTTTTGCATACCAAAACAAAAAATGATGAAGACAATTTTGTCTACTGGTTGTATAGTTGCCTTGCTAGGGGATTCTGAACATTGAAGATGTTTGATGGATTTGCAAAGCTTAAAATTTTTTATGGACCACCTCAGAAGTAATCATATATACATACAATTGTAAGAAAATTTTGGATTGTTGGGATGCGTTATCGGTCATTGCATGATTCTTTGGTCCTGCCTTTTGAAACAGCTGACTCTTTCTAATCCTTCATGGTACCAACCTGCTAGTTATCAAGGCCAGCTTTAATTAGAGTGGTCCATGAATCACCTGATTTAAATGCTCAGTTCTCTAATCGAGCTTAGTCAGTCCTTTTACCTTTATATCTATTTCATGTAGGGCTGGCAAAAGAGATTGAGATTGGAACCATTGATTTCAAAATCTTTTGTCATTTACAAACATGCTGCTGCAAATCAGGAGACATGCAGGTCTGCAGCAGAGCTAGGTTTGAAAGAATTAACAAATTAAGCAGGTGCTTAGTTTTCTATTTCAGTATTGATTTTTAAGAACCATTTAGTTATATTTATATTGGTAGGAAAACTAGCATAGATGGCAATGTCTCAGCTTTTGGAATCAGTCAAATTTTGAGACTTCCAAAAAAATCCAATGGACCAGTTTAATTGCTCCTAATTTTGCCAACAAGTTTCCCAAACATAAGCCATCACATAAGGAAGCATCTTTCATATGTCTTGTATAAAAGGCTGAGATGCTTCAATCTCTGATCAGTATCTAAACAAACAGAGAGATAAAAGTGAAGAATATGATAAATTTTCAAAGAAAATCCAAATCTGCTTCTCTAGTTCCATACACATCCAATGAAAACGACTATGTGCATGTTAATCTATCAGATAGGAAATTCCAAAGAATAAAACAACATATGTGGGGTTGAGTCTATCTCAACTTAGATTACAAAAACCCTAATAATAGATCCTGATAGCAACCTGTCCTTGATGCAACCCTAAGTCCTCTGGGTAGAATTTTACACCAAGCAGGAAATGTATTGAGCTATATTGTGGACCATATACACACACATAATTATTACCTTTTCTCTTCTAACATGCCACTTAATCCTTAAACGACCACATTAACCACTCAAAATGGTCTATGAGCCTATGCTTGCTTGTCTCAGCTTCTCTGATATAAGTGCCATCATCTTTCACACTTAGGGCAACCTTTAATGCTAAAAGACTCTGTATTGTGCAAGGACATTTTGATTGCCATCTCTCATGGGCAAAGATTTTTGGCCATTTTCAAACTTTTTGTGTAAAATTTCTTTTCAGATAAGTTCAAAATTTTGACTACTAGCTTGTTGCCAGCTCTAGGGCAAAGGACCTATAGAGGAAAATAAGTAATAAGTAATAAGTAATAATTAATATAAAGGCAATGTCCTTCTCAACTTCTCGTTTCTCCTCTCTAAGTCTCAACGGAACCAGAAGACTAGCAAATACCTAAGTAGCCACTTTCTTCACTCTCTCCTGGCTTCTCACACACACTCTTTTTAAAGTCACGAGACCCACTGTCCATTAATTCATACAATCTAATGTGTGTGGGGGAGATATTAAGAGAGAGAGAGAAGGCGTGGCAGAGGAACTGATAGAGAACTTTCAAAGCTCTTTTTCTTCCACCATCACTCAACTAGCCTCTATATTGCAGTCTCAAAC
The DNA here is from genome assembly GCA_022379115.2 of Bauhinia variegata. NCBI lineage: Eukaryota > Viridiplantae > Streptophyta > Magnoliopsida > Fabales > Fabaceae > Bauhinia > Bauhinia variegata. Next base: position 18,271,564 of record CM039426.1, on the reverse strand, counting down.
TGAAAGTCTTACAATTTTTATAAAAGCTTTAAGTTTTATCTTCCCCATCTGAAAGAAAGAGTGTTAGCTTCAATTTTTTTTACTCTGTCTCTCTCTCTCTCTCTCTGTCGGTTCCATGTAGGTCTTCCCCCACTACCTTCACACACACACACACACACACACACACTGCTTCTGATTATCTTCTCCTCTCTATCTCGTTCTCTAATCCTTTAGCACTCACAAACATTAACTTTCCCTCTTTTTTCTCTTTCTCTCTCTTATGACTTTGTTGTTTCCTCTACAGGAGACCAGAAGGGAACCCCTTAGACCTCAACAATTTGCCAGATGACTACTCTAGAGATCATGGTAAACAAGCCCTCGAAGATAACTCCTCATCAGGTAGAACTTTTCTTCTAGCTAGAGGTCATATTGTATAGAATAAGAGAGATCAACATAACATATAGATAATTTTTTGTTTTTTTATTTCAAAATCGCAAACCAAAATGGAACAGTAAAATTTTATTTTCGGAGTTTCAAATTCTCAAACAAGAACATCTTAACTTGTGTTATTTTTATTTCTTTCTGTATTATTTATTTATTTATTTATTTTTTTTGTAAATTTCCTTCTTCCTGTCGCAACTTCTAATGAAAATAAAAATCATGATGGAAATTAGTTGAAGAAAATTAAAAAAAATGGAAAGAAAGAAGGAAGCATGGTGGGGGATAATAATAATAACAATATTAGTAATAACTTTAATAATTTGTGGGTTTTTGTGTTAATTAATGAATGAACGAATTAATTTCATTGATGATTTTGGGTAATCGGGAATCGGCTTTAAGGGAAAGAAGGGTCTCGTGGAAGTTGCTTTAATTGGCTCTTTTTTGTTGCAGGTTGCAGGAAAAAGAAAAGCGGCGGAAAGGATGGAAAAGACGAGTGTGGGAAGGTCTATGAGTGTAGATTTTGTTCCCTTAAGTTCTGCAAGTCTCAGGCTCTTGGAGGACACATGAACCGCCACCGTCAAGGCTAGCCACTACTTTCCTTTTCTCCCCCTCTTCTATTTCCTTTTTTCTTTTTACCCCTCAACAAAAATATACACAGGCAGCTAGCTTTCTTTGTATTCTTTCTTGTTTAATTCTAATACTATTTTAAAAAATGTCAAAAAAAAAAAAAAAATTGCCCATGAAGGTAGCTAGCGTGGTCATTTCAAGGACAAAATGTAGTGGTGGGATTGCTGAAATTCTTGTAATGGTTATTCGGGTTTTTTTTTGCTTTTGAGTTTTGATTTGATTTATGTGTATGTGTTTGTTGCAGAAAGGGAAACAGAGACGCTGAACCATGCTCGTCAGCTGGTCTTCCGTAACGATCATAACCTAGCAGCAGCACAAGGGGCCCCTCACCTAGGGTACGTCTATCTTATGTGCCTCTCTTCCGTCAATCTCTTTCAATATTTCACCATTGTTGCTTTCTCCCTTCTCTTTGGTTCCTTATCAAACAAAAGAAACAAAACCCACTTCTTAGGTTTCAATCTCATATACATACCAAAACGATTAATTGTTGCTTAGTTTCATTAACTGTTTGGTAATATTTTCCATGTTTGGTTTCTTTAGTTACTGCCAACCATTGGCACCAGGGAACTTTAATCCAGCAGCAGCCAACATCGGAGACCCAACAATTCCTCTGAGATTTCCAAGATACTTCTCTGGTTCATCGTCCACCCACTTAACTCCGCCGCCACCTCCTCCTCAGCCATCTCAACAATACTTATACTCCGCACCTTCACGGCACACCGTGTCTTTTCCCTCACATTACCCTGCAGTGAACGATTACTATGTGGGTCACGTGCTGGGCAGTAGCACCGCCCAGCCCTACGGCCACTCCCACCACCACAACCTCAACTACGTTAGTGGTGCAGCAGCAGAGTCATCTGGCTACAATTGCATTGTTGCACCACCGGTGGGTCAAGGATTCGCCTCCGCCGGGAGGGGTTCTGACGTGGCAGGTGGTGGTAAGGACGTGTCACTGCATAATGCAGCACAGCAGCGTTTGGATCCTGCTTCAGCGATCAATCGGTATCAAGATGGGTTCTAATGAATGAGGATGAAGATTCTTTGAGTGATAGTTTTTATTATTAAGTATCTTAGAGACACAGAGAGAGAGAGACTTAACAAGCTGACACATGGGGTCATGGGGATGAAGGAGAGAGGTGGTTTTGGTTTATCTACAGAGGCCTGGGGACAGCTTTTGATCTCATGGACAGGCTCAGCTACTTTGGCTTGGAGTTGTAGTGTGAGGATTTGAAGATGGCATGGGTGTTTTTGTTATTGGGTGTTTGTGTACTACTACCTGTGAAAATAGTTACGGGGAACTAGAGTTGGTAGGATTTGATATGAACTGAAACTCTCCAAACTCCCTTTTTGTGTTAGTGAGTTCAATTTTTTTTTCTTTTTAAATACAATTATCAGTATCTATTTCTCTATTTCATCCCATATGTGAAAGATGAAAATCCACAAGATTTGTATACATTGTTGTGCACTAACTATGCTGTTGAAATTTGAAAACCTGGTTTTGCCCTTTCTCTTCTCTGTTTCCAATCCTTCCTATATCCTCTCACTTCCAAATCAAAATTGAGATCTTGTTTCTTAAATTTTTATCGTATTAGTGTGGAATAACGTTTCTATCCCACTTCTACTCTTATGTATTATAAGAATTCTGGCTAAAACAATAAATTTTAAAATTTTAATTAGCTAGCTACTTGATTTTTACACATAAATAAAATAACTAATTAAAAACTTTTTAAACAAGAAATAAGAGATAAAAAATGTCATTTTTTATAGTGTCATACCTTGCTTGCACAATAAGGGAAATTTCTAATTTCTTCTCAAAGAAAGCCTTCTCCTCACCCCTTCCCCTAGTGTTTGTATTTATATATTAATTTTGTCTGTAATAATATATTTCATGGAAAAACTGTGTTGTTCTTGTTTTCTTAGCTGATATGGTCCAAGGAAAACTTATTATTTTATAACTCCCTGCAAATTGTTTAAATTTTTTATTTTTATTATTCCTTCAACTTCTAACGGTGTTAGTTTTTCCCTTGTATTTTTTTTTTTTCAATTATGTGCAATAAAGTTCTATGTCGATTGATGCTTCAGACTTGCTATAACTGGCATGGCACCTCTGAAGACAACTTCTACGGTGAATTTTGATAAAAATAAGGTATTGTCTTCAAGATGCATCAGCAACTTAATATGCCTTCATAGATTGGTTTCCACATGTAAGGGGCCCCGTCGGTTGTTTTTGTCCTCTCATTAAATTAATACCCACCACATTGAAATAAAATTTTGGCCTTTTGTTGTCAAAAAGACAAAAAAGAAGAAGCAATTATAGCTGTACTCTAAAATAAAAGATTTGCGTAAATTTTTAGGTTTAATGTTAATTCTAATCTATAAGAATAGAGTACACATACTGTATGATAATTTCATACAAATGATGAGGTGTTATTTTAATGACAAACAAACGAAGTCTCTAGACATTTTAAAATTTTAAAATGATTTTGTATATGTCAAGATAAAATTGTAAACATGGCAATTGATCACTCCCATTTCTCTCATTTTCTTCTTAATTTGGATTGAAACCCATATCATATTACACATACGCAAAACAAAGAGAAAACCTTAAACGGGAAGATCCATCACTTCAATCATCTTTTCTATCTCTACGGGATATTAATTCTTCTCATTATTTACCGGTGGCAGTTTCCCACTGAAATGATATGTCTTCTGAAGCAATCGATTAGATGGAACCTAAAAGATTACTTAGACATTTTTAGGTGGCCTATAAGAGGGCTTGAAATGATAGACGTGTAAACCCATTTGTGGGCAAGCGCAGGGCATGAATGTGGAGGCATATATTAGGGTTTCAGGTGCTTAAAACTGCAAAACACTGCAGAAATGGTGGATCACACATGATAATAGCTAGCTAGGAACTCTAGCACAATTGGACAAAGACACATTGCTAACGAGAAGCCAATGAAAGCAAAGCAAACTCTCAACCCTAGCTAGCTACCTTATCTAACCCTAACATATTTATATACATTTTCAGACTTCAGATATAGGTTGATTGAGTTGAATGTAGCTGCAAGTCCTCGACCACTTGGTTTCAACTCAGGTATGTGAATATCAGTTTGTCAACTAATGGAGCTACATAGATCTTGGCTCTTGGGCCAATTTTTTTTTTTTTTTTCTTTACATTAATTGAAAACTTTGATGCGGTTGCTTTGCCCCCAGAAACTGAAGCTGCTGGAACCTAGGAATAAATACAAAGAAGATAGGCGAAAATGAAAAGTGAAAACAGTGATTGACGTCTCATGTTAATTGCTGTTGATTTCTTTTCCCTTTGCTTCCTTTTCTGGGGTCAACCCTATAGCTGGAAGGATTATTGATGAATGAGTTGTGAATGTCTGTTCTTCAAGGGGGAAAAAAAAGGAAAAATAAGAAAAGATGCATTTGTTAATAATTTTTGACGAATAAAAATAAATGAAGGCTTCCCAAAATCCGACAAAAAGGAGGCCTAGCTAGTTGAATTAGTCAGCTGCACTGACAGTGATGGATAGCATCAAAACAAAAAGAAACATTGTGTAATGGGTTTTGCTATCCTATCGAGGAGTGGTTCCAAGTTATTTTAACACAGTGTTTTGACTTTTACTATGTCACACTAGCATATTTGTTGTAACTTGAGTTAATTTTGCATAACTTAGATGTAATTTTAATAATTTCTTTGATTATTAATTTCAATATCTAAATTATATAATTGTGCCAATCTAAGATACTGTAATTCTAGCTTATTTTTTGTTGTTATTTTTTATTATTTTATATAAAGAGTTAAATTTTTCTAACTTGGAATATAAGTAATAATATTCATAAAAATCGGGATAATTTGATTATAAGTTTTACAGTGAAACAAATTTTATTAGGGTCTTTTTTATTTTATCTAAATCTTATTAGAATTTAAACTTTAAACAGATTGATTGATACATTAAAATAAACACAAATGATACTATCAAAAAAAAAAAAAAAAAAAGACAAACACAAAAGAAAATGCTTTAGCCGTTTAGCCTAGACGCCAACTCTATCTCCCCGGGCCCTTCACTGCTTTTTCTTCTGACTTTCTCCTCAAAGAACGTACTAAAAGAACACGATTGATCAAATTGCTACATATCTTTTTTTCAGTCTTTGACAAAAGATATTCAATTCCCACACAGCTGATCAAACTAAAAGAGACAGTACGAGATCAAATTTTTATATAATTCTTTGATTCTGAAACACAAACACTGATCCCAGTAAAAACTACCTTTGTTCAGATTCCATATTCTTCCAAACAGAGAATCTAAACAATGTTACTTCATGGTTATGGTTATCACACAAAACTGTGACTTTAACTGAAACGATTGTATTTAAAGATACCTTTACAGCTATTTAAATAGCCACTTATTAAACCATATATCTTCTTGCTAGTTATCTGTTTCGCCACCCCCCCCCCCCCCTCTCTCTCTTTCATCCACGAGTTCAGCAGAAAGTCATGGCTCAAAATTTGCACTGACTTATTTATTACTTTGTCCACAATAGAACAAGAATTTTCCTTTATCAATAAAGCAAAAAAAAAAAAATGCTCATAGCAGTTATTCAGTCAGCCTAAAACCTCTTGAAACTTTAATGTCTATCGGGATCAGAGAAGAGAGAGAGAGAGAGTGGAATTAATGGCATGGATCCTTGTGATATATAGGGCCAGATCTACACTAAAAAAGTTGCATGTTACACTGTTACATAACCAGTAAATGAGAAAGACTGCAATTCGTCTCCTTGAGGGGTAGGGAAACAGCAGCAGTTAAAAGTTGATGAACACAAACAGACCCAGTTTATTCAACTCTCATTACACAAATGGGGGATCGTTTAAAGCTGCTAAGTAGCTATAATAGTTGTATCCTAATTCTTCTTCTTCCTTTTCTTCTTGAAAAAGGAAAGGGAAAAGGGAAACAACGCAAATGCTCTATTTTTAGTTTGGTTCCATAAATACTCTTGCATCACTCCGCAATAGCTGCATTTAAAAACCATTATCCTATTACAGCAGCTTTCGCAGAAGTTTTATCTGTCACCAACCTTATGCCTATCAGTTGCTGTGAGTCTTAATTATCTCTTTCATTTATGTTGCGAATTAGTCGATCTATGTCTCTGATCATGAAAAAGATACAAGAACTTTTTCTTTGCACGCACTGAAGCATTTTTGTTTTCCGTGCTGATCCATGGAATAAAATAATGTAAGTTTTTTTTTTTTATTTGTTCTTCTCATACAGGGCGTTCGTCAGGAAAAAAGTTAACCCAGTCAAACAGATTACCTTGTCAGTTCTTATACAAATATAAAGCCTTTTTTGGGCGATATTTTCATTCTAATTTTGTGCTAGGGTAAAAGCATGATATTCGAGTTGAGGTAGTATAAGTATTTGAGGCCTTCTTGCTGGCTTCAACGTATAAGTCTTCCTTGTAAAGACATGGACCCAAATTTCTTATAATCAAAACCATGTGTTGTCAATGCGGTGACTAAGCTAACCAACTATGGGCTGTGGTAAAAATTATGTAGCAATTAATTCATCAAAGGTTAATCATGTATTATGTCAATAATTACACTGATAATAATAAAAAATTTAATTTCATATATAAATATTTGCATTAAAACACACAAGTTCTATACATAAATTTGCATTTTTTTCTTTGTTTATTTTGCATACATATAAATATGCCGCTAGGGTATTTGTTAAGCAAAAGAAAAATAAACAAATGATAAAAAAGCAACAAATAAAAATAAATACACAAAAAGATTTAATATAGTTCATCCCAACCTCAAGGTTACATCCATGGTAAATGCATAATTCATTATCAGAAAAAGAGTACAAATGATTACAAAGTATTACAGATGACTCTCATAGACAAATGCAGAATCTCTCGAGTAGAAACCCCCATATGGCATATAGCTTTCTTGCTTGCTGACGGATTGATGAGTTCTATGTATTCTAAATCTCTTGGGTTTGAGTTCTATCTATAGTTTATGAATTATAATTTAAATCAATTACAAACTCCATAATAGATTAGGAAAACTCACAGTATTAGGTAAATCTACCTAAAACGTTTAGAAACATCCTCAAATATACATTAGACCCCAAAATATTATAAAGATCAATATCCTTAATAAAAAATCCTAATCACCCAAGTATTGCACTATGAAGTGACACAGCACTCGACATTAAGTGTCGTGGCACTTAGAGGCTTTTCCACTGAGAAATTGCAAAACATCGTCGGGTGTCGCGACTCTTCACTCAAGTGTCACATCTATTTGAAGACACCAAAATTTATAAGATTTGAGTACTAAAAGAAGGTTCAAGACATTCTCCCCACATATTATATAGCTATATTGTAATGTTTTCTATGTATAGTATATATGCTACTATATATTCAGTATAATAAATTGTAGATTTTGACTTTAAAGCTAAATGTGCTTTTTTCTTGTGTTCATTTATTGCTATCTATTATATAAGGTATTTAGGTTTAACTTCATATACCGATGTGTTTGATATGATAATCAAAATCTGTACAAGATTTGTAAGACTATGTGAACTCATGTTTAGTAACACATAAAATAGGGGTGGTTAAAAATATTCTTACTCCATTTTTCTGATGGTTAAAAAAATTAAATAAGGATCTAAATCAATCAAGTGAAGGGTTACTTTCAAAAAGTTACCATTGGATAAATTACTAGAGCAGCCATAATCTGAACCAATTCATTCAAATTGCTCAAACCAAACTAAACTACATTAAATTTAAACCAATCTAATTACATTTGGTTTGAATTTCAAAAATTCTAAACCTCAATTGTGGTTTGATTTACAGTTTGGCCTCTTCAAAATTTGCAAAAACTGAACCGCATATATGTATTTTTAAAATTTTTACACATATAATAATTATATTAATTTTTATGCATATAATTACATATAAGATAGAAAAAAAAAACTTAAAAAGATTTATAGACCAACATGACTTTATTTACCAAATCTATAACCCTAAAACTAAGCATAAGTGTTAAAATGCTTGATATAGATATAATGCAACTTTCTTTGTCTAATGTTTTCACTATATAATGAACTACTATTTTTGAAATGTGATTTAAATATGTTGATTTTGATACTTTGTATAAATATACTTAGATTCTTGTGACTTTTGCATAATTAATTGTTTTTTAAACAATTATTTTGCTATTGCTTTGTGGCTTGGATGAATGACAAATTTTTTGTTTATTAGATAATGTAATAATTTCATAAACTGCTAAAACCGGCCAAACTAAACTGCAAATAAGTGTTTTGATTTTCATTTTGAAATTTTAAAAATCTAAACGAAACCACATCCCAAATTATTAAGTGGTTTAGTTTGCAATTTTATCAAAACTTGCATCGAACTGCATTGCAGCCACCCTTATAAATCACTAATTACTAATAGTGACTAAGTATAGGCCTGATTTTAGGTTTACCAAACCAAAAGAAATATATATGAGGAGAAAAATGGACACACGCTGCATATCTTTCTGTCTAAGGGATTGATAGTAGGGCTAGAGGACTTAATGGGCACTTTCCCTTCTGCAGGCAATAATAGTACCCTTTCTCAGTGATTCAGCTCGTCGACAAACCAAACTTTAGCTACCTTGCAAAATTGCAATGCTGGACCGTATTGAAACCTACCCAAAACAGAAAAAGGAAGAACATGAAACCCCATTTTTCTTTTTGCTTATTATATCACTGGGTTTCACTGCTGTGATGAAACACTTGCTCTTTCACAAGACTACACTGTCTTGTGTTGTCGGAACGTCAGATAAAAACTCCACACTACAACAGAGGCATGCATGAACTATATGGAGCTCATGAATGATTTAAGGTCTATACCCTGCACTTCGGTGGAATAGTCACAAGCTTAGCTGTCCGGTCCATAGGTTGTACGTTTTGCACAGTATCCATGTATGAGTATGGCCAAGTAACAACTAGTTTAACTGTGGACACAAGTTGGAAGTGTCTCGTCTAACTCTAACCATAAGGACAGAGATTCTACCGTAAAGAAAATTTTTGCAATTAGTGTAGTTGCTGATATGACATACAATGTGTCATTAGATGAATTGATCCTTATCTAGCTTATCACTATTTAATAACTTATGTCAGTAACTATATATTGACTACACAATCTTTTAATCCCACAGATGATATGAGTACTGCAAAACATGTTATAAGTGTTCAAGAATTATCATTACTCTTGCTAGGGCCTCCACACTGAGTTCATTCGTACTGAGACTGATCCATTCATCACTGACTAGGATCGATGATGCTAGAGTTTGAAGATACAGTATACTCTAGAATCGATATTGAATGTGCTGGTTGGTACATGAAGTAAAGTCTACAATACATTGATTATATGAACTTGGATTAATTGAATTCTACCCCCAGGCCCCTCCCCAAGGTGAGTAGATCAGTCAGTGATGTAAACGGATTCGTCTTAATCACATATCCAACCCTTTACAACAGTGCTTGCCCCGAAATTGGATCCTCATAAATCGGTTTCAAATTTAGGACTCGTCTGGTTTGGTTGCTTATTCATAGGGTATATAATGCCTGACTTGGTTTTCTCATTACTCTCCCTCCCCACCCCACTACCCCACCTTTTTCTTTTATAATTAAGATAAAAGGGAGTTAGAATTTTTAGTTGAAAATATTGTAAGAGACGAGTGACATAGCATACTACAGACCTAGTGATCATTAATGACTTGTTATAACGTCAAATTAAGGTCAATAATTTCCAGTGATCATTAACGTGAACTAATGACTTGTCAAAGCTTAGGAGTTACAGCACGAAGCAGAAATCACTAGTGATAGCTAAACTTGTATTTTAGTTTATGAATTATGGCAGGGTCGCTATAAGGCAAGATGGCACTACATATGCCAAGTATCATCACATGGTTCTTAAGAAAAAAAAAAAAAAAAACCAAAAATAGGGCAAGTTAGAACAATAGAAACATAATATTTACTGTGACTTGCTTGGAATGATGAGAGTGACCTCTTGGACCCAGATTTCCTACACATAGGAAAATGGTGCAGCCATTACTGTTTCTAACTTAGTGTATTATAAGCTGTTAAATAATTTAAAAACTAAGTTCATGCCTATCCGTTGGCCTATATTATATTATGTTGATAATTGTACTAATTACACAAATTTTTTGCCATTGCATTATACAATGACTCATAATGCAAGTTTTTAAATACTAACTCGAGCATTTGAGGATAGCAAATCTTGCAATATGAGTATGTTAGAATTATATCTCTTTGGATTACATCACTACATCAAATTACTTCCTTCAGAGAATAACACAATCATCAAAAAGTCATAAAATAAAATTGCTCACTCGAAGTTTTACTTTCATATCTAGCACATATAATATAAGGTAATTAGAGTCATGATTCGGACAGCATAAACACACCAATTACAATTAAGAATAGGATTACCACTCTAGATCATAGCCAAAATGCTCTTAAAAGATTAAAAAGAATCAAAAGCTGAAACTTATGCATGTAAATGTATAAGGAAAAGAGGGACAAGGGGAGCAGATCTTAAGCAACCAATAGAAACATCTCCGTGTTATAAACGAAATTCAAGACGACAACGACCCTTCATTTCTACAAAATCAATGCGGGATGGTTCTTTCTTTTTGATGTAGGATCACGCGTTGCGTTTGTGTGTTGAATTCTCCACTAGTCTCGTCCTCATATCATAGCCAGTCCTCTTATGGATACTATCTATCCCCACCAAATTTTCTTTATTAGTCTTGTTCACTTCTGTCCTTATTAGTTTCCCTGCTAACCCGACGTTACATCTTTGTCACACACAAACACGCCCTATGCTGATCACTTTCTCTCTGCGCTTCTGATCACAGTGAATGAATGTACGGCTAGCAGTGTGCTAGCTCTCACAGAACTGTTTGCTGAAGTTTCATGCAAAGGTACTGCTTCTGTTTCTTTTGTGAAATCAGACGTTGGGATTGAGTTGCATGAGTGAGAGAGGGATCCATGTTGTTGAGAAGTGTGATTAGTAGCTAAATATTTGACCAGAAGTAACACTACTTGTACAACTTGTTCGGTTCACACTGGGATGATAGGGACAGACACACTTGTCAAAATCTGAGTCTAAATGAAAAGCATGTATGTAGGCATCAACTTCAATTATATCAATATAAAATACTTTCAGTTTATTATAATAATAAACCCTTCATTATCTAGCCTTATATTAGGATTAATTAATTAATTCAGATAAATTTGAATCCAAGTAAAATTATAAAAAGAACAAAAAAATTTCTATCAAATTTTAATTGCATTCTCATAATTCAAACATAAAACTTTTTATCAAATTAGAATAGTTTTTATTAATTGATTTATACACTTGGTATTTGGTTTGACAAAAATTTGTTGCATATTACTTAACTCACAATGTATAAAATTAGGCTTAAAATGCCAATATGATATAACATAAATATAAATAATGTGTGAATAGAAAGCTGGATGTTATAGTGGTCAAATAAACATCATTATAGTTGCTAATTCATTTTATGGTTCATGTTATATTGTATCATTTATTGAAGTAAATTTAGATGTTGAATTATAAATGAATTACTTATATCCTATTATCTTTTCTCATTGATTTTCAATAAATTTTAATTAATTACTTAATTTTAAATATTTAATAAGTTGATAAATTACTATATTTATTAACTACTAGTTTAATGATTAATCTTGACATAGTTGATGAGCATCTCTCTCTCTCACACACACACACACACACACATATATATATATATATATATATATACACACACACGCATATATGTAAGAGAAATCTAGGGCTGCAAAATATGAATATTTAACTGTACATGTACGTGATAGGTAGCATGTAAAGATAAAGTTATTATGTGAAACCTAGGGGGCATTAGGGTTCAGCTTCGCTCTCAGGCTTTACCCTTTAGCCTTTAGCCTTGTGTGGTCATGTAGAGGTGGGGGTGTCTGGGAATGCCAACTAGAATGTTTTGGTTCTTCTGACCTGAGTAAGTCTCTGCCACCACCCTCTCTTGGTTGTCTTATAACCAATCATGCTTCACCCTGCTCTTCCTACTTAAATGCTCCCTCTGCATACATTCATACATGTTTGTTTTGTTTTGTCTTGTTCTTTTCTTCCTATTTTCTTTTATTTTTGAATGCAGTTGTGATAATTGAGCAGTGAAAAAGGGTAAGAACGAAATTACAGAAACAGCCCTGCTGCCACTTTTGCATGCCATCAAAACCTAGGGATTTTGTAGAGCCCAGAGAGTAAGTTTAATTTGTTCTTTTTGTTTTTTCCTCCTCTTTTTTAATTATTCAGTATTCAAATTGAATAGGAGTAATTTAAATTTGACTTTGACTTGAATAAAACTTAATCTTAAAGCATTACTAATATAAGCACACCTCTCTTAAAAACCTTTTTTATATATGTAATCAAAAATATACAACTGTTTAAGAAACATAACTATATCCTAATTGTGTCGAACTTTTTTATTATTATTATTATCATTTTGCTTTATGCATTCTAAGCATTAACCTAATAGTTGATTGGACCCATCGTATCTCTGAAACCTTTCGGGCTTAATTTTAGTCCTTTAGCCTTTCCTTTTACTAGATTGGGCTGGAAGATTGCTAACCTCTATTCTATTTCTACAGGTACCTAGAGCCCAGCTTAACAGCTACCACAAGCGGCGCTAATTAAAAAATGTTCCTCAGACGAAAAAAACGATAATACAAGAATATACTAATATCATGGCCAAAGAATATATATACACTAATATTAAATTTATTTGTGCACGTCTGATAAAAAAAAATTATATGAATTTCAATAAAATCATGGTCAAGTTTAGATTAATTTGATTCATAAATTAATTTAGATTTTTTTTTTCTTTAAAAATTCAGTTGAGTTATAACCAAAATACATATAAACAACTTGACATAAAAGCTGCAATTGCTGCAATAAAATTGCATCCTTCAAGGCATAATACACAACTTAAAGATTGGATTCAAGCAATTCCTTTGTTCCCCAGAATCAGAATTACTATGTTATTGGATTATATAAATTACAGAATATACACAGCATAAAGTCCTTATAGCTTATACCTCCGCAACAAGGAACAAACTTTTCTTTCTCCAGAGCCAAGTTCATCCATCTGGGTACTATGAAGATTTCCCTTCCAGCTTGGAGGATCCAACATTATTGTTTACCAGTGCAGCAGCCGCGCGAGCAGCCGCAGATGCACGCTCCGCCGAGGCGATTGCAGCTCGAGCCTTCTCCAATACATCAGAAGATTGTACTCTTGTCTCAATTTTGGCATCACCAACATTATTTTTTGGTGATGGTTCAATTTCATGAGTATTCAGCAAGGATTTACCATTTGAAGGGCTAGGAACTTCAACTAGTTGATAGTTTTGTCTATTATGCATAGAGATGGAGTGTTCCCTGTTAGAAGGTGTCGAATTAAAAGAACCCTGTCTGTTTGGTGTCTGAGAAATTGCAGCTTCACTGCTAACTTGCTTTGTTCCACCCTGCAAGTAATATGAGAAGGCCATAAATCATAGTGCAGCAAACAAGTATGGGGAAGAGAATGGCACCACCAACAATAATAAGCCTTGTCCTATTATGTAAAGTCTGTTACATAAACTGCACAATGCCGTTGATCTCTATCAAAAACTAGATTTTCAAAAATGAAATGCTAGTTTGAATCTTCAAGTTACAACCATCAGTAGAAGTGCATCGTGAATCATGAAGCATTTAACATATCACTATAGTTTATATCAGCTAATGAGTTCAAGAATAATAAAGTGAGGAGGGCCTATTGGTCAACTTCCTAAACTCCATGTAACAACCAAAAAGACAAGTGAGCTTGGTAGATCATGAATATGATGAAATCTAATTCATATCGTTATCAAACAATCTTGTCCCTTATCAGTTTTATAATTTATCTCTAACCAAGTTTCCTAACTGTATCCAAAACAAGTTATGTCTGAGAACAACCAGGAATATAGATATAAAGAAAAATACACACACACATTAGTTGGGGATCAAGGGTTGATAGGATTACAATGAATGCTGATATCTACCAGTTTTAACACTAAACTCTGCATATATGAATGAGAAGTTTCGAGAAAAATATACTCAACAGCCGAGTCACTTCTCATGGCAGAACTATCACATCCAGGAAAAAGTTCACCAACGTTTTGAAATGAGATTTGTAGTCAATTTCTAGAGTCAGATAGAAGTAGTAGCATCTCCAGATGGAAAATGGTTTACACTTCCTAGCTATGTGGACGCCATCAATTATCAATGACAATGATAAGATATCACATGGATCTGGTTGTTAATGATGAAAAAATTATATAAACACTAAGCAGTGTTAACTACAAAGGAAGAAATTACAGAAGTTGAGCAATAAATGTACCAGGAGATCTTCATGATTCTTATAGAGTTCTTGCTGAGTTTTAGAAGAATCCCAGTTTAGATTGTATTCTTCTGCAATATCCGTCAATACCTTGAGCCTTTTCTGTGGAGATGGAGCACTAACTGATAGCTTTTCAATTATCTGCAATAAGTATATCAAAAGGCAAGACATCCTAAAAATAATAAGCAATTATTTATCCTCCAGAAAAATCCATGATTTATTATTGAGAAAGCTCAACAAGAGACACTTTACTGTGCGGTTCACGCCTGAATCAGGACGAAGTTCATAGACAGCAGAAACAAATTCCTTCCCATATTTTGTGGTAAACAGATTCTTGATGTGCAATAAATCAGGAATATCTGAACATCTAGGAGCAGCAAAAATTATGCTTGCAATGGCCTCTTGCAATTCTGGAGGGCAATCCCTATTATGTTGACAAGGAAGGTTTCAATTGTGAGCTTGTTACGAGTGAAAATGGGAAGAATGAAAGTGGGAGGAGAGAAAGTTAACATTTGACAATGCATGTAGATGTGTTTTATATCCAGATTCAATGTCAATTTTCACTGCTCCCACTTCTATTCCACCAAGTATTGCTCCTATCAGGCACAACTATTACTAATGTGATACACGGACATATGAATCTAAGACATCTATGAATGAAAAAAAAAAAAAAACTGATTCTCCAAAAGGTTGCACTCTAAGGAAGAAATTTTGACATAGCATTTAATGAAATTAGAAAACAGAACAACACAAATTAATGCATGGTTCAACAAAGTTCATGTTTATAACCTAGGTTTCTTTTACAACTTTGATGTTAATAGCAACTTCTAACTGAATCAAGAAACCATAGATGCATTTATGCAGTAAGTTCTGTTGGTTACAATAATAGTTTCAAGGCCAGGAAACATGTCCAAACAGTCTTCTAGCCTCCAGTGTCTTATGAACCACCAACCCCAGAAAACGCTTTTTCTTGATTTTATCTCAAGACAACTTAACAGAAAAACGTGGAGCAGTTAATCACAATTCACAAAGTGATTAAATTTCACCAAACCAAATAAATCAGGTTTTAGAGATAAAATAAATGATAAAAGGTTCCCATATTTTGAAGCATATATAAGGAGAAAACCATCAATCTATATTTAGAAGGCAGAAGAAGATTGAAGAAATCAGAAACCATAGCATGTAATTTACATGTTTGCTGCATTTCAAGTATTTTAACCAAAAAAAGGGCAGAACATAATAAGGTTAAGCAGTATCTCTAATATGAACAAATCCTAGAATCTATGGACATACTTCTGGCTTTCAATGATTGGAACACGAGCAAGAACAAATTCACAGAACAGCTCTAATATTTCATATGCTGCCCATACATTTTGTTCTCGTATAATATGTTCCACCTGGTTAAAAAGAAAACACAAAGTTAAATACAGAGGGGTAAAATTTTTCCAACTGATTATCAGTCATTTACCAAAATTTATGGATTACCCTTATTCGAGCAATTGCCTCTTGCCCAGCTTGCAAAAACTGAGCTATCTCCTTCCTCATCTGCTTCAGTTGCATATCTCTCTTGTTTTGCAGCAGCTTAATGCGTGAAATTGCCAAGTTCAAGCATGTTTTGCTAAAGAAAAGGGAAAAGAATCAAAAGGAGTGCATTTCAAGGCACATCAAAAGAGATTCAAGAGAACAATCTACAAGACATTTCGAGAGATATGGGTGAATCACTCTACCATAATAGCCCTTCATCAAAATAACTCACTGAAGCAGCATAAACTCCAGCTCTTATAATTAAGAAACCCACTGAACCAAAATCCATAATTCACAATGGCTATATCACAGAATTTAGATTCACAATAATAAATAAATAAATAAACACCGAAGACACAAGATCGGAATTGAGTTTCGACCCAGTAGAAAATTTGATCAAACAAATACAGCCATGAATGAAAAATTCATTAAATTGTGCGAGACAGTGAGAGAAGATCGGACAGTTACCATCTTGTGGCAAAAACACCCCTGTTGAAGAGTTGATTGAGTAGTGACATGGTGAATTGGTGATACTAAGATGAAGAAAACCTTTGCAAAAGGTTTAGGTTTTGAAGGAATTGAGGTCAAATTACGTGCGAACCAATAAATTAAAAACCAGTAACCAGCTGGGTGTAGCAATCAGGTGTTGTTCTTGGCAAATTCATGTGGGTCCTTTGATCTAACAAAAACAAGACCCAAATCGTAAGAAACCGTTTTTTTTTTTTTTTTTTCCACCACAAGGAACCAAAAATAAGGAAGTCCTTAGGTTAAATTATTCATAGGCGTTTGTAAAGTTATAAAATTATTTTGACATGTGTAATTATTAGGTATAAAGTAGATGATATTTTTTTATTATATGGTTAATTAACGTAATAATTATACAAACAACATAATAAAGATTCATATAATAAAAATGATAAAGTAATTAGATATGATCAAATATGGGTGTCTCATTTTCATTCGTGAAAACCTTCTTCGACTAATTTAAATAAAAAAAATTATGTATAAGGTTTGAGGTTGAGGTGCCCACACTTTTGCCCGTGTAATTTTTTTTATTTTTTTTTTCTGTTTTTTTCTTATTTTCCTAGGGTTGCCCCTCTTACTGCCAAAATATATATGTAGAATGTTAGGAAATATTCAAATGATGAGTAATTAATTTTATTTTATAAATAAATGGCTAAAATTAAACACTTCTATTAATCATTACATTTTCTGTCAAAGAAAAAGATAATATTATATTATTTGGCTATGACAAAAATGTAAAAGCAGTGATTACTATTAGTCTAGCCTTTTGTTTTTGTCTTCTTTTTCTTTTTTCTTTTCACCATTCTCAACTTTACTGTGATGATTGACCATAAAGAGATCAAATACAAGTAAAATTTTAATTAAAGCATCTCCAAGTACTAGCTTTGAAAATTATACCAAAAAAAAAAGAAGAAAATATTAGCTTTGAAAATAAAGGGTAGGAAAGTATCTTTCACCCTCCACATTTCATTAACATAAATAATAATTAATAATATAAAAGGCTTGGAAAGAATGAAAACAAACTAGTAATCCAAAATAAATACAGTCCAAGTTCTTCCTTCTCCAAGTTAAGAAACGGTTGCATAAATAAGCACTTAGTACAAGTTTCATGTTAGCATTCTCCAACTTATTAGACAAAAAGACAGTTGCTTATTATGAAGCTCTAATCATTTCCAACTACTACAAAGCAGTGTAATTAAGAGGACAATGAACCCCTAAATATATTCATGAATGCATGAACTGAAGAATGACAGAAAACTGGGAATGAGGAAATGATAATGAAGCAGACTAGCAGAGGCTGGTAATGTAGCACCGTGCACAAATAATAAAAGAAATGGTAGGAAAATTCCAAATGGTAAGAACTTCATTCAACGGAGCTCCGGGAATCAAGCCATGAAATAATGTCATCAATGACAGTAAAGATTCTTGCATCAGATTCCCCTTCCAAGATGCAGTGATAACCTCCTTCGTAGAGTTTTAGGATCTTATCTTTGCTAGATGCATTCTCGTATAGAAATTGGCTCACTGCAGGATCGGTCACCCTATCTGCTGCTCCATGAATAATCAACAGCGGAGCCGAAACCTGCAACCGCACCCAAAAGTTTAAAAATATTATGGTTTTGGTTCATGAGTTGATGCATCCATATATCAGAAATGACCAGAGGAGAAATCCATGCATGCTACATTGTTGAAAATAAGTAATGACAGAAGGCGAGCAAAAGGAAAAACTAACCTTCTGTACGTGTGACTCAATATCTTGTGTGGCCCTCAAAAGTTCCATAGCAGTTTGCAATCGTGTTCGATCATCATAACAAATAACATTGTACACAGCCTAGAAAAGGAAAGGTAAACATATAGAGTAATTTTTTGTCTGCAGTACAATAAAAAAGATTTGGTATAAACAATGAGGCAAAAATTTTTCAACTTGATCTGGTGAACAATGTTGTTCTTGGCCTGACAATATACCCATCTTTGATTTTGGTCTTTTCTGTTCCTTTTGTTAGGACAGGAGAGGAGGGGGGAGAGAGAGAGATAACAATTTGACATTCTGCTGTTCTGTTCTTTCTCATAGCGTGGTTAAGTCATACGAGGGTAATTTGCTGCTGGTTGCAGGATATCAAGTAGGGCTAAATCTTGTATCCCAGATGAATATTTTAGATGAAACTCATATTAAAGTAAGAAACCCGTGGTGAATGTTAAATACAAGTATGCAACTAATGCAGTGATAGAAGATCCTATGTTTTGGTCATGTTGGTGCCCATCCATGGGTTTGAAGCCACAAACTCAACTCTCAAGAATGGAAAAGGTTCCTTTGGCAAATTGTTAATATGTATGCATCAGTAATTCCATCCAAACATTCACACAGTTTAGTCGAACCTTGCAGAAAGGAAACAAGTGACACTTTGACAGAAGTGACATCCATTTAATGGGATGTTAACACACGTTCAGGCCATTGATTCATGAACATAAGCTATCAGGTCAGGTTTATTAAGCTACATGATGAAAGAATTCACAAGTCTGAACAGTATGATTAGAAAAAATGAGGCAATTTGACCATGCATAGAAGATGAATATCTGGATAATTGCATATATAGAAAGTACAAGACATTTTATTAAAGACAGCATGATATGGAAAGGAAAAATTAGTTCATTTTCCATTTTCATACGCTTCTGTGAATAGGGTTCCTAAAGATACCAACCAATTTTCTTTTGCTTGGTTCTCTGAAGGCCAACTCAGCTAGATCTCTCTTCGGGGTGAGTTTTGCTTTTGGCATCACTTTAGACATGAGTTCCACTGTCTTCAGAACTACAGGTGATGGTAAGACGCCCTCTCCAATCTTAGCAGTAACACAAGATCAGCAAATCATGCTCATATAACTGATATATTATTAAAACATACAAGTTGTAGGTAATAGAAAAGCGGATGAATGGCTATTTTTCATCCAATTCAAAAACAATTTATCATCGTTACCACCTTACCAAAATATTTATTGCCTTTATAACTTCATTTTGCAGAATCAATAGATCATGCCTTATCGAATTGGAGGAACACAAACTTACTAGAAGAAATACAACAGCAGCTAATTTATGCTTATTGTCCAGAGAATCACTTACTTTACACATTGGTGCTACAAGGACCACCCCATCCCAATTATTTGGTTCCTTCAAATGAACCTTAAGAGTAACAGCTCCACCCATGGACTGCCCAAAAATAAATCGAGGTAACCCTCTAAGCTCAGGTCTTGCTGGCAATTGAAATGTAAACTATGGTCAGGGACATTTTATTTTCAGAATGTAACAGATTGGAATAATGATCACATTGAAAAAGAAGCCATTAATAAAAGATTGGAACATTTTATAGACCTTTGATTTGTGTATATTGTTCTATAACATCATCTGCTAAGTCGTCAAAATTTGGTATGTAACCATGTAGTCCTTCAGAAAGACCAAAACCTGGATAATCCATTGCATAAACATCATACCCAGCTGCAGCAATTCGCTTTGCAATACCTGAAAAAAGCATTAAATGATGACACAATATCTCAGCAAAACTGGAGAAAACACAATATACTGCTTAGGCAAGTTGGATGCTTCTTGAAATCAAGACAGACCTTCAAAGAAGAAGGTGCAAGTATCTCCATACCCATGGCAGAAAAACAAAGCTCCCTTCAGTGGAACACCGGGTTTATGTATCCATCTTTTGCAGAAAATTTCCAAGCCTCTCGAATTCCTCTCATACCACTACTAAATAATTAACAGTACAAATTCCAGAATAAACACAGTTTACCAAACCAAAAAACAGCAGAACTTACTTGATTAATAAAAAGTTGTCACCAAATTGAAATAAACAAACCAAAAGAGAAAAACTTAGAACATGACCATTTTGGGCAATGGGCTAAAGCAGCAGAACTTACTTCCTCTGTTCTGATCTCAGCAGGAGCCGTCTAGCGTGCCCAAAAAAGATTGAAATATCAGTGACTGATTCTTTGACAATACCAAAATTATCAAGCGGTTTTAACTGAAACCTAGAGTCGATCATGACATGATCAAGACTAAGCTAACCTTAAACAAGCAATGATCCAGCTGTTGCTGCACCTCAGCAAAAGCTGCCCGAACCCTCCTTCGGGTTGGTGCATGATCCAGGTTCAAAGAAGCTATGGCGTTCAATTCCGCGCTTACGCCTTCAATTGGTGGCTTTTTACTTGCTGCGATCGGGAGAGTAATCTTTGAGGCTAGGGAACGAGGTTTCAGCTTCAATCTGGGGGAAATGGGTATTTGATACTTGAGAGGTTGGTGATGTATGGGAGAAAAGGGTATTGGCGGAAACGCAGAAAGCTTGTTCCTCGATCGGAATCCAAGTGCTACAGAGAGCTCCATGGCCATTTAGCTTAGTGAGTTGTGGGAACCATTCCCATTTCCCTCTCTATAATTGTGCAAAGAAAACCCCACCCAACCTTCGCTTTGCTTGACTTCAATTTACCACTCACGATTTGGTCTTAAATTCTACATGTATATTCCCATTTGGCAGCTCCCACTAAAGATTTCCCTTTCTCACTAAAACATCCATGGTCGGTCACTGTCTAATGCAATATGCATCACGTGCCACTCCTTGGAAAATCCGACGTAGTTTTCCTTATTTTTCGTTTGGCTATCTTAAAGTAGTAACATATTTTGTTTTTATTACTTTTGTGGGGAATGATAACAAATTGTCGGAGAGACCACACTTTTCTTTTGCTTATGGTCGGAGGGACCAGATTGAAACAATGCCACATTGGCACTAAGTTTAGTATGGCTGGGTCCATTGGCCTATCATCATCTGACTCACTTAATGCCGTCTTTGTTAGGAATTTGGATTTCCGGTGGCTGACGGCAAGTAATTCAAGTCTAACTCCTGGGAATCCACCAAACATTCACAAGTGAGGTGACTTATATTCAATTGAAAGCATAGGGAAAATGAAAAACACCCCAAACATCCATTTGCGTCTTCTTTTGGTGAGAGGAGCTCGTTTCTTATTGGGTTCAACTTCCAAGTAATGGGGGTGCGAATTGGGTGGGGAGATCTGGAAATGGGTAGGTAAGAAAATTTTAAGGGTAAATAAGTCAATGTGCAGATAAAAAATAAAGAAGAAACTTCAGGGGTGTTAAAAGAAATGTTCTCTAGTAACCCATCTTGTATGGGTTATTAGTGGTCCAATCAACCATCCATGCATGTCTATTAGTTAGCCCATACAAGCTACAAAGATTGTGGGAGTAGATCAATCCAATTATTGAGAACATTAGGGCCATTTCTTTGAGCACACCCCATTTTTTTAGTCACACACTACATCCGCCCTTTTCATAATTTTCTTTCCAAAATGCCCTTGCCCTCAACAAAACACACACACCCCTTGCCAAAAAAAATGCACAACCCATTTGAAAAATCACACAACCTGGTTGGAAAAACACAAAACCCATTGCTCCCACCCCTCTGTCACAATTTTTGAAGTTACAAACTTAAAAAATCTTTATGTATTAGAAAAATGAGTATAGACTTTTAAATCTGTATGCATTAGACAATCAACGCAAACTTATAAAATATGCATGCTCCCTGGGTGTGCTATGGTTGATGGGGTTTTGGGGTGTGCGAGAGGAAGAATAAGTGTGTGTGTGTTTAGGTGATAGGGTTATTATTGTCATTTCGTGAAGAAAAAGGGGGGGGGGGGGGTGTGCCATAAGAAAGTGCCGAACATCAGTATGCCTTAGCCCAATGACTCCTTTTTGACAACTAGGCCATGGGTTTACTCTACAAAAACATATATCAGTATTTTAGGGCAAAAAGTGACCTACCCAATAATTAAAAAATAAAAAATAAAATTAGAAAGTCCCATTCTATTCCCTCTCTCTCTTCCACCCCTTATTGGTGCTTGGTAGAATAATTGATAAAAGTTGAGCTTCAAGATAGGAGAGCATAAGGAGAGATTCCTTAATGAATCATAGCAAATTGAGAGCCTCCTTGGATTGGCACAAGTGTTTTTGACAAGATAAAGAAATACTTTTATATAATTTTTTATTTTATAAAAGCATGTGAAATAATGTTTTGTATCATTTTTCTATCAAAAGTTATTACGTATTCACCAACCCTATTTCATTTTTACTTCTCTATTTGAAATTACTAGTACTGAATTGATTAACATTAACATGGATGTGTTCACATTGATTTACATGAATTGGCCAACGCATTAACCATTTGAACATAATATAAAACTTAAATTAATTACAAGTATTGAATTTGACTGATTTACTGGCATTTATATATTCATATGTTTTGGTATATATTAATTATATAATAATTAAATTTTATCAACATGCATGGATTGACCAACGTGTGGTCCTCACATAAATTCAAAAGTATATCTACAAGTGTGAAATTGATTATCATAAATTGACCAAAAAGGTTATTGTTGAAACATGCACCAGCTGCTAAGCTCGAGAGTTGCCAGTCCACCACTCCACAGGCACGAGATAGATATTTTATATAATCATTCACTTTATTTCATTTTCAACGAAGTTCTTTCTTCTTCTTGCTATTATTGGTATCTCCTCTCACATCCTTTTCACTTGTCTTTGCATTTACAGCTCTTTTAAAGGAGCTAGGGTTCGAAAGAAAAGAAAATACAGAGGAAATAATGTGTATTTTTTATTTGTGATTTTTTAAAAAAAAATTGGAATCGAATAACCTAAAACATTTTCAAATTATTTAGAAAAATATTTTAAAAAAATTACGTAACTTTTTATGTCTTTTTTTCTCTTTCCTCAAACCTTAATATAACAAACCCTAGTGTTCTTTATTAATGCGAGAGTTGTATGCAGATTCGAGGGCTACTAAACAACTATAAACAAGTACATTTTAATTTGGAAGCTGCAGGTGAAGCTACCGAGAGAGCTTGATTTAACTGGTCATATATAACAAGGATTTATAATACTATGAAATTTCAAAATGCATGTTCGTAAGGTGATCTGAAGTCAACGGTCAAGTTGAACTGCATAAGTTGAGCCCAGCGTGGGCAAGTATCCCTTTCGTCAACAATAGGAGTTTCTTAATCGCTGCCCACTATTCAATGTGCAATGACAAGTATTATGATTAATTGAATACTATTCTTTGATATATTTAGCTAAAAGTTTATGATACTCTTGCATTTTTTAAATATAAAATTAATTTGCATACCAAATAATAATATTAACATATAAAAGGATTTGAAGTTTTAAATTTAAGATTCTTAATTTAAAATATCATAAATTACATCTCTTCACTATTTGTTACTGTATCATACTTTGTAGCTACCCTTCTTTATTAGGAAGATAACCAAGCAAATGTGATGTAATTTATAGGTTAAGTAACATGAAGCATCTTGAGGTGGAAACAAAAATGATTAAGTGAAAAAGTTTGCTGGCGTCTGGATTTGAGCCGACAAAGAGGGCTAGAGAGGCGACAAACTGACAAACAACTTGGAGTAAACCTTTCATATTTGACATTTCATAATCCTTTCTCTCTACCAGCCATAAACAAAAATGTCAACGGTCAGAATGGTTGGCCACAAGATCTTTTTCATAATAAATTTCTCTCTCTTTCTCTTCCGGAATACTAATATATACCCCTCTGATCTCTGTCCCTCTCCACCACTATTGCATTTTATAGAACAGTTTCCATTTGCAGAGCTTTCATTTGAGCTTCAAGATGAGCCCTGCTGCAAGCTTCCACGAGCAACCAAAGAAGGTCATCAATGGCCCACGCCCTTCACCATTGATGATAAAAAGGGAATCCCATTTGATTCGCAAGTCTTCTAATTCATTTGCTGAAACCAAACCCCATCAAGTTCAACAACCCAGGAACCCCATCATCATCTACACTTACTCACCAAAAGTGATTCACACCAAGGCCAGAGACTTCATGGCTCTTGTTCAAAGACTCACCGGCTTGTCGCCGAAAGCAAGAGTCTCCTCCGCTGCCTCGCTGCCTCCTCAGCCACAACACGAGGCCACTGAGAAATTTGGTTC
Organism: Bauhinia variegata; assembly: GCA_022379115.2. NCBI lineage: Eukaryota > Viridiplantae > Streptophyta > Magnoliopsida > Fabales > Fabaceae > Bauhinia > Bauhinia variegata. The sequence continues at coordinate 18,246,915 of CM039426.1, read as the reverse complement.
TAAACCTATCAAACAAGAGCAAAGTGTTTCTGAAGGTAATAAAAGCAGCTCAGGTCTGACAGTTGAAGAAGCTTTTGAGAAGGGAAGTGTGAATATTCAGCTTTTTAGTCCATTATCTAATGTGGGTTTTGCTGAGTTTCCACTGTTTACTCCGAATTCCTCAGATTTCTTTCGCTCATCGCCTCAACAAGTTCATATATTTCCTGATTCGCCGTTTGGGAATCTGGCTAGTTTGATTTCACCTTCTGGGTTGGAATTCCTGAAAGAACTTCCTGAATATTAATGACTGCTGGTTTCTTCATTTGTTTAGTATTTTTTTTTTTTTTTATGTTAGTGCTGTGGATATTTAAGATTTGTGAATTATAATTAAGGAAAATTAATTAATTGGTTTTTTTCTGAACATATATATGAATAAAAAGTTCAAGTTTGTTTATTTGATTAACTTGTATTTGTTACTGTAATTTCATTTCCTTGTATTCTGCAGGATGTACCTTTCACGTTTCCTTCTGATTGTTGTCTGAGTGTTATTTTGTAACCCTTTTTCTATTCACACTGTTAATTTCTTAAACAATTGGATATCTCATGAGTTTATGCCATTCAACTTCATCACCTTCTCATTTCAAATTTCATACATAATAACTATTTGAAGCATCGAATGTCTTTTGTGGGCAGTAGTGTATATTTAGTAAATAACTAGCTGAAACCATATTTTTTTAAACAAACACAGCTCATATTAATAAAAGATACATGTTTATAAATAAAATATTAACAAAGAACACATATCAACAAATGAAAAGGGTATTCACACTAAAAAAGCTCCCTTTGTTTTACATGTATATATATATATATATATATATATATATATATATATATATATTATATATATATATATATATATAAACATAGATAAATGGAAAAATGAACTAATACTAGTATAGCTTTGATTTCTTGGTTATCTGTATATTCCTGGATTGCAGTAAGGTTTGGTGGCAATGTCAACAAGTTGGAAATTGTACAAATTTTTACTTTTTTGGTTATTTGAGTTATCCATATTCAAACCCATAACTTTGATTTGTTTAGGGGATAAGATAACTTTGAAGGTGTGCTTGATACAACTAAGAATAAGATGAATGGTTGTACATGAAATGCATTGGTCAAGTGGGGTAACTAGTATATATATAAAGAACCTTACTTTTCTCCACAGACCGATGTTTGCATTCTAATTTTTAGATGACGAAACTCTTAATTTTTCAAGGAGGCTAGAGTTCAGTCTCACGTGTTCTGTATAGAGATCATCTTTATTGAGATGAAGTGCATGTTGAATCACAAAATGCTATATTAAATAGCCAGCTAGTTATAGAAGCAAGTCTGAAATACTAGTCAAGAGTACTATTTAAACAAGTAGGCCATACAAAATTATATATTATATTATACATAGTAATAAATATGAGAGAATTTTATATCTCTTAGAAAATTATGGCCTTTAAATTATAAGAAGTGAGTTATAAGAAGTTATTATGCTTTTCTAAAAAAATACAACACAAAAAGTCTCCAAGATTGATTATTTAAACTAAAATACATATAAAGTGGTTAATTATAATACCTTTTAAAAATGTAGTTGGTGAAAGATTGTGTTATTTCATAAAAATCTTACATGATAATTATGGGTTATAACTCTTCATGGAATTACTAGTTAATGAAAAGTTGTGTCGATCCATGAAACATTTTACTTTGAAAAATGATATCTTGATTAAAGAGGAATTTTTTTTTTTTAATAGATAGTCATGTCTATTGAAAATTTGTGTCTCTTTATAAAACAATACAATAATAAACTTTTTTTCATTGAAGAGTTATATCTTCACGAGACATCTACAGAAGTCCATACATAAACATTCTCTACCACCTTTCAAGCAATTTAACAAGTTCAAGGAAAGTCTAGAAAATATAAAAAGTAATCATAAATTCACTTGCCTTTATTTTTTGATTATATGCACACAATACCATTATTATCTTGGCTGAAGTTTTAGAAGCATAAATCATACTCAAGATTTTTATTGTATCTTGAAAGAAATTTACTATTTGGTTCAATTGCACACAATTTTGGAAATTGGTAGGAGCAAAGAAAGTATTGTTCATACTTTAAAAACATTAGTTTCAACTTTTCTTTTCTTCTTTTATACTTCAAAGAACCATTTTCACCCATAACGAAAAGGCTTAATTTTTCACAATACAGCTGCATAATAGAATTCTCCAAGTTAATCAACTCTTGTAAAGCTTTAACTTGTGGACAATGAAAAGAGACTCCCAAACTTTATCGCCGAAAACCAAATTATTCCTAATTTCTTCATAATCTAATTTTCAGCTAAGGTACTTCTAAGAAGCTAGCTAGCAGCGACCTGAGTTTGCGTTTAGGCGCCTGCGTCTACTGTTTTTGATTTTCTAAAACGTCAAAAATGTATCCAGCAGACTAGGATTAATCAACTCATCCAATCAATTCTATTCTATATAGAGAAAGAAAGATCAAACACAATCCAACTTGTATATATTATAAAGAAACATATATGCCTTCTATGGCACATGCATTTGATCACCATAAATTTTTTACTTTAAACAACATTATTTTTATAATCACATATAACATTCAACTTGTATATATTAAGGAGTTGATTATACCTAGGTCTAGCCTAGAATTGATTTATTAATTAATTAACCAAATTATTATCACGTTTTAACAGTTTGTTTTAACCTTTCTACATTGATTAAAAAAAACTAATATAAGACAAGCAACCGCCTAGAGCTTTCCATTTTAGTCTCACAAGCAATCCCACTATTCCCAATCTATACGCGACGGTGAAATCAAGCAAGCATTCTTCCTTTTGTTTCATTATTTCGTACCTTACCATAAATGTCAAAACCATAAATTGACTGAAAAAAAAAATAATATAATTTATAGATACAAAATTCAAGTTTTGATTTTACATATATTTAATACAAGTGATATTAATAACTAAATAACATTATTGAAAGGGAAGGTAGCTGATCTTATGTAAAAGCCAGATCATCAATGCTCTCCAATATTAAAAAAAAATGAGAATTTTTTTTTCATATTATATTTCTTATTAGAACTAGGAAATATACGTCTTATATATATTCATGTATGGAAACATCATGCGATGAAGTCAAACGGACCAAACATTCAAAATTTTGTACATTTAGCTACTTGCACAAGTCTTGTCAAAGGCAATACGCAATCGTATACGGCCATACTATGGTAGTTTTTGGAAAATAATGTATTTGGTGTGCTTTTTTATAATTCCATTTATAAAGGTTTGTAATTCATTTGTTCTTATAAAACTCATAGATCTAATGATTCAACTTTGTAAATAGTTTACAAATTTATTAATAAAGTATTCACTTGAAAAAAATAAATTAATCTTTAACACGTTATAAATCAAAGTTGGTATTAAATTTTTAAATCTTTTAAATTAAATAACTTTTAGTATAAATAACTAATATTAAATGTTACATTAAGAATGTTTTTTAACGGTTTGTTTTAACCTTTCTTCATTAATAAAAATTAAATTAAATTAATATAAGACAAGCAATCACCTATAGCTTTACATTTTAGTCTCCCATTCCCAATAGATACGCGACATTGAAATCAGGCAATCTCCCTTCTATTTCATTATTTCATACCTTACCATAAAATATCGAAAGAATAAATTGTCCGAAAAGGAAAAAAAAAAAAAAAAAGTATAGATTTAGTGACTGAAAGTGGGAGTTTTACGTACAAATCCTTAGCCCTCTCAAGAGTGACATTTTATTTTATTTTTTAATCATTTCGATCAAATATTAATGATTTATTCAAAATATTGAAAATATTTTTCATATTATCTTACTTATCAAAATTTGGAAATAAATGTCTTAGTCATTTATGGAAGCATCATATAATAAAAGTCAAATTAACATTCAAAAGTTTTTACAATTAACTTCACGCACAACTCTTATCAAAACGATTACGCAACCGATCGAGTACGGCCATGCTACGGTAGCTTTCATGAAATAATCTATTTGGTGCGATTTTTTTAACTCCTTTCATAAACATTTCCAATTTATTTATCTGTTCTTATAAAACTCAGCTCCAATTATTCAATTTTGTAAAGAATTTATAGATTTACTAATTACAAAGAAAACTAAAATTAATTAATTTACAATTACTACAACTTTAAACAAAATTAAAATAAATAATTATTTACAAACTTTGTCATAGTACCTTATTTTTAACCTTTTTTTTTTTTTTTTTGGACTCAATGAGAATTGAGAAGAGAGTCTTAGTAGGCCAGTTCACGATGCCGGGTCATCCCCGTAACCTTCGTCTGTAACAATAACGGCGTCCGCGTCCCACCATGTATCACCGTCGGATTTCGTTACTTTTCTTAACGGTGAGTTGACGTTTCTCATGTCACCAACCGTTACGCCATAACCGGCGTCATCTCTCACGTAAACCTTCTGGACGCCGCTGGATCCCACGCCCACGATCTTTCCCAGCTGGGGCCCCCAGTCGGCGATACCAGCCGGAATCCGACACCGGAGGCGCGTGTCCCAGATCTTAATTTCCAAATTACCCGAACCGTTTGATCCAGCGGAGACAACCACCGGAGGCAACGAGTTGGAAACCGCCTCAACCGGCGTTTTACCGTCATAGACCGAGAACATGTTTTCGGAGGAAGAGTCGGCATCGTCGAAATCTAAGCCTAGCCCAAATCCTATGCTGTCCCATAGCTTCACGACACTCTGGCTATTAGCCAATTCGGAAAGCGAAAAGATCTCGCCAATACTACGTCGTCGCCGAAGCATAACGTGACCGTTCTGTAGCTGGTCATCGAAGCGGTGACCGGAGCCTCTAACTCGAAAATCTTCATCAATCTGCCGCCATGTGAAAGAAGAACTCGCTGATGGCGAGGGTTCATCCTCCTCTTCTTCGAACTCAGACGAGGGAGTAGACGACAATGGAGAATAGCTTCCCTCGTCGTCGCTGGAGCAAAAATCATCGTCGTCAAGCTCGCTAAGGAGAGGGAACGACGGCAGAGAATGCTTCTCTCGCTGGAATCTGATTATCAAAATCTTGACCCTTTTGATTATGCTTCCGAAAGCAGCAACTAGAGCGAGAATCACAGCACCCCATTTACAGAAATTGAAAGCAATCGCAATGGATTGAACCCCAGCAAGAGAAGGGTACTGTAGAGAGCTCAAATCCACCTGTAAATCGCTGAATCTCTGAACTACAGGAACTTCCATAATTTGGTAGCAAAAAAATCAGAAAAAACAGAGAAAATAAAATCGAAATTCTAAAGGAGTTCAACAGAGAAAGAGAAATGGTAGAGAGCGGCGGGGGAGGGAGGGATTGAACAGAGAGGAGTTCGGGTTATAAAGGGAAAGCGAAAACGGAGAAGATATAAAAGTGGAGCCCAAAGAAATACGTGGAGGATAGATATTGGTGGGAGAGAATATTCGGTCCACGTAAGCAAAGCTAGCAGGCTTTTGGAAATGGAAAGAGAAAATGTGGGGGCGGCTGAGTCACCAGATGCGAAAAAAATGGAGCGTTATTGAGCGAGAGTGGGTGGGCCCCAGTTGGAAGAGGTCCCCCGGATGGAATTGATGGTGGGTAGAACACCGTCGACTGGACCACTGGGATTTCGACACGCGGTGACAGCTCATTAATCAGTTGTTCAGGTCGATGGTTTAGGTGGTTGTGTTATGCTCTCCTGTGGTGGGCCCCGCCGTTCCAACAATCTATGTCTACGTGTGGGTGTGTCACTACGGTGATGATAATGATGATCGGAAACATGCGGCCGACAATTAAAGTTGGCATATATCCAAACATGGTACAACAAAACTTATGTATGGAAATGTACAAGTGTAAAACTGATTTTAGTTTATGAAGAACTATAATTCATGTGAGTCTCGTGGGTAATTAATTATTCCAATTCAAAGTCTTAAACTTTTATTCTTTTGATTTGTCAAAGTCGTTAACTTTGATGGATTTAATTAAGTCCGTATATCAAAAGCGTGTGATCCTTGGAAATTCCTTCAAAGAGTTTTTTAAGTTTCGACGAAATTTTGTAATTGAATACTATTTCAATTCGTTGGAGCTTATAGCATATACTCAATTTCATTACTTTTCTTTCCTTGTTAAAGATGACCCTTTTAAGGGTAGACAAAAAGGTTGAGAAATGCTTCGAAAGAAAAAGACTTTGTTTTTGCCTTTTAAGATGAACAAAATATTCCATAAAGATAAAGAATAAAGCTCTATATTAGTGTCCAATGGATGATGTTGTTGCTGAGTTTATAAGCATGTTAGTTTGGAAACTTTTCTTATGCTTTAGTTAGTTTAATGATATGATAAAAGTAATTAGATAAAAAATTCATCTATTATTTATAAGAGCCTTTTTAGAGTAAATTGGTCATTTTGAATGTAATATGATTAGAGTATAAAGTTAAATTATTTTAGTAAAAAATAAATAAATCAAATTAATATATAACTAACATCTTCGGTTTTAAGTTAAGACTCGAGCACAAGAAGTAAAAATAAAAAATTACATATCATGTATGATTGAGAAATCAAAAAGTTAGAATTTTCAAGTTTTACCACAGTAATAGGAAATGCCTCTGTAGTTTTCTAACTCGATAACAAATGTGAAGTAATCAAGGTGTGCACCAACTGGGGTTACCCTAGAAAAAGTAATGCAAATGGAAAAAGATAGCATCAATAATTTTGCTATCCAAGAAAGGGTACAAGTGATTCTGTGATGATCATTGCTTGAATAAATTGTTTCTTTATCTCTAATGAAGCGGCAACAAATTAATCATTACTTGGAGTCCGAGGACTCAATCAAACAAACCCAAATGTCCTTCCATGGCTTAGGGAATTATTGAAAATTATTGGAGGTTGGGATTAGCTGGCTGGAGACCTATAATGTTTGACTATTTGAGTGTTAGGTGGAAAGTGTAGCTGGCTGGAAGTATTATAGCCTCCTAACTCTAATTTTAAGGAAACTCTTGGGTATTTTTTTAATAAAAAATATCATCCCAGTGTCAAATTCAAATTTTATTATTTTTGTATAGTTATTTTTTATTGTGGACAAAAAACATTATATCTTTTATCAAACGAAAAAACATTCTTGATTCTTGCGTGTGTGTGACTTGTAGATATTTGTTTGGTAGATATTGAAGTCACTATCCATGAGGACCAAGACGGTGCCGTCCTACATAACTAGCTGCTGCTTATCTTTTCTTTTGCTGCACTGCTTTAATAATCTATCATTGCCCAGCCGTTTGGTTGAAATATGACCTGCAAATTAAGTAGCACTATTGAATATCATATGTTACATATGATTTAATTATAATTAAGTCACATCATATGCCAAATATAATGGTCTTGATCCACACAAAATGAGATCTTATCAATATCATTTCTATAACACAAGTAGTTATAAGTTTATTTTATTTCGTGGTGCACTACTTGCCACTTGCTACTCGGTATTGCATTCCAAGGGCAAAAACAAAACCGACCATAACAATATTTTACGAGCACAAGAGTTGAAATTTGCTGCCGAGGTAAAAGCTTTATTCATCGATAATTTATAGGGCATTTTTATAGGTATTTTTAAGTCTTAAACTTACTCTGATCTTGGGATATTTTTAAGATTCAATTCATATAAACCTTTTATCTAAAACAAAAATTGGCTTTCTCACTCAAGCTCGAGCGTAAATGTTAAAGGTGTAAAACTTATTTTTTTATCTTGAAAGATATACATCTAAAATTATCTTATTTTTAAAAAGTGTAGGGAGGTGAGATTTGATTAAATAGTATTTAGAGTATCTTTAGTAGTGTATTTTACTAAAAATGTTTAATTTTATTTTTATTATCTTTTTGTAATTCTTAATATGACACTTTTTTTTTTTAATTTTTATATAATTTTCAATTTTTTTTTAATAATACAACTCTTAAAATCTTCGCTAAATGGATGTATAAAAATTTTATATAAATTTTTTTGTGTCTTTTTTTTTTTTATTTCTCTTTTTCTACGTGTGAACCCATTTAAGAATATAAGCAATGGGTTTATATAAAAATTTCTACCTCGCACCATTTCTTAACTTTTTTCATTTTTCACTTAGGATCAAATCTTTTAAGAATGATAAGTTTTAAGTCCTTTTTATCGTTTTCTCTCCTATAGATGGCCCAAAACTTAAAAAAAGAAGAAGTTATGTTAGTGTAGTTAGGCCCTTGGGCCTTGTTTACTTTCGTTAGGTTTGAGTCATGTGTCCATCATATGAATTTAGGCTTTGTAAAAATATGGCCCAAGCCTCATCGTATGATATTTATATATGACTTGTTATTGTTCTTGCCTCAGTTGTCCGTATAATTATTAATTCACTTTCACATTTCCATAAAAACCTTACTATCTACATAATTTACTTGTAAGTTGTAGTTGATGGGACAAAATTTTTTTTTATTTTATTTTTTTATTTTAAATCTTATTTTATAGGTAAAAAATTAATCATAAAATTACTTTTAAATTAACATATCTAATCGTAACAAATTCTTTTAACAGTAGACTTTGATCATAATCAATATACTATAAATATCTTGGCTTTAACTCTCATGTTAAAGATAGCGATACACCATTATCGAATATTCCTGAGATCATTCTTGGGGGCCTGGCCTTCATTTGCATATAAAAATGTCAAAGCAAATCTTAGCTAATTATTGCTGCAAATCCTTTCAAAGCCTACGAGAAGATAAGGGGCACAGTCTGAACTAACTAGTGACAACCCCATTTCTATCTCCATCCGCCAATAAAATGTAGCAACCTAATGACTAATGGCAAACACTAAATAGCGGTTCAACCACATTGTATTATATGCTCAAGTTTTAAAATTAATTTTCAAATTCTACCTACAAAATTTTGTATATTAAAAAGTAAATTGAGAAAAAAAAATCAGTAAACCTTAAACATGTTGTTAACTAAAATAACAAAATCAATACTATTAATTATTGGTACACAAATATAAATAATTATCACATAAAAAATATACAAATAATGGTCCTATAATTCGTGCCTTTCACTTCGTTCACAATGCTGTCCTTTTCTACTTGTTTTCTAAGGCAAAACGTAAGAAATTGGGAATTAATTAATCCAACCTTCATTTTTAATTAAATTAAAGTAGGTTAAAATTATTTAATTATCCCTTGTTAAAATGATACATCCTTCAGTTACTTCATGACTCAAACGGCTTTAAAAAGTTGTTTAACAAAAAAAATTTCAAAGAAATGATTCTAGAAAGTCATTTGATTAAGAATATATTCAGAATTTTTACTTTTCAAAATTAATTAAAAGAGTGTGTCATTTTAACAAGGGTTAATTGAGTAATTTCAATAATATATATTGTATCTTAATTAAAAATGGGGTGAATTAATTAATTTCCTAACAAATTGTTTAATTTTTTTTTAAAATTCATCTTTCAAATTAGTAAGAAAATTGGTATTTCGCGATAAAAAATAAATTGTATTGTTATACTGTAATTATCATTGAATAGATAAATGACGCGTTTGTTTTTTTTAAAACAATTAGACGGCAAATATCTAAATTAGGAAAATTTATATTTCGATTTGTTAATAAGATGATGTGAGATTACAATTATATCCTTGAATAGATAAGTGGTCATTACTACTTCATTTTATTTAACAAATTCCTTTGATTTTTTTGCAAACCCCTTTAAAAAGACAAAATCCTATGAATGAAATAATTTTTGGTAAAACAAGGATAAGAGCAGTTAATTAGCATTTTAATTCCATGATCATAAAGATAATAAATTAAAGGTATTAATAGGTTAAGGTGATTATACTAGTTAATTTGCATATAACCGTTTTTTATTTAATATGTTCATATTTTTGGGTGTAATATAATATTAATATTTAATGAGAGATTGAGTATAACTTAAAAGAGATTTGAGATTCCATTAGCTCATATAATAAAAAAATAATACTATGTAGTAATATTATTATAGATGATTTTAAAATTTTGAACTATGTTTTAAAATATTTTATAGCAGATTTTTTTTTTGTTGCATCAATTTAAAGCTCATTTGAATATTTTTTACTAAAAGCACTTTTGCAAAAGAAAAAAAAGCAGGTTGATAAGAAAAAAACAACTACTTTTTTACTTTTATTTTTTTCCCCTTAAAAACATTTATTTTAAATAATCCAAACGAGCTTTTACATTCCTTATATTAAAATTCTGTAATCCCAAATATGTTTCAGCATTTAAATCTCTCCTATTGTTTTGCTTTCTTGCTTTTTCACACGCGAACGGAAGGCTATTATGGTCATTTAGTAGCACTCATTGTGAACAAAGATTATAATATCAGGCCATCTTTTTCTTTCCCATAATTGAGAATCACGCTTTCATTGTCAAAGGTTGACGTAAACAAACATTACTCTGTTATTCATTCATACCATTCACACAATCTCCTCATGCTATAGTAAGCATCAAGTTCCAATTTTTTTGCATATAAAAGACATAGAAAGCTTGTTTTCTGCAAAATTTTCACGGGGAGCATAATGGGGTGTGTCAAAATAAAGCTTGCAGTGGCCATAGTGTCTCTGATGCTTCTGTTTCCAGATTCTCAAGGTTGGGGAGAAGATGGGCATGCCATAATTTGCAAGATTGCTCAGGTGATGATAGCCAAGTGTTTGTCTTTTTGTCTCTGTGAGTTGTTTTTCTGTCTACTGATGTTACATTGCCAATTCATTGCCTTTTAATTTGCATTTGGACAGCCTCGGCTGAGCAAAGCAGCTGCAGAAGCTGTGGGAAATTTGCTGCCACCATCTGCAGGAAACGATTTATCAAGCGTGTGTTCATGGGCAGATCATGTCAAGTTTATCTTTCCCTGGTCTGCTGCTCTGCACTTCATTGATACTCCTGATTCTCTTTGCAGTTACCAGTACAACAGTGAGTTTCTTTCTTTGTTTTTTTTTTTTTTTTTTCACTCTCTGCGGCTCTGCTTTCATGGCCCTACCCTATTCCTCTTCTGCTTTTGGTACATTGTCTTAGGGAAAAAAACCAATTTTTAGTTATGGTTAAAAAGAGTGTAATTTCTGAATGTTTAGGGGATTGCAAGGATGAGAATGGAGTGCAAGGGAGATGTGTTACTGGAGCCATTAACAACTACACCAGCCAGCTCCTCAGCTATGGAGGTGACAAAACTCGATGTAAGAAATTCTTGCCTGTAAACCTATTGAATATCTTACTTTTTTGCACTATAAGTGTTCTGTATTTGTCTGGAATATAACCAAATTCTAACATCAAAATATCAGATAATCTCACACAAGCACTTCAATTCCTTTCTCATTTCATGGGAGACATCCATCAGGTAATAATATGATTTCAGCGTGAAATGTCACATTCTAAAGGATACATATGAATTCGGGCCCTAAATTTGGTGCATTCAAAATTAGAGTTATTGATGTAGTTAGTTGATGTGGTATGATGTGAGTTGTTAGATTGGATAGAGTTGATTCATCTAATGGCTCACGTTATGCCACTCATTGGACTGCACAAGCAACACTATTTTTGACTGCATGACAGTGATATTTGTATATGTTAAAATAATACCTTTTTTCTCTCTGCAGCCTCTACATGTGGGCTTTACATCAGATAAGGGAGGCAACACAATTAATGTCCATTGGTATACAAGGAAGCAAAATCTTCACCATGTAAGTTTAATTCCCAGCTTCATCAACTACACAACAAAACGATTCATATCAATGAGACGGCAGGAAAAACATTCTATGTGACCTGCAGGTTTGGGATGCTAACATAATTGAGACAGCAGAAGAAAGATTCTATGATTCTAACATAGATGGATTTGTGAATGCAATACAACAGAATATTACGGTACGCTAAGCATTAGCTTCTCAAACATCATTACTCTGATCAATTAATGGTGTTGAGGATGAATTTTTGCTTCAATATTTCTGCAAAAACAGAAAGAATGGGCTGATCAAGTGCAGCAATGGGAGGCATGCAGTTCTGATAAACCATCATGCCCAGATATGTATGTGCCATTACCGCGTAATAGTGATATCATTTATCATATTGTTCATACCTTAATTACTTGTTTGTAAAGAAATCTGCAGATGGAAATATATTCTGATATCTATTTTGGTTCTGATTCCTCATTCTTTGATACAATACCCATAAAACTTTTTACCCCAGAATCAGTCTCTTGCAAATAGAAAAGCTGATCTTGTTTTTCTGCTCATTTATGTAATCTTGACACTTTCGCAAATTTGGTAGATATGCAACTGAAAGTATCAAAGCAGCATGTCAATATGCATACAAAGGTGTCACCGAAAATTCAGTACTTGGAGGTAACCCATAAGATCTTTGGAACTCAAGAAGTTATGCTTGTTATGCTTTTTTACCTCACTGAACCATGAAAATTTTTTCTGCAGATGATTACTTCCTATCTCGTTTGCCAGAAGTTAATCTGCGATTAGCTCAAGGTGGAGTTCGGCTGGCTGCAGCTCTCAATCGTATTTTCAGCTGAAACAATCTCTGGTTCTGTTAAAATTTATTGAAATTTTGAAGTTGTCTACATACTTTCTGCATTTCTAGAAATGATCTTATCTGCAATTTAGTGAACCTGTACTCTAGAAATTTGGTAAACTTTCTTAATTGCTGCTGTAACTTCTTTTCTTCCCAGTAAAACACAAAGTGGAATCTTTGGTAAAAATAAGTTATTCACCCCAAAAAACAGACAAAATAAAACAGGTAGATATTATCATTCTTTGCTAAACTAGACAATCAGAAAGTCATTTCTTACATAGGTTGACAGCATGTCAATTCCAAATAGGCAATATACAGTACACTATTCACTATATATTACTTTGGCTTCTTTGCAACAAGGACAGTACATTTGGCATTATGAAGACAGTAATTACTCACACTCCCTACAATAGCCCTGCAAGAACAGAAAGCCATTTTGTAATGTTCCTTGGATATGTAAGATTATGCTGCTAACATATAACTGATACATAGATTACAGGCAAGAAGAAGCTAACCTTTTTATTTTGCCAAGGCCACACTCACCCAACACAAGCAAATCAATGTTATATTTTTCAACTGCATTGCATATGGCAGTTCTAGGATCCCCCTCTTCTGTAATAGTCTCTGCATTTACCTGTAGGCATAAATGGTCATTGTTTATGCTTGGTTGTGCAGTGCTAATGGGTGTAATAGAAATGCACATATATGCATCCAAAAAGTTTTGAAGTCTCGAGTTATTGCCCTTAAAGATACAGTGAGCTTGATGCGTTTCTAACAATGACAAACAAATTACAGTAGAAAAAAGGAATGGCTTAGAGCTGTAGTGACATCCTCAGTACTATTAGTTACTATTGTATAGATCTCGATATTGCTCGACATAAAATCTGTTTTTATGGTTGGTGGAAACTTTATCCTTCTAAATGTGTAGCAACTGCCATTTATCCAATATTCTCCTGATAGAAGAGACTAAAAGCATTATATTCAACATGCTTAGACACTTAACAGACATGGTTCATAAATCTTTATAGAAAAGAGAACACTTATAGAGAGAGATCACCAAAAAGTAAAAGCAGATTGTCCATACCCCATGACTCTCACATATACTCTTAGCTTTCTCTAGCAGAGCCAGTGCAAACTTGTTCTGATTTTCAGTGTACGAGGTTACAAAATTTGGTCCTGTTCCAAACATACCTTAACTGTCAGTAAGAAAGAATCCACAGAAATTTCCCTCCGAAAGAAAAACCCAAAAAGGGGGAAAGAAAAGATCATTTTTTTCCTTTAAATAAAAGGTGATGAACTTTGAGCACTTAACTGGCAGAAACAGGCGAATAGAGACAAGCAGCGCCAAAAAAGGAGCTGCAAAAGTGTAGTTATTATCAGCAACAGAGCTAGCCATGAAGAGGACAATTGGCCTCTTTGCTATTGATTCCTTTGGACCTTCAAGCACCCACATGAGAGCATAATGACTGTATTCACTTTCATCAATGGCCGCCATCTCCTTCTTCCCATCTCCATTTTCTTCTCCTAATGCCTCTCCCATTTCTGAGGTTCCAAGTTTAGAGCTCAAATCCAAGGTGGTCTTGACCAAAACCCAGGTTGTATAAAAATCTTAGTTGGGAAAACTGAGGGCAGGTTTTCTCAGGTCATATCGTTCAGTCAAAAACCAAGTTAGGGCCCTACATTGTTTGTTTGCTTGTTAAGATTGTAGGCTAAGAATCAATATTGTTTCCTCGTCCTTTGTCTGATTGAAGCGGACATTTCATCTTATCCATCTAACATATTTGATCACTGTACTCGATTGGTGAAGAATCTTTAATGGCCAGTGAAATGTAAACCTACGAGATATTTCCATGTTAGGTGTTTTTTGAATAGGTTTTACCGAAAAAGAGAAAAAGATAAATGTATTTTAATTATAAGAATTATTCAAAATTTTCATGTATAAATCCATACCACTGGAAAGAATTGCAATTCTGCTTGTGATGTCAATTGCTCTTGCCTCTTGTTGTCTAGCCTTCTCAGAAATGTTTCTTATTCAATATCAGAAATTGAACGTTAGATCTAAATGGTGCCGTTATGTTGTGATTAATCTTAACATAGTGAACGAGTCTAAATCTTACATATGCCACTTATTCTGATTTTTATAAAAACAAATTAAATAGTGAAAAAACTAATTTAGCAATAATTAATAGTTCACTTAATAGATTGTGTCAGTGACAAAGTAGATTTGGTTACATAGGTAGACATATTGTACGAAGAGCATTATTAATTTATCCATTGATTTGGTACTTTGAATAAAAGATATTATTTACACATTTAAAGTGTTGAGAAATCACTACTAAATATGTAAATCAATTGGTAAGGGCTGATTTAACTTAATAAATTTTTAGGTTTAAAATTTAAAAATATAATTATGTTAAAATTTAATAAAAAAATAATATATTGAAATTTAAACAAAAATACAATGACCAGAATGTGAAAAAGTCTAAAAGAAACTCAGGCTCCCTATTGTCAGACATAGTACAGCTCCAAAATACAAAATACCCAAAATATCCTGAATAAGTAAATGCTTGTCTTTGGATTAGGGGTTCTTCTTGGGATATTTTTCATAACAACTGGTCAATGCCATTGGTAACTAGATTTTCCAGAAAACAAGACAATACACATTCGTCACATTTTATCATACAAATATAGTGATCATACCGTCAGATCATTCTATGTTATTGACACTCTTCGGCTCCACGAGAAGGATAGGACACTTGACGTTCTTCATGCAATATTCACTCAAAGTTTCTACAAAAAACCTGTGAGTTGTGACAAGACAAAGATGAGAACATACTACTATGTAAACAAATTCCGCGTGGATTATTTTAATGTATCAGATAACTAACCATAGATTATAGGTTAATGACGAAAGTTACCATGAGAAAGAACCATTAAACAAACCTTTTGAAGGGGTTGCTGGGATAATTAGCCATAACAAGGAGATCAGTTCCATGCTTATGAACTGCATCACATATGATCTCTTTCGGATCCCCTGCTTCTGTAAATGCTTCTACTTTCACCTATCAATGCAATATAGTGCAGAAAAAATGTCGTAATTCAAAGCTGAAAAAGTCACTGCAGCTTGTCTCACATCTCTTTAACAAGCACAGTATGTAGGTCAATTTTTGCTAAGAAAGATATAGAAGGGATTCGACATCATTCAAATTTCGATTAATTCACAAACATAATAAAATTTTTGTTTATAGAATCAGTGCAGTCACTGATGTGGTACACCATGGACTATTGGATGGTGTGAATCTTTGTGTAGTAATTTATTCATCTAATGGTACATGATGCACAACATTAGCTACTACAATAACTGCAACATTTTCCGGCTGTACGTAGCATATCTACTTTCTTTGGAAGAGAAAGAGATACATTATTATCATACCCCCCTTCTGGCGCAGATGCTCTTGGCTTTCTCACACAGAGCCAAAGATATCTCCTGTGTCTGTCGTAGGATAGAGTTTATCAATTCTTGGTCTGCAATATGTGAAAAACACAAAGATTACTCCCACTAAAAGTCTTAACCAACTCAGAACAAATCTATAATGACAAGACAAAGAAAGAGCAACATGAATTAAACACGTAACTGGTTGCAAATGGGAAGTATAAGTGACCTAAACCGATTTGTGCTGTTCCACAGTTGGGAAATGGTTGTGTGGCAAAGATGGTAACTGATGACTTGGTGAGAAGTTCTTTAAGATTTTCAAGCAGCCACATGAGTGCAGAGTAGGTATGCTCGCTTTCATCTATCACCACCATCACCTTCTTCTCAGACCCCATCGGTTTTTCCTCCATCTTGGGACTCAACTGAGCTATGAAAAGATCAACCAGAAGTTAATGGGGAGCAAATGTCAACTTATAACAGTATTAGGAGTTAATGGTCTACAAGTTTTAGGTCAAGAGTGGTTGACAGTCTTCCTCTGGCGCAAGCAATAGACTTTTGGGTGTCTAGCATCTCTATATTCAATGGATTGCCATACAAGGTGGGTTACTGCTTCTTAACTGGAAACTGAAACAACTTGCTGTTGTTTTTGCTAGCTCTAATGAAGAATACTCGAAGTTAAATTGTTATATTATTTAACAATTCTAGAGCTATCAGCAGGTAAACGTTATAATCTTGTGATATTTGGATTCAGCAAAACTTGTCAAATGAGGGAACATACAATAAAATAATCTTTCTCTGGAAGGCAGTAATTGACTAAATTCTGAATAAAATAAGATAAATAAATGGAATATTAATAAAATAAAGGAGGTGACATAAAGAAAATAACAAAGAAGAGGATATGATCAAGATTATTTTGAAAAAATCCCTATTCATCTCTTTTCTACTGTTATTGTATTATTGAATTTCAACTTGATTTGATGTTAGATATAATATAACTTTATTCACTTTCATCAATGGCCATTTCATCACCTTCGATCCAACTCCATTGTCTTCTCCTAATGCCTCTTCCATTTCCGAGGTTCCAAAATTTAGGGCTCAATTCCTAGGTGTTCTTTGCTATAACTCAGGCTATATAAATTTAGTAGAGAAAACTGAGAGCAGGTTTTCTCATGTCACAACGGTCAGTCAAAAGCAAGTTAGGGCCCTTGCATTGTTTGAAACGTGAACTGCAACGTTGTCTGTTTGCTAAGATTGTTGGATAAAGAACATGATCCTTGTCCTTTGTCATCTAACATACTCGATCATTGTACTCTTTTAGTGAAGAATTTTAAGGCCGACTAATGAAAGGTAAAGTTATGTGATACTGTTACCATAAGAAAATGTTACATGCACCATTATTTGTATAAACACTTATGTACACTTTTTATATATTATATATATATTAGTTGATAGTAGAGGTAAAATTATATATAAAAAAATATATGTGTACACTTAACATATCTCATTATAATCTGTATATTTTGAATAGGTTTCATAAAAAGAACAAAAGATAAATCTTAAATATATTTAAGAGAAGAGATTCATTTACTTTTTTTTTTTAATGTTCACTCCTTTTAATAACTTAAAAGATAAATTTTATCAATTTGACACTTGAATCAAGTTATATTATTATCTTAATTATTCATGTTTTTTCACGAGTTAAAAAAAAAATCTTAAGTATGGTATTCGTTAAAATCAAGTGATATAATGGAATATCAATTAATTCTAAAATTTTTTAAATATGATTTATAAAATCTTTTAATTCCAGGTTATATTTATAAAATTACAAGAATTATCAAATGCTAAAAAAAAAAAAAAACTCAAACTTATTATTACAATCAGAGGTTTTATATGCAACTCCAAAATACAGTACCAAAATATCCCAGATTATAGGTTAATGATCTCCACACTAACTTTATTTTATCAAACAAATTTAGTGATCATACTGTGAGTGTTAGATCATTACATGATATTCACACTCTTTGGTTCCACGAGAAGGACAGGGCACTTGGCGTTCTTCAAGCAATATTCACTGAGAGTTTCCACAAAAACCCTGTGAATTGTGACAAGACAAAGATGACAACAAATTACCATGAAAACAAATTCTGCACGGATAATTTTAATGTATCAGATAACTGTACCGTAGATTATAGTTTAATGATCAAAGTTGGCATGAGAAAGAAATTAAATAAAAACCTTTTGAAGGGGTTGCTGGGATAATTAGCCATAACAAGGAGATCAGTTCCCTGCTTATGAACAGCATCTCGTACGATCTCTTTAGGATCCCCTGCTTCTGTAAATGCTTCTACTTTCACCTACCACTGCAATATAGTGCAGAAAAAATGTCGTGATTCAAAGCTGAAAAAGGTCGCTGCAGCTTGTGTTGCATCTCTCTTACAAGTTGAAAATTGTAGTAACATGCAAAGTAGGCCAATTTTTACTACAAAGCTGCAGATTCAACTTCAATCATATTTTGATTAATCCATAGACATAGTAAAACATTTGGTTGTATAGCCAGTGGAGTCACTAATAAAGTGCACTATAGGATGTGGTGCATTATGCTTATAAAATGACGTGTCAATGACTGCACTGTATTTTCTTGACTACAGCAAATTTGGTTTCTTGAAAGAGAAAGAGACACATTGTCATACCCCTCTTCTGGCACAGAAACTCTTGGCTTTTTCACACAGACTCAGAGTTATATTCTGTCTCTGTTGCAGAATAGAGTAAATCAATTCTGGGTCTGCAACATGTGAAAAACACACAGATTACTCTAACTGAAAGTCTTAACCACCTCAAAACAAATCTAAGATAATGACAAGATAAAGAAAGAGCAACAGTGATTCAGTGAGCACGTAACTAGTTGCAAATGGGGCGAAAAAGTGAGCAAACCCGATCTGCGCTGATCCACAGCTGGGAAATGGCTGTGTGGCAAAGATGGTAACTGATGACTTGGCGACTAGTTCTTTAAGATTGTCAAGCAGCCAAATGAGTGCATAGTAGCTATCATCGCTTTCATCTATCACCACCATCACCTTCTTCTCAGATCCTTTTCGCTTTTCCTCCATCTTGGAGTCAACTGAGCTATGAACAGAAACAGAAGCTAATGGTAAGCAAAATGAACAGAAACAGAAGCTAATGGTAAGCTAATGGTGCATAAATTTAAGGTCAAGAGTTGTCGAAAGTTTGCGTTTGGTGAAAGCCATAGACTTTTGAGTATCTAGCAGACTAGCATCTCTATCTGTCAATAGATTTTTTTTACAAGGTAGGCAACTGCTTAACTAGAAATAGAATTAGTAGTAAATACTAACTAATTCTAGAGATATCAGCAGGTAAACGTTATAATCTTGTGACCTATGGAAACCCCAAAACTTGTCAAAGGAGGGTAAATAGAATAAAATAAGCTTTCCCTGGAAAAGCAATAATTTACTAAATTATGAATAAAATAAGAAACTAAATGGAATCTTAATAAATTAGAGAAGAATAATGGTTTAATTCTAAAGCCTTTCTTTGCTTTAGAGGTAAACCGACGAAAGACAACAATAACGCAACTTAATGATGATTAGTTTGAAAGGAAGTGTATAACTGAATGCAAATTTAATGGCTTGTCTCGAGTGATGGACACTCAATACAGCCACTCTCTGAAGAGTGTTGGTGCACGCTACAGCAACCTTTTGAGGCCTTACCAAGCAAGAATCTGTGGTGCAAAGATCAGGATATGAATGAATCAGAGGATAAATTAAATTAAAATTTACAAGGGCTCTATTCCCCCGTGAAGTACTGAACAAAAAACATAAGAGGGAAACGATAATTTGACATGTTTTTAAACAAGTGAACAAAGCAACAACATGTGCAAAGTTACTTTAAGGTGTCTGAGTTTGTATTATTAATTGCTGGAATCTAACACAGATACCTCTTCTTTGTAGTGTTGGTGCTTCATAGATCTTTCCAATTCCTTATCCTTCACACACAAGGGTCTGAACTATTGGCTTAGTATCAAGTTACTTGTTCTCTGTACTTGCTTCATATAGTGTGAATTTTGCTTCCGAAGCACTCTATACATGCCTTTTACTCCAGGCAATCCAAAGATCTACCATTTTTTTACAATAATTTAATTTTATGAAAATTACCTCTGGCATTGTTGAAGCAAGACTTTTAGATACTCTTTGGCAAAGATATTTTATATTGTCTATTGTGTAATGGGATGGTAAAATGAAAATGATTGCACTTATAGAAAGTATCTTCTTTTTTTTTTTTTTTTTGAATATAACTAAGTATGGTTGGATACAGGCCTAATTGACCTTCTGAATTGTTATTTTCATGTATATATTTCAACAATTATCAATGACATTCAATTATGCTTCCATCCGTTTGTTTCTTTCTCTGCACAGCACCATTAATAAGTAACAAGTGGCATCAGAAGTATTTTCTTAAGGGGACCTATGAAGATTAGCCAAACTTGCAAGGATGAAGTCAAGATGGTCTTCTGCAGATGACAACAGGAAGCTGCTTAGCTCAAGGACCACCAATTTTTAATGGAGAGAACAACCGGTTTTGGGCCACTAAGATGAAGGCCTATTTGGAAGCCTAAAATTTATGGGAAGTTGTTGTAACTGGGAGAGAACCAGAGTCATTGAGAGCCAATCCTATTGTGGCTCAAATCAAATTTTTTGAGAAGGAGAAGGCTGAAAAGCCCAGGGCTTGTGTGATGTATTTATGCAGCACTTTCAGACACCATTTTTGGCAGGATTGTAACCTGTTCTTCACCTAAAGAAGCATGAGAGAAGTTGCACGAAGAATTTGAAGGGAATGATAGAGTGAAGGCTGTCAAATTTCTTACAGTCAAGAGAGTTTTAATTGCTCAAGATGAAGGAGTCCAAAACCGTGAAAGATTGTGTAGCCAAGTTGATATGGAAGCTGTCAACAAGATAAGGCTAACGGGAGAGTTTTGAAGATGGCAAAGCGGTGGAGAAAATATACTTATAAGCCTTCCTGCAAGATTTTAAGCAAAAGTTACAGCCATGAAAGAGTCTTGTGACTTGAAAAAGTGAGCCATTTTTTAACAAATTAACAAACTACAAGCTCATGAGCAGAGAATTTGTATGAGAAAGGAGGAGGAAGTTGTAGAAAGTGCAAGAATTAAGGAAGAAGCTAGAATCTCCAAGAAAAACCTTTAGGGGAGCATTGTAGTAAGATTTTTTTTAGATATTCTTTAGCAAATATATATTACATAATGTCCATTGTAAAAGGATGGTGAAATGAGAATGTCTGTACTTATACTTCTGGAAAGATTTTGTTGATAAAAGTCAGTTTTGCTATGACTAAGTATGGTTGGATATGGGCATCATTGACCTTTTGAATTATTATCTTTATATATGTATATCAATGAAATTCAGTTCTGGTTCCATTCATTTTTACTTTCTCTGCACAACACCTGTAACAGACATTGATTTTGGCTTCTAATAACCAATTGTGGTTCCTGACGAAGAATCTGTTGATTCTTTTGCATTTCATTTGTTAAACAGAAAGCACAATTTCTAATTCTGCTGAACATGTTGCTGTTGATGCAAATTCTCATTAGTTTATGACTTCAGCAGAGTATTATCACATCACTTACTTAGGCTCGATTGACTGATTGCTCTAATATATGCTTACATCAGGCATATTTGTTGGAAAATACAAATGCTTCAACAATAAGTTAATTTCATCGAGCAAGCCTGGTGATCATATTGCCAAATTATTGCAGGTTTTACACGCTTTATGGCTCTGCTGGTTTATCCACGAGAAGGACAGGACACTTGGCATTTCTGGAGCAATAGCTGCTCAAACTTTCCATAAAAACACTGTGATAAGCAAAAAGATACCATTAGATTACAACAAAAACATCATCTGCAGGAACAAAGCCAAAAGCTCGAAGGTTTTCAACTTATAGAACCATGCAAACACTAAGTGACTTAAGCACTCAACTCATTCCTATCGTTGGTTATCCCTCATGTAACTCAAAAGCTTTTAGTACATATTCATGTACCAGATCATTATAACCATGTGTTAAGGGTTAACGGTCAAGTTATCACAGGAAAGTAGGCAAACCTTCTGAAAGGGCTGCTTGGATAATTAGCCATAACTAGGAGATCAGTTCCATGTTTATATACTTGATCACATATGACCTCTTTTGGATCCCCTGCTTCTGTAAACGCTTCCACATTCACCTTTGAACACGAAAGCGTGAAAAGATTAAGTCATTCAAAGTTGAAGAACTAGATCATTGGTTACTGATAAACCTTTGATTTCTTTCAACAATTTACAAACTAGTTGTGACTTTAATTATAGTTATGTTTCAGATAAAAATAGGCAATTGATTTGATTCTCTTACATCTCTTTTAGAAGTTTAAAAATAATAGCTCTACGCTTGCTATGAAACTGCAGCAAAGAATTCAACTTCAAGTATTGGGTTTGTAGAGAAAGACAGAAACATGATTATATTCATACTCCTCTTGCAGCGCAGATACTCTTGGCTTTCTCACACAGACCCAACGATATCTTCTTGATTCGTTTCTGCATAGAGGTGATCAAATCTTGACCTGACACCAAAGTATGGAATTAGTGAAAAACAGTGAGAACACTCTCAAATAAGAAACTATTCAAACTGTAGTGTCCCAACTGATTTCAGCTCTAAATTATCTAATACATGCAGAAACTCAGCAAAAGATTGGAACTTTGTAGTTGTTCCTTTCATACCATGACACTAAACTATGCTACCCAATAGATCCAGATTTCAAAATTCCAAATAATGACAGCATTGACAACACAAAGAAAGAGCAAGAGGGAAAGCTTTACTGAAGACAAATGGGTAGCTGAAGCGACCCAAGCCAAGCTGTGCTGACCCATGGTTGAGATCAGGGAATGGCTGTGTGGCAAAGATGGTAAGTGATGAATTTGAGGCAACTTCTTTAAGATTCTCAAGCACCCAGATGAGTGCATAATGGCTATCATCGCTCTCATCTATGACCACCATCACCTTCTTCTTGAACCCCTTTTCTTTTTCCTCCATCTTAGAAACAGAAGTTAATGCTGAGAAAGAGCTAAGCTTAAGAAACAAAATCAGAAGCTAGAGATGCATTAGTTTCAGATAAAATGTAGAGGAAACTTTGATTATTGGGAAAGCAATACAGCTTTTGGTTCCCAGCATCTCTCTATATATACATATTCAATTTTATTTTTTGCTAGATATAGAAAACCAAATGCCATTTTTGTCCTCTTCAAAGTGGCATCTCTTGTTCCATTTCCGGAGATTCGCTGGTATTAATTAACAAACACCCCATTTTTTTTTAATGAACACATTTTCCGACGTATTAAAAATAGAGTGCGTGGTAATTAGATCCCGAGATTTGATGTTAATGCAATGAAATCATAGAGCTGTAAAGCCAGAAAAACAGAACAGAATAATCTCTCTATTGGGTGGCGTAAACTGACATCATCTTCAATGTAGTAAGAAAAAAACAAGGAATCTTTATGAGACCAAGAAAGCCACGACAAAAAAACATTCAAGAATGTGATAATTCATGACCCACATCAGATTTCGATTTGATACGCAGTAACAAAGTGATAATTTTGTCTACATTGTTTCCTTTTGGATGTTAAACCTACCCTGTATAAGGTAAGGTACAGGGCCTACAGGCAACTACTCTTTTAAACTAAAATATAAATGTAAATGCCAATCACTCCCTATTTTTGCCCACTTCACGTAAAACCTGTTTTCTTCTTTGCCAACTTGAAGGAACTTGGATATACCACAAAATTTTCAGTTGTTCTTGTTGGGTTATCCCACATCGGTTGTGGAAGGGGCAAGGGTGCTCTTGATAAGTGCTGGGAGATCCTCTCCCAACAGCCTAGGCTTTTGGGTTGAGAAGGCTCGCACCCAACAAGTGGTATCAGAGCCTGGTTCGGCTTGGGGCAAAGATGAGCGATGATGTCCAAGGATAATGGACAAGTTGTGGGGTGAGTAGTAGATCCACCCAGTGTTATCCGCTCAAGGGGGAGATGGTCCAAAGGCCCGATGTGGAAGAGGCTCACACTTGAGGGGGAGATTGTTGGGAATTCAAGTGTGAAGTAAGTCCCACATCGGACAAATCAAAGAGAGGTGAAGGATATATATAATGGAAAGACCCACACACCTAATAGCTTAAGCTTTTGGGTTGGAAGGTGGTGTCAAGCCCATGAAGCATATCCTTTCATGCAAAATGTGATCCCCCGGTTATCTGGACATCTCCTGGGCCTAACAATATAAAACCCACTAAATGGGCACCACAGCTACATCCTGCTATTACCAGTCTTCTTGGCATATAACTGTTCAAGCCGGTTCTACAGTTTTCTAGCATTAGTTTCATCTGCTATATGATTCTATCCATTATCATCAACCCACTGTCTAATATAGCCACACACCTGTCTATGCAACAAGTTCCATTCATCATCTGAAAATTTTTCAGGTTTTTCAGAAGCAAACACAGGTTCATGAAATTGCTTAACATAGAGTAAATCTTCCATTTTTCCTTTCCAAATAGCAAAATTGGAGCCATTCAAGTTGATCATTTTATTTGTGTTGGTTTCCATTTTTCCTTCAACACAGATACCCAACCAGTATGGCTCTGATACCAGTTGTTGAGAGAAAGAACACCCACACCTAGTGTGTTAGCATAACGGAAGCAATAAAATAATCTTTTTTCTCCCTGTTACAAATTATATACTGGTATCAGAGCCTCTTCATAGCTTTCTGGCTCTCCCCCATCAGTCAACAATACATACTCATGAGGAGGATATTTTTGTGAAGGATGAGATTGTCTCACAGATCTTCTCAATTCAGTATTAATTGGTGGTATTGGTTCAAGTAGAACTGGCTCAGCTGGTACATTAACATCAGCCTGTGGTAGAAAATTATTTTCCCTGTTCTCACCATTTATATTTGCATCTCCCCCATCATTAACATCCCTAGCAGGAAGTTCAGGTTCATATACACTATCATTTCTGGCTATTGGCTTTGGCTTGCCTTCTTTTTCAATGTCTTCAATGGTTTGGTCTTCAAAGAAAATAACATCTCGGCTTCTCACAATTTTCTTGTTAATTGGATCCCACAATTTGTAACCAAACTCTTCATTACCATAGCTTAGGAAGATACATTGTTTTGATTTCCCATCAAGCTTGAATCTTTCATCTCTTGGAATATGAACAAATGCCCTGCAGCCAAATACTCTCAAATGCTTGTATGAGACATCTTTCCCTTTCCAAACTCTCTCAGGAATATCACCACTAAGAGGAATTGAAGGAGAAAGGTTGATTAGATCCACTGCAGTTCTCATTGCTTCACCCCAAAAGGCTTTAGGAAGTTTTGCATGAGAGAGCATGCATCTGATTCTTTTTGTAATGGTTCTATTCATTCTCTCTGCCACCCCATTCTGATGTGGAGTCTTTGGAATTGTTTTCTCAAGCTTGATACCATGGTCTTTACAGTACCGCTCAAATGGACCCCTGTATTCACCACCATTATCTGCTCTGACACATTTTAATTTCCTGCTTGTCTCTCTTTCAACACTTGCATGAAAGTGCTTGAAAACATCGAGCACCTGATCTTTAAGTGCAGCTTACATCCAATGTTAGTCTTCAACCAAATATCTCCCATACCAGATACCTAACCAGTATGGCTTTGATACCACTTGTTGGGCCCAGGAGATGTCCAGATAACCGGGGGATCACATTTTGCATGAAAGGATATGCTTCATGGGCTTGACACCACCTTCCAACCCAAAAGCTTAAGCTGTTGGGGGAGGATCTCCCAGCACTTATCAAGAGCACCCTTGCCCCTTCCACAACCGATGTGGGATAACCCAACAATCTCCCCCTTCACACATCGGGCGAAGCCTGACCCGGCTTTCTGGGGGGTTGTCGGACCTGGTTCTGATACCACTTTTTGGGCTCGGGAGATGTGGGATAACCCAACAATCTCCTCCACAAGTGTGAGTCTCTTCCACATCGGGCCTTTGGACCATCTCCCCCTTGAGCGGATAACACTGGGTGGATCTACTACTGACCCCACAACTTGTCCATTATCCTTGGACTCCATCGCTCATCTTTGCCCCAAGCCGAACCTCGGCTCTGATACCACTTGTTGGGCCTAGGAGATGTCCAGATAACCGGGGGATCACATTTTGCATGAAAGGATATGCTTCATGGGCTTGACACCACCTTCCAACCCAAAAGCTTAAGCTTTTGGGTTGAGAAGGCTCGCACCCAACAGTTCTCAATAATTATGGAGTTGCAGCAAATCAACACTCCATTTGTTTTTTCTTGGTTTTCATAGACTAACTTAGTAAAAAGAGTTTTCTCTTCCTTCTAATTTTACTGACTTAAATTAATTAAATATTATTATTTAATATGATATTAGATTGAATAATTTATATTAATTTTGATTTAGATAATAATCAATAATTTTTTTCTTAAATAAGAAGGAAAATGCTATTGAGTGTGCATTGGTGTATATATATACAGAGCCGTGTTTAGTTATTGTGGGATATTAGGCAAAATTAATAGAGTTATAACTCTTTGATTTTCTTATTTATTTATTTATTTATTTTTAATTTTTAAGTTAAAAAAATTCACCTACAACGTTTTATAATTTTTCAGCTTTTTTTTTTTTGTAATTTTCAAAACCAAATTTATATGATGTATTTAACATCTCCTACTGTTACAAAGTACCAAAAAAAAAAAAAGCAAAACAAATAAAAAAAAATAAATTGCAAAGTTAAGTGAAAACAAATGATGAAATGATAAAACCAAAGATTTCGGAAAAAGTAATAATCACGCGTGAATATTACTTATTGTAATAATTTGCTATCAGAAATTCATTTTGAAAAATTACTTTAAATAAATACGAAAATTATATATATAAATAAAGAGGTACCGAGCGAGTAAAGAAAGTTTAGAAGAAAAAAGTTAAAATTTTTTGGGATAAATGAAAAAATAAAAAGTAGATATTATTTGCTTTGTTAAAATAGTTATAACAATGATTTAAAAGTAATACGGGAGACTAACAGCAATATATAATTATATTGACAAAAGATTGTTTTTCAAATTTAAATGGATAACTCTTAATATTGGCATAGTAGTCACATTTTTAACTGACAATTCAATTAAGTTATCATCTAATATTTTCGGGGGTTACTTAAAGCGCCCCCCACTTTGCTGGGGAGCCCCTCACTCAAATATTTTAAAATTTTTTAAAATATTTCTCGTATTTTATTATGAAACGGTTTTAGAGAATTGTTTTTTCAGTTCAAACAGTCCTTTAAAGCCGTTTTTCACTCTAAACGGTTTTCTTAAACCGTTTGACTCTAAAACATGTAAGGTATTTTAGGAACTTCAAAAATATTTAAGTGAGGGAGAGCTCCCCAGCAAAGTGGGGGGGCTTTAAGTAACCCCCAATATTTTCTCTACATCCTAACTTATGAACTATTAATATTTTGGAATTTTCGGGGGCATAAGGCAATTATCCCAATTGCCTATGGGCTCCAACGGATATATATATATATATATATATATCAAGATGATAAACACTAGTATCTAAGTGATCAATGATGTAACAAGAAGAATGGAGCCGTATCAAAATAGAGATGGTAACAAGAACAAAATGACAAAGAAACTAATAAATTAATGTATAAATGAATAACGTGTTAAATTAACTAAAGAACATTCATAATTGAGACAGTATCTCATTAGTGCTACGTGTATATTTATATATATACATTCATTTTTTTTTATATTTTTAAAATTTTTCATCTCTTTTTTTAATTACAATTTTAATCCAAAATTATAACATAAAAAGTGAATGTACAATCTGTGGTAGGTTGCAGATGGCTTGAGACTGGTGTTGAAGAGTCGGTGCTTGGTAACTTAATTTGTTCCATATATTGTGTAGGATCCCCACAATAATAGAGAAGAGAAGAGAAGTAGGGAATAATTTCTTGTTGAGAGTTCTGTCACATGCCTTCTACTATTCTATAACAGTCCAAAACGTGTTCATCAAATGCATCATCTTGCGTATAATTATTTGGTGGCCCCGGAGCCAACCTGTTGAATCTTGTCGGAGTCGATGTTGACCATTGCACGTTTATTGGATATGGACATGTCACTTGCTATCCTATAAACTTATTGGATTTGGACAAGTTTACAATAAATATTTATTTTAATTTTTTATATTTAAATTTTTATTAATTTAATTTTTTATATTTAAAATTTTTATTAATTTAGTGTCTTAAGCTTATTAATTTAATGTTTTATATTTATCGATCAAAATTTTAAAATGTAAAGAATTAAACTAATAAATTTAAATAATGAAAAACTAAATTGATTGAAATTTTATATATAAGAGACTAAATTAATAAATTTAAAATGTGATAGACTAAATTAATAAAAAATTTAAATACGAAGAACTAAAATAAATATTTACTCATAAGTTGACAAGCTTTAGCTTTAAACGTTTTTTTCTTGAGATATGTTATGCATGCCATTGTTTTTTTTTTAAATTTTTTTTTATATATATTTTCTTACATTTTAACTTTCTGTAACATTGAGATATGTTTGAAATTTCTTTAGTAGGTCCTATTTAACTTTGTTTTGTTTGTTTTACTTGGGACAATCTTTGTTTTTATATTAGATATGATACTAATTTTATATAAAGCTTAGAGTAATTATAATTATTTCTTTTAATTTGTGTTTTTATATAAATTCAAACATTTAACATTAAAAAAATCCTCCATCAATCTTGTCAACAAAGGAAAGTGCCTTATTCCTTTTAATTAAAGAGAGTTTATTCAACCATCAAGCATATAAAACAAGTAGTAAGGGTTATTTTAATTTAATTAGAAATTTTAAGTTTAAGTTCTTAAATGCAGTTATGTTAAAATTTAATAGGAAGAATTTTTATTGCCCTTTAAAGTCATACTAACTTTAAAATTGGCCAATACTCAATGTGATATTAAATATTAGTAGTTTGTACACTTAAAAAAAAAAAAAAAAAGAGCTCACTTCTCTCATTACTAAAAATGAAAAATGCTAGGTATAAATGTATTATAAGTATTTGTAGAAATAAAATTATTAAAAAAAAAAGAGAAAAAAAAAAGAAAAATTCAAAAAAAATTATATAAAAAGTGAGTCTACATATAGCATTACTTGCTAAAGATTGGATGTGTCTGGCTTTCTCTAGGGTTAACAAAATAAAACAAGGAATGAATCATATGAAATTCAAGAGTGGCTTTGCTTTATACGTTTTTGTTTATCTCTTTGAAAATTCTATATACTTATTCATTTTATGTATTTCTCATTTTTTATATTTCGATATATTTAATGTTTGTTAAAGTTTACCTCTTATGGAGTATATATATATATATATACACACACACACTATAAAATGTTGTTTCTGTATTCATCAAAGACATGTTGGGAGCAATATATATGAATTTGATCTAGTCACTCACCCAAAAAGAGAAGGGAAAATGATGGAATTTTGCCTTAAAATTTTTCCTCCCCTCCAATTTCTTCAACCAAACAACGTCACTTAAAAAAAAAGTCCTTCCTCTGCTCTCTCCCCACCTCCAAACCCCTCAAACCAAACAATATGCTTATCGTTTAGCTTCACAGAAATGTTTCTTATTCAATATCAAAAATTGAATGTAGAAGGTTTGATATTATTAAATGGCACTGTTATGGTTTGATGAATCTTCATATTGTATAACAAAGGACATCATATGGAGAATGAAACGTGCAAAGAAGTAAATGGTAAAAGAAGTGTTGGGAAATCATGCAAAGAAGTAAATAGTAAAAAAATACAGAACAATAAGTTTACATGGTTCGCTCTAATCGGCTACGTTTGCAGACAATGAATTTTTTAATGTTAGAATTGTAATTACAGAGAAATTACAAGGATTACCAAATGCTGAAAAGAAAATCCAAAATACTCAAAATATCCCAGATAAATAGATAGTTATTTTTGGATTGAGAGTTGACACCCTTTTAGGGGAATCAAAATACTCATGATAGCTACATAACGAAGAGGATAAACTGGGATACAACAGATCTCCACATAGAGCTTAATCACTCAATCCATTAAGTTCTTGGGATATTTTCAGACATTATTATAACATTCTAATCAACGCTGTTGGTGACTAGATTTTCCACATAATTATGATGAATAAACTGACGACAATATCACAATTATCACATTAAGTACAAACTATATCAAAGTTTTCATTATATTTTAAAAGAAATTTGTCATTTAACCTAATTTGCACTGAAATTTTAAAATTGATGAGGACAAATTAAACTTAATGGAAAATGGTGTTCATATCTTGTAAATTATATCAATGTTTTTATTATATCCTAAAAGAAAATGTTTTCAATAAAGGAATGCAAATGCCTTGCCAATATAAAAACAGGCAAAGAAAACTAAAATATGAAACAATCGTGACTCACGTAACAGACACCAAACACAGCTTCACTCTGAAGAGTGTTTGTACACTCTACGGCAACCTCTTGAGACCCTACCAAGCAAGGATCTGTTGTGCAAATTATATTTTCAATGATAGACAACTAGACTGAGAGGATAATGTGGCCCTCTTCCTTGGCGAAGCACTGAACAAAAAATAGAGGGACAGAGTGGCTCAAAATTCCAAAATGTGTACAAAATGCCCATAACTTCTTTATATGAAATCACTCAATAGACACCACCAAAATATATCCAACATGTATTTGCCATGTTCAAGAACATGTCAGCAAAGCCACATGGGAAGTTGCTTCGCAGGTAAGTGTACTATTCCCTATCCTTCACTCAACATAGGACTGAATTATTGGCTTGCAAATCAGTATCAAGTCATTTTCACCCTTCACTTGCTTCATAAATGTGAATTTTGTGCTTGCAAAGGGTATATAAATGATAAAGACACATACTTATCATCTAAAGTTTTTGAGCATAAAGTAATGTTAGATCTATGACCTATGAAGTACGTCTTCTCACTGGCATGCTTTGAAAATCCCTAGTCATCTCTTCCCCATTGTTACTGCATTATTGAATTTTAACACAACTTGTGTTAAATATAATACCAAACTGTTCCTGAACTTTCACTTATAGTTTTTAATTTTTAAGTTAAATTAATTTTTAATATAAAATAAGAGCCTTTGGATTCAATCGGTTTTTAATATATATATATATATATATATATATATATATGGCATAATGGTTTGATCCCTTTCTTTGCTTTAGAGGTAACCATCTGTTCACAAGAGTCACCGACGAAAGCTAACAATTTAGCATCTTAACGATGATTAGTTTGAAAGAAAACTTCATAATGGAATGCAAATGACTCAATTAAGTGTCTAGAGTGATAGGAACTCAATTCAGCTACTCTCTGAAGAGTGTCGGTGCACTTAACAGCAACCTTTTGAGGCCCTACTAAGCAAGAAATTGTGGTGTGCAAATTGGAGGATATAATAAGATAAGAATGATGAGCCAATTGTATTTTCAAATAGGTAATTATTGTAGACTGAGAGAATATATTAAAATAAAAGGGTCCTCTTGGGCCTCTTCCCACGTGAAGCCGAGTACAAAAAATAAAGGAAAATGTCGCACAAAAATCCCAAAATGCCCATAAAATTCTTAATTAAGATGCAATCATCTTCAGCAGACACATGAATATATCCAAAATGTACTTGACATATTTATGAACATGTGCCAACAAAGCAACAAGTGCGAAGTTGCTTTAGAGGTGTCTGATGCTGCTATCTAACATAGATACCTCTTGTTAATTTGTAGTGTTCTTCGTAGATCTTTCCTATTCCTTATCCTTCACACAATATAGGACTAAACTATGGGCTTGTAAATCAGTATCAAGTCACTTGTACTCTTAACTTAGTTTTCCATCTCCGTGAAGTATGGATTTTGTTTCCATTGCACTCTAACATGCCTTTACTCTAAGCAATACAATTTCCACAATAAATTAACTTTATGATGATTACCCTTAGCATTAATTTTGACTTCTAACTAAGTGATTCTTGATGAGGATTTTTTCAATGTTTTTTTCCTTATGGGTAAGAAGGGGACACACTTTGTATGAATTGAAGAGAGGTTGATCTCGAACATGAAACAATAAAAAGGTCAGCACCTTAAGTGTTAGGAGGGGCGTCAATCATTGAGCTAGCCAATCTCACTTTTTGAAGAACTCTTCATTTGAAGAGTAAAATTCTCATGGCAGAATATTAAGGGGGAAAATATTGTTGCTTCTTTTAATTTTTTTGCACTTACTATAAACAAAAGTACAATTTCTGATACTTCTCAACATTTTCAATTTTTTAGATTAGGTAAGAGTCTTACAAGTTGCTGCTTAAGGAAATTCTCGCAAGTTTAAGATTTTTGCAAAGTATTATCATATGAAATTATTGATGACGCCTCTCTCCCTCAAAGCCCATCATTGATTGGTTAATTGCAATATATTTTACCCACCAACACATGCTTTCATTCACCATATTTGTGGAAAAGTACAACCACTTCATTATCGAACAATAGTAAACAATAAATCTCACGAGACAAGCTCGATGATCATATTATCATATCATTACATCTTCTTCTCACTTTTTGGCTCTACTGGTTTCTCCACGAGAAGGACTGGGCACTTCGCATTTCTGGAGCAATAGCTGCTCAAACTTTCCACAAAGACCCTGTGATAAGAAAAAAGATACCACCAGGTTACAATAAAAACAACATCTCCAGCAACAAAGGCAATTGCTCCAATTAAATAAGAGGGTGTTGAATCTATAACATCGTAAACACACAGCAATAAGTGACTTAGAACACTCACTCAGAAGCTTTTAGTACATATTCATATATATACCATTATTGTTACCATATTTTATAGGTTAATGATCAAGTTATCATAGGAAAAATAAATGAACCTTTTGAAAGGGTTGCTGGGATAATTAGCCATAACTAGGAGGTTAATTCCATGCTTGCAAACTTGATCACATATGACTTCTTTCGGGTCCCCTGCTTCTGTAAACACTTCTACATTCACCTATGAACACGAAAGAGCAAAAAAAGTCATTAAAACTAAAAGAAGATCATGAAATGAATAATCATACTTGAAATTACAACTAGGTGAAGATAGGAAAGATAACTAGATAGGACATGAACAATATTGGGTTTATAGAGAAAGACATAAACATTATTATATCCATACTCCTCTTGCAGCGCAGATATTCTTGGCTTTCTGACACAGACCCAATGAAATCTTCTTAATTCGTCTCTGCATAGAGGTGACCAAATCTTGACCTGACACCAAAGAAAGAAATTTGTGAAAAAGAGAGAAAACACTCTCAAACTTGAAAACTGTTCAAACTGAAGTGTCCCAACTGATTTGACTTCTAAATTTTCTAATTTATACAGAAACTCAGCAAAAGATTGGAACTTGGAGTTCTTCCTTTCATAACCATGAAACCCAATAGAGTAAATTTCAAAATTTTCTTCAGATAAAGTCAACGACAAAGAAAGAGCAAAGAGTGAAAGCGTAACTGGATATAAATGGATAGCTGAAGCGACCCAAGCCAAGCTGTGCTGATCCATGGTTGAGATCGGGGAATGGCTGTGTGGCAAATATGGTAAGTGATGAATTTGAGGCTACTTCTTTGAGATTCTCAAGCACCCAGATGAGTGCATAGTAGCTTTGTTCACTCTCATCTATCACCATCATCACCTTCTTCTCGAACCCCTTTTCTTTTTCCTCCATCTTAGACTCAACTAAGCTATGAATAGCTAGAAACTGCAGTTAAAGCTGAGAAAAGCTAAGCTAAAGAACAAAATCATAAGCTATTGGTGCAAAAGTTTCATCTGAAGTGTAGAGGAAACTTTACTTCTTGGGAAGGCAATTGACTTTTGGGTTCCCAGCACCTCTATATATATTCAGTTCTACATGGTAGGGTAAACAAGGTAACTACATTTTGACTATAGAAATTGAAACCACTTGCTATTTTTGTTCTCTTCAAGTGGGATCTGTTATTCCACTTCCCAAGACCTCAAGCAACTTTGGCATAATCATAATTATTAAATTCACGATTTGTTTCGATCCGGAATACAAGATAGAAAAAAGAATGTGCAATTTGTGACAAAAAAGTAGATTTATTATTATTATTATTATTATTTAGTTTTTAGTATACTAAAACTAGGTATGTTAAGAAATATTGTGAATTATATTATTTTATGACACTAAAACATAGGTATGTTAGGAAATATTTTATGACTAAAATATTTGAGCATAAATCTATGCATGAGTAAAAAAAAGTTGAAGAAAATCAAGAACTGAAGAATAGGTAACTATCGGCGTACTAAATTTGTTCTTGATTCTGAGAAATTAGAGCTATAAAACCAAGAAAACAGAACAGAATAACCTCTATCTAGGAATGCGTTAACTGTCACAACTTTCAATGAAATTAGGAAAAAAAAATGGAATATTTCTGAAATCAAGAAAGCAACGACAAGAAAAACATTCAAGATTGTGTTCGATTCTTTTGCAAAACATGAATTCATGACCCACTTGTCTGACATCGGGTTTCGAAAAAGATCGGTAGTATTGAAGTAATAATTCTTTTACATTATTTAGAATTTTAGATCTTCGATGCTTTTGCTGACTCTGCATGGTGAGGTAGGCAACTGTACTTTAGCTAAAAGTTGACATCACTTTTTATTTTTACCATTTCACGTGAAATCTTTTTTTCTTCTTTTGGCAATTTTTCTTTTTTTTTTTTAATAAGAGAGTTTATATGTGAATTTATTTATACCCATTTTTTTTTAATTTTTCTTTTTCACATCTTTTATTTTTAATTTTAGCTAGATACTTTAGAGAGTCTCTTTCTACAATTTGAATTGAGACATTGGGACTGACTCAAGTGGTATCTTATCTACACCAACCTTTTCAGTCCCCACCAACTCCTAATACTGCAACAATTTTTGGTGGAAGGCACTATGAGTTGGAAGCTTTTTGTTGCTCTTAACTACTTTTATGTTAGTCCAATGAATTATTGAACCAAAGAATGCATGTGCAAATTACCAGAACAAAAGTTGGTATAAAATATTTTGGGAAAAAGATTCTTGTAGAACTTTGTGGACTTGAAAATATGAACATGTAATTCATGCTTGTATAAATTTGTAATATATTTAAGCAAATTGAGTCCCAGAGCATGAGGTTTTATTTAGTATTTTAGTGAATTAAATATCCTATATGTTACCTAGTTCAATTGGTTTGAAATGATTCAATTATACTTATATAAATTAATAATAAAATGATTTTTTAAATTTAAAAATCTTAATAAAAATTCTAAATATCAAATAACATATTTTTAATAAAAAATAATACGATCATCGCAAATAATAAAATAAAATAAAATAAATTACATTACTCTTTGAGGAGAAAAACCGATAATTTGGTTCAACTAGTGCACTCATTTCGTTTCAATCAGATCCAATCTTGTTTTTTATAGTTTGGTGTTTTTCTTTGTTTTATACTCTCTAAGCCTGTAGTTCATGGTTCAACAATTCAATCGGTTGGTTCAATCTAATTTTTAATTTATTATATTTAATTAAAGAGAACTCCTTCATTCTTCCTCTTATCTACTAATAAAAATGAGGGGTTTAAATAGAAGTGTTATAGTTAATATATTATACTAATTAATAATAATTTCTTAATCTATATATAAAAATCTTAAAATTAGGATAGTTTTGAAATAGAGGGAATAATAATATTTATTTTGGGTTAGGTTTGGGTTTCTGACAATTCAGTTTGCCTACTGTACTATATGATCGATCACTAAAGAGTTGGTTGCTGTGTCCACTTTTTTTTCCAACTTTATATAACCATATATGCATTTTCTCTCACATGGATGCCTCAACCGTCTTCATCAAATGCATCATAATTGGTGACCCCATCCAACCTCTTCAATCCTATCTTATAGAGATAATATTATAAATAAAAAAAATAGAAAATATAAAACATAAATATACACGAATAAATTTATATATAACATAATTCAATATAAATATATATAGACATATCAACATAGTTTTGATATTTTGTTATCCAATAATCATATGTCTTTGAAATTTGTTAGAAAAAATTTATTATTCGTCGTCATAAACAAGTGTCACACTTGAAGCTGGAAGAATAGGTAAGTCTAAACTAAAATAATATTTAGTTGTCACTAAAAATTAGAGAACAAATTACGAACACCATTTTTAACCAAAACATATAATACAAAACAATAGATATATAGTTTCATATCAATGGAAATATATATATAAAAAGGAAATTAAAATCGAATTGGTGCAATGGGCCAAAGTGCCCAAGTTTTGAGTGGGCCCAACATTGAAGTGTTAATTCTCTGATTTTTATACAAGCAAAATTCAAAACAGCAGGTAAACACTGAAGGGTACTCCAATGAAGGATACTTAAAGTAGAATTATCAGTAAACACTGACTAATTCTAGAGCTATCAGAAGGTAAAAAGTTATAATCTTGTGATATTTGCAAATTCAAAACTTATCAAAAGATGAAATATAGAATTAAAATAATTGACTAAATTCCAAAACAGTTGCGGTGGCTGTCAGATAAGCTCATAATTGATTTTGCTGGTGTTTCTTTTATTAAGTTGTAATGTTTTTTTTTTTTTTCTTTTCACACAAAAAAAATAATTGACTAAATTCTGAATACAAATAAGAAAAACAAATTGGAATGATAATAAAATAAAGGTGACATGAAGAAAAATCGTCAACAAAGACATGAAATACATTCCAAAATGTATTTGACATGTTTTAAAACATGTCAAAATTAAAGCAGCAAGAAGTTGGAAATTGCTTGTTGTCTGAGTGTGTATTGTTAATTGCTGCTATCTAAGACAGATAGTGTTGGAGCTTCATAGATATTTCCTATTCCTTATCCTTCACACAACATGGGACTGAACTGTTGGCTTGTAAATCAGTATCGATCACTTGTAATCTTCAGTACTTGGTTTTCCAATTCCATAAAGTGTGGATTTTGCTTCCAAGCACTGAACTTGCCTTTTACCCTAAACAATCCAAAGGTATATTCCATTTTTTCATAATAGATTAACTTTATGAGAGTATCTTTCAGCGATAATTTTGACTTCAAACTACCAGTAATTCCTGATGAAGAACTCTTCAGTCGAAGACTAAAATTTTCAGCGATATTATTGTTTTTTCGTTTTTTATACTTCTGCACTTGTTAAATAGAAAGCATATAATTTCTGATTCTTCTCAACATTTTCGTTTTTATTAATTAGTTATAAAAGTCTTATTATTATTTAAATTAGTTTTTGTGGAGTATTATATTAAATTATTGATTACTTCTTATTATTTAAAGTTCATTTGAATTGACTAATTGCAAATATACTTCACTCACCAACACATGCTACGTTTAGATTCGTCATAATATTTGTCAGAAATACAACCACTTAAATATCAACTACAGCCAAACATTAAATTAATTTCATCAAACAAGCTTAATGATCATATTTTCACATCATTGCATCTTGTTGGGGCCCTTCTGGCTCTGCTGGTTTCTCCACGAGAAGGAGGGGGCAATTGGCATTTCTCGAGCAATAGCTGCTTAAACTTTCCATAAATACGCTGTGATAAGACAAAATATGCCATTAGGTTATAACAAAAACAACATATGCAGGGACAAGGGCAAATGCTCCAATTAAATGATAGGGTGTTCAACTTATAGGACCATGCAAACAGTAAGTGACTTAAGGCGAAACTAATTCCTAAAGATGGTTATCCTTCGTGTATGTAACTCACAAATATCTTAGTACACTTTCATATACCTAATTATTGTAATCATGTGATATAATTCAAATTTGTTATAATCAAGAAGACACGTAGTATATATAACAAAAACTTTTGGGTCATGTCATTGACGGAATATCTTTTAACTGTAGTAAATCTGTATTCCATATGTCATAGGTTAATGATGAAAGTTATAATGGGAAAGAAAATGAACCTTTTGAGAGGGTTGCTGGGATAATTAGCCATAACTAGGAGATCAATTGCATGCTTATGAACTTGATCACATATGACCTCCTTCGGATCTCCTGCTTCTGTACACGCTTCTACAATCACCTATGAACACAAAAGCACAAAAATTAAAAAAAAAAAAATCATTACCAGTTAAAGAAGATCAGGATGGTGAGAATCATATTACAACCAGATGAAGATATAAGTAGATCATTGGTTACTGACAAACCCTTGGCTTCTTTCTTTCAACAGTTCACAAGCTAGTTGTGACTTTAATTACAGTCATGTTTTAGATAAAAGATAAGCCATTGATTCTCTTATATCTGCTTTAGAATTTTAAAAATAATAGCTCAGCGCTTGCTATGAAACTGCAGCAAAGAGTTCAACTTTCAACCATAGAGAGGCATAAACATTATTCTATTCATTCATACTCCTCTTGCAGCGCAGATACTCTTAGCTTTCTCACACAGACCCAGCGATATCTTCTTGATTTGTCTGTTCATTGAGGCGATCAAATCTTGACCTGACACCAAAGAATGAAGTTTGTAAAAATCAGAGAAAGTACTCATAATGGTATCTTCATGAATATATATCCACAGAAAACTGATTTCAGTTCTAAATTTTCCAATACATGCAGAAACTCAACAGAGGATTGGAACTATGCAGTTGTTCTTTTCATGCAATGAAACCAAATAGAGTTAAAGACAAAGCATAACTGTATGGAAATGGACAGCTGAAGCCACACACACCAATCTGTCCTGATCCATGGTTGAAATTGGGAAATGGCTGTGTGGCAAAGATGGTAAGTGATGAATTTGAGACTACTTCTTTAAGATTCTCAAGCACCCAGATGAGTGCATAGTAGCTTTGTTCACTCTCATCGATCACCACCATCACCTTCTTCTCGAACCCCTTTTGTTTTTCTTCCATCTTAGACTCAAACTAAGCTATGAATAGAAGCAGAAGTTAAAGCTGAGAAAAGCTAAGCTCAAGAACAAATCAGAAGCTGTCGGTGCATAAGTTTCAGCTAAAGGGTAGAGGAAACTTCAATTCTTGGTAAAGCAATTGACTTTTGGGTTTTCAGGACATCTATGTAAATATTTATTTTAATTTTTTAAACTTTAAATTTATCTCACACATCAAATTCATTAATTTAGTTATTCAAATTTAATTTTTTTTATAATTTAATCTCTTAAATTTATCAATATTTTTAAAGTGTGAAAGATTAAATTAATAAATTTAAAAAATTAAACTAATTAAAATTTTAAATGTAATTGATCAAATTAATAAACTGTGATGAATTAAATTAATAAATTTAAAATATAAAAAAATAAATTAATAAAATTTTTAAATATAAAAGTACTAAAATAAATATTTAGAAGGTAAACAAAATAACTAACTACATTTTGACTAGAAATAGAAACCATTTGCTTTTTTGTCCTCTTCAAGTGGAATCTGTTGTTCCACTTCCCGAAACCTCAATCAACGTTAACATAGTTAAATGAGTACTAG
This sequence comes from Bauhinia variegata, assembly GCA_022379115.2. Taxonomy (NCBI): domain Eukaryota; kingdom Viridiplantae; phylum Streptophyta; class Magnoliopsida; order Fabales; family Fabaceae; genus Bauhinia; species Bauhinia variegata. The sequence continues at coordinate 18,207,201 of CM039426.1, read as the reverse complement.
ATTGGATGTTGATTCTGAGAAATTATAGAGTTGTAAAACCAGGAAAACACAAAAGAATATTAATCTCTCTCGGTGGGAATGCACACAAAAAATGGAATCTTTATGAAATCTAGAAAGCAACGACAATAAAATATTCAAGAATGTGATATATGATCTCTTGCAAAAGATGAAATCATGACTTACTGATAGTACTATGTAGACAACTTGTGAGCAAATTAAAATGTGTACGTCAACTTGCATTTCTTATCTAAATATGCAAAATCAAAATGACAAATAACCTAATAAATTAATAATGATTCCGCCGTGTTAAATTAATTAAAGAATTCAGACGGCATCTCTCTACAGTTCAAGTATTGGTGTACCATTCAACAATATGTAGTGGAAAGCCAGAAGGTGGAATTATTTTGTTGCTATTAAGTTATTAACTATTTATATATTGATTTTTGGTCGAAACTATTTATACGTTAGCCCACTGAATCATTGAATTAAAGAATACATGTGCAGTATAATATAACCAAACGGTCCAAACTCGCATAAAATTAGTTTAAAGTATCTTAGAGAAAAGATTCTTATGAAACTTTATGTGGACTAAAAAATATATATATATGAAGGGAAGTATATATACATGGGATTGATTGATGCATGTAAAAATTTGTAAAAGATTTAAGCAAAGTCCTGTAGCAATTTGAGTATCATTTACTATTTAGAAGTACTTGAATAAAGTGCTTTGTTGAAGTGTTGGTGCTTCTTAACATTTTTCCATGTCTTCCCCACAATAATTGAACTCAGAAATGGGATTAATTAGCTTGTGACAGCAGTGTTAAGCATGAACATAGTTTCTATAAGAAACTCAAAGGAATTTAACTAAAAAGTATTGAAATTGAAATTTTATTTTAAATTACTTCAGAAAAGTTTCTAATAAAATAACCTAAAATTACATAATGTTGTCTAAAATTAATAAAAAATAACCTAAAATTAGTATGAAATGTGGAAATATATTATAATAGCTGAGAGATGTTATGATTAAAATACTTAACTATGCTCATTTAAACCTAAATTTAAGTTTCTTGCGATGCAATATATAGTGAGCCCATAAAACTTTGGATTGCAACATATCATTACCAATCACTTGTCTGCTGTCTCTTTTTTATACAACCATGCATTTTCGGACCGGTTCCATAGCGCGGTCACATGGGATGCCTCAAAAGTTAAAGAGTCCAAGGTACGTGGGTATTAAATTTTACAACCCCCACTTTTAGCAAATACTACCCCCAACTTAAATTTTTTTTGTAAAATTCTAAAATTGTCCTCCCATCACCCATTTGGCCACTACCCCTTTCCCTTCTCCCTTCATTCCAAAACGGCCTTGCACATGTGATTATATGTTCAAAATAGTTGTACACAGTCGTTTCAAAAATTAAAATGGCTATGCACATCCGTTTTAAAAACTAAAATAGATATACACAGTCGTTTTGAATATGAAATCACATTAATGTTAAGCGTGTATTCAAACGGATTTGAAAATCTGTTTTGTTGAGAATAACAGCGTTACACGTCCGTTTTCAAGACACAAACGACTGAATAAAGCCGTTGTGGTTGGGGTTCACCAAAGAAGTTGATAATGGTTGTCGGAGAGGGGAGGGAAAGTTGAAATTTTTTTTAGCTTATAGGGGCAATTTGGTCATTTCTCAGTCACGGGGGTGGCATTTATTAAAAATGGGGGCTGCAAAATTTAATACCCAAGGTACGTTCATCCAATTCATTATGTTTAAGGTAATTGGTGACCCATCCAACCTGTTGGATCTTGTCCGAGTCGATCCAATGGCGTAAATTTATTCGAGATATATGCACGTTTTTTGGTATTTTAGGGGTTGCTGTCCTTTAAACTTATGAAAAATGCTATTTACATATTTTTAAGTAAAATAAAAAAAAGTGAAAAAATTAAAATTAGAGAAAAAAATAAGTGAAAATAATAAAACTTAAATTTGAGCTGGTGGTCACTAAATGGGCTGAAAAGCCCAAGTTTTGAGCTGACCTAATATTAAAGTCTAACCCAAAACACTAATAATAATTAAGGGGCGAGCATTGGAAGGAGTTTCTTGACATGGGCTTCCTTTCAATTATGAGTTGTAAACTTTCTTGGCTAAGTTGGCTTGATCATAGATTGGACTGGAAGTTTCTTAATCCTAACTCAGTGTATTAGGGGCAATTTGATTTGGATTCGAGGATACTAAAACCTTATTTGAAATTACGTGATTACATTAAATTACATATAGAGATATATTACAAGCACAAATATAAATCTACATTTATTTTTGCATTTTTTTATTTTTCTTTTTTTTAATCTTTTACTTTTTCACTGTATACAGTCGCACACATATATAGGGACACTTGTTTCATTGACGTGGTTTCTTTACAACAAGAACAGTACAGTTGGCATGATGAACACAATAGTTGCTGACGCTTCCCAGAAATGCCCTGTTCCAGAAGAAAAACAATCTTTGAATATCCAAAGACAAAAGAGAGCAAACTACAAGAGATAATCCTTGATTCAGGACATGTTTGATTATTTCGAAGATAACATCATTGATGGTCACATATTATAGACTTTTTCAATGTCCTTTTTGTTAGCAGTAATGGAACCTTAGATGGCTGAAGACAAACATGACATAAAAGCTTGCTATCACGTCTTAAAGGCCAAAGTCTCTTCCCTAATTCAATTTCAACCTAATACATGAAACTTCAAACATGGATTCTTACTAAGCATTTGAGAAACATTTGTTATAGTTAAGAACCACAGAAACAAATGAGATAAACACAGAACAGACAGGAACACAGGAATTTCAGAACCTTTGCAAAGCTCCGCGGCTATGGCTGCCAAGCACAAGTAATTGGACATTAAGTTTCTCCACTGCTTCACATATTGCTTCTTTAGGATTCCCAAACTCTGTTTGTGTCTCTGCAACAACCTATATAAAAAGGGCATGTGCCATGTTCAATTAGTAGCTTCAAAATAGATGAAACCACTCTCGAGCCTTCTCTTAATAGAACATCGAAGGAACTAAGCAAAAAGAGGGTATACCCCATGTTGGGCACAGGTTTCCTTAGCTTTCTCCAAAATAGCTAACTTCACCTTCTTTTGATTTTCTTGGATTGATAGAATCAGCTCGGGAGCTGTAAAAGAAACTAGTCAAACTTGAGTTAAGAATTTAGAAACAAGATTAGTATTAACCAGAACACAAACAACTGAAGAACAAGGTTTTTTAAGATTAGATAACCTACGAGCAGCACCAAAGGAGGAGGCATAGGTGTAACCGAGATCCTCAATGGATATGACAGAGAAAAGAATGAGCTTAGAATCTCTTATGATGGAATGTTCCAGATTCTCCAGCGCCCACTGCAGAGCGTAATGGCTATGCTCGCTTTCATCTATTGCCACCAACACTTTGTTCTTCTCATCAACCTTCCCTGCCTCCATCTTTCACACTTATTCTGGACTCTTCTTTGGAGAGATCGGGCTTGTGCTGTTACTGTACTTGCAGTTGGCTCTGGAAAATTTGTTCTTCTCTAATAATAGAAATTGGTGAAATGCATTGTACATTTGGTTGTTAATATTCTTATTAATTCTTACGCGATTATTAGCAAGATGCTGCAATGGAAACATCAAAACAAGAAGCCAGCCTCCACGCGTACCCTTGTGCCCAAATGTCAAAACCCAGTTATGCCTCTGCATGCATTGCATGTACGGCACAACCCTGCCTCCTATCTGTGCTTTATATCAACTCGTCTTTAGTGGGACCCAGATCACCTGCTGTCGTGGCATTATAATCGATCAAACAGCTGTCATTATGTCACGTAGTCAAATGCCAGGCATTTAGCTATAATTCATCTCTTTTAATGGTATTGTTTGTCACTTAGCCCAAATTTGGTACAGTGAATTTCAGAGTTGACAATACATTTTAATTTTACTAGCAAGTTCTTATTCTTCATTTTTGTAAATCTTATTCAAGTGGTATCTTCTAAATTATCCAAAGGGACTGGTTTTTTCCCTCTGTAATTCTTAAAATCTTAACTCATGGCTTTTAGCAGTACCTCTCACAGTGGCAACGTCGAAAGAAATATGACTGCTGATATAGCAGTGCAACCCAACAGCATAGATACCAGTAAAACAATGATTAAATGAAGGTCTAAGACAAAACTGAGAGACTTCTTTTAATTGCAGTAATTTGCTACATTCTTCATTACTGAGCCTTCTTTTCCCCTTTCCAACCCACAAGCCAAATTCAAGGCAACCAAAGGAACAATTACCTACTTTTAATGTTTCGGACCTCGGCAACCAGGAAATCCTCTCCATTGTGATTTCAATTGGTGGCTAAATTATTTGACTCTTCATTTCGAAGAAATTTTACAAATTTAGATTTCATCTCTGCTGGGATTCGAACAGGACGATAGTTTTTGTCAAGCCAAACTGCTGTGGCCTTCGCTTCCAAAATGGGCTGCCATCAAATTCACCAAAAATCAAGAAAAATCCTCAAGAATTTGAAGAGAGACTCATGTGTAAGTGATAGAGATAAAACCTCTTGGTTTGGCAGCTTAAATATGAAGTGATCAAAGTACAAACGAGCAGCCGAGGAGCCAGAAATTCTAACCTTTACAACAAATCTGTCTCCACTCTGGTTGCAAATACTTACAATGAGAACTTATACTGGCAAATAGAACTATTCTACTTTACAAGACATCATATGTTTATTTATCTGTAGATTGCACTCCAACATATCAACCAGAAATGACTAAAACTTAGAAAAAAAAAAAAATAAGGCTTACTCTTAGAGGAGCAAGGAATTTGAGTGACAACTCTGACAGAGCCAATGCATCACCAGAGCGAGCCACAGCATCCGCATTTATTCCAATGCTTTCCAATAGTTCATGACGACCTTATCAAGATATTGATAAACAAGTCATCGGTTTATGCATGTAAGGTAGGAAGTTGCCTTTTTATTGCAACTCAATGTAGACGAGAGACGATTAGCGAAACAATGCAGGAAAAGATGATAATAGATCTGCTTATTATGGAACTCAATGAATAGCAAACATTCTCAACTATGAACACTACAAGAATACAAATCAATGAAAAGAGGGAATATTTCCATCTCCAACAACATGTACAATAAATAGCCAGGAATTGGCAAAATCTATCTCGAGCCAACTTCAAGGTTAAGTCTTCGTTATTTATGAATGACATGGTTGGATGTGACAGAATACTTCCCAAAAGTCTGAAATTGCACAAATAGGAACAAGTAACCACTCTTCTAGAAGATTTCAGCTTTCTATAGCATACATATATATATGACTAGGACATGTATTTTTCATGAATGCACGAGCCAGCGTTAATAGTTTTGATAAATGTGGATAAGCAGGCAATTACTTCTGATCTTTAACAATATGATGTATTCTTAAAATCAACAACTAACTAGGCAGCATCATTGTCCTCAAAATACTTTGATAATTTTACACATCATGCGGAGTTGTAGAAAGATTTAAAAGTTTACAGCATCAGTTAGAAATGGTCTAATAAAAAACAAATAGACAAGTAACAGATAGTTAGCATTGCTAACAACTGAATAGTATCACCACATAATGTCTCACCGTGTTGGCAATAACTCGCATAAACAGCATTATTGACCACTCCATACTGATCCAGTTCATAATCACGAACTTTTAGTTCAACATCAATAAATCTGCTCATTCTGCAAAATGACAAGGGAAATTTTTATACCTGTTAGTACGATTTGAAGATTAAGATTATCTATACATCTTGAAGATTCAGTAGATTGAAATTCTCATTGCCATAAACTCATCCAAATTCTAACAGCATAACAATGCAGCCCATATGGAAAATTCACTTGGTTAAAGGGTATCATAGAAATTGTCAAAATCCCAAAAAACTGCGTCCAATCAAACGGAAAGCCATCACCAAATCAAAGGGGATCGATGCAGATTTCATATAGCAGAGTAAGAAAAGTAGGTTAAAATTTACGACTAGCCCACCAATTGCAAACACTGAAACTCTTACTGTTTCCCAGCTTTAACATGAATCGCTACAAGAGAATCTCCAGTTGACATAATTAACAACAATAAAACATTAAAAAAAAAAACTGAAATTGCAAGTACCCTTTTCCACCTTTGAGATCTAAACTCAATGGAGAACTGAAGCTTCTCAACGGAAACAGTGATCGGAGACGTGGCAGCGGCGTGAGCCTCGTAGGCCAGTGTACAATCGGGAATGACGGAGAAGGGTGGCTGAGATGAGAAGGAAACGGTGTCGTTTTCGGAACTAGAGAAGACATCATTGTAGTGGCGTGCATAGAGTAAGCAGATGAAAATGGCTGCAACATTCTTGCTCAGAGCACAGGAAGTCGTGAATTTGAGGATTTTGGAAATGATCGGCGATAGGATCCACGCAACTGCTTTAACCGTTCTGTAGTATTCCTTGTTTCTCAACTACTTTTTCTTTTTTTTTTTTTAAATATTTTTATATTTTTTATCAGCTTTATTACTATTTTATTTCTTTCCCCACACTCTGTGATGAATCATTTATTTTAATATTTATAAAATTGTATGCTTTATAAATTAGACACTTTTTTTTCTCAATTTGAAAAAAAAAAAACATTAAACTTTAAATTCGGGCAGGCCACCATTTTTGTTGCCTAAATTGCTAGCTCATTTTTTTTTTTTTTTTGGTTCGAGTCTTGGCCAGCTCATCCAACTTGACACCCTTAAAAACCATACAACTCATATATTATCCAACTTTTTTTTCTTTTTATTTCTTCCAATCATATATTAACAAATTTTGCTATGATGTACCCAATTTAATATATATCAACTTTAATGTTTCTATCCCTAGATTTGACATTCAAATTGTAGTAGGTATCTTTTTGGTTAATGTATTCCTTTTATATCTCTCATTATTATAATATAGGCATAAATAATTAAGCGGAGTTTGATTTACCCTTAATATTATTATTTTGGCACTTAGAATTCAATTCATCTTTTCTTCCAAATTGAAATTTTTGTTCCCTATTTATCTTTGACAAAAAAAAATATATATATATAGGCATAAATAATACATTCACTTTGCATAGCGAATGCAGTAATTGATATTGGTTAAGTTATAGGGTCATCAAGATAACCACAACTATATAAAGCCAACTTGAGGGAAAAGGTTAAGTCACGTAAAGGACAACCCTGTACTTCAAATATTTTATTAGTTCAGCCATAAAGATCTAGCTGTGTATCTGCAGTACAATCATATAAATATTATAATTTTTAGGATCAAATCCATTCTCTTTATACACACTCTTGAATTAGTATATAAAAAATTTAATAAAATTATTATCATTTTATTTACATTGAAAGTTATCATAAAATTTGAAGTTTGAAGATATTTTAATACACTCAATTAGCTTTTCACAAAAATATCGGTTGGTATGAAATATTATCTGTTGCATGTGTATAGAGAGAAGAGTTTGTAGGGGTACCCCACGCGTCAACTCCAGATCTTGCAGTACATTTTCTTGCTTGCTGTTTATATTTGTAGTGTCTCTATTCTACCTGTCCTTATACACAATGCAATGTATTTGCGCTTTCACATTTTGCTTTATCCAACCACTACCACTTCAATCACATAACACATATACAGATGCCAGCTTCACTCTCGTTCATCTAACTAGAATTTTCAATTCCAAATGTGACTACAAATTTCATGTTATGGGGTCCCAGATTGTCATGTCACCGACAATTTTAGAAATTAGATCTTTCTTTTTCATTGATTATCATGCTCACATTGTCACCATCAAGTCTTGTGCACAAGAAATGGATTTATCAATGATTATTTTAAATTCTACAATTAGATTAAGATTAATATTATTATTTGTACATTAATTAATCTCATATTATCTTAACAAAATTTAGATATAACCTAACAAAGAATATTCAAGTGAGTTTTACTAAACTTAGATTTTCCAATAAAAGTATTGATTTAATAAAAATTAAACTGAATCCTAAAATATTTTAAGTTAAAAGACTCTTGGATTTAAAACTTATATTTGTTAAGAAAATTTTTATCATTCCTTGTTACAATTTTAAATAAAATTCTACACGTGTCTCAACCAAAACCAAAATATTAAATTGACATTATCTTTTATAAGCCTTTTTATGTTTGTGTTCTTGATATTTCGTTAAATTGTTAGTGACATGAAGAAGTAACTGTCATTCTATTTATGATTGCTAGAAGAATCCCATTTCGTGGATGTGGTTACCAATAATTTTCCCACTTTTTGACCATCAATCTAAACACATGAATAGACCATTCCAAACTAGAATACAGTGATGATTGGCAATGGATAATGTGCAATAATTGTTGGCTAATAATTGGATACCAGCTGCATTAATGATTTCAACATTTATTTGTTATGCAGAGTTTCATTTCACACTTAGATAAAAGTAATTTATAGATATCATATAGTTTTAGAAGGCAATAGAAACCAAGATTTGTTATTAAATTGGCCATGTTGGGTTGAAATAACAAGAAGAGAGTCCTCCTCCATAACCTTCTCCTGCCATTTTTTCCATCTCTTGGATTGCATAAGTGCTAGTGCTCTGCAACACAGATTAGACACTAACATGAGAATTAATGTTAGTAATAAGCTAATCACTGCTTGAAGTTCACTTGAATCATCCATGAGAAAGATATAAAAGAAGATCTTTCTCATGCATTTCTACTTTTCTTGTGTAGTAAGGCATATACCTGCATGGTTTCAGATGCATACATCTCTGAAGTGTTGATATCGAAGTACATACTTGCTGCTGAAAGCTTCAGGGACAGAAACTGAAAATAATTGCAAATCTTAATTTTTATAACTTTTCATAATATCTAAAATAAATAATATGAATATATCACAAAGCACATAGATTTATTGTAATAAATGATGCATTATTAAATAGATATATATTGCAATTATTCATTTAACAATTTATGTTGTATCATGTTATTTAGCGTTCATTTACTGTAGTCATATATGTCTATTCAACTGCAATGAATTCAAGCCAATCGATCACGAGCTAACCTCAATCTGTTGCTGCAGTGATTGAACATAGTTTATTATCACATCTAGCATAACTGCCATTCCCATTGCCTGCAAAGTTCAAATCCATGAGAAGGGTAAAGGAAAAAGAAAACTAGTAGCATAATAAACAAGCATGTTAATAAGCTGGAAAACCTTGTAGCACCCTGGAACCAAATCCTGCAAGCACTTCAGCTTCTCATTGATCTTCTCTCTTCTTACCTAGCATCACCAAACAGAACACTGTTAGATATAAATTCTGGGTTTCTGTAGTTTCCCTGAAACTTTTCAGTATTAGCACCAAAACATGGCTATTAGATTTGAGATTCTCCATAACAATTTCTATAACAAATTAAGAGAGAGAGAGAAAGAGAGAGAGAGATTGAAACTATATACCCTTTCTGATAAACTGTGGCTATCAGTAGCTTGGCCTCTCTTTGCCCTTACATGGATCACTTCCTTTGATTTATCTTCAACTCTGCCATTGTTTCTCTTCCTTTTGTTTCCTCCCACAGTCTGCAGAACCAACATCAAAATTTATACGCCATAAACTTGGAAAGAATTTCCAAACCATGTGATATTTTTCTTGACCTTATTCATTTCAGCAGAAGCAGTCCCAGATACTGGAGAAGAAGAAGAATTGCCTAAGCTCTCTGAAAGAGACACCATCTTGACTTGCTCATCATCAAATCCAGCTCCATAGGCAGAGCCTGATGACTGAAACATTGGGATGGGATTTGGGTAATCCTCAGAACGATTGAAGGCTTCAAAAATAGGAAGATTATGGTGTTGACCCAAAAGGGTCTCAGTGGAGAGAGGCATGAGTAAAATTCTCCTCTTTGGTTATGGGTTTTTCTTCTATGATGTCTTTCTGTTTAAAAGGGCTTTCTTTCCATGCTTTCTCTTATTTTATATATTTATTATATTATATTAATGTAGTAATATACAATTCTTTAAAAAAAAAAAAGACTTTCTTAAAAGTTAGATACACAGAAGACTATAGAAGCCTACATATATTAAGCATCACTATACACGACAATATCATAGATTATCACATCAAATTTCTTAAGAAATACAAATATTATTGTTAAGAAACCAATCAACTCAAAACTTTAGTTCTGAGAAGGTGATAATCAGGTCTCGAATGATGTGTTACTTTGTTTTGAAACCTATGTTGGTCCTACGTTACCTGAAACTTTAGTTCATGGCTGTTACTTGATTGTACAAGATACAATGTACTATCAAGAAGCTCGAAGGTGGAGGGTCCAATACACTTTCATGATCACCACAAAATACATGCATCAATCCAAAATTAAATTGGGACAAATTTTTTTTAAAATTAATATAAATAATTAAATTAATAATGAAGAATTCATTGATGGGTCTCTTGCAACCAGATTTGATGTATCACTCTCCTATAATCTGTCCCTACATTGAATTATTCTTCCTAATCAAATATTAAAAGAAGACTTTGAATTTTATTTTAAAAATGGAATTTGAGTGCCATTTTTAGCAAAAGTGTGAATAAAATTGCTGAGGAGAGTTGGTTCGATTAGTAAAAAGATTAAATTGCTTCAATGATAGGATTTATTTTTAAATTTTATTTATCTTTTAATAAATAATTTATAAATATCATTGTAAATTTTCGCATAAACATATGATATGTTTTTTTCTTAAAATGAGATAGTCTCATCATCAAATACTTCATTCAATGGACCTGGTATAGCTTTATAAATAGAGAAGCACCTCAAATAGAGTCTTCACAATCTATAAAATCACAAGCAAATTTTTACCCAAAATTTCCCATTAATGCATTCTTTGTGTACCTAATTTTCTGATACTCCATCCCTCACAAAATAAAAATGTACATGAATAGGGTTTGGTTGGCACAAATTGTTGTTAACTCAGAATAGTATCAATTAATCTTACCATTCATGATGCGATCTTCACCATAATGGGGCTTTGATCTTTCTTGCCCCACCCTTATCCTATTGTCACCCATTCTTCAAGTTCTTCAAAAAGTACCAAATCTTTTAAGTGGGGTTCGCTTGTTGTCAACTTACCTGTTCTTGTTGGAACAACAAGCACCTCTGATTTATCATCATCTCCAAGTTTTTTTGCTATAATGTTAGTGATAGAATGAAACATGGACTGTCATTCTCATTACCCGAACTTCCAATAAGTTAATAGAATCAAATGCATACACCTTAAAATTTGTTGAGTTTGGTCTTGACTTCTCTATTGGAACTTCTTTCAATGAAAATGATGGGCAGAAATAAAGTACTTGCTTACAAGTTATTAGATAGGGGTGTTTTTCAATTGAATCAACTAATTAGTCAATTTGAAAAAAATTATAAACAAAAATTTTATTATCAATTTGGGATTTCAAATAATTTGATTTAATTTATAAATAATTTAAAATCATTAATTTTTGTCAATTTGTCAAACTTTGTATTGTTCTTTTGTAGTTTGGGGTAGTTTAAATTTTTATTTTTAAACTGACAAAGCAAACTAAACGAATAATTAGTTCGATTTGTGAACATTTCTAATATTAGCTAAGTGGTAACAAATTGAACAAAGATTTTTTTTAACCATAAATCATGTTAAAATTTTAGAGTTGTTTTTGTTGAATAAAATCTATCAATTATTACTTTTATCTTAAACAAAGACTAATCTTATATTTAGATAAACAGATCAATTTCATTTAAATCTTTTCACCAGAGGAATTTGTTAAGAGTTTCAACTATCATTCAACCTCGGACATGAATGACAAGATCAGGTTTTCGGATTGGGTCATGACAAATACATAACAGTTCTGTTGTTGCCTAAGGTAGTAAATCTCTCCTACATATGAATAAGATACCTGATGATTGATGACTGTCCTGCCACGTCAACAATATTTTCGTTTAAAAAAAGAAAAGAAAAGATGAGGATGAAGATAATATTGATGTTAAAAAATAGTAATAGCAATAGCCATGACAGTGGTGTGATTGTGACACGAAAGTATAAGAGAAGGGATCATAAACAACCATGATAGCTAAATTAGCAAGAATAGTCACGATGCGATCTATGGATGGTGACTGAGCCGAAAGCATGAGACTAACTAAGCATTATCCACTGCATAAATTGCTGTGAGTCATACAGAGAAATACAATAACAAACAAATCAAAATAAGTTGTAAATTGTTTCAAAGGTAGAAGTGTATATGTAATATATCCTGGGCACAGAAATCATGAACACAATCATAATTGCTTAAACCATTTTCACAAAATTTTCTTCTTTTTTTTTTTCCCCTTCTCTGTCTTCTGTTAACTTTGATTTTCCCATGGCAGCAGCTGACGATTTGATATGCACATCGTCGAAGACAATCATAGTTTGCAGTTTGCAGCCTCAGAGTAGGAACTTCTAGCAGTAGATGTCAAACAGAAAATTTGCATATTGGCATCAAGTAATATGGGCAAGGTAGTTATCCCAATTCAATGAGACTTTTGCTTTGCTTCTTCTATATAAAACATAAGCTGCAGACATCCAGGATGGAAACTAATGATTAGTGGGGGAAAAGAAAAAGAAAATAAATCCATCCCAGAAAACCAAGTCGAGTACGATGCTAACAATTTCATACCTTTGTTCCAACGTAAAATGTTACAAACATGCCACCTAGAACAGGCAATCCTGTGTAACAGAATATTCGGATTATTTTCAAATTGTATTTAACTGCACTAGAGTGACATGGTAGGGGAATTTGATGTACCTTCTTTGTTAAGGAAAGAAGAAAGCAACCAGTTAATGCCTCTTGGTCCAATAACAAAACCAACAAGATTTGCCACCTATCAAGAAGAGACTGAGTATTATGCCCAAAAGCCCAAAAATAGATATTGATTATATTTCTCCAAGAAGTGCAACAACATGCTGAAGCAAAGTTCAGAATGCACAAAACCAAAAGAATGTTACGTGGAGTGGTTCAGAAATATAAAATTCATAGATAACAAAGATTTTCGGGTGCATTGAAGAACAGACCATGAGACAAGTAATTGTGATTGCACCAGTAACAGCAGCGAGTTCACGAAATACATATTCACCGAAAGCACTTTTGGCCTGACAGTTAAATGAAACTCCAAGTTAGACAACTTATGAATTTGGAATAATTACAAATTTTAAAAGAGGAAAAGTATGGAACTTGCTGAACTGTTTTAGCAACATTGACAATATACATATTTATCCAACGTCCAAACAATGAGAAAGAAAGCATCAATTACAATAAAAACAGAGAAACAGTAACCACTAGATTCTGTCATATTTTACGATTACGCAAAAGCAAATGCCTCCGACTGAATAAAATTAACATATTCGGTACCTTTAGTTCTATCCCAACAAAATATAACCAACAAGCACCTAAGAGCCTAACACACAACTACATCAGTTGTTTATCATAACCCCACTTCTCCTTATTCAAGGAGTCTTTGGTTAATAATTAATACATGTGACAGGAAAGTTGTCCCATCTGATTTTAGATAGCAGCAAGTACAGTTGCCTTTCCTTCAAGAAATAAATATAACTTTAATCATCAATCTGTATTCACCGAACTAGCATGCTAAACTAATAAGTTGCAAGTTCAATAGACCTCTCGCCTTAATATTACACTAATTTCAGGGTTAATATCATAACTATTTAGGGCTAATGATATTCTAATACAATTAATTAGATTATCTATCAAGACCAAGATCTCAAACTTATACAGGAAGCAACCAAGATCTCAAAAGTAACATGAATACCTAAATACAATTAGAATAATCATGATAATTGAAATCAATTGAAGCAGATTAGGAGGCACAGAATGATTTGCATTACCTGAAATGCTTTGGATGCTGATTTCAAAACCAATTCAGGGATAAAGAAAAGGCACGTCAACCATGCCCAAGAAATAAGTTTCCTGTCCAGTGAGAATAATCAGATATAAAGTAAAATGTCGAAAACTACACTGCTCCTATCTATGGAATCAATAGAAGCAAAGAGTACAAAGAGGAAGTACCACTCTAAATCATGCCAGATGGCAACAAATGTGAATATGACCCATATATTGATTAGCTTTTTGCGAGTACCCCCAAGGGGAATGTACAAGTACCTGGAATTCTTGTCAATCAATTGTAAGTCATTATCAGGGGAAAAAGGAGTAAGCAATCAAGGTAAAGAGTTCATTGCACCTCACAAGCCACTTGTTAAAGGAAGCATGCCAATTTTTCCAAAAGTTTTCCAAGTTGTAGCAATTATTGATACACTTCGGCATATTCTCAGGAGCCTCAATGCCATTTATCTACAATTAACAATTCCAAGGAAATGATTTTCTAGAAGGATATTTCTGCACATTGATACCAGATGCTTAAAAGTTGCACAGCAAGTAACATACCAGAGAACAGAAATGGAAATAGCGCCAAATAAGCAAAAATTTTAGCCACATGAAGTTTAAGACCTGAAACAAATTAGTACCATATTATTACAAAGCATGTGCTAAATTAGCTTGTTATGTAGACAATTAATGTCATCCTGTTCACAACATGCTTCATATATATCATTATTGCAAAACTAGTCCAATAATCTAGAAGAATCACCTCTTACCCCATATCCAATAATGAACACCTCCAAAGGAGACAACTGCTTCCACAAGCCACTGATTGATGAAGAAATGATTTTAGCTACGAAACAACAAAAATGGATTGAAAAATTAAATGTACAACATGAGGTTTTGCTAAGTTCTAAGGAACTTACCTAATTGCAAAGGCATTGTAGTAAAATAGATGTGTCATTAGCTCCATGAGGAGAAGACTAAATACCCAACGAAAACCATAGAAAATCACATTTTTAAGTGAATTACTATTCTGAGGCGCATCTAGCTGTAGGAATGTTAAAACGAGTATCATCATTCATCAACAACAAGACAGAAAGTCAAAATAACCACTCAAAATGCATGACAATAACTTACAAAACAAAGTTACAAACATTACTAAAGCAGGGCATCTATATCATCAGCCAAAATTAAAAGGGAGTAAATGTAGCTATGTCTTAACAGTTTAATCGTAGGTTAGAAAAATTAGTTAAAAAAAATTAATAATTATTGCTTATTACCAAACAATAACAACCTCAAGACTAAAGTTGTACATGCTAAAAGCTATTAAATGTGGTTTAGTGGTGTGGGGTATGGGTAATTTTCAAGAGGTCAGAGGGTTTGAACATCCTAATGTCATCTAATCAATTAGAGTTGTAAATGTTATATTTCAGTTCTTCATTCTTAGAATCATAAGAAACGTAGATCAGACAAAATCACTATGGCATTAATTCTCTTTCCCAATTCAAACATATATATGTCCCTCATACCATGTCTATTTTGAGAAATGACAGGATCAGTTTCCAGTTCATTAATTGAGGTATCATAAAGACGAGGACAGTGCAAATGGAAGGAAATCAAGAATTAAGATTATACCAGAAAATTTAATTTACAGTGACAGACCTGTGAGGCAAAAGCATTGAAGCTCAGTATTGGACCAGCAATATAAAGTGGTGCATATACCAAATAACAGAGGTAGATGGTATATGCAAACTTGTCATGTGAGACACTTCTCTCCTGGTTATGCAAACAAGGTTATGAATTGGAGATCAAACGTCACATATTAGCAGGAGTGTAATTAGCAGCTATCCTAACCTGTAAAATTTGGTAACAAGAAATCCCTGATCTGCAACTATGACAACGTTGATGATGCTTCTGCAATTGCCAGATAGCATATCATTGTCAAAACTATTCATGAGAATACTATCAATAATTGAAAGCACAAAACAGCATACATAAATAAGTAAAAGATTCCTAGAGCAAAAGTAACCAACAGGTAAATCACAAAATGGGTACTGGACATCAATACTGCAGGCTGGCAAGTTTCAAGCAATGCAATGCTTAGGGAAACATCAAATTTGACTGTTGAAAAACCTTAGTATAATATCATAGTAGGTTGTGAGTAGAAGAAAATGAATCGCAATGAGGTTGTGCTTCTATGCTAGAGCAAATAGAATGCAAAAAGGACATAGACACCTAAATAACCATGAGTACAGGCATCATTACTTGACCTTATTGTAATTGTTGATTGAAGGATTCAAGCCACAATATCTGAA
This sequence comes from Bauhinia variegata, assembly GCA_022379115.2. Classification (NCBI taxonomy): domain Eukaryota; kingdom Viridiplantae; phylum Streptophyta; class Magnoliopsida; order Fabales; family Fabaceae; genus Bauhinia; species Bauhinia variegata. Next base: position 18,190,924 of record CM039426.1, on the reverse strand, counting down.
AAATAAACCAATATATTCTATACGACACTCAAGAAAATATATGTTGTTGATGTAACATTAAAACATATCCTTCAGGCCTCGAAAGGGGGGGGGGGGGTGGAAATCTTAGTGGCCATCAAGTAGGAATAAAAAACTTTTAGAATAAATTAGTTTCAAAATAACACACTCAAGAAGAATATAATACCTTCGGATCAAAATGAGAATCTTGGTTTGCCCAATGATAATCAAATCCAAAGCTTATCATCCGCAAAACAACTGTCACAAACAACTAAACTTAAAAAAAAAGAAGAAAAATCCATATTGACTTCATTTTTACTGTCATACATGATGGCATACAAAATGGTAATGCAATTGCAAAGACATGCATATTTAACTTGTAACAGCACAATAAGGATAGCCTCTGAAATTTCAAAGAATAACAAATGTCTTCTTCTGACCCAATTGCATATGCATGGAAAATAATGAATATGATATTCCGAGAATAGAAACAAATAAAGAAGATATTACCAAAGTTGAAACAAATATGCCACCTAAAAGTACCCCTGTAATTTTCCAAAAATTCCCATTGTTGCCTGTAACAAAAATACATCAACTTAAATACAAAGAGAATCGATTATGTACAACATATCAAGTATGATCACTGAGTAATTATAGCCCATGACCATGTTATACATCTCACCCAAACATGGAGAACGAATATCCTTCACAAATACGATTGCAGATAAGAAAAAATATGTTGTAACTCCAAAGTACAATAGGAAAGTACTTCTTTCGTGCAAATATCTGCATAAATATAAACTTAGTTATATATAACATCTATGAGAAGCATTACTAAATAAAATGGTAAGCGAATTATATAAACAAATATTCACATCATGCATTTAATCCTTTTTACCTTAGAGGGAAATAGCTTTTCAAAGAAAATAACTAATCTGATAGGACATGGAATAAAGATTAAAAAATAAATAAATAAATTAAATTAAAAATAAAAATTAACAATACAAGTCAAAACAAGAATAGTAATAATAGATGCTTCTGCTAAAGAAATATCGTAAAACTTATTCATTTCTCCTTTCCACGCACCTTTACCAGAAGAAAGTTAACTGTAGCTATTGATAGGATAAAAATGATGCTACAAAGAGGAAAAAGAAAAGAAAGTTAGAATTAAAGAAGTAAGGACAGAGACAATAACAAATTCACAATTAAAACAAGAAAACACTAGATGGGGAGGAACATACCATGCTCCATGCAGATATGATAGGTAGGTCAAAGAAAATAAAAGCCAGACAATAGACATCCCCTTTGCTTTTAAAATAAAAATTGTTTTCATCGTCTTGGCCAGCAGACTAAAAATTCCGAAGACAAGGGTAAGAATAGGTAAATTTCTGCGAAAATTCCTCCACTGAGCATCTGAGAGATCCTTTATTCAAAACAGAATATCTTTAATTAGCAAAAAGACCAAAAAAAAAATAAAAGAAGAAAAAATGTATGTTAATTGATTATTTCCAGTCACCCCAACAGAAGGAAAAGGGGAGGGACTCGTCAAGGGAACCATCTCTCTCAAAAGTTTAAGCTATTGCGTGAAAGCCCAGGAATGACTTTATATCTAATAAGATTCAATTGACTAAAAATCAAAGCTAAAGATAGAGGAGAGAATTTGATATAGAACTATAAATATAAAGAATGCCTGTAGTTCAAGATTGTTCAACCTTTCCATACAAAAAGAAATTATAACAAGCTTGCACATTGGAAAATGCCCCTCATTTGATCAAACAATAAAGGTTAAACAGCAATGGTTTTGATAAAATGATTATATGAACTGGAAAAAGAGATTGCTAGAGAGATCATACATTGGGGTGACGAGATATCAGCCATCCTGGACGTAAGCCATATATTTTTTTGTAATGATCTATGAAATCAAACCAAAGCACATTGCTCATTACTTAAGCAAAGGGTATAAGAGAACCCAACAAAAACCAGATGAAACACGAAGTAGGGCACAATATCATCAAAATCTAGGCTGATGCATAAGAGACATACCATGAGAAATTTGAAGGGAACGACGAATGATGATGACATAGAAACCTATTGCATAAGCTATCAGCAAGTACAACTCCCTTTGCTTCCACCATCCATTCCTACTGCCGTTATTGTCTTTATTTCCATGGGAGATGTCCTTGTTCGTGACTGAAGTTCCCATTTGCTATTTCTCGTTAACAAATAAACCACTGCCAGGTAATCAACCTTTAACCACTACCAATTTCATGTTTCCACTTAAATACGTTTGGAACTTCCCCTATAGTAGTAAGTGGTAAGTCTGGCTGACCACTTCGAAGCTCAAATGTTGAAGGCAAGACTCCTACAATAGCACATAAAGTGATGTAATTATTCAGAACATGATACAAATTTATAATACACTTAAAATAATTCCCAAGGACTATAATTATGCCTCCAAAATCTCAATAACTATGCTAAGAATAAAGAGTTAATCTTGAATAAGATGGTATGTTTTGAGCTAAACATAACAAAGCTGGAATTTAACTGAATACTGTAAGGACTACAAAGTGAAAGGCTGAAAGCTTGAGTTTAAGATATAAGATAACCAAATAACCACATAAGAATTCGTATTTTGAAAAATATATAAACTTTAGTCATCATTCTGCGAATGAATTAAATTTGTGTGAGCTCCCAAATCTTGCAAGACAAAAAAAAATAAAAATAATAAATAGCAGAGCAGAGCTAAATGTCGATCGTAGATCAAAAATGAAAACGGAAAACTAAAAGGTAAAGAAAACAAAAAATTTGAAAGAAGCTAGCATAATTAGGAAAGAGATTTTAAAGCTGCAGCAGGAAATAAGAAATGTGAGCAAAATGTGAAGGTAATACGAAAGGCAAAGAGAGAACGATAGACAACCTGTGAAAACAGAGAAAGTGAAAATCGGCGTCAAAGTTGCCGGAATTAACAGGGACCACCGTGTCTCCGCTTGTTGCTCGTCACTTCGGTGAGATGGGAAGGAGTAGCTGGAAGGAAACGGCCGGCTACAACTACAAGTAATATTAAACGCACCGTTTTGCTTTCGTAATCTTCTCGTCTTTCTATTACATATCATAGGTTTTGCGGTTTACCCAGGCCCAACGGCCCAAAGTTCAGACTCAACATTCCAATTCGTCTATTTAAGCTGTTTATAGTCTGGGCCTAATAAACTATCCAGGAAAGTTGTCTGCTTCAATATATAAGTCAATATGATTGATACCGATTAATCTAACTCTGCTCTTAGCAATTTAAGTAATTTATTGATTTTTAGGATTATTTCATTTAATTTGAATCATTATTATAATGTTTATAAGGCATTGAATCTTTATGCATTCATCCAACAAGGAAATTACACTAATACATTTAAGAAATTAATAAAAAAAAAAAAATTGGTTAAGTAAGAAAGGACATATATAAGTGTGTGTGTGTGTGACACAAAAAGATTTGGTGATCATCTCTAAGGATTAATGGATTAGTTATTAGGTATCATTGAGATTTAGGTTGAAATTTTATTGAGATTAGGTAAAACAATATCAAATATAAGACATACCATAAAGGGGGAGTTGCTTGATGCACTCCCCGTTTTTCTCTGATGCACTCTCCTTTCCTTTTTTTTTGTTTTATTTATTATTTCAAAAATGTTCCTCACTCAATTGTTTAACTACCCATATACAGTCCCCTAACTTCATACTCCCCTTTAAGCAGCATCACACTCCCTCTCTCACTCCCTTTCACTGGCGGTGACTCCATAGCTAAGGAGAGTAATTTTCTTGTCCTCCCACCTTGCACACTCCCCTTTCCTTCCCTTTCATTTGTGGAGTTGATCGAGACACTCCACTAACAAAGCAAACTCGTAGCACATTCATTTAATCGGAAGGGTAAGAAGAAAACCAAAGGTGTCACACTTTTCATTGGTCGGCATAGAGAGAGAAAGTTGTCCAACTTGAGGGTTTGAAGAAAACCATATACCAAGGAAGATCCCTTCGACTTGTGGTTGGATTTGATGAGTTTGGTTGCTACTAGTGTTGGAATGTTTTCTAGTTTTTTTTTTAAATTTTTTTTGTGCAAAATCAAAGTTAAACATCCGAAACCACCCCCCCCCCCCCACAAAATTTTAAAAAATCATCTCCCATTTGGATGTGTATATTACCAATCTTGGTCAAATTTGGACTTATACATCTGAATGAACCCATTTTGAGGCAATTCGGATTTGAATTTGCCTAGGATGATTATATTCATATTTATAGATCCGAGTTCTATATCTTTGGCGTTTTTCGCATACTAAAACTATTTTAGTCAATCTAAACTTATTTTTTCTGATTTTTCAAATTTAAATCACTAAGGACACAACAAATAGAGATGAAAGTAACACAATATATATGTTTTTACCACCTTAGAGAGCTTGATCATGGAAAATGGGGAATGGATGGTTCCTTAGCCAAAAATGATGGGTTTAGGTTTGAAGGGGAGTGGGCGTGAGGAGTGATCAAGTGGGGTGGGAGTGGGTCCTTTTTTGGTTAAGGGGGAGATTTTAAAAAAAAAAAAAAAATCGAAGAATGTTTTAGTCATTTCCAATGGAAGTAAATCAAAAGAACGTGGAGTATGTTAAGCAACTCTTAAATAAAAGGTTATTAGATATAATATAAAATTATTTTTGAATCAATGAGCCTTTACTTAATTAATTAAACCTTTAAGTTAAATTACTCCATGACAAAGCTACACATTAGGAGAAAAAAATGTGGCAATCCAAATGTACACAACATTATGCTTCATATTTTTAGTCTATATGTAAGCAAAAAAGTTTGATCTTATAACCTTCTAGATATTATCCAAATCCATTAAGTTCTATACAACAATTGGCTTTAACTTATAAGTTAATCTTTCAATAAACTAGCACAAAACTACCAAATATTCTATTATAATTTTTGGAAATTTTTATAATTTTTTAATTCAATCTTAATTCAAAGACAGAAAGTAATAATTAGCAAACTTTTCTCAACAAAAGAAACCTTAAAATTATAAACTCAAAACTCGTCATAGATATTTATTGAAGTAGACATGTTGTTCGTCATCTCAGCATCACTCTCACCGGAGAAAAGTTGGAGTGGACGTATTGTTCATCATCTTGTAAGAAATGACCAAGAACAATGTACTTGCATCGTGGGTTAAAAGTCATAAAGAAAGAAAATGCCTTGTTGAAGGGGTCGAGTTTGTTGGCATATGTAGTACACCAGAAGTGACAATTTTGCTGAGTGCCTATAAACCACGCATGTAATTTTAACATCAACCATATGCAATGAACCTCAAAGCCACAATCAGCAGAACAATTATTCTTACCATAAGCTCCATTCTTTTCTTTGTCTCCAACTCCAAATCAATTAGCTCAATCCCAAGTGGTTGTTACCCCGACAAAACAAACACGCATACCTCCACAGAGTGCATTTGTTTTCTTTTTTACTTTCATGTCAAAATTAAACTAAGGAAAAACTCCAAAATTGCTTTATATTGTATTTAATATTCCTCACACATAGGAGCACTTATATCATATGTTGAAATTTTAATTTAATTAAAAAATTGTAGTTAAGAGATTTAATCTTCTAATTATAAAATTAAAAAAGTTTTGATATTATATAAAAAACTGATATAGTCACTCAAAAACCTTAAGCTATTAAAAAATATCCATAAATAACTTTTATATTATATTCACTAATTTAATATACGAAACTAATCTTTAAACAAAACAAAAATATTAATGAATAAATTTCTTTCCATAAAATCAACTCCAAGATTTAAAGTCAAGACCTTAGATCACAACCTACTTCGTCTGAATCCATAGCACATTATGCATATTTTGACATATGTGGTATATTGAATGCTGGCCACAATTAATGCAAAAATTTGCTCATGATTAAGAATTTATTCAAAGTGTTAATCTATTGCAAGTCACAAGCATGAGCACACTTTCCTTTTATATTCAACTAAAGGAACAAGACAAAGGCATGTACCAGCTCCAATTTCAGCCCTTTATGGCAAACTCTTAATTCTTTTTGAGAAGTGACATGCACTTCACGAGAGAAGATCATTTCTAGAATTTGAGTCCTCTAATAATTAGTTCTTCATATTTTTCAATCTTTTCAACCTCGGATCCTCCATTATCTTTTTTCTTCTCTTCTCCCCTAGAATTTCTTCATAAGACAAGACAAGTTGAAAAGGAAGGAACACGCAGGAACTCTCCATATATAGTAATACATTACTGAATAAAGACGATGAAACTCTTCAATAAAAAACTCACCTTTAGTTATTGGAGTTGGTTTAGTTAGCAACTATCAAATTGCATGCTTCATTTATTAGGGTTATATTCAAATTTCGTAATAAATAGTTATTATTTATGAGAAAATGGTTTAATAAAATGGTATAATTTTTAAAGATATTATTATATCTTAAAATTAAACTCAATTATTTTTTCATGTGCTTAAGATTATACTAAAAATTTTTAATTTATAAATTAATAAACTTGTTATTCTAGTATCTTCAAAAATATATCACTTGGTTATAAAAATTTAAAATAAACTAAATTAAAAATAATTTAGTTTATTTTACTTTAATTAAATTATAAAAATATAATTACATTAAAATTTATTAAAAAAATTTATAATTTTTATTTAAATCAGATAACGTGTGTGATTTATTAAAGGATGATTTTAAGAACTTATCTACTCATCTCTTACGTGACCAAGTTATGAATCTTTCTCAAGGCACCATAGATTCATGGTATTATCAAAAGTCCAACTGTAGACAGAACACTGTCACCTCGTACTGTACACTGACATTGAAATTATTGACCTGCTTCATTGCCTCCGGTGAGAGACTCACCATACTTTCTATTTTCCACGTTAAATGCTCGGTTGTATTCGCTTAAATCTTTTGTCCAGTCAAAGACGTATCTTATTGTAGAACAATTTAGAAGCACAAAGTGGATGAATTCATTGTTTTCCTCAAAGATCATAATTCTTTACGACCCTTTCCCCACAAGATCCAACTCATACTTTTCTAACATTATTATTATTATTATTATATATAGTTAATCGATAGTTAATTGATAATTCTTTTGAATGGTAACAATATTTCTTTTCCAGGATATATGATTGGCCCTTTGTTTTTAGGTAAAGGGATACATGAGGTTTGAATATCACTATGGTGTCAAATTGATGAACTTCGATGAATTTGGATGGAAGTTCGGATTTTTTTTATAAAAAAATATTAAAATTTCTCAATATTGTTTGATTATTTTATATCATTGAATCTAATATTTAAACATAACAATCATTTAATTAAATAAAATAAGAGATTAAACATGGTCTAACAGTGAAGGATTTAGATTATATTTAAGATATCTCAATTTAATTCTCACATATACAAAAAATAAATAAATAAAAAATTTATCTAATACTTACATGTTTTTTGATCTCTAATCATAAATAAAGTTGAACATCTATTTAAAAAGTGTGAGAATGCTTAAATGTAAAATAAGAATATGAAATTCAAAAATTTTATCTTAATAATTTACATAAGTCATAGAGAAAACTTAAAAGGAATTGACTTTATGACATACCCACTTTGATTCTAGGTTGCATCATCCTATTAGAAAAGAATCTTTTTTTAAATCAAATCAAGCCCTGTCTTTGGAAAGCCTAATCACAATTTAATCCTTTTCTTAATGACTAATCATCCCTTGTACATGCTTGCTTAGTGAGAGATAATTAATATAATTTGGATGTTTTGATACTTTACATAACTAATCTTTCACATAGGACCCACATAGAAAGGGTATAAATCATATCAGACTTCGGTACTTGGATTAGCCAAAACATAGCCTGCTGTGCACTATAGCACCAAACCCATCTTGGAAAATTCTGTGGGAGGTACATATAAAGGGCATAGAGCATATAGCCACACTCTCATTGGGTCTGGCTTCTAAATTCTTCTAGGCTAAAAGCTCAAACCTTGCTCTAGTCTATATCATAAACTTAACTTCACCTTGACTTTCACTGCTCTTTTTAGCTAGCTAGCTCTCCCAATATAGAAGAGCAGCTTGTGTAGCATTTTCTACTGCAGAACCCCACAAGAAGAGCAGCCATGTCAAGTCCTAAAGAAGAAAGTGAGCTGAGAAAAGGGCCGTGGACTCTAGAAGAAGACAGCTTGCTCATACATTATATTACCCGGCACGGCGAGGGTCGTTGGAATATGTTAGCCAAAAGTGCAGGTATAGATTCTTTCTTTTTCTTGAACTTGAAGATTGAAAGAATAAGTTCCGTCTTCCACTGTTTTCTTAATCTTAATTCTCCTCTCCAACATTTCAGGATTGAAGAGGACAGGGAAGAGTTGCAGACTGAGATGGCTGAATTACCTGAAACCAGATATCAAAAGAGGGAATCTTACTCCACATGAACAGCTTTTGATCCTTGAACTCCATTCCAAGTGGGGTAATAGGTAATTTATGTTTATATTCATGATCTTTGAACTCCGTTCTAAGCACAGACATAGATTTCCAGCAGTTAAAATTCTTGTAGCTGCTGACATGATATCAAGTGAGCTACTGGACGTGGAGTCAAGTCAGCATTTATTGGAATTTTGACTGCAAGAAATCCCAATCCGCGAAGTATACAATTGTACCTTTTTGAACTGTAATTTGGTTAACGTGTTCTGGTTGCTTATTTTGGGGTAGGTGGTCAAAAATTGCTCAGCAACTACCTGGAAGAACAGACAATGAGATTAAGAACTACTGGAGAACAAGGGTGCAGAAACAGGCACGCCAACTTAACATCGAATCTGGTAGCAAGAGGTTCTTTGATGCTGTACGATGTTTTTGGATGCCAAGGTTGCTGCAAAAGATGGAACAGAACTCGTCCCCCTCCCCTTACTCCTCTGTGCCAAACATGAACTTTGGCAATTCAGCAGAAGCTTCAATACCAAACACTAGACTTCCATCTCTGTCTCCATCACCTCCTCCACAAAGGGAATTCATTGATGCTGCAAATCATTCAAGCTCTATGTCTAATGGCATCAGCAATTTTTCTTCTGATCAGTGTTCGATGAAATTCTCTCAGATGCCTGAAATATCAGAACACCCAACTGGTCCTTTCCAATTGTATGAGCACAATGTTCATCACAACAATCAAATCCAAGATAATTGGTACATGAACACCAATAGTTATGGCATGGAAGGTGTAAACTTGGATACCCTTTCAATAATGGAAAGCTGTGACAATATTCCACAGCTAGATTGTCACACTGGAGAGAGTGATTGGGTGTTTGGCATGGGTGACACTTTATGGAACATGGATGCAATGTGATGGTATGAAGACAATTACAAGAGGAGGACATGGCGTACATCTTATTTCCTATCATAGGTTAGCGATTGGTATTTCCTACTGTCAAAACTCCTGAAGTTGTTGATCTGACTCCAAATGAGTTACGTGATGGATCAATTAGTACATTATATGATTTATCTAATGACCCATATGGAACTACATCAATGATTACAAGAATTTTGACTACAAAGTAATTAGTGTTTAATAAATTATTTTATCAAAAAGAGAAAAAAATCAAGATTCATATTATTGTACTGATCCTAAAAAGCTAAATTGTCTCATTTTCACTTTAGTGTCATAGTTTTAAGGTTATCAGTTATGAATTATGATAGCAGAAGATAGTGAATGATTCTTAGCTAGTTGATTTGGTTAGGGTTGAAAAGACTGTAATTTCTCAAAGACAATGATATCTTGGTTGTTATGAGTGACTTTTCTGCATACTGCATTAACTATCTTCCAACACTTTCTTCTTTTACTTTTCTGAATATTTATTCCAACGAGAGATCAAATCAGCAAGAGTCTATTTTCAAAGAAATGATGTATGTAACAAGTGACAAGAAACAAGGTGGAGTCACATCTAATTTTGTAGTGATACAAGCAATATAGGTGATCAATAGCTCTGCTAGCGGCTATATACATTTTGGAGACTTAACTTCTAAAAGTAGTACATATGACAACTTTTGAATCTAAATGATCTCGATTAAAATTTATTTATAAAATAAAGATTCGTAATTAGATGTGCAAGTTAGTGAAAAAATTATGGACTTGTTTCTTCACATTTTAAATTTTCTCACAAATGAGAAACCAATCAAATCAGAGGTTTTTCTTTTCTTAATAAAAAAGTAAGTTGGTCTAATTAGATTTAAAAAATTTTAATTTCATTGGAATATATATATTAGTTTACATATTTAGAGAGGATTTTTTTTTTCATGACAATTCATAATTTCTATTTTGTTACAAAAGCTAAGTTTAGATAATATTGTACCATTTTTGTGTCTAATTTTTATTTCATATATTTTTTTATTGTACGAGATATTTTTATATGTTTTGAGTGTGAAATTAATATTTATTTAAGACAAGAATTGTAACAAATAAGTTCTTTTTAACCAGAGTAATTCTAAAGTATTAAATTTAACATCAACTTTAATATAAAATATTTTGTGACTCAATTTATTTTTATTAAGCCAATACCTTGTTATAGTATCTAATTATTTCTATTTTTTTACCCATAAATATTTATATTTCACTTTAGAAGTAGTATTAATCTATTCTCTCTTAAAAATATGTTTTTTTACATTCTTAAAATTTGAAATTTCAAAAGTCTTGTAACTATATATTAATTACCTTAATTTATTTATTAAACCTTGAAATTTCAAAAGTCTTGTAACTATATCTTAATTACCTTAATTTATTTATTAATTAAGTCATATGTTATGGGTCTAATTTCCCTTTCTATTACATAGTATGTGGACAATTGTGGAGGAGAGTTCATATATTTATGTATCATTACTTTTACAAAAAGATAAAGATGCTACTCTTCTTGAAATGTTCAAGTACAAAGCAACTTGCAATGAGCAGTGTTTAATGATTCTCAGCACTTGATTTCTTTGGAACTTAGAAGATCGAGTTGTAAGAAATGATTTCCAATGTGAAAACTTTCCTGCTAGCTATGAACCATAGCTAGGTACCACACCCTGCAACTAGGTCCCCTACCTCTCCACCCATCACATAGTGCTTCCATATCTTTTCTGTTTTTTTACAATCATAAATAGACTGATATATTTTGTCAAAGACTGGATGAAAACTTGACCTTTGGACCTGGGACTTTGCCAGCTAGCACATTGGTATGGCCAATGAGTGGCCACGTTTGTGACGCTATTCTGAATTTAGAAAATGGCTTGTGAAGAATTCAAGTCAATATTTTATTGCCATGTGCTTGAATTGATAATTTAAGATGTTAAATTGTTCAAACACCAGCAGAAATTCCAATCTATGAAAAGGGGCTTGCTTTAGTGAAAACAGCAAGGCATAGCTCATCACTGTTTAGCTTGTCCACGAAATTGTAAAGGTTCCATATTCACCAACTACCTTTACATATACATTAAAAGATGTTCGATGTTCGATGCATGTGGGGCAAACAGTGACTTTCCAGTTATGAGCTCAAATTTATTCTATGGTTTCAAACATGCACGTTTGTGAGAAGGGACCATTTCCTTTAAAGTAAATAGGTCCATAATGTTTGTCAAAGAATGGAACCGGCCACAAAAACAAGTTCATGATGATAAGAGTGATTAGCATAAAAAAAACTACATAAACATTTTGAGATTCTACTAGTTAACCCATTTGGATTTAGCTTTAAACAAAAAAATATTTATAAGGTTATAGAAACATAAACAGAACCTAAAATCATGTATTTTAACTTTTAAAAATGTTTTTTTATAAATAGTCCCACATGTTTATATAAAAAAAATATAATTTAACTATTAGATATATTTCTTTTATTTTTTAAAAGTGAATTTAAACATTTAAAAATTACACAAATTTTTTTATTCAAAGCACTTTATGCAGAAAAACAGAAAATTTAAATGGACTCTTACAGTGCATGCTTGTAAGTTGTTGGAAAAGCCAAGAATAAAAATTTTTGCCATGCGGGGAAGACTCAAAGCCAGTTTGGACAGTTTTTCAACAAAAAGGAAACCAACCACTTAGGTTAAACTTAAGTGTCACATATTCTGAAATTCCGAGTTTGACTGACATAGCCATGCTTCGACCTTAAAACAGTGAATTCCAGCACATTCTTTTATCCTTGCTTCATCAGCGGCAGCTAGCTATATAGTTCATAATATAACTGGAGAAATTAAAGATGCTGCCTTCTATTTACATTTTACAAGAAACATCATGAAAAAGATGTGCATGTATCTGTCCTACGAGGGTCTATAGAAACACAAATTCAAAGGTTGCTATGAGCATCACTAGGGCTTGCGAAAGAGATTGATATGATTTGAAAACAAGATGTGTTAAAGTTGCTCAAGGTTTTCGTGATGGACCAAAGATTTTAACTTCTATTTCAAATTTAGATAATGCAATCAATGTAGTCATTAATAGATATAACATAAGTTATTAGATGGTTACATCAACGCATAATTAAATACATTCACGACTTATGTTATTTTATCAATTACACTGAATACTTTATCAAATTCGGTTTCTGATACTTCTGCGAAGAAACCCATATAACACTGCTTAGAAGTTATTGTCCACGCTGTACGTTATTTCCATTAATCTTTCTGTTGTGTGAACAAAAGAGGAAGACTTTGATTTTTCCATGTCTTTATAAGGAAACAAAGGGCAGAGTCGAAATGATGGTCGGATTCGTTTTACTGATGGAGCAATGATATAGAGATAAGCTAGCCACGCGTCTATAAAAGACAGTTCTTTGCGGCTTGATTTAAGTGGACCAACTTACTTCATAACAAACCCCACCAGAAGTCTAAAACTTTATTGCAATAGGTAGCCTAGGTTGACTGACTACACGAGAATGTGTAAATAAAATGTGCATTTAGAGTCCTTATGATGACACATAGATAAATTTTCAGCCACGATATTCATAAACTATATCAATATGAATTCAATTCAAACTTGGTATTGTTTTGAAATAAAGTTCATGGAAACATCATTGTAGATTTTGAGTTTAAGGGAATATATATATATAGTTCAACAATATATGAATTGATATTCTTTTGAACTTGAATTTAGTATAATCGAAATATCTTTAAGAGTCATGCATGTCAAATTTGAAGTTTGGAAAAAAATTTAAGTCAAATTCTAAGTTATCTCAATAGTCAAGTATCCACCTAACTTTGTTGTGGTTAAATATAGTGATTAATCTCTTCCTCCACTCTAAGCGTTATTTTTATAAATTTTGTGTGGGTGAGTAGTGTAATAATTGCCTGAAATCAAACTGTGAAGAGCAAAATTGACTGCATGAGTACACCAAATCCAAACCCCAGCTACCTCTTTTGCTTTACTGCAAAACAAGAAACTAAAGGGATACGCTTAACGCATGGCTTACCTCTGCATGATTCCATCAGAAACGTGTTAATTTTGATCAGCCACTTCATAAGTGTACAGCATCATTGTTTTTGCCCTTTATCTGATCTCTTGTTTTTTCTATGAAACAGTGTGAAATATTTCAGCCAGAAAAGAGATGAGATTGGAACCCTAGCTAGCAGCATGTGCTGGATTCGTGCTAAGTAGTCATGTGAGGTGGAACCCATTGAAAGTAAAAAAGAGATCAGATTGGTAGATGGAATGGATATTCATGAAAATACTGTTCATTCTATTCTCCTGAACTGATATCTCAATCAAATCAGACCTCTCGCTATCAAATTAAAAGCAATAAGCGTGAAGAGACCAAACTTCCCTGTGGAGAATGAGAGGCTTATTAGCCTTCTTTACTTTCCTTGTGTGATATTCTTAGTTTGGCCGTTTCCTTGATTGGTTTATAGGAATCCCTAACTACAAAAGCCACCGACCCCACATCTTGTAACCTAATAATTGCATCAAGAAATGAGAAGGCAAGGTTGAGAATTGTAACCTAAGGGATAATATATAATCTGTAGATTAATCAAAAAAAAAAATTAATAACTATTAAAAAAATAAGACAAAAATTGAGATAAAATATGAAGGAGAAGATATTGTCTTATAAAGAAAAAAAATTCATTAAAGTGAAAGGCGTTAAATTATACTTCCTTATAAAAAAAAAAAAAAAAAGACAAAAACAAAAACAAAAACAAAAACGTGAAGGCAAATATGTCTATCTATTAGCTTGATGTCTATTAGCTTACTTTAAGAATAAGCATGAAGCTGATTAAAAGTATGATTTAAATAAGCTTCCTAAACATAACCACAAGAAGGAAGACGACAAGAAAATAAAGGAAGAGTATTGTAGAGGGATTCGCTTCCTATTTTATTCGTTGTCTCTTTTTTTTTATCTCATATCCTTTTAATTAGTCAAGTATTTGATCAATCAAATGGAAGTGGGACAAAAAGTGTCACATTAAATGTAGACTTACGAAAAACAAGTGAACATTTTAGATATAGGCAAAGATTGTTGAACAAAATTGTTTCTCACAAATTACAAAAGAAACAATTGAATTAATTAACAGAATTGATTTCATTATATATTTATTTATCTTGTAAAATTACTAATATGGTATTAAATACTGTGATTTGCACCAAAAACTCCACAAAAATAATTTAGTAAATTTTGAGCCCGGATCTCACTTGTGCTTCATTAAATTCTACATGTTCACCACATATTGTGATTTTTTTTTTTTTTTTTTGTGTACATACCATCACTTTTAATATAGATATATGTGATCCATTAAAGTGAAAAAGCAATATCTCATACTTTTCCTTGTTTTAGCACAAATTTTGAAATCTTTTGCATTTATACCATTACTAAAGTCATATGGATATAGAAGAATCGAATTGAAAAGGCAACAAATGAATAATTTTCTTGTTGCAACAGCTGCATGCATGTCTCTGGTTTTGAGGCTACAACATCATCAAGTTGTATGTAAGAATATATGCAAGAAGATGACTACAAGTGTGAGACGCTTCTTAAACCTATGCACAAAGGAATAACATATTCTGTGTTTTAAGTGGTGTTTTATTTTATATTCTACTACTTATTATTTTTAATTAATCAAAAAATTATGAAATAATATTATAAATATTAATAAATTATTAGAAATAATTTTTTTAATCGATTAAAAAGTGAAATAAAAAATGTTATTCAACTCAGAAAGAACATGTTAATTCTCTGAGAGTCTTTGAAATGAAAATTAATAACATCAGCAATATGTTGTCTTCTAGCTCATGGAATAAGATTCACATGATAGAGGCACTAGACTCGAATCTCACGCAGTGTACTCAAGAACATGATTTGATCCCCCTATTGCTATAACAATACAAGAAAAATAAATAAACTATTGATGTAATCGGAATATTATTGCGTTTATACTATGTTCCTTACCCTATCGATTATTTCCTCCCTTTTTCCCCATTTCACATCACTAAACCACTTGTTTCTTACAAAATTCAATCATGTAATAAATTTCTCATTGATTTAAACTAGAAAATCACATCTAAGATTACGCTAAAAAGAAAAAACGTTTTGATTAAATTATAAAATTCCAATATCTAAGATTGCATATTAAATTTAAAAAAAAAAAAAACCATAATATACCTAGTTACACTTTAAGGATTAACTGATACAGATTTGAACTAGACAAATTAGAAGTTTTAACTTTAGCTATTGACTATGTGTTGATTTAATGAAAAGATTTAGACCAGAGTGAGATTTGTAATCAATATATATATATATAATTAAGTTTTGCAAATTCGTAACCTCTTCAAAAAAAATTAATTAAAAATAAATGTTTTTCAAAAAAAAAATACTAACTTGGAAAAAGAAATTTGTAACTTCTTGTAAAAGCCAATGGGTGATTTACAGATTTACTTTTGAAACTTGATTGTTCCAAATGTATATGCTGAGATTAATGATGATCACCTGATTATATGTTTTTTCTTTTATTATAAAAAAAAAATTACTATTTTTGTCCTTAATAAGATCGGCTGTGAACAGATTCATCCATGATCAACAAATTTATCCATGATCCAAGACACGTCTAAATTGACAAAATCTTCTCTCATAGTCAGTTGCATTGCATATAATGCATTTACAATGACTGAATAAAACCGATTTGATTTCGGTGAGATGAAATGACTTCCTCATAATATCATCATTCTAAAAACCAAGTTTCCATCAAATTTGAGCTTTTTTTTTTTGGTTAACATTGAACCAAACTCTAGCTTAATTTTAAGAATTACACTTGGTTCAAATCAGAATTCGCAACATTTAGCCTCAAATCGAGTCCCAACACATCAAGATTCAGCTTAGATCTGAATCAATAGTGAAGGTTGAGACAGCATTGGAGACATCAAAGTAGGATAGAGCATGTCCATTGGTTGAGATCACATGGCACTAAGGAGTTTAAACAGGTAGCAACATAAGCCTTGTGAACAATTATATAAAGAGTATCATGTTCATTTCATATATAAGGAAAACTACCCATTGAGAAGAGGAAAGACCCAAAAAGATGATGAGAAAAGCCAACCATAATTTCCCTTAAACAAATATTTCTATGAACAAATACAATACTTCATATTATCGAAAGAAAAAAAAAAGAAAAAGGAACGAGTATTTGTACTTACAAATAAAAAAGGTGTTCTATAATTCATAAGTGATTGTGTGATTAAGTGTTTACCTACAAACCTGCTAATCACATGGACTTTCATCTTCTAATCTCCATTGATAAATCTTACTTCCCACCTTTACTATAACTGTCTTTTAGGGTGACCGTCCGATTAAAAACAAGATTCTCAGGAGTGGAATCCTTGTCCACCACAAAATAGCCTGCAAATCCAGAATTGAAAAGCATCATGAGTTGAAAAAAGACAACATAGTTCTAACAGCTAGCTAACAAATTTAACGTGGGACTTGCCATGTCCTAACTCTGTTTATGTAAATGCTCAGATTAATGAACAAAACAAGATTGACAAATGTACCTAATCTTTCAAACTGGAACCTTTGCCCAATTGCTGCATTCCGGAGTGCAGGCACAGCATATGCATTTGGCACGACCACTTTGGATTTGGGGTTTAGATCACCAAGCCAATTGTCAAGTTCAGCAGGATTCTATTGGAACAACAAAAAATGAATATAGCCAGTCATAATGATCAAGAAACATGAATAGAAAGTTAAACCCCTTCTCCGGCAACACTATTGTCAATTCTAAAAAAGATCTTCATGTTTCAAATTAGACAAAATAAATTCTTACATTTCAAATCAAAAATAAAAGTGAACCTTCTTAAAATGTTTTTTGTCTGTACAAAAAATCCACTTCTGTTCTTAACTTGAAATGCAAAGATTTATTTTGTCCAATTTGAAACATAAGGATTTTTTTTTGGAACTCACTAGTGTAAAGCAGCAAAAACAGATTTTGATTAAAAAAAATGAAATTGAAAGATGACCTACCTCTGAAAGGAATAGCCTGTCAAATAACCTGACTTCCACCTTAAATGGATCAACTCCTGGGGATGGTCCAGCAACCCAATGAAGAACGCCCTACACATTAAAAATTACCAATAAATCATCAGTTCTACTATACAAATCATTAGGGACACTAGCTTTAAGCAGCACATAAAGAAAAATTTGTAGACCTTAGGCTTTGTCTTCTTTGAAGGATCATACTCAGCCCGGATTTCCACAATAGTCTCATTATCATCAGCAAGAATAACTTCAGTGCACTTTATAGGAAACGCATATCTGCACAAACAAAAACATTATTAAAAAATCAGACCTGAAATTTTCAAGTACATGGCAAAATATTAATCTGCATCTGTTACTGACCTGAGTATTACAGATTTACCCGGAGCAAGACCGTAATAATCTTTTGAATCTTGGATCCGGAAATCTGAGCTATCAATATAAATAACATTGGAAAATGGAACCTAATAACAAAGTCAAAATAAAAAACAATTAACATATAAAAACGGTAAAGAAACCTAGTGATAAAAGAGCTCGGTGAATCATCAGTGGAGCAAAAATTAGCATATCAGACATATAGGATGTTGATTCCTTAAACTGAAGTATTTATAACTGATTGCAAATATCAGTTTCCAAAAAACCAATTATACCTTATAGAAGGCAGATGCATCATCATCTTGAGCATCAGGCTTCTTCTTTGCATCAACCTCAATTGTTGAGTTGGCTTCCATGTTGGTAATAACAACCTTCACATGCAAAATCGCTCAATTTTAAACTTATTAAAGTAGAAAAGAAATTAAGGAAATCTAGTAAAAGAAGCAAACAAGAAACATACCTTGAGTGGGTGTAGAACAACCATTGCACGATCAGCAGTTCTGTTCAGTTCTTCCCTAACATGATACTCAAGGCGTTCTACAGATATCAAAGTGCCATCACTGCAATTGAAGGCAAATATAAAAACTAAGCACCACTGCTCTGCTCTGATATAGGAGGTAATTTTTTTATGCAAAATCAGTATGTCTTGTCCCTCAGATATTCTATGGTCGTCATGGCTCTATAAGGCAATCTCCCATAATAACAAAGAAGAAAAAACAATTTTACGAAAAACAAGAAGTAGCTGGAGAGTGGAAAATTTCATCAATCAAATTAAGGCATCTCTAGCCATTAAGATAAGCAAACCATGTTATTCTTCATGTAATTAATTAGGAAGTGAAATTATATTTTTACCTATTTTCACACATTCCAAATTCGTTTCTCCAAAGTCAGGAATAGGGGGAAAAAAATATAGTGATCAATTTGATCTAATCAAGAGCTTCACCAAAAAAAGTGCCAAACAAACTTCCAAAACCATGGTGACGATAAAGCATAATAAAATTTAAGCAATTAAATTATGCAATTCCAAACAATGTATAAAGGGTTCACATATCATTGTTACTGATACTGATAATTTCCAATACCAATTATCAACCATGTCCACAGCATCAAAAATAATGTATTTGGATATGAATTCATATCCTACCTTCTAGTGATCCCAATTCCTTTGACAAAAGCATTGATTGCAGTGTGCGGTATGCCTCTTCGACGCAAACCAGCTAGCGTCATCAGGCGAGGATCATCCCAGCCATCAACCCACTTCCCTGTCACTAAACGATTTAGCTGTAACAACAATGCATATCAATAATCAGGCAAACAAATAATTTACCATCATTATGGCAATAAAACTTTAAAATGTTTCAGCTTGGACATGTTCAAAATCATTGACTTACCTTACGCTTTGACATAACTGTGTTGGAGATATTCAGCCTTGAATATTCCCACACATAAGGTTGGTATAGGCCCAACACATGCAACAACCAATAGTATGATGCACGACGTGTCTCAAATTCAAGCGTACATAGCTGCATAAAGTACCAATAAATTTGTTAAGTTGAAATTCTAGGTAAAATAATAATTATTCCAATAAGACTCTCCTGACTTAGGCTGCATATTTTATTTGGACATTACTTACTGCCAAACTGGCCTTCCTTAGTCAGAAATAAAACTCAAAATAAAGCCCCCTTACTCGTCATCAGCAAAAACAAAAACAATGAGTTACAACAAATTACCTGTAATATATAAAATATGTATGTGTCCTTGCAGAAATATCCGCATCAAGGGTTCTGATTTTGATTCAAAAAAATTCACCCAACCCCAAATATTTAAGACTTAGTTTCGTTGCTGCTAGTTTTATAAAACTGCTTAATCACTTCCAGACCACAAGTAAATACCAAAGACGGCAAATTTTGCATGTTCAAGTATGCTCTTGCTTTTTAAGGAAAAGGTCAAATAATGTAGATTCTCAGACATCTCAACAGAAAATTATCTTTAATTGTAATGGAACCTGGAGAAAATGTACTGGAATAAAACCCACCGAATGTGTGATATTCTCAAGAGAATCCACAATGCAGTGAGCATAATCATAACTCGGATAGATACACCACTTGTCTCCAGCATGAGGGTGTGGAGTGAACTGCAGGCAGAAAGCATTCATGTCATGGTCTAAAATATTACAAACAACATTGAGTTTTGAGTTATTAAATACATGTATTTAGATATTTACCTTAATACGGTATGCAATAAGGTCGTACATATTGAAGTTATCACTCTGCATATCTTGCTTCATTCTCAGTGTTGCTTTGCCTTCTTCAATAAGCCCACGTCTCATATCCTCAAAGAGTTCCAATGACTCTGCAATTGGTCTATCCCTCCAAGGACTGTTCAATTTCTTCTCTCTGTACTCTTTTATCTCATCAGGAGTCTAAAACCAAATGGTTTAAGTATATATTTAGTCCTTATTGTAGTCAATACAAATTGAATAAAGAACTTTATCCAATTATCTCATCCTATATGTTGACACACAATAATTACTTTATCCAGGACTATAAAATCCCATACAATTGAGATTGTTGAAACCATGCTTTGCATGAGTCAGTCAATAACCGAACATGCACCACATCTACCCATATATGGGAGGACCAGCAAACCATTTAACAAACATTACCATTTTAAAATTTCATAGCAATAAACAGAATAGATTTTTGGTTACCAACCTGATGATCAACATATGCATGACCTCTTCGTATGAGCTCCACTGCTAATTCATACAATTCTTGGAAGTAATCACTTGTGTAAGTGATCTACATAAAGTGCAAAGGTGTTAAACATTGAAAAAACTGCTGAACAAAATAAGAGGTGTTACCAATGCAAAACCAATTAGAATACCTTCAACGGTTTCCAACCCATCCACTCAACAATTTCTTCAATGTGATCAATATATTCTTTCTTTTCGGCTTCAGGATTTGTATCATCATACCTGATTCATAAATCAGTGGATTTTCAATCACAAAAGGTTCATGGGAGCAATCAAAGCAGTTCGTAGACCTCAGAACAAGCCAATCCTAGAAATTTTTTACTCGGAAACAAACAGTCATGACAAACCAAACAATCATTGAACATCTAGAAAAAGTCGCTCACTATGTTACAAAATTGTGATATTACAAAATGGAAGCAAATAGGTCATGTCATTGCTTATTCAGCATAACATGCCATAGGATTCATGTCATTTGACAGATTTCCACTGCAACTGGACTAATTTTGACGGATCTCAACAAGGGAAATGCACGCTTAACACTTATGTAAGATATAGTTTCACAAATTTTAAATTGATTCACTAACGATGTTCTTGAAATTCAACCAAATAGGAAATTAAGAGATATTTTTTGGTACAATAAAGTTTAAACCTTCTAGGTTCAGGATGTCAAAACACACACATCAAAAGTCATCATGTAACCCTTTCAGCAAAAAATGAATTAATGGCACCAAGAATATATAAAGGAAATTATTCAAAAAAAAACAAATGACACACCCACCTCAAGTAGCAGCCTCCCTCTCTATCTTTTGCCAAGCCAAAATCAATGAACATTGCCTGAACAATAATTAAGTTATTAATGGCAAAAAGAATAGAGAATATTTAATCAGTAGTAATCACATTGTGAAATATATTGTGTACCTTGGCATGACCAATATGCAGGTATCCATTTGGTTCAGGTGGAAAGCGGGTCAAAACTTTCCCACCTGTTACTTTTAAGTGTTTATCAAGTAGTTGCTTTGTATTGCAACATCTCAGGATGCTACCATCACTAAAAGGAACTTCAGTATGTACCTATAAATCAACATGTTACTCGTGAGATGGTGCACATGTGAGATACTGGAGGATAAATTTTGAAATTGACCAAGAATTCTATGCAAGTAAAATTTATAACTGTGAAAGTCTTGCAAGAAAATATCCAGAAACAACAAGGTTTGATATTTCAAAGCATACTGACACATGAAGACATGAATACTGAGGCATGACACCATAAAATGAACAGAATAGAATGAACATTCAATTAAAAATTAGCATAGGGAAATTATTTACCTTTAAATTCTCCTCTGGATTAGGGAATATCGAATATGGATTTAGATCTTCTTCAGATGCCTTTTCTGGAGCAGGAACAGGTGCGGTCTTATCCCAAATAAACATATAAGCAAAAAATTAGAAATTCCCTCACCATGTCATAAAAAGAATACAAAATGGGGACAAATACAAAGGACCTCACCTCTACTTTAGCAGGCTTCTCTTTCTTCTTTTTTGAAGGTTTTTCATTATCTGCTGCAGTCCTTTCACCAAGTAACTCATATAATGTTGAATCCACGAGTTGCTGTCACATTAGGGGGAAAAAAAACAATAAATAGTTTCTTCAGAAAATTTAACACAAATAAATCAATCATCTAGCTTTCTTATTAGGTTTAACTCATAGCCATCATTACCTTGACAACTTTTCCATCAGCCCATGGCTGCCTCTTTCGAATGTGCCCCAATAACTCACCCACTAGCAAGACAAACAATAAAATACTTCAAGTTTACAAGCATTGAACTGATTGTCCGATTGATACAAAAGGAAAAGTAGTGAGTGACAATACTGAACAAACAGAAAGACAAACACCTTATAATCTGAAAGAGAAGTTGCTACAGTGGTATTTGTTTTCTGATTAATTACTAGTTGAATTTATTGGATATGATAATTCACATTTTCACGTTTACAGCACCTGAAGGAAGTTTGCATATATATTTATTTGGAGGGTTAAAATTTTAGAGCTGAAAATCTATGGAGTAAGGAAGCCAAAAGCTATTTTGTGGCAGTTTCTGTGTTAATGCAATCAGGAGACAGGTTAACATCTTCCCTTGCCACATCCTAACACTAGTCTTTCTGTAAACTGACACTTCAATAAAAGCATTATTTAGCTAATGTTTATTGTCAGGAGCAAATGTCAATTTTGCCTCCAAGAAGATGGTGTCTGAAAGTTGGATTCAGCTTATCTTTTGTACAACTATTGTCAATATGTCTCTAAAATCTTATCTTTTGTACAACTATTGTCAATATGTCTCTAAAATGGGAATCCTCCGAGCTCATATTCACAGGCATAACAACTTCAATGTGGTATGAAAATTGAAAATTCAAATCCTACTTTATTATCTGAATTTTAAATTTAACACCAATATTCATATACAGGATTAATATATTATCATTATATTACATGAGAAGCAAGAACTAAAGACCTACCATTGAAGCGATAGCGCAGCTCCAGGATTGCAGCCTTATTCTCTTCAAAAACTTCATTAACAATTCGTTCAATTTCTTCCTTTGAAACCTCAACACCTGATCACACCAATAAGAGTTTAGAAATATTAACCAATCTCATAAAAGAAAGTTAGAAAACTGAAGAACTCTATAACTCAAAAGTGAAAATTCAAATTCCATTGTGCATAAGTTACCAACCAAACCAAAAAATTAACAAAAGTAAGGTTAAATTTATAGGATAAAGCTCATTCAAACATACCAACACCACAAGATTCTTCAAACTTCTTCAAATCAAGTTTCTCCAAACCCGTATCAGCAAGAAAGGCCAATGCTGCATCTAACTGTGCTGTTGTTTTTATCTGCAATAAGAATCATAGTGAGACTAGTTCCAATAAAAGAACCATCTAAGCCGATTCATTTATAGTAAATCTCATCACTATGACATTGTCAAGTGTCAACTAACTAGCGAAAATAAACAGGCAATGCCATGATGTGTGGAAAGCTTAGAAAAAATCAGACCGCTACCATCCATGCTCGCACCTTTAAGGAAATAACGTATTGCAGCAATGTTGGACGATGCAGTAAGGCATTTGACGGATACTTTGTAGCAACCTGCAAAATAATGGCAGTGATCATATCAAGAAATAAAATTAATTTGAAGAATTTATCTACAATGTTATTTGATTAATGTGAAATAAGATGATAAAGCCAACTCAGAAAACCAAATCACTTAACTACGCTTGCCGCATGCAGAAAGCAAATATAGCTAATTTCTTTTAAAAAAAATCCAATAAATTACATCCACTAGGAAAGCGTCCCATAGAATTAGCTGCATGCAGAGTATCTTACCGTGTACAGGAGATTCCCTACACTCCGCTCGCATCCATCAGTAATACCAGCCTGAAAAACGCAAAAAATCCCAGAAAAGAAATAAACATTAATATTAATGACAACAAATGAGCACATAACATCAATTGAACTATCACTTCCGAATTCATCCTTTATGGTCGAATTTTCTGGACCAACCAAACAGGTTGACGAATACCTCATCAATGACAGCCGTAAGATTGGCAGTGACTTTGTTGTTAGCAATGGTGTTTTTCGCAGTCCGCTCGTCCAAACCGATCTTCAAAAAGCGCTCCAAGCACTTCTCCTTATCGGCACCCTCATCTTTGCCCGGCATTTTCAGACAAACCTACAATTAGTTCAGATTAAGAATTAGGAAAACACCCAGAATAAAATAAACGAAGGAAACTGAATCCCAGTATCAAAGTCCCTTCCTTTATGACCAACAAGACAAGAGATGGTCTATTGCTAATTCTGACAGAGATAACGAATGATGAGTTTGAGGGAGTATCTTACCTCCGGTTCCAATCAACGAAGAAGACAACGCCGGCAACGAGAAGAAGCTCCGACGAGGTAACGGATTTAGGGTTTAGGGGATTCGCGTCAATGGATAGTTACAGTTGCGGCTAGCTCAGCAAGATTTTGTAACGGAGTGACAACTAAGTATCAGGGGGCGTTGGCGTTGGCGTTGCCGCTGAAAGATTCTTACAGTTCCGAGATTCTTTCGTGTCATGTTTTGGGCTTTTTTGTGGAAGATATATCTTTAGGTCTTGGACTCAGACTCTTTCAGCTCTAGACTTTGGACTGTTGACTTCCCGCGATAACTTGGGCTTCAAGTTATGTTTGCTTACATCACCAAAGTTGGGCCTTCGAATGGGCCCAAGTAAAGGCAATAAAAAATAAGAGTCAATGAAGCCTCTAGTCTCATCTGTAGGTTCTACGAGCAATGCTACGTCGTTTTGCAAGCTACATTTCTTGTACTTTCATGATTGAACAACGCATTGAAGTGTCTAAAATTGCATTAATTTGATAGCAGACGCTAAATGCGTCCAATTTCCAATCCCAACATGTCTGTAGGCCTAAGCACCTTGGGCCTTATCATGTTTCACGTTAGGTAGCTTGCAACATTGATGGAGACTATTTATTAATTTTATATAATTGTACCATAAATAAAAAGCAACAAATTACAACCCTAAGACACCTCAATTATTGAGGAGAGGGTCCTATTAAATAAACTTTAATTTGTATAAAGCATAAAGAAAATTATAAATGGAATAATGTATACAAGTGTGTTCTTCTAAAATTGGAGTGCAAATGTATTACATCGAGGCTCAATAAGGAGGCAGACCAATAAGTACATGTGTCTCCTTTATCACTCTTTTACTTCATTTGCCGAGCGGTTAGATTAAATATCGGAGTTGGCTCAGAATTAATATCTCATTTAATCTTATTTAGAGATGAAAATAAATTTAAGTAAGCTCATTAGCTAAACCATTTTTTTATACAAACCATTGATTTTTTTTATTTGTTAAGTATTACTTAATTTAGTTCAAGTTATACAAAATTATAAAAATAAAAAAAAATTATATCAAATATTTAATATAGTTACATTTTTAATACTTAAACTATACTAGTTAATTTACAAACATCGGTGATTAGTTAAACTAATTTGAATTGCTTACATGTAGAGGAGAGTGCCATGTGGTTTGATTTGGTTTGGTTTTTACGAATATCTCAAATCAAACTATTTAAATATTTGTTATACAATTTGATTCAAATTCTTGAATTTTTTGTTAAAAAAAAAAAATAAAACACTCTACTGTGAATTAATTCAGTCAATTTAAGTAGTTTTAATGGTTTCAAAGGAATCTTAAAAAAAAAAAAATTGACCCATTAATTTACCTAAAGAGGATAGTAAAAAAAAAAAGTAGACTTTGTTTTTATTTCTATCGTAGTACTTGAGACTACTAATATATAAAGTTTTGTCTCATTTTAATGAAGCGACTATAAAAAATTGTGTCCTTTCATTTTCAATAATTTAAAATATTATTTTATTTAGTTTGTTAAATAAATATAATTAATATTTATTAGTATTAATTTTATTTTATTAAGCTCAATTTACGTGCTAATTCGAGCTCACAAATTTGAAGATAATTGAGTTTGAACGGAAGCTTAATAGTTATATTAACTAAGCTTGAGCAAAGTTAGTCTAAGTCAGTTTAGCTGACTCATTTTCATGGCTAGTCTCGTTTTTTCACTCTACCCAGAGTAAGGATTTAAGAATCACATAGCTTTGGATGAGAAGCTTCCAATTTTCGGAATTTAAAAAAGAAAGAAAACATGCAACATGGAGCATGAAGAGATGAGATCATTTAACACATTGGGTAGAAACGAGGAATGATCCAAGGCTGGCAGTACACTCTGACATGTTCTCTACTCTCTTATTCTTCCATATGGGATGCCCTCAAATCAGATCACACCCATAGATTCCCCTTTTTCCTTCTCTCTTCTTATCACTCATAACCCACCCACCATCAACATAACTCACTAACCAAACTTTGCAATTGTACGGACTCCTTTAACCAGATTTCAATGGCAGAAGATCTGGCACTTGAACTTGGAGAACATGCAAGTTTAGAACTTTATTGAGAATAAATTAGACTAAATCTCCATATCACAAGAAACACCACACTGTTTAATTCAAAATTTGACCCTTGAAAAGGAGAAAAAGCTGTCTAGCTTTTAGGTATGGTGTGCTTGTGAGCTCTTTATTAGGTTCACACTCATCTCTCAATACAGTTAACAAGTGTCATTTTCTCTATTTCTTTCCCTTGTCTTCTCTCTTCCATACTATCAATGAAAATGAAATTTGACACTCTGCCAATTTGTACAGATTATCAAAATGAGAAACAGGTTCATTCATCTTCTTGACTCTTGTCCCAAAAGAAGCATTCTCTTATCATAGTTTTAGTCACTTGATGTTACAATTTACTTATCTCAAAGTACTAGAGGAGAGGATGGTGCCTAGTCATGTAAAAATAATTTCCTTGATGAAGATATAATGTAGTCAAGGGACCATCGTGTCCCGATTTGGGGAACTGCAACCGTTTAATTTTCATCTAACGGTTAATATTAAGCTCTCGAATAAATATCAAACAGTTTAAGGATTCTTTGACTATATTATTACACCCTCTCCTAATTATAATAAATTTACATCCTAATTTCTTGTGTAGGAAAATCAATTATGGATATGCTCAATATCCAAATTAATATCTTTTGTCTTCGTGTTTGTGTTTTTATTAACAAAAAAATATTTTTATTAAATTTAAAAATATTTATAATTTTGTATCTAAAAAAATAAACTAACATATAAGACAAAGACTTAAGATAAAATATGCGAATCCATGGTGTACTCAATGACCCCACATAGCGTGCCACATAATTGTTTAGCTCGTCAATTATCAACGTCATGTTTCGGGCACTCAGGACAGCATCACTGCCCTAAGTTCAGTTGTACATGAGTATGTTGGAATTGTCCAAAAAACATCTGATAATCAATATTATATTAAATTGGCACAAAGGAAAGTACCCAGAAGAGATGATTCCCTTTCTTCTCCAGATCTGAAGATGAGTTTAGTGGCAATCTCTTGCTTTGAGAGTATTGAGATTGTAAATATTTTGGTGCAATCATTGTAAGAACTCGTAGAGTCAAGAAATGTGGGCATATTATGACTCTTTTACCTTTTTCTCTTTGTAAAATTATCATAGCAAAAATCAAGAAACAGTGGAATCCCTAAGCTCAGACATTATTGATGTCAATATTGTCTCCACAGCCATTTCTCTCTCTCTTGTTACCACTATTACCTACACCAAGACTTTCATTTTCATCTCACAAGAAATCATCATTATTGGTGTAAAATGTATAAAAAAAATATATTACCAAAAACAATATAAGACACCAAGATAGGATTATACAGTCCACCTATAATTAGTTTATAAAACAGTTTATAAATTGTCATGTCATCAATAATAATTAAGGTTAGTGTAAACCACCTATGAAGAGTGTTGCTTGCTTATGTGACACTGTTTGGCTCAAATTTGATGGAATTTACTTTTTTATTGAAGAGAGTTTTTTTACAATACTTTAAAATAACATCATTTAAAACATATTTGTTGAGTTAATATCAATCATTTACTTATTCCTCTGGATGATCAGTTGCTTATTAAGAAGTTGATTCCCAAAACTAGATTAGTCCCAGATAATTTTCTCCAAAAATTGATACTTTGGTTAGAAATTAGAAAATATCATTTAGAGTGCAATATATAGTTTCTTCTCAAATAAAGCTCTTATAGTTTGTGGTACGCCTCAATCTCTCACCTTCCCTCACAGGCATGTACAGGGCATTCTCTGGATGCTCCGATTGCTAAAGCTTTCTTTGGAAACCCCCAAAAAGAAAGATGCTTTTGTAGGCTTTCGGTGATTGGTTTCAATATCTCTCATTCTCTTTACTCTGCTTTCTCTTTACTCTTTCGCAATAAGAGATAGATTGGAGACAGACTAAAGAAAGGCACCATATCCAAATGCTTGCCTCTATAATTGCTTGCTTCCCCAGTTTAATAGGAAGATGCTCCTAGCTCTAACAAAAAGAAGAAGCTACAAACAAAGCTAAGGCTGCAATTTCTGACTTCTTGTTCCTCTTCCCTCTCTCTTTCTCTCTCTCTGTCGCTCTCGCAGTCTCACCCATTTTCCTTTGCCTTTGACTCTTAGGCCATAGCCGTTTCAACAAACTCTGTCATCTCATCAAATTTGAAACTTTTTCGCGGCTACCCATTATTCAATACCACGTTTTCAGACCAACTCTGTCTCTGTTTCTGTGAGAGAAACAGAGTTTCTGTGAGTTTTTACACAAGAGAGTCGTTTCAATTTCCAAGTCATGGCAATTGATATCTGCTCTGAGATTTCAAGCACAGGAATCAGCCCTCGAATCTCATTCTCCCATGATCTGAAGAACCAAGATGATGCTGACCCAGTTGGAGATCATCACAGAAGATCAGATTTGTGCCTCTTGGACTCGAGCTCTGATTTCGTCTTCTCTTCTACCAGTGGCTTAGCTCAGAACCTCTCTTCAGCTGATGAGCTTTTCTCCAATGGCAAGATTGTTCCCATGGCAATCAAAAAGGCAAACACTCCTGTAAGTACCACAAGAGAAACCCATCAAGCTATTCACCTCAATCCTCCATTTTCTCAACCTTCAAGCACTGGGTGTACGGAAAAGAAGAGGCTCAAAGAATTCCTATCTGCAGCTTCTGATACAGATAACGATGATGATGAAGAAGAAGAAAAGCATTCAACAAAATCTTTCTGGCAATTCAGCCGTAGTAGCAGTTTGAATTGTGAAGCTACTCGTGGGAAAAGCTTAATTCGGTCATTGCAGTTCTTGTCAAGGAGCAATTCAACTGGTTCAGTGCCAAATCCTAAGCAGACAGGGCTTCAGAAAGAAACCCAGAAGCAGAGGTTGCAGAAACAGTGCTCTGCTTCAAGCAGAAGGTCATCTTCTTCAAGGTCATCTTCATCTTCTTCAAGTTCAAGTACATATTATTTCTATAGTTCGTCTCAGAAACCTTCGTTAAAGAAAAATGGGTCCACGGGAAATGGGGTTCGGATCAGTCCTGTTCTGAATCTACCACAAGCATATATTCCAAAAGCTACTGTGAGTTTCCTCGGATTCGGTTCACTATTCTGTAATGGAAAAACTAAAAGAAAGAAGAAATGATAAAAAAAAAAAATTCTTTTTCTTTTTCTTTTTTTTTTTAAGTTAACTTTCATGACCAAATCCTCAACTGCAGATGGTTCTGTTGCCTCTTGTTCTGATTCATGTACCCTCATGTGAGCACACCTGTAAATTTAAGTAAAAAAATCAAATAAACAAAAGAAAATTACTGTTTTTTTCTTTTTAATTACATGGGGGTGTTATTGTAATTTTAGATGGTGAAAACTACATGTGATGACTGAAATGGACAAAAAAATAATGCATGCATATCAAGATGTCAAGGGCATAGGAGACAAATGAACAAGGCATCCTTCATTCATGGGCTCATCTCCCATCCCATGCTTTCTTTCATCTTTTGAATTTTCTCTTGACCATGACATGTGACTGCCTTTTGTTCTCTTTTCAACATGATTGAAGAGTTTTTTCCATGGGGTTTAATTTTCTGTATTCTTTTTGTTCTATATTGAGCCATGAAGACAAAACGATGCCGTAACAGATGAACAGTTTAGAAAATAGAGAACAATGATTAAGGGATCCTTTAGCTTTTAGCTTGTTAATCTAAAGGTTGATATATATTATTTAATTATATTTTTGCTCATTTTCATATAGTTGATAAGTCATAACTTACCCAACATGACCCAATATTGTATTTTAAATATTCTTGACCAATAGGTGACTTTATAGAAGATTAGACTGTTTACTATGTTTTATTATTTTTTTATTTTTGTTTATTGGGAATGGGATACATCATAGCACTCCCCTTGAAGTATTTGTGATGAAGGTTTGAGCTCACTTTACACTTTACTAACCTCTAATCTTTAGCTTTTTTTTTAAAAAAAAAAAAAGATTAATATATCACATATCATTTGAAGAAAATCTAAATATTTATATATACTTATAAAATATACCTAGGAAACTATTAAGAATTAGGATTTCCTAATTGTAATTGATTTCTAAGAGATATATGGGTTACTTAAAATTATAACAATTATTAAGCTATAAATAAAAAGCTCTATCATGTGATATATATTCTATTTGCCAAAGAAAGCAAGAGGCAAGTTTGTGAGAGAGCAATCTATGAAAAAGTTTCAAAGGTAAGTTCATCATTTGTAAAATAAAATTTAATTGTTATTTATATGACTTTCCACAGTTATTGAATCACTTACTATTTAAGGAGTTTCTACGTGGGTGTGATAAATTTATACAAAGAACTCTTACCATAACAAATGTTTTTTTCTTTTCTTCTCTTTTTATAATGAGAAACAAATGTTTCATTAAATTTACATGAGTTGTGATTTAACTCGGAACGAGACTAATAACTTATTTTATTTTATTTTTTCATTAAACTCACAAATATAATGAAATTACCACGAAAATATCTCTCTAGCCAACAAAACAATTCTTATTAGTAAGTTCTAATTAGGAAGATCAATTCAAGGCATCGTATCAAAGTGTAGTCAACTGTATTATGCAAAGTGTACTGCTAGTCATTAAATTTACTTATAATTACATAATTAATATAATTATAGTCTCATTTAATTTGTTGGTAGCCCAATGCACAGTACAATTACTACAACACTTGATCTAAGTTCCAATTCAAGTGGGTCTAATTCATAAAAAAATTTCAAGTGGGCCCAAAAGAATATGATTCTTATCATAGTATATAATTATAACTTCGTTCAATAGTTGAAAATTATTATTACAATATAATAATTACGTTGAATCTATAAATACAGCCAGTAATTAACGTGTAATCACATAAATTGATTATGAATGATTTAGAGATTTATATTGGATTGAATCATTCCGTGTAATTAGGGTGCATTATGGAGAGTATTTCTCTAATTGATTCCAGTTATATCAAAGGCATTCCAAAATTAGCCACCTCTTTACAAGAACCACAATCTTCACCTCCTCCCATTGAAACCCAGAACAGACTCAAAACAAACCAGAAGAATTTAAACCCATTTTTCTTCCCAAACCTTCATCTTCATCTCTATGCTAATAAACCCTTCAAGATCCTAGCTGTTCGTACTGATTCGTTTTCTTGCATCGCAAGCATCTGCGTCAATAGAATCGCTCCGCCATGGTTAGAGGCGATATTGAATCTGGGGAGCTCTATCCGTCCATGTTAGAGTCCCCCGAGCTTCGTTGGGGATTCATTCGCAAGGTTTACGCGATCATCTCTATTCAGCTGCTCACCACCTGTGCGATCGCTTGCCTCTTCGTGTTCTACGAGCCTCTCAATAGATTTGCTAAAACGGGCATGAATCGGATCTATGTCTTGATTGCTTGCCTCGTCTTCACGTTGATACGTACGTAAACTCTCTAATAATTGATCCAAAGTGTTGGTTTTTTGTTGCATTAATTGAAATTAATTAAATTCTGGGTTTTGTTTAATTCTTAAAATTTTGCATGCAGTTCTGTTCCCGTTGTACAAATGGCGCAAGAAGCACCCTCTGAATTTGATTCTTCTTGGACTCTATACGCTGGGCATTTCGGTTACAGTGGGAATCGTTTGTGCATTTTTCCATGGTATGAATACTGAATATTTTTTTTACATTTTCATTGACATGTTCTTGAATATTCAGTGATCTCTTGTGTCTCAAAAATCGAAACAAGGATGATGCACCCTAAAAGAAAGAAATAGTACCAAAAAAAAAAAGAAAATAGTCCGGAATAAATATTAGTCTCGTACGAACAGATACAAAGATAAATAGATAAAAACAAAAAAAAATTACTAAAACAAGAACCTGTGTGACCCTAGAAGCAAGCTTCATACAAATCACTTATCAATGTCACTTTTAATACAATTATATTATTCTAAGAATAACTTTAATTGGGTGATCATATATTGATATTGATACCCTTTTTTTTTTTTTTTTAGTTTTATACATGAATACCTCTACTTTATATGGAAAGTATGATTAATCTCATTCGGCTATAGAAAATAATCATAGTTACTTCTTCTCCCAACCTATGCTTTCATGTGAATTCGAACTCAAGCTTTTAAACCAAGTTCAATCTCAATCTATTTATCAACTGAGCCACACTTTGTTAGCACCTTTAATGTAGTTTCAAATAATTGGGATGATGTTCCTCACTTAGAGTCACCATATGAAGATCCTGTTTGGTATCACCAAAAATTATGCATATAACTTATGTGAGGTTTTGTGTGGATTGGCAAACAGGGAGGATCATTTTGGAGGCTGCGGGGCTGACCGGTGTGGTGGTTCTCAGCCTGACCATCTACACATTCTGGGCCGTTAAAAGAGGTGCTGATTTCAGTTTCCTGGGTCCATTCCTCTTTGCTGCCATGATGGTCATTCTAATGTTCGCAATCATTCAGGTAATCAACTCGTTTGGGTGTTTATTTTGGTCTGATTATAAATGAACTTCTTAAACTAAGTTGGGCCAAGCTGAGAAAACCCAATTTCAAAATGGGCTCAATTATAAAGGTTAAGCCCAAATATAAAATGGACCCTATTTAAAATTGGGAATTTTTTTGGCACACCCATATTTTCTAACCACGCCTCATATGATATTACTAGTGTTTAGGGTGTTTGAGAGGGAGGGGTGTGCCAAAATAATTCACCATGGGAGCTGAAATAAAAAGTAGAAAAGAACCAACATGAAGTTGTTTTTGATGATATAACTAAGCATGTGATGATGGATTGGTTGTGTGACTGAACAGTTTGTGTGGCCACTGGGGCATCTGGGGAGAATGATTTTCAGTGGCGTAGGGGCACTGCTCATGTGTGGTTTCATCATATTCGACACTTCAAACCTCATCAAAAATTACAATTACGACGATTACATATGGGCTGCCATCGCAATCTATAGTGATATCGTCAACCTCTTCTTGTACTTGCTTTCCATGTTGCAAGAACTTTGTTGAGCAAATCATAATCCAGGTCTTTTTTTTTTTAACCTTTTTTATATGAACTATTGTACTTACTAATAATTAATTCGAGCTGAGTAAAACTAAAGCAATAAAGCTCACTTTATTAAGTAGTTTTATTCTTAAATTTAAGTTAGATAAAACTACAAAAGTGACAAAATTCATTATATTAAATTTTAGTACAATTTCATTTCAAGGCTTTTAATTAGTTTAGTTAGTTATAATTTGTGTCTTATGTAGACTAATTGGCTTGAAGTGAGTTTGTCTTCAAATCTTAAGGGTATTGCGTCTGTATCAAAAATTATAGTGAAAAATTCAAAAAAAAAAAAAAAAGTGTAAATACTATGAAGTACTCCATGTATTGCACCTAATGCTTTGTTTGGAAGTTTTTTTTATTCTTCACTACATTGGTATTTGCTGCTCAAGATTCAAATTTGTTATGTTATAATTTGGCTCAAAAAACGCAACATGTCTTTGTGTTGGAAATTTACAAGAGCCTCTACTCTCTCAAGCAAAGGGCGTGCTTAATTGGACTAAAATAAAGAGAGAATGATAATAAATAAGGAATCAAAATTGATTTTTTAAGGAAAATTAATTTCTTGTATAATTATAAGAACTGCCACACACACGTTGGCATAGCTATATGTGCTAAAAGAATGGATTTTTTTTTTTATTCTCCAGTTAAATTAAATTAATTAATATTTAATTTGATAAACCATAAAAAAATCTCATTTTACTATTTTTTTAATTTTTAAAATAATATTTTAGGTATTAATATTTTATATTTAAATCCAATAAAAATTTTATATTTAAAACATGTTTTTGATTAATATAAACTTATTAACACATCTTATTAGAAAAAAGAATGGTGTACACTTTTTCCAGATCTAAGACCTGACATGTAATTTCTTTTTTTTTTAAAAAAAAAAAAGATTTCTTTTGATTTTATGAGATTACAAGTTATTCAAATGAGGCTAAAACAAATGACTCACAACTACAACACTTACGTGAAAAACAAAAATGCTTCAGTGAATGAAAAGACTGAAATACCCTTACGTGAAAATGAGCTCCGTCGATAATCAAATGACAACTACGCTCGTCACATAAAACGATGTCGTTAAACTGGTCATATACCCTTTTAACCGAGTTTTTTTTTTAAAAAATAAAAATAAAAATAAAATAATAATACAAATTTTTAATATTAATTTAAATATTTTTAAAAATTAAATCAAATTTAATATAGTATCATAGTCTTATTTTTAAAATTATACCATTATGTAAAACACTTTCTTATTTTAACTGATTCAACTAATAAGTAAAAGATAACACTGTCTTGTTAATAAATCTAAAATAGAATTTTATTTGATTTTTTCTTTTCATAAAAATCAAATGCGATAAATAAATATTATAGTTTTCATCGCTTTATTTTAAACGTTTAAATGCTTTGATCCACATATTAAAATGAACTTGTTAATTTTTATACTTCTACAAAATAATAAACAATAACACCATAAAAAATGTGACTGAAAAAAGAGCTTTATGTGATACTGGTATGACACTTAAAAATTACAAACGCCATATTTCTTTCTTTCTTTCTTTTTTGGATATTAAGCCCCAATTAATAGTTCAAGCGAACCAATGAAGGGAAAAAACCGACATCTTTTCTTCCCACAAATTGGAATCTTTAAGGTCAGAGCATGGTGGGCACCGGAAGACCCAAGAGATGATGACAGAGCATTGGAATTGTCGGTGGCGGCGGCGGCGGCGGCGGCGGCGATGATGCATGAGCTGTGAGTGCCGGCTTTCCCCGTACCCAGCAAAGCTAGATTCTTTTGCTGCCTTGATTTTCATATTGGCATCCATGGTGACTCATTCACAGATGGTGTAAACGACAATCTTCTGGGGAGTTGCGTGACAATTTTACGTTTTTAATGGGCAATTTTGTCAAGTAATATCTACAATCAAATTGGAAACTTTTTCATATTATAGAGGCAAGCCCCACATTCTTGGATCCGCCAACTCACTCGACTGCTTGTTTGAACACAGAAAATAAACAATGACGCTGCAGAAGCAGTAGCTGCACACTTCTATAGGCAGATCACAAATACGAGCACTGGAAAAAAAAACAGTCTACAGTTCTTCCAGAGCAAAGTAAACGACTACTGAAACTCACTTGAAGGGTAAAAACTACTAAGAAAGCCCTTTCGGAAATTTGCAGGGCAAAGAGGAAGTAATTAAGAGCCAAAGCAACCAAATTTGACTCCGCTAGGAGTAGAGATCAATCTGCCAAATTTAAATTTGTTGCATTATCTCGTAGCTGACATGAAGGTATAGTGACTAAAATTTGTGATATTAAAGCTGTTTCCTTGGAGCTGGAGCCACACAAGCTACTCAGTACATGAAGAAATTAAACCAGTAAACAGAAGAATTCTCTTCAATTATATCATATCCAGGAATCTGTTCTCTGCAGAGAATTATTCTTATAAACAAAAGAATGAATGATATCTATCAATTCAAAAATTAGCATTTTAATGCACCAGAACAAACCCCAGATATTATTGGGGAAATCAAGGCACGACCTATCAAAATCCCACATCAGAGACTGAGATGGTATCCTACACATTGTGAATTAGATGTTGTCATGAGTTACCAATAGCCACAGCCAGCAGAAACCCTTCGAAAGTCTCCAACTTTCGCTGCCAGTCTCACTGCTACCTCTGCAAGAAACACATTGGAGAGTTAATTCAACGACAATGTAACAAAATCAAAGCAAGTTAAACAAACAAGCACCATTTGAGAGCTTTGTTCTTTTGGGGGTTCAAAGTGTAGCTGGGTTTCTTTTCATTGTCTAAGTTATCTCCAGATTATAGGCTCAACTCGAGGAAAGAAAATCAACCATTCAACGAGGCAACTCTGCTACAAAGTTCATTTTTTTTTTTTTATGTAAAGTAAAACGCATAGACTCTATCTGCTTGATTCCCCAGATACTAATCAATGGCAAGAAGGGTGACCTACCTTGCCATTCTCAGCAGCTTCGGGAACCTTGTATGAATCTGCAGAAACCTCCGTCAACCACAAGCCAGGAAAGAGGGTCTGCACGAAAGTCGTATACTGAAAATTTAAATCTTTCTCACGAAGGAAAACGAAGCATAGAAAATAAACCAAAAAATTGGTATCATTGAATGTTTCGCAATAGAGGAATCAACTTACATCCAATTGCTTCTGCACACCTCTGGGCCTCTTCTTTGGTCTACGCGGTGGGCGGTGACCCAGAAGCACCATGAAATCTTCCTCAATCTCCTTCTTCGATAGCGGCACTGAGAATTTCGCTCTTTCCGTTTTATCGGAAGTGGCTTTCAGTTTCGGCGACTTCTCGCCGTTCTCAGTCCTCGACGGCGAGAAATTGGGCTTCTTCTCCTCAATCTTCAATCCCTTTCCAGTGCCTCCGGCCATCGGAGCCTTACACGCAGCTCTCCTGGTCCTGAGATTCCATGGTCTCACTTCCGCCGCCGGAGCAGGTGACTCCTGCTCCTCCTCTTCCCCCTCCTTCTTATTCTCGTCTGCTACTTCCTTCCCCCAAATCGCATCTTTCATCTTATCTGCAGCAGTTTTCAGATCAAACATTAGCTTCTCCCTCACCGCCTTGATCCCATCCTCGACATCGCCGTCGATTTTCGATTTCGAAATCCTCATCCGCTTCTCTGAATCTCTCACATTCACAGCCTTCTTCTCCCTCTCCGGCTCCAATTCCCGCTTCCGAGTCAACGTCAAGTTCTCTGGAGATTGCCGATCGCCACTGAAGGACGCGTCCGCGCCGTTGGAAGTTAGTTTCATGCACCGGAGGTACCTCTGATTCCCCCACTTTAAATGCGGCAAATCGAAATTGTGCAGAGGCTTCGATCTCTCGGGACCCATCGCCATGGACTTCGGTGCCGGAACTCTCCCTCTCTCTTCACCCACACCCAAATACACCATTTCACAGAAAAACCCAATACAAGAAACCAGAACGAAAAAAAAACCAAACTTCACCGAGTATCCAGAGCAGGGAAAGAAAGCAAAACCAAATCAGAAGCTTCACAAGCTAAGAATTTTCTTGGAGGTTTTCTCCAGAAAATGTGAGAATCTCGAGCAGAAAAGAGGCAATTTTTTCCTCGCTTGGGTTTGGCTTCTTAGCAACTCGCCGGGAAACGGAAGTTTATATAGGAGTGAGGGAAAAGGAAGAAGAGGGCGGTTTTAACGTTCGGGTTTGGGGGCTCATTTTGCTTTCTATTGAGAGCCGATGCTAAAATGTTCAATTGGCGCTGCTTGTTATCGTGCGCCTTCAAGTCCTTTGGGTGTGTAATACCGCGGTAATTTTTTTCCCGGGTGACATGTCGTTTCCAATTGGGTGTCGGCGTAACTGCCCTTAATGTTGAGATTTAAAAAACTTAAGACTAAATCACAGCCGTCCATGTTAAACACCTTCATATCCTCATCGCTGAAATCAAATTCTCGACTATTTTGTTTTAAAAGAAAATGAGTTCGTATAGTAATAGGACTTTTTTATTGGTTGCAAAGGATTGGAAGGACAAATAAATGTACTAATATTTTTATACACCAAAATAGAAAATGTAATTATGAAGTCATCTCTGTTTGGAAATTTATATATTATTATTCTTATTTCAAGTAAGAATTAGGTTAATATTCAAATAATATTAAAATACTTTTAAATGTTTAAAAAATAAAGTTACGAAATTTGCATAATTTAATGTCGAATTGATAATGAAGTGGATATAATAAGTGATTTTCGTTCCCACCAAAATAAATTATGAAAGTGATTTTGTTTGTTAAAGGGATAAAGAGCTTTTCTTTTCATGAAACGCGGAGTTTAAGGTGGAAAGATAGATGGGCTAATCTGTTTTTTGGTTCTGCATTTATGTTTATCTTCAATGTTCTTTAATTTTCTTGGGGTCGAAAATTTATATATATATATATATATATACACACATATATTAATGATCATATGTCTTTTTTTAAAATGAATTTTTTGAAAGGGACGCCATTCTTTTCTTAGCTGCAGTTTTTGCAAGTTTATTTACAGAGTTAACTACTAAGCACGTATATTAACAAAATAGAAGGTTATTTTAAAATAAATAGAGATGTTAGGTTAAATTCTTAAAAATGTAACTAGTTTAAAATTTAATAACGACGGTTTTATTGTTTTTACAATTATACTAGTTTGAATTATTTTTAGATTAATTAAAGATTTTAAATTAAAATTTTAAAAATATAATTATATTAAAATTTGAATAAGGAGAACTTTTACACCTTTCCAATCGTACCAGCTTGAATCTGAATTGATGAATCCTGATATGATGCGAAATATCAAATAGTTGAAAAACAGTTCGTTTAAACATTTATTAGTCTCAAATGAAAATGGTTTAACTCTTTTTGTTTTATATGTTTATTGTGAATGCTATTTCTTTCTTTGGGTTGAATTTCCATTGATTTTTTTACAAAATCACTTATATTTGATATACTATATTAAATATTAATTTAATTTAAATAACATTATAAAGTTAATATTTTTTTTAAAAAAATTAATATAATTACATTCTCAATACTTGAATTTAATACTTTTAGAACAGTTTTTTAATTAACTAATCTACATATTTTGCCGTTACATTTCTATTGATTTTTTAATGACAGAAAAATGTTTTCTTCTACAATTTTAACTTAATTTTTTTATATTTAAATTGAAAAGATGCTATACACCTTGCACTAACTCTTCATATGATTTTTTTTTTAATATATATAAGTATATTATTTAAATCCCCTTAGAGTGGATTTTACTTTTTGGAGATAAAACAATTGCCGAAAGGAAAAATTACTTTAAAATGAGAGAGTAGATTCTCTCATCTTAAACTTTAAGATACCAATACATATCAGATAAAAGAAAATACCAAAAATTAAACAAACAAGTAAAAGGAACTTTGTATTTTACCATTTCGCTCTACGCACAAAAATTCTCTCCATTAACCATGGGACTAAATTGAGACATGGATTTATGAAATGCCTAAAAAAAGAAAAAATAAAATAAAATATAAAAGTTTTCTATAAAAAGAAGTTTTGTTGGAATAAACTGCATTCATTTTAATGATTTATTTGTCTCAATAAAAAAAAAAGCTCTTTAATTATTGGATGAAAAATATATTTGGTGCATACAAAGAAAATAGAAGGAACCTTCTTTCCATTTTTATTAAAAAAAAATATTTAAAAAAATAGATAAGTGAAATAAGATATGATTTTGTATCTACCAAGTTATAAGTTTAAAGTTTCATTTATTTAATAAGTGTCTTTTTAACCCTAAAATTTTTCTTGCCTTGAATTAGAACATCATTCTTACCCTCAAATTTAATACAAAGCAAAATTAATCTGTGAAATTGACTTGAAATAATTGGTGGACAGATTTATGAAGCGTTGCTTTTGGGTAATTGATAAGATAGATCAGTGGAGGAAAGGCATTTTTAATTAGTTTAGTAAAATGACATAAGGAGAGGGATTTCTTGATGAAGCCGTCAAAGCATCTTTGGAAGTCAGAATTGAAACTTGAAAGAGACAGAAAGGGATTGTGTGAAGGGAAAGTAAACAACTGGGTTTTGCCCAATTTGCATGTGTACCACCAATGTAGGTAACCATCAGCATAAGATTAATTATGTAATTAACAAAATTTATATAATTAATTCTTTTTTATAGGGTTTAAGATTTAGGATTTAGGGTTTAAGACAATCTTGTGATAGGAGAAAGAGATGGAGAAAGTGGGTTTGGTTTTCTCTTATTTTTTATCCAAAAAAAAAAATCATGATATAAAAAAGATGTAAACAATAATAATTATTATGTTTTATAAATTATATATACAAATTTTTATCCACTAAACTAAGATCTAATTTAATGAAGTGTTAATTAATTCTCAAATTTTATGAGTATAATTTAAGAAATTTCAATTTAATAGTTGAATCATATATATATTGAAACTAATTACCATTGATATTGTAAGTGTCACATATCTCTGCCATCTTTCTTTAGATTGTAGCTAGTAGCAGGCATGCATGGTTTTAATCAATATTACTTCAAATACATAAATTTATGTTGCAAATACTTAAATAGTTAATACTCAAATACCTTAAAGACACAATTTTTTTCTACTTATTCATGTTAATTAGTTTAGATAAGTATTGCATGGTTTTTAATTTAGCATTAATTACAGAAGACAGACAGGGTGCATGAGATTATTAGACCCAATGGTCAAATCCTAAATAATTAAAAATAGCCTCTATCACTCACAGGAATGAGATTTAATTTTATTCAGATTGAAGGAGTTGCAGTAGCATCTCAATTTCGGATAATCTGTTATCGACTTTTTATGATACGATGCTTTTCGATTATTTATTACTAGATATCACTATTTTTTGGGTTTTTATTGGGAGTTGAAAAAGACAAAAAGAGTAATAAGAGTTAAGCAGAAAAAAAAAAAAAGTAGCATATAACAAAAAAAAGTTAAGACAAAAGTTGATATAGATAGTGAAATAGGTGCTTAAAAAGCTTCTCAAAGATTAAAAATGTGTCACAAATCTATTATTCATTAATTAAGTGTTATCTTGTTACATATAAAAGAATTTAAATTAACTACAATCGATTACACCGTATAATTAATTATAAATAATTCAAGTTTTAGATAAAAAAATTACCTTAATGTGAAATTAATTAAACGTAAAATTAATTATTTTTTCTTTGTTTATTAAAAATAATCGATATATTCCAACTGAAACCTCATGTGAAAAAATTTTCCTACTATGAATCGCCAGGTCAAAGAAATATATAGCTGCAAAGATGACTAGAAGTGGAGCAGACAGCAAGAAGGAACGAGCTAGCGATAACACTATTTTAGACTGCTTTTGAATGTGACATTACATCCATTAATTGCTCTAGTTTGTAAATAAGCATATGCAAAGAAAAAGAAAAAGAAAGTAGAGAAGCATATTTTAATATTAAAGCACCCATAAATTGGGCGTAACATACAAAAATGTACCAACTGAAATAGATAAATAAGAAGACGACTAACAGCATCTAGGATCAATATTCCAACATGCAAGTAATTGCTCTTTGCTATCTTGAAACTCTCCATAAAGTCTTGGCTATTATCAAAATGCAATCTTCCCAAGTTTTCAACACTTTCCCAGTTCATTGACTTGGTTCATGCAGCATGCTCCATATCAGACATCAGCAACCAGCCATCTTTTGGTTCCTGCCAGTGATTTGGGATGGAGCAGGAATATTTTTCGAACAACATAACCTTGCAATTGAGATTATCAGGTGGCGATGATAATGCATAACCATCACTTTGTTGAGTGGGTTTAAATGAAAATGGAGGCAATTGCATGGATTTGGATTTGCTGGGATTCCAAAGAGAAAAGTTTGTTTCTTCTTTGCGTAGAAGAAACCAGTCAGCACAATGATTCATCATATATGTATCTCGAGACAACTCTCTGATCCTCTTGCGATAAATCTTGTTGGTGATCCAAAAGCTATTGGTTTGGACAAAACCAAGTGCCTGGTTAGATTGATGCTAGTTAATTTCATTCTATTTCGTGGCTATTATTATTAGGCTAGAAATTTTAGGTTTAGTTAGTATAAACATTAACCAAGAATATTTAAACAAGCTCTCCAGTTACTTTCAATGTTGTCCCCTTTAACCAAGATTTTGGCTCCAATATTTAGACATATAAACTGAAAGTTAGTTAGATGTGATCTTTGACTTAATTCTGTATTTAATTTATGAGTAATATTTATATCAATGCCAGGTTTATCATGTTTTTTAAATTCGAAAAAATCAATAAAAAATCCTAATTATTCGAGATATTTAGCCCACGTAGAATATTAATTCCAAGTCTTTCATGTTTTTTTAATTTCCCAAGATTTCTCGGCGACGACTTCGTTTGCCGACAGTAACGGCACAGAATGATCATTCTCGCTGGTGCATTGATCTGAAAAATTTGTTTTATCAGAAGGAGGAGAATACGGTGCCAACTGCCAAGTTCCTCCAGAATAATTCTTAAATAGGCCCAACTCCTAGGTTCTGGTCTTGTCACTGTCGGACTCTTTAAGTTCTGGAAAACCATTTCGGATTATTATCCATATTTTTTTAAATGGAAATATTAAAGTGTATAAAACTAAGAAAATTTAAATCAAGCATTTTCCATTGCTTTGAGTGTAGTTTATGAAAAAAAAAAAAATCCAATTGCTCAAATAGGATATTCCATTGATGATAAAAATTTTCCAAATTTTTTTTTTCGTTTTCTTGAAACTCTTGGTTAATAATAAATTAGGGAGTGTACGTGAATTTAGTTCGATCCGGTTAGGTTTCCCGTAAGCTCGTCTCTAGTCATGAACTCTGATAAAGTCCCAATTTTTTATTTTCCTTTTAAAA
The DNA here is from genome assembly GCA_022379115.2 of Bauhinia variegata. Classification (NCBI taxonomy): domain Eukaryota; kingdom Viridiplantae; phylum Streptophyta; class Magnoliopsida; order Fabales; family Fabaceae; genus Bauhinia; species Bauhinia variegata. Next base: position 18,147,759 of record CM039426.1, on the reverse strand, counting down.
ACCTTTCTGGGCACGCGCGCACGCGGCTGGCGGCACACGATAACGGTCTCAAACCGGGTCAAGCAAAAACCATGTCGGATAAAGTCCACTAGGGCGAGGAAGAAAATCACGATTCACGAACCTCTGCCCCGATCTTCACCTTTGATTGCAGGGTGGGGCCTCTTATTGAAACGGAAGCATTCTCCTAAATCACAGTAACCTTCCGCTTTCATCTGAGGCAACAATTCGGCTTTTTTAGGTTTAAGGTTTCTCCGCGTTTTTGACTGGGGAAATCAACAGAGAATCAGCTCAGCGTGAGACAATGGCGAAGGAGGAGTTCAAGGTCTACAATTCCATGACCCAGCAGAAGGAGATATTCAAGCCTAAGAACCCTGGTAAGGTTGGGATGTACGTCTGTGGAGTCACCGCATACGATTTTAGTCATCTGGGTCACGCTCGCGCCGCCGTGAATTTCGACATTCTCTACAGGTATGTGTAGCAGTAACTGTATAGCTGCAATTCATTGTACTGGGGGTCGAAAGCTAGAGTCTTTATGCAATTTTGCTGTGAAATTTTTATTTTCTAAACCTCATTTCTAATCAGATTTTATGTTGCTCATCGGGGGGCCAGTCTCTGATCGAAGTAATTTGAGCTGAATATCATTTTTTCCTTTTGTCCTGTACTCTTCCATTCCTTTATGCATATGTGAAGCTTTGAAATCCTAAGTCACAAGAACAAATGGCGGTTCTTTGCTTAGTTAAATCTGACTTCATTAGCTATTTAGAGCTAGTAAATGTTGATGGAGGAAGTCATTGAATTGGATCTAGAGTTCCCCTAACGAGCTAGGGTCAGATTTGCAATCCATTGATTTCCGTTAAGTATAATGTTCCAAAGCTTTAGACCACTGGAATACAATGTACCTATTTAATTTACTTACATTTAGCATATAAATTTTATACCTATAGTAATGACCTCGACAAAAATGACGAGTTAATGATCATACGTGGAATTAGCAACTATGAGTTGGTCCAGTGCCATTCAGATTAGGAATTTTCCATCATGTGAAAAAGCAAGAGTAATATATATTGAACCTGTATATTGAATTTAGAATGCGTACCTGTTTTCTGTTTCAATCCTTTATGGGGTAAGTTCATGTCTTTATTATATTATTATACTTAAGTTTAAGTTATTGGATTGTCAGAGAGTAAAGAGAGTTTTTGCAAAAAAAATATTATTTTTTCTTTTGAATCTTTGATCCTTCCATTCTATGTATACATATATGCTAGATTTAAAAATTGACAGTTAGCATGTGGTTGGTTGTCGTGCTTAACCTGAAAGTTTGCAGGTATCTCACACACTTAGGCTATGAAGTAACGTATGTGCGGAATTTCACTGATGTTGACGACAAGGTGAGAATCAATAGTGTCTAACTTGCTGGTGAAATTTTGAACATGGTATAATGTCAACTTTCATTTGAAACAGATTAACTTCTTTCAGTTTGTTAGGGAACCGGTATTTAGAACAGAAACGAGGGCCTTATTGAATTAGAAAAAGAGAACTACATGGATTGATGGAAGAGGAAGAACTCCTCTTCCAGAGCAAGAGCTCCTACAGAGACTCAATTCTCTGCCCAAAGCCAAAGTAGCTAACAAGCTACTTTACCCCTAGCCCCGCTCATCTGACTTCTATTTATACAGTACCCTAGATTCTAGCTTCTTCCTCACTAACTGCCTCCAACTAGTCAAACTAACTGCCAGCTAAGCTAACTGCTTAACTAGTTCAGGGGCCCTAACTTTTCTTCATCATTTCTCTAGTAATCTTATGTTTACCATCAAGTTATATTGGAATTTTTTATTTTTATTTTTTTCAAATTGGATGCAGAAATATACTTTGGACTGAATTCCTGATAACTAAAATTGGAACTATGTATGGGTTTTAAAATAAGGTATTGTCCATTGAAATGGACTTGACTGCTTGATATGTGGTTGTAATTGTCTAAGGAGCATTGCACTGCTGTGATATAGTTCAAACAATTCCTTAGGCTGTTGTTATTATTTTATTAATTTATAGTTTTGTTTGTCATTTTTATTCTTGTTCTGTCTTCATCTTCTTCTCATTACTATTTCCCTTTTAAGTGATATGCGTTGAATGTTATTGACTAGACTTATATAGTGACACTGATACTGCTGTTTTATGGTTACTAACTCTTCTTATTTTTAGAAGTTTCACCCAGATAATTATTCTACACATTTCAGACCTTGAGACTAAGTCATTTGATATGAATTTCTTGTCTTATTCTTCAATGCTTGTTAGAAACTATTAATATTAAAATTGCTGCAGATAATAAAGCGGTCAAATGAGCTTGGTGAAGATCCTTTGAAGTTAAGCGATCGTTTTTGCCAGGAATATATCCTTGATATGACTGATCTGCAGTGCCTTATTCCAACTGAGCAGCCTCGTGTTTCTGATCACATGGAACAGATAAAGGACATGATAAGCCAGGTTAGACTTTGCTATTAAGATATCTGGTTTGTTAAGGGAGTCTAGTATAATGACATTTCAAATGTGTTTGTAATTTTGAGTGCTGTTTTATATTATTACTTTTTTCAGAAGTATATTTGAAAACATAGGTTAACTGTGCTAATCAGGTGATTATATCAATTTAGATCATGTGCTAATTTTGACTTAATTATTTTATCGGTATAGATTTTTGTTAGTTTAATATATTTTGTGCTACTGTCTATGAATGAGGTATAATGAAATTGGTTTTGCTATCCATTTAGGATTAAGCCGAAGCAATTTTTATTTACTTATAATTTTATATTAGAGAGATATGAAACTGAAATATCCAAGTGAAAATACACCAAAAAATTGCAACTTGCAAGAGGTGAAATTATTTAACTTTCTGAAGTAGTTGATATCATTTTGCTTCAGGAAATATACTATTTATTTAATCTTCTTTCACCAGTTCTCCACCTCCAGGAAATGTATATATTTATAATTATAGTTGCACGTATGGCCAAGAACAGGAAATAGTTGCATGCTGTTTCTGTTAATTGTATACCCTCTTGGGCTTGGGATTATCTATAGTTGATATTCTGAGAATCATGCGTGAAAAATTAATTTGGTTGCAATATGTATTCTGCAGATTATCAAAAAGGACTATGCATATGCAGTTGATGGAGATGTTTTCTATGCTGTTGAAAAATTCCCAAATTATGGTATGCTGTCTGGACAAAAGCTAGAGCATAACAGAGCAGGTGAACGAGTTGCCATTGACTCAAGAAAGCGTCATCCTGCTGACTTTGCATTGTGGAAGGTATGAGGACTTTAAACCTGTCGCTTTTGCACATTCTGGTCAACATTTGGGAATATTTCTTATTTTCTAATCATTGCAGGCTGCTAAGCCTGGCGAGCCTAGTTGGGACAGCCCTTGGGGTCCAGGAAGACCTGGTTGGCATATTGAATGCAGTGCAATGAGTGCTCATTATTTGGGTTTCAAATTTGATATTCATGGTGGTGGAATTGATTTAATCTTCCCACATCATGAAAATGAGATTGCCCAGAGCTGTGCTGCTTGTGAAGAGAGCAATGTCAGTTATTGGATGCATAACGGTCATGTCACTAATAACAACGAAAAGATGTCAAAGTCCTTGGGCAACTTCTTCACTATTCGCCAGGTTAGTTGTAGGTGAATTTTATTCTATTGATGTTACAGGAGCTTTTACATGGTTAAAATCTATTTTAAGATGTCTTGTGAGTATTGTTCATTGGATTTGGTTTAACATTTTGTAGATCACTGAACGGTACCACCCACTGGCTTTGAGACACTTCTTAATTAGTGCACATTATCGATCTCCCCTTAATTATACAGTCTGGCAACTGGAAAGTTCATCTGATGCTGTTTATTATATATATCAGGTACGCATCTTGTTGTCTTTGAAGTATTCTGTGTCAGAAAGTCTGCATTGTTCAGAAGTTGATAAACCAGTTCATTGCTTAAGATTGAGACAGTTTCTTTGTTTGCATTTTCTAATCTGCAACATCTTGTTCATCTTTGTTATTGTTATTGGCCTTTTATATATAACGTGTCTATGTGAATGTCTTGTTTCACTGTCCAAAAAACCAGGACTGACCACTTGCAATACTAGTTTTCTTTTATTTGATCTGTTGATATATCAAAAGAAAACAGAAGTTATGAAGCTTCACATAGCCACACAAACCCAGAAGTTGCATTAACTCTCAAGAAATGTTGGAAACCGTTTTCTCAGATTATTTTACATCCTTAACTAACACAAGGCTTCCGTTTCTTTGATTTTTAGACTTTGCAAGATTGTGAGGATGCATTATCATCATTTCAGGAAGGGAACACCGAGCAGAATAAGAAACCACCTAAGCCGACTCCTCCTGCCATGGAGTGCATTAAAAAGTTGCGCAGTGAGTTTCAGGCAAAAATGTCAGACGATTTGAACACTGCACAAATACTAACAGGTGCTTTCCAAGACGCCTTGAAATTTGTAAATAGTTCTTTGACCTCACTCAAGGTATGCTTTTCAAACCGGCTTCTTGTTTATCTGAATTTCGCAATCCTTTCCCAACTGTCTGTAACACGTGTCAGTAGTCATGGAACTATTTATTTTTTGTATTTTTCCAGAAAAAGCTACAGAAACAGCAGCAGTTATCAATTATTCAATCCATAATAGAAATAGAGAAGGAAGTTAAAGAAGTTTTGGGAATACTCGGATTACTGTCCTCTTCTTCCTATGCTGAGGTGACTCATTTTCAAGCATGTTCTTACTTGGCCATGCATAACTGATAACTATTCTTGTGGAATGTGGATTGTCATTTTGAACAGAAAATACTTGTTATTTGTTGAGCAGGTTCTGCAGCAGTTCAAAGATAAGGCATTAAAGAGAGCAGGTCTGGTAGAAGATGATGTGCTCAATCTGATAGAAGAAAGAACTCAAGCAAGGAATAATAAGGATTTCGCCAAGAGTGATAAGATCAGGGCGGATTTGACTCAAAAGGGCATTGCATTTATGGATGTGGGCAAGGAAACGGTATGGAGACCATGCATACCAACTGAACCAGTTCAGGTAGATCAGAAGGCGGCTGCAGTTGAAGAAAAGCAGGAGGAACAGCCATCGGAGAAAGTATCTTCATGATGCTGGAAGCATTGTTGTAAAATAGAAGCTTCAACATTGTTATAACCACTTAGGCGGTGACTGAGAGCATTGGCATGTTAGATTAAAGTATTTTATTTTACTTTTTTTTTTAAAAAAGTAATTACAAATTTTCAAGCAATTGATTTGTAATTTTTAGCCTTATACCATTTATAGAAAGCTTAAGATTATTTTTTTATGGGAAATTTATTGTTTATTACTCCCTCTCCGCCAAATAAGGATGAGTTTTATTTCTAAAAAATATGAGCATGTCCTTGATATAAAACAAAAAAGGTATGCCATTAACATTTTATATTCTAACATCTTAGGATAAAATGGCAAAAAGAAAAAAATAATTATTATTTATGATCCTAGAACTGTTTATCAAAGTAATCCTTAACTTGGTGATTTTGTAGCATATATTGAATATGGATCATGGAAGATGCGCTGAGATCCTGTTCATATAAAATATTGGGATAATCATTTAAAAGGTCAGTGCTTTTTCTTTTTGTTTTTTTTTTTTGGGGGGGGGTGTTAATAAAAGTTAAATACATAGTTCTGGTCACTTCATTATATAACCTATTTCTTACATATTTTATAAATATTCCCGCAAAGAAATTTAAAATTAAAATAGAAAATTCAAATAAGCATATTTGGGCTCTGAATATTGCCTTTTGAGAACAAGCTCATTAACGAATATAAATACAGGCCGAGGCAAGCTATTTCTTTCAACATCCCCACTTTTTCTATTCTAACTCCTACCCTATTTTTCTTTCGAAAAGACAAAAATACCTCTAAAAAGAAACCGTTGCAGAAACTGAAACCTCACCACTCTCGCTCATAAACACTCGCCCAAATCGGAAATTGCACAAAGATAACAAGGATTTACTGAAATTTCAAGAGATCAGCAGCATCACTGTTGCCATTCTCATTCACACTTAGGGAAGTCTCTGTCGCAAGTAAGAAGGCAGGTCTACAAATTTTATGAGATTTTGTTTTTGGTTTTTCATTTTGGGGGGAGTGTTAAAAGAAATAGCCCTGAGGTACAGGCTATTAAAATTAGAAGATGCTTTCAAGCTGGGCCTAATGTAAGTTTTAGTCTTACACCAAGTGAAGAATCCAACCAGACTAGATCATAATTGCTATATGTACTGCTATCTAGATAACTGACATCTATCTGAGTTTTTCATTAGCAATAAAAAAAATCCTATATTTGAGTTTGGGGTGTAGCTAGTAAAGCGCCACTTGTATAGTTGTCATGTAAGTGCTGTATAGGTAGTGTTATTTTAAGAAAACATTCCACTAGTTTTTTTTTTTAATACTAAGAGTATTCATATATCATATAAGATTAATGTTTTGCATTAATTATTAATAGATTCTTCTCAACCAAAAATAATTTTGAGGTTTTAAACTTAAGATTTTATAGCTTAGAACACTAATAACTTATTAGTTGAATAATTGAATAATTAAAGTTACAAAATGGTGATTTGAATTTAGAATCAAATTTCACCCTTCATTAAATAAGAAAGAGCTTAGGAAAGAGAGATTTTCTTCTTTAATTTTCATATCTAAGTGCGACACATCATGCATCCCAAAAAGGGAAACTTCAGCTCTTTCTCTAGTTCTCTCTTTATGGATTTGTCATCAAATTCAATTGGCTTTTATAATTCAAAATACATAGTTGAATCTATACGAATTATTAATTAAAGATATATATGCTATTGCCTCACAAGTCATAGACATGTCACGTGAATGCCATGTAGTAGTAATATGATACTAGATTCACTTTTGATGAACTGAATTGGTCCAAACTGGGGAATGGATGACTAGACCAACCAGTTCCTAGGACAGATGCCATTCACAAAGAGCCCACCTCATCTCACTTTTGTGATACACCGTATCTCCCAAATAGATTATGAGAAATTAAACCACTAAAATCTCATATATCCATTGGAGATGATGAATATGATGATGTTATTTCTCATTCACCACTAATTGCCCAAGGGTTTATAGGCTTTGGGACCATCTCAACTCACAAACACCGCTCAACTTGTACCTCCTTTGTTAAAGTTTGCATTGCCAAAAGTAAAGCTCACAAGACCCTGATAAAGCTAGCACATAGGCATAGAGGCATTGTCCTTGCAAAAAGAATATGAAATGCTCAAGTGGGGACAACCGCATTTCTTCAAAAAGGACACCAAGCGTGAATGAGCTTGTTCTTTCAAAAGGGTACCACAATTTTTAGCTTAGACATGCTATGGAAGGATACCATGTGAGTGATGGAAAAAAAAAAAACATGGCAGAAGAAAAAGTCATGTAAGGTAACTGTTAGGTACGATGAGAGTGGTTGCTCATGATTCAATTTTTGGTGCCTCTTATATCCTCGTGTCAAGATTAACAACGTGTTGCTCAGTGAAATGGAAGTTAAACTATAAGTTGTTTTAGAGCAATAATTGTGAGTTTAAAACTTTTGAGTTGTTGTTGTTAAAAAGGTACTTATTGTTTACTACTTTTTATTTTAAACAAGTCAAGCCCCAAAATACCAAATGCCATAGATGTGAATCAAAAATAAATCATGTCAAGCTAGTCAACCTCTTCTGAGTTTCAGAGAAGAACAATTTTGGGTCCCATGCAATGTCTTTGGAAAATAAAAACCGCTCAAGTGTAAGTACAAATGTAACCTAAAGGGAACTAAAGAGAATTATTGTGCACGATTCCACTGATATGCACCGCAAACGTTTCTCTCCAACTTGGCTGATGAAGCTTTTGGAACCTTAGAAACACCAAGTGCGAACGGTCTGCTGCTTACTTTATCTGAAGCAACGCATGTCAGAAACTGAAAATATCTCAAGCTTTATCTGCTGTGTCTACCCCTTTTTCATCTTTGAATAATGTAAAAGAAAACTTGAGTTTGATTGAAGGATAATCTTTCAGAAATCACTAACACCACAGCAAATGAAGTTTTATAGGAAAAGGGTTTCTTTAATTAGTGTCTTCTAACCAAGTTAACGACTCAGACAGAGCATCTTGGTGTTAGTTATGGAATCTAGAAGATTGCAATAGGAAATTTCATCTTAGAAGGATGTGGATTATTTGATGAAAGAATATTTAGTATAAAAGTGTTGATATGCAGCAGCTTTGTCCCCAAGTTGATTATCTTTCTCACTTCTTTAATATACAAATAAAAAATTTGAATAGAGTTTTATTATTTCTAATAAATAAATGAAATTTTTTACTAAGAAATGTTTGCTAAATTGTCGCTCTGATATATTTTTGTTTTATTAAAAAGTTTGATGATTGGTGATATTAAGTCTAGGTTTCAAACATGAAATTAATTATTTCTGTAAAGTTGTTCACCAATTCGAAAATTTAATGTGCAAGAAAATTATTTTGAAATTGAAAACCCTAAAGCAGATTTAGATATGCTTTTAGCTGACCACGCCCCACACCATCATCCACTTTTGAAATTAAAGCTGGATTCCTTAGCTTAGTCGGTAGTGTTTGGTATCCTGTTCTTTTTGGTCTTCTAAAAGGCTACCATGGCGTGATCAGAGCCTTTTCATTGTTTTATGTGAACTTTAAACTGTTCATACATGTCTGTCTTAACTCTCAAGTGAACTGAGGTCTTGTGATCACCCTTTCCCCCACTCTCCTTTGTATCACTCAATTAAAGAATCTTAATCATGCATGTCTAAGGTGAATCCATCATTCCAATATGAACTTGAACTCAAGGTAAATTCAGTTTTGCGGCTGTTGTTTCTTGTTACATGAGCCTTCTGGAGATATCATCATCCGGCTTAGTACACTAATAGCAAATACATATTTAGGGACATTTAAGTAATTGTTTTATACTATCTTAAGCATTGCTGCTCTCATTAAAATTAGGAGTGAGCGATGCAGTTTGGTGTGCATTTTAATAAGGTATTTCATTTCGTTTGTAGCTATCTCCCAATTTTGTATTTAAAACTTAGCTTTTGCATTCTAAGAAATTAAACAATATAATTAAAAAAACTCCAAATGCAGTCATCGTACTCACATAATTAATATTAAATTAATAAAAAACTAAAAAAAAATCATACCTATATCATAATATATATTTTTAATTATATTATGTATCGTCTTTATATATTAGTTATTATTTATATAAATATTTACATAAATAATATATTTTTAATTATAATAAATAAGTAAAATAAATTTAAAATAAAAGTTTTAATAAATTAAAAATAGCTCAAATGGACAAACCAACTCATAATAAGTGAGTTGAGAAATTTTTAATTCAAACTAAATTAAATTTCACGTAAATTGATTTGGTTTTAGTGCTAATTAGTTTAATTTAGACTGTTTGAACAGTTTGGTAGAAATTTTACTCACCCTTAATTAAAATATTTTGTTTTCGTCACTCTATACTTAACCATAAGGTAGTTTTACAGCTAGTCTTACTCCTTGCTGCAGTTTTTGTCTCAGACCATTCAAATCTGCACATGAATCGATTTCTGTCCCACCTTATAGCTCAGTAGAAACGCCCCTTTTCTTTCTTTCTTTCTTTATTCTCAGTCAAAGTTACATATGATGTGTAGCTACAGTCAATGCCTACATATATATGTAGAAACTAGAAAGTGCTTATTCTATCATGCAGATGCAGTAGGTTTCATGAGCAAGTACAGAAAAAGTTTTCTAAGCTTCATGATTGCCTCAACAAAGAGGGCATGATGGTGTCTGATAAATGACATGAGCCAAAGTCATCCACAGATGGGTTCTCCTGTGGAAAGACCTAGTATAGCAGCTCGCAGTATTGGTATCACAAGGAAACAGTGAATATATATATAGCTCATGGGCTACTCTCTTATGTTACCAACTTATCATTGAAGAAACCAATGGTAACACTTTTTTTTTTACTGTACCTAAAAAATGTATTTTTTAAGAATAATATTTTAATTTAAAAGGGAAAAATCTTTTTATTGTTTTTAGGGTATAGGTTGAGTAAGTCACAGATTCCTCAAGTCATATTAAGTCAACCTTTTACGACCATACACCAAATTGAATCTAATGCTCCAACCAAAATAATAATATTGTAGATTGGGTAAACAACTTGCCTATATTATAGTGACAGACATATAGCTAGCACTATAATGTAATAATTCTCAATGCATGTGGGTTGATTAAGCTGTAATTTGTTCTATAAATAACATTATAATTACCAGCTAGCCACCTCAAAACAAACACTCAGATTACGTTAACATGGGGCGGCCAATCAAACACCATATCTGTGGGGGAAAGTGAAGAAAATCAAAGAAATTAAAGAATCATATTGTCTTAGTCAGCTTCCAATTGATTTTGTAATGTCCCTCTTAGTTGTGAAACCCTTAATGAATATTGACCAATAGTGGTGCGAAAGCTATTAGCCTACACAGACAAAGACTTCAAGGCTATACATATATATAGAATCAAAAGTAAATAACATTTTTTTTTTCAAAAGTAGTCACTATATTTGCTAAATACACCTTGGTTTGCTTTCTTTTGTGGTTGGGCATGACATCTAAAAAAGTGAGCATGATGGCTGAGCTATATATATATATATATTATCTTAACTTGTTCATTAAGCTCAAGGCAAAGTGTTATGTGATAAATTAATTGACTACCTCTTTATTAAGAACATAAATTCCATATACTTTGGGGAAAGCTAGTTAATTTTCTTTTTCTTTTTCTTTGTTTTTTTTTTTTTCTCACTCGTTAGACAAAAATCATGCCTTCAATTTGGTGACTGAGAAACGAAAAGATGGTTCAACTTACTTTGGCTTTTATCTTTTTTGGCCTGCCTTTCAAATAACAAAGAAGCTTCAACAGAGGGTGACCTGAAATTGCAAGTGTTTCCATATGAGATGAAGGAGTAGGGTCCAGTTCACAGCTATTAGGTGATATGGTATGTTCTTATGAGGCAAACAAAGCTGTGGGAATGAGTTAGATTTTCCTAGTTCTTTCTTCAAAGATTATTTTTAGAAAAGCTCCAAAGAAGGGAACAATCTTTTCCAACTGCCTTAGTTTTTCAAATCTATCATCATGCTTCTACACCTTCCCCTTTCCGTTTTTCTTCCTCAAATCTAACCACATAGTTATGAACGTCAAGCAAATTACCACAAGAGAGAAAAGCAAAACCCACAAGCATCATCTAATCCAACTTCGCAAAGTCTTTTGCTTATTTACCCTAAAGCTATTAGAAGAAAGAAACCAACTTCACACCTGTTTCCAACTAAGCCAAAGCCAAGCTTAAGGTTAAGCTATAGGCATGATATCACCCACCCTTGATTTTTTTATTTTCTAACAATCTAATTAGGAGAAAATCCCTTTTGGGTTGGACAGACATGGATGAAAGATCTCAATAATGGTGGCAAAAGCACCGACCTTGTGTTGTCTTATATTCTTAATTCTCTTAATCATATTCCCTTTATCAATTACTTAACTTACTCACTTTTAGTTAGTGAAGGACAAACAGAAAGAATTTAAATTGAAAAGATGCCACATCTCACACAAATTCATATCCACATGCACTCTACTCCAAAAAAAAAAAAAACCTTTAGCAACCCAAAAAATCAGTTGTTAAAGTGTGAAAAATTGACTCCTATTCACTATAAACTATCACGATGGTGTACTAAAAATATATTTATATGTTCTTTTTTTTTTTTTTCTGTTTTACTCAGAAATCAATTGTGATTTTTGTTGTTTAGGGTCTTGTAGGAAATCATGGCTCTTAAGAGTTAGAAGCCATTGTTCTGTATAAATTAATTTCTTAACAGTTTCCCTATCGGTGTCAGCTACCTTGTGTTTGGACAGCAACCTGATACTTAGATATATCAAAGATTAATAATGAAGTATGGGAGACAAGAACCACTAGGTGTTTGACTATAACCTTTGATTTTGGGTCATCTCTCGGCCAATCAAGGACGTGCCCAAGAGAAATTGGTCTGCATGTTATTGGTCCCATTTTCCATCAACTCTTTAGTCAAGATGAAAATAAGGCACCAATAAACCATCACAGGTTGCTTGGAGCTTTAAGAGACTATAACTTTACAAAACGCAATCATATCTTACCTTCTTTAAGGGGGCAGAAAGATCTAACTAGGAACTACATAGATAATATATATAGATTTGATATCAATCTCTACAGTGCATGCACTTAGAGATCGTGCTTCTCGATTCAATTTTGATATTTTTCTTAGAATATTCAATGGAAAAGAAACAGACCCACCATTTGTATATTTTTATTTATATAAATCATCTCATATTTAACACTATATAAAACATTAATTAATTTAATTTAAGTTTAATATACGAGATTACGAAAACAATAAATTTAAGACCTTTAATTAAAATTAGAAAAAAAACCCTTTTATCAACAAATCTATGTGTTTGGCAGTACCAAGCATTTGAATATAGCAAGCTATTAAGAAGTATATTCCTAATTAAATTATAAGCTTTAAACCTTGGGGCGAAAACTGTCTCCCACTCACGACTGGCCGACAATAAAATTTCAAGTTTCTTTTTTTGGGTAAGAAATTTTTAAGCTTTTATCCAAAATACTTTTCTTTTGTCCCCTCTTAAATATTATTAAATGTGGATTTGTTGGATTTTCAGTAAAAGGGATTGCTAAAAGATAATATAATTAAGTCAAAAGAATAACAGACAAGAGTATGCATAATATGTTTTTAACCTCAACTTTGTGGCCTAATAGTCACTTCTTTATCTTAATAAAAAGAGTTTAATGCAACCAAAAAATAATTATAGCTATATCTTAAATCATGCGAGTATTTTTTATTGGTAGATATGAATCTAAAGGTGTTACATCTGAGCTTGCAATTTATCAGAGTCTTGTCAACATTTTGGGACGAAATGATCTTTAATGAACTTTCATAAATAATACATCATTGACTTCAAATTATTTCACTTAAAATTTATTTTTATTTATAGTAAATTGAATTACCGACGTATATATATTTGATATTTTTTGTTTTTTTCAAGTTGGACTCATCCCAAGTTTACAACTCGATGAGTACAACTTGCCAAAATGCTTTCTTCCTCCAATTTATTTGAAGAAAGAAAAACAAAAGGAATAACATGTTTTAAAGCTTTACCACATTATTTTGGGATGCTTTTTCTATTGGATTTCACCTTAGTTAAGGACACTATCAATAACTTCTGTAACGTTACCATGTGAAGAACACAATTCGTACAATTAATTATCCACTTGATAAGATCCACACAAGTTCTATACATGTCATGAAATTTCACATTTATTGTACTTTCCATGTCCTACCTGTCCAAACTTTGTTCTTTTTCAGTGATCATACTCATTAAGGAAAATATAAAAGAAAGTAAAGAGAAAAAATCAAGGGTAAAAACAATAGCACCAAGAAGTAATTTCTCCAAACAATATTATTTTCTTTTATATAATATTACACACTTATCTTTCTTTGTTTAACATTATTAGTCATATTTAAGATAAAGAATAATAAACGATAAATTTCTTTTAATAAAGATAATTTTCAAATTTTAAACTCAAAATCTTTTAATTTTTAACATACAACACTTCAAAACTCTATTTATTTTTGATGGAACCAACACATTGTCGGTATTATAAACGAACACCTAACCAAACCAAAGTAATACGATGAATACATTGATGAAGCATAGTACATATTACATATAAGCCAAGGCATCAAACATTGATTGATTGGGTGGCAAACTTGAACATGATCCACACATCAAGGGTTGTGCCTCTCTCACAAAAGTCTAAAATTAATAATATTGAAACATAACATCAAAACAGTGGATGCTAGCATTGTATATATTTGTTTGCCCACCAAAAGGTTAATGTCAATTTTGCTTATATATATAAACAAATTGAAAAGCCAATTATATGCTTCCGATATTGAAAGGTAAAGGCGCAATGCACTCACTGCCGAATGTCAACAAAAGTGGTGAAACTGAAAATTACATTTAATTAGTTTCATTAATCAAATTGATGTTTTTTGAATTCTTAATTATTTGCAGTCAGATGTGGGATTTCTAGAAAATTATAGAAAAGAAAGTTTGAACATATAAATGGAAACGACCCATATTTACAAAATTGAATTATGGAGGACGAAATTGAAAGGAAAATTATAATTTGTGGTCAATGAGGGAAAATGTGTACCAAGTGAAATCCGCTCCTTAAAAAAATTAACAAATAAATGTGGAAATGTACAAGAATTTCAAGCGAGCCGAAGCCCATGAAGCAGCCAGCCATATAAGCCCCTATATTTGGCTCAAAGCTGAACCTGGCTACGCCCACCTAGGTTTCAAGCCGAGCTGAGCCAAACCATCACGGCGCAGCCGGCGCAAGACTAAGATGTAAGTCTAAGCCCAGTGAATCGTCAAAATTGGGGCCCGCATCTGCTTTTGACAACCTGCTCAAAGAAGGCCCGTCGACTCTCCCGTGGACCCGGGCGTGTACTTGGGAACCCATAGTAGACCATGTGGACGATGAATCCGCTACACCGGCACCGTATGATAGCATTCCTGCACCTGCAGATCTTCCAACGGAATTATTACAACTGTAATTGCTCGTATTATTCGCCGACGGGAACACGCAGCCGTGAGATACGTGGAAGGGAGGAGGCGCAGCACGTTGCGGCACGTAAACCCACGAAGGTGGCGGTCCCGGAACCACCACCGGTCCCGGCTGAGCTAGCAGGTGCGGAGGCGGAGCAAAGGCGGAGATTATCGGGTTTCGCACGAATGAAACGGCAGCGTTCCGTGTTGCTAGTAGCTGAGCTCGCTTTAGCTGCTGACGCTCTTTCTTGTGCGCGTTCTGATGCCCACCAAGTGCTTGTGAATTCGCAAACTCGCGGCAACAGTACTGACACTCGTACTTTCTGTCACCTGATGAAGCTGGGAACGCGCCGCCACCACCGCCGCCGCCGCCATCGGCACACCCACGACCGGAATCCGGCGACCCAGATGGGGAAGTGGCCTTGGTAATTGAGTCAGCTACATCTTCAAGCACTTCATCTTCCATATGTTCCTCCTGAACGCTGAAACCAAAGAGCTTTAAGCGTGTGGTGGTTGTGGGGTTTGCTCTTTTGCTCTGGCAGTCAAGTTGATCCTCCATTGAAGAAGAAAAGGTAGTGAAAGTGAGAGACAAAAAAAGGGTATGTGGGCAATTGGTTAAGGAGTGGTTGCATGTCTTAGGGTCTATTTATACGCAGGATGGAATGGATTTTGACAAAAAAAATGATATGCTAAAATTGGACACAGTGAAGAGAAAGAAAGTTTCTAGAGAGAGAAAGAAAGGGTTTTTGCATTTGCGGACATCCCAAGGAGAAGAAAGTGTGTGAAATATGGGAACACGACCCAAGAACACTCATGGACCCAAAGGGATTGTAATTGTCTCTCCACGGTTTACTTGCATTTGCATTGGTTTGATGAAATTACAACGAAGGCCTCTTTGCAATTATTTGACTATTTTCTTTAGTTTACCTCACGATACTTTTACATCTTTTGCATATAAAATTACTCTGTCTTTGAGATTAAAAATAATAAATCTGAACTACATATTTTTAGTTAAGAACATCTTAAATTTGAACTTACTTTTTATATACTAAACCAACACTTGTTAATAATTTTTTACTAATTTATAAATATTTGGTGATATAAAAATAATGACACTAGCTGAATTCATAGAAATGAGGAAATGGGTTGTGATTAGAATAATGAAATGAGGACGAGGGTTGAGAATGTGATGCATGTGATGAGAGTATGGTAGGGTTTGAAGTATTATATAAATGATTAGCTTTGGATCAGAGCCATGTATCATTCTTTTTTGGTCCCTCAGATACGTACAAATCACTAATAATAATACATTATATTATACAATTTGCATCATGCAAGTAGCTCTCAACCAATGGAGCTTGATGGCTTAGGCTTTAACACATCAAAGCCATTAAATCAGCAGATTAATTCAATATTCAAGTATTCAACTTTAATAGTCAATTGGACCCATCACTTTTTTTTATCATCAATAGAAAGTTTGATTTTCCAAACAAACAATCAGGGTGAGACAATAGAGCTAGATCTATATTACTAAGTTATATTTTTGTCAGGTACATTTTAATTATTTATTTAAATCACTTATAAATAATATCATCTAACGTATATTTTTAATATGAATTTAAATTATTTATTTATTAACCAATAAAAATACAACTGAAAAAGTTCAAAAAAAAAAAAAACTGGATTCAAGTAACTCTTCTTATAATGCAATATTAGGTTAGAAAAGTATAGTGTGAATGTTATTTTGCACTTGCTTCCACTCTATTGAACCATTTGAATTTTTTCATGAAATGGCCAATCAAAAGCTTACCAGTTTGTTTGATCAACTAATATCAATTTGCTAAATGAAGAATCTGCTCAACACAAACTCAAAGTCTTGCTATCTCTCTCAGCACATTGTTTGACCCACTAGTGCTTCCATGACACGTACCTCTCTCCATAATGCTTATGACACACTTTATCTCTAGCATTGGTTAAATATTAAAGGCTTGAGGCACTTAAACTCAAACCAAAGATTCCATTTGGAAGAATCAAAGATTAAGGTTTTGGGCACTTTAGTAATCTTATAGTCTCAGATGCTAGTGGAACGAAAACCAATGAACCACCGTGAAGCCCATGTCTCTGTTCCCCTGGCTGCTGACTCCAACTACTCCTGCAGTTCTCCTATACAAAGTATCTAAGAAAAATTCAATTGCATGCCACAAAATTTGATAGAGTTAAATATGTTTTTGTTGAATTTTATTTTTTATATTTTAAAATTTTATCTTTTTAATATTTTTAATAGTTTAAATTGTAATTGAAAAATAATTAATAATATTAATAAATTTAAAATATGATAAAAATTATTTTAAAAAACTAGATGATGTTTAAAATTTGATGTCAAACTTCTGCCCTTAATATTCTGAGTTTAATTCAAAGTTTTCATTTCTTTTTGTTCAATTAAGATATTCTTACATGCCTAAGCAAGATTAGTAAACGATGAATCACTCATAATTTCATTATTTCAAATCTTGTGAGCTCAGCTTAGTTTTAGCCAACATCTCATTAGTATTTTGTAATTCTGGCTTATCTATCCAACTAATATCCAGGTGTTATTCTCTCTCTTATTATATGAATTTGACAAATGATATACAACCTATGCTAAACTACGTTGCACTAAGTCAAGGGCAAGAATCTAAGTCGCACCAAAACAAAATTTAAGTTTAAATGAGTCATTAAATTTATATTTTGATAATAATAGCAATACGATATAAGTTTGTTTAGTACTTTGCTAAATTTGTAAATTTTAAGAATATATAATTTTAGTATCATTGAATCAATATGACTTTTAATAATGTGAAAAAATATATATCATATATTTGAATCTCCATTATAAAAGCCGACATCCTCACCCACCACCAACACATTTCACAATTGCACTTTCTCTCTCCTCTAAAGTAAAAAAAAAAAAAAAAAGGTCAAGGCAGCCCTACAAAGCAAGAGGAGCTTTCATAGTATGATCATAGCATCAAAGATCCTAAACTAGGAGATGACACTCAGATCTAACACCGTCAGTCCCACTAATCACTGCTGGGTGGCCCACGTGTCAACATCGTACTAATCTCGCATATCACAATGTTAGATATGCATGTTTCACATTATTCCAAACTCTTCTCTCACACATGTCACTCCTTGATACATACAATGGCAATTTTGTGAATAAAGTCAACATAAGTAGATTAGTTTACTAGTACTCTTGTAGTTCAAGCTTTTTGTTGTATTACAAATTTGTTTACATCAATATAAATATTTGCTAAGAATGTAAACATGACGAACAATGAGTTTAGAAAGCAAGCTTAGTGTTGAAAAATATTTTAAGTTAAAAGTAATGAATTTTAAAACTTTTAAAGTTGTTTCTGTTAAAAAAAATATATCGTTTATTGTTCATGTCTTAAATAAGAAAATATAAAAATATTCTAAATGTATATAAAAAAAAAGTATGAAAACATATTCACGAAAATTAGTCTATTTAATAAAAATTAAAATTTGTACATTATAAAAACACAAATTTAAGTCTTATAACTATTGAGAGAATTTTATTAATAAATAATTTGTAAATATCTCTTTAAACATTCTCTAAACCTTATAATTTATTTAATCTTGTTGAGATTCGAAAATTAACTCACTTAAACTTCTTATTTTAAATCATGGAAGCATAAGGTAATGGCAGAATATTATAATAAAGTGGACATGACAATATGTCAGCGTTTTTCACAGCTTGGAGAAGAAGTAACGTGTAATGTGCAAATAACTTTGATCCTATTTTAATTATGTATTTATGAAAAGAAAGTGAACATCTAGATACACAGTTCATACGTAGTTGGCTTGCTTGCTTGAAAGG
The DNA here is from genome assembly GCA_022379115.2 of Bauhinia variegata. Lineage (NCBI taxonomy): Eukaryota > Viridiplantae > Streptophyta > Magnoliopsida > Fabales > Fabaceae > Bauhinia > Bauhinia variegata. Next base: position 18,129,150 of record CM039426.1, on the reverse strand, counting down.
GCATTTTTATTCATTGACATTACATGGAGAAGAATATCGAATATGAATATGAATTTAATGTTCAGGTGTGTTTACAAACCTAGCTAGGGTTTGGGTCCCCACCATTACGTGGCGATGATGATGAATAATTGTTTAGGATGTTTGCGTGATTGACGTTGAAATCTATATAATTTCTGTATTGGCTTTCTTTCTTTAGGAGAGATCTCTGCGAATCTTACTAACTGCGAGAGAGAGAGAGCTTTCTTGGGCTTGTGAAGCTCCCACTTAAAAAGCATAATTAACAATAATAATCATAGCTTATAATTATCATACAAAAAAGACCCTTCAATTCCAAAGTCTTCATCACAACTCCTAATATGACCCACCATGTTCCCTATTTCACATGTTTTTTCTATCCAAACCCACCTGCCTATTTAGGGAATAATATATATTTTTTTTATCTTATATTCTATCTTAAATTTTTTTATTGATCACTTTAATTTAATACAAAATCAAGTAGTTGATTAAAATTTAAAACTTTATCTTCTTGGCCAAACAAAAACTTTAGAATGAAAAATTAAAAAAATATATATAAAATAAAAGATGTTGTCTTCTAATGTAACTGATTAAAATTTTCTCATGCAAGAGAAAAATATCTTTATGAATCCCCATGATATGGATCACCTTTGGAGTGAAAGATTGCTTTCTTGTACCACCATTGATTATATCATTAATCATCATTAAATTAATCTCTCAAGTGGCTAGCTAATCCATTAATCAATTAATTACCAAGGCTTGTTGAAGGTACTAGATATGGGTATATGTAAGGTCAAGCCACTCAATCATGACAAGCCAACCGTTAACATGTACAAGTTTTTGGGAGCTTTCTTGAATCTTCATCTTCTAAATAATTAACCTTTTTAGAAATAATTTTAAACCTAATCTCTTGCTAATTCTTGCTTGAGAGATTTCTTGTCAACTTACATGTGAAAATAAATTAAGCTAATGGAGAAAGTTGGTTGCATTATTAATCATCTTTAGGAGGGTCCCAGTGATTAAATCCATAACATGGAGTTACCATAAAATAATGCATTAAAATCTTCGAATTACAATAGAATCTCCTTTAATTAGCTTAGAAAATTGCATGATATACTCCTAAACCTAACAGCCTTTTCTGCTTTATTGTGGGGATCCAATGATAATTTTCTTTGGGTCTTTCCCACTCATGGAGAAGGTTAGGAAAACCAGGGATGGGCCACTTAAATCCCACAGGCGGGGAATTATTTGAGAGATAATTATCTGTCATATTTTATATGTCAAATCATGTGTCATAATATTGAAATTGATTAAAATTTTACTAAATAATATTATAAATTAAATTAATTAATTGGTTTTGAATAATTCTAAAATATATCATAGAGATTGACTCATGAAGTGAATTAAAAAAGTTTGTGTCCACTGGAGATCAGGAGTCTTACTCACACACAAAAAGAGAACATGTACTGAATTGACAATCTCCTATAATGTCTGTGTAGTCTTATTCATAAAGGTTGAAAAGAGTTCACTTAGCTAAGAGTTTGCTGTTGGGACCAGCGGTGGGCAAGCATAGCTATTGTACCAATTTTTGGCCTCATCTCCTGTGTTATTTATTTGTCTTCCGTAAGTGAGTTTATTATTATTATTTTTGCAAAAGCTCTTTTGTGATGTTAGGCTGTTTGACAAAGGGGAATTGAATTTCAAAGTCATATCTATGGCCATTTGGTGCTTTAACTCTGGTCTTTCATGTACTATACCTTAACTGATTCATGCACCCACCTAAAGTTTGTGACTTTTGCTTCATTGCTTTGATTTCAGCTGAATTAAATGGCCATATAGAGTAGGCGAGTGAAGTTAGTTTTTAGAGTTTTTGTTAAAAGCTTGTTTCGATTAAATTTTTTTATTAGAAGCATTTTTTAAGTCAATATTTATATAAAGATAGAAGATTTGTTATTGGTCATGAAAAAGAAAAAAAATTTATTTGTGACTTTTATTTCTATTTTTTTACTTAAAAATATTTTTATTAAAAGTCAATTTGAATGGTTATTCTAGTCTTTAAAATTAGTGTTTATTATTCAGGGTTGATATCAACCATGAAGTCGAGGGTTCTTGATTTCAACGAAGTACACTAGAATTTAAATGGGAGAAAACACCGAACACATTAGATGCATTGAGTATAGACAGGGTTAATTAAGTTGAATTCTAGGAAAAGAATAGAGAATGTCTCAAGTGGGTTAGGAGCTATGCATAGTTTGAAAATGGTTAGACATGAACTCAAGGTTTTCTCCACTGATGCAGGGGTTACACATGTGAAGGTACATTTGATTGGCTCCACACTGTTTGAAGAAACACAAGGGTATGACCCACACCCCATTAGGACCCTACATGTGTAAATTTTGTGGCACTTCGCCCCCACATGAACACCTACCCCTTTGCTTGAATTTAAGTTGGATGGCGAGAGAATTGTCCAATCACACTTTACATCTACAAGTCTTGTTGATTCATAAACAACTGTCAAGCTTGTTAACAATATAATATAAATTCTTGTTTTGTTTTCCTCCTTTTCTTGAACAAGTATCGTTGTAATGGTTTCCACCACAATGTGTGAATAACATTTTTTTTTTTTAAGTAAAAATTTAGTTGTATTAAGTACAAGAGTTTATCGAGACTTTGCAAGTCTCAAAGGAATTATTTAACAATAAAATCTTTACATAATATTTTTACATTAACAATTAAACTCAAATTTATATCTTTATAAGATATAGTTCTAATTTTTTTAATTAAATTAATTTTCGTCCGCTGTGCGAAAACATTTCTAAAGACCTTAATCATGCTTTCTTTTGTTGTTGATTGAAGTGATGCCGATATTATCATTTAAGATTGCCCAAATCGCGATTATGGCCCACCAAGTTGTGCTTATCAAGGAAAACTGGCCAATCAGACAACACATAGCAATTTTTAATTAGGGTTTATTCAGAGAAATGATCCTATCATATTACAACCCCCATTAACTTTCTAATCATCTTTTGTTTCTTTTCGCAACCATTACTTTGGAAGCATCCAAAAAGGATAAAAGATAACCCCCAATATGACTTAGTTTTCAAGTTGGAAATCCCCTTTATGGATATGTTCAAAGCACTTTCAAGCACTTCTCCCCAAACAATGTGGGTATCACCCTCAATTAGCCCCTCCATGGACTCCAAGTGACACTACATACCTACTTCTTCTTTTTCAATACCCATCAATTGATTTTGATTTCCCTCTAATTAAAAAACAAATGGTGGATGTGGGGTTGGCTGGAGTTGGCTTTAAGTCATGTGAATTCTCTTTCTCTCTTTTCTCTCTCTTATTATGTATGCTTTTTATTAAACAATAATGTAATCAACGTGGATAGCTAAACCTAGATTGTTGTCCAGAATGTCCACATTTATGACAAAGAAAGGAAGTGATTTCTAAAATCCCTTGTGCCTTTTTTTGAGTTTAAAATACATATTTGGAAGTTCCCGTGATGAATTGAGTTTTGTTTAGAGAGAAGTGAGGCTTTGGTCAATCGATAAGACAAAACTAAGTGAGTGGTTTGCTGATAAAGTGAGAGACATGTAGATGGCTAAGCTAATGCTATTTGTATTGGCATGGCACTACTCCACCCACGTCATATATAACCCAGACACATCCATATACTTAGGGGACATGTGCACATGACATGACAAAAACCTATATATAAAATAAAATATTTCAATTGGATTTTTATGATCATACATTTCCATTTCCATTACAAACTTAATTAATGCTACATGGGCACTAATATATACAAGTGAACCTTAATTCCTTTTACACAGATATTCTTATGCCTTATGATATGAAATTAATCTTTGTACAAAATAAAAAATAATAAATAGTAGTCTCTTTGGAGCGTAAGACTTTTTTTTATTAAGGTAATACTTGGTTTCGAACTTAGGGCTAATACAGCAAAGCCGAAGACGACACTAACTCAAACTAAACCTCACTTGATGAGGCCAATACTTTATTTGGTGTATTCATGTGAACGTATTTATATTTTCTTCATCTTGACCAGTTATCATGATTCACTTATTCCAATTTGGACTATTCATTTCAGTTCTCAGATTAATTTCCTATTCTATCAGGTTCCCAATTCCAAAATCAGAAACAGGTGTTTGGAAACCAAGTTCATTTTTTTATGACTAGATTCTCTTTGTTTTTACTCAGAAATTAATGACACTGTTTAATGATTGCAATGGCTAGTTGGACTACAGCTTTGCAGGTGAATAAGGGTTAATTTCTTGGTAGAGATAGGATAGAAAGAAATCCTATCTATATTCAAATCCCATTCGCCCCATCCCCTATATTAAGTTATAGAACAACTAAGAAGAGCAAAACTAATTAATTGCAATGGCTCTCCAATCATCTTAATTATTCTAATCCATGCAAAATTTGACTTAATTTGGATCTTTATAAGTACAAGCTTAATTACCAATTAAATCAACCGAATGCATTTAAAATTATATGAATCTGTTTGCACCGGCATTCGAATCTTCCCAAACTATTCTACACTAACATGATATGAGTTTTGACATATCATCTCTCGTCTTTTTGTTATTTTGCACTGCATCAGTAATCACAATTGACGTAAGAACTTAGTCTTCAGACATAAAATAAGAGAAAATTTTAGTTAATTTGCGTAGAAACTGTATAATTTGAGTTCCTTTGTAGACTGATTATTAATAAAATGATAAATCTTTGTTTTGCTTAGCCACCCTATCAAGTTGATCATAGTTTATAGGGTAACTGTCCGCAAACTAAGCTGTCTCAGATAAAAACAATGATGCATGTTAGATTCTCATGCCATGACTGAACGAGGAATCTTCTTTAATAAATCCATACATGTTTAGGTTCATATTCAGACTCCCAAAGAGATATAAATGCATATGGGAATTGGCAGGCCGTGTACAAATGTTTCTACAGACTCTTCATTATTTAAACTCTTTGTAGAAATTTTATTTTCATTCTTTTTGTTAGAGATAATTATATCTCTTCAAATAATTTCTACACTTTTAATCATTCATTTCTTAAACTTTTTATTTTATAATTTATTCAATTGTTATAAGCTTTAGGCCTATATATATATGAGTACTAAAGGAGATGTGGGGCTAAGGCAAGTTGTCTTGTTAGCATTGCCCCATACACGGCCCTGGGAGTTGGTACTTGAAAAGGGTTTAGCATTTCTTAAACTACGTGATGTTCTTATTCTAACAAAACAAAACAAAACTAGGGATAAATAATTCCTTAATTGAGTTCTGGTACTGTTTGTCTCTTGGGAAAGTCCAAGCAAATCTTATAATGGTCTAACTCTTTAAACTAACACAACTTGGCTAGATTCATAACATGTCAAGACAAGTTTATTTAGAATACAAAAAATTGATCAACAAAGTAGTGGTTAAGTAAAAATAAGTTGAATACTAAGTGTTTTAAGTTAAAGTCTTGAGTTTAAAATTTGATTTGTTCTTATTAAAATTATTTATTGTCTTAAATATAGATTAGTTTTAGACCCAAAAGATATAAGGATAACTTAAGGATAACTTAAGAATAAACCAAAATATAATACATGAAATGTTAATTAAGCTGCATTAAGTCATGCTCTCTTTCTTGTATATTTTGAGTCCCAAAATAGATGGCCTAAGATTGGTAGCTTTGATTCCTTAGTATTAATATAATCAACCCGAGAAATAATGTGTACAAATTGTACATTTTAAACTTAGTATACAAATTTGTGTTACTTGTCAACAATGTTCTATGTGTTCAAACCAAGCCATAGGAAAATTTAATCGAGGTACTATTATAAGGGTTAGTTGGGAAGGAGAAATTATAGGAGTAGAAGGAAGCTTGTTCAGTTGAATTAGGTTTGAGTTTTATTCTTGGCGAGTTTCTTAAATGGTATATACAGCACACTTGAGTATTAATTAACAATCTTGAGTACTTTCTTAACTTTTGAGTTTAAGATTAGGTTAAAAAAAGTGCTATAAGAAATTGGATAATATCTTAAATTTTATTCTCTCCTGACTAATCAAAAATTTATTTTTAATAAATTAACAATACTTACAACGTTTTAAAATTTTTTAATCCATTAAAAATGAGTGAAACTTAAAGAATGAAAAGGAGTATGAAATACAAGATATTATCCTATAAAAAACTTGGTATTGGCGAAAAATTAAAATTGAACTTTTACCACTTATTAAGCACAACCAATGATGGGGTAGTCTTTTCTAAAGGTAGGCCTAAATTTCTTTTACTTCCTCAATCTCTTGATTTAAATATCTTGAGAGCAAATTTTAAATTTTAGAAATTAAATGGTAATTTCACAATTAGGAAAAATATATAGCATGTGTACAGTTGGCATGATTGAGATAGTTGAACATCTAGTCACTAATCACTCCATTTATATTTTATAATCACAAAGGAAAGTCATTTTATGTATATATATTGAAAACCAAGCTTGAATATATCTAATGGGATTCTTTCTTGTTAAAATAAATAAATCAATAAGGATAGGGCTTGAGATGCATGGTCTAATCTAATTATTCCAAGTTTTCCTAATATTTGAACTGTTACTATATTAATAAACATAAATGTCAACATCTTGAGCCAAATTCAGAAAACAACCCTTTCTATAGAGTTCTAAATGCCCTTTTTCTTTTTAACATGAAAAATCCCCTTTTTATAAATTAAAGTCCTCACACCATACATAAAGAATTATATTAAAATGTAAAATAACCTTAGTATGGATATTTGATTAAACTCAGCAGTCACCAAGTGGAGAAAGGAATAGGCAAATCAAAGCTGCATTGCTGTGTCATTCTCTAGTTTTCTTGACATTTCAATCTCAATTCTATTTTTTTAAAAAAAAAAATTCTTCAAACATATAGAAGGTTGAGGAAAATATTTTCTGTTTGTTGGAATTTTGGGTGGACTCGGATTGGGACCACACCTTTTCTCTTGCTAACATGAATTATTATGTGTGTCCCTCCTTATTGGTGAATAATCTAATTAATTGATTAAAAAGTCCATTAATTAATTAATAAATTTTGACTAATAAAAAGCATTAACACATTCTGATTTTTTGCCAATAGAGCAAAATATGTGATTCCTTCTGGATTGGTCTATTTGAAAAAAAAAATTAGCCAAATTCGGAGTTAATTTTTATATGAATTGGTTCTATTCAGACCCACAACCCTATGCCAAGTTGGGGGTCAGGCTAAGCCTGATCTACAATGGACTTTCTCATTCTAACATCTCCAATTACAAGATGACAGTTGAAGAGATTTCTTTTCATATCACTGTTTTTTCTATTCACACCCATAGCTCTCTCTTTTTTCCTTTGTGATTTTATTAAAATACCCTTAAAACACAATTCCTTTCTCCCTTGCTTCATTATCATCCCCATCCTACCAACCCCAGAAGATTTTCTTTCCCACTGAAGTGAATTAATTCATCATGCTTCATATCATTCTCATAATTTTCCTATAAGACTAGACCATTTAAAAGAAGTTACAAGAGCAGCAATTCTCTTACAAGCACACACCACCAAATCATTTTCCACATTGATTCCTATCTTCTCAACATATTTGACCAATGTAAAAATCTCACTCAGATCGCACATAATGAAAAACAGGCTTGATCAGATTGCTTTTGTAACCAATCTGAAAATAAATTGAGCCCAAATTGCTTTTGTTAAGAATTAATCTTACACCTCATGGGGGTAATATACCAAGATATAAATTAAGAGAGAGAGAGAGAGAGATAATGAACAAGACTGAAGAAATAACGAATTCATAACTTCTTTTATGCCCAACTTACAACACAGAAAGAATATATCATATTGCAATCTTTTATGTTTGGCAGATACAAGAGAATTGGACACTAGACAATAAGAATCTCAGAAATACTAAGACAATATACCTAGAATACACCACAGTACCAAGGAACAGAAAAACATAAACCAGTTTACAACCTTGGTGGAATCAAGAAAATGAGGGATGAAAATTCCAAACAAGGGAAGCAAGGGAGACATCCACAGGCAGCAGAGTCTGATGCCAGCACTGATACTCATGCTCTGATCAAAGCAAAATTCAAACCAAGCAGCTTTCAGATTAACTTCTTATCAGAACCCCTAAGATTGAGATTAAACCATTTCTTTTTCCCTGATTTATCCTTGCCATCTGCTGATCCTCCATCTTCTCCAGGACTCTCTACTCTAGGATCTTCACCTGTAACTTTGCTAGTACTTCCATTACTTAAATTACCGTTACTCCCACTAATATTGATTGACCTGGCTACCGTGAATGAAGAATGGATACTGTCTCTCTGTTTGAGAAGTTCATCTACCTGATTATCAAATCAGACTCAACTTGATCAGATATGAGTTTACACATATTTATCACATTATAATTGTTTAGAAGAACTATTAACCCCAACCATTTAATTGTAACATCAATTAATGTGGAGGTGAGAGAAGGGGGAGAGTTGGAGCACATCATGATATAAACAGACAAAAATATCCAAAGGGGAAGTTAGAAATATCTTCAAATGGGCATAGCACAGAAGAAATGCAGGATGAAACTTCAGGATTTCATTAAGACTGTTGGTTATTTAGTCCGTTATCTTCACACGTTGATATACATTAAATGCCAAACCTAAGAAGGATGAGTTTGCCTTGAATGTTATTTATTCGATACTGGGAGAAGGCCGGAGTTTTCAGTGGGAACATCAAATTGAGTGTGTTTTAAATTGTTCCTATCAAGCATAATATTAGACATTTGTGATTGCTGTAGACACGTTCATCGTGTTGTCAACTAAGCTGCAGACAAAATGAATGGTTAAAATGCATGAATATGCAAAGAAGCACTAGTGCTTTAACTGTAGCACAAGGAACAGGAACATACACACTGTTTTTCTATAGTGTATCTTTCGGTCACTTCTTGATAACGTGCCAATGCCTGTAATATCAAAGAGGAACAATATTGTAAGCTCCTCAGTATGAACCACAAGCAGCCAATACTAAAAGTAGATAATAACCCTTCTATATTCTGTTTCAAATTGGCGTAGCTCATTCCTCTTTCTTAAAATTTGAGCATCGATGTCTTTGAGTTTATGGGTGGTCTCCTCATATGATTTTGCACAAATTGCCTCAATTGTGTAAGTAGCAGTCTTAAAGAAGTTATCTCCTGAATAATATCAACTTAAATCAGTGTACAGGTAATTTAGATAGTTTATATGGAAAAGTGTAGCCCAAGCAAGCAAAAAAGAAAATGAAACAATATATATTATTCAGACCGTAAACAGCAAATATATGAGTGCCAGGCTTTAGCTCTGAAACTTCACATGGTTGAAGACCCTCCAACCTTTTGAAAAAGGCAGCTTCAGTATCCTTAGCCATTGCCAACTGCAAAAAAAATTACTAAAGTAACCACCACTTTCCAACACCGCATTTACAGGAATTCATTTGGTACAGGAACAAGAACAGGAATTCTAACTGAAAAAATTTGCATACCGCATTTACAGTTGAATCCATTCTGTACACTTGGAAATGTAAGAAATACATTCCTGCAGACGTCACCTTGCCAGTCTTCTCACTATCCTCCTGCACAGAAAAGAAGACATTGCACACAATGTTAACTTGAACGCATGTCTGATACCCAATTGCAGAAGTACCGTTTCAACATTGACAAAATAGAAGCAGACTTTAGTAAATGCAATTACAATTTGTGAAATGAATAAATCAATTACAAATAGCTTAAGATCAATATATATAAATCAATTGCTACTTATGAATAAATCAATTGTTCTCGTAATTCCAAAAATAGTGCTAGAAAATTTTAATGCTCCTTGGAAAGAAAAACTCTGTAGCATCCCTTCAACTAGTTACTTAACTCTAAAGTTATATATGTAAAACAAACTCATAACCGACAGAACCACACAAACTTCTGAATTTGTCACTTCTCAAGAACAATCTACTCAACGAATTTCGCAATTTGGAGCCTTTAGACAACACTCAGCATTTAGCAAAATAATTTATTAATTAAAAGGGTATGTATCAGAAACCTCATTGAAATTTGAATTCTTTCATTTTCTTCCTTTTATTCTGTTCATGTTCATAGAATTCTGTTTCACGATAAATGGCTATTAATTTAGTTTGTGCCCATTCTCTAGTAAACAAGAAAAATCACCAAGTACTTGCATGAACCATTCCAAGTAAGTAACAAGAACTTCACAAGCACCTAGCTAATATAGGACTGCACTAAACATGGTGTAATATCAAACTTGCCCAACAATTGTTTCCATACCACCAACCAACCTACAGAACAAGTATGTTGCAGTGAAATTACCAAAACAAGACGTAAAAATTTCTTGTTTCTGTCAAGGTTATATAAAAATAAGTACACCAGTTGGTAAAAGCAGGGAGAGAAAGAAGGATAACAAACTAAATAACGAAGCAACAGAACAATATATGCTACCTGCAATGCCAAACCATAGCCACCGTTTACATCTTGTTCAAAGTAGAGCAGCTGAAAAATCAAGTTTCAATATTACAAGTTAATACCAACTTGCCCAGAAGAAGAATTAAGGGAGAAAGAGAGACAGCAAAATTCAGCAAATAAAGATGAAGACAGAAATTCCGGTAACAACTTGGAAGTCACCAGTCATACCTTGAATTTGCTTTGTGCACCTGAAGTGACTCTTACTACAATTCCTGACTCAGCCTGCTGCTCATTTATTGTCACACCAAAAAAATGAGCACATTGCTTCTCTACCTGCAAGAAACGGTGACATAAGTAGAAGATATACACCAGCAGGAAGATTATTGTATTTGATTCATCACGAGAAAGAAGGTAAGAACCTTTCCACTAACTGATGTTCCAATTGGAAGGGGTCTGACTGTAACTGTGCCATTCAGAGCTTCTTCAAGAACATTAGCTGAAATGGTTGTCTTGATAGGGACACCTAGCTTGCTATAACCAATTAAAATGAGAAACAAGGCAATCAAAATAAGAAACTAAAAACCAAACAATACAAGAAATTATGAACTAAATACATACCTGAATAAAGCTGCAAACATTGTGTTGACAGTTCCAAGATTAGATAAGTCAATTTCCATGTCCATGCTATCAGCATCAAGTGCCTAATATATATTAGCAGAAAGTTCCTAACTTAGAGATTGTTAAGCATTATGGACAGAAATATATGAAGAACTATAGTGAACAGATAAAAACATTCAAAGAACATGCATAGCTGCTAGGAGCCTGCATAATCATACAAATGGATAAACCATATAGACCAATAACCAAAGCAAGCAACAATAGGGTGACAAAAAAGATGCCCTAATGATAGTATCTATGTTCGATTGTGTCATGTTCAAGCAGATTTACTCTACAATCTAGGCTAGTTAGGATATTTATGTTCCTATCTTATGTTAAACAGTTAAAAAAATGGAAGAAAGAGTAAAAGGATGGAAAAAAGGCTTAGGATTCACATGCAAAGGATAAAAAGAAAAGGACCTCAAATCCTGCACTGTCATATTGCCTTCTCTTCTCTGGGTCAGATAAGATACTATATGAATATGCAACCTCTTTAAATAATTCTGAAGCTTCAGGATTGCTGGCATTCTTGTCAGGGTGGTATCTGTCAAATATAAGGAGAAATATCACATTGTATATGTAAAAATATTTTCACTGATGATATTGTCATTCTTACCCAGTAAATGCAAAAAATTCAATTCTACAAGACCAGAACAAAATGAGAGTGTACGGAAAATGCTGACAAGTGACAAGAATATTAGTCAGTCACTTTAGCTGATTCATTCTTTCTCCTTCTCTCCACCCTTATATTTTGACAGAGGAAATGAAGAGTCGCAATAATACAGCCAATAAAAGTTACAGGTCTTCCTACGTTGCCAAGCACTTTACCTTACTATTTCATCGTGTCAAAAACAAATACTAAAAGAGATAATTAATCCACGGAATGGAAATAAAATCGTTGTGAAGGATTATTCAAACAATTTTGCAGGATGCCACTATCCACTTTCAGGAATGTTATCATCGTAGGCCATGGATGCCATTTATCTCCTTTCCATTTGTTAATGGTAAGTAGAAGTTGTATGACAATAATAACATCTAGTGGAACACAAGCTTCTCCATGAATTAAAAGCCCAAATAAATGCAAAGTTTCAAATGAAATGTTAACATTAACTATGGAAGTTCATCAGCTTTAAAGGTTCTTCAATTCTTTTATCTCACCAAAGATGATTATGTCAATGCAGCACATTCGAAAGTCAGAGAGCTGTAAATTTTCTCTAAAAATGTTCTGGCGTCCAAACTGGACGAGCAAATAATTATTCCAGAGCACATGGGAGTAAAATAAAACTCATTGTCAGCAACTACCCTGCATTCTTAGGCCTAAAAGTATATGTTAACAAAAATATGACGCTCATCACTCCTAAATTGAAAAGGAAAGAAAAAATAAAAGCTTTAAGCATATATAACAGGTTCTTTCATGCAATTCAGCAGAATGAAACCAAAAAAATGGGAAATTATTTTAAAAAAGACTAATATGCAAGAATAATTGGCAAACGTACTTGAGAGCGAGCTTTCTGTAAGCCGTTTTTATCTCCTGGTCAGTTGAGTCCCTTGACACAGACAATACCTCATATGGGTCTCGTCGAATTGCTGGGGTAGACGGTCCTTCCATTTTGGAACCCATCCCCATAAACAACCCCTCCTCTTTCTCTCAGAGCAGCTCAAAATTATTCCCCTTTCACTTCCAGAAACTATTGAATCACCTTCTTCATCAACCCGGAAACCAGAAATTTCAAAACCGGAAGCACCCAATTCAGAACCAATAACAGATCAACACCTATCAAGGGAGAAGACACACAATTCAAAGCTTCATAGGATCGCTAATATCTGCTCCTCGAAATGTCAAAAGGAGCAAAATCTAGCGAATGGGATCAAATTCAAGCTGATGTCAATCACAAAGAAGAAGGGAATGGACGAGATTGGATTTTGAATGTACAGAAGAGGAACACCGTGCTCTCGAGAAAGCTTTCGTTCGCGTTCCCCTTTTTGCTTTTGTTTAAATCTTCGTACAATCTATTTCTCCATCCCTTCCATAATAACATTACGTCAAAAAATAAGATAAAAGAGGCTAAATAACAAAAATTATGCTTACAGTAAATTTTTGTCCTCAAGGATTAAATGGTTCATGATTTTAACTTTGAAATCCTAAAGTGCGTTGGAAATTGATGAATCGTGGTTTCAACTTTTCAAAGCACATTCAATCAAATACTTGTGGTAAAAGTTTCCAAGTTTGTGCATTGAAATAGACCAAATTATGTTCCGTATGAATCCAAATTCAAGTTTTTATTCTTTTAAATAAATATAAATAAAATTTATAAATCTTTTACCTTTGAAATATTAGTTAGAAATATTACTATTTCTAATTTAAAAGACCCGTTATGAGACTGCAACCAAAAAAAAAAAAAAAAAAAATCCATTAGGAGACCAACATTATGATTAAGCGTATGTCCCAATAAAATAAAATTCTTTCAAGCGTGCTTGTTTTTTTTAAATTATATTAATTTAAGAATTTAATGTCCTCATAAATTATTCGACATATCAAATTTCATCAATTTTAAATAATAGAGATTGTGTTGTCCATATTATATTTCAGGAAGATATTTAAGTAACAGTTTTTCTTATCAAAAATATCTTTTTTCATTTTTTTATAAAACATAATGCAAATTCGACCTGTTCAACTAAGAATTTTAGTAGAACATGAAGGTCTAGAACCCTTGCAACAATCAAAGGGGCATTATTAATTTGAGTCATCATGAATTGTGATTTGTGAACAAAATATTCCAATTCCATGATCTCTTTGAGAAGAGAGATATTGGAACTTAAAATCATTTCCTTATGCCATGTTTGGATTTTGGAGGCATCAAAACATAAGGCACGGGATGGAATGTGAGAGACGAGAGACAATGAAATGAAACATTTAAAGCAAATTGCTAATATGCCCCTTAAGTTCCTTTAAAATTAAAATTTAAAACAAAAACTATATTAAAAATTTGCTTTTGTAAATAACTCTCCCCCTCCCTTTCATAAACATCCCAAGAATAGGGAAGGTATTATCCATTCCCTTCCCTTTCCTTCTTTATTATCCATTCCATTCCATTGTCCATTCTCCCAAACAATACATTAGACAAAAAGAATCAGCACCATCCAGATAGCATTTGGCATTTATTTAGTGTTCTCACAAGTACTCTAAATCCCTTTAACAAGAACGCCCGAAATTAGGGGGAAAAATCTATGACGATAGTATTCAGTATTAAAGCATATTATATTCACAAAAAAAAAAAAAAAAAAAATCCACCATTTTCTTCCAATGAGGACTTGAGGAATCACCTTTTATGGTATCATCCTGAAAGCATTGGAAAATTCAATCAACATTGTAAAGGCATTGCTTTCTTTCATGCTTTGTACTTACAGAAAGTCACCTCAAGGCAGAGATGTTTCATGAGTTTGATGTAGAGCACTTGAATCTTGAGAGGACTTAAATGACTCTTGTATTGTAAGATCCACAAAACCCACACTTGTGGTAAAGCCAATGGAATCGTGCGGTGCCCTTCTTCTCGCAGTCATTACAAAGTATATCCTGTCACATTAAAATAGGTTATTTCAAAAAAGAAAAAAAAAAAACTTAGATCCTCAAATTGACCAGGTAGTGTTCCTTTTTATTACTCTCTTCTTCCCTTTTAGTATGACAATAACTAACTAGTCTTTTAGCAAAATAAGATGAGAATGATTCAGGAATTTAAATTAAAGCGAAAAGTGTCCTTTTCACTTAAATTTCATATCTATGCGAAAATAGAAGTTCTTCAAACGGCTACAGCAGCATTTTTGTCCACCTTTATATGGTTGAAGTATGAAGTTGAGAAATGAGGAATGAATTTTGGGATTTAAACAATGTATCTGAAGAGAAAAGATATACGAGTGCTTTGACTGAAATTTCACCTGAGCTAATGATTCTGTTAAAAAAAATGTGGACAAGGTTTAAAAAATTATATTTAGGTGTATGTAATTCTGAAAATAACAGGAGCCACCGAAACCTTTGGAAGTAAAAGAAACGCTTACTTTCTTCTTGGGAAGGGGTACAGACAATATATATATTACCTGAAAGTGATTCCGGTATTCTTCTGGGATTTGCTCCGAAGCCAACAGAGCATCAAGCATGCCAAAGTAAACCTACATATGTTCATTGAAGCAAAAAAAAATTTCACAATTTTCTGTTATAACTGTTTTGTCAGCAGATGACAAGTATTCTTTTTGGGAATAATTGACAGTTCCCTTGATGAAGATCAAGGCTTCAATTATTGGTAACCTTTTTTCAAATACCATGTTTGTACTATATTTTTATTTGGGATCTGTGTCATTAATTTAATTTCATGATCCATGTTCATCTGTACAGGTGATTGGGCCACTACCTTGTAATGTGAGATAACAGTACACATTTTTCTAAATCCATCAAGTCCAAAATCATGTGGAAGTCTTGTCTGTAGATACTATTATTATGATGGTGAGAATTTAAGGCACTTGATCAGACAGACATGCTTTTATATATAAATATAAGATTTCAACGTGAAGTAAGACAAGGTGCGCTCAGATAAAGACGAAAGGTAGAAGGGGATGCAATACAGGGCAACTAAACATTCTTAGTTACATATTAAGCATTATGTAGTTTCTTATAAAAGAAGAAGGAATATATCATACCGCCATATCTCCCAAAGATTTGCTGCAAATTGGACAAACGTAGTGACTACATGTATATGCCTGAATAAAGATTAAAAGAAAACAATTGCATAAGTTATCATCTCTTATATTCAAGCGGTTCCACAATTTGAAGGAAAAGAGGAAGGAGAAGAAGATAATGATGAAGACCTGAAAGCAAGCAGAATGCATGAAATGGCCACAAGGAAGCGCTCTGACAGATGCACTAGATGTGAATAAAAAATCACAGCATATAGGACAGTCTGTTTCTAGGCCTTTTTCCCTGCAGTGGTGATCAACTAATTTTGTTGATAGGCAGCAATTGCATTGCATGCAATGAAAGAAGTCTTCACCGAGTCCCTTTCCTAGACGGCATAAATTGCAGAAAGGGCAATGATAAACTGTCCTGTCAAAATAAAATAGATACAAGAAACTAAACTTATTCAAACTTTTTTCTTGGGTCATGAAAGATGTAAAACCATCAACGAACTAAACCTGTTAACTGAAATTATTGGAGAATTCGGAGAATTAGTACAAAAATAGGTCATTGATAGATTCTGTTTCCTCCATTTTGGATTTTAATGGTTCCCCAGCTAGTATTAAATACCTAAGCTGTACATCAGCTTGAATTAGCAGTTAAAGGGCTAGACAAACAAGAAATATGGACTTGAGTAGAACAATTCATCATAAAATTGTTCATTGAAGATTATCCCCAAACTACACTACACATTATCACTTTTGAGGTTACTGGGACACACTGAATAATCAAAGGGGATAGAAAGGTTTGAAGAAATCATATACCTTTCATCATCAAAAAATTTGCAGATACTACAATAGTACTTTGCCATCAAGAAACCACCACAGGAAGGTGTTATACAACAACGTCCAACTGGCTGTATTTGCAGGCAGCGCATGCACATCATCTCAGTTGTAGCCTTCCTGCAGGGATATTACAACATAAATTATAAGGAAGCCAACAGAGTAAAGAACAAAATGTTTGTACAAATTACCTATCCATTGAATGGTCACTAACTTTATCATGGCAGAACCTACATGTGAATAGCTTGCCACAGCAAGCAGCACGTAGTTTACAATTTCTTTTGTAATGCTCACAACCGAAGATTTGTTTCTCTGAATCATAAAACGAAGGTGCACATTCTAGTAAACCTTCTCCATTTGCATATTCACCTGCTGTTGCTTGAGATGACTTCTGCTGAGAAGCTATCCAGCGACTAAGATACCAAACAATTGATCAAAACAGTAGAAATGCAAAAAATAGTCCTTTTACATAAGGATTTCAATGTGCTGCAGCAGAAACACACCTGGTCATTAGATTTTGAATGAGATATGCTTTTCTTCTGGGATCAAGAGTTGAATCTCGAGAAACTTTCCTTATTTCTGATTCAAGTTCATTTTGGTTCATCCTGAATATATCTTTCCATCCAGGCCTGAAAGCTTGCAAGCAATGGTCTGAGCTTTCACAGGCATCAGTACCTAAATTTTTAAATGTGGAGAAAATTGGAAAAGGATATTACATTATAACATCTAAAATTGAATGTTTTAAATTTTAATAGTTAATTAATATTCATATTTTCTAGCCACACTGTATGATTAGATGAAACATAAAAGACAGAAATAGTTGTGGAGAATATACAAAGAAAAAGTTGGAAAAAGGCAGCAAACCTAGTGAAAGACAATCTCTAGTTGTAGATGTATTTGAGCATGAAGAAGGTCCTTCCCACCATTCATCAAGCCACTCACTGAACATAGTGTTCTTGGTAGCTTGCTTCCATGTGTCCATCATTTTGTTTTGCTCCTCTTGAGTAAGTGCAGAAGTTACCCATGGAAGCATTGATTGGAGAACCTCTGCCCCTGTAGTACCAATTATGCGGCCAAGAATTTTATCTTGTTCTTCCACAGAGAAATGTCTATCAAACAATGGCCATAATTCAAGCTCCTCCCTGAAAATATGTTGATCCAGTATCACTCTAATAGATTTACACATGCCCTGTATCTTTGTAGCAAGCTCATTATACTTTTGCATTGTTTCAGAACAACCAGCATGATTAGAAGAGGAGCTGGTTAAATTTTCTGATGAACTATGCATTAATTCAGATAATTGAGTAAGCTCAGAGAGTCCAGAAAAAATATCTTCAAATAAATTCTCCTCCTGCTTGTGATCGAGAGTATAAGAGTGGCTCACATTATGGAGAGTCTCTTTTGATTCCAATGCTGGAAATACTATATCATCCTCAGCATTGCTATGAGCTCTATACAAACCCCACAGCAAGCGGAATCTACCAGTGAATTGCCTAAGAAAAATTTCATCACAATCATTAAGTTTGCAAGATTCAGCGTCTAGATATTCCAAGTCCTTAGAAATGGCTTTATGAAATTTAAATATGTTATCAATAGGTCGTGCTGTAAATCCACTTTCAGCAGAGGCTGTATCAGTTTCCCAGGTAAAAAGACTGGAGTTGAGCGAAGGTGCAGAAGGACAATCAGATAAGGATCGCAGAGATTTTGCCATGGCTATAGAACCCACTCCTAGATGACTTCCACTAACCCCTAATCGAGGTGCAGAGCAAGATCCATCACACGGTAAGTTAAGAATTTCTTTAATGCCTGTGAGGCAATAAGTATCATTCTCTTTCTTTGCTTCTGGGTTTCCATGATTGACAGGTCCACTACTGCCATCTGAACCAACTTGTTGAGTGGATGAAATTTTTTCCTTGGGACTGATTGAAGGTTCACAATTGCAGAATGATGACTTAGTGTTTCCATTTCCCACCAATTCCCCTGCAGGACATGAACCTGTCACACTTGAAGAGAAACAACTGTTGCTGGAATATCTTTTGCATGCCCAACCAGAAAAAAGGGTAACCAATGCGTAATCTGTTGCTGGGGCTGCATCAGATAACTCTGGAAGTTAGAAACAGAGGAAAAATATATGCACTATAAATTGAAAATATATCACATGCTTCAACCAGGGAATGAAAAGTATTAATATATATATATACACAGACGAGTGTGTCACCAATGAATATTGCACCTGCCAAGTACATATTCTGAAGAAACGATCTTGTTTCTTCTTCACTAAGTGATCCCATCAGCCATGGTAATACAGGCTCAATCAGTTTCAAGGGCATCAAGCACAAGCTTTCGTAAAGTATTTCTCGTTGTCTTTGGGGGCTAAAAAGCTTTCGTGCAAGTGGAAGAACCTATCAGCAAATATTCTTGTTAGATGGCTCAAAAGACAGCAAGAGGTGATCAATTACAAATTTACAAATGTTAAAGGTCCTACTGCTTCACTGGAACATATAATGATGTTCTAGAACAGAATAGAAGCAGCTTTGGCGTTCAGACAGAGACGTGAAAGCATAATCAAAAGTTGGCCAATTTAACCTCATCCTCCACCAGCAGACAGAGCTCTTCGTTACTTCTAAAACAAAGATAGGCTTACCTGTGCTTCTTCAGTCTCAAAGTGCTTCAGTATGGTATCCATTATTTGATCAGCATGAGAACTCAACATATAAAATTCGGTGGACGATGAGTTGGCTCCAGCAATTTGGATACCTTCTATCAGACACCTAAGCTTTTCAAATTGAAGTTCTTCATCTGCATGCTCCTGGATGAAAGATAGGTCTTCATCTAAAGCAGGGAAAATAACTTTGTCCTCAGCAATGCTACAATCAAAAAAATCAAACAAAGCTCAATCATTATGCTGGCATCAAGAAGGATATGGAAAAAGATATATGCAGGACATCATTTCACGTGACTCATTTTCCTTGTACAAAATCCACATAAATTTGAATAAGCAGGGTAAAAAATTCACACCTATGAAAGATGCAGACTTCAGTTATAAATTGCAGCCTCACATTGAAAGCAGACAAGACAGAATATTCTCCAGAAAGATGTATCTTCCTAGCTACGTCAGCTAAATCACTCAACTCTTTCTTTATAGCTTTATGCCAAAGCAATATTTCATCTATAGGGCATGATACAGTGGAGCTGGTATGGTCGCTGCTTAGGTCCATCCGTTTCCTTTTTCCTGTATTGAGAGGTTCATTTGCACAGTAAACCTTTTCCCCAAGACCAGTTATGTTGCCTGTCCCAGCATCCTGACATTGAACCATAGTGTCACGTGTGCAGTTTCTACGTCTGATCTTTGCTCCTTCCAACCATCCAGAAACCACCTTGACATTTAGCAAATTGAATTTTATTAAAAAAGATGATAAAAGCACCCAGTAACAGTATGCAATCTAAAGAAAACTCACCTGCTGAAGAAGTTTCTCTTCTGGTATTATCTTGCACAAGCATCTAAGTATATCCTGATGTTCCTCTGATGATACATATGAAGCAAGCCAGGGAAGAAACTCTGCTATCATCTTAACTGGTATGCTGCATAGAAATTGCCATACCAATGATGCCTGCTCTTCAAATGAAAACTTCTCGATAACCAAGGGGAATACCTACCAAAACCAATTACTGGTTAATGGATCTGAGACTCTTTTCTTTTGAAAGGCATAATGAACTCTGTGTAGATGGTTGAGGATAAAATTTTCAAATGCAAAGTACATCATGAAATTGTCTAACATGGAAAACCTAATCGCACTATCAGTAGTTACACAGATCATATCACTAACCAAATACTCTCCAAAAAGGAATCAGTTTCAGATTTCTGCTTACAGATTATATGGTACTTTTTCCAAGACTAACCAACATTTCTAAATTTATTTTCTGAGGCAAAACATATCCTCCAGAGAAAATTAACACTTATACCAAAGTTTCTTAAAGTGATCATTGAGTACTGCAACAAAGTAACCATACAGACTAAACCAAGGAAAGGAAACAAATTAAGTTAATTAGACATCCATAAAAGCAAAGATAATATACAAAAAAGAGAAAGCTAGAAGTATTATAATTATAATTATATATCTAAATGGCTCTTCATAAAGAACTCCATATATGACCCAGTTAAATATTATTGCCTTTTAAGTATGACAGGTTCAGTTACTTGTCTCAGTGATGACATTGATGCACCTAGATAATCATGTAAATGATTTGAATTATACCTGTTCCTCTTCCTTAAACATATGCTGACTAATTGATGTTCTAAGGGCTCCAGTACAAGAAGCCAATTCTCTTCGATAACCCTCTTCATTTAGCAAATCAGAATTTAGCAGCTTGAATAACTGGTCAAAAAGAAGTCCTTCTCCCTCATGTTCCAAGAAATATGTCCGTGCAACATTCTTCACACGTTCATCCAAGGCAGGAAATATGACCTATAAATCCAAAGGAGAGACAGTAACATACTTAACGAATCATTATGTATTTGTATTATGGAATAAAGTAGACCAACCTATTAATAAGTCCAAGAATAAAACATGAAATTGAATAGCAAGAAATTCAACACATGTGATAGCAGTAGAATGTCTATTTTTCTACATTTACCAATTAAGTGCAGGTTCATGTAAACCTCCTTTTAAGTGTTTAAACTGTTAATCCCTCGTCCAGAACATTGACTTGACCCACGAGTTATCTTATTCTCTCCTCAACTTGTCATTTTGGTCAAAAATCATGATTTCAGAAAGCATAAACATATTATCTGGAGACCCATTTGATGGCCATAACTCAATCACAAACAACACAAGTTTGAGAAACATTTTGTGGTATCTTCGATTCAATATAATCAATTGTAATCCAGGTCATATAAATCTATAATTTCACACTATACCACACCCACAAAACAAAACAAAAGACAGAAGGGAGCATCATACTCGTTAGTCATTACTCAATACTGTAAGAACCTAAATAAAAAAGTAAACCACCAATAAAATCAGAAAATCACCTCATCCTCGGCATTGCAATGGTGCTTATAAATAGTGCGAAGAAAATGGCACCGGTTGAACAAGGGTTTGAGGTCAGAGTCAGCAGCCTCTTGACTAGTGGCAAAATCCAAGGCGACTCGGTGGAGGCTCTCGAGCTCAGAACGTATAGCTTTGTGGAAGAAAGAGAATATCAGTATCGGCGATTTCAGTAGCGAGTTCTTCAAGCAATTCTTTGAAGGCGAAGAATCAACTGAGTTCACAGTGCCAGACATTATAGCTACACCTCCAGCTCCGTCCGAAAACGGCATCATCGCCATTATATGAGGAAGCAGAGGAATGTGATTGCAGACTCAGATTTCCAAAACCCTAGATATTTTTGCTTGAATTTGTGAATACTGTTTTTTTCTCGTCGGTTTCTCTCTGTGCTTTCTTGCCAACTTTCTCTCTGAGAGGACAGAAGAGCAAGCATAAAAGCATGAGAGGCTTCCGGGGAAGATAAAGTGGGAACAATTTATAGTTGGCGCACGTGGCGCCAATTTCCACGTGTACCAACTGTGTCCGCAAACTGCCAAGTATTGGAATAGTATCGGGATTAGTTTTTTATTACCACTACAGCTTTTCCGTCGAACAGGGGACGTGAACGCTCCCGCCGGCGAGGTCAGACTAGTAATTGACTAATTTTCATATTATTTTATGGTGAATGCTGTGTCCACCTTGCATTGGATTTACACAATCTATACTTCTAACGTGAGAGGTAGGCACATTATCTACTTAGTGTTTTCTCCAAGTTGAATTTTTTTTAATATCCAAGCATCTTCCTTTACTTTAGGGGGTGTTTGAGGAAGATTTGGTAAAATGATTTTTTTTAAAATTATAAGAATCTTAATTTATGATTTTCTGTTCTTATGTTTTGTATAAATTTTAAAAAAAATAAAATCTTAAGAAACATATTTTCTAAGATTTTTTTAAATATAAATTTCATTTAAAAAGTTTTATTAGAGAAATGAGACTTTAGTTTTCAACTTTTTAAAAATATTTTAAAAAAAATCATGAATGTTTAAAACTAATTAATATACTTTAAAAATCTCATGATTCATAAATCTTAAAATTTATATTTCTGATAATTTATAAATCTTAAGATTCAAAAATAAATTCCTCTATTTAGCATGAGTCTTAATTCTTCTTTTTTTTTTTTTCATAAATAGAAGAGAATAGGATATATACAAATATTGCAAGAGAGTGACAATCACAAAGCCAACTCTTCTCTTAACACTCAGTATTTCATTCTTTCTTGACATCAAGAGAGAATTAACACTAGTATTGTCTATTCACTTTCCATGTATATAACTTAAGCAAACTCTCTAAATCACAAATTATTTCATATAATTATATTTCATTAACCTACACTCTAAAAATAATAGGTTGTCTCAAAAAACTATAACCTTTTCTCCCTCTAATACAATAGAGGATATCTTATATAGAAAACTCATTTTTATTAAAAAAATCCTAATCAATTTTACTTACAAAGAATGCTAAAGTTTAAGATAATCAAAATGATCTCATATAATTTAAGTAGCGAAACACTCACTATTTATAATTTTATTTTAAAATTTAAATTAATTACAATCGACTGTAAATTATTTAATCATCACACAATTGCATTAATCATAAAATTTTATGTTAATTAAACAACTAATCATTAATTTTACAACGAACTTTTCCAATGCTGTACATGAAATGAATACAAAATAAAACCACTACTCTGATTCTAAAGCACCATCATTATCACCTATATGTGATTCTGTGAATGTGGTTGGGAAAGTGGACGTGCCAGAATACAAATAAACTAAGACAGTGTGTGCTAATCTCATGTTTGGCACACGCGCGAGCGCACTCCCATTAAAATTAATATTAGATTAGATGACATTATTATTTATATAAATCCACCTTGGATTAAGGTCACCACCACCCCACTAAGTTGGTTTTAGATTAGGTCCATGTCTCCTCCTTTCACTTTCATATCCACCTTTCCTTTTCTACTTTGAGCCACATTGAAACAATTCCACTAACATATGATTGTTTAAGCATACCATTAGATATTTGTGTAAAAAATACTTTATCAAGAGAAATTAATATTCTTGTCAACTAAAAATATTTGTAGTACATATCATAAAAATATTTAATAATATGTTATTTTTAATAAAGTCTTTTAGTTAAATTTATAAGGTTTGAACTCAAATTTTCTTGTTAAGAAAAAATAATTCTTGCTAATTAATTTAGTGCTTGATGGTAAATTATATACTAGTTTTTATAATTTAACTGTTTGTGATGATATTAATATTTAAAAAATTTTCTTATCAAAAAAATATTAAAAAAAAAGTTTCAATTATTTAAAGATTGAACTCTGAAATTATTATACATATATTAAGCAAGTTGCAATTGGCTCCTTATCACTTTGGTTCTGCGAGGATCACAAGATCTCTACTATTGCGACATATCCATGCTTTTATAATAGTGCATTATGACAAGGGAAATGCTTGTTTTTATTCTGTAATAGGTATAAAGATAAAATTATAAAAAAAAAAAAAATAGGTGCATAAAGAAAAATGAAATGTTTATAAATATACTTGTAGCATTATAAAAATATTTTATCCAAAGTTGATTTTTATGTTCATTCATTTAGGAAAATTCTAAATCAACCAAAGTTGTTTATAACCCACTAACAAGATGTGGATGACTATAATGCAAAGCTTTGAGTGGTGTCCACATATTATCACCCTAAGCATATTAGTATTATTAGTATATGATTTAAAAAAGGAGTCAAATTTTCTATAGTTGGTGGTTTGTGTAGGTGTCACATTGAAAATCTAGATTCTCAGTTAACTTTACCAAGTCATCCACAGCTTGAACTGTGACCCTTGAAGATGCTGCCCCCTTGACTATTTTGCCTTTCTTAGCACCAAAAGCTCATAAATTATGGTGGAATTAAAGTCACTATTTGGGTTAACCAGTCATTTCTTATGGGAAATTTTTTTTTTTGTACCACTGGAAATGACCTAATTAACCTTGCCTGGCCTGAAATTTTATTTTCAGCTAATAGCGGCCCAACTTAGCCTCTTTTTTTTTTGTGAGTTTCTAGAAAAAAAAATAGGGGTGCGGGTAGAAGACATAGGTTGTTTCTCACACCCCTTTATCTCACACTTATACAGTATTCTTCTGTCTAATGGGTGAATCTTGGGAATCTATTCAATTTTATATAAATGTAGCAATAGCAATTGACATGTAAAATCAACTTGTTAAGATCTCATCCAAATAATAGAAGAAATCAATGGATTTGAATCTATTAATTATGTTATGTACATCTATTATCTTATATTTTTATTAATTAAGAAATTTATTCTAAATAATTTAATAATATTTATAATATTTTATTTTATAATTTTTTTAATATAAAATTATACAAAGATAGTAAATGAAATATAAAGTGGGAAAATGAATGCTATCCTATGTAATCACTCAAGTGAAGATTATTATTTCTTTTTTAAGTACTCAGATACAATATTTTAATTTGGGATATGTGATGGTAATAGAATTCTTTGTAAATACAAAAAATATTAGATACATGAAAATTGATGGGAGATAAAAATAAATAAACCAATAAGAGATGTACAAATATTTGATGGTGACTCTGAAAAGTCGTGTTTAGATTTTTCAATTTGTTTTTTTCTCAATTGCTAATAAAGAAGGTCATCTTCTGAATTGTTGATTTTACGCATAACTGGATCGTGTCTTTCTTGACTTGAACTAGTTGTCTCTTTCACTACCATTCCATTGTAAGTAGAAAAAATGCAGTGATCATTGGAAATATTCGTAGATACTTCCATGGAGTTGGTTACCCAAGACATTGCCAAATTGTAATTAACTTTCTCTTGAGCAGAAAATCTTACATGTGGAATTTGCCGTCAACCTCATAAATTATTAGACTTTAACTAATTAATTGACTTGATCATTGTAGCTTATTAGTAATTTTTTGAAGCAATCACAGTTGTTGCAACCTTACCGTTTGACTTTTTTTTTTTACGAAATATCATATATTATATTAGATACTAATTAATTCAGTTGAATCGATATATAGTGAAATATAATAGAACATAATAATAAAATAAATAGAGAAAGGATGAAATGGAAGAGAAGTTTTTTTTTTTTTTTTGAATGTTTAAATTAAAAAAGGAAAAAGTGTCATAAGCTATAATTTTATTTTTTTGAGAGTTGAGTAAAAATAAATGGAATAAAAGTAAATTTTTACAAGAAAATTTTAATTTTTTTGACTCAATGAAAAAAATTAGTATGGATAAATAAGAAGAAAAACATGAAGTTAAAATAAAAATGATGAAATTTGTAATTATTTTAATTAAGGTTGTGTTCTATTTAATCAATTACACTCTAATTTGGGATAATTTTTTTAAAAAATTTTAAAAGAGAAATGATGAAAATGTTTCCTTTCCATTCTATCCATTTTTATTACTTTCAAACAATAAAAATTATTATTTTTTATTTCATTTTGTTATGGACTGACCCCTTTATGTTTGGGTCACATTCATGGGCTTAGAGATAAACCTAATAGCCCATGTTGACAGCTTATAAAAAAAAAAAATTAAAAAATGGATCTAGTTTAATTCTGACTCTCACAACACATTTGATTTTTTTTATTTTTTTACTCTCTTCTATTCGTCCAAATATATTTTAAAGAGAATAATTTTTTTTCTATTAAATTTTAACAGATTTATGTGAGGGTCAAACCACGTGAGATTTTTTATTTTACGTTTCGATAGAACAATCAACAAAACTAGTCTATTATCACTTGTAAGGAAGAAAAGAAAGTGTAGCTTCCTCGAGATGGAAGGGAAGTTTATTTTCAACACGGAAACATTAACAACATTGTCAAATCATTCTGATAAGAAGGGATTTTCTATTAACAAAATATATTTAGAAAATTCTGTTATTATCAAATATACTTTTGATAATTATATTATTATCTATATTCTTTCCACTTCATTATACCCAATGAAAATGTGTTATTATATTTGTGACAAGGCTTTAACTCAGATAAATTAAGGTTCACCATCCCACTTAATCTTCAATTATAATAAAAATTTTAGAGTAAAAGAATAAATAATTATTTCAATTCTTCTAGAATAAAAAGCT
Organism: Bauhinia variegata; assembly: GCA_022379115.2. NCBI lineage: Eukaryota > Viridiplantae > Streptophyta > Magnoliopsida > Fabales > Fabaceae > Bauhinia > Bauhinia variegata. The sequence continues at coordinate 18,102,263 of CM039426.1, read as the reverse complement.
TACTCTTTACGGTTCAACTCTAAATTTGATAGCAACAGAATGGACAAAATCTATGGAAACTATAACAAAATTTCCAATTTGACAGAGTTGAGAATTAGAAATTGAAAGAGGGATTGCTTTCGTAGGTGGCAACGTAGTTTCATTGTCCTGTTTTCTTTAACGTTTATGTCTGATATAGACATTTGATTAAAGTAAATTTCCAGCTATACCCATTTGCTTTTTTTCACAAAGAGAATAAAAAATAAAAGCACATCCTTTACTTCATTGTTGCCCTTTTTATCCACGTTTGCTTGTATGAAATCAGTTTGCAGTTTCCAATTTCATGAGTTACATCATGTTCCATCCGCTTGTTGCTTTCCATTTCTAGAAATTCAACAACGTGGAAAAGTCTTTCTATCTGCGTGGACGCTTGTGGTTCCCATTTGTTTGGACGCGTGACAAATTATTAGCAAATTATAACTTTTCCTTCTTGGTATCTATAAATTTTCAGAGAAATAATGTTTACAATCAAATTACGTATAACTCCAATCAAAACTTAGTTTATTTTTTTAAAATCATTTGTATTCACTGTTATATTAAATATTAATTAATTTAATTTAAACTAAATAAAATTCTTTCTATTATGTAATTAATTTTTATTTTTTTAATATTAACTTAAATATATATAAAAAATTAAATTAAATTTTAAAATATTAAAAAACCAAAACCTTATCTCTCTCCTTGTCCTGCGCAAAATCTAACTTATCTCGAATTTGATAATGGTTTTTCATTTTCATCATATTTAAATTTAAGAATAATTAACCAGCAAGGTAAGGACTTCGCCGAAACAAGTAAAGTCAAACAGAGGTTTAAAATTCTAAACTCAAGGGTCTCCCTTTGGCTTCTGTTGTCAAAGGACGTGGGATACCAATTTTATATAAAATTACTTTTTTAAATTAAAAAATACTTTATTAAAAATTAATCCAATTTTTTTTTTAAATATTAATCATCATCATAAATTTAAAATCTTAAAAGTAATCATTTTTAATAAATTATTTATGATTATTTTTTTGATACTTAATTATTTATGATTATTAAGTCTTAACAATAATTCTATCTCGGCGTTGAATATTAGTTGAGTAATAATAATACGAAGGGCCATGCCACGACACACGTAAAACAGCGTCTACGTTAAGTAAAATCATGTGGCAGGCTAAGGCAGGTGCGGTCGGGTCACCGGTGGCGGCCACATAACACGGTCTTCGTAGCCGCCTAGTTTTGATTTTGAATCATCAAATAAAAGTCCACAGCACAACGTACGTGTCGTTCCACGTGGCACAATGAAACGCCAAGCAGTAACAGATTCCTCCAGAGAAAGATTGATAACAGCCAAGATTAAGTTGAATAAAGAAAAGGTGAACAAAATATCTCATGTTTCTATTTATTGTCTCACTTAATTTTTTATATTTAAATATAAAGTTGAATAAAACATCTCATGTTTTTATTTATTGTGTCATTTAATTTTGATTGGCATTTTATTTAAATATAAAATTTGAAATGATTATTTGATTTTATTTTTTGGTAGTGAAAATTGTGAGAGAATCGTGCAGGAAAACTTTTAAGCTCATGCTCCATTTACCAAAACCTCACCTAAGAATAAAACGTTATCACGAGATAACAGATATTGTTAAAAACAAGGTTAATCATTCTGAAAAGAGTGACTTGACTCGCCAAAAACAGTCCAATCTGAGAAAGGAAAAAAGAGATGACCCCACGGAGTAGCAGCCTTCAAACCCATCAACTCATTGGATGTCTTAGCAGCCACTCATAGATAAATTTAAACCAAGGCAGAGAATTTTCTCTCTGCCTTTCTCCTTCTCTCTCTCTCTCTTTCTCTATCTGTCTCTGCATTTTCAGAGGTTCTCTTCTTCTATCTTCGTCATCATCCTCGTAATTTTCCATCAGATTTTGGATCAGTCTTTGTCCTTGTGAACCTCATTATATTCAATTTTTCTCATTTGTTATCGTAACAGAAGTACATAGCCATATTTTGATTAGAAGAAAAGCATATCTGATGCTTTCATAACTTATTCTTCAAGTTAAATATTCATAATCATTCCGTTTTTTTCCAAGTTAGAATCTTTCTAGCTTTCTTCACAATCTTAGATTCTTATAATAAAAACCCAGATAGAAGAATTTTAAAAATTTCCCTTTTTCCACCCAAAATGAAGTCTCCAAACTCAAATGCTCAAACCCAATACCCATTTAACTCTATCTCCAAGCTCTTCAATCTCCAACAGCATCTCCTTCATTCCCTCACCTATTTTCTCCTCTTGGGCTGTGGTGTAACCCTTGGAATCATTATCAGTTTCAATCTCAAAGACTACACCTTCAGCTTACACTTTACCCAGTTTTCCCTCTCCGCCGGACACCGGTTGCCGGCGCCGCCATTGCTGCAGCTAAATGAAACAACACAGGCATCAAATAAGAGTCACATTCACATAGGATTGAAGGAATATCTTAAGCCTCCTCCAGTTATGCATGATATGGACGATGAAGAATTGCTGTGGAGAGCTTCTATGGCACCAAGGATCCAAGATTACCCTTTTGAAAGAGTTCCCAAAGTGGCCTTCTTGTTCTTGACAAGGGGTCCTGTGCTTATGGCACCTCTGTGGGAGAAATTCTTCAAAGGGCATGAAGGATATTACTCCATTTATGTCCATTCTAATCCATCTTACAATGGAACTCTCAATGGAACAGACCCAGAGACTTCGGTTTTCCAAGGCAGGAGAATTCCCAGCAAGGTCAGTTTCTTCCTAAATTCTAACCCAGTTAAAATTTTCTATCTTATCCTTAATCTGAATTATGAATATGGTTAATGAATCAAAGGCTATACCTTAGATTATTGAAATGAAGCTTAGGGAAGGTGAAAAAAAAGAGACAGATTTTACTGTCAAATGGTAAAAAAATCTAAGCTCTAGCTGGAATTAGAGTTGTTAAGCAAACAAGGGGTAGAATGGTATTCTATCGTGAAGTAAATTAGACATTTTGGGTTAAAAATTTATCTAAGTTAACAGAAGAGAAGATGAGAGATCCTCTCTCTCTTCTTTGTGAAGTTCTTCTATCAGCATAACTGGCACATTTATTTCCACATTCATTTGCCGTAACCAGGCACCCCCATAGGCCATATGGCATTTTTCCTTTCATCAAAACAAAGGTCTCATTTGATTTGGCAAAGAATTTGATCACGACATGAGCCATTGCCCTAGCCGAATTGGCCATCTAGAACACTAGCATTTAAAAGGGTAGCTGGTTAGGACCAAATTTTAAAGCAGTTATCTGTCAGTTTTTGGCAAAACATTCCCAAGTTCATTACCTCAAATTAACTAAATTGTTCACATAAATAGGGTATGAGTTTTGATTTCATTGCCATTTTGCTTAATGCATCTTCTAATGCAACATAAATAAAGCATGCCAAAATGAAAGGACAAATTCAAAGATACACCGAAGTGTTTCTTATTACATGTCATTTCACCTCGCACTTGTATACATATCCACATCTACACTAATAAAGAGATAACATTTATTGTCCTATACCCTCTTGTATCATCAACTTTTAATTGGTCATCTTAATTAAATATTTAAAGATTTTATATTTAAATAAAGTGATTGATCAAAAGTCGATGACATAAAAAGTGAAGAATTTAAATCCTGTGTAGTTATTGTTTATTAGTAGTTATATTTTAGCTATTGAATGAAGCTGTAATTAAATCCAAATTCGAAAGGAAGATAATGTGTAAGACAATAGATGTTGATCCACTAACAAGATCCCCCAAAAGTTTAATATGACAAACTCAAACATCAGACAATAATGCAGTGTACAACTAGAATTTCTGCAAAATGGGTTGCTTGTTATTCAATCGATTTGTTCAGTTCAAACAAGAACAATATCTAATACCTTCTTCGTCTGATATCACAAAATGCAGGAGGTTGAATGGGGCAAGGTGAATATGATCGAAGCCGAACGCCGCCTACTAGCAAATGCACTGCTTGATCTCTCCAACCAACGTTTTGTTCTGCTATCTGAAACCTGCATTCCCCTCTTCAACTTCTCAACCATCTACTCTTACTTGATGAATTCTACTCAAAACTATGTCATGGCCTATGATGATCCCAGCCCGGTCGGCCGCGGCCGCTACAGCCACCACATGTCCCCTGAAATCTCCATCCAGCAATGGAGAAAAGGATCACAGTGGTTTGAAATGAACAGAGAGCTTGCCCTAGAAGTTGTATCAGACAGAAAATACTTCCCACTATTTCAGAAGTACTGCAAGCATTCATGTTATGCAGACGAGCATTACCTGCCAACCTTTGTGAGCCTCAAGTTTTGGGAGGGAAATTCTAATAGGAGCTTGACTTGGGTTGACTGGTCAAAGGGTGGGCCCCACCCAGCTAAGTTTTTGTGGAATGAAGTCACAGTGGAGTTCTTGGAGAGTATGAGGAGCAAGCAGTGTAAGTACAATGGAGGCAACAGCACCAATGCTTGCTTTCTGTTTGCTAGGAAGTTCTTGCCTAGTGCATTGACCAGGCTTCTTAGGTTGGCTCCAAAGGTTATGCAGTTCTAATAATATTAGTGCACAGGACCAAAATGACGTACACTTTACTAGTTATTCAATTCATTCATTCATTCTATCTTGTAAGATTTTCTATGCAATTTATGTAAAAAGAAAAAGATTCAAAACTCAAATGCAATGAAGTGACCGAGGAAGCTGAGACAATTACCTAACTTTATTAATATTCTCTGTGTCTCAGAAATTAAATTTAATTAATTTTTTAAAATACTTAAACTAATATTAAAAATTTACGTAATATAAATTAATTACTAAATATATAAATCAATTAACAAAATTTTTCTCATTTAATCAAAAGTTTTGATCTAAGCCTTAAATATACAATTTGATAAAAGAAACTTTGTCAATTTTGCAATTTACTAACTCAACTCAAATTAATCAGTATACCAAGTAACTTCTGCTTAAAAAAATAAGCATGAATGGAAAAGAGTAGGAAAAAAGAAAAGAAAAGAGAAAACTCTTCCCTTACAGAGCCCCTCTATATAACACCATTTCAGATTGCTTTGGTTAATGATTACCAGAAATTCACCAAAAGTAAAATCTGACAGAAACTTCAAGAAAATTAAGAAAAAAAAAAAAAAAGGACCAAAAGGTAAAACAAAATTACAAAAAATAAAAAATAAATCTGATCTACTGTCCATGGTTTACTGAAGTGACTGAGGAAGCAGTTTGAGACGATTACCCAACTTTATAAATAAATTTTTAATATTTTTATGTCTCGGAATTAATCTCAATTATTTTTTAAAATATTTAAATTAATATTAAAAATTTACATAACATAAATTAATTACTAAATATATAAATTAATTAGCAAAATTTTTCTCATTTAATCAAAAGTTTTGATCCAAGCTTTAAATATACAACTGGTTTTAAAAAAAAACTTTGTCAATTTTACAATTTACTAACTCAACTCAAATTAATGGAAAAGAGTAGGAAAAAAAAAGAGAGGAGAAAACTCTTCCCTTACAGAGCCCCTCTATATAACACCATTTCAGATTGCTTTGGTTAATGATTACCAGAAATTCACCAAAAGTAAAATCTGACAGAAACTTCAAGAAAATTAAGAAAAAAAAAGGACCAAAAGGTAAAACAAAATTACAAAAAATAAAAAATAAATCTGATCTACAGTCCATGGTTTACTGACTAGCTCCGCACGTGTCCTCAGACAAGGAAGGTGACTCAGAGTCCAACGAGTCATGACCCGGTGACACTTCAACCCCACGGATCTCTTCAATCATCTTGACCACGTGGTTCATTCTAGGCCGTTGATCGGGTGCAGCCGCGGTGCAGGTGATAGCAATCTGAAGCAGCCCCACCATCTCTTCCTCAATATCCTTGTACCTCATCAGCTCCAGATCAAACACCTCAGCCGTCCATTCCTCTCTCACCACAGATTGGACCCACCTAGGCAGATCCACGACCCCACCATAGCCGCTCCCGGACCCACTAATACTACTGTCCACCAAGGAGGGGCACTTCCCTGTGAGCAACTCCAGGAGAAGAACACCGAACGAGTACACGTCAGATTTCTGAGTGTGTTTCCGACCGTCCAATGCCTCCGGTGCACGGTAGCCGTTGGATCTCGGAGCTGCTGCTGACGTTGGGCTCGCAAAGATGGAGAGCCCAAAATCTGACACGTGTGCGTTCCCAGTTTTGTCCAATAGAATGTTGGTGGATTTGATGTTACCGTGGGTGAGTTTAAGACCCTTGCATGAGTTGTGTATGAAGGCCAGACCCCGGGCCGCTCCAGCTGCTATTTTGAGTCGGGTGGTCCAGTCCAGTGGGGTTCTTCCGGGTCCCCGGTTACCTGTCGGAGGTACAAAACATGTTCAAATTACCAATTTGCCCCTCATTTTTTTTTTTTTGGGTCGAAATTGTTCAAATGGTCATGTATCAAAGGTCCTACTTGCACTTTTTGGTCACATTCACTGCTAAAGATGAAAAGCAAAAGCCAATTGTTTCTGGAAAAGAACAAAAAGAAATCAAAAGAAAATAAAAGACACTGCTTGTAATATTTTTTTAAAAAAAAAATTGACTGCAAGCTTCCCATAATGCCATGATTGCTCAAGCTCTGAAGAAATTAACAGCTCCTTTGTCCCCATTTGGCAAGAAAGTATACAAAAAAAAATAAGTTCAAAAATGGAGACGGACCACCTTGTGTTGTGTCCCTAAACAAATCTACCAATTGCCATGATCACATGGTCCATCTTAAAAGCAGCTCAAATAAACGGACCCACAAAAGCTGCTACCTTGATCCAGATACCCTACTGCTACATTGGTATCTTCCCCCACTAGATAATTATCACAGGATTATTACAAGACTGAATCTGTTGGGTATTCTGTATTCATACTCTGTTTGGCTGCTATGAAAATGCAGGAAAAGAAAACAAAATAGAATCTTTTTTCCTTGAATTGACATTTCTCACTAACGCCAACTAATTAAAGGTATAAAATTATGCAGTACTCAGAAGCCATATAGAAAGAATTTGATCATGATTTTAAGATAAAGGAAATGAATTTACTTACCATGAAGGAGCCAGAACAAGCTACCATTGGGCATGTAATCATAGACCAGCAACTTCTCCTCTCTTGCAAAATAGTAAGCTCTCAAGCTGACAATGTTTGGATGCCTTAACTTTCCCAGAACTTCCATGTGCTGCTCAAACTCTCTCTTCCCTCCAATCTGAGCATCCTTGAGCCTCTTAACTGCGACGACGTTTCCATCATCAAGCACTGCTTTGTATGCCGTTCCAAACCCGCCTTTTCCCAGCATTTCTGCAGAGGCACGAAGCAAGTCCTCAAGCTCAAACCTTTTCACCCCTTCGAAGAACACCATTTTCCCCCTCTCCAAACCGGATTGCGCCGGGTATGGACTCGAAGAATACACTATCTTTTCGCTCTCGAGAAGCTTGGAACTTTTTCCCTCCTTCAATTTTGCAGAGTAGTTTCGCCAGAAGTACCAGTAGAGAAGCAGAGAGATCAAGGCCAGAACCAGAACGTCACCTACTATAATGGCGATCAGAGCAAATGGGCTTATTTTTGTTGAACTACTTTCGTGTTTAGTTTTTGGCTTGGTACTGGATATTGCTTCGTTTCCCGGCATTGAGCTTGGAGACGATGAAACTGTTGTTGGTGCGTTGCCGCGGGGCATTAATGGCGACGCAATGGCTCCCTCAGATCCCGGTTTGCTTGGGTCCGCCACAATATCCTTACAGAGCTGAAGTGGGGGTCCACAGAGAGATGGATTTTGTCCGAAAGCGGATTCTGGGAAAGCTGATAACGATTTGGGTACTTCACCGGAGAGGCGGTTACCGGTGACATTGAAGTCTTGGAGATCAGGGAGATTCAGAGCAGGAATGTGACCCGAGAACCCGTTCCCGTCGAGACGAAGAGTGAGGAGGTGGGTCAAATGGTTGACCGAAGCTGGAATGCTACCGGACAAGTTGTTATGGGACAGATCAAGACGGTACAACCGAGAAAGATTGGTAATACTCGCCGGGAAATCGCCGGAAAACTCATTGTAAGACAGAAACAGAAGCTTCAGAGCTGTGAAATTAGCCAGGCTCGGAATGGGACCCGAAAGCCGGTTTCTTTTCAAACTCAAAACTCGGAGCTGAGTGAGAGCTGTTAAGGGTTCGAAAGAGCCACAGAGGTAGAGATTCTCAAGGACGAGTCGCGAGACTCGGTTCTGGAAGCACGAGACGCCGGACCAGGTACAAAGGTCAGTGCTGGAGTTCCAAGTCGAGAGCTTTCCGTATGTATCCGAAGCAGATTTGAAAGCCAAGAGAGCTTGTAAATCTGGATTTTCATAGCCATGAGAGAGAAGAAGTAAGTGGAAAATCAAAGAGAAGAAGCTCAGGGGAAGAAGAAAACGAGAAGGTGCCGCCATTGTTGTAGCTCTACAGAGGAAGAGGACGAAGTGGTAAGGTAAGCGGTGGAGTGAGCGAGGTGGTGTTTGTGTAGGGAAAAACAGTTGGAGTAGCTGAAAAGCGAGGAGTGTTAATTCTGTAATTAATAAGGAAATGCGAGGACTTAATGGTAATATCGGCAGAATAATCTCTAAGTACTGGTGGGTAATAATTTGGATGGAGTTACAGCGATATCAACCGAGAGAAAGCATGTAACGTCGCTTCAATAAATTGACCTGAAAGGACGATAATATCCCATCAATTTTACAGTTTTGTGGGACTTAAAATGACGATAGAACCCATTAAATTGCAATGGTTCTGATCTTTATCACAGAATTAAGTGGATGAAATGAAGGGTCAGGATTGAGGAAGCAGAAATTCATTGTGTGGAGCGTAGGCATTATGATGAGGGGCAATTGACACGTGGGAGTCTGGGGAGCAAGTAAAAGCTTTGATTGTTGATTGATTTTTTTTTAAGTACAAGGTAACGTCCAATATTTAATATTATATTATACATTAATTAATTTAATTAAATTTTAATATAATTATATTTTAAAATTTAAATTTAAGATTTTAATTAAGTTAAAATAATTATCTAAAAAGCTCTTAGTGGTTGATTGATTTTTTTAGTACAGTAAAAGAGAAGAGATGAACGTTAAGTTAAGACGCTCTGCAATCATGTAGATGTTCATGTTCATGGGGAAGGTCTGATTCGTTTGTGGTGTGATGATGAGTCAGATGGTACCGTACCTTGATTACTTTTCAGACATGCGTGCCCTACATCGCACGTTTTAATCCCCTTGTTACCTTCTAGATAATTATTATTCAACTCATTGTCTTACTGTTAACGCCTCATTTTTACCTTTAATCTTTTTAATTAAAAAATAAGGAAACTGAGTGTCAGTGACTCGGTCTTGTATTGCTAAATTTAGAAAAATGTTATTTTACACTACTTTTTTAACCAAAGTAAAATTAAGAAAAACAAAGTAATGAAATTAATAAAGTTCGAATTAAGATCACTGTATAAAATTAATTATTAACAGATAAATAAAATTTTAATCACATAATTAATGTAATTATAATCTTAGTCGACTATAAATCATTGGATTTATAAAGTTAACATGTTAAATCTTTTTCACCACCTGCGAAAAGTTTTTTGTTCATGTTTTTTTTTTTTCCTTTTTAGCTTTCACAGTTTGGGTATGAAGGCAGTATTTTGTTGCTGGTTCTAGTTTCACTTATTTCTTGTCCAATTTGTAGCTTTGCTATTCTTGAGTAGTGAGCCCTTCCCCACTAAAAAAAGCAAAGAAAAAGAAAGAAACGAGAAGTAGGAATCCTGTCCTGTACTTGATTATTCTGAGTCCACTTTTTATATCTGTCCGAACAACAAATAAGAAGGTCCAAAGTAAACACGAGGCATTGCCGGGAAAGATGACATAGAAAAGCTTGGACATCTCTTTTTGCTATCTTAGTGAGCTCAAATTATAAAAAAGAAATCAAGAGAGACATATCAAAAGAAAATGACAATGGCAAGCTTTAGAAACGTTTCTATGTTTTCATTTTTTAAAAATAGAAGTTACCAAAATTATAAAACTTGTCACCAATTATGAGTTAAACACGCATTTAATATATCTCAACCTCCTATTTAAATAATTTAAATATAATATTATCTAATGTATATATTTTGAGTTAATTTGAACTATCACATTATTGCTTAATAGATAAACAACGAAATAAACTTAACATATAAGTTAAATTTATTAAAACATGACCTTAATCGAAATGTATACATTTGTCTCATATATTATGTTATGTTTGGAGGAAATGATAAGAAAGAAGCTAAAGCAAAGAGGTTAATAATTTTGTATAGTATAGTTAACGTCCAATTTAAAAGGAGTTAGGACGTTAAAGTTTGGGATTAAATATTAAGAGTGAGACGAAGACTTTGATTTTATGTCCTCGGGTCGGGTGGCATTTTTTAGAAAATAAAAGTAGATTCCTTCGGAGACGTTTTCCAATGCTCAATCACAATAAAATATGAAATTGGTATAGTAAGAAGATTTTGACCCAACTGCTTTACTACTTACTAAGTGCTTTTTATTCTATGAATCATAAAACTCAAATATGGCGGGCAAGGCACCCTGTTATACTCCAAATCTTTATATATTATTTATACCCCGAAGTTCTTGAAAGCAGGAGAAAAAAGTCATGTACCGCTGGCCGCCGCTGCTTTAAGCCACTGATTAAATTACAAATCTTTTTAATTCCACCCTTTCTTTTATTGGGCTACCGATGACCATACAATTGGGCGGTCTTCAATCTCAAGTTCAGCAGCTATTAGGAAATGAATTACCTAGTTGTGTAGCGAACTTGCGGGTTATTAAATTTATGTTGATTATGTAATTTTAATAAATTTAACAATTTATAAATTAATTGTATAATTACAACAATTGCAAACGATTCGGATCCCTACTATTAAAGAGGACATCATACTTAGTCTATTTTTTTTTTTATCTTGATTTAAATTTTATTTTATGGAGTAAAATTTAGTTGGGTTGTGTTATTTTAATAAGATTAAATTTATTGTTTCAATTAGTTTCTTAGTTAATAACAAAGAGTGTGATAAGGAATAAGATTAAAAAATGAGACAATAAATTTAATTTATATTTTAATATAATTTTAGTGGGATGGGATATGGGATAAAGTTGGGGACAAATAATTTTCTCCCTTTTTAAAAGAAACAAAATTTACTGTTGCAAACTATGTTTCGTAGCTTATTTTATAACTTTTTATTCAATAATAAAATAATATATATTCAATGCTTATAGTAATATTTTAATTGACTTTTGACCAATAAAAGTTATAAAATAAACTATAAAATATAATTTGAAACAATAAAATAATATATATTTTATGCTTGTAGCAACATATATATATATATATATATATATATATATATAAACCAGGAATATTAATAATATATTAAAATATTAGATACTAACTAATTTAGAATATAAAATTAATATTTTTTTATTAAATTTTAATATAATTACATTCTCAGCATTTAAATATAAAATTTTTAGTTAAATTAAAATAACTTGATGTTAATTGATATACATGCTCAGTATTCATATGTTATTTGCCACCATGGATGAATCTAATTTTCTTCTAGACGTGAGCTTTGTATTATGATATTAAAAACTTTTAAATGAAATTCTGAAATTAATTATCTCATTCTCCATAAACATTAACCTTTGTTGAAAACACGATTTTCTTTTTTAGTTGTTCGTGAATTTTAATTTTCCTTTCCTCCCCTTCCATACACTATCTGTATTTTTGTTGTTAAAATATTATAGACTAACCAATTTCATTAAATTAACAGGGCAATTTGATTTCATCATATAATTTCAGCTACAAGGATTGTACGAGTATTCAGGCTAACAATTAGCATGCTCTTTCAAATTAACTTGACACAGACTAAACATAAGGAACCGTGTCTATATTGATAGCGAAGTCATTTTTGTAAGGAATCAGTTGTTCCTTTCTCTTTTAAACTATCCACTAAAATAATATGCCCACAAATTGCCAATAGGATAAGTTTAACACAAGTGTCAAAAAGAGTATCCTTACATGTCATACTTTTTTATTTGCAATTATAACTTTAGATATAATCTTTAGTAATATATATATATATAAATTTGTTGAGAGAAGTGGGCTTATTTTAGTAATTTTTGTGTCTCCAAATAAATTAGTTTTGAGATGTTAACTAAAAATACTTGAATTTAAATTAACGATAGTTATTTTAATACAATAATAATTTTTAACTATTAAATCAAAATATAATTATATAATAATCTTCGTTTAACAATTAAAGAATTGTTATTGCATCGTAATAATTGCAAAACATCTAAATTGGAAAATAGTTGTGGTTTATTTCAAAAATAGTTTTAAATTCCAACACAAAATCTATAAAACCCTAAGGTTGACTTTTCTACTATTTTAAGAATGTATACTGATGTATCTCTCTTCAAAAACATTCCCTGAGAATTAGACGGATTTAATTTGTGCCTTACAAACTATAGCTCAAATTTTTATTTCAATCACGATAAATCTACCTACCTAGTGAGTTGTGGTTGGAAGGGGTTCATAAGTCTGCAGAAATTCGTCAATCATTGGATTGGTTGGATCTTGTTTCTTCCAACAGAAAATTGCTGAATTAGAGGAAAACTTTCTCTTGAAGAAGAAAGCCAAGGCCATCAGACATCCAAGTATTCCAACAGCTGAAGCAATTTGGATAAGTTTAATTAGAAATAATACATTTAATGAAAGCTGAGATTAATCAAGTAACTATAAGAGATATGACCTAAATAAATTATTTGGAAACTTAGGTTTAGCAGATAATTTTACCTGTTGCCCCTACAAGCAAAGTCTTACCCGTTTCTTCTGCAGAAAAATAAAAAGAAAGAATAAAGAAACCATTAATCTGTCAGCTAGAAACCTAATTTCTTACCTCCACATAAAAAAAATAAGAAAAAAGAAGACACAGCCAAATTTGAATTGTCAATTTTCAAACAATAAAGATGTATCAAATTAGTCTTCAAACTTTGAAAAGTCAAAGTTTAGTGAAATAAAAAAGATGTGTTGCATAAAGGCACGTAACATTGGTATACTCTTTGAAAACTCAAGTAAGGCCAAAGTTTATGAATAAATTGTTGGTGCAATAAAAAATAATTTGAGGTTTTGAGTTTTAAACCGTTTTAATGCATTAAAAAATAAATTGTTATGATTTTATTTAATTTTAATTAAATTAATCAGAATTTAATATAAATATTAAATACTAATAATTTTTTTAAAATTTAAAATTTTAAACTCATTCAAAAAGATTTGATCATTTATTATATAAGAAAAAAATTAAAACTAGAGAATTTGGTTCCACACGTCACATTAGAATTGGTATATTTTACTATAAATTATAAGATTATATTTTAATGGGTTACTCAAAATCTAGTTAAATTCCAATAAAAAAGAAGTTGATAATCATATAAACAAAAAATGGACTATGAAATAATTAAATTACTCTCTAACAAAATTGGCAATAATAAATAAATAAAAAAATGTCTAATTTTATAACCAAGGAATAAATAAATAAATAAATAAATAAATAAATAAATAAGTCTATTTTATAGGCACAGATATAGATATTTTTCTTTTCCCTCGGCACGTACCTTCAGCAGTGGCACAGAAAAATTGTCCATTTGTATCAAGTCGACATTGGCCTTCTTTCTCGTAGTGACACTTCGAACAGTCATCAGACACCTGTACCGTGACGGTGATCTCAGCTGCTGCCGATGAAAATGGATCTTTGATATTATTGTAATTCTGAATTTGAATCTGAACCGTTGAACATTCTTCTGGATATCTCTTCCCGCCGTAGCCCAAGTAGAGATCGTAGCCAGGACAGCCCGTGTATTTCGAATCGTAACTACCAAGGAAGCTGGCATTCACCGTGCGGTTGCATCTGATTACCGAAGAATTCTCATAATCGAAACGGTAAGCAACGATGGCAGAGTTGATCAGAGGAAGAGAATCAAGGGATCTGTTATGGGTGAAAGCATCGCAGTTTCTGGATAGCAATTTTTCCTGGAGGTGAAAATCTCTGACGGAAACGAAGGACTCGCCGACGCCGGTGACTTGAAACAATTCGCCGGCGTTGTCGAATTGAATGTATTTCAATGCGCTCGGATCATTGCTGTCGCAACCGTGTATGACCAACAAGCCGCAGTCTCGGTGTTGTGCGTCGGCGAAAGGGAATTGGATCGTGCCGAGATCTCCGCAGTGAAATGAGATTGGACAGTTTGGATTTTGAGCTGAGAGAAGAATGACGAGCTGAGAGAAAATCAGGAAAGCGAGAATGGAAACAGAGGCCATTCTGAATCAAAATGAATAGGGGAGACAGAAGGATGGCTTTGTGTTCTGTTAAGTATTAAGTACAATTGGGACAATACGCTGGTACGGTCAACGTTGACTTGACTTGGAAAAAAGGTTCTTCAGAAAGCTACTCCAATGACTAATAGCAATTTAAAATGGAAGTCAATCTAGAAATCTAGAAGGGCTGCGGACATTTTTTTTTAAAAACGAGAATTGGTCAAATTTAAGCTTTTACCAGAAAGGTGTTCATTGCTTAGAACCTCGATCAAAGGATTCGCCGGCGCCGGAGAGAGGGGCCGAACCCAGCTCTGAGCGGCGGATTGACGGTTTCATTGCTGATCCACCGTCTAGGTGGCACAATTGTTTCAAGTTAACAGACAGGTTAACGAATATTTTTTTAAAACTTATACAGTAAGATAAATTGGGTTAGCTTAGGAGGCCCAAAACGTTCTTAAATGGGCTTTATGGTTAGATGGACTTTGAATCCCTTCCAGGGGATTTCTTTTCGCACTACAATTTTTTTTTTCTATCCACTTTTTCTTTTTTAATCAAATTTACTAAAATATCCTTATAAAATAAAACACACTAGTAAACCCTATCCTAATGGCTGACGAGTCACGACAGCGCCTTGCTCCCTCAATGTTTTTTTTTTTTAATTAAGTGATGTTATTTTTAAATATTTTAACTTTTAAGTGAATAATGTGCTTAATAAAAACCTAACTCAGTATAAAAGCAAAATCTGACTTCCAAACCCTTCTAGGCCTCTGAGTTAGAGGACTCAGGGAAGTTTTATTGGTCTTGCTCGCTGTATCTCTTGTTTCGTCTTTTTTGATATATCCCATACTCTTTCTAATCACACACCCGGGTGGACTAGAGGGAGAGATGTGTGATTAGAAATTAAGGATGGGCCAGAAGAGTTCTCTTTCAAAATTCTACCTCATCACTAATAAAAAAATAAAACAAATTATTCTACTTGGCATTGAGAGATGGCCCTTAATATCAACTTGGAAGAGTGTTTATCTCACTTTCAGAAAATTTTTTAACATTATTTTTCTGTATTATATTCGACCTTATTAACACTTTTTTTTTTTTTTTAAATTTTTTTTAACTAACTTAATGCCTATATAATATGAATAGAGAAGCTTACTAAATAGATGAGATGAGAAGTATAGTTTTGTCTAATGGTCTATTATTCTTTTTTAAGTGTTCTTAGAGTTCTTTTATTAAATTTTAAATCTTTTAAAAATTGTGAGTTATAACTTCCGTCTCATCTTACTCATTTTCCTATCAGAGAAGCGGGGTTTGATTTAGTGGTTTATTGCCTCCATTAAAGACTCTTGAAGCTTTCTCATCCAGTTTTGAATCCCTTTAAGACCATGAGTTATAACTTCTATCTCATCTTACTCTTTTTTCTATTAGAGAAGCAAAGTTTGGTTTAATGGTTTACTACCTATATTAAAGACTCTTATCCCTCTACTTTCATTACAAGAACGGATTTGTTGGTATTTGCAATGTCTCAACTCTTCCTTCTAGCATCTCTACCACTTTTCCCATTGTTGGATGATCAATCGAATTAGTTCGTATGCACTTCAAATTTTAATGCTATTCCATGAAAGGTTTAAATTATAAGATATAAGTAATTAATGAAATAAGTTTATTTACTAAATAATTCTCATTTGCTCAATTAAACTTATAAACTAATAAATAAGCTATAAGTTATGAATTAACTAAAGACATTTGTTTTTAACTCATCACATGGCAATATTAATAAAAAAATTTCACTAATGAGAATATGAAGAATTATTTAACCTCATTCATTATATGTAATTTTAGTTACAAAGATCGTAAAGGTATTCATGCTTATAAACACTCTTACCTGGCAAACTAACTTGATTACATTTATGCACCGAAACTTAAGGATCCATGCTAATATTAATAGCGAATTCCATAAAAACATCATTACAGCGAAATTATCACATTAATGAGTTGAGTAGGTGGGTGGCGAACTCTGAGGAGATGATAATAAAGGCTTCGGTGGTATTTGCAAGGTTTCAACTCTACCTTCTAGCATCTCTATGACTCTTCCCATTGTTGGACGATCTCTTGGGTTAGTTTGTATGCACCACAAGCTTACTATTAACATCTTTTTTGTCCTATCTTTGTCATTGTCATTTCTAATACTTCGAAGTGCAAATTCTTCATTTAACTCTAGGAGCTTATAAATCCAATGTGGGAAATATATTTCACTAGTATGATCAACTTTAACATTAATGTTTTTCCTTCCACCAACTATTTTTAAAACCATTATTCCATAACTATAAACATCCGACTTGTGAGAAACCTCTCCAAAGTTCCTACTAAATACTTCTGGAGCAATATATCCTATAGTTCCTCTAGTACTATGCATAGATACAATGCTCTCCTCTTTTAGGCAAATTTTAGCAAGTCCAAAGTCTGAAATCTTTGGACAAAAGTTCTCTTCTAAAAGAATGTTGTGTGGCTTGATGTCAAAATGAAATATTCAAGTATTGCATCCTCTATGCAAATATTCTAAACCTCGAGCAACACCAATTGCAATTTGATACAATATTTCAGTATCCAATTGGTGATTATTCATGAAGGGATTAGTTTCATAGATGAATTTCTCCAAAGATCCATTAGGCATAAACTCATAGACTAAAGCCCTCTTTGATCCTTCAAAACAAAATCCTATAAGACTGACAATGTTAACATGAGAAGTCCTACTGATACTTGCCACTTCATTGAGGAATTCTTCTCCATTTCCTTTTGATTCACTTAAAATCTTCACAGCGACTCGGCATCCATTATATAACTTCCCTTTGTAAACATCCCCATAGCCTCCTTGGCCTAATTTTTCTTTGAAGGAATTGGTTATTTTCTTTATTTCTGAGTAGCTATATCTTTTCGCAGCAAGCGGTCCATGACTCTTGAGAAAGGCCTCAAAATCGTGATGAGCTTTAGATACGTTCTTCCATAATGGAGCGAGATCAAAGCGATAGTAGGATAGTACAAAGAATAATAAAACTCCAAGTGCGAATACAACTGCAGAAACAATATTCAATAAAACTTATATTAGCTACCTTTTCTGTCTCTAAAGGCAAGAGAAATTACCTGCTTCTACAAATCTTATTAAAATTTTGGAAAGAGTTCAAGTTAGATGGTAACGGTTGCAGCACAGGAGTAAAAGTAATTCACCTTCTGTCGCTGACATCAACGCTCCTCCTAATTTGTTGTCTCGAAAATCTGAAGTAGCATCAATATGATTAATTTATTAACAGACAACATGATGAACGACTTGCATAAGCAGATAATATAAGAACTAAGATGTTAGGCTATCTTGGAAATATTATAGAAAATTGCATAGCTTATGCAATTTAAAAGAATGTGTTGCAATTATTAATATGCAACCTATAAAAATCCATGTTAGCACATAAGTTGTTCTTAAAAATTATTCAAAAATGGGTTTCATAATTTATTAGTTGACCAAAATCTTTTATTACAATTAATTATAAAAATGTAAGATAAAGTGTGTGGTCCATTTATTTATTTATTTATTTGTAAAGTTATATTATTAGATGAAAAGTTACAAGAGTTACATAAAATAGTAAAAAATAATATGACATTGTGAGACTTATTAAAAATGATTAAAATAAGTTATGTAACCTAACAAGAATTGCACAATTAGAAATAACATAGTTCTGAATGTTTGTAACTATAACCAGACAAGAAAGCCTCAAATTATTTATATATAGAAGCATTAAGATAGGATGTATTTTCTCTTTTGTGTTCGTAATGTACTTGAATTGCTCAGAAAAAGAAAGAAGTTAACATAATTGGAATATATACAGGGAGTTATTATAACCCAGAGGACATGGGGAGAGGCATTTGGAAAACAATTTCCCAGCAGTTAAACTGAGTGATGCTATATGCAACTGCAGACTATTGAAGTAGAAAATTATATAACTAGAGATTATTCATACCTTTTCTGCAATGAAATCTTCCTTTGTCAGGAATACAGATGTCTGCTGTTTTATAGCACTGCACACATTCTTTCGATAAATTTACTTGTATGTGGATTTTTGAACTCAAGAAATCAAATGGATCAAGGTCTTGTTCTTGAAAAAACGTTGGATCAACTGGAAGGTGAATCTTTGAACATGAATTGAAAGAGTCGTACAAGTTTTGATCATCTTGAGAAGGAATGTAGTGGATATCATAATCAGGACAGCTATGACTTAAGAAGCTATAAGAGAGCTTGAGGTTGGGGGTGCGGTTACATTTATACAGGATGATGATATTTGCTATCTCAAGAGGCAAAATAGTAGAGCCGGGAAGGAGAGGGAGATCATAATTGAAGGAGGCATTACAAATTGTAGACAACAAGGGCTCTTGGAGTTCCTTATCTTGGACAATAATTGAATATGGCTCGTTGGGCAGATCTGCTGCTATAATTTCATACCAATTCCGGTTTCCTAATTGAACTTCTTCGGCACGTAGTTTATCACAACCCCTTATGTTTAAGCCACATCTCGAGTTGTAAGTGTCGGAATTTCCAAATTCCCAGCAATTGTAATAATCCAGTGGACAGCCTCCATAGTTTTTGCGGGGTGATTTAGCCAGGAGAATAAATGAAAAATAACAGATAACAAGGAAACGAAGTAGAGAGCTTGGAGCCATTATCCTAAGTTTCACAATTCAGCAGCCAAAGCCACGGGAGCTTTAGAAAGGAAAGAAAAATAAATCTATAGTAATTGTGTGGCTTAACATGATATTTTATTTTCTTTGAACATACTGATTTTTTTTTTTTTTTTTTCATATTGTTTACCACTCTAGTCGACTTGGAATATTGACTCATGATAAGGACTTAGGAAATAGGCAGGAATGAAACTTGATAGATTTTTTATATCAGGAATGAGTGACTTATATAATTTTAAGTTATTTGGAAAGCAGTTGAATATATATATGAACATTATTAAATAAACTCATGATATTTTAAATTTATTTAAAATATAATTTTTAATATTTAAAAATTATTATCAAATATACTTTTATATCATTAATTATTAAAAAAATTATTAGTGATAAAAAGACATATTAATAATAATTGGTAATATTAAAAATTATTTTAATAAATTTTAATATATTTAATAATTGTTATATATGTCAAAAATTATTTTAATAAATCTAAAATGTCAATAGTGTAATTAATAATAATTATAAGTTTCCTTGCTACACGGCACCTTTGCAATTTCTTGCTTTTCCATATCCATACGGCGGTGCATTTATTCTTGGAAGGCCGCGTCAATTTTGAAAAGAAATTTTATTTCTGACTCTTATGTGTCCCCAATATGTGTTTTTCTTGGAAGGAGATATATCTCAAGTCTTTGATATTCACTGTGGGGAAGTTGTTTAGCAAGTCAAGCATGGATTTTCTAAATTTATTACTTTTGTGACCTAAAAGTGAGAAAGAAAGTGGGATTCTCAATTTAAGATACAGAAGTTGGAAGTCTAGGTGAGGCAGGCCATATTTTGAAGCATTGAATTTAATCCTTAGACAAGGGAGACTAATTTGTTTTTTATTTTTATTTTTTGTTAAAAATTCTCATGAAGTTCTAATCTACAAGAAAATTTAGGGTTCAGTCTAGTTGCAAAAGAAAATTTTGTGAGATTCCCACGAAGTTTCATTCCATGAAAATATTCTTATTTTCCCGAAGTGTATATATATTATTAAACAAAATCCAAGATAAATTAATTCATAATGATAACTAAATTTTATCTGAATTTATAATATTACCAGCAATTGAGACATTTTTTTATTAAAATATGTATTAAGGGTTTTTCTTAATTAATAATGGGAGACATTTTTAGTATATGTAAAAAAATAATATAAAATTTTATAATCTGCTTATATATTTATTTATTTAATTAATTTTTACTATATTTTGACTTTCTCATAAGGTTGTTATATATTAGTTGAATTTATATTATATTTTGAAACTTACTTTTTACAACAAAGGTATGTAATTTATATATATATAATTTCTCTAGTTAAATAGGTGACTTGAAGGATATGAACTAATGATGAGGTGACATCTCTAAGTTAATGTCTAATTGTATCTTTAAAAGATTGAGGGTGTCATAATGATAAACCACTTGCTAAGGATTAACTTTAGTGTTTGTAGCTAAATGTGTCATGCCAACTATTTCATTACTTGTCACGACTTTCCTTCCAAGAATAACAAGCATCCGTCCCCCGTTTCGTACGTAAGAAAGAAAAGGGAGGGAAATGAATACACTTTACTTTCTCTTGTTTTATATTGTTTGGTAGTTTTAAGGTAAAGGAAAGTTCATTCCTTCAGGATACGATTATCCATCATTTGGAAGCTACAACTTTCTTTTTAAATTAAAAGAAAAGTCAGAGAAAAGAAATGAAAGAAATTTTTATTTATAAAAAAATTTAAATTACATTATATAACTTTGTATATCGATCAAGTATTATAAAATTAAAATTAAAATTAAATTTGTACATAAATTATAAAATTATATTATAAGATTAAAAATTATAATTATAATTATAAAATTACATTATAAAATTAAAATTAAATTTATATATAAATTCTAAAATTATATTATAAGATTAAAAATTATAATTATAATTATAAAATTACATTATAAAAGTTATAAAATTATCTTATAAAATTTAAATTAAAATTATATTAAAGTTTGTGTATCAATTCAAATTATAAAATTAAAATTACATTATAAAAATTTAAATTTGTGTTTTTATTATCAATTATTAAATTTATATATATAAATTTTAAGGGAAGGATAAATTTGTATTTACATAAAAATATATATTCTATTCCTTTAATTTTTTTATACAAACCAAACATTACAAAGAAAATGAAATTTTTTTTTCCATTACATACCAAACAAACTCAAGTGCTATCATTTTTCTTTTTATTTCTTTGACTCATTTCCTTTCCTACTCTTTCCTTTTCGTTCCGGCGCACCAAACGGAGGAGTTTGAAAAGCAAATTAAGGTAAAGAAAAACTAGAAGGAAAAGAGAAAGCATACATTGAAGAAATATAATTTTTTGAGGGAGTATGACATGAGACTGAAAGATGTTCTTATTCTAAGCATTTATTTATAATAGTCAAATCTCCGTTTGCAATGTTGATGCTCAAAACTTAAAACAATACGAAAAATAAAATTTGTAAAAAAATAAAATTTAAAATTCAAATGATTTTATTTTTAAATAAATTAACCAATCAAAAGATTCTAAGGAAGGAAATAAAATGGAATATAAGACAAAAGTCATTCAAATTAAAAAAGAGAAAATAAAGGAAAAGATAATATCCCGAGACTCGGTCTTCGTCCACCCTCATTCTTGCTACTCAAATTCTTTATATTAATTCGTGGATATTACTTACACATTTCCTATGCTACTTCGTAGTGAGATTCAAACAATTACTTCACCTATAAGAGTTGTGATTCAAACAAGGACACCTGTGGACCGTGAAAACAATGGGACATTTCTTATGCTACTTCATATTTAGGTAGACTTTGATTGAAAACCAAAGTAATTCAACTTCTGAGAGGTCCACTGTTGAATCTTAGACACAAGCTTATCAATGAAAGGTTGGTAATCTTTCACCTGCAGGGGTTGAGCTTCGAGAGAAACTTCAAAACATTTAACAGGTAGCCAACCCATTCTAAACTCTAAGAGAGAGATTAATTGTTGCTGTTCTTAATCAGAAACTCCCCCAAGAAAACAATACTTCTAGGTAACTTGCAGACCAGAAACGCCAACAATTCCTTAAGGCAGTTCTTACCAATCAATAAAGGCCGTGTTGGCTAAATGGAGAGGAACGAAGTGCTGCCATCTTATCAATTATATTACTGACACTTACAAAAATTGGGGACTATTTGTCAAATCTAACTTCATGACACCAAGCATACTTAAGTGGCACTTAATATAATGCTAATGCAAGCACTTAACATTAAAATTATAGGCTTCTTAAGTCAGTCAATTGGATTTTAGGAAATTTATTCCACTGATTCGCTTCCTCACTATGCCATTCATTATCCCCCAACTTAGAGAAAGTGTGCAGCTCCATCTATGGAGGAAGACGAATAAGGTATTGACACCTAATCATGTCCATTTTGTGGCAAATAGTACTATTAGTGACACCTATCATATTTTAAACTTAAGCATAGATCTTAAGAATTATTGGTTCTTAGGTCGGAAATCAAATATTGAGGTGAACTAACCTCACAAACTCTTTCTCATTTGCACGACATCGCCATCTCCAACGTAGAAAAAAATAGTAAATCTTCTTTCACGGAGGTAGAAAGATATAGAAAGAAAGAGAATCACCCCTTTGCATGATGTTATAGAAGAAAAAGATGATCTAGACACTTAGAGCTTTAAAAGATAATTCTCTTCTCAGTTCATTAGGTTTAATTTTTATAAAAAAATGATTTAGCTTAGAATTTAAAGACGAGATAGAACAGGAAATTGAGGTACTCTAGCTACTCCATTAAGTTATAACCAATGAATGTTTGTGTATGTAATGCTTCAAAAGTTCTGAGTAGATTCATTCACTCTCATCATGGAATTTCGGTTATTGTGTGGCATCATTGTAAATGACTATATCAAACATTGTTTTTTTTTTTTTTCCTTAAATTAAGTTTGCCAATGGTAAGAAATGAATATTTTGTTTGGACTTTGAGTTTGACTTTCTTTGTGGTTTCTTTTTATACTGGAGCTGAGCTTTCTAGTATTGGATAATTGGATTTCCATTTTTCTCAGATGGAGGATTAATAAGTGCTCTTGATAGTGGTTCATCTCCATTAGATGTGTGTGGACTTTTTCTATAGAATACTTTTCTTTCCATGTTGAGTTTAATTTTTTTTTTTTGGTTCAAGTGAACCATGGGCACAATTGGGTCTTGTTCTATTTATCCTGGTCAACAGTTAAACGAGTAGCAATCTAGTCCTGTCTCGATTATTCTGTGTATGCCATTTTAATTTCTTAATCTGTCCACTTAATCATACAACCAACCAGAACATTTTGTGCTAACAAGAGTTGGTTCAACCGGTAAAAAAATAAAATGAAATTTCCTTACTTCCAAACCATTTCATGCCTCTCTGTTAGCGGACTCAATCAAATTTTACTGGTCTGATTTGGTTGCTGGCCGGCTGTAACTTTTGTTCTGTCTTTTAGAAAACTCAGTATTCCACCTTATCACCAATATATAAAACAAACTAGGAATTCTACTTGGCGCTCAGAGATGGCCATTAATATCAACCTTGAGTGTTTATATCTGTTTGATGATTTTTTCTTTTTCTGGTCTCAAATTCATAATAGGACAAGATTAATAGAAAATTCACGAATGCAATTAGAATACCAAGAATTATTTGACCTCATTCCTCGCAAAATAAGTTGATACACACACTCAACATAAGGATCCATGTCATTACCAATAGCGAAGTCTGCTAGTAAACATCATTAACCTGAGATTAACCTCAATGCTCAATACCCAACAGATCAGCATATTATCATACTAATGAGTTGATGAGGAGATGGGTGGTGATCTTGGAGATGATAAGAAACGCTTTGGTGTTATTTGCAAGATCTCAACTCCTTCTAGCATCTCACTCTTCTCATTGTTGGACGATTTGTCGGGTTAGTTTGAACGCACCACAAGCTTACCATTACCATCTTTCTTATCCTTTCTTTATCGACGTTTGTAATGCTGCATAGGGCAAATTCTTCATTTAGTTCTAGATGCTTGTAAATCTAATGTGGGAAATATATTTCACTAGTATGATTATGTTATTCCTTCCCTTAATTATTTCTAAAACTATCATTCTATAATTGTACACATCTAATTCGTGAGAAACTTATTCAAAATGTCTATTATATACTTCAAGAGCAATATATCCTATAATTCCTCTTGCAACCAGCATAAATACAATGCTCTTTATTTTAATGCATATTTTAGTAAGTTCAAAGTCTGAAATCTTAGGACAAAAGTTTCAGTCAAGAGAATATCGTGAGTTTTTATGTCAAAATGTAATATTCGGTATTACATTCTCTATACAAATACTTCAAACCTTGAGCAACACCAAATGTGATTTGATATAATATCTCAGTATCTAATAGGTATTGCATTCTCCATACAATTACTCAATGCTAATTTTACATTATTTCGTGGATATTACATACACACATCTTATGCTACTTCATATTAGTGAGATTCAAACAATTACTTCACGTATAAAAAGGTTTGATTCAACCAAGGACACCTGTGGACCAAGAAAACCATGGGACATTTCTTATGCTATACTTCATGGTTAGATAGACTTTTGATTGAAAGCCAAAGTAATTCAACTTCTGAGAGGTCCAGTGTTCGAATCTTAGACACAAGCTTAATAAAAAAAAAAAGAACACAGAACCATGGAGTGAAAGGACTCAACTCTTTACGACACGGAAAATGTTATTTATATACCTTGCTGCTAGGGTAGGCACATAGTTTTCTTTGTAAGTGAAGATGTTTTTGCTTCCCTTGTAACCAACAGGCTGGAATAAAAAAGATTGACAAATTAATAACCTGGATTTTGTTTAGGATAGCTTGAAGGATGGGAAAAATAGAGAATAGGGAGAAAAACATATTGAATAAGCAGTCCCCTACCAAAGTAACTCCAGAGAGGTCTAGTGCTGGATCTCATAAACAAGCCGATAGGAATGGAAAAGGGCCTTGCGAGGGACTCCAAAATATTTAACAGGTAGACAACCCATTCAATAAGAGAGAGGCTAATTGTGTTACTATTTCTTAGTTAGAAACTCCCCCAAGAAAACAATACTTCTAGCTAAGTTAACTTGCAGAACATAAACACCAACAATAAAGAAGAAGAATTACTCCTGCAAAACGCCATTAAACCATTTGACTATTTGAGTTGGACAATGTGAGCCTTCTTGTGTTTCGGATGAAAATTAATCCTAAGGATGGACATGGCTTCAGAAAAAAAAATGGTAAGACACTCCATGCATAATATAAAAAAATAAAAAGATATAGAATCTTCTTATCTATTGCCTTAACCCTCCAAGCTTCCATTAATAAAATATTTGTCAGTTTCAACATAAACTACAACCCAATACAGAAATGCAGTAGGAAAACCAAAACCTTCAAGGACAACCTGGATAAATTGCTTACAACAAACAAAATCATAAGCTTTATGCAAATCAATCTTTAATGCACATATAAGAGAGATTGGCTTCCTGAATAGTGCTTAAGTATCGCTAGCATAGTATAAAATATTGTACAAGACGTATGTCTAATCCATACGTTTTGGGCAAGAAATTAACAGAAATTTCACAAATGTAACAAGAATACCAACAATTATTTGACCTCACTTGTATATTCAAGCTTATCAATACTCTTTCCTTGCAAACTAAAACTTGATATATGCACACACTCAACATGAAGATTCATTCCATTAACAATAGTCAAGCCCAGTAATAAACTTAATTATTCAAGTGAAATTAAGCTCAATGTTTCATCATCACACGAATGAGTTGAAGAGGTGGTTGGTGATCTTGGAGGAGATGAAAAGAAAGGCTTTGGTGGTATTTGTAACATCTCAACTCTCCCTTCTAGCATCTCAACCACTCTCCCCATAGTTGGATGATCTGCTGGTTTAGCTTGTATGCACCATAGACTTACTATTACCATCTTTCTGATCTTATCTTTATCATTCTCATTTATAATGTTTTGAAGAGAAAATTCTTCATTTAATTCTAGACGCTTGTAAATCCAATGTGGAAAATATATTTCACTAGTACGATCAACTTCAACATTAATATTCTTCCTTGCCCCAACCATTTCTAAAACCATCATTCCATAACTGTAGACATTTGATTTGTAAGAAACTCCTCCAAAATTTCTATTAAATACTTCTGGAGCAATGTACCCTATATTTCCTCTTGTACCTATCATGGATACAATGCTCTCCCTTCCTGGGCATATTTTAGCAAGTCCAAAGTCTGAAATCTTTGGGCAGA
Source organism: Bauhinia variegata (assembly GCA_022379115.2). NCBI lineage: Eukaryota > Viridiplantae > Streptophyta > Magnoliopsida > Fabales > Fabaceae > Bauhinia > Bauhinia variegata. The sequence goes on along the minus strand of CM039426.1, from coordinate 18,075,725 downwards.
AGTTTTCATCTAAGAGAATGTTGTGAGATTTTATGTCAAAATGCAATATTCGAGTATTGCATCATTTATGCAAATACTCTAAACCTCTAGCAACACCAATTGTGATTTGATACAATATTTCAGTATCTAATCGGTGATTACTCATTAATGGATTAGTTTCATAGATGAACTTCTCCAAAGATCCATTAGGCATGTACTCATAGACCAAGGCTCTCTTTTTTCCTTCAAAACAAAATCCTAAAAGAGTGACAATGTTAACATGAGAAGTCCTACTAATACTTGCCACCTCATTGATGAATTCTTCTCCATTACCTTTTGATTCACTTAAGATCTTCACAGCAACTTGACATCCATCATCTAACATCCCTTTGAAAACTCCTCCATAACCTCCTTGGCCTAATTTTTCATTGAAGGATTTGGTTATTTTCTTTATGTCTGAGTAGTTATATCTTCTTACAGCAAGTGGTCTATGGCTCTTGAGAAATGCCTCAAAATCTTGATGAGCTTTAGATCTGTTCTTCCAGAATCCAAAGAGTTTAAAGCGGTAGCAGTAGACTACAAAGAGTAAAATTCCAGCTCCAACAGCTTCAGAAACTGTAATTATTGAAACATGTATTAGATATCTTTTTTGTAAATGTTTGTTGTATTTTAATGTATTTTTTCTTCCAGACAGAGACATTCTGCTAAGTATTTTTGACAGGATCCAATTCATTAGAATAATATCAATTTAGCATACATGACAATTCTCAACAATGGGACTCAGCAAAGTTCATTTAACAAAATGTATCACCTGTTGCCGCTACGATCACTGACTTGGCTTTGCTGTCTGGAAAAAGTTAAATTGCATCAGTAAACTCTGATTAATTCAAACACAGGCAACATGATGAACTTAGAAGACTTGCAGAGGGAGAGAGCTAAAGAAAAAATGTTGGTGACTTATTATTGCAAGGGCTGAAATCTGTTGCAAATGATGTATAGTAAGAATTATTGGAGTGTGCTTTTTGAATTGTAATATATGTACGGAGTTATTGCATTCTAGAGGACGAGGGCAGAGGTATTTGGGAAACACTTTCCTATCTGTTAAACTGAGTACGTAAAGCTATTTGTAAATGCTATTGGCGAATCTCCCAAATGCCAATTGTTTTTTGGGTAAGAAAAAGTTCAGGTGATGTATTCATATTGTTGAATCTCCCAAATTGGTCCCAGGACTTACTAAGGTTAACCAGGTCTCAAAGCCCATAGAGCACTTACATTACATAGATACATACAGATAACCTGTGGGACTCAGAGCCCTGTATCCTTTGTGGGATATGTACCAACCTTTGTTGGCCGCCAATGCTAATTGTTTATAGAACTACTTATTGTGCAAAAGAAATTGCAGAATAGATATTTGAAATGGAAATGATATAACTAGGGGATTGTTCATACCTTTGCTACAATAGAATGTTCCATTGTCAAGGCAGATGTCGGCTGTTTTATAATAGTGCAGACATTTCTCCGATAATTTTACTGTAAAATGAATTTTGATGTTAAGAATTTAAATGGATCAGGGTGTGGAAAAAACTTTCGATCAATTGGAAGTTGAATCTTTGAACATGAATTGAAAGATTCGTACATGTTATCATCATCTGGATAGCCATTGTAGTGGATACTATAGTCATAGCAGACACGAGTGAAGAATTTATCTGGTACCTTGATGTTCAGGCTGCGGTTACATTTATACATGACGATGGTATTTGATATCTGAAAAGGAACAGTAGAGCTGGGAAAAGGAGGGATATTATATTCCTCCGAGGCAATGCAATTTCTTGACAACAAGAGCCCTTGGAGCTCCTTGTCTTGAACCAGGATAGAATATGGCTTCCCCATCAGATAACTTTCCATGATTTCATACCATCTTTGGTTTCCTAATTGAACTTGTGCCTTTGCCTGAGAATCTTCACAACCCTTTATACGTAAACCACATTCTGAGCTGGTTGTGTTGGAGAGGGGAAAATGGATACCACCCTTAAATTTTAGGCAATGATAGTACAGAGGGCACTTTCCATAGTATTTGATGGGTGATTGAGCCAAAAGAAGAAGTGGAAAATAACAAATAAAAAGGAAAGGGAGCAGAGAGGACGGAGCCATTCTAAGTTTCAGAGTTCAGCAGCTAAAGCCAATGGAGCTTTGAAAGGAAAAATATCTCTTACAGTTGTCTGGCTTAACTTGTCTTTAGATTCTTTGCTGTCATTTTTGTCAGTATGCTGATTTTCTTTTGCATCTTATTTGGCACACGCTATTTGACTTGGAAAATTGAATTAGGAAGACTTATGAAATTGGCTGGAATCAAACTTGATAGAATTTAAGTTTATATTAAAGTGAAAAATGACTGACTTATATATATGTTACTTAGCAAGCCAGGCATATCCTTGATTAATAATTGAGTTTTCGAAGCAACTTTGTTACACATGAGGATAATTACTTTTGCTAAATAAGCAATATTAACATTTAAGATAGCTGCATGGCTTATAGCCGCCATTACAGTTTCTTGTTTTTTCCATTGGGCGGTGCATTAATTCTTGGAAGGCTGTCAATTTAGAAAAGAAATTCTCTTTCTAAAATGTTTGTGTCGCATAATATTTTTTTTTCCTCATTTTATGACTTAAATCTTATCTCACATTATTGCAACTGTTAAAAAAAATTAATTTTAATGAATCAATTATTATTTATATTTTTTTTAACTAACTACAATAATACGTAATAGAATTTAGAAATGAATATGAGGATGTACAGGGAATATTATCCCAGCATGTATTTTTACTGGAGGGAAAATATAATTTCAAGTCTCTTTTATATTCAATGGTAGGTGATGAAGTAGTTGGCAGGTCACATTAAGAAGCACTGAAGTTAATCCTAGGTTTCATTCTGTGAGAAAATCCCTATTTTCTTGTAGTGTACACCTCTTGCAAATAAAGTTATTCCACCACCTTAATAGGATTGTGTGTATGTAGATATATTATTCTCATACAAAATGTAAGATAAATTAATTTATAATAGTATCTCATAATAAAAGCCATTGAGACATTTTGGTACATGTAATAAAATATATAAATCTTTATAATATATTTATACTTTTTTTTTATCATAATGTGACTTATTAAGTCATAAGTTTGTTTTATATTAGTTGAATTTAAATTATATTTTGAAAGTTTTAAATATGACTTGATCTAATCCCATTCCAATATATGCTTGAAGTAATGCCTGAGAGAGAGAGGATCCGAAGGAAGTTGCCCAGAACGCTAGTCATTTAATGTATGGACGCGCTTTCTCTGTACACTTCCACAGTGAAAGCGACAACTAATAAAGTGTGTTAATATCCATTTTCATATACCCGGCCGTCTCTTGTCACCATCAATTTTTTAACCTTGGGGCATTTTTTTTCTTGGAGGGAAGTGGGACATCATAAATAATTATCACTTTATTTTGATTTTTATGTTTTTGTTAATAACAAAAGTTATTTATATTAGTAATTTAGATATTATTATCTCAATTATAAAATAATAAAATTTAATTTAATAAATTAATTTATTAAGTTAATTTTATTCATAACAATTTACGTTATAAGTTTTGAATAATCAATTAAAAATGAGGTGCAGGAATTTTATAAATTAAAATTATTATTATATAAGTTTACTATTGCACTTGTGACAATTCAAATGCACAAGATTTTGAAACTGCTGCAAATTAATGATTTCAAATTGTCTCAAGTCACTTCTCGTTGGTTTGTTATCCAAATTGAAACTATCATTTGAATTTTTAGTTTAACATATTGTCAAATTAACAAATTTACTATTTACATCTCTCTTCTCCTCTACCCTCAACAAACAGGTGGTCAAGGGCCTGTTTGTTCTAGCTAGCATGTAGTTGGAGTTTTTGCAGTCAGCGACCGTGGTACGAGGAGATTTTGCCGTAACACCGTAATGGGACTGTGATATGTGGTGGTTTGGAAACAAGTCCTATTGATTGAGTGCAGGACACAAATCAACTACCGTTGTAGACCTTGGCAACGTTGTTCACATAGAAGAATGATGGAAAGCTACAGCTGCTACAAAATGAGCTCATGTCTACTGAACAAGGGGACATGTTGGTGAGTCAGTACTTGTATATATCACAACCTTGGCTGAATAGAATTTTACTGGTGCATTTCGGTTGGCTTTGGTTATTTTTTTGTTTTTTTTGTCTTTTTTTTTCCCACTGTTATCATCTTACCGTGCTATTGGATTAAACAGACAAAAAGTATAAGAAGTGAATACGAAACACGCTTGTAGGTCTTTTTATTACTTGTCAATGGGTGCAACTGGACTGGAAATTGGTATTTTACTTTCTAGAAGATAAGAACGAACCTAGCGTCTTCATTAAGTCTTTCACTAAGTCTTCCTTTGTCATGTTGCAAGTGAACTTGCTAGCCAAGCAATTTAATGAAGTGGTATATTGTGAAGAGTGTACAACAACAGTTTGGACACCCATTTCTTATATATTAGGGAGTATTGTTGCTGTAGTACTATCAAGTTTTGGAAATGGTTAGAGTTCATTTATTTCACATCCTGTCGTTTTGTCACCTTTTATCACTTCTCTCCACTGGAGAAGGCCATGGAAAGTGTCCATCCTCATTTAACTGTGGCTATCTTGAGACAATCCAGTTCCCATTCACCACAATAGAACGCCCAGACTGTGGCATATTGGCTTTGCATGGTTGTGGTGATGATTCAGTGTTTTCAAAAGGGATCCAACTAGAGAAAGGAGAACTTCATACAGTTAGATACATTGATCATTCTACCATTTTCGTCAAGGACGAATCCCTTCGCAAGCATTTGCAATCCCGATCTTGTAAAATCTTCAATAGTAATTATACTTCTAATCTTCCCCTCGCTTCTCCTTTAGCTTCTTTTGACATGAAATACAATGTAACCATGTTCAGATGTGACAAATCTCTTCATATCCCCTTGCCAACAACTCCTTTATTTAGTTACACAAACTATTCTGGCTACAATATCTACTATTTACCTCGAAAATTTGAACTGTCCATGAAATGCAAGCCGCTCAGCTCTTTCACAGAATGCTCAAAAATTCAGCTTCCAATCAAAGATGAAGAAGATAATAATGATCCTTTTACATTTTTAAGTGCTGAGGTCCCCATTGAAGTAAGATTATCTGAAGAATGTGCAAGTGTTACCATCATGAGGGAGGCCTGTGTCAAATTGACAGCAAAGGAACGTTTCATTGTGCCAAAGGTAAATGGAAAAGAAAGTCCTGGACACTCTTCATTGATGCATAAATCATGTGAGTTATTACATCATGCATATGATTTTTTTAGCTGTTTTGCAAATGATAGGTTATTCAAATTTCCTTCTATATTCGGAAGAATGCCAATTGCATACACATTTTTTTACATCTTATTATCCCCCTCTTATTTTTTGTGTATTAATAAAAGTAAAACTGTAAAAAAAATAAAAAATATACAAATAAAAGTAAAAAAGAGTGTAAAATGTAAATGTGAATATAGTACATCTCTATATTTGTTTGCTTTGCTCCTTATCTCTAAAGTGCCGTGAGCCTCCAATAATTGCCCAATATGTTATCACTTTCTAATTTTCCCTCCCTTAAATTCTTCCACACCTTTTTCAATAACGATTTCAATTTCCCAATTTTTGCTTCCAAAAGAACCAAAATCTTTTAAAAATTTGGTCATGAATACTTCTAACACTGCCATTATTATGATAGTATACAGACTTTTTCACTCTGATAGAATTATTATAAAACATGCTTATAGTTAGCTGAAACGACTTCAAATTATAGTAAAACATGCTTATTGTCAACTAGTTAACCTGCCTTCGATTTCCATTCACCTCGTTAGCTCTTATGTTGTCGGTGTGTGGATTAATCAGAGATACTGACACAATTCTAAAATTTTCAGACAGCAACAGAAAGACGGCGATGATCATAGCAGCAACAGGTGATACATTTGTTAAATTAACTTTCCTAAGTTCTATCATTGCTAATTATCATGTATGCTTCGCTAATATAATAATATTCTTCTAATGAATAGGAACCTGTCAAAAAATTTTAGATGAATGTGTATGTATGTTATTAGCATTGGTACAAGGAAATACAACAAACACTCGCTGAAAGACAAGGGAAAGAACAAATTTAGAGTCAACTTTTTATCTGTGAATTACTTTTAGTCTAGTACTACGACTGTTACCATCTATTTCAACTCTAATCCACCATTCTATATAATGAGATTTGGACATAGACGCTTTATCACGTTGCCTTCTAAGACTGTTTTGATGGCTTTTAAAAAAAGTATTTTTTTTTTCAATGTACTTTTATTAAAAACAGAAATTATTTTGTGTTTAAATATAGTATTCAAAATATACTTTTAAATCATAAAAGAAAAATACATTTGAATGCAAAAAATAAAAAGACACTTTTGAGTTACGAAATTACTAAAAATGACATACAGAAGCAATTTGCTTATATTGATGTTTGGATGCAAAAGCACTTATTATAAATTTATAAAATTATACATTTTAGTGTAAATTAAAGTAAAAAAGATATAAATCAATATTATCATTGATTTATTATTATAATTTTTTTATAATTACATTTTGAGAATATAGCTGATCATAAATGTTTAATTAATTACAGTTTCTGCAGTAGTTGGAGTTTTATTCTTTCTACTATACTGTTATCTCGCTGGATTATGGAAAAATAAACCTAAAGCTCATCAAGATTTTGAGGCTTTCCTCAGGAGCCATGGACCACTTGCTTTAAGAAGATATAGCTACTCAGACATAAAGAGAATGACCAAATCCTTCAAAGAAAAATTAGGTCAAGGAGGCTATGGAGGAGTTTTCAAAGGGAAGTTAGATAATGGAAGTCCAGTTGCTGTGAAGATTTTGAGCGAATCAAAAGGTAATGGAGAAGAATTCATCAATGAGGTGGCAAGTATCAGCACAACTTCTCATGTTAACATTGTCACTCTCTTAGGATTTTGTTTTGAAGGATCAAAGAGGGCTTTGATCTATGAGTTTGTGCCTAATGGATCTTTGGAGAAGTTCATCTATGAAACTAATCCCTTGATGATTAATAACCAATTAGATACTGAGATATTATATCAAATTGCAATTGGTGTTGCTCGAGGTTTAGAATATTTGCATAGAGGATGCAATACTTGAATTTTACATTTTGATATAAAGCCTCATAACATTCTCTTAGACGAGATTTGTCCTTAGATTTTAGATTTTGGACTTGTCAAAATATGTCTTAAGAAGGAGAGTATCATATCCATGATGGGTATAAGAGGAACTATAGGATATATTGCTCCTAAAGTGTTTAATAGACATTTTGGACGTGTCTCTCATAAGTCAGATGCATATAGTTATGAAATGATGGTTTTAGAAATGGTTGGTGGAAGAAAGAATATTAATGTTGAGGTTGAACTTACTAGTGAAATTTATTTCCAACATTGGATTTATAAGCGTTTAGAATTAAACAAAGAATTTTCTCTTTGAAACATTACAAGTGACAATGACAAAGATATGACAAAAAAGATGGTAATAGTAAGTTTGTGGTGCATACAAACTAACCCATTAGATCGTCGAACAATGAGTAGAGTGGTGGAGATACTAGAAGGAAGAATTGAGAATTCGCAAATACCACCAATGCCTTTCTTGTCAACTCCTCCGACATCGCCACCGACCTCCATAACTTACTAGTGTGAGATAGTGTGCTCATTTCTTAGGCATGTATGTTTATTAGTGGACTTTTGTTGTGTGTGTATATCAAGTTAGCTTGCAAAGAATGAGTGTTGACAAGTTTGAATACCCGTACCATCTTTGTCGTTTAAATTATATATGACTAATGAGGTCAAATAATAGTTGGTATTTTTCTTAGATGAATAATTCTTGGTATTTTGATCTCATTCCTAAAATTTCGTATTAATCTTGCCATGTTATGAATTTGAGACCAAAAGAAAATATTAAAATATTGTGAGAGATAAGCATTCTTTTGAGCTAATAATAAGGTTAACTTTGATGCCTAGTAGAATCTTAAATTTAATTTATTTATATGTAATGAAGATATTTCTATCTGTGCAAAACACTTGGTTGAGTTACTTATTCTCATTTTAATAATTGTTGTTTAAGTTTTAAGATGTCAAGATATTTTTCATTACTTTATACATAAACCACGTTCTGAGCTGGTTGTGTTGGTGAGGGGAAAATGGATACCGCCCTTAAATTTTTGGCACTGATAGTACAGAGGGCACTTTCCATAGTATTTGATAAGTGATTGAGCCAAGAGAAGAAGTGGAAAATAACAAATACAAGGGAAAGGGAGCAGAGAGGAGGGAGCCATTCTAACTTTCAGAGCTCAGCAGCTAAAGTCAATGAAGCTTTGAAAGGAAAAATATCTCTTGTAGTTGTGTGGCTTAACTTGTCTTAAGATTTTTCGCTAACATTTTTGTCAGTATGCTGATTTTCTTTTGCATCTTGTTTAGCACACGCTAATTGACTTGGAAAATTGAATTAGGAAGACTTAGGAAATTGGCTGGAATCAAACTTGATAGAAGTTAAGTTTATATTAAGGTGAAAAATAACTCACTTATACACGTTACTTAGCAAGCCAGGCGTATCCTCGATTAATAATTGAGTTTTTGAAGCAACTTTGTTGCATATGAGGATAATTACTTTTGCTAAATAAGCAATATTAACATTTGAGATAGCTGCATGGCTTATAGCCACCATTAAAGTTTCTTGCTTTTTCCATTGGACGGTGCATTAATTCTTGGAAGGCTGTCAATTTAGAAAAGGAATTCTCTTTATAAAATGTTTGCGTGTGGCATAATATTTTTTTTTTGTCTCATCTTATAACTTAAATCTTATCTTACATTATTGTAATTTTTTAAAAATTTAATTTTAATAAATCGATTATTGTTTATATTTTTTAACTAACCATGATAATAGCTAACAGAATTTAGGAATGAATATGAGGATATATAGGGAATATTATCCCAGTAAGTATTTTTACTGGAGGAAAAATATAATTTAAAGTCTCTTTTATTTTCAATGGTAGGTGATGCAGTAGTTGGCAGAGCAGTGAAGTTAATCCTAGGTTTCATTCTGTGAGAAAATCCCTATTTTCTTGTAGTGTAAACCTCTTGCAAATGGAGTTATTCCACCACCTTAATAGGATTGTGTGTATGTATATATATTATTCTTATACAAAATCTAAGATAAATTAATTTATAATGGTATATTGAGATAAGAGCCATTGAGACATTTTTGGTATATGTAATAAAATATATAGATGTTTATAATATACTTGTACTTTTTTTTATCATAGTGTGACTTATTAAGTCATAAGTTTGTTTTATATTAGTTGAATTTAAATTATATTTTGAAACATTACTCTTTATGAGGAAGATATACAATTTATTTTCTATATATTTCTAATTTTCAAAACTTCTTTGGTTGACATTTCAGATATGACTTGATCTTATTCCATTCCACCATGTGCTTGAAGTAATGCATGAGAGAGAGAGAGAGAGAGAGAGAGAGGATACGAAGGAATTGCCTAGAACACAAGTCATTTAATGCATGGACGCGCTTCTAGCACCTCCACATACAAGACATCTTCCACTTTGCATGCCCATGCACCCAGAGAGATTCCAGTCTCATCACGCACCATATTAAAAATGGATCATCTTCGGTTGAAATTCACAGCAATAAAAGAGATAGACTAAAAATGAGACCTGCATTTCATGTGAATCTCATATCTCATTTATATTTTCTGTGTCTTTCTCTCTTCTGCTATCAATTTCAACGGTAAAACACTCATGTCCCACCACACCACCAATTCAGCCGATCCCATGCGCATCAATGCAAGCGTTGACGTTCATTTTCACCAGAGAAGTCAAACAAGTGAAAGTGTCATTGGTTGAATCACAATTTTAATAGCTGAAGTAATTGTGTCAATCTACCAAGTTATAGAATATGAATTATTTATCATTTATAATACTACAAAATAATATTTTAAATTATTTAAATAATTTGAAAGCCTAGAAACTTATAAGATGAATGTGTATAAAAACTAAGAAAACGACTTGTGCTTCTCACAAAATCAAAATGGAAAAACAAAAGAAACCAAAGTAGTTAACAATCGTGTTTGGTTATCAGAAAAAGTTGAAAGAAATTTAGTGGTTGAAGAAGGAAGAGGGGAGAGAAGGTTAACGGGACATTGACTTCAACCTTCCAATCACCGGCCCATTCAATGAAAGATATTTTGAAAAATAAAAATATATAACAAAAAAAAAAATATCTTTCTAATAAAGTCATATTTCATAATATAATTTAAATTTAACTAATATAAAACAAACTTATGACTTAATAAGTCACAATACTATAAAAATAAAAAGTGCAAGTACATTATAAAGATCTATATATTTTATTGTTGGTACAAAAAATGTCTCAATGGCTCTTATCACAAGATACCATTATAAATTAATTTATCTTAGATTTTGTGTAGGAATAATATATATACATGCACACAATCCTATTAAGGTGTTGGAATAGCTCAATTTGCAAGAGATGTACAATACACGAAAGTAGGGATTTTCTCATTAAATAAAACCTTGAATTAATTTTAGTAAAGTTTAATTAAGTTGACACCATTTTTAATATTGTAGTTTTAGTATTCGAGTTCAATCTTACTCCACCCTCTCCGTGTTAAAATTAGTGACTTAAAAGTTGTATCAATGATTCTAGCATCTTGTTTATTACCCTAGTTGATTTGGAAAACTAAAATTTATAAAAATTATGCTACATGTAAACTAATTTATTTCATACACTTCTTATAACTCTTTTTTATTCTCATTTATTTTATTTTTTAGTTATAATTTTATCTTACAAATAATTACAAAATTGTCCACCAAAGTGTACAAGCACATTAGCATTTCCCAAATTATAATTTTGAGGTTTCAGAAGAAATGAGCCCAATTTCGAGCTCGTTAATTTCGCCTATTCACTTGCAGCACAAAAACTTTGACTATTCTAAATCTCCAACACTTCTTTTCTTAGGATCAGTTTTGCCGCTTTCGAAGTGAATGGGGATAGATAGAAAACGCGTCCATGCATTAAATGATTTGAATTTCTGAGCAACTTCCTTCGTATCTTCTGTCACAGCCCTTAAATCAAGCACATGGGGTGCCATCCCCTCTAAGAAATATAGGTTTTGGCAAAGATATTTAATTTTTTAACTAAAATTTGTTAGTTAAAAATTAAAATCTATTTAGCTATCTTAATGTTTTTTTTTTTTTTTTGATACATAACTATCTTAATGGTTTAAAAGTGTTTGTTAAAATTAACTACTATTAAATATATTCTCTCCATGTCATTTTTTTTACTGTGTTGGAATTTTTTTTTTAAAACTATTATATTTTTAAAATTTTATTCATTTTTTTTTATATTCACCATAGTTTAATTTAAAATAATTCACATATTATCTCTTCTAATTACATTTAAAATATAAAATTTAAATAAGAATATGGTAGTTAATTAGACTAATAAATAATTTCTTAATATATGTGAAATAATCTTTAAAAAAAATTGTGTAAAATACTAGAATGGGATAAGATCGAGTGAATTTTAACTCAGCATCCCAACTTATCACTAATAAATAAAACAAACTCGAAATGCTACTTGGCAATGGGAGATGACCTCTAATATCAATATTGTAGAGTCCTTATATCACCTTTTTTTTTTTATATATATATATATATATATATATATATATATATATATATATATATATATATATATATATATATATATATATATAAATGCTTTCTCTCTCTTTATCTATCTACACTTTATAAATACTCACTCCGTTATATTTATCTCTTATTTTTACACAAAATTTTTTGTTATTATTTATTTATTGTTTTAAAATTTTAATATCACATTTATCTTTAATTTTCACTTTTTTTTTTCTTTGTAGGTATATTGGTAAATGGAATAACTATAATAATACAGACTTAAAAGAGTAAAATCAAATAAGAGTAGAAAAAAAATTACATGATAAATTTGTTTTAATTAAAAAATATTTACCTTAATATGTTTGATTTAACATTAAACGAGAAGTAAAAGTAATGAAAAGATTATATGACAAACAGAAATTTCACAAATGCAATTAAAATACTAAGAATTATTTGGTTCATTCATTGTATATAATTTTATTGTACGGGTATTCAAGTTTATCAACACTCTCGTTGCAATATAACTTGATTAACAGACTCAACATTAGAATCCATATCAATGCTAATAGCGAAGTCCACTAATAAACATCATTACTGTGAGATTAACCTCAACGTTTAATCTCCAACTGATCAGGACATCACACACTAATGAGTTGAGGAGATGGGTGGTGATCTTGGAGGAGATGATAAGAAAGGCTTTGGTGGTACTTGCAAGATCTCAGCTCCTCCTTCTAGCATCTCAATCACTCTTCTCATTGTTGGACGATCTGTTGGGTTAGTTTGAATGCACCACAAACTTACTATTACCATCTTTCTTATCCTTTCTTTGTCATTATCATTTGAAATGTTGTGAAGAGCAAATTCTTCATTTAGTTCTAGACGCTTGTAATCCAATGTGGAAAATATATTTCACTAGTATGATCAACTTCAGCATTAATGTTTTTCCTTCCTCCTACCATTTCTAAAACCATCATTCCATAACTATAGACATCTGACTTGTGAGAAACTTTTCCGAAATGTCTATTAAATACTTCAGGAGCAATATATCCTATAGTTCCTCTTGCAACTTGCATGGATACAACGCTCTCCATTTTAGTGCATACTTTGGCAAGTCCAAAGTCTGAAATCTTTGGGTAAAAGTTCTCTTCTAAGAGAATGTTGTGAGGCTTTATGTCAAAATGAAATATTCGAGTATTACATCCTCTATGTAAATACTCTAAACCTCGAGCAACACCTATTGCAATCTGAAATAATATTTCAGTGTCTAGTTGGTGATTATTCATCAAGAGATTAGTTTTATAGATGAACTTTTCCAAAGATCCATTAGGCATGTACTCATAAACCAAGGCCCTCTTTTTTCCTTCAAAACAAAAACCTAAAAGGTTAACAATGTTAACATGAGAAGTTCTACTTATACTTGCCACCTCATTAATGAATTCTTCTCCGTTACCTTTTGATTCACTTAAAATCTTCACAGCCACTTCACACCCATCACCGAACTTCCCTTTGTAAACTGCTCCATAGCCTCCTTGACCTAATTTTTCTTTGAATGAGTTGGTTATTCTTTTTAAGTCTGAGTAGCTATATCTTCTTACGGCAAGTGGTCCATGACTCTTGAGAAATGCCTCAAAGTCTTGACGAGCTTTCGATTTGTTCCTCCATAATCTAGCGAGGTAATAGCAAAGTACAAGGAATAAAACTCCAACTCCTACAGCTGCAGAAACTGTAATTAAAGAAACATGCATTAGCTAGCTATCTTTTCTGTCTCTAAAGGGCAACCCAATATACGTGTGTCTCCAAATCTCGTTAGAATGGTGGATAGAGTTCTAGTAAACGGTAACAGGGCAACTTAAAAAGTCATTCATAGATAGAATCTTGTCTTTGTATTTGTTCTTTCCCATGTCTTTTCAGTATATGTTGTTTTCCATGTATTTATGGTAGTATATATATTGTGCGAAATATTTAACAGGATCCTATATTCCTTAGAAGACTATTGATTAGGCGGACATGATAAATTAAGCAAAATGCATCACCTGCTGCTGGTATGATCACCGACTTTCCTTTGCTATCTGAAAAATTTAAAATTGCATTAGTAAACTTTGTTCATTCATACATACATAGCATCATTTGCTCCTATTAATTGTAAATAGAAATTAATCTCATACTTTAAATAGTATTAAGATATCTTAGATTACATTTGAGAAAGTGGGACCTAATGGATCAAAATGAAATGTAATGGAATGAAAATGATAAGAAAGGGAATAAATGAAATGAGAGTAATATTATCACTCTTTACTCATATACCATAAATAAATGGACAAAAGAAATTGAAAGGTAAACATTGAACTTAAATTACCTAGCTAATTTTATAAAACTGAGACATACGATAGATCAATGTCTTAAAATGCAATAAATACAAATGATTCCTGACAAAAAAAAAAAAAAGAATTTCTTGCACATTCGAGATCACATATATAGAACACTTTCTAGTAATTTCTCCAATTTTTGTATTATGTGCTTCTCTAGTTCTGAGACTAGACTTCATTTGTTTCTACATTGTTTAGTTGCCAGGTTTTAGAATTTTAAGTTTATAAAAGAATGAAAGAGGACAAGTTTAAAAATTGTTACTTCTACTTTGATTACGGGTCTATTTTTAAACTGCACAGTGAAACTTTGCAATCAACATTTCAAGCTCAGAAATTGTTCTTTTCTTTAAAAAGTTTACATATCATAGATCATACTTTGTGTTCATTTTATCTATTTGTTTCTTCCTTTTCAAAATTGGATGATACTATAAAAAAAGAAAGACAAACATACAAAACAACATAGTGAAGAGGAGGTTATGCAAAAAGTAACAGCCAGAGCCAGAGCTACCAACGATGCTGAAGATTGAAAGTAAGCAGAGCAAATGGTTATATAGTAATTTTGTAATTTTTTTAATTTAAATATTTGTTCATTTCATTTGTTGGAATGAATTTTGAAGATTTGACGAGGAAAGGATGAAATAGTTCCTTTTCCATTCCATCAATTTCGTTTGTTAAAAAAAAAAAAAAACTTCTAAATAATAGAAGATTATTTTATTTTATTTCCTTTCTTTTTGTCCCTTTTCAATCTCTTCCATCCATCCTAACATACCATTAGATTAAATTATATTGGGTTATCAAAGTCTCGTTAAATTTAGGGGGAATTGGCAAAATAGAAAAATAAAGGAATTTTTTTCAAAAAAAAAAAAATGAATTTGACAATGAAATAATTAAAATAGTCTACAATAGTGATGGCATAAATAAATAAATAATATATACATAGATATATAGATAAGGAAATGGTTGTTACCTTTGTCTTCACCCAGTGTTTTATAAGGATAAAATAGTTAAAAAATAGGTTCTAAATATCCTCAAGCTATTGGTTTGGTTCAATTTGTTAGAACCATCCCAGACTGAATTGACCATGTATATATATCATAAAATTTTATTATTAAACTGTCTCGTATACTAATTTAAAACCATAATAAACTGACTAAAAAACATCTTTAAACTACTCAAAATGAAAAAAAAAAAAAATTACAAATTTTAACGAACTAATAATACTCGATAATTTTAAATCGCCTTTAAATCTACCAAATTACCATATATCCTAAGTCAACAATAAATTTTAGTTTATAATTTTTAAGCTGACCAAGTTTGTTCAATCTGATTTCAAGGTCAAATCATGCTAAATTAAACTGAAGTACACCTCTAAGTAGATCCATTCTTAAATCATAATTTCTAAGTGGAAACATTAAAAATTCATTTGATAAGCCTTGTGACTTTTAATTATATTTTTTAAGGTTGCTTATGAACTTAAGAAATCTCAACCTAGCTCCATGTAGAATTATAAGTAGCTCATTAAAAATGAATCTTGAAAATTAGTTTTCCCATTATTCTATATTCTTTACAAAAAAAAAAAAAAATCTTACCAAATACCTTAAGCAAAGCAAAGAATGTTCTACCAAACACCCCAACATAGGTAAATATTGTCTCTAGGCACATAGTCACGTACCTCCAGCACAAAAGAATTGGCCTTTGGTGTCAAGTCGACATTGGCCTCCTCTCTCATAGTGACACTTGTTACAGTCATAAGACACCTGTACCCTAATGGGGATCTCAGCTGCTACTGATGAAAATGGGTCCGTTATATTATCGGGATTTTGAATACGAAGCTGTACCTTCGAACATTCTTTTATATGTGTCTTCTCGAAGTAGAGATCGCAGTAGTGCCCGAAGTAGAGATCGTAGGCAGGACAGCTTGTGTAGTTAGAAAAATAATAGCTAGCAAGGATGGTGGCATTCACTGTGTGGTTGCATCTGATCATCTCAGTAGTCTTATATTCGAAGTGAAAAGAAACCAGGGCAGAGTTGATCAGAGGAAGAGATCTGCGACGAGCGAAAGCATCGCAGTTTCTGGATAGCAACTCTTTTTGGAAGCGATAGTCTCTGACGGAAACGAAGGACTCTCCGACAACGGTAACTTGGAATAATTCACTTATATTATTGAATTGGATATATTTCACTAAATTTGGATCGTTGCTTTCGCAACCGTGTATGACAAACAAGCCACAGTCTGAGTGTTCTGCGTCTGTGAAGGGGAATTCAATCACGCCAAGATCTCCGCATTGAAACGAGCTTGGACAGTTTGAATCTTGAGCCGAGAGAAGAATTACGAGCTGAGAGAAAATCACGGAAGCAAGAATGGAAACAGAGGCCATTCTGAATCAAAAGGAATGGGAGAAACAGAGAAGAAGATAGCTTTGTGTTCTATATAGTATAATTGGGATTCGAAGCTTTTACAGTCATCGTGGACTTGACTTAGAAAGAGTGGTTCTTGAGAAAGCTACTCCGATGACTCTGGCAATAGAAAAATGGGAGTCAATCTACACATTTCACGAGGCTGCGAACTTTTTTATTGAAGGGTTAATTTTAATTTTTTTTATGGAGTCAAGACTTACAGAATTTACAGAGACAATCAGTATTTTGCCAGGTGCCTATTGCTTAGAACCTAGATCATTGCAGTCAGTTTGCCAACTAAGAAGGATGAATTCGTCAGCACAATTTCAGAAGGGACGGGGTAGGCCGCGATCTTAGGGGAAATGACAAGAAAGCTTTGGTGGTATTTGCAACGTCTCAATTCTTGCTTCTAATATCTTCATCACTTTCCCTGTTGTTGGACGGTGTATTGGGTTGGTTTGTATATTCACCACAAACTTATAATTATCATTTTATTTTTTTTTATGTTTTTCAATGACATTTGTAATATGATTTGATTAACGAAATTTGTGGAGTATGAGATATGGAAAAATTCAAAAAAAAAAGAAAAAGTAAATTATTCCTAAACACGTTTTGGTTTTGTGTATATATATATATATATATATGGATTTGAATTTAAATAAACATATTTAAAAGGTTTTAGTTTTTTATTATATGAAACATGCCTTGTTAGTAATTTTTTATTTAATTGTAGATGTTTATAAATCTTGAAAAATATATTTTATTAGTATAATTAATTTGATAAACATTAATATTTTTTCTGCCAATTATTTTTAGACCATTGTTTTATAATTGTAGACATTTAATTTGTGAGAAATTTTTTTAAAATATCTATTAAATACTTTTAGAGTAATATATCTTATAATTTCTCTTGTAACTTGTATAAATACTTTAGGATATATTTTAATAAATTTAAAATAAAAAATTTTAAGACAAAAATTTTTACTTAATAAAATATTACTGGACTTTATATAAAAAATGAAATTTTTTAAGTATTGGATACTTTGTATCAAAAATTCTCTTTCTCGTCTTGTTTACTGCATTAGTAGACTTGGAAAATTGAATCAGAGTGACTTTGGAATTTGCGCGGAAAGAAGCTTTCCATGTGGAATTTACGTATTTAACCCTAACCTTCCGTTTATGTAGTGGCTATGGAACTGTTCCCACAGCTATCAGATATTAACAAAGTTATGCCACGTCTGTTTTCACAAACTCCGTCATATACACGACATCACCATCTTCAGCTTAGAAAAAAAAAATAGTAAAGCTCCTTCCATGGAGGTGGAAAGTTATAGAAAGAAAGAGAAATCTTCCCCCCTTTGCATGAGGTAAATTTTCGTAGTTTTCTTGAGATGTTATAGAAGAAAAAATGATTTAGACACTTATAACTTTTCAATGATAATTCCCATTTCTCAATTCATTAATTTAATTTTATTAAAGATGATTTAACTTAGAATTTATGGAAGTGATAGAAGAAGAAATAGAGATACAAATATTCATGCTACTTCATTAGTTTCTAACTTTGGATTTTGGAGTGAAAAAAGGCTTAGAATCTTGGGCTATGCATGAGGATAACCGAAAATGTGAAGATAAAGGAAAAGGGATGAATTGGCTACACATAAATCACTATAGGAGGATGTGATTAATACACTTAGGAGAATATTTTTTGTTCTAACCAAATAAAAGAGACTCACCAATCAGTGAACCACGGAGTGGGAAGAAAATGCCATTTGCACACTTCTTGGTGTACATGAGTGTATATTAATTATTTACATAGGTAGAACTACAATTAAAAAAATAATAAAAAATAAAAAAGATAAAAGAAATTAAAAAAAGTGCAAAATTAAGTGTAAATAATGAGATATAAAACTAAGCGTAGACAAAGCAATGACCTTGGTCCTTGACCACAATCAAGTGCTAACATGCGTTCTCTTGTTTGCAACAGCTTGTTTGTATAGCTGAAGCCAATGGAGCTTTGAAAAGAAAAATATCTCTTGTAGTTGTATGGCTTAACTTGTCTTAAGATTTTTTTTGCTAACATTTTGTCAATATGCTGATTTTCTTTTTGTATCTTTGTTTAGCACGCCACTTGACTTGGAAAATTGAGTTAGGAGGACTTAGGAAATTGGCAGGAATCAAACTTGATAGAGTTTAAGCTTATATTAAGGTGAAAAATGACTAACTTAAATAAGTGTGTTATTGCCTGGCAAGCCAGGCATATTCTCGATTAATAATTGAGCTTTTGAAGCCACTAAATGTAATCTAATAATAAAGACCTTATAATTTTATTTTTTCATGTAATAAAAAAAAAGTCAGCTTTTAAATCAGCGAATATTTTTAGATTTGGTTTTTGAAACTTTGTTGCATATGGGGATAACTTACTTTCGGTAAATATGCAATATTAACATTTCAGATAGCTGCATGGCTCATAGCCCCCATTTGCAGTTTTCTTGCCTTTCTATTAAGCGGGGCGTTAATTCTTGGAAGGCTGTCAATTTAGAAAAGAAATTCTATTTCTAACTCTAAATGTTTGACCGTAGGACCAATATTCTCTGTTTTATCTAGTTTCTTAAATTCTATTTTACATTATTGTGATTGTTAAAAAAATTTACTTTCAATAAAGCAATATAATTTATAATATTATTTTATAATTTTTTTAGATTAATCACGATGATACAAAAAAAAATTTAGGATTTAATACTAGCATAGAAAATATTATCCCAATATTTATTTTTCTTTGAAGGAGAATATAATTTCAAGTTTCTTTTTTCTATTCAATGGTAGGTAATGAAGTAGTGTGCACTGAACTTAATCTTATAGGTTTCATTGAGAAAATCCCTATTTCCTTGCAGTGTACTCCTTTCAAATTGAGCAATTACAACACCTTAATAGGATTGTGTGTATGTATATATATTGATAGGGTATGTATATATATTATTCTTATATAAAATCTAAGATAAATTAATTTATATATAATTATACCTTGTTATAAGAGCAGTTGAGATGTTTTTGGTACATGTAATAAAATATATAGATCTTTATAATGTACTTGTACCGTTTATTTTTATAATAATATTATGATATTAAGTCATAAGTTTTATTTCTCTACTTGAATGACTTGAACCAATCATGATCAGACGCCATCTCTAAACCAATGTCCAATTTTACTTTCAAAACATTGACCTTGCCATAACGATAAACGCTAAGAATTAAAACACTTCTAAATAAATGTTATATGAAAATTCATGTCTTGTCACGACTTGAGTGTATTTTCTTCCTCCAAGAATAACACACATCGGTCCCCACACGTTTAGAGTTTGAAAAGTCGTTACTGACACATCAACTCAAGCGGATGATAAGCAAATTAGGGTGAAGAAAAGCTTAAAAGAGAAGAAAAAGTATCTATGGAAGAAGCATAATTTCTTAACTCAAATATTGTATAAGATTAAAGATGTTATCTCATTTTAAATATAATAGTCAAATTTTCATTGACATTGCTAAGTCCAAAAATTAAAACTACCTGACAAAATAAAATTTAAAATTTCTATGAATTAATTAATTTTATATTTAAATAAATTAATCAATTAAAAGATTTTTTTAAAAAATAAAATGGGATATAAGATAAAAAAAAAAACCTTCAAATAAAAAAAGAAAAGAAAAGACACATAATCCCAAAACTCAAGCCCTCGTTACCCTCACTTTCGCTAGTCAAATTCAATGCTAATTTTACATTATTTCGTGGATATTACATACATATGTCTTATGCTACTTCATATTAGTGAGATTCAAACAATTACTTCGCATATAAAAAGATTTGATTCAACCAAGGACACCTGTGGACCAAGAAAACCATGGGACATTTCTTATGCTATACTTCATGGTCAGATAGACTTTTGATTGGAAGCCAAAGTAATTCAACTTCTGAGAGGTCCAGTGTTGGATCTTAGACACAAGCTTAATTAAAAAAAAAAAAAAGGAACACAGAACCATGGAGTGAAAGGACTCCACCCTTTATCACACGGAAAATGTTATTTATATACCTTGCTGGTAGGGTAGGCACATAGTTTTCTTTGTAAGCGAAGATGTTTTTGCTTCCCTTGTAACCAACAGGCTGGAAAAAAATACGATTGACAAATTAATAACCAGGATTTTGTTTAGGATAGCTTGAAGGATGGGAAAAATAGAGAATAGGGAGAAAAACATATTGAATAAGCAGTCCCCTACCAAAGTAACTCAACTTCGGAGAGGTCTAGTGCTGGATCTCATAAACAAGCTGATAGGAATGGAAAAGGGCTTTGCGAGGGACTCCAAAATATTTAACAGGTAGACAACCCATTCTATAAGAGACAGGCTAACTGTGTTACCATTTCTTAGTTAGAGACTCCCCCAAGAAAACAATACTTCTAGCTAAGTTAACTTGCAGAACATAAACACCAACAATAAAGAAGAAGAATTACTCCTGCAAAACGCCATTAAACCATTTTACTATTTGAGTTGGACAATGTGAGCCTTCTTGTATTTCGGATGAAAATTAATCCTAAGGATGGACATGGCTTCAGAAAAAAAAAATGGTAAGACACTCCATGCATAATATAAAAAAAATAAAAAGATATAGAATCTTCTTATCTAATGCCCTTAGCCCTCCAAGCTTCCATTAATCAAATATTTGGCAGTTTCAACATAAACTACAACCCAATACAGAAATGCAGTAGGAAAACGAAAACCTTCAAGGACAACCTGGATAAATTGCTTACAACAAATAAAATCATAAGCTTTATGCAAATCAATCTTTAATGCACATATAAGAGAGATTGACTTCCTGAATAGTGCTTAAGTATCGCTAGCATAGTATAAAATATTGTACTAGAGTATGTCTAATCCATACGTTTTGGGCAAGAAATTAACAGAAATTTCACAAATGTAACAAGAATACCAACAATTATTTGACCTCACTTGTATATTCAAGCTTATCAATACTCTTTCCTTGCAAACTAAAACTTGATACATGCACACACTCAACATGAAGATTCATGCCGTTAACAATAGTCAAGTCCAGTAATAAACTTAATTATTCAAGTGAAATTAAGCTCAATGTTTCATCATCACACGAATGAGTTGAAGAGTTGGTTGGTGATCTTGGAGGAGATGAAAAGAAAGGCTTCGGTGGTATTTGTAACATCTCAACTCTCCCTTCTAGCATCTCAACCACTCTCCCCATAGTTGGACGATCTGCTGGTTTAGCTTGTATGCACCACAGACTTACTATTACCATCTTTCTTATCTTCTCTTTATCATTCTCATTTATAATGTTCCGAAGAGAAAATTCTTCATTTAATTCTAGACGCTTATAAATCCAATGTGGAAAATATATTTCACTAGTACAATCAACTTCAACATTAATATTCTTCCTTGCCCCAACCATTTCTAAAACCATCATTCCATAACTGTAGACATCTGATTTGTGAGAAACTCCTCCAAAATTTCTATTAAATACTTCTGGAGCAATATACCCTATAGTTCCTCTTGTACCTATCATGGATATAATGCTCTCCCTTCTTGGGCATATTTTAGCAAGTCCAAAGTCTGAAATCTTTGGGCAGAAGTTTTCATCTAAGAGAATGTTATGAGGTTTTATGTCAAAATGCAATATTCGAGTATTGCATCCTTTATGCAAATACTCTAAACCTCTAGCAACACCTATTGTGATTTGATACAATATTTCAGTATCTAATCGGTGATTACTTGTTAATGGATTAGTTTCATAGATGAACTTCTCCAAAGATCCATTAGGCATGTACTCATAGACCAAGGCCCTCTTTTTTCCTTCAAAACAAAATCCTAAAAGAGTGACAATGTTAACATGAGAAGTCCTACTGATACTTGCCACCTCATTGATGAATTCTTCTCCATTACCTTTTGATTCACTTAAGATCTTCACAGCAACTTGACATCCATCATCTAACATTCCTTTGAAAACTCCTCCATAACCTCCTTGGCCTAATTTTTCATTGAAGGATTTGGTTATTTTCTTTATGTCTGAGTAGTTATATCTTCTTACAGCAAGTGGTCCATGGCTCTTGAGAAATGCCTCAAAATCTTGATGAGCTTTAGATCTGTTCTTCCAGAATCCAAAGAGTTTAAAGCGGTAGCAGTAGATTACAAAGAGTAAAATTCCAGCTCCAACAGCTTCAGAAACTGTAATTATTGAAACATGTATTAGATATTTTTTTTTGTAAATGTTTGTTGTATTTTAATGTATTTTTTCTACCAGACAGAGACATTCTGCTAAGTATTTTTTGACAGGATCCAATTCATTAGAATAATATCAATTTAGCATACATGACAATTCGCAACAATGGGACTCAGTAAAGTTAATTTAACAAAATGTATCACCTGTTGCCGCTACGATCACTGACTTCGCTTTGCTGTCTGGAAAAAGTTAAATTGCATCAGTAAACTCTGATTAATTCAAACACTGGCAACATGATGAACTTAGAAGACTTGCAGAGGCAGAGAGCTAAAGAAAAAATGTTGGTGACTTATTATTGCAAGGGCTGAAATCTGTTGCAAATGATGTATAGTAGGAACTAACGGAGTGTGCTTTTTGAATTGTGTTGCAGCAATCACAGATAAAAAAAAATGAAGAACAATAATCAACCCAGAGATTTACGTGATTCGATCAATGTGATCTACATCCACGGAGAGAGAGATGTTTTATGTTTGATGATGAAAAATAGCAACCACAAAATACACCCCAACCCTAACTTAAGAGGCATATTTATACATGACCCGTATTACAAACTGGGTCAAACCACTCAAACCAAATACATAACTGGGTTGAACCCAAGAATACATTGCTATAGTATAATAGGTCCATACGGCAGGGGGCGAGCCTCCGGTCTCGGGCCGATCCCTCCATCACCACCACAAACCTAAAAAAATATCCCCTTTCGGGTTGAGCTCCTTAAAAAATTCGGATCAGGTCATCAATGCGGGTCGTAACAAAAAATTCTAAGTCACTTAACAAATTGTAATCTGAGTACGAGGGCATTCTAGAGGACGAGGGCAGAGGTATTTGGGAAACACTTTCCTATCTGTTAAACTGAGTACGTAAAGCTATTTGTAAATGCTATTGGCGAATCTCCCAAATGCTAATTGTTTTTTGGGTGAGAATAGATAACCTGTGGGACTCAGAGCCCTGTATCCTTTGTGGGATATGTACCAACCTTTGTTGGCCGCCAATGCTAATTGTTTATAGAACTACTTATTGTGCAAAAGAAATTGCAGAATAGATATTTGAAATGGAAATGATATAACTAGGGGATTGTTCATACCTTTGCTACAATAGAATGTTCCATTGTCAAGGCAGATGTCGGCTGTTTTATAACAGTGCAGACATTTCTCCGATAATTTTACTTGTAAAATGAATTTTGATGTTAAGAATTTAAATGGATCAGGGTGTGGAAAAAACTTTGGATCAATTGGAAGCTGAATCTTTGAACATGAATTGAAAGATTCGTACATGTTATCATCATCTGGATAGCCATTGTAGTGGATACTATAGTCATAGCAGACACGAGTGAAGAATTTATCTGGTACCTTGATGTTCAGGCTGCGGTTACATTTATACATGACGATGGTATTTGATATCTGAAAAGGAATAGTAGAGCTGGGAAAAGGAGGGATATTCAATTCCTCCAAGGCAATGCAATGTCTTGACAACAAGTGCCCTTGGAGCTCCATGTCTTGAACCAGGATAGAATATGGCTTCTCCATCTGATAACTTTCCATGATTTCATACCATCTTTGGTTTCCTAATTGAACTTGTGCCTTTGCCTGAGAATCTTCACAACCCTTTATACGTAAACCACATTCTGAGCTGGTTGTGTTGGTGAGGGGAAAATGGATACCACCCTTAAATTTTAGGCAATGATAGTACAGAGGGCACTTTCCATAGAATTTGATGGGCGATTGAGCCAAGAGAAGAAGTGGAAAATAACAAAGAAAAAGGAAAGAGAGCAGAGAGTAGGGAGCCATGCTAAGTTTCAGAGTTCAGCAGCTAAAGCCAATGAAGCTTTGAAAGGAAATATATCTCTTATAGTTGTGTGGCTTAACTTGTCTTAAGATTCTTTGCTGTCATTTTTGTCAGTATGCTGATTTTCTTTTGCATCTTATTTGGCACACGCTATTTGACTTGGAAAAATGAATTAGGAAGACTTAGGAAATTGGCTGGAATCAAACTTGATAGAATTTAAGTTTATATTAAGGTGAAAAATGACTGACTTATATATATGTTACTTAGCAAGCCAGGCATATCCTTGATTAATAATTGAGTTTTTGAAGCAACTTTGTTACATATGAGGATAATTACTTTTGCTAAATAAGCAATATTAACATTTGAGATAGCTGCATGGCTTATAGCCACCATTACAGTTTCTTGTTTTTTCCATTGGGCGGTGCATTAATTCTTGGAAGGCTGTCAATTTAGAAAAGAAATTCTCTTTTTAAAATGTTTGTGTCGCATAATTTTTTTTTTCTCTCATTTTATAACTCAAATCTTATCTCACATTATTGCAACTGTTAAAAAAATTTAATTTTAATGAATCAATTATTATTTATATATTTTTTTAACTAACTACAATAATACGTAATAGAATTTAGGAATGAATATGAGGATGTACAGGGAATATTATCCCAGTATGTACTTTTACTGGAAGGAAAATATAATTTCAAGTCTCTTTTATATTCAATGGTAGGTGATGAAGTAGTTGGCAGGTCACATTAAGAAGCACTGAAGTTAATCCTAGGTTTCATTCTGTGAGAAAATCCCTATTTTCTTGTAGTGTCTTGCAAATAAAGTTATTCCACCACCTTAATTGGATTGTGTGTATGTATATATATTATTCTTATACAAAATGTAAGATAAATTAATTTATAATAGTATCTTGAAATAAAAGCGATTGAGACATTTTGGTACATGTAATAAAATATATAAATCTTTATAATATATTTATACTTTTTTTTATCATAATGTGACTTATTAAGTCGTAAGTTTGTTTTATATTAGTTGAATTTAAATTATATTTTGAAAGTTTTAAATATGACTTGATCTTATCCCATTCCAATATATGCTTGAAGTAATGCCTGAGAGAGAGGACCCGAAGGAAGTTGCCCAGAACGCTAGTCATTTAATGTATGGACGCGCTTTCTCTGTACACTTCCCTGTGAAAGCGACAACTAATAAAGTGTGTTAATATCCATTTTCATATGCCCGGCCGTCTCTTATCACCATCAATTTTTTAACCTTTGGGGCATATTTTTTCTTGGAGGGAAGTGGGACATCATAAATAATTATCACTTTATTTTGATTTTTACGTTTTCATTAATAATAAAGGTTATTTATACCAATAATTTAGATATTATTTTTATAATTATAAAATAATAAATTTTAATTTAATAAAGTGATTTATTAAGTTAATTTTATTCATAACAATTTATGTTATAAGTTTTAAATAATTAATTAAGAATGAGGTGCAGGAATTTTATAAATTAAAAAATATTATTATATAAGTTTACTATTGCACTTGTGACAATTCAAATGCACAAGATTTTGAAACTGCTGCAAATTAATGATTTCAAATTGTCTCAAATCACTTCTTGTTGGTTTGTTATCCAAACTGAAACTATCATTTTAATTTGTAGTTTAACATATTGTCAAACTAACAAATTTAGTTTGGTACATTTTTTATGTCAAATTGAATCGCTGAACACACTTAATGTGTATTTACATCTCTCTTCTCCTCTACTCTCAACAAACAGGTGGTCAAGGGCCTGTTTGTTCTAGCTAGCATGTAGTTGGAGTTTTTGCAGTCAGAAACCGTGGTACGAGGAGATTTTGCCGTAACACCGTAATGGGACTGTGATATGTGGTGGTTTGGAAACAAGTTCGATTGATTGAGTGCAGGACACAAATCAACTACCGTTGTAGACCTTGGCAACGTTGTTCACATAGAAGAATGATGAAAAGCTACAGCTGCTACAAAATGAGCTCATGTCTACTGAACAAGGGGACATGTTGGTGAGTCAGTACTTCACCAATGTAAAATCCATTTGCAATGAAATTGAGAAAATGGACTTGGAGAGTGACATTGGCGAGGCGAGGAAGCAAAGAATCATTATCATGGATTAAATCCCAAATACCATGGAATAATCGAAAATAAATTGTTCTAGCTAGATGCTTAGAACAGTGTCAGGTAGATTTTTTGAATAGTACTTGTATATATCACAACCTTGGCTGAATAGAATTTTACTGGTGCATTTCGGTTGGCTTTGGTTTTTTTTTTTTTTCCACTGTTATCATCTTACCGTGCTATTGGATTAAACAGACAAAAAGTATAAGAAGTGAATACGAAACACGCTTCTAGGTCTTTTTATTACTTGTCAATGGGTGCAACTGGACTGGAAATTGGTATTTTACTTTCTAGAAGATAAGAACGAACCCAACGTCTTCATTAAGTCTTTCACTAAGTCTTCCTTTGTCATGTTGCAAGTCAACTTGCTAGCCAAGCAATTTAATGAAGTGGTATATTGTGAAGAGTGTAGAACAACAGTTTGGACACCCATTGCTTATATATTAGGGAGTATTGTTGCTGTAGTACTATCAAGTTTTGGAGATGGTTAGAGTTCATTTATTTCACATCCTCTTGTTTTGTCACCTTTTATCGCTTCTCTCCACTGGAGAAGGCCATGGAAAGTGTCCATCCTCATTTAACTGTGGCTATCTTGAGACAATCCAGTTCCCATTCACCACCATAGAACGCCCAGACTGTGGCATATTGGCTTTGCATGGTTGTGGTGATGATTCAGTGTTTTCAAAAGGGATCCAACTAGAGAAAGGAGAACTTCATACAGTTAGATACATTGATCATTCTACCATTTTCGTCAGGGACGAATCCCTTCGCAAGCATTTGCAATCACGATCTTGTAAAATCTTCAATGGTAATTATACTGCTAATCTTCCCCTCGCTTCTCCGTTAGCTTCTTTTGACATGAAATACAATGTAACCATGTTCAGATGTGACAAATCTCTTCATATCCCCTTGCCAACAACTCCTTTATTTAGTTACACAAACTGTTCTGGCTACAATATCTACTATTTACCTCGAAAATTTGAACTGTCCATGAAATACAAGCCGCTCAGCTCTTTCACAGAATGCTCAAAAATTCAGCTTCCAATTAAAGATGAGGAAGATAATAATGATCCTTTTACATTTTTATGTGCTGAGGTTCCCATTGAAGTAAGATTATCTGAAGAATGTGCAGAGTGTTACCATCATGAGGGAGGCCTGTGTCAAATTGACAGCAAAGGAACGTTTCTTTGTGCCAAAGGTAAATGGAAAAGAAAGTCCTGGACACTCTTCATTGATGCATAAATCATGTGAGTTATCACATCATGCATATGTTTTTTTAGCTGTTTTGCAAATGATAGGTTATTCGAATTTCCTTCTATATTCGGAAGAATGCCAATTGCATACACATTTTTTTACATCTTATTATCCCCCTCTTATTTTTTGTGTATTAATAAAAGTAAAACTGGAAAAAAAATAAAATAAAAAATATACAAATAAAAGTAAAAAAGAGTGTAAAATGTAAATGTGAATATAGTACATCTCTATATTTGTTTGCTTTGCTCCTTATCTCTAAAGTGCCGTGAGCCTCCAATAATTGCCCAATATGTTATCACTTTCTAATTTTCCCTCCCTTAAATTCTTCCACATCTTTTTCAATAACGATTTCAATTTCCCAATTTTTGCTTCCAAAAGAACCAAAATCTTTTAAAAATTTGGTCATGAATACTTCTATCACTGCCATTATTATGATAGTATACAGACTTTTTCACTCTGATAGAATTATTATAAAACATGCTTATAGTTAGCTGAAACGACTTCAAATTATAGTAAAACATGCTTATTGTCAACTATTTAACCTGCCTTCGGTTTCCATTCACCTCGTTTGCTCTTATGTTGTCGGTGTATGGATTAATCAGAGATACTGACACAATTCTAAAATTTTCAGACAGCAACAGAAAGACGGCGATGATCATAGCAGCAACAGGTGATACATTTGTTAAATTAACTTTCCTAAGTTCTATCATTGCTAATTATCATGTATGCTTCGCTAATATAATAATATTCTTCTAATGAATAGGAACCTGTCAAAAAATATTAGATGAATGTGTACGTATGGTAGCATTGGTACAAGGAAATACAACAAACACTCGCTGAAAGACAAGGGAAAGAACAAATTAAGAGTCAACATTTTATCTGTGAATTACTTTTAGTCTAGTACTACGACTGTTACCATCTATTTCAACTCTAATCCACCATTCTATATAATGAGATTTGGACATGGACACTTTATCACGTTGCCTTCTACGACTGTTTTGATGGCTTTTAAAAAAAGTATTTTTTTTTTTTCAATGTACTTTTAAATCATAAAATAAAAATACATTTGAATGCAAAAAATAAATTAAAAAAAAAAACACTTTTGAGTTACGAAATTACTAAAAATGACATACAGAAGCAATTTGCCTATATTGATGTTTGGATGCAAAAGCACTTATTATAAATTTATAAAATTACACATTTTAGTGTAAATTAAAGTAAAAAAGATATAAATCAATATTATCATTGATTTATTATTATAATTTTTTATAATTACCTTTTGAGAATATAGCTGATCATACATGTTTAATTAATTACAGTTTCTGCAGTTGTTGGAGTTGGAGTTTTATTCTTTCTACTATACTGTTATCTCGCTGGATTATGGAAAAATAAACCTAAAGCTCTTCAAGATTTTGAGGCTTTCCTCTGGAGCCATGGACCACTTGCTTTAAGAAGATATAGCTACTCAGACATAAAGAGAATGACCAAATCCTTCAAAGAAAAATTAGGTCAAGGAGGCTATGGAGGAGTTTTCAAAGGGAAGTTAGATGATGGAAGTCCAGTTGCTGTGAAGATTTTGAGTGAATCAAAAGGTAATGGAGAAGAATTCATCAATGAGGTGGCAAGTATCAGCAGAACTTCTCATGTTAACATTGTCACTCTCTTAGGATTTTGTTTTGAAGGATCAAAGAGGGCCTTGATCTATGAGTTTGTGCCTAATGGATCTTTGGAGAAGTTCATCTATGAAACTAATCCCTCGATGATTAATAACCAACTAGATACCGAGCTATTATATCAAATTGCAATTGGTGTTGCTCGAGGTTTAGAATATTTGCATAGAGGATGCAATACTCGTATTTTACATTTTGATATAAAGCCTCACAATATTCTTTTAGACGAGAACTTTTGTCTTAAGATTTCAGATTTTGGACTTGCCAAAATATTTCTTAAGAAGGAGAGTATCATATCCATGATGGGTACAAGAGGAACTATAGGATATATTGCTCCTGAAGTGTTTAATAGACATTTTGGACGTGTCTCTCATAAGTCAGATACATATAGTTATGGAATGATGGTTTTAGAAATGGTTGGTGGAAGAAAGAATATTAATGTTGAAGTTGAAGTTGAAGTTGAACATACTAGTGAAATTTATTTCCCACATTGGATTTATAAGCGTTTAGAATTAAACGAAGAATTTTCTCTTCGAAATATTACAAGTGACAATGACAAAGATATGACAAAAAAGATGGTAATAGTAAGTTTGTGGTGCATACAAACTAACCCATTAGATCGTCCAACAATGAGTAGAGTGGTGGAGATGCTAGAAGGAAGAATTGAGACTTCGCAAATACCACCAATGCCTTTCTTGTCAACTCCTCCGACATCGCCACCCACCTCCATAACTTACTAGTGTGAGATAGTGTGCTCATTTCTTAGGCATGTATGTTTATTAGTGGACTTCTGTATTATTTTGGGCATGTATACATGTATACTTTTGTTGTGTGTGTATATCAAGTTAGCTTGCAAGGAATGAGTGTTGACAAGCTTGAATACCCGTACCATCTTTGTCGTTTAAATTATATATGACTAATGAGGTCAAATAATAGTTGGTATTTTTCTTAGATGAATAATTCTTGGTATTTTGATTGCATTCGTAAAAATTCGTATTAATCTTGCCATGTTATGAATTTGAGACCAAAAGAAAATATTAAAATATTGTGAGAGATAAGCATTCTTTTTAGCTAATAATAAGGTTAACTTTGATGCCTAGTAGAATCTTAAATTTAATTTATTTATATGTAATGAAGATATTTCTATTTGTGCAAAACACTTGGTTGAGTTACTTATTCTCATTTTAATAATTGTTGTTTAAGTTTTAAGATGTCACGATATTTTTCATTACTTTATACATAAACCACGTTCTGAGCTGGTTGTGTTGGTGAGGGGAAAATGGATACCGCCCTTAAATTTTTGGCACTGATAGTACAGAGGGCACTTTCCATAGTATTTGATGAGTGATTGAGCCAAGAGAAGAAGTGGAAAATAACAAATACAAAGGAAAGGGAGCAGAGAGGAGGGAGCCATTCTAAGTTTCAGAGCTCAGCAGCTACAGTCAATGAAGCTTTGAAAGGAAAAATATCTCTTGTAGTTGTGTGGCTTAACTTGTCTTAAGAATTTTTGCTATCATTTTTGTCAGTATGCTGATTTTCTTTTGCATCTTGTTTAGCACACGCTAATTGACTTGGAAAATTGAATTAGGAAGACTTAGGAAATTGGCTGGAATCAAACTTGATAGAAGCTAAGTTTATATTAAGGTGAAAAATGACTGACTTATACATGTTACTTAGCAAGCCAGGCATATCCTCGATTAATAATTGAGTTTTTGAAGCAACTTTGTTACATGTGAGGATAATTACTTTTGCTAAATAAGCAATATTAACATTTGAGATAGCTGCATGGCTTATAGCCACCATTAAAGTTTCTTGCTTTTTCCATTGGGCGGTGCATTAATTCTTGGAAGGCTGTCACTTTAGAAAAGGAATTCTCTTTATAAAATGTTTGTGTGTAGCATAATAGTTTTTTGTCTCATCTTATAACTTAAATCTTATCTTACATTATTGTAATTGTTTAAAAATTTAATTTTAATAAGTCCATTATTATTTATATTTTTAAACTAGCCACGATAATATGTAACAGAATTTAGGAATGAATATGAGGATATATAGGGAATATTATCCCAGTAAGTATTTTTACTGGAGGGAAAATATAATTTCAAGTCTCTTTTATATTCAATGGTAGGTGATGAAGTAGTTGGCAGATCAGTGAAGTTAATTCCTAGGTTTCATTCTGTGAGAAAATCCCTATTTTCTTGTAGTGTAAACCTCTTGCAAATGGAGTTATTCCACCACCTTAATAGGATTGTGTGTATGTATATATATTATTCTTATACAAAATCTAAGATAAATTAATTTATAATGCTATATTGTGATAAGAGCCATTGAGACATTTTTGGTACATGTAATAAAATATATAGATGTTTATAATATACTTCTACTTTTTTTTTTATCATAGTGTGACTTGTTAAGTCATAAGTTTGTTTTATATTAGTTGAATTTAAATTATATTTTGAAGCATTACTCTTTATGAGGAAGATATACAATTTATTTTCTATATATTTCTAATTTTCAAAATTTCTTTGGTTGACATTTCAAATATGACTTGATCTTATTCCATTCCACCATGTGCTTGAAGTAATGCATGAGAGAGAGAGGATACGAAGGAATTGCCTAGAACACAAGTCATTTAATGCATGGACGCGCTTCTAGCACCTCCACATACAAGACATCTTCCACTTTGCATGCCCATGCACCCAGAGAGATTCCAGTCTCATCACGCACCATATAAAAAATGGATCATCTTCGGTTGAAATTCACAGCAATAAAAGAGATAGACTAAAAATGAGACCTGCATTTCATGTGAATCTCATATCTCATTTATATTTTCTGTGTCTTTCTCTCTCCTGCTATCAATTTCAACGGTAAAACTCTCATGTCCAACCACACCACCAATTCAGCCGATCCCATGCGCATCAATGCAAGCGTTGACGTTCATTTTCACCAGAGAAGTCAAACAAGTGAAAGTGTCATTGGTTGAATCACAATTTTAATAGCTGAAGTAATTGTGTCAATCTACCAGGTTATAGAATATGAATTATTTATTATTTATAATACTACAAAATAATATTTTAAATTATTTAAATAATTTGAAAGCCTAGAAACTTAAAAGATGAATGTGTATAAAAACTAAGAAAACTAGTTGTGCTTCTCACAAAACCAAAATGGAAAAACAAAAGAAACCAAAGTAGTTAACAGTCGTGTTTGGTCATCAGAAAAAGTTGAAAGAACTTTTAGTGGTTGAAGAAGGAAGAGGGGAGAGAAGGTTAACGGGACATTCACTTCAACCGTCAAATCACCGGCCCATTCAATGAAAGAAATTTTGAAAAATAAAAAATATATATAACAAAAAAAAATATTTCTTTCTAATAAAGAGTCATATTTCATAATATAATTTAAATTTAACTAATATAAAACAAACTTATGACTTAATAATTCACAATACTATAAAGATAAAAAGTGCAAGTACGTTATAAAGATCTATATATTTTATTGCTGGTACCAAAAATGTCTCAATTGCTCTTATCACAAGAAACCATTATAAATTAATTTATCTTAGATTTTGTGTGGGAATAATATATGTACATACACATAATTCTATTAAGGTGTTGGAATAGCTCAATTTGCAAGAGGTGTACAATACAAGAAAGTAGGGATTTTCTCGCCAAATGAAACCTAGGATTAATATTAATGGAGTTTGGTTAAATTGGCACCGTTTTTAACATTGTAGTTTTAATATTCGGATTCAAGCTTGCTCTGCCCCTCCAAATTGAAATTAGTGACTTGAAAGTTGAATGAATGATCTTAGCATCTTGTTTAATCTCCATCAGATCAGCACATCACACACTAATGAGTTGAGGAGATGGGTGGTAATCTTGGAGGAGATGATAAGAAAGGGGTGGTATTTGCAAGATCTCAACTCCTCCTTCTAGCATCTCTATCACTCTCTCCATTGTTAGAGGATTTGTCAGGTAAATTTGTATGCACCACAAGTTTACTATTATCATCCTTTTTATTCTATTTTTGTTATTGTCATTTGTAATATTGCGAAGGAAAAAGTTTTCACCTAGTTCTAAACACTTGTCTTAATATATTTTTGGCTAACAAATTTAATGTTTCTTCTTAATATACTCATCTTTGCATCTTGTTTACTACCCTAGTTGATTTGGAAAACTAAAATTTATAAGAGTTATTCTAAGTGCGAACCAATTTATGCACATTCACTTTTTATAGATTAAAATATTATTTTAGTCCCTCTTAAATTAGAGTTGTTACAAATTAGTCTCTTTTAAATTGATAATCATAAAATAGTCCCTGTTAAATTTAAATAGTTACAAAATAGTCTATTTGTTATAATACCATTAAATTTATGCTGATATGATTTTTATTTTCACCCTTTGAATATTTTTAAATGACATAAATGATGACCCTGCTAGCCTAATTATCATCTATGTCATTTAGAAATATACAAATGTAAAAAATAAAAGTCATATCAATATAAATTTAATAGTATTGTAATAAAATGATTATTTTTTATTATTTAAATAAAAAAATTATTTTGTGATCATCAATATAATATAAAAGAGACTAATTTGCGATAATTCTAATTTAAGATGAACAAAAATAATATTTTAGCCTATAACTATATTTTTTTTTGTGTTTATCTTATTTCTCAATTTATAATTTTAACTTGCAAATAATTATACATTTCCCAAATTATAATTTCTTGAGGTTCCAGAAGAAATGAGCCCAATTTCGAGCTCTTTAATTTCGCTCTATTGACTAGCAGCACAAAAACTTTGACTACTCTTAATCGCCTACACTTTTTTTTTTAGGACCAGTTTTGCCGCTTTCGAAGTGAATAGGATAGATAGAAAACGCGTCCAATGAATTGAATTTCTGATCAACTTCCTTCGTATCTTCTGTCACAGGCATTGTATCAAGCACATGGAGTGTATTCCCCTCCAATAAATATATGTTTTGGCAAAAATAGTCAATTTTTACCTCAAAGTTCTTAGTTAAAAGTTGAAAACTATTTAGTTATCTTAATGGTTTTTTTTTTTGTACATAACTATCTTAATGGTTTAAAAGTGTTTGTTAAAATTAGTTAAATATACTAATAAATGTAAAATAATATAAAAAGATATATTTTGATGATTTTTATATAAATTTTGTACACAAAAAATACATTCTTAAGCAACTATAATTTAAAGTTTTAATTAATATTTGAACTTTTATTATTTTTTAAAATCCGATAAACATTTTTTTATTAAAATCAAAATAAATGAAGTAAGTGGTGTAATAATTAAAATAAATTTTTAAGGTCCTTGTAAGTTATCTTTTGTTTTAGAATTTCCTTACGAGTATGCAACCTTGTAAATGGTTTGTCTTTTTTTTTTTTAAAATAAACATTTTAATTCTAGTCAAATAAATTTATAAGATAATCAAATACTAAAATAATCAAATATGTTATAAATTAAATTCAATGATATATCAAAAACATTGCAAACACATTTACAAGATCGAGTCCATTTTAGCTCAGCATTTGACCTTTTCTCCAAGAAATAAAGCAAACTCGAAATACTACTTGACACTCAAAAATGGCCTCTAATATCAATATTGAAGAGTGTTTGTATCACTTTTCTATTTTTTCTTAAACGTTTTTCTCTGTTTTAACTTCATAACTACATGGCAAGAATAACAGAAATTTCATAAATGCAATGAAATTACTAAGAATTATTTGGCCTCATTCATTGTATATAATTTGAGCTAAAAAGATTGTACCGGCATTCAAGTTTATCAACACTCTCCTCACAAAATAACATGATTACCACACTCAACATAACAATCCATATCAAAGCTAATTAATAGCGAAGTCCACTAACAAACATCAGTACTGTAAGATCAACCTCTATGTTTAATCCCCAACAGATCAACACATCATCACACTAATGAGAAGAGGAGGTGGGTGGCGATCTTGGAGGAGATGACAAGAAAGGCTTTGGTGGTATTTGCAAGTCCTCAACTCTTCCTTCTAGCATCTCCACTACTTTTCCCATTGTTGGACGATCTGCTGGTTTAGTTTGTATACACCACAAGCTTATTATCACCATCTTCCTTGTTTTATCTCTGTCATTGTCATTTGTAATATTCCGGAGAGCAAATTCTTCATTTAATTCTAGACGCTTGTAAATCCAATGTGGAAAATATATCTCACTAGTATGATCAACTTCAACATTGATGTTCTTTCTTGCACCAACTATTTCTAAAATCATCATTCCATAACTATACACATCTGATTTGTGTGAAACCTCTCCAAAATTTCTATTATATACTTCAGAAGCAATATATCCAATAGTACCTCTTGCACCAAGCATGGATACAATGCTCTCCCGTTTTGGACATATTTTGGCAAGTCCAAAGTCTGAAATCCTAGGACAAAAGTTCTCATCCAAGAGAATGTTATGAGGCTTTATGTCAAAATGTAATATTCGAGTATTACATCCTTTATGCAAATACTCTAAACCTCGAGCAACACCACTTGCAATTTGATACAATATTTCAGTATCTAATAAGTGATTACTCATTGCCGGATTAGTTTCATAGATGAACTTCTCCAATGATCCATTAGGCATATACTCATAGACCAAAGCCTTCTTTGTACCTTCAAAACAAAATCCTAAAAGAGTGACAATGTTAACATGAGAAGTCCTACTTATACTCGCCACCTCATTGATAAATTCTTCTCCGTTACCTTTTGATTCACTTAAAATCTTCACAGCAACTTGATTTCCATCATCTAACTTCCCTTTGAAAACTGCCCCATAGCCTCCTTGGCCTAATTTTTCTTTGAAGGATTTGGTTATTTTCTTTATGTCTGAGTACCTATACCTCCTTGCAGGAAGTGGTCCATGGCTCTTAAGAAAGGCCTCAAAATCTTGATGAGCTTTAGTGTTGTTCTTCCCAAATCCAGTGAGGTAGCAATAGAGTGCAAATAATAGAACTCCAACTCCGAGAGCGGCAGAAACTGTAATTAATGAACCATGTATGAGCTACCTTTTCTTGTGTCTCTTCCAATATGATTAAAATGACTGATGGAGTTCAAGTAGATAGTAATGATCGTAGCACTAGACAAGAAGTAATTCACAGATAGAAGGAAATTTGATCTTGATTTTCTTAAATAGCACTATATTCTGTGTCCAAGTTCTATTCTAATTACACTCCTCATTTTATTTTCTTCTCTTAACAAATTTCTTCATCATAATTCAATGTTCTAGGAAACAAAATGATGTAGACGGTTTTAGACATTTGAAAACTGTCTTGTTGAATGTAATTGCCTGAATCCTGCCACTATCATGATGCCTTGATGCATGAGGAAGAAATGGAAAAAGGAGGGGGACAAACAGAAATAAAAATGTTCAACGTTGTAGGAAAATTAGAGTAATGAAACGGTGATGACACATTACCTAGTCCCAGTCCCAGCCTCAAAGCCTTCTTATCACCTGGAGCAGGAATTAAAATAAATAGAATGTTCAATATAGAAACAAAATATAGGGATCTCACACAGAAAATTTTAATGTAAATAATCTGATAGCCATTCTAACAGTATCAAAAAGTCAAATTAGCCATAGTGTAACATTGGCAGAAGTAAGAAGCTATAACTATATCAAAGAAAAATAAATAAATATAAAAAAATGCACACCCTGTCAAGGACAAGACTTTGACTCTGCGACAATCTCACTCAACTTGAGCTGTAAGATACAATACGAGCAAGAAGTTGAATTGAAGGTGTCGTATACAGAAAGAGGGTCACAAGAATTCTATAACAAGACATAAGGCGTTTGCTTTTTTCTACTCTTCAAGAGTTTCAAGGAATTTCTTGAGAGTATACCCTTAGTGCAGTGGAAGTTTTTACTGCTAAGTTGACACTGCCCTACTCTTTGGTGGTGACACTCATAACAATTTTCGGACAACCTGACCTGGAAATATATACTGCCAGATACAAATTAATGTAAAAAGATCTTTACTATCTGGCAAGTGTTTGGGAAGCTGAAGAACTGAACATCCTAATAAGGAGCTTCGGGAGGCTGAGATTGAGGTTGCGGTTGCATTTTCCGTATGAAAAGAAACCACGGGGGTGCTGGGAGGAAGAGTTAAATTTTCCGTACAAGTTTTGGATTCCAAACTCTCATTCAGATTTTTGTCAACAATTGTTAGAAGTTATACTCATGCCGGATGATGTTCCTAATAACTCAAACTGTCTTCCTTTCTTTTCCTGTTAGACAGCTTTTGTTGAGAAAGAAATATCATCACAACGATGTATCCCCGATAAACCACAATACAGTCGTTCTGACTTAGTGAAAGGGAAATAGATCCTCCCACAATTTCCACAATTAAATGATCCCGGACACTTTCCTTGGTACCCATTTCCATTTTCAGCTGACAGAAGCTTCAAAGCTGAGAACAATAGGAAGCCAAATACACGGAGAAGGGAAAATTTTGCCCACCTTATAAACTGATGAGCTCAACAAGAACCTGATTCTCTGATGCTAGCGAAGCATGTCTCAATTTATTCTTTACTTTCTTCGCATTATTTCACCTATTTGTAACTGCCTCAACGCACCTGTTGACTTGCAAAATGCGATGGAAGACTTAACGAAATAGCTCTGCACAAAGATATAATGTAACGTCACCACGTCAAATGAAACCAATTTAGAGCTCAATCTCGCCTATTAACTAGCAGCAGATAAACTTCGACACTTCCAAATCTTCTACACTTTCTACAAACTAGAGTTCAAGGTATGAATTTCACCTACCGCTTGTTAATACGCACACAGAACAGAACCGTTGGGAAAAGTTGAGAGCTTGATGGTGAAGATCAAAATAAAGTGGTGATTATGGCGTTGCAAGCCCATCTTCAACATCGAAAATCTTAGCTGAACCTATTGACACTCGATTTTGGTCATGGTTGTTCATTAAATTACTTGCGGTCTGGGCAACTTTCTTCGTATCCTCTGTGTCAGGCATTATATCAAGCACATGGAGTGTCTTTCCCTCCAACAAATATACGAAATCATACAGCAACTACGAGTTCTTACTTTTTGTGTAGATTGGGATAAGATTATGTAAATTATATCGCAAAGGTGTGCTTGCTAGAAGTTGCAAACGAGTGAGAGAAAACACTAACTTTAAGAAGGAAAGCGAGACCAACCTGAAGGGAGGAGAGAGAAAGGGAGGAGAGAGACCAACCTGAATAATCACCACAATCCCAGGCATGAGGTCTATCGGGACAAAAGCACTGGAACCTGTATTTCCCTCTGTCAAACCCACACTTCCCTCCACTTCTCAAGCACTCACTGCAATTAGTGGCTGGCCACTTCAGCAAGAACCCTCTTTCAATGCTCCCTAAAATCCCTTCATTCTCACTTACAGATGCATCTTCAACCATCGCCTTCACCACCCCATCATTACAGTTCTTAGACACGAGGCTAAACTCTCCATCATTCCCACTCAGGCCAAGAACAGAGCTGGTATGGTTTTCTGCAGAACAGCCAACCTTGTACTTTTTAAGCCTTTGAGGAAGTGACTGCAAGTCACAGCCAAAGAACAAGAACATCTCCGTTTGGTTTGGAACAACACTGAACCGAAAACCAGGATAAGTGAAGTTCTTGGCGCGATTAACACAACTAGTGGTGTTTGATAATGAAAAATCAGCATCGGACACTCGAATTGACTCATCCTGGTATGAAATTTCCCGAACGATATAAGCTGTATTCGGCAGATTGAGAATTGGGTGCCCATTTTTGCTGCAGGAGAGGTCAAAATTTGGGTAACCACAGAACTCTGGTTGTTCTCCTTTGATGTAAAATGGGTAGCTTATGTTTTGGCCATCGCCACAGCTTTTGGGCTCGCAAGTTGTGAAATATGGATGCACAGCGCAAAGAGTGGCTCTAATTTGCAGAAAGAAGAAGAGGGTGAATGAGCAAATCAGCCAAGGATGAAGGCAGGACAAGGTGAAGGGGCCTTTTTGGTTCATTCTTTCTCAAACCACGGACAGAGACTGAAGTAGAGAGATGATAGGTGCAGAGATACAGTGAGCCTTGGACTCACTGCAAGACCACGCTAAATGACTCACTTACCCATGCAGGAGAAAAATAACTCCTTGTAATACGCACACAGAATGAAATCATTAGGAAAAATGGTGATTTCAGTGTTTATATGTGCCTCTGAAACTAGAAAATCTTTAGCTTAAAAGCCAACAGTCCAGACTGGACCAACCAAAAGTGTGGAAAGAAGAAAGAGAAACCGACACAGAGGTGAAAAAATTGGTGGTGATAAGAGACGGGTATTAGACAACGGATATCAACACTTAATTGTGGTAAACTTTGCTGCTCTTACAATGATAGGGTTAAGAGAAAACGCGTTCATGCATTAATGATGGTTTCTGGGCAACTTCCTTCGGATCAGCTGTCTCGAGCTCTGTGATCGACTAAATATGCAAGTTATCAAATAGGGTTTGACTCGTCAAAGTAAACGGATTATCATTATTTTATAAGTTTTAAAAGTATAAAAATTAAAATTTAATTTTTAAAAAATTATAAAGATCAAAAGAATAATTTAATCTAAAAAAAAAGCATAACAGTAAGTGTGAAGATGTATATGTATCTATAGTATATCTCAAATTTTATTACCCATTTTGTCCCTATAGTCCAATTCAGTTGATGATGTGTACACTATTAACCAAAGATAGTTTTCCACGTCATACACTGAGCCAAGTATTATGACTTCTTTAATTAATTAATATTCATAAGTCATAAGGATTAATGTTGATGTTTCCCTTCGCATAGAATGATATCAAAAGGAAAATCTTACCAAAAACACCAAATTAGAAACAAAGTGATCTACAGAGTGAGTGGGAGAAGAGAGATTAACCTGAATGAGCACCACAACTCCAGGAATGAGGTCTATCGGGACAAAAGCACTGGAAACTGTATTTCACGCTGTCAAATCCACACCTCCCTCCACTACTCCTGCAATCGCTGCAATCACTGGCTACCCACTTCAGCAAGAACCCTCTTCTTATGCTCCCTAAGATCCCTTCGTTACCACTTATAGACCCATCTTCAACCATCGCCTTCATCACACTGCCATTACAGTTCTTAGATACATAGCTAAAATTCTCCATCGTTTCTGGTCAGGGACAGAACAGAGCTGGTAGGGTTCTCTGCAGAACAGCTCACCTCGTACTTTTGCAGCCTTTGAGGAAGTGACTGCAAGTCGCAGCCAAAGAACAAGAGCATCTCTGTTTGGTTTGGAACAAGATGGAAGCGTGTCCCAGGATAAGTGAAGTTCTTAGCGCGGTGAAGCGTGTCACAACCCGTGGTGTTTGACATTGAAAACGCAGCGTCGGACACTCGAATTGACTCATTCTCGTATGAAATTTCCTGAACGATATAAGCTGTATTTGACAAATTGAGAATTGGGTGACCATTTTTGTCACAGGAGAGGCCAAATTTTGGGTAACCACAGAACTCTTCCTGTACTCCTTCGATGTAAAATGGGAAGTTTATGTTCTGGCCATCACCACAGCTTTTGGGCACGCAAGCTATGAAATTTGAATGCACAGAGCATAGAGTGACTCTAATTAGAAGAGAGAAGAAGAGGGCGAATGAGCTAATCAGCCGAGGATAAGCTGGGCAGGACAAGGTGAAGGGGCTTTTTTGGTTCATTCTTTCTCAAACCACGGACGCGGACTGCAGGAGAGAGATGAGAGATACAGAGATACAAGGAGCCCTTGACTAGCACTTACCCCGTGCAAAGAAGGGATGTGCACATGGTTGTGGATATGCATAAACAATTCTGCAAGTAATTTTTTTTTTTTTTAATTGTACACTCTTGTCTAACCCGCTCTTGCTATCGGGCATAAAAAAAAATTTATGAACTATTTCTATTAAAAATGATTTTTTAAATATTAAACCTCGACTAATATGGTATGCTCAGTGAGTAAGTTGTGTCCTGTTTAAAATACTTCTACAATATTAGAAAATTGATTTGATCTGCAAAAAGAGATATATTAAAAGAAGAGATAATTTTAATTATTTTATTTTTTAAATAAGAATAATTTTAAATTTAATATGAGATAAAAATATTTATGAGTTAAAAAATAAAATTTTTACAGTAATATTTTTATTCATTAAAAACAGGACAATTAAAAATTATTTCTTGTTAAAGTAAATAAATCATTTAACAAAGTATTTTTCATACTCACACCGTCTAATATTGA
Source organism: Bauhinia variegata (assembly GCA_022379115.2). Lineage (NCBI taxonomy): Eukaryota > Viridiplantae > Streptophyta > Magnoliopsida > Fabales > Fabaceae > Bauhinia > Bauhinia variegata. The sequence goes on along the minus strand of CM039426.1, from coordinate 18,033,726 downwards.
CTCTTATTTGGACTGATTTTTCAGAACTCTTAGTGTGATTATAAGTGTTGTCTAACAATGGATTTTTATAACGCAGTATTATAATCCAATCACTATTAACTTAAATAATACAAAAAGAAATAAAGCAAATACACGAGAATGTCTATAACCAGACAGAAGGAACCATTCCTTGGGAAAGCAAATAAAGCAATTTCATAATTGCATTTCTTTTACTCATTAAACGGTTCAAAGAAATTTTTTATTAGAGTATATATACCTTTGTTGCAGTGGAAGTTTTTATTGCTGTCAAGTTGACATAGCCCTCCTCTTTTGCGGTAACACTTGGAACAATTATCAGACAACCTAACCTGGAGATAGATATTGCCAGACACTAACGTAAAAATATCTTCACCATCTGGGAAGTGTTTGGGAAAATGAAGAACTGAACATCCTATCAAAGAGCTGCGATTGTTGTCATCATTTGGAGTGGGAGGCGCACAATAGACATCATAGTCACCACACGAATGATTAAAATATCGTTTTGGGAAGCCGAGATTCAGGTTTCGGTTGCACCTGAACAAGGTTATACTTTCCATATGAAAAGAAACCAAAGGGGTGTTGTGAGGAAGAGTAAAATTTCTTTTGAAGGCATCACAAGTTCTGAATGCCAAACTCTGATTCAGATCTTCGTCAACAATTTTTGTGAAGTTGTACTCATTCTGAGTCTGGATGATGTTCTTAACGTCAAAACATCTTCCATTCTTTTCCAGTTGCACAGTTTTCCTTGTAAAAAAATTTACCATCATCCCAACCATGTATGGCCAATAAACCACAGTCCTGTTGCTCTGCCTTGGTGAAAGGGAAGTGGATCCTCCCAAGATTTCCACAAATAAATGATCCAGGACACTTTCCTTGGTACCCATTTCCATTTTCAGTTGACAGAAGCTTCACAAGCACAGAAAACAGGAGAAAGCAGAACACATGAAGGGGGGCCATCCCAAAATTTACCCTAACTCTCTGAACAAGAACCCGATACTTTAGTGCCAGTATATCTCAATTATTCTGTACTTTCCATCACCTATTTGATCTGCCTCAAGACACTGGCTGACTTGCAAAGCTCTATAGAAGACTTTTGCCTATTGACTAGCAGCAGATAAACTTTCATCTTTCAAAATCTCCTATAGGTCTGAATTTTCCACCTGCCACTTACGCACACATAATGGAACGGTTAGGAAAAGTTGTGTGCTTGATGGTAAAGATCAAAATAAAGTGGTAATTATTTATGGTGTTACACGCCCCTCAAAAAAATAGTGCCCCAAAGGTTAAAAAATTGATGATGATAAGAGACTGCCGGGTATATGAAAATGGATATTGACACACTTTATTTTGTCTAATGTTGTCGCTTTCACAGTGAAATATACATGGAAAACGCGTCCATGCATTAAATAACTTGCTTTCTGGGCAACTTCCTTCATATCCTCTCTTTCTCTCAGGCATTATTACTTCAAGCACATGGTGGAATGGGATAAGATCGAGTCATATTTGAAAGGTATGCTTGCTCAAAGGTAAAATTGAATGAGACATGACTACAAGAGCAAAAACACTATCAGACAGATCATAGTGTTTAGACGTGTTTTTTTTTTCCCAAAACTTTCTAGCGCATCTCATTCGTACTCACTCTTATCCAATCAAAAAATTTTGATACACATTAATTTTGTCCACGTAATCCAATTATGATGTCTTACATGCTATTAACCAACGATAATTTTCCACGTCATACACTAGTATAACTTGTATAATAATTCATATAAGGATTCATCATGATTTTTCTTTCTTTCTTTTTTTTTTTAAAAAAAATACAATTTGATTATAATCTTGAATATAATACGTGGTTATGACGTTTCCATTTACGCAGTAAGAAATCTCAACAAAAATTTTACCATAAATTTCAGTTCTCTATTTTTCTATACACAAACAAGCGATTATTGTAACTCTAGAAAGTTATCACAGTGATAATGTAATAAATGCTTAATGATGCCTTCTTGATTTTATTAGACATAAAATCATTCTTACGTGTTCCAACACTTTCTACAAGCAAACTAAATTGATACATACCCAGACTCAAAATAAGGATCCATGCAAATATTAATAGCAATATCCACTAATAAACATCATCACAGTACTGAAATTAGCCTCGATATATGTTGATGCCTGACTGTTAGGTCTCATTTTAGTCACATTTTAGCCTCATATTTTCTTGGTTTAGTGGCACATTCTTAGGCTAATTCATTTGATTTAAATTACTTTTTAGATTCTTGAGTTCAAATGGATAATAATATAAATTGAGCTTAATTGTATGTTTTTAACTAACATTTGTATTTTCACAAGTAATTAATTTCTATGCCAAGAATAAGCATTGACAAGATTTGAAGAGCCAAGCTAAAAAGAAGCATAATGGCAATTCTGCCAAAGCTCGCCATGGCAAGCTACCCTCCTCGCTGTGGCAAGGTGAACCCGAGACTATGCTGCCAATTCTGCCATGCTTCGCCGTGGGGAGTTAGGGTCTTCGCCGTGGCGAGCTGGATGACCTCTGGAGCTATTTTGAAGAGTTCTAAGCTAATTCAACTACCGGGAAGCCTTATCATACAAGGATTGGAACTCCCAAGTTTGGAAGACTCTTTGGAATCATGATTTAAGTAGAATTAAAGTCTTGGAAAAATATATCCACTTAGTGTCCTAGTTAGAGTATGATTAGTAATGACTTGTACTTAGAATTATAATTTAATTAAGAGTCCTATGTTAAGTAGAACTAGGATTAGATATATTAATTTACCAAGTAGAGCTGAAAATATGGAAGGAGAATTCTAATCCAACCCCAATACCAATATAATTAATTTCCTTGTCAAAGAAGGACTTATCAAGTGGCTAAGAAGAGGAGTTGGAGTTAGAAAAGAATTATGTTTTTTTCTCTTGCTAGAAGAGTCCAAGGCTGATTAGGATTAGGATTTAATTCCTTATATATATTTCAAGAAGGCAAATCTGGAAGGACCACCACGCCAACACCCACGACACAAACACCACAGTTGCTGCCAGAACAGGATCTACATGCGCCACTGCTGAGAAGACACTCATCCATTGTTCCTACTACCGAGATTCCATCTAGTATTTTCTTCTTTTGTTTATTTTTGTTCAAGTGACCATGCTTTCAGTCCAGAATTTTGCTGGAACTGTTAGTATGGTAGCTTAATTTCTTTTATGCTTAGCTAAACATATCTAAGCCATGATACCAAATTTGTGAGACAAGTTTATGATTCGAATATTTGATAAATTGATTTTGAGTATTCTGAAATTATTTGACAGTATTGTTATTGAATCTATTTGGATTTGTTTAGAGTGATCAACTAACCTATTTGAATGATTCATATTGTTAGCCAATTAAGTAAGTCTAGAACCTTAATTAATTAGCACAAGTAACAACTAGTTAATCCTAGAATTGGATTAGTTAGAATAATTTCATATCTAGATTACATAAAGCCGCTGGTGGACCTTTATGGTTCAGGTTAGATGATGTTTTCCATAGATCTTAATGCTCCAAGTTCAGTTAAATCTCATATGCTGGTGTATTGGGGTTATTGGACTTGGTAGGTTTTGAGCTCAGACGTTCTAGTTACAAAATAAACGGTAAGGGAAGATAGAAAATTTTGTCATACAAAGTTCTATAGTCTAGCTATTCAAAATTAATTTACCTATGTGTCAATGATCGAATTTGTGTTATCATGGTGAGAATATGTCGATGCTAAGCATGCTTCTCTTAATTAATCAATCTATCCACTTGATTTACTTTGCTTTACTTCTCTTTATTCTTTTTCATTTACTTGCTGCCCAGAATTTTTAATTCTGCAAAAACCCTAAACCCTAAACCCTAAACCCCCCCCCCCCCCCCCCCCTTTCCTTAATTGTGTGATTGATGGCCATGGACCTCTAAGCTTGTTTCATCACTTTCACACTTTGTCTTGGTAAGATAACATAATAACAGTAAACATCCCAAAAGTAAAAATTGAAAACTTATGATACAAATTAATTTAAAGAAACTGAGCAAAGACATGATGCTATGCACTGCAGATAAAAGAACAATTCGAATTTTGTGGCATAAAGTCACATGTGAAGCAATACAAGAACTAGTCTCGTAGCTAAAAGGTCATCTCAATTTCACAATTTTTTTACTTTGTCTCTAATTCATAACATGGCAAAATTAACAAAAACTTAACGAATGCCATGAAAATACCAAGAATTATTTGACATCATCCTCTATATATAGTTTAAGGTACAAAGATTGTATGGGTACACAAGCTATTCAAACTCTTTCCTTGCAAACTAACTTGATATGTATACACACTCAACATAAGGATACATGCAAATATTAATAGGGAAGTCCACTAATAAACATCCATGCCTAGCTAAACAAATCAGCACATTATCGCACTAGTGAATTGAGGATGCTGGTGGCGATCTTGGAGGAGATGACAATAAAGGCTTTGGTGGTATTTGCAAAGTCTCGACTCTTCCTTCTAGCATCTCTACCACTTTCCCCATTATTGGACGATCTGCCGAGTTTGTTTGTATGCACCACAAACTTACTATCACCATCTTTCTGATCATGTCTTTGTCATTGTCATTTGAAATGTTCGGAAGAGCAAATTCTTCATTTAATTCTAGACGCTTGTAAATCCAATGTGGAAAATAAATTTCACTAGTATGTTCAACTTCAACATTTATGTTTTTCCTTCCACCAACCATTTCTAAAACCATCATTCCATAACTGTAAACATCTGACTTATGAGAAACCCCTCCAAAATGTCTATTAAATACTTCAGGAGCAATATATCCTATAGTTCCTCTTGTACCCATCATGGATATGATGCTCTCCCTTTTAGGACATATTTTAGCAAGTCCAAAATCTGAAATCTTAAGACAAAAGTTCGCATCCAAGAGAATGTTGTGTGGTTTTATATCAAAATGCAATATTCGAGTATTGCATCCTCTATGTAAATACTCTAAACCTCGAGCAACCCCAATTGCAATTTGATATAATATTTCAGTATTTAATTGTTCATTGATCATGGAGGGATTAGTTTCATAGATGAACTTCTCTAACGAACCGTTAAGCACAAACTCATAGATCAAAGCCCTCTTTGATCCTTCAAAACAAAATCCCAAGAGAGTGACAATGTTAACGTGAGAAGTCTTGCTGATACTTGCCACTTCATTGATGAATTCTTCTCCATTACCTTTTGATTCACTCAAAATCTTCACAGCAACTGGACTTCCATCATCTAACTTCCCTTTGAAAACTTCTCCATAGCCTCCTTGACCTAATTTTTTTTTGAAGGATTTGGTCATTCTCTTTATGTCTGAGTAGCTATATCTTCTTACAGTAAGTGGTCCATGGCTCTTGAGGAAAGCCTCAAAATCTCGATGAGCTTTAGATTTATTCTTCCATAATCGAGCGAGATAACAGTAGAGTAGAAAGAATAAAACTCCAACTCCAACAAGTGCAGAAACTGTAATTAATTAAACATGTATGATCAGCTATATTCTCAAAATGTAATTATTAAAAATTATAATAATAAATCAATGATAATATTGATTTATATCTTTTTTACTTTAATTTACACTAAAATGTATAAATTTATAATAAGTGCTTTTGCATCCAAACAGTAATATAAGCAAATTACTTCTATACGTCATTTTCAGTAATTTCATAAGTCAAAAGTGCTTTTTATTTTCTACATCCTAAAGTATTTTTATTTTATGATTTAATTTTTTTAATACTATATTTAAACACAAAATAATTTTTGTTTTTAATAAAAAAATTTAAATAAAAGCACATGAAAAAAAATACTTTTTTTAAAAAAAAAAAGCCATCCAAACGGTCCTAGCAACCTAATAAAAATGTGTCCGTCCAAATCTCATTATATAAAATGGTGGATAGAGTTGAAATAGATGGTAACAGTCATAGCTCTAGACTAAAAGTAATTCACATATAAAATATTGACTCTAAATTTGTTCTTTCCTTGTCTTTCAGCGAGTGTTTGTTGTATTTCCTTGTACAATACTACCAAACATACGCATTCATCTAAAATTGTTTGGCAGGTTCCTATTCATTAGAAGAACATTATTATATTAGCGAAGCATACAGGATAATTAGCAACAATAGAACTTAGGAAAAATTGTCAGCAGCATTACAGTACCTACCTACTATCACCTTCCAAATCCATCTCTTCTCCTTTGCTGCAGCAGAAGTTGCTGTGGCAGAAGTTAAAACATCGAAATATAATTAATTCACCAAATGGGATCAGCAAGTTAGCAATCTCAAACAATGAAGAAATCAAATATTTCAAATATCAAATTATTACCGATTTTTCATGTGCATAACCTTACCACAAGAAAATGTTCCGTCGTTGTAAAGACAGATATCATTTGTTTCATAACAATGCAGGCATTCCTCTGGTGTTTCTACTTCTATGAAGAGCCTTGAAGTCAAGACTTCAAATAGGTCATAGTTTGGATCTTGAAATAACGTTGGATCGTGTGGATGCTGAATTGGAAGCTGAATCTTCGAACATGAACTGAGAGAGTCTTGCCAGTAATCCTCATCTGGATTACCATAGTAGATATCAAATTCAGAATCAGGACAGGTATGATTGTGGAAGTTGTCAGGGGGCTTGACTTTGAGGGTGCGGTTACATTTATATATGATCATAATATCTGGCTTCAAAGAAAACGGAGAGGTCGGAAGAGATATATTATAATCTTTATCGAAGACGGTGCAACTTTTTGACGACAATTGCTGTTCGAGCTCCTCGACTTGGACAACAATTGAATTTCCATATGGTGCGCTCTCTATGCGATACCATCTGTGGTTTCCTAATTGAACTTCTGCCTTTCCGTATGAATCATTACAACCCCTTATTTGCAAACCACATCCTGAGCTGTTTTTGTCTGTGAGCGGAAAATGGATAGGCCCAATATTTTTGCAATGATAAAACAGCGGGCATTCGGTGGGTGGGTGAGCCAAGACAATAGGAAAATAACAGAGAACAAGGAAACAGAGCAGACAGCAGGGAGGCATCCTAAATTTCACGGTTCGGCTGCTATAGCCACTGGATCTTTAAAAAGAAAATAAAAAATTCTATACTAACTGTTTGGCTCTTGGCTAACTTTTACTCTATTTCTTCTCAGCATGCTGATTTTCTTTTGCATCTTGTTAACTACGCAAGTTGACCTGGAAAATTGACTTAGGAAGACTTAGGAAATTGGCAGGAAACATACGTGTAAAGCATCACATGTTCATGGATTGGCCGTGGACCTGATCCTGTGTTACAACTCTTCTTTCCCAATTGGTGCTTTTGTATGACTTAAAAATATTATAAGATAATATGACTCAAGTGGATATATTGAAGAACTGTAATTTCATAATCTTTGTTTTCTTAATTGAACTTGTGCATTTATGGATAGATAATGTTTGGAATCAGAGAGGAGAAATGGAAAGCAAATTTTCATTCATTAGTCCAAAATGTACATAGAACACACTCATTTATACACATGTAATTAACTATACACACACAACTGTTCAACTATAGTAAACTATTATCTCATTAAGCTATAATACTCTGGACCAATATCACAATAAACTCAATGTAACTGATTTATTACACATCTTAAGAATCATCACATTCTGCGCTGGCTATGTTGGTGAGCGGAAACTAAATATCCATCGTTAATGTTTCACAACAATAATGCAGTGCAGTGGGCAATGTTTCACTCCATAGTATTTGATGGGTGGGTTAGTCAAGAGAAGAAGGGGAAAATAACAGAGAACGAGGAAACGTAGCAGGGAGCAGAGAGCCATTATCCTAAATTTCAGAATTCTGCAGCTACAGCCAATGGAGCTCAAACAATAATCACTCAACAGTTTATTGTGTGGCTTAAGTTGTCTAACATTTTCTTCACAATGTACTGATTTTCTTTTGCACCTTGTTTGCTACGCTAGTTGACTTGGAAAATTGACATAGGAAATTGGCAGGAAAGAAGCTTAGAGTAATCATAGGTGAGTAATTCACTGAAATCTATGATGTTTTTGGACTGAATGCAAGATTGAGTCTTTGCTGGATAAAAATTATGATGGACTGTTCATTCTTGATCATTCCAACATGTAAGAGAAGGGCGACATTTCTTGGAAGCTGGAAGATTGAATATTCTAATGAAGAGGTGGAAGTGTTGAATAGTTAGTAAAGATAAATGAAGGAATTAAACTTATTAAGAGGGTTTTAAGTTTATAACAGGCAAGTGATTGACGCATATCTTGAAGATTATATTCAAACTAGTGCAAAACAGCAAAAAACAACATATGCATGATGCAATAACCCACACGATTTATGCATCTATTGATAGTTTCTTTTCCTATGTTTTAGTTTTTGTTGCATAACTTTGCCACAAAGAAACTTCCCTTTGCTGTCAAGTTGACAGATGCGTCTTTTTTAATGGTAACACTCTGCACATTCTTCAGATAAACGTACTTCAACGGGGAATTCAGCACTTAAAAATGTAAAGGGACCGTTGCTATCAGTCACATCTTTAAGTGGAAGCTGAATTGTTGAGCATTCTGCAAAAGAGCTGGGCAGCTTGTAGCTCATGGACAGCTCAAATTTTAGAGGGAAGTAGTAGATATTATAGTTAGAACAGTTTGTGTAACTAAACAAATGTTTGGTCATGTGAATATGAAGGGATTTGTTACATTTGAATAGGGTTATATTGTATTTCATGTCAGGAGAAGTAGGAGGGAGATTAGTAGTATAATCAATGTTGAAGATGTCACGTGATCTGGATTTCAAAAGGATGTGAAGAGAGTTGTCTCTGACGAAAATGGTAGAAAGATCAATGTGTTTAGCTTCATCAAGTTTTCTTTCACTAGTTGGATCTTTTTTGAAAACGCTGAATCATTACCACAACCATGTAAAGCCAATATGCCAGTCTGGGCATTCTATGGTGGTGAATGGGAACTGGATTGTCTCAAGATAACCAGAGTTTAATGAGGATGGACCCTTCATGGCTCCAGTAGAGAGAAGTGAGACAAGGTGAGAAAACAAGCCGACAAAAAACACATGAACTCAAACCAGCACCAAATCTCGAACCTCGGATCCAGCAACAGTACGCCCTAATATAAGCGATGGGTGTCTAAACTGTTCTACATTCTCTTCGCAATATATCACCTCATTAAATTGCTTAGCTTGCAAGATAACAAAAGAAGACTCAGTGAAAGAGTTAACTAAGATTTTGGGTTTGATCTTATATTTCTATTCATGAATCCACTATGAAGTAAAGATCAATTTCTAGCTTAATTGAATCTATTGATAATGTCTTAACATACATTTCAATTTTTTTTTTTTTAATACAATCTCATAATTCACATAGATCTCAAAATTTGTAGAGATATAAAATGTGTTAAAAAGAATTGCCCATTAACAATCAATAGAAAGAAGACTTAACGTAGTGGCCATGGACCTGAAAGTCATTTAACCTTTTTTTTAATCAAAACAATTGAGGATCTTTAGACTTATGCTTATTGTATATTATTATATTTTAAGTAATAGTAAAAGTCAATAAAACTGAAATCAAATCGCTATTTCTTTTTATAAATTATCCAATTTAAACTTCTTAAATACTATTTAACTTTCTCACCATTAATTTATATTCAATGGCTTACAACATGACTTTTGATACAAATTTTTTAAAAAATGTCCTGATTAAGTTGAATACTTTTAATTTGAATTAAATATTTTTTTGGTAGAGTTGATTAAGTTAAATACTTAAAAGTTAAAACATCTAATTTAATTGAAATTAGTTAACGCAAACTATTAAAAAAAGGAAAATATTTCTTTTATATATTTAATGCTTATTAAAGAAATGGTCATAGATAATTAAACATTGAAGAAAAACTTTCAAACTTTGCTAATTGGTAGTATAAGAAGTTAATCGTTTAAATATACGTATTAATCACAGGAAAACTTTTAAACTTTCATTTGGTTGACTTGCAAAACACTGTGAAAGACTTAACGAAATTGCTTGGAACAAAGATAAAAAGGTAAGATAACCATTTGAGGTAAGCAAGTCGGAGATCAAATCACCAGAAGAAATTTATGGTCAATATTGCCTATTGACTTGCCGCAGACAAACTTTGACTCTTCAAAATTTTTGATAGGAGACTTCTATGCAACTTCCTTCGTTTCCTCTGTCACAGGCATTACATCAAGCACATGGAATGTCTTGCCCCACTAATAAATGAGTATCACAGACATTACATTTTTTTAATATTTATTTTTTATATCTCTTATTTTTATAATTTTATTCTTATAAATATTTATAAAATAAAATATGTAAAAAAAAAAAGTGTAAATTTATAGATATGGAAATAGCATTTTTCCTATAACAAATATACAAAATTCAAACACCAGCTACAAGATTTTTTTTTTTTTTTTGAGTACAAGTTTTTCTTTTGGGTGGAATGGGATACGATTGTTTTAATTATATTTAGGGAAAGATTATTTCTTCACTTTTAGATGTATACTCAATTCATATACCAATGTATATTTATTATTTGTAAGGTAGAATTAAAAACAGAAAAATAAAAATAAGAAATATAAAAAAAAAATTTAAAAAAGTAGGTATAAATAAAAGATGTATATATAACGTTATCACTTGCATCTAGTCACAAACTTTGTTACCCATTTTGTCCACCATAGTCCAATGCCATTGGTGATGTGTTACACTAAAAAACAATCACAATTTTCAACTTCAAATACTAACGCCAAGTAGTATGACTTGTAACTACTCATCATAATTTTTCTTTTTTTATGTTAATACATTTAATTTTAATCCTGAATCTGACACGTCACTACGATGCATCCCTTTTGCATAGTAAGAAATCAAAAACATTTTACCAAAAAAACACCATATATGTAACAAAGCTTACGTAGAAAGCACATTAATTTCTCTAGTTAATTATATGTACGCATAAACAAGCAGTAATAGAACTACACTATAAATTTTTTTTAAAAGGATCCTATTCCTTAGAAGACTATTTATTAAGCCTATAACAACAGGATAATTAGCAATAATAGATCATGACAAAATTATTGTTCACCATTTTTTTACATTTCTTTTGGTATGTCTTTAATTCATAACATGGGAAGATTAACAGAAATTTCATGAATGCAATAAGAATATCAAAAATTAGTTGTCCTCATTCATTCTTTAAAAGCTACAGAGGTTGTTTGGGTATTCAAGCTTATCAACACCCTTTCCTTGCAAAATAACTTCAGACACAGACATGCCTCCGTGCAAGTATTAATAGAAACATCTACTAACAAACATCATAGATTAATGCCTGGCCGAAGAGCACATTAATTATCACACTAACGAGTTGAGGAGCTGGGTTGTGATCTTGGAGGAGATGACAGGAAAGGCTTTGGTGGTATTTGCAAGGTCTCTACTCTACCTTCTAACATCTCCACCACTCTCCTCATTGTTGGACGATCTACGGGATTAGTTTGTATGCACCACAAGCTTACTATCACCATCTTTCTTATTCTATCTTTGTCATTGTCAGTTGTAATGTTTCGCATGGAAAATTCTTCATTTAGCTCTAGACGCTTGTAGACCCATTGTGGAAAATATATTTCACTAGTATGATCAACTTCAACATTGATGTTTTTTCTTCCACCAACCATCTCTAAAACCATCATTCCATAACTAAAGACATCTGACTTGTAAGAAACTTCTCCAAAATTCCTATTAAATACTTCAGGAGCAATGTATCCTATAGTTCCTCTTGCACCCAGCATGGATACAATACTTTCCTTTTTAAGGCATATTTTGGCAAGTCCAAAATCTGAAATCTTAGGACAAAAATTCTCATCCAAGAGAATATTGTGAGGTTTTATATCAAAATGTAATATTCGAGTATTGCATCCTTTATGCAAATACTCTAGACCTTGAGCAACTCCAATTGCAATTTGATATAATATTTCAGTATCCAATCGGTGATTACTCTTCAAGGGATTAGTTTCATAAATGAACTTCTCTAAAGACCCATTAGGCATAAACTCATAGACCAAAGCCCTTTTTGATCCTTCAAAACAAAATCCTAAAAGAGTAACAATGTTAACATGAGAAGTCCTACTGATACTTGCCACCTCATTGATGAATTCTTCTCCATGACCTTTTGATTCATTTAAAATCTTCACTGCAACTAGACATCCATCATCTAACTTCCCTTTGAAAACTCCTCCATAACCTCCTTGGCCTAAATTTTCTTTGAAAGATTTGGTCATTTTCTTTAAGTCCGAGTAGTTATACCTTCTTACAGCAAGTGGTCCATGGCTCTTGAGAAATGCCTCAAAATCTTGATGAGCTTTAGATCTGTTCTTCCAGAATCTAGCGAGTTTAAAGCGGCAACAGTAGATTACAAAGATTAAAACTCCAACAACTCCAACTCCAACAATTGCAGAAACTGTTATTAATGAAACATGAGTTAGTTATCTTTTCTTTCTATAAAAGGCAAACCTATTATACTTTTGTCTCTCCAAATCTCATTAGAGTGGTGGATAGAATTCAAGTAGATGGTATCGGTTGTCTTTTTTGTGTGGTTGTTGTATTTCGATGTATTTATGCTTCAGTGTGTAGACATGCTGCTAAATATTTTTGACTGGGTCCTATTCCTTAGAAGAATATTAGTGAAGCGTACATGATAATAAGCAACAATAGAATTTCAAAGTTAATTTAACAAAATGTATCACCTGCTGCTGCTATTGGTATGATCGCCGACTTTTCTTCGCTGACTGAAATTTTAGATTGCGTTAGTAGACAACAAGATGAAATTCGAATGGAGTAATTCTATATGTAACTGCAGACTACTGGTATTTCTACCAAATGCTGATTTTTTACAGAATTATCTATGGTGCTAAAGAAATTACAGAATCAACATTTGAAAATTATGCCATTAGAAATTGTTCATACCCTTGCCTTAATAAAATATTCCATCGTCATGACAGATTACGGCTGTTTCATAGCACTGCACGTATTTCTGTGATAAGTTTAGTCGTATGGAGCATTTTGGAGTCAAGAATTTAAATGGGTCAGGGTCTGGAAAAGAACTTTCCACCAATTGGAAGTTGAATCTTTGAACATATTAGATATATAAGCGTGAGCTTGAATTGAAATAGAAAAAAGAAAGACTTCTCACATTGAAAGAAAATAAAACTTGTAAGATATATATATATATATATATAAAAACTCATTTAACTTGAATGTACTAAGGCTTTGAGTTGATACGACTCATTTAACCTAAATGTTTTAAGGTATTGAGTTGGTACATGGTGTCAACCGATTAGTATGTTGTATCACAAGTTTAGTGTGCAGAATACAGAGATGAAAAGGTATTATAATTGAAGACAGTGCAACTTCTTCACAACTAGGTCAATCTTTGGCCACTTTCCATAATATTTGATGGGTGATTGCCAAGAGAAGCTAAAAAATAACAGAGAAGGAGGAAACAGAGCAGACAGCACAGGTCCATCCTAAATTTCACGATTCAGCAGCTAAAGCGAATGGAGCTCAAAATGTAATAACTCTATAGTTTGACTTATCTAAGTATTTTTGGTTAACTTTTTCTTTGTTTCTTCACAGTGCACTGATTTTCTTTGCATCTTGTTACTATACCAGTTGTCTTGGAAAATTGACTTAGGATGACTCGGGAAATTGACAGGAAAGAACCTTAAACATATACATGTTTAACTCCAATCTATATATGAGCACCCTATTCTTGTAGTGGTCATAGAACAAAGCATCTTTTTTTTTGTCCCACTATTTTGTTTTATTTTATGTTTTATTATTGTTCAATAAATTATATAATAAATATGACTAAATTATTACAAATATTTTTAACTAATAGAAAGGAAAAATAAGAAATAGGATATTAAGTGTTAAATTTTACATTTTAAAACTACCACTGATACAATCCAAATTAGGTAAGGATGTTGTCACTTAGAGTAAACAAATAGGTAGGGATGTTTCCCTTTTTAAATTAATATAAATCAAATGTAAATGGTCTCTTTTATTTAGTGAAAATACGTAGACCAACTTAGTCAAGCCATGAGCTGGAAGCGTGTTTCACTTCCACTCTTCTTACATAAAAAAAGGTTAATTAAAATATTGGATTTAATTTTGTTTCAAAAAGGAAAAGAGGAGTATAACTGACCTTTCCGGCAACCTGCACCGCCAGAATAGCCATCACCGATGAAGCCTTCATTACAGCGGCAACGATAAGCAGACCTTCCGTTCATGGGGGAATGAAATTTGGTACAACTGGCATCCGAAGAACAATAGCATTCCCCTTCAAGCCACCAGGCAAGCTCAATAGTCCCAACCTCCAAGGAGGTTGACCCCGATGCCGAATTGTTGGATACATAATCCGCCGATATGGAGGACATAAGGTATCGGCACCCGCTTCTGGTGATATTAGCGTATTGCATGAAGCCTTCAGTTGTACGTTCAAAATAGCAGCTTGAATTGTCACTGTCGTAGTTGCAGTCTGGTGACTCAGATTTAATCTGCACCATGGTCGCCGGTATCATGCAGGGGTCGATCCGGCTGCTGCAATTATGTAGGAGAAGGGTGTTCCTCGTGGTGGGTGCGTATCTGTGGCCGAAGAGTTGTCGGAAGCTATCGATTGGACGATTGCATTTGGGTATGACATTGACTATCATGGCATCTTGATCTACGGATCGTACTGGGAACTCTCCTACAAGGATTGCGCCATTGCTGCAGTTGAGTTCGATTTCGCAGCCGGAGGAGAAGCCAAGAGGGTAAGGGAAGGCTTTGTCGGAGCCGCATGTTCGGTTGCATTGACTGTTGTTTACTTGGGCTGAGATTATGGGCAACACAAGTGCAATTGCAAAGACGAGCAGGGACGTCTTTGTTATCATATCAATATCAATATTAATTGTAGAAGAGTAGATAGAAAAAAGAAGAAGACGATTAACAAACAAGAAGCAAGAGATTAGGGGGTTTTGTTCCTTTAAGAAAAAGGAGAATTGCTTGGCATAATTGCAGCTCTTTTCTTTGGGTCATAGATTTGTCATCAATTGAGGAAAATGAGAGTTTTTTAATAATAGTTTAAGATAAGTTTAATAAAGTATAAAAGTGTTAAAAGCATTATATCTATTAATTTAAATATTAGAAGACAAGTTTGATCTTAGAATATAAAAATATAAAAATTTTATATTTATTAATTCAAACATTAAGAGATGAGTTTGATCTAAAATATAAAAATACTAAAACCTTATATTTAAAATTGTACCACCGCATCTAATTACTATGTCAATAACAATCACTTGATGTTTGATGGTTTGACTTTAAAACATATATATATATATATATATATATATATATATATATATATATATATATATATATATATATATATATATATATATATATATATATATATATATATTTAATTTTCTGAGTTGAAATTAGGACGTATAGAACTTTGGTAAAAGACTAGACTACGACATTTTAGAAAACAAACTATTAAAAAAATATTTCCATCATTATTTATACACTATAGTGTACACCCTTGTTAATTAGTTATAAAAGTAAAATTATAAACAGAGATATAAAAAAAAGAGATATATTGTCCTTTCTAGAATATTAGTAGTCTAGATACATCATTAAAACATTCACGAACTCATTGTGATTAATCAAAACCTTATATTTAAAATTGTACCACCGCATCTAATTACTATGTCAATAACAATCACTTGATGTTTGATGGTTTGACTTTAATATATATATATATATATATATATATATATAAAATTTAATTTTTTGAGTTGAAATTAGGACGTATAGAACTTTGGTAAAAGACTAGACTACGACATTTTAGAAAACAAACTATTAACAAAATATTTCCATCATTATTTATACACTATAGTGTACACCTTTGTTAATTAGTTATAAAAGTAAAATTATAAATAGAGATAAAAAAAAAAAAAAAAAATGAGATATATTGTCCTTTCTAGAATATTAGTAGTCTAGATACATCATTAAAACATTCACGAACTCATTGTGATTAATCAAAACAATCACCATTATATCAATAGAATTCTAAATCTACAAGAATAGTCTTTTGCATCATCCCGTAGTCATGCCTGCCTAGTATCATTCATAAAGGGATAATTCGATAGATGGTCATCTTTCTTGATGCTCTATAAATGCACCTAATGGGTTTTCCTTCAACCCAATGGACACTTTTCATGGCCCTGTCCAGTGGGGAGAAGTGACAAGGTGAGGAAACAAGACGATGCGAAATACCTAAACTCAAACCATCCCCAAAACTTGATAGACTCCAACAAGAATATTCCCTCATATAGCGAGGGGTGTTTAAAACTGTTCTACAATCTCTTCATAATATACTAACTCGTTAAATTGCTTGGCTCGCAAGTTGACTTGAAAAAGAACAAAGGAAGACTTAGTGAATGAGATATCGAAGACTTTGAGTTTGATCTTATATTCTTGTTCATGAATGTGCCAAGAAGTAAAGACCAATTTTCAACCTAATTGCACCTATTGACACGGCAATGTCTCAACACACATTCCATTTTTTTATAACACACCCCGTGATCCACACAAATCTCAAGCATGGATCTCAAGATCCGTCAAGGCATAGGGTGTGTTAAAAGAATTGGCCATTGACAATCAATAGAAAGAAGACTTAACGTAGTGGCCATGGACCTCTAAGCTTGTTTCATCACTTTCACTCTTCGTCTGTTTCTTCCAATAACATGGTAAGATAACATAATAACAGTGAACATCCCAAATGCAAAAGTAAAAATTGAAAACTTATGATACAAATTATTTACAGGAACTGAGTAAAGATATGATGCTATGCACTACAGATAAAAGAACATCTCGAATTATGTGGCATATGAAGCAATACAAGAACTATACAAAGAATCTACCCGACGCTGTTCTAAGCATCAAGCATAAGAAATTATTTTCCATTGGCATTGCTGATGCCCCAAAACCCAGTCCAGGCTCACCCTCACTTTTTGCTAATTGCTACTCAAATTCAATGCTAAACTTACAATAATTCGTGCACATTACATATACATCTGTTGTTCTGTTATGCTACTTCACAGTGAGATTCAAACAATTACTTCACCTATAAAAATTGTGATTGCTGCAAAAATAAAATAAATAATGGCATAAAGAATAGGAAGATTAATATACTTGAGAAGAAGCTATGACACTTTAACTCCACTAGGACGTTTTCCTTCCATAGCATCCTTCTTGTCCCGACAATCAGCACAGAGAAAAGGCCCTTGCCAGGGCTTCGCGCTGGTGGAGAAGATGGAACCAGCATGAACTGAGATGCCCTCACTTGGAGCAAGATCTACTTGGCATACCGCACACACGAAAAGCCCAGATGTTGATTGCCCCGTGTTCTCATCATTTCCTAGTCTGTACAGTGTTCCAAGTATTAGTGTTTTTTTAATAAAACGAAGAAAGAAAAGGTAAAGCAAGATATTCCAGAAGTAATAGTTCTGAAGCACTTGTCATGGAACTTGTCCTCAATGTATGGTCTATACTTGCAAGCCAATATATAAAAAGTAAAACTGAATGATCCCTAAGAGATGTAATATCCAATAGATATTATTCTATCTTTTCCCCATAATCCATAATACACTTTCTCGGACTCAAATTTAGTTTTAACAATCTATTGGATCCACCAAGCAAATTAATTGTCTTTATCTATGGGCAAAAATGAGAAGCGAATAAAACTTTGCATACAAAAAGAGAGAGATTACCTTTCAGCAAGCATTGCAGATCCTTCTTCAAACAGTTCCTCCACTATATCTACAGCTGAAAGCTTCTTTGACAATTTACTGGCAGAATCACGGGACTTCTTCCTGAACAGCAGAGCTCTCAATTTGTTATGCTTTTTGGGGGGAGGTGGTGGCAGCGGCAATACATTATCTGGAGGAATTATGTCAACTACTATGCAAGTTGTATCATCTTTCAAGCCCCTTGTCCTCAAAGCTTCCTGAATATCAGAGCGAATGAGTTGAGCTAAGAACATATGTGTGTGTGTATATATATATATATATAGAAAACAAATATCAAATATGTTCTGAACATAGCTCTCATCAAATCACTAGACAGAATGTGTGTTGATTTGACCAGGGCAGACAGCACTATGATGTGCATATTACCTTCACAACCTGCTTGGCAGCAAGTTCAGCAGGCAAACCCCGACAAGATTTAGCAGCCATTTCTGAGGATAGAGCATCCCAGATGCCATCAGAGGCAATTACAAGCCTCCCGCCTGCTTTTGATAGCTGTAATACATGAAGAATGTCAGGTTTCAAGTTGCAGATAGACCCAGATATAGAAATTATAATCAAATTTGCAACGTAGAATAATTTATCTGGAAACCAAGTATACCTTCACTTGTTTGACATATGGTATCGGTACAATAAACTCCCCGACATCCATGTCTCCTATTGACCGAGAAAGGCATAGACCACCTGGCCAACATCGGAGGGGACCAATCTGCAATGATGCAAAACAATCTAACTTTAAAATGAAAATAGAAGGATGATAAAAATGGTAAGTACTTAAATTGTAAGCTGAGAAGAAAAATAGAAAAGCACGTTATTTCTTCCATTCCTTTTTCCCTCTTGAATGGTACTATGAAATCATGCACTCACCTCAGCACCACCAACAACGCTAAGCCTCCCAACCTCACCTCCACTGGCAGTAACACGTTCCCTCCTGCAGCGTGCAACTGTTTACTAAGTGTTTACGGCAAAAGGTAACCAATAAGGTCATAAAGAAAGAAACATACTCTTCAATATTTTCTTCAAGCCTGTGATCAACAGTTAAAGTTGTGACAGCACCACCCTGAGTGTCTAGAATGCAACGGGAATCTCCAACAGATGCAACTGTTACTGTCCATCTATCAACTATAACAAACGTAGCAGTGGTTCCAGAAGTTTCACCTAGAGAAACCAAATAAGGACAAGTAATCTTAGTCCATAAAAATGATAAGTTAAAACAGAAAACAGAAAGGAAGTTCAGAAATGAACGCCAAATTCCACACCTCTGCTCTGGAATTCCTTGTCAGCCTTCACAAACCCAGCAACCAATGCCCGAGGTAATGCGTGAAGCCATTCATCTCGTCCAAGTCCTCGAGGAATAGCACTCAAGACATGATTTAACAAATGCTCCCTGGAGTAAATGGCTGCAGCATTTCCATTGTGTCCATCAAAGATCTGAAAACAGGAGAGGGAAAAAAAAGTGACAATCTCATTGATGAGGCGCTTCTATCCAAAGAACATTCAGTTTAGCAAATCATTCACAAATACTGCCTCAAATTTTTCTGCTTCACTCAGGACTTGAAGGAACAATGGAGATATCAATTAAAATATGAAGTGGAAGTCAGCAATCTTTCAACTAGCAGTTATGTGGTTCAAGAGATATAAATATAATCTGAGACAGAAATGGTGGAAAGTACCGCAAATACAGAAAAAGTTGATGAAGAATTCCCAGGCACTCGCTGACAATCTGTCTTAATTAGATAGTAATCTTCCCCTTTCCTAGACTGAGCAGCATATCCATGCCTCACAGTGGGCTTCTCCATTTTCTCACTCTTCATCTCTCTGCTTATCAACGCAGCAAGAGGCACAAGCTCATGATGACGACGCCTCCCTTCGCCGGAGGCCATATCTATCTCACCAATATCTTCCTCTCAGACCCAATAAGGTAAATTCACTATGCCCTCTTTCTCACAAGCATATCACAACTCCAAACATTGACTATCACAACAGACTATGATCCAATTAACAGAAAAACACAGAATTCAAACTCGCTTGAAACCAGCTTCATCCAGTTTGATCTGCATTCATCACAAAACGACCTTGTCAAGCTAGGATCTAACAATTGCCAACTGATATCTAGCAACAGCCAGAGAGAACTCCAAACTGCAAATGCAATTTTTCACAATGCATATACATTATTCGGATACATAATGCTTGGACTGCTATTTGTATCACCCAACTTGGCCTCTACGGAAAGTTATCAAACGTTATCTTCAACATTCCAACAGTAGCCTTAATTTTTTAAAAAGTAAGAAACTTCAAGCTTGGTTCACGGTTGTTTTCTCAGCAGCCAAACAGAACAAAAATTCTGAGCAGAAGAAACAAAGTAGCTGAAATTACCCGCGAGAATGTCTGGGTGCTCTGTCCAGATGCAGATCTGACTGCCACACTAAGCAAACACACAAAGGAGAAAAGAAGACATCAACACGGAGACGAAACGCGTTTTGATGACGAATTATGAACTGTAAAACCCATTAATCTAAACCCAAATTCTAGAGAGAGAAAGAAAGATTACACACTTGAGAAATTTAAAAAAAGATTAAATTTTTAAGAGCCGAGCTTGGTGAGCTTCAGAACAATTTCCTCCTCCACCAAACACTCGAACAAAGATTTTTTATTCATATATTCTATTTCTGACCAGAAATGAAAACCCATAAAGCAAATGCCGTGGGGAATTGGTATCAGCTAGCATTCATACATTAAGAAAAGCAAGGACAGAAAGTGGCTTCGCTGACTATAAAGTCTTCCGTCCAAAATGCACATTCAGGTTCTGTTAAAAGTCGGTTTCCTTAACCCCTTTCCTTTCCCCCAGGGAAAAGGCCAACCCAATTTTCCTTTCCCGGAAAATTTACAGAGAGCAAAGCACTGACAAACAGAAAATTAAATAGTTGAGTGCGAAAGCAAGTTGGATTACCTAACAGAAAACAGGAGATCATTTTTTTTCCGTCAAAAACAATGAGAATATATCAGTTCGTTATCAGATAGATACAAACAAGAGAAACGAAGAGAAATGCCAAGTAAACTCTTTTTTTTTTTATATACACTAGCCTTACAATACAAGCATATTGTACCTATTAAAATAAATTTATTTTGAGGTTTTATAAAATTTTATGGAATCTAGTGATCTAGAGAAGAAACAAAAAAAATACATCAATTAGTTAAGCCAGGTTCATATGATATTAAGGATTAAAATCAGGGCTAACACCTAAAATTTTATATTAGTTCACTGTATTAAATATTAATAGTTTATACTGAAATATCAAATATATTTATATTTCATCTCTTCTTATGTTGGGTCTATCTTCCATCCAAATATCACTTTAATTAAAAAAAAAAATGGAATGTTAATTTTTTCCCATCAATTTATATTTTCAGTTAAAATATCTATATCTAACTATTTGATATAAAATAATAAAAAGACTAATTATCTCAATTAATTTTGGTGAGGCTCATAAGTATAACATAAATTTAGCTTAAACCAACAAAGTTGATAAAAAGTTTTTCTTCTGTTACGAAAATTGATAAAAAGTTTTGTTAAGCAGTTATACTCTTTTGTGCATTAAAAATAGCATGACTTTTGCTTAGTTTTTTATTCTTTAGTTTATTTATTTATTTTGATGGTTTCTTCAGCTTAATTTTCAAAAGGACTGTTTTTGAGTTTTATAAATGTGACATAAATGATAAGTCGCATCTTAGCTATTAAATTTTTTATTTATTTTTTTAGCACCTAAAAGAAATTACAGCCTAAAAGATCGTGCAATTTGAGCGACACGTGTTCGGGGTTGCATGTGTTTCTGTGATGGCAATGATGTGGACAGAGGTGCGCTGCAGCTTTGCTCCGCCGAGGCGGGTGGGCCATGGTTTACTTTCACTGCTGATTGGGGACCGGCTGGGTTCGGTTTTTTTGGGTTATTGGGTCGCGCTGTTTGGACCACTCCATCTCCATGAATAATGTTTTCCTGGTAAGTTCAAGGGTTATATTTTTTTCTTATCATTATTGTTAACATGATTAATAATGTTTTTAACGATATTTCCTTTAACTATAAGAACTATGGAATTAATATTAGAGATTAATTATATTCAAATCATAATTTGTGTTACAAAAATAAAAAAAGACATAAATTTCATGTTTTGTTCGAATAATGGAATTACATTTACAATCTTACAATCAGAAGAATTATATACATTTGAGGGGAGTAGGAAAAGTAAAACTCTGGAAGCCATAAAACACGAAAGAAATTAATTACATTATAAATTACTGCTTAATTAATTAATATTAAGAAGCATGTGGTTGTATGAGTATAATTAACATTGTTATATTATATAGGATAGCCCAGTGCATGCTAGCTGATTAAAAAAAATATAATTATACAGGTATCCAATGCTTCTTGCCTATTAATTAATGCTTGATTAGGCTACTTGAACCAAATATTTAAAGGAATTATTTCTCTTTGTAAGATATGTATTTACATTATTAAGTATTTATGAAGTGTGAACCGTAAATTAATTAATATTTAATATGATATTAATATATAATTTTTTTTAAAATTATCAATTTAAAACTTAAATTATTAAATAAAAATTTATGAACATTTTTAAAAAAAACTTAAACTATGAATAAATCGATTGATCTCATGAATAATTTTATATAGAAACATATACAAAATTAAAACCAATTAAAAAAAAAAAAAAACAAACTGCTTAACAGTGATCATAAGATACTAACACTCGCACAAGTGCTAGAACTGGAAAAAGGGGGAAAAGAAATGATGATAAGATTTTTTATTGATGAAAAATAAACTAAGGCTGCAATCCATTCATTAATTGTGGCAAGTCGGAAAACTGTATCTTCCAATGAGGACAAAAGCATGAAAAATCCTATAGTCAGATTAAGCAATCTACTATTATTCCAGTTTGAAAAGATTAGAAAGATGCAGTGAGAATAATATGATTATAACAAATGCCTAGGGTTGTAATAATTATCTTTCCTTTGTTTGTTTCTGTACTTTTCCATTCATCCAAACAAAAGCCAGAGATTAGGGTATGGAGCGCTAGGGTTCAACTTTCACAGGTTTTGTTGCAAAGACAGAGTAGCTAGGTAGAGCTGCAGTTGGCACACCTTTAAATAAAAAATTAATTATGATATTTAACCAGCTCGCTAAGATGAAGATAAGCATCCCCCTTAGGAACTGGCATTGAATTGCGTATAACCACTAAATTATCTAGAATCTCATGTATATCTGTAAAGATATATATGCACATGGTTTTGACACATAGTGGCCATTTTTTTCTTTTAAAAATTCAACTATCATTTGAGATTATATTAAGCATTATATTAAATATAAATGAATTTAATTTAATTATATAAAATTAAAAAAATTATTACATTTTAACGTGATTATATTCACATATACAAAATATTTAATTAAAGTGATTTTATACACACTTAGTGTGTGGGGCATCTTCATTACAAAGATAGAACCATATTAATTATATTAATAAATTAGAAAAAAAAAAAAAGAAAAAAAGAGTTTAATCTTGATGAAGCACTTGGCAATTTCTAAACCTAGTTAGCCGGGTTTGGGTTATAATGTTAGGGAAGAAATCATATAAAGAAGTTTTAATGGTTAGAAAGAGGCTTAGAAAATGGTTGCATGCAAGTGTAGCTGCCATCGAGAAATTGTTTCAATGATGAAGTGTGTTGCCCTTTATTATTTTTGTGGCGGCATAACCTAATTTAATTGAAGGAGTAATATAAGTACAGAGATGATCCAGAAATCAAATTAACAAGGTGGAAGAAAGGTTAGAATGAAATAAGGGATCAAGTTCAACGCTCAAAAAAATTTACAACAATTAATTTTTTTTTTAAATTTTACTCGTAAATATTAAAAACTTTGGAAAAGAGAGTCAAGCCCCATACTTGCACACTAAATCCGTCCTTCATTGTATACTTGTTTTAATAAATGGTTGAGTAGTGAGATGTTTCGATCAACCATATAGGCCAAAGTGTAACAATACAATACTCATCAAAAATTTATATTTTTATGATAATTTTAACTCTAGATTAGAACATAACCTTAGAACTATTTTAATATCACCCAGTTATAAATCATTACTATTTATTTATTCATTTCTGAAAATATCTGAGTTGGTGGATATACATGAGCTGAGCTAGTCGCCCATGAGAGTAATCCATGTTAGCCATTTGCAGTCTGGTGGGGCAAAGACTTATATATGTGGTTGATATGAGTCTTGCATTGGTAGATGACAGTGAAACAAGCATTAAATAAGTATGTGCGTTTGTGGACAGATATAATGAATCGAAGAATTCGGATTAAGAGTAGTAGTTGGGAGGAAAGGCAAGTGACTTTGGTGAGTTCTATGCAACTTTTGATAGTGACTTCACAGTTGTATGGTTTTCCAAAACAGCAAGTTGGGCAAACTCATCAACCCCACTCCCATGCATTGTGTTGTAGGAAAATGAATCACATGTAAATGATTTAATTATAGTCAATTGTATAGCTTGATGATAGTCGTTGAATTGATTATTAATATGATACTATAGTTTAATCAAACAGTTATTTATTATATCATATAATAGACTGTAAATACAATTACCTGTATGTGATCTAAATACTGAGCTAGCTAGCATCTTGTATAACACTTTTGTTAATTTTAAGCAACTTGAATATTATTCGATGAATCCCTTTAATTTAAATTCTTCCTCTCAGACATGTGTGGGTGTGATCCAATTTCTGGGAATTTTCCATTATTGTGTTTTGCCATGTGTGATAGGCTAATATAGGAGAAGTGAAATTCTCTGAATTTTATATGCGAACCACATGTTTCTCAGATGCAAGAAATTTTATTTCCTTTGCTTTAGAATAGAGAAATTCTCCAAATTCTATACTAGAATGAAGAACCATACAGAAGCTACAATAAAATTTTGTATTGCTTCTTTAATTTAGTGAGGGTAATCAATTGTTTCCTTTTGTTTTGCAAGTTTGAGATATAATAACTTTTTCTTCTTTAGTTTATAAGATTAATAAAAAAAAACTAATAAACTTCTCTTAATAAAGGTTGTTACAAAATTTAGAAATAAAAAACTTTAATGTAAAATATTGTAGCTTTTACTCTTATTTAAATGGACGTGGTCCAACCCCCATATCTATGCTGAGTTTAACTGGGTTGAGGACATGTGATTTTATTCAGAAATCTCCTACTTTAATTTCTAGTAGGGAAAAAGAAAGAAAGAAAGAAAATTTGTTTCTTTGTTAAAAAACCAAACATTGACATAATCGAGTGGTGTCCCCTCAACATGAAATGATTTTGCGCAGGATTGAAAGGTGCTTGTCATATATAAAAGAAAGTGATAGAGATAGTAATTTTTCAAAAGAATATAGTTGTGATTATTAATCATCAGTGCCAACAACTAATTTCTTGGGCTAAATATCATTCTTCAAAATGAAATGGGTATTTGCTTCTAAGGAGCAAATAGAATAAATACTATGATTATATTTAGAAGGTGATTAATTGAAAGTATACAATATATTCATAAAAAAAAGTTTGAAATTAAGTATGTAACCTTTTTTTTTCATAACTTATATTTAAGTATTCTAACATCCCCGAATGTAAAATTAATTTTTATTTTAAAAAATAATAACTAATATTTTAAAGTTAAAATGTTTTGAAATTCAATTTATTAACATTAAATTAACAACTTATTAATAAACATGCAATCTTTTTAACTTCTAAATACTAACGATACCTATTAGAAATCACATTTAATAATGTTTCCCTATTTCTTCTGTCACAAGGAGAGGCATTTGCACATTCATGATTTGAATGAGAAGAGATCTAACTTTACCTTGTTGAAGACTTAAAATTGTTAAACAAGATCCAATGCGTAAGATCAACATTGAAATCCCACCAATAATTTGAAGTTATAGATAGAAAAGCATGTGGTGAATGTCAACTTTCTTTTTTCCCAACAATCTAACATCACACCAGAGGTAGCTGAGTGGTCAAACATACAGTACGAGTCATTGTACAAAATTGGAAGATGTGCACATTCTCCAACTTGCATGTATAGCTAACAGTTAACAAACAGAGACAAGTATCAAAGATTTCTGCAGATCCCGAGTTAGGTGCCTTGGATCAATCTTCTGCAGATTGGTTTTATCCCTCCCATGCTTTCAACACAGGCAGAAGTTCCTTGGCAGGGGTTAAGTGAACAACAGCCTGGGAGCATGGGCCTTTCTTGGTCCTGTGTGAGAATTTAGTTTGCTACAAGTGCAGGGGACAAACAACCACCAATACTATGATAGTGTATAATAATAATCAAGTGAGTTAGTGAATCAAATAAATGAGATTAGTTTAGTCGTTATTTTTTAAAAAAAGTTTACGAACTTTTTTATTTATGTTCAAATTACTTTCAAGAATGGAGCTAAGCACTAAGTATTAGGGGCAATCGCCCTTGAGAAAAAAAAAATTCTTAATATTTATTATTTATCTTATTTATTCACTTCTTTATAAATACTGATACACTTATATATTTTATATATTTGTTTTTTTCTAAATTCATATACACTTTTTCTTACTTTTATTAAATTCCATCTTTTACCTAATTTTTTTGATTTCGTCCCTAAGTTAGAAATTTTTACATATATTTTCTCTTCTTTTATCTTTGACAAAAATAAAATAAAATAGTGAGCTAGCAATTCCACTAAAAGCGCTTCATGCATGGTACTGAACCCCTGATACCTGCTCAATGTGCTATCGTATCTTAATCGGAATCTGCAACCAAGTCAGATTATTATATATACAGGTATAAATTTCTTCCATGACTTGGAAATAATGATATCATATTTTTGACCTAAAGGATTGACGCCAATAGTTTCTGTAAACTTGAATGCAGAAACATGAGAGAAAATCCTCTATCATACTTCACGTCATAAATCATAGGATTAAGAATCAAAAGTCAGAAAGAGAATTTTATCTTTTAACCAGCTCACTTCATATTAGAAGACTAGTTATTTACCAACTTATCAATTGCCCTACTATTTATGTACACAAGTTAAGAGCTTTTTGGCATTTATTATTATTATTATTAAAATGCTCAAGTAGTTTTATGAAAGTAAAGTTAAAATGTACCACAAAACATGTAAATTAGTAATAAATTTTTTTAATTTGACTAAAAATTTTAAATTAATTGATATCTAATATAACAATAAAAACAGATGATTTTAAAAACAACAACTAAAAAAAATAAATAAATAAAACGGTTACCAACCCCAGTATTTTCTCCGCTGTTTGCAGATCATCTACCCAATACTCAACTTAGTATAAAATGGAAACAAAAAAGTAATAGGAACCCTAGATCTCGTTTGATCTAATGCACACAATTATATCAATCGGTACATGTTCCATGCCAAGAGTTGTCTATGCATCTACGTAATAGAACTTTTCTCGTGGTTTTCAGCATTTAAGATTTGAAAGGACTTCCTCTACCAAAATAACTCAAAGTCCTCACATCTTTACCCTTTTAAGGACTAGTCTGTTTCCGTTATAAGATCCTCTTTCTATATCCGTGTAAGTGTTTGCAACATTTATGCGATCATGCACATGCAATGCTATCCTGGAACACATATTACTGTTTACTCTTTACTATTATTACATGCAAGACAATGAATGAGAGAGGGCGTCCTTAAATGGCATACTGAATTGATTGAACCAACTTCTTGGAGACACAAACTATGTCATCACATTCACTGTAAGCTCTTAGTGGCCAAGAAATACTTGCTTCCAAAGTTACTTTTTTGGTACATTTAAGGAGATTTGTGCATTCTAAGATGAAAATATAGCAAACATATTGAAAGATAAAGAACATGTATATACGCAAAAAGAATCCCAGATCAGATAGTGGAAAGATATTTAATTTGCAGTGTCGTGTCTATGCTTCCATAGTCAATTTTGGAGGTAACAAGTTTTATCCCAGGGTATTTTTCTGTCATAATCTCTTTAAATATAGAGAATTCCTTTTATCTAAATCATGATAGGCTATTATTTTTGTTTGGTGGGGTAAAAACAAGTTTAATGTGAGTGAAGACTTGGGGGTGAGTATCAGATGGGTTTTCACCCTCACCAAACCAACCAACCCAAACCAAAAGCACCAAAATCATCAATCAAAATGGATTGATCAAAACTCCTAAACCAACAATTCAATTTCTGTTGGTTACTCATTTGATTTGTGAAAATAGGAAGAAAAGAATGAAGTATAGCTTAAAATTGAAAATGTCCTCTAATTATTCGGTCACTTTTAATTTCCTTTAAACCAAAATCAACTAACAAAGACCCGAAAATATCTTATTCACCAATTTTAATAGGTCTAATCGCTTCTAACCGACTAAATTATTCATTTGTGTCTAGTTCAGTGGATTTCAATTGTTTTTTAATTTTTATTCAATCTTAAAAAGACTACTCCATTTCAAGACTTAGATATAACATAGATTTCACAATGATAGTTATATGGATTACCTATCAAAAGAATTCTTGCAATAAAATTTGAAATTAAACCTTACAAGTGAATTAATCCATATACTCCAAGTTATACCCAATTTACAATAAATTTTTCCTTGTGATTTCATGTCTCTCTTGTCCATTGGTTTGGTGTGGTTGCTTCCCACTCTTCAACGACTTGTATCATAAGATCCTAACTGTAAGTTTAAAAACTTACTTGCTTTTAAACATCTTGTGGTACCCACGTTCTAAGTGTATGTTAGTTGTTAAGCTAATAAACTGAGACACAAAATAAGTATTGTTTAATCTATAATGATATTGTAATTCAATAAAGTAGGCAAAAATCTTCCTCTTTTCTAAAGTTGCTTTCCTGTCATTTCGACGAGGCTTTTTATAGCTTTAATTATAAAAAAAAAGTTGTACTGTAAGTACTGTAGTGTAGTGGGGACCTTTTAATAATTAAATTAATTAAATCAAATTGCAATGAAATTGTAATATAATTGTAGTTTTCATCCAACATTTAAAATGTTACTATTATATTATAATGAGTACAATATATCTAAATTCGAGCTAACTGCTATATTTTTAGCTATGCTTTGTAGGCATCTCATCCCTCAAAATAATGTCATTTTACCTAATATGCATGCCCATGAGAATGATATATATGATACAATTTTTAAAAAATCATCTACTATCTAACATTATATTAGATATTTATATATATTAATTTGTATTCAAGCTGAATAAACGATGAAAAATTAATTTTACAAAGGTGAGTATTAAATTATTTTTTCTTAAAATAAGTTATTCTATTGAATATGTTGAGCTAAAAATTATTCAATGATTTTACCATCATTATAAAAAAAAATAAAAAATGAAGTTATTTAGTATGCATTAAACATGTTCTCTATAAGAAAATTTATATGCTTTCTCCTTTTATAAACTTTTTTTTTTTCTCTTCTTTTTTATTTTGTATTTTTAGTTAAAAACTTTTGAAAGCGGTTTTCTGGTAGAGATGAAGCCTTATAGCCTCTGAAGCACCGAGGGTGGGCTCGGGTCCCAATAGTCCATGGTCCACGGATGAGAACTCAGCATGCCCTTCGGTTTTGGTTATTACTGGGCTTGGGCCTAAATTCAGAACCAAAATTTCTTTTGACACATCCCATATTGAAAAATAAATTACATTCCGGAAAATTGAAGTTGCGGAACATATATAAGATGTGTGAAAAAAAGAAAAGAAAAGAGATGCACAAAAAGAAATTACCAAAGGATTTTCAATGTAGCCCATAAAAGGAATACAAAATATACTTGAATAATTGAATTTATAGACTCATTGTCCCCTTTTCTATTGGGAATAACGTTTTTTATGTACTAAGGACATGGTAAACACACGAGACTTTCCTTGTGCATTATTTGCTTCAAATAAAATTTTTAAAAAATTGAATGTAATTACTATTTCATAATTTATATTTTGACTGACAATCAAGGTTTGAATTGAGAAAATAATTTAATATTATTTTATAATTTTTTAATTAAAATTAAACAAAGTATAATATGAAGTGGGAGAGAAAAGATTTCAAAGACTACCCAAATCTTTTCCTATATTGTCTATCAAAAAATGAACATACCAACATTTGAATCAAAAAGATTCAATGCCTTGACGAATGGTCGTAATCTAATTTCTTATAGTCATTGTGAAAATGTTTGATGGCAATGATTATTCTTCTTCATCAATGGTGATCATATATGATGATGGTGGTCATTGACTATGGATGTTTGATTACATTTTGTAACCTCCAATGTTTCAACGCGAGATTATTTGGCTATTGCTTTTTATGATTCTTGGGAAGCACTAAAGACCACGAAAAAAAGTGTCACATTTTTATTAAAAAAATTATGTAAGTTAGATAAATCTAATTTTGTTTATAATAGATTTCACAATAGTTATTATAACTGTCGAACAGGACACTACATTAATGGATAATAATAATTATAATATAATTGATTATAAAAAATTTAAATTTAAAATTAAATTTCAAGACCCATTAACATTAACTGGATAATATAGAACTTAACTTTGGCACAAAAGAATTACATTTATTATCAAAGATAGTCGAATAACTATTGGCCATGAAATACATGAATGACCATTATTTATTAAGAACTATAACTAAATACATGTGCTATCTTAGACAATTTTGATACTCCATTTTGTTGTTTTTATAAAGCATATTCAATCAAATTATTACATAACTAATATGAATGAATGAACTTAGTTTTTTTTTTTTTTTTTAAATATAACATTCTATTTTCACCTTCATTTTATTATTTCTCATAAATGAAGAAAAAAATAGAGATGGTTTAACTATTTATTAAAAAAAATATTAGAAAATGATAAATGAATTATAAAATTTATTATGGTAGAAAGTATTTCACATTCCTTTTACAAATATTCTACAAAATGGTGCAAATTATGGAAATTCCGGAAGGGAACACGGGAAGGTTAAGAAAAACACTGAACAGGAAGGTTCGCTCAACAGAAGGTAAAACTAGCTTAGAGCTTGAACTAACCAAAAAGTTCCCAACTTTAGGCATCAAGTGCTTCGAAAGACGAAGACCCAGAACAGAAGAAAAACTAGAAATGGTGAACAAGAGCAATTTCGCCTTGTCTTTCAACTCCAAGACCATCCATTGACTTTGCAATTTTCCATTGTAAGGAGTGTGTGGTACGGCCATGTCGCTTTTGACCAAGTTACTGCTTAAACCCCTTCGCACAAGGTAAGCCCAAGACCAAGACCCATTTTTTCTTCTATATTCTGTTCAAACAGTTGGTGGAGGAAGGTATATAAGTAGCAAGCTCATGAAGATCTGCCACCAGAATTCGCTCTCTTTGTTCTATAACCTGTAAGAAATTGCCTTCGATTCGCTGATTTGGAGGAATTGCTGTAAAAGGGTATTGCTAATATGAGCAGTAATGACCAATCTTCCGGTGGTAGTCACGATGTCAGAGAGTTAATCCGCAACGCCGGTGCTGGTGCAGCTGCTGGTTAGCTTTTCTCCTTTTAGCCCTTTGCCAATTTTGGTTTCAGTTTTATCTCGTTCTTATCAAATTCTAATTTTGGTTCCCATTTCTGGCGGCTTGTTTGTTTTTTGAATTAGAGTGACCGGTATATGTTTGCTAGAATATTTTTTCAGTTTTGTTAACTTACTTCTATTGGAGGACAAGAGTATTCACTGGCTTGCACTGCAGGGGCAATGGCGGCTACCTTTGTTTGCCCGTTGGATGTGATCAAGACAAGACTACAAGTTCATGGCCTTCCTAATGGGAAGAAAGGTAATCAGAGCTGACTTTCTTGTTTAATACTTATTACCTTGTAGAAATAGTGGTGCTCTTCCTTGGTTTGATTTTATCTATTGAGATCGAGATATAATATTGGAAGAAAGATGGCTGAGCATAACCGGTAAAGCTATTCATTAACTTTTTACATTTTTGAATTCAATTGTAATTTCCAAAACTTCTTTTAAAAAGATGGAGCTTTGATTTTGATGGTTCATCTAAAAGTACTGGTAAGCGAGTTGGTCAATCCTCCTTTGCCAGGGCATACCCCACAACAAAAAGAACCAAAAAAAAAAAAGTAAATCAGATACACTTGCAGATTTGCTACTTTATCTTCTTGCTAGTAACAAACAGCTTAGAACCAGTTTTGGGAGATTATGTTTGCTTGAATTGCTAGTTAATATTACAATTTCACTGTTAAGATGGCAATTTTGTGGAGAAATGCTTCTTCTGTTTGGAGAAGTAAGTTTCCATCATCAACTCTAGGCTGAAGCTTCTATGGTGCATAGTTGATTCTGGGTCATGTCAATTTTATGAGAACATTCAAAAGTATATCTTGAGAGTACCGTTCCAAATTAATAAATTCCGTTATGCATTTTTAAAGTGATTCTTTCTCAAGCCTAACTTTTGCTACTCTCATAGGCAGTGTCATCATCACGAGCTTGCAGCATATAATAAGGACAGAAGGTATTAGGGGAATGTACCGTGGCCTTACACCAACAATAATAGCATTACTTCCAAACTGGGCAGTGAGTTTCTCTTCCTTCCTGTTGTCTTTCTACCACGATCTTCATTCATGCTTTGATTAACTATCATTGTGGAAAAAAGCGAATGTTTCTGGATCTTTGTTCAAGATGTGCTTCTGATTCCTTTCTACATGAACTTTTTTCTTCTCTTTTTCCCCATCTCATCATATGTTGGTCTTTTGGTATTTTTGTGATTCCCATTTTATTAAGTAGCACATTACTGAGGTTGGAAGACAAATATCTCGGTTATAATTGAGGAATAAAATATTTCTTATATTAGAAGACAAATAATCTTGGTTATATGATTTACTCATATGTTTTTAACTGTTGATCTTCATATCTTTCCAAGTGACAGATTTTAATTTATGTTTAGGTATACTTCACAGTTTATGAGCAGATCAAAGGCCTGCTTCGATCACATGGTGAGCATTTAATTCAGTCAATGTTGTGTACAGAATACATGTATTCTCTTCTGTGTTCTTAGAAGTATGACAATACTCTACTACAATTTTTTCACTTTTGGTTGCTTCTGAGCCAGACTGAATTTTGCTAGGTTTAATTGATTTTTTGTAACACTCTTCATGGATAATATTGTCGCAGATGGTTGCGACCAACTCACAACTGGTAGAAATATGATAGCTGCTGCCAGTGCTGGGGCAGCCACAGCAATGTCAACAAATCCATTGTGGGTTGTGAAGACCAGACTCCAAGTATGTTGGTGATTATCCTTTTCCTGTTTTCGTGGATATAGTTGTCAATGTTGTTTTGTAAAATTTGATTTGATTTATTTTAATTTTCTTAACTCCTTTAAATTTATAAGAAGTAGAAGCCAGTGATAACTTCTTATTCCTCACTTGTTTGCCTGCCCAGTACATAACTGTTCTCAATACTTTATGCATGTTTATACATTCTCCATCTTTTATGTATCAATGTATCTTCAGTTACTCGGCTGTACCCTGATGTATGTGCTTTGTAAACTGATGAGTTAGATTCCTTATAGTATCATGTCATAAATGGTTCATTTTATTTTTTATTATGGTCATTAATTCATTTATTTTTCTTATACTCTTTAGACACAGGGAATGAGAATTAATGTTGTTCCTTACAAAAGCATTCTTTCTGCTTTGACAAGGATTACACGTGAGGAAGGCTTGCGAGGATTATATAGGTTTGTTTCTTAGTTAAGCATTTAGCTTGATGATTTTAGGGAAATTTTTCATGAAATTGGAAATGGAAGTAAAATTTGTCGAGTTAACTCTGTGGTGAGGAGTGTGATATTATTTACTTTAACTGTTTCTGCCTATGAATATTGGATGCCTGTTTGTATGTTAACTCTGGCGAGGGGAAAAAGTATTAAGATAGTAGAGATGAAATCTTCTCCACATTTTCTTTTTGTGGCTGATTTAGTTAAGTAAAATATGAAATAATGAATAAGATTTCTTGGTTGAATTTAATTTGTATATTACATATTACAAGCCATGATGATACTTTATTCTTTTGAATCAGTGGTATATTGCCTTCGTTGGCTGGCGTGAGTCATGTTGCAATTCAGTTCCCCGCATATGAAAAGATCAAATCATATATGGCAAAAAAGGGTAAGTGCAACACAAGGAATTTTGTTGATTTCTTCAGTGGTTCTTATACATAAAGTTTCTGATCAAATGAAAGATTCAAACTTTCAGAGAATACAACAGTTGACAAGCTAAGTCCTGGAGATGTAGCTGTTGCATCATCAATTTCCAAAATAACAGCCTCTGTAATGACGTATCCACATGAGGTATGCCCAACCTTTTGGTTACATTGATTCCTTGGAAAGTGGTGGAGCCGCAGCTTCATTGTTTCCTCTTATATTTTCAGGTAATACGCTCGCGGCTACAGGAGCAAGGCCATGCCAAAAGCAGTGGCGTCCAGTATGCAGGGGTTGTTGATTGTATAAAGAAGGTCTACCAAAAAGAAGGCATCCGTGGTTTTTACCGCGGTTGTGCAACCAATCTATTAAGAACAACTCCATCTGCTGTCATTACATTCACCAGTTATGAGATGATTCACAGATTCTTACACCGGGTTGTACCGGAGGAAAAGAATTATTCACAGCGTTATTCTAAATCTGATGACCTTAAGAAACCCCAGCCAGAAGACATTGATAAGAAAGCTTCATCAATTCCACTGGGAAACAAAGAGCAGCTAACAAGACACTGATAAGAAGTTCTGTTCTTCTCTATTCTTTTTATTGTTTTCTTTTATAACTGTCTTTGAAAAATTTTGTCTGGGATGCAAATTTTTTTATTTAATCAGAATAGTCCATTGTATCAGTCCTAAACAAGTGAGCAGTGAATAAGGTTAAGGCCATTTTTCTGAAGCAGAATAGGAAAAGGGGGAATAAAATGGAGGGTGGGGCTTTTCAGCTGGTCTGGCTTTCTTCTTATAGCATTCAATGACTTCTGTAAATTAATGAGGTTTCTTATTTCTTTCCCCTCACATGTCCTAGTCACTTTCGTGCTGCACCCAATATTTTTGGCTAATTCTTTTAACACACCACATGCCTCTATGGATCTTGAGATTTGTATGTTAAAAATGAATACAGAGATCTTGAGAACGGTGTGATTCATGGGGTGTGTTGAGAAAAGATGGGTGTGTGTTAAGACATTGCTTAGGCTAATTTTTTATATACACTATATGCCTCTACAGATTTTGAAATTTATAAGTTAAAAATGAACACACAAATCTTGAGATCTATATAATTTATGAAGTGTGTTGAAAAAAAAAAAAAAAACGAGGTGTGTATTCAAGATTCGTGCGGAATAGAAAGTCGAAGCCCCTATATTGGAATAGAATGTGCATTTCCTTTGAAAAAGATTTGGGACCATTCTTGTCTATTTTGCTTTTGGACAGCTTATACAGTTTCTCTGTTCCTTCTGTCACTTTGAAGTAGTGGGATAATAATGGAATATTCTAGATTGAGCATCTTGTCAGTTCTGTTTTAACCTATAAATTGATCTACCAGCAAAAAATACATAGAAAGTAAGCATCAGAATAAATGAGAGCAATGGTGCAGATGCAAGATAAGATAACTCCCCCAAAGAAAAAGAGTATGAATATTTTGATTGCTTGGTTTCAAAGGCATACAACACATTATTACATCACCATTGATAGAGTGTTCTTCAATCAATTAAAAGCATTGGTGTATAACTAAGCAGATGAAGTGCCAGGGTTCCAAGTCTATTTCCAATTTTACTTAACATCTTTTTGCAAATATGGTTCTTGTTAGTCTGGGATCATGATATTCTCACACCAATCCATGCTTGAGAACAAGGCAGTAACCATTAGATCTCTCTAAATATAAAGAGCTCTATGGGGGATTTTTGGTTTAAGAAATACTTTCATATTTTCATTTCCTAAAAGCATATTCATTAAATTTTTATTTTCATTTTCACTTGTTTTATATCCATTTACTGCTTAACTCTCACTTTGAAATATTTTATTGAGTTTGTCAAAAATAAAAAAATAAATCAATAAAATTATAAAATTATCATTGATCATTTCTTAAAACATTAGAAATAACTTTATTATTATTATTTTCAACATATTCAAAATATGTTTTTAGTGAAAATGTTTCTTGTTTATTGATCCAATATGTTTTTAGAATTTGTTTGCATTTTTAATGAACTGAAACAGTCCTAAACATTAAAGTTTTAAACATTATAATCTTTAATTAAGAACATCTCAAGGATAAATTGACACTTTGTTTTGATAAAATTGTCTCTCTTTTAAAATAAACCATCTAG
This sequence comes from Bauhinia variegata, assembly GCA_022379115.2. NCBI lineage: Eukaryota > Viridiplantae > Streptophyta > Magnoliopsida > Fabales > Fabaceae > Bauhinia > Bauhinia variegata. Next base: position 17,997,359 of record CM039426.1, on the reverse strand, counting down.
ATGCTTTCCAATGCCAAAAGAATTAAAAGAACAAAGGCATAGTGCACATCTCAATAAGCATTCATGTCTTAATCTTTTTACTCTCTTGTGATGTAGATGGTTCATGCTTTAGGAAAATATTCTCCTCAACATGTGCCACACATCTTTCTTTACCCCAATTCACTTTAACTTTTCAACACTATTTATTTATTCCTAAAAAGAAGAATAGGGAAAACCAAAGACTGCCTTTTTCAGTAATGTGATTAACATTTCAATGATTTGGAAACAGACAAAAAGTATAGAACTTAATCTCATGGCCTGGATTTTCTGTATAACAAGGCCATTTAATTGTCTCATTTGGAAAAGGTGGTGAGACCCAATTAGCATCATAACTTCTTAGGCTTGATCAAAAATCAAAGAAGACCATCCCTCATAACATGTTTGAATTGAGACATAATTATTGACGAAAGGCTTTGATGCAAGTGACAAAAGGTAATTATTCAATAATTCAATTTAGAGATATATGAATAGGTTGAAGGTCTTAACACGATAAGAATTTTAAAAAATGATACTCCCTTAAAGGCATATTTAATTTGATCACATACATTAATAAAATTAGTTAATTTTATTAGTTTTTTTTTAAATTATACAATATTCTAATTTTACATTTATTTAAATTTTTTTATTAATAAACAACTCATGACATAAATAATCAAAATATTTATTATAGGCAAATAGTAGAAAATAAAAATAAAAATTTTATTTAAATGGTAAAATATTTTATAATTAAGAAATATTAAAACTTTTTGTAAAGGGACTTTATAACATGGATAAGAGGGAGTAATTTTGAGAATTTTTATACTTTTTTATTATTTATGAAGACATTTTTAGTTTATATTTCGAATATTTTTACATCATTATAAGATTAATATATATTTGAGTCAAAAAAAAATAATAGTAAATTATTCATAATAAGTTCACATAAAAAAAATCACTTATAATAAGTTATTTTAAAATTCAAATTCAAAATTTAGCATAATATGCTTCAATTGAACCAAAACGTTATTGGTATACATAGGTGTTATTAGAACAAAATTTGAATTGAGTCTAACAAAATAAATAACAAACATGCTATCTCAATTCTCAATTTGACTAAAATAGTTCATGTTACAAAAAAATACTACAAATTGAGTTAAATGGAATTTTCATCTTTACCTGCAAATAGTTTTTATCTAAATTTTGAGTGATCATATTTATTTATTAGCAAGCTTAAGCGATCATATTTAATTACCATAGAAAGTGATCAAATTTATTTATTTTTGTCAAATTCAACATTAGAAATGAAATTGCCTAAATAATTATTCATAATCAATAAAATAGAAATTTATATAAATTTCAGCACTTTTATTCCAATATAAAATCACAGTTGATAAAGGGTCAAGAAAGCCCAATTCTTTGATGAAAAAGAAAAAAAGAAATCCCAATTCTAGTCTAATTGACTCAATAATAAACTTCATATTGTAGTAAATTGTGAGATGAAATTTAAAGAAAAATGATAATGTTGAAATTGATTTGCTGAAATTCTACAAGGGATTAGAATTTAGATGGAAGAAGATAGCATTAGGATCAAAATGTTCCAAACTATGATACCAATTTGATTACTCGGGAATCGTGAGCAGCATTGGGCGCCAGGTCTTCCTCAGCAACGACCTGCAACGAAAACCAACGGTCCAACCCGGTTTCGGTGACCCGGACCCATCTCTCCAACTAACCGAACCGCCAAGAGCGATGCTTCCAGTTCCAGTAGCAGCAGAACCGAACTCTGTAGCATTGTGAATTTCGCTGATTTCTCCCTCACCTTCTTCTTCCTTTGGCGGTGAAGAAACAAACAATTCCTTCAGTGAGTTTCTCTGCACGTAATCTTTGCTCTTCTCCTTCTCCTTCTTCTTCTTATCCTCCTCCTCCTCCGGCGAATCCAACAGATGTTTCAGCTGCAGCGGCGACGGCGAGTCTCGGCGTCGAGATAATCGGAGACTCGTGCTTCGGCTAAACAACATCCGCAGCGTGGTTTTCCGGCGCCGGAGTTGAACTAACGGGCTCGTCCTCGGGCTTCGCGTCGGGCTCGGAGCCACGCCGCACTGCGTGGCGAGTAGCTTGAATCTCTGGAGCGTCGCCATTTCCAGTTAAGTTTCCTCTGTCTCTCTCTATGGCTGTTGCTCTCAAATTGGTGCTTTTGTTTCAGTGACTTCGAATTTGAATATTCTGTGATGATTGTGCTGTAAGGAGACAGAAGGAATTGATTGCTTCTAAGAGGGAGAATAGGATCTGTTTTGGAAATGGTTGCATCTTTTCTCTGAAGCCATTGATGGGTTTTGGTTTCCTTTTTATTTCCTTTGAATTCAAAGGGAGGATAGATGGAGGTTCAATGGCCAAATAGAAAAAGGGAAAGGAGTTGTAGGACTGTGTGAATAGGACTGGTACATTTTCCAAGGTATATTTTTAATTTATAAATAATTAAAAATAATACTTCTTTCATTTTCCTCTCCAACCCTTTTATAAATAAATAAATAAAAATTAATTATATTAGTAGTTAGTCAATGTTGAACTTAAAAATTCTTCAGTCACACACAAAGAAGAAAGGGGAAAAAAATTCATGTGATCCATGATAAGATCCTCAAACCAAGCAACCACCCAAAAAAAAAAAAGCATGCACCTGTTTATAAGAAAAAAAAAAACAGAGCATTGGAATATAATAGGATTATAGGCTGGCTAATGAAAGTAGTTGTTCTGTCTAAAACTTGTAAAAATATATTAAAGGTAAATATAGTTTTTGTCCTAAAGAATATTAGAAAGTTAGATTTTTTAATAATTTCGTTTCTTTTTTATTTGATTTTATAAATTTATTTTCAGACATAGGTATATAATGTTAATATGTGATATTTAACACTTTAGTTTTATATAAATATAATCATTAATACATTCAGTTTTCCAACAAATTTAATTAAATAAAGAAAATTTTGACAATGTTAATTTTATTGTTCTTTTTTATTTTATAATTTTTTAAGAAATCAATTTGGACAATGCAAATTTATTATTTGTAAATAAATCAATTTAGTCAAATTTTGATGCCATAGGTTGAAGAATTTTGCAAAGATGACAATCAAATTTATTTTTTGGGTGGTTAAGATGAAATCAGTTGATGACAATGTCAATAAAATGATATCAATATAACAATGAAACGGCATGATTAGATGTTGTGTCATGTTATTGCCACATAAGCTCCATCTACCCACATGTCAGTGCTACATCAGCAAATTTGTTTACTTCGATTTTAAAACTCTAAAAATAGCATTGCTGAAGTCAAAATTAGGGATTTCTTTATCTGTAAATTGAATCTTTAAAACTAGAAGGATGGCAATCTTTTAAGTCTATATAATAGTAGGCAGAAAGATAGAAAGATGAAAACAAGAACAGAATCTCACGTCAATTTTATATGTACATTCCCTAAGCCCTAGTTAAGATAAGGCCGAGGCTAATAATATAATCATCCTATAGACTAGTCTGCAATACACAATTGAATAAGAGATAATGATACTTTAACTCATTCATTTGGAGCTAGCAGTAGCAGTGAATGCTCACAAATTGTAGTATCATTCTTTATGAAATAAAATCTAGAAAGGAGGATCAGCTAACGATAGTTTAGTCTATTTTCTATCTATTTTGCAGTCAATCTGTTTGGTGAAGGCGCGGTGTCTTCAGATTCTTCAATGATCCAACCTCATCGTTCTCTGGTGACAGTGATGGAGGTAGATGTACCTTGCTATTTGAAATCTGAATCTCATGAAGATCTTCCTCCTCCAAATGCTCCAGTTCATGTGTCCCATTTTCAATTCTCTCCAGCTCACTCAAAACTTGACCCATGGAAGGTCTCAATTCCCTGTCCATTTGCAGACACTGAAAGGCCAATTCTGCCACTGAAACTATCATTCTTCTAACTTCATCATCTGACTCGAATCCAAGAGAAGGATCTACCAGCTCACTCAATGCAGAGTTTCGAATCTTCTTTAAGGCTAGATTTGCCAGGTTAATTTCATCTCTAATTCTAGTGATATCAACTGCTAGCATAGATGATATTAGCTCAACGAGCACAACTCCAAAACTATATACATCACTCTTGGTTGTAAGTTGGTAGCATAGATGATATTCTGGGTCTAAATAACCTGGAGTTCCTTGTGGAGCCGTTGAGACATGGGTGACATCATTTGGGAAAAGCCTTGAGAGACCAAAGTCTGCAACTTTAACACAAAAATGATTATCAAGTAGAATGTTGTTGGTTTTCACATCCCGGTGAATGATGTCACGAGAATGGAGATAGGCCAATGCACTAGCAGTCTCTACTGCAATTCTCATTCTCACAGGCCATGGAAGTGAGCCTGGCTTTCCTAAATCTCCATGAAGGTGACTGGCCACAGTGCCATTAGGAATATACTCATAAACCAGTAGTAGTTCCCGGCTGTGACGCGAAGTGCAGCCATAGAGGGTCACAAGATTTCTGTGGCGCAAGCGGGTGAGGATCTCAATTTCAGTCACGAATTGTTGTACTCGCTTGTAATTATGCTCATACAGGCGCTTGACAGCAACTTCACGTCCATCTCGGAGTTTCCCTAGTGGTAAAAGATCAAGTTAGTCGATTAGAAATGGAAAGAATTCTAATTGAATATCTGTTTTAATGAGAAAAAAGCAATGTGAGTTGCCTACCGTAGTAAACAATCCCAAAGCCTCCATCCCCCAGTTCTCTAGCGTGGTCGAAATTGTTGGTTGCTTCCTCAAGTTCCTTATAGGAGAACACAGGAATCCCAAAGAACATGCCACTGCATTCTAGGTCGCCATTTGAGTGGGGATGACCACTAATGTTTCTTGATTGGTATTTGAAGGCTGAAGAAGTGGCTCTTCGTCTGTAAATTACCAGTGCAATAATAATCATGCCAAGTGCCCCTGCAATGACTGAACCTGTAGGAGGGAAAGTTTTGGACTTCTAATCAAGTAATGTTTTAAGTGTAATATGCATGGAAACATATTTTTGTGTATGGACGTTAACTCAAAAGTATTTAAAATTCTAAAACTAAATTATATCAGTTGTGATTCATATTTGTGTACAGTGCTATGCTGCCTAATAGGTATCTGAAACTGTTCATATAGCAATTAAAAGCAACAGAAAAGTTCGAAACTTTCGTTACACATGTGCTATTCTTGCAAATTGGTAATTTCGTTGAAGTTCTGGCGAATAATTAGAAGTTGGATAACAAAAAGAGACTCATATATTCTTTTAGCAGAAAAACGAAGGTGATAAAGATGGATCGTAAAGGAAAATAGTTAGACTCTTTCTATACATATATATAATCTGATTTTACAAAGTGAATAAGGAAAAATTATCAGCAGCATTACAGTACCTACCTACTATCACCTTCCAAATCCATCTCTTCTCCTTTGCTGCAGCAGAAGTTGCTGTGGCAGAAGTTAAAACATCGAAATATAATTAATTCACCAAATGGGATCAGCAAGTTAGCAATCTCAAACAATGAAGAAATCAAATATTTCAAATATCAAATTATTACCGATTTTTCATGTGCATAACCTTACCACAAGAAAATGTTCCGTTGTTGTAAAGACAGATATCATTTGTTTCATTACAAGGCAGGCATTCCTCTGGTGTTTCTACTTCTATGAAGAGCCTTGAAGTCAAGACTTCAAATAGGTCATAGTTTGGATCTTGAAATAACGTTGTATCGTGAGGATGCTGAATTGGAAGCTGAATCTTTGAACATGAACTGAGAGAGTCTTGCCAGTAATCCTTATCTGGATTACCATAGTAGATATCAAATTCAGAATCAGGACAGGTATGATTGTGGAAGTTGTCAGGGGGCTTGACTTTGAGGGTGCGGTTACATTTATATATGATCATAATATATGGCTTCAAAGAAAAAGGAGAGGTCGGAAGAGATATATTATAATCTTTATCGAAGACGGTGCAACTTTTTGACGACAATTGCTGTTCGAGCTCCTCGACTTGGACAACAATTGAATTTCCATATGGTACGCTCTCTATGCGATACCATCTGTGGTTTCCTAATTGAACTTCTGCCTTTCCGTATGAATCATTACAACCCCTTATTTGCAAACCACATCCTGAGCTGTTTTTGTCTGTGAGCGGAAAATGGATAGGCCCAAGATTTTTGCAATGATAAAACAGCGGGCACTCGGTGGGTGGGTGAGCCAAGACAATAGGAAAATAACAGAGAACAAGGAAACAGAGCAGACAGCAGGGAGGCATCCTAAATTTCACGGTTCGGCTGCTATAGCCACTGGATCTTTAAAAAGAAAATAAAAAATTCTATACTAACTGTTTGGCTCTTGGCTAACTTTTACTCTATTTCTTCTCAGCATGCTGATTTTCTTTTGCATCTTGTTAACTACGCAAGTTGACCTGGAAAATTGACTTAGGAAGACTTAGGAAATTGGCAGGAAACATACGTGTAAAGCATCACATGTTCATGGATTGGCCGTGGACCTGATCCTGTGTTACAACTCTTCTTTCCCAATTGGTGCTTTTGTATGACTTGACTGACTCACTCTAAAATCTTAAATTCTAAACTACCACTCATATTCCGAATTACGTTGTTTTCTCGTAGGATGAATCATCACATAAAGGTCACTAATGGAATTTGATTTCCCTGGTGCTGAAGTTTCAAGAAGAGCATTGAATTTGATTGTTACATTGTGGGGTTCTTTAAAGTCTAAGATAAGATGGACCAAGTTGGTCTTACAGCCCAAAGTCTAATAATAATACAGACCGGTGATAGTGATTTCCACGCGTCTTTTGATGAAAACAGCCTCCGCCGCATGGTCCACAAACTTTAGACTAGCATTGGATGAATATGGTAAACAGGAGAAAAATACGACAATCAAGGAGAAACAAGTCGGTCGTCGTTTAGACATCAAGCTCTCTGCATTTTGAAAAGTGTTTCAGATTGTGTAGACTTTCCCTCGAGTAGGTAAATGCCTTGTTTATATTGTTTCATACTTCCATTTCTGGGAACCTTCCAATCCTATTTCTCCAAACTGTTTTATTTTTTATTTTTTTTTCTCTCCTGACAAAGATGAGTTCCCTGTATATCCGATATTGGAATTTCTGTTCTCGGAGGATTTGTTTTCTGTAATTCCCAAAATTACCCATATAGTCCAACATAGTTTTCATCTGTTTTCTGTAATTACCCGATCTTAAATTGTTTTTAGTGTGTTTCCTTAAAGCATTCTATTTCTTGTATTAGTTAAACATCATTGAATTCTGTCTTCACGTATCCGAAGTGAATGAATTGTCTCTGAATGAATTCTTTGCATGAACGAGTGCAAGATTTAGTCCTTGTTGAATAAAGATTGAACCGGAAAGGTATTCCGACACGTATGAACAACCAGATGTTGTTATAATGGGGGATAGAAGTAATGTCGAGTCAATTGTATGAGTCAGAAAGCAAAATAACAATAAAGTTGTGCCTTTTTTGGGCTCTTTGTGATCTTTTGAGAAGATAGTGATGTTTTGATTAACTCTCTTACAACTGATAACAAGTTTTGACAGAATCTAATAATTTTTCTTTTGAAAGTTTTCATGGTAAAGGATGAAACAAGAAGTATATCTATTATTGATTTTAGGCTAAGTAATTATCCATTGAAATTAGATGAAGTGGTTGCTCTTCAATAACCCAACCTCATTGCAATCTTGTGATGGTTGATGCACATTACCATCCAAAATCCCAGCACTGTCTACATCTGTTTCCTCTTCATGTTCAGACTCATCCTTCCCACTTTCACTCGTCTTCAGCACCTCCAAAACTTCATCCATGGAAGGTCTCAATTCCTTGTTCCATTGCAAACACCAAAAAAAGATTAAGCTTAGAATCTCAGTTGCATTCATGAATTGTTCTACTCGCCTGCTTGTACAGGCATTCGACAGCAACTTCCCTTCCATCTCAAAGTTTTCCTAGTTGTTAGATATCAAAGCATAAGTCATGGAAGAATAACAATTTTGAACGTTCAGTATGTGGTTTACTTAGCATAAACAGTCCCAAAATCTCCATTTCCAAGCTCTAGTAGAATCAAAATTGTTTGTTGCTTCTTTTAGCTCCTTATAGGAGAAGAGAGGAACCCCAAAGTAGACACTGCCCATCTCTGGGTCTAAGACTTGAATTTGAAACAAAATAGATTTAAGGTCAAATTATAGGTCATTTTCTCTTGTTAAATAAGGGCCCTAAGAAGAAAAGAGTCCATGTGTTTCTTGACCCTTTTCTAAGGATACCTTCTTCATTATCCTCTATCCCAATTATTCTTAAACGCCAGCTTAGAATTTTTGGCCACAGTGAGGAAATAATAGTCAGTCCATTGTAATTCTAAACTGAAACGTGAATTAACTGTAAATAAGAAAAAGATTGCAAATCAGTGAGGTAACAAGGCATACTGTTAGACATTGCTTTTTTACCCCTTCAGTTTTCCATTATTTCTTATCATTTTCTCCTGAATTTTATCTAAAAGAAGCATCCACCACTATATCAGGCTAAGCAGTCAACCATTGATTTTAGGTGAAGTAGATTCATTTTCCCATCTATGAATCTCGGTGTTTGGTGAAGAGGGTAGTTTTGAGTTTTCCAGTAACCCAACCTCGTCGCAATTTGGAGAAGGTGATAGTGGATGCAGACAACTATTTGACATCCCAGCAACACGTTCATCTGCTTCCTCTAGATACTCAAGCTCATTCTTCTCACCTTCAACCCTCTTGAGCACTGCCAAAACTTCATCCATGGAAGGTCTTAATTCCTTGTCCTGTTGCAAGCACTGAAAAGCCAGTTCTGCTATGGAATCTATCGTTCTCTTAACTTCATTATTTGGCTCGAATCCAAGGGAAGGATCTACAAGCTCCCAAAATTCACCTTTCCGAATCTTGTTCATGGCTAGATGTGCCAAGTTAATCTCATCCCTATGCCGAGTTGTATCAATAGCTGGCATAGAAGATATCAGCTCAACAAGTACAATTCCAAAGCTGTACACATCACTTTCGCTGGTAAGCCCGGTTTGGTAATCTTCAGCATCAAGGTAACCCAGGATTCCCTGTGGAGCAGTGTAGACATAGTTGACATTATAGGGAAGAAGTCTTGAAAGCCCAAAGTCTGCAACTTTAACACAAAAATTGTTGTCAAGTAGAATGTTGTTGGTTTTCACATTACAGTGAATGATGTTAGAAGCATGGAGACAGGCCAATGCAGTAGCAGTTTCCAGGGCAATTTTCATCCTCACAGACCATGACAAGAAGCCATGCTTTGCTAAATTACCATGGAGATGACAAGCAACGGTGCCATTTGGAATGTATTCATACACAAGAAGTAGTTCATGGCTGTGACGCGAGGTACAGCCATAGAGGGAAACAAGATTTCTGTGGCGCAAGCGTGTAAGGATTCCAATTTCAGTCATGAGCTGATCTACTCTTCTGTAGTTGTGCTCGTATAGGCGCTTGATTGCAACTTCACGTCCATCTTTGAGCTTTCCTGGTTTTCAAAAGTTCAAAATATTATGTTCAAGTTCATCTATGATTCAGTGGAAGAAAATGCATTGCCAATCTGTGGATTGCTTACCACGGTAAACAGTCCCAAAGCCACCTTCTCCAAGTTGTCTGGTGCTGTCAAAGTTGTTTGTTGCTTCTTCGAGCTCCTTGTAGCAGAAGATGGGGACTCCAAAGATGACATTGCCATTCTCTGGGTCTGAATTTGAGCAGGGATCTCCATTAGGTCTTCTAGTTGGGAACTGGACAATTTTGTAGTGCCTTAGAATGAGCATTGAGCTTACCACGATGCAAAATCCTGCACCTAAACCTGAACAGGCAGGGATATTTAGAACTTTTAATTTGGTGGAAAAACTTTGCAAGAGCAGAAAAAGAAATAGAAAAAACAGTTGAAACTATCATTAATTTCTATAAAGGATGGTATTATTTCCAGGGAGAAAGAGCTCTAGCTTCCTCCCTGTCATAAGGCTAGTTTTCTCTCCCTCTTTCTGGCTCCAATTTCTTCAATAAAAAAATGTAGTCACTGTTTCCTTTAAGTATAAAAGTATCTAGATCTCTTATTATTCAAAATTAGCATAATCAGTAACTAATGTGGTACATTATGGGATCTTGGATGGTGTAGGTGGCACTTCAGTAAGCCATCCAAAGTCTATGGTACACCATATTAGTGACTGCATTGATTGTATTAATTTTTGATTGTAGGAGATTTGGACTGGAAAAACAATTACCATTTTTGGGGAAGGATACTAAGGTGGAAGGGAGAGATAGGACAAAATTGGTTATCATTGACTAGGTTGAAACTGGGCAGTATTAAGAAGACAAGAAGAATATCTTGAAATGTAAAGGTACTAGTAGGGATCATAAAATTTGAATTATTGAAGGCACGCGGCTGAAAATGAATTAAAAATTAAAGTTGTATAACATTACCTAAGCTCAGTCCCAGCTTCAAGATCCCACTCTTATTCTCTGCATCACAATTTCAGAATGCAATCAATTCAGAGTAAACAATGCTGAGATTAATCAGAAAATTATAGTTTTACATTTACAGTCAAAAGAAAAAGAAAAGAAATTTTTTTTGTCCCTTTGATAGGATTTAACTGTACCTTTGGCGCAGTAAAATTTTCCTCTGCTATCAAGCTGGCATTGACCTCCTCTATGAAAGTAACAGTGACTACAGTCATCAGATAATCTGACTTCAATGGGGATCTCAGCAGTTAAGAATCTAAATACGTCTTTCATGTCAGGCTTGCCATTAGTTGGAAGCTGAACCGTTGAACATGCTGCTAAAGATTTCGGCAACTCATAGCTCGGCGAATTGTCTGTGTTTGGATGGCCATAGAAGACATCATAGTCAGGACAGCGTCGGTGTTGGTAGTCTTTAAGGTTGTTGTCTTTGAGGGTGAGGGTACGGTTGCATCTGAACAGAGTTATATTATTTCTAATCTGAAAATAAGCAAAGGGAGAAGATGAAGGAAGAGACAAGTTGTGGCTGAAGGCTCTGCATTTCCTAGACATCAAACTTTTGTTAAGGTGGTCGTCAATAACAACAATGGTAGATATGATGCTGTATGGGGACTGATCAACAAGTTTAACATTAAACATTCTTCTTCTTCTGTGCCTAATTTCGATACTTTTATCAGCTTCTAGGTTATGATCATCGCAACCATGTATAGCTAATATGCCACAGTCTTGGCGTTCTGATATGGTGAAAGGGAACTTGATGATGCCAAGTTTTCCACAATCAAATGAAGATGGGCACTTTGCTTGGTGCCCATTTCCATATCCTGCATACAGAAATAGCACAAGGGGAGAAAATAAGAGGCAGCGAGAGAGATAAAGTGAAATCATCTTCAAATTCGAGCTTGATTTTCTCTAGTTAATTGAATTGTGTCTTATACTGATTTGAACTGCTTGATACGTCAGTTGACTTGGAATATGAATGTGGAAGCCTTGTGAAGTGGGTTTGGAAAATTGTAGAGGAAGGTCCATGTCAGATATCCCTGTCAAATGGAGATCAATCCACAATTCAGACCAATTTCTGGCTTTAATCGCCTGTTGACTGGTGAAAAAGACTAGGCTTTTTGACTACTCAAAATCAAAATCTCACAATGGTGTTCAATGCCTGAACTTTTTCTTTGTCACTTCTTTGCTAAACCGTAATCAAGAAGGTGAACAAATCTTAACTATGCCAAACTTTTGTATACTAAAATGGATGGAAATAGAATAGAGAACTCTAACATAATGTTAATGATTATTTTAATTTAAAAGTTTAAGTTATTAGTTAAAAATTATGCTTAACACTCAATGATAAAGATTTTGCTAAAATAATTTTGCACATCCATTTCTAACTCTAAAAGTTATAGCTGAAACGTCCATATTAAAATCAACAAACCTTATATTTTGCATTGGACCATTGGAGCCAAAAACTATGGCAGAAGAAAAAGAGTAAACAGAAAACTGAAGAAAAGGAATTACTAATGGAGAAGGTTATGGAGATATGGATATTCACAATTTCTTGAGGTGAAGTTCGGCATTTGAAGCTCTTTCTACATCAATGGCATAGTCCTCTTCTTGGCACTTCCTCTATAATAGATCCTTTTCTCAAGCATAGACCCTTTTTGTAAAAATTTTGTAACATTTTCTAAATTTAATGAAAGTGTAATTCTTCCAAAAGAAATAGCAGTTGAGTATTTAAAAAATTTGAATTGGCAGTTTAATAAAAAAAATTCAATCTTTGAAACCAATTTTTTGAGTAAATGAAAAATTATTAGATTGTTGAATTTTAAAATAAAAATTAATTGCTAGCTAGACAAATAATAGAAAAAATTTATTTTGACTAGGCATTCCCCAGGGTCGGGGATGTAGCTCAAATGGTAGAGCGCTCGCTTTGCATGCGAGAGGCACGGGGTTCGATCCCCCGCATCTCCACCAATGGTAGTTTTGTAATTTATTTATTTTGAAAAACTGGCTTTTGTATTTTTCAATAAACCAACATCATACATATGCTTCCTCTAGAACCTGGATGCGTCAAATTTATTTGTTGCTTTAGGCTTTACCACTTTGTTGGATCTAAGCTTGATCAACAAGTATCATCATAAGTGCTTTGGACTTGATATATAAAAGAATTTGTGATCCAATAAAAAAAATTGAGCCAGGAACTTTTTTTTTAATGATGTAAATTTTCACGTTGAATATCACTATTTAATATTTTTATGTGAATTTTATCTTTGTGTTGCTAATTTTACATAACATGTTGTATAAAGTAAAGAAAAATAAGGTGATATCTTATTTATTTATTTTTTTTATGAGAGAGTTGATGAGATGTCAATAATATGATATTAATATAATAATGAAATGACATGATTACATGTTAACATCACTAACTCTATACATTAACTAGTATAAAGTTATTCTAATTATAATAATGAATAATGAAATGCAGAGAAACTAGTCCCAAAATTGCTATATTAGGATAGCGGACCGACCACTACTCCGAAAAGATAAAAATAAAAATAATTAAAATCCTTTAACACATAATGTACTTCACTTAAAAATATAAAAAAAAAATATATATAATATATTATATTAGCATTGTTCGTATGTTCCATGTCATTGACATTGTAGAAACAAAATGCAAATATATAAGAATATAAAGTTAAAACTCAAATATTTGGGGATTGGGATTATATGAATATAATTTACAGTATAGTTTCTTGACATCAATATGACATAGAACATAGAAATAGTGGTGTGGTGTATTAAATTTATTAATGTTTAATATAATATTAAATGTTTAATATTTTTTTTTTAAAAAATATTGTCATCGTTGAGCTCCATCGTTGATATAAGCTCCACATTAATTATTATGATTTTAGTTTAATTAAATGTTTTAAGTTTAAATTTTTATAATAAAATGTATTAAATTTATTAATGTTTAATATAATATTAAATATTTTTTTTTAAAGAAATATTGTCATCGTTGATATAAGCTCCATCTAATGGCATATCAGTGCTACATCAGCAAATTTGATTACTACATTTTTTTTTTTATCATGATTACTTACAATTTAAAAATATGAAAATAGCATTGTTGAAGTCAAAAATAGGGATTTTTTTATCAGTAAATTGAATCTTATAAAAATAGAAGGATGGCAATCTTTTTAAGTCTACATAATAATAGCTGATGGGCAGGAAGTAAAACTCAAAGGACATCAAAGGATTTAAAAATGAAAACAAAAACAGAAAATCATGTCAATTACATTCCCTAAGCCGTAGTTAAGATAAGGCCGAGGCTAATATTATAATCATCCTATAGACTAGTCTGCAATACACAAGGGGATGGGAGACAATGGTACTTTAACTCATTCATTTGGAGCTAGCAGTAGCAGTGAGTGCTGCCAAAATCTAGCATCATTCTTTATGAAATAAAATTAGAAGGGAGGGTCAACTAACAATAGTTTAGTCTATTTACTATCTATTTTGCGGTCAGTGTGTCTGGCGACTGCGCGATGGCTCCAGATTCTTCAATGATCCAACCTCATCGTTCTCGGTGGCAGTGATGGAGGTAGATGTACCTTGCTATTTGAAATCTGAATCTCATGAAGATCTTCCTCTTCCAAATGCTCCAGTTCATCTGTCCCATTTTCAATTCTCTCCAGCTCACTCAAAACTTGACCCATGGAAGGTCTCAATTCCTTGCCCATTTGCAGACACTGAAAGGCCAATTCTGCCACTGAAACTATCATTCTTCTGACTTCATCATCACACTCGAATCCAAGGGAAGGATCTACCAGCTCACCCAATGCAGAGTTTCGAATCTTCTTTAAGGCTAAATTTACCAAGTTAATCTCATCCCTGATTCTAGTAATATCAACTACTAGCATAGATGATATTAGTTCAATGAGAATAACTCCAAAACTCTATACATAACTTTTAGTCGTAAGCTAGTAGCATAAGCGATATTCTAGGTCTAGATAACCCAGAGTTTTTTGTGGAGCTGTTGAGACATTGGTTTTATCGTTTGGGAAAAGCCTTGAGAGCCCAAAATTTATCGTGTGGAAAAAGCGTTGAGAGCCCAAAGTCTGCAACTTTAACACAAATTATTGTGAAATAGAATATCGTTAGTTTTTAGGTGAATGATGTCATGAGAATGGAGATAAGCCAATGCACTAGCAGTCTCTACTGCAATTCTCATTCTCACAGGCCATGGAAGTGAGCCTGGCTTTCCTAAATCTCCATGAAGATGGCAGGCCACAGTGCCATTGGGAATATACTCATAAACCAGTAGTAGTTTCCGGCTGTGACGTGAAGTGCAGCCATAGAGGGTCACAAGATTTCTGCGGCGCAAGCGGGTGAGGATCTCAATTTCAGTCATGAATTGTTGTACTCGCTTGTAATTATGCTCATACAGGCGCTTGACAGCAACTTCACGTCCATCTCGGAGTTTCCCTAGTGGTAAAAGATCAAGTTAGTCGATTAGAAATGGAAAGAACTCTAATTGAATATCTGTTTTAGTGAGAAAAAAGCAATGTGAGTTGCCTATCATAGTAAACAATCCCAAAGCCTCCATTCCCCAGTTCTCTAGCAGGGTCAAAATTGTTTGTTGCTTCCTCAGGTTCCTTATAGGAGAACACAGGAATCCCAAAGAAGATGCCACTACATTCTAGGTCGCCATTTGACGGGGGATGACCACTAATGTTTCTTGATTGGTATTTGAAGGCTGAAGAAGTGGCTCTTCGTCTGTGGATTATCAGTGCAATAATAATCATGCCAAGTGCCCCTGCAATGACCGAACCTGTAGGAGGGAAAGTTTTGGACTTCTAATCAAGTAATGTTTCGAGTTAAGTATAATATGCATGGAAACATATTTTTGTGTATGGACATTAACTCAAAAGTATTTAAAATTCTAAAACTAAATTATATCAGTTGTGATTCATATTTGTGTACAGATGTTATGCTGCCTAATAGGTATCTGAAACTGTTCATATAGCAATTAAAAGCAACAGAAAAGTTCGAAACTTTGGTTATACATGTGCTATTCTTGCAAACTGGTAATTTCGTTGAAGTTCCGGCGAATAATTAGAAGTTGGTTAACATAATGAGACTCATATATTCTTTTAGCAGAAAAACGAAGGTGATGAAGATGGATCGTAAAGGAAAATAGTTAGACTCTTTCTATACATATATGATATGATTTTACCAAGTGAATAAGGAAAAATTGTCAGCGGCATTACAGTACCTACCTACTATCACCTTCCAAATCCATTTCTTCTCCTTTGCTGCAGCAGAAGTTGCTGTGGCAGAAGTTAAAACATCGAAATATAATTAATTCACCAAATGGATCAGCAAGTTAGCAATCCCAAACAATGAAGAAATCAAATATTTCAAATATCAAATTGTTACCGATTTTTCATGTGTATAACCTTACCACAAGAAAATGTTCCATTGTAAAGACAGGTATCAGTTGTTTCATGACAATGCTGGCATTCCACTGGTAATTCTACTTCTATGTAGAGCCTTGAAGTCAAGGCTTTAAATAGGTCGTAGTTTGGATCTGGAAATAACATTGGATCGTGTGGATACTGAATTGGAAGCTGAATCTTTGATTTGAACATGAACTGGGAGAGTCGTGCCAGTAATTATCATCTGGATCACAATAGTAGATATCAAATTCAGAATTAAGACAGGTATAATTGTGGAAGTTGTGAGGGGGCTTGACGCTGGGGATGCGGTTACATGTGCGGTTACATTTATACATGATCATGGTATTAGGCGTCTCAGAAGAAATAGGAAATTTCGGAAGAGATATATTATAATGGAAATCGACGACGGCGCAATTTTTTGACGACAATTGCTGTTCGAGCTCCATGTCTTGGACAGCAATTGAATTTCCATATGACCTCTCTATGGGACACCATATCTGATTTCCTAATTGAACTTCTGCCTTTCTGTATGAATCATCACAACCCCTTATTTGCTAACCACATCCTGAGCTGTTTTTGTCTATGAGCGGAAAATAGATAGGCCCAATATTTTTGCAATGATAAAACAGCGGGCACTCGATGGGTGGGTGAGCCAAGAGAATAGGAAAATAACACAGAACAAGGAAACAGAGCAGACAGCAGGGAGGCATCCTAAATTTCACGGTTCGGCTGCTATAGCCACTGGATCTTTAAAAAGAAAATAAAAAAAATTCTATACTAACTGTTTAGCTATTGGCTAACTCTTACTCTATTTCTTCTCAGCATGCCGATTTTCTTTTGCATCTTGTTAACTACGCAAGTTGACCTGGAAAATTGACTTAGGAAGACTTACGAAATTAGCAGGAAAGAAGCTTAAAGGAAACATACTTGTAAAGCTCACATGTTCATGGATTGGCCGTGGACCTGGTCCTGTGTTACAACTCTTCTTTCCCAATTGGTGCTTTTGTGTGACTTGACTGACTCACTCTAAACATGTAAAAGGGGGTGGGGGAATATATTGAAAATCTTCACAATACATTTGCAGTTATTGTACGGTCATTATGCCGTATTCTTCTTGTTCTGTGCTTGTAAAAGGGAAATGGATTGTCCCGAGAGTTCAACAATTGATTGGTTTGCACTTTGCATGTTCTTCTGCAGCAGAGAGAATAAGCACAGGGTGAGAAAACAGGAGGAAGCATATTTGTTACCTGTTTAAGCACAGGGTGGAACTATCTTGAAATCCTTCATTCTATGAGCAAAGATAGAAAACAAGAATATGATTCCCTTGTGTATGTGAAAATATGTGTTACACTCTCATCTTTGTAAGTTACCTGTTTGAACTACTTGGGAAGCCAGTTGACCAGGAAAATGATAGAAAAAGACCAGTAAAACAGGTAGGAAAGAACATATTTTTGGGCTTTGACCAGAGGTCCTACTGATCAAAACGGCAAAAATGTGATAAATTTCCAACCCAATTTCTCCTATTGAGTAAGCAATAGAGGGACATTCCTTCACTCTTCAAACTGTTACTCACTTTTTCAAACTATTTGCCTCTCCAACTCCATGAATTGCAGCTGAAAGAACCATTACCGCAGAAATGCAGATTGGAGAAAAAGAAATTTGTCAAGGATTACTCAAGATCAAAGTGATCACTTTAGAGACTACATTCTCACACCTACAAATATACATCTTCTGTACACCTACACACATGATGCAATCATGCAATCTCCATTAACACAGCAAAATTTGAGTTAAATTAGATTGGCTTCAACCTTTTTATGTTGCACAGATACTTTGTCATGTATTAAACATTACTCATCATGTGTGTGATAGTAAATATTGTGCAAAAAGCATTATTCCATGTCATATAATCTATGCTTTAAAACAATTATTGTCTATTTACATTATTGAGGATCAGTTTTTCCCCATGATTTTCATGTTACAAATATGAAAGAACTAAATAATAGATAATATCATATGACAAGAAGCAACGTAATTTGTATATGGATTTTTATTAAATTTGGATATGGACAAGAGTTCAAACAGCAACAGAACATGACAGTATCATAAAATTATCCTATATAAGTATTTTATATTCACATATTCTTCAACCCTTGACATATCAACTGTATAATAGTATAATCATCTTGTAAAGACGACAAAAAAAAAAAGGAAATGATATTTTATCTTCTACAAAATCTTATCTTTTTACTCATTATAAGCCTATCATGTATTAATATTAGCCTAATGACCAACTGGGAGCAAATTTGCTAGCCTGTATGGTGTTTTTATTCATTATGATTAGTCCACATGAGTAGAACTACTCTTTGTGTAATATTATTTTATAATTCTTTGAATAATCACAACGTATAAAATAAAGAATGGGATATTAAAGTGTATCAGTAAATTTTTTCTTTGATCAACTACTGACATTCGGAGTAGTAGATTTACTATCCCAGCTATCTGTCACAGTTTTTGGTGATGATGCTATCTTCATATTTTTCGACAGACCAACGCCATCCAAATCCAATGAGGCTGGCCGTAATGACTGCACACTTCCATTTGACATCTCTGCATCATGAACACATGCTTCCTCTAGATACTCAGCCTCATTTTTCCCACTTTGAATTCTCTTGAGAACCTTCAAAACTTCATCCATGGAAGGTCTCAATTCCTTGTCTGGTTGCAAACAATGAAAAGCCAATTCTGCCGTAGAAGTTATCATCCTTTTAATTTCATCATCTGAGTGAAAACCAAGGGAAGGGTCCACCAGCTCACTCAAAGCACTTTTTTGGATCTTCTTGAGGGCTAGATTTGCCAAATTAATCTCATCCTTGTGCCTGCTCATATCAACTGCTGGCTTAGATGATATTAGCTCAACGAGAACAACTCCAAAGCTATAAACATCACTCTTACTAGTAAGCTGGTAGCATTGGTGATACTCAGGATCAACATAACCTGGGGTTCCTTGTGGAGCTGTGGAAACATGAGTAACATCATTTGGGAAGAGTCTTGAAAGCCCAAAATCAGCAACTTTAACGCAATAATAATTGTCAAGTAGAATATTGTTGGACTTCACATCACGATGAATGATGTCAGAAGCATGGAGATATGCCAATGCAGTAGCAGTCTCTACAGCAATTTTCAATCGGATATGCCATGACAGTAACCTGCTCTTTGCTAAATGACTACGGAGATGAAAACCAACTGTCCCATTTGGAATAAATTCATACACAAGCAGCAGTCCACGGCTGTGACGTGAAGTGCAGCCATAAAGAGACACAAGGTTTCTGTGGCGTAAGCGAGTAAGGATCGCAATTTCATTCATGAACTGCTCTACTCGCTTGTAATTGTGCTCATATAAGCGCTTCACAGCAACTTCACGTCCATCTCGAAGTTTCCCTAATTTTAGAGAACAAAGCGTAAGTTATTCAACACCATGGAAAACTAGTTTAATGTAAAAATCGCTCTTAAAATTGGTATTTTGGTTGTAATATTTGACAAGTTGCTTTGTGGCTATCAACAGAAATCGTGTGTTTAAAAGTACCCTCATATAAACACAAGTATGTTGTTGAAAAACTACTTTTCATAAAGGGTAATTTCCAAAAACTATTTTAGTAACTGTATTTTTATTTATAAAAAGCACATGCCACTGCTCAACAGTAACACAAAACTAAGTCTAATTTAATGTCATGTGATAGTAAGTTACCATGGTAAACAGTCCCAAAGCCTCCATCTCCAAGTTCTTTGCTCCGATCAAAATTGTTTGTAGCTTCTTCAAGCTCCTCATAGGAGAAGACAATGACCCCAAAGTAGCTATTACGACTCTCAGGGTCTAGAAAGTGATGAGCAGAGTTGTTTCTCGATTGAAGTTGGAATTCTTGTTTATAGCGCAGTAATATGAACACAACTATCAGGATGAAGAGGATTCCAAAACCTATACCTGTAAAGTGTGTGAATTCCGTTGGTAGTATAGAAGATTTAAATCTGAAGACACAAGCTAAAAATCAAATGCTGTGTTTAAAAGGAACCTTACCTATTCCCAGCTTCCGAACCCAACTTCTATCATCTACAGAAAATGTTAAAAGAAGCAATTTATTCAGAATAAACATCATACAAAAAAGTGCTGAGGATCAAATAAGTATAAAGCAGAAAGTTTAAACGGCACTAATTCTTAGTATCATGTTATCCATATCAAACAATCTAGTAAAAGTGGTATAAAATATATAAATCAGAATATGCACAGCAAGTACAGAATACCAGCTCATCCATGAAAAAATCTCACACAATCAGAACAGTCTGAAATTGAGTGTATATGAGTGAGTTTATTGGACTCAAGGTAAGCAAAATATAGAAAGAAATTCAAATAATTTATCATGAGTAAAATAGCTAAAGCAACATATGCATGACGTATTAGCCCACAGGATTTATGCATCAATTAAGATTATCCATGAATTTTTTCTTTATTTTACTTTTCTTTTTCCCTAATGTATACCTTTGACGCAAAGAAACTTTCTTCTGCTGTCAAGTTGACACATGCCTCTTTCATGATAGTAACACTTGGCACATTCTTCAGAGAATCGTACTTTAATAGGGACCTCAGCACTTAAAAATGTAAAAGGATCGTTACTATCATCCTCATCTTTAACTGGAAGCTGAAGTATTGAGCATTCTGCAAAAGCTTTGGGCGGCGGCTTGTTGCTCATGGGCAGTTCAAATTCTCTAGGGAAGTAGTAGATATTGTAGTTGGAACAGTTTGCGTAATTAAAGGAAAGTTTGGGCTGGGGAATATGAAGAGATTTGTTACATTTGAACAGGGTTATATTGTACTTCACGTCAAAAGAAGCTAAAGGAGAGGTAGGGGGAAGATTTGGAGTATAATTACTGTTGAAGATTTCACAAGATCTGGATTGCAAAAGTTTGTGAAGATGGTCGTCTCTGACAAAAATGGTAGAATGATCGATGTGCATAACATGATACCGTTCTCCTTTCTTTAGTTGGATCCCTTTCGAAGACACTGAATCATTACCACAACCATGTAAAGCCAATATGCCGCAGTCTGGGCGTTCTATGGTGGTGAATGGGAACTGGATTGTCTCAAGATAACCACAGTTAAATGAGGACGGACACTTTTCATGGCCCTCTCCAGTGGAGAGAAGCGACAAAAGTTGAGAGAATAGGAGAATGTAAAATGCATTAACTCGAACCATCCTTTAAACTAGATACTCCAGCAACAATACTCCCTAATATAAGCGATGGGTGTCTAAACTATTCTACGTTATCTTCACATTTTCCTCATTAGATTGCTTGACACGCAAGTTGACTTGCAAGATGACAAAGGAAGACTTGGTGAAATAGGTAAGAAGCTTTGTGGAAGTCTTTGGTTTTTGACCTTATAATCCTATTGAAGAATCCGCCAAAAAAGTAACACCAATATCCAACATAATTGCACCTATTGAAAAGCAATAGAAAGACTTGACTCTTGACTGGTAAAATCATCACCTTTTTCAAAAAAAAAAAAAAATTTTTAAACAAAAAAAGACATAATTTCAAGGTCGGTTTTCTTTTTTTGATTTGTTAAACTATCTATAGCGGAGCCAACAACATGATGTAACTATAAGGGAAACTTACATATGTTTTGGGTAAGGAAGAAGAACACCTCTACAACTATACAGGAACGCAGCACCGACAATTAAGCTATGAGAATTCAGAAGTCTTGCTTCTATTCAATGCCAATGTGGAAGAGTCAAGAGACTTAACATGGTGGCTTTTTAAGGGGCACTTTGCGTGCGACTGATGAATAAAGAGGAGACCGGAGAAAACACTTCCATAGCAAATTCCACTTGAGCGTGATATTATGTCTTTTTGCTCATACTTCGTCTCTGGAGTAATTTCAAACACCCGGCGTGTGCTCTCGGAAGAAAAGAAAACAAAAATTATATGTGATTTTAACACAGGCTATCAGTTACTCACTATTGGGTGGAATAAAATTCTATCTTTTTTTTTTCCCCATTATTCACCATAGCCACAGCTATCAGCACAGCCATTTCTTTGGTTTTTCGTTGTTGAGCTTAAAAAGTTTGAGTAAATATTCTTCTGCTGGATTTCTGTTGGAAAAAGATAAGTATCCAACTCATGCGGCCATCCGGACATAGAATTTTTTTTTTCTTAGGGTAATGTAACTTTGCACATCCAAATTATATTCCTCTTAAAAAAATATCAGGTAATTTTTTTAATATGTGGCAATTAATTTTCTTTTTTCAGATGTGGTTATTAAATTTTGTTATTGAAATGATGCGTTAACTTATAACAATTTGTAGATATATACGTGGTTTTTATCTTGTTATTTCGTTTGATAATTACATTTAAAATTTGATAAAAAAAAAAACTGATTACATTTAAATTCTAGCTAATAAGGTTTGTAAAATTTTTCTTAATTAAATAATATTAATAATCACTATAAAAAAATATTACTAATCTACTCAAAATTCGTAAGGGGGAGATTTTATATTTTTATTGACAAGAAACTTTACTCCTAAGTGTCATGGTAAATATTTTCTCATTTGATATGTTCAGTTTGGCTATTATAAATCAAAATGTTTGATATAAATTGGGACAAATATCATGTTTTATTAGAGCATCATAAAAAAAAAAAAAAACTAATTTCTCCTTCAACCTAACTCTTTATATATATATATATAGAAAATGTTAATTTATTGATACCACAACTTAATTTTTTCTAGTTTATACTTAAAGTATTATTATATCCTTTAATAGGGAATAAAAATTATACTTAAAGTATTGTTATATCCTTTAATAGGGAATAACAAATAATAAATTCTTTTCAACCAAATTCTTTTATTTTTGGAATTTAAAAGAGAAAAAAAACAAAGTAACTTCAATTTACTTGTAATTGTAATGATTCTTTTTGTTTTCTTCGCATTTCATATTTTCATTATCCTTAACCCTTGAAATGAGTCAAGGATATAATGTATTTATCCTATCTTACATAAACAAAATTACAAGTGAAGTGGAAATTATATTTGATTTACTAATTTACAATTTAGAAGGCCTCTCAAAAAGAAAAAAAAAAAAAGAAAAAAGAAAAAAAGAAGAAGATACAATTGAAAAGAGTACCAAAAGGTATAGTTTCTTTTTTAATAAATTTATACCATAAGAATGAAATAAGAAGTATATCCTTTTTTTGATTCTATCTACAATATTTTCACTTCACATTAAAAATTAAAAGTGAGCCTAATTTCATTCAAGAATAGAGATTAATTATGATTATTTCCTCACCCAAAGTATGTTTTTCCATAGGGCAAACAACTATAACATTTGATATTTGGTCAACTGATTAACTGCTTACACGACGTGTGGTGTACTCACTTGTCCATTTATCAGTCACAGTGCTTGGCAAAGATGATAGCTGCAGGTTCTTCAATAATCCAACCTCATCCAAATCTAAAGACGATGATCTTGTTGACTGCACACTATTGCTTGACATCCCTGCATCATGAGCATAATCTTCCTCCATATGCTCAGGCCAATCCATTTTCTTTTCTATCCTCTGTAGCACTCCCAAAACTTCATTCATGGAAGGTCTCAATTCTTTGTCCAATTGCAGACATTGAAAAGCCAATCCTGCAACTGAAATTATCATCCTTTTCACTTCATTATCTGATTCGAAACCAAGGGAAGGATCCACTAGCTCGCAAAACGCATTCTTTTGAATCTTCTTGACGGCTAGATTTGCCAAGCTAATCTCATCCTTGTGCCTGTTCATATCAACTGCTGGCATAGAGGATATTAGTTCAATGAGAACAACCCCAAAGCTATACACATCACTCTTGCTAGTAAGTTGAAAGCATTGGTGATATTCTGGGTCCAAATAACCTGCAGTTCCTTGTGGAGCTGTGGAAACATGAGTAACATCATTGGGGAACAATCTTGAAAGCCCAAAATCTGCAACTTTAACACAATAATTATTATCAATTAGAATGTTTTTGGTTTTTACATCACGGTGAATGGTGTCAGAAGCATGGAGATAAGCCAATGCACTAGCAGTCTCTAGGGCAATTTTCATTCGGATAGGCCATTGCAAGAAGCCACTATTTGCTAAATGACCATGCAGGTGACAAGCAACCGTGCCATTTGGAATATATTCATACACAAGCAGCAGTTCACGGCTGTGACATGAAGTGCAGCCATAGAGGGAGACAAGATTTTTGTGGTGCAAGCGAGTGAGAATAACAATTTCATTCATGAACTGTTCTAGTCGCCTGTAGTTGTGCTCGTATAAACGCTTGACAGCAACTTCACGACCATCTCGGAGTTTTCCTGGATTTCTAAATATCTAAGCATAGCTTACACAACAATGTGGAAGACTAAATTAACTTAATATGTTCCAAAATAAAAGGGCAGCGTCTGAGTGGCATACCGTGGTACACTTTCCCGAAGCCTCCACCTCCAAGTTCTCTGGCATGATCAAAATTGTTTGTTGCTTCCTCTAGTTCTTTGTAAGAAAAGAGAGGAACACCAAAGTAGAAAATGCCACCTTCTGTGTCTGGATTCGAGTAAGCATCAGAATAAGTGCTTCTTGATTGAAATTGGACTTTTGAGGGAGCATATATTCTTTTGTAGATCAGTAGAATGAGCAGCCCAATGATCAGGATGCTAGGGAGTCCAATAGCTAAACCTGTGGAAGTCGACCGTAAGAAAACATCATTTAAGTTTTGAATCGCTATATTTTACTGTAAACGTATCTACTATCAGTGGTACATAACTCTAGCCACTGTCCTAATGGGAATGACAAAAAAATTAAGCTTTCAATCTTCTTGTAAAACATAAGTAATATTTGAATGATTAAAACAAAGGAACTCTGGATTCAACATAATGCACATATGACTCTTAGATCATTAGATTTGAAGTCACACATCTAAAACGAATTTAGTTAAAAGGGTACATCACCTAGTCTTACTTTCAAGTCCAACTTCTTCTCCTCCGCTGCATAAGTTAAAAAAAATAACCACTTCAGAGCATATCATAAAAAATGTAAGAGAACAAATTTATGCACAGACGAATATGGGCAGGATAGTTCTAAGTGTTACAACCAACAAAATTGAACTACCATGTTCCCTGTGAATGTCAAAACTTAATAGAAACAGCCATGTCAAGGATAAGAATTTATGCATGACAAGATCACTCTACTTGAGATGTTAGATATTATTAATGATGATATATCATCAAGGTATAGTGCCAGAGCTTAGTACAGAAAGGCAACCAATGTCACGCAATTGCTTTTCTGCTGAAAGTGTACATAACTATATAAAATAGTGCAAAAGGTTCAGGATTGTGTGTGCATTTGTGTATCAAGGGCTTTTCTTTGTTTACCTTCGGTGCAATGAAACTTCCCTTTTCTGTCAAGTTGACATCGGCCATTTTTCTGATGACAATTTGTACAATCATTGGATAATCTTACATGAATCAAGATGTCACCAGTTATAAATGTAAATGGGTCTTCAGCATCAGGGAAGTCTTTAATTGGAAGCCGTATCATGGAGCATGCTCTCACAGAACTTGGGATCTCATTAGAGGTTGAACTTTGAGGGAAATAGTACATATCATATTTATCACAGCTATAATTCAGAGAAAGGGTGGGGCGGCTGACATTGAGAGTGTTATTGCATCTGAACATGGTTATGTTGAATGGAATCTGAAAAGAAGCCAAGGGAGAACTGGCAGGAAGAGTATAATTATTGCTGAAGACTTCACAGCTTTTAGATTGAAGAGAACCGTAGAGACGATCGTCTCTAAGCATGATAGCAGGAGGGAAAGAGTTACCAACAAATGCAACATTAAACCATCTTCCGTGATTCTCTAGTTGGATGCTTTTTACTTTTTTCCCACCATCATCACAATCACGTATTGGAAATATGCCACAGTCGTTGCGTTTTGCGATGGTAAAAGGGAACTGGATCTTGTTAAGATATCCGCAGCTAAATGAAGGCGGACACTTCTCTTGGTGCTCATTTCCTTCTCCATTCGCAGCCAAGAGAAGTTTCACAAGGAGAGAAAAAATGAAGAAGCCAAACATATAAACTGGAGCCATCTCAAAGACCCAATAAGAATCTGATCCTCCAACACTAACTAGCCAACTGGGTCTTACTTGTTTTACACTTTATAGTTATATCACCAACTTGAACTTCATGATATTCCCAAGTTGACTTGAAAAGTAGCTAGGGAAGACTAAGTGAGTGAAGAAAGATAAAGCTAGGCAGGGTAAACACAATAACATAGACATGTTAGCTTGAGGATCCCGTTGATGAATCAGCGAAAAGAAGTGAGACCAATTGCCAATTTGCCACCTCAACTTCCTCTATCGATTATCTGCAGAAACAGTTGACTCCTTGACTCCAAAAGGGCTGCAAATAGAAAAATCAACTCAGGGAAGTTGTAAGCATTAACACTGAAGATAATAATAGAATGGTTATAATGGTCAGTATACGTCCCTCTCTAACTAAAAATCGTTGATGAAAGGGGCAAAATACGTGCCACACACTTCAAACTCTGCAAATTAGTGATAAGAAAAATAGTAAACAGGGACTGAAAAGTAAAAGAAAATGGAGAAAGGATTAAGGGGACCATGGATGTAGACAGTTGGCAATAAGTCAGAGAATTCACATTTGAATCTACTTGGTGATCCTTTGGCTTGCGCTGTAGCTATGCACGAAGTAAGGGCCTTAAAAGAAAACACTTCTCCAAAGATAATTACCTGTACATGGCACGGTTTTACATTTCAAGACTTAATTGCTGGGTGTCTTCTTTCTCGGGCATATTTACAAACACCTGGAGTGCCATCTCTAATCCTTATGTTATCAGAGACGACCTGGAATTAGACGTATTTTTTCATCATCACTAAATTATTAGCATCAACTTCTGAGTTTTAGCACTAAGCCACGATAGAAGGTAGTGTCATGATGACATTTTGTTTACATAGGAATCAAACTGAATATTTTTATCATTCCAGCCCTTCTTGCACAGTTCAAGTTCCCAAACGGCTGACTGTAACTACCTAACTCCCTATACGTAACGCCAAAAACTAATGATAGACAAGACGAAGACCAAAGTGAGGTAGAAATAGGAAAGTTCTAAGTCATGACGTTTACAAGTTATTAAAATTTTTATTTATATCATTAAATTATATCAATGGTTGATTATTATTTCTTTCTAACTTTCATATTTTATTTTCCCAGATAATTATGAATAAAATCTTACAACTTAAAATTAGGCCTCGAAAAAATTTGTAGGCCCACAAAATCAAATTTATAGGAAGGGCTGAATTTGGTTAGCCTTGTAAAGCTAGGCAAACCGGTCTATTCTTTTTATTACTTTTGGAACTAAAAATGAATTATAAAATTAAAATTATTAAAAATGGAAAATTCATAAAATTAAAAAAAAGTAAAAAAATTATCAATTTATTTTTAAGAAATTAGTTGAGGCAAAATATACCGAAATTGTAAAGAGAGAACCCTTAGCGTATGTTTGGGAGTTTTAAATTAGAGAGAAAGTGAATGTTATATATATATATATATATATATATATATATATATATATATATATATATATATATATATATATATATATATATAAATAGATACATATATGTAATATTCATAGACAATTTAAAAAATTAAAATTCTCATTCTAATTTAAAAATATATTCTTCCCAATACTAACATCATATGTGATATAAACACATGATTTCTTCTTATAATTGACACATATATGTAAATAAAATAATATTAATAGTAACTTTAGAGAGAAAATAGTTATAGACAGAAAGAAAAAAAAAAAAAAAAAACTTTCTAAAAATTTCTCTCCATAAATTTATAAGAAAAATTTAGCAAAAAATTTCCTCTCCCTTACAAAATATAAGCTCCCAAACAAAGAAGATAAACCTCATATTCCCTTCCCTTCCCTTCCTTTCTCCCTGCTTTTCCTTTATTTCCCTCTCTTTTCCTTCCCCTCCAAACTCCCAAACATACCTTAATGTACGCAGCCCGGATTTAACAGTTTTAGCTAAGATAGTCTACAAGATTGCTATTAAATGTTGCAACTTTATACAGACAGAAATTATCAGAAGAGAATAATATTTTTCATCACTAAATTCACAAGTATTGATGAAATCTAACTATATTTTATTGAAGATTATGCACTAAGAATGAGGTAAGAACTATAAAGCAAAGAGATTAGGCTAGATGATTTAACTACTGGTATTGGGTGTGGTAGATACACTTTCCCATTTATCAGTTACGTTGTTTGGTGATGGTGGATGCTTCATATTCTTCAGTAACCCAGCCTCATCATTAGTAGATGCTTCCTCTAGATATTGAGGCTCTTCCGCTCCACTTGCAATTCTCTTTAGAGCCTCCAAAACTTCATCCATGGCAGGCCTCAACTCTGTGTACTGCTGCAAACACCGAAAAGCCACTTCTGCCACTGAAAGTATCATCCTTTTCACTTCTTTGTCTGACTCAAAACCAAGGGAAGGATCTACAAGCTCATTCAATTCCCTTCTTCGAATCTTTTTCAAGGCTAGGTTTGTCAAGTTTATCTCATCCTTGTGTCTGGTCATATCAACTGCTGGCATGGATGATATTAGCTCAACAAGTACAACTCCAAAACTATACACATCGCTCTTGCTAGTAAGCTGGTAGCATTGATGATATTCTGGATCAACATAACCAGGAGTTCCTTGTGGAGCTGTGGACACATGGGTGACATCATTGGGGAAAAGTCTTGAAAGTCCAAAATCAGCTACTTTAACACAAAAATTATTGTCAAGGAGAATGTTGTTAGTTTTCACATCACGGTGTATTATGTCTGAAGCATGGAGATAAGCCAACGCACTAGCAGTCTCTATGGCAATTTTCATTCGTATAGGCCATGGCAGAAAGTCACTATTTGTCAAATCACCATGGAGATGGGAAGCAAGAGTACCATTCGGAATATATTCATACACAAGCAGTAGTTCATGGCTGTAACGTGAAGTGCAGCCATGGAGGGCTACAAGATTTTTGTGGCGCAAACGAGTGAGGATCTCAATTTCATTCATGAACTGCTCTACCTTTCTGTTATTGTGACCATATAAACGCTTGATGGCAACTTCCCTCCCATCTAGCAGCTCTCCTGGTTGTTAAATATCCAAAGCATAAGTTATCCAACAAGGTGAAAGGCTAATTCTATCTATCTTAAACTGGAAAGGCAGTGTGTAAGTTGTTTACCATAGTATACTGTTCCAAAGCCTCCATCTCCAAGTTTTCTAGTACTGTCAAAATTGTTGGTTGCTTCTTGAAGCTCCTTGTAGGAGAAGAGGGGAACCCCAAAGTAGACGCCACCACTTTCTGGGTCTATATTTGAGTAAGGATCAGCATTGGTTTGCCTTGAAGGGAAATGGGTATCTGAGGGAACATATTTTCTTTTATAGGCAAGTAGAATGAGCAACCCAATTACCAGGATGCTTGGGAGTCCAATAGCTAAACCTGGGGAAGGAGACCAACACAGAATACCGCTTGAACGTCATGTTCTAACTTAAGCGGCTAAGAATTTGGAGTTCTCAGCTAACAATAAGTATGTTTTACTATCGTTCTATCAGAAGGAAGAGTCTGTGTAGTATCACAATGGCATAACAGGAGTATTCATGAAATTTATTTTGAAAGGAAAAATTAGAAAATCGAAGTTGCTTTAGAATCATTAAATTTGAAGCCACACAATCAAAATCAAGCTATGTAAAAGGTAGTTTACCTAGTTTCACTTTCAAATCCAACTTCTTGTCCCCTGCAGCATAAGTTAATGGTCAAACGATTAATAATCTCTTGCATTACTTAGATAAAAACCATTAATTTGCAGAGCAAACGACACAGACAGATAGAAAGTACTGCACTAACAATGTCAAAAGGAGATCTAAAACTATGCGTGCCAATTATTAATGAATCTCAGCTTTTCCCATCCAAGACAGATAGTCACCCAAGAAATAAATATTAGGTTCAAAAAAAAAAAAAAAAAATTCCTTCAAACTGCACATCCATTTACGTGGTAAGACTTTATCCATCATAATCTCGCTCCACTTTAACTGTTACATAGTGATAATGATTTATGAGTAAGGAATTACGCTGGGCATAAATATAAGGAATTACACACTATACTTTTCTACAGAAAATATTCATTTTTTTTTCTAAGTTCTTGTGTATACCTTCAACACAATAAAACTTCTTGTTCCCGTCAAGTCGGCAATGACCATTTTTCTTGAGGCAATTTTTACAATCTGGCGATAATCCTACATCAACCATGAAACCAGCAGTTATAAATGTGAATGGATCTTTGTCATCAGGCAGGTCTTTAGCTGGAAGCTGGATCATTGAACATTCTGTGAAGAACCTTCGGGACTCAATGATTCGATTACCATAGTAAATATTGTATGGAGGACATGAATAATTTGAAATTCCCAGATTTACAGGAGTTTTTACTTGAAGGGTGTGGTTGCATCTGAACATCGTTAGATTATATGAAATCTGAAGAGAAGCCAAAGGAGAGCTAATAGGAAGAGTATAGTTATCTCTAAAGACATCACATCTTCTGGATTGCAGAGACTTAGAGAGATTCTCGTCTCTAATATTAATGGTATAACTATAAGGGAAAGACTGAATAAAATGTAGAAGCACAAACTGTCTTCCTTTATTCTCTAGTTGGATCATTTTCTTCACCCCTGGAACGTCACAATTTTGTATTGGAAATATACCACAGTTGGGATGTTCTGTTTTTGTGAAAGGGAATTGGATCTTACGAAGATGTCCACAGTCAAATAGAGGTGGGCAATTTTCTTGTTGCCCATTACCCTCTCCATTTGCAACCGGGAGGAGTTGCATAGAGAAAGAAAACATCAATAAGGCAAACATATAAACTGGAGTCATCTCAAAATCCTAACCTATGTGCAAAATCTAATGGACTTTATAAATTCTACACGATATATCACCAACTTGAGGACTGCAAACAGAAAAAGAAATCAACTCTGAAAGAAGATTAGAATAGAACGAATGGCGATTATGCTACAAACACGTCCCTCTCAAACTCAAAGTAGTTGCTGAAAGGGGCACAATGCGTACCGCACACTTCAAACTCTGCAAATTAGTGATCAGAAAAACTATAAACAGAACACGGAAAAGATAAAAAGAAAGTGGAGAAGGGGGTAAGGGGACCATGGATGTGGCAATTGGCTATAAGTCAGAGAATTCACATTTGTATCAACTGACCGACCATTCGTTTGCTAGAACAAATATTAATCCTTTACCGGAGATAATCCACTAAAAAGTGGGGTCCATAGCATATTCTAGTGCAAGAAATAATGGCCTCAAAAGAAAACGCGTGCACAGAGGATATCTGTCTTACCCCGGCATGGTCTTGCATTTCATGCCTTCTTTGCTGGGAAGCTTCTTTCTCGGGCATAATAACAAGCACCTGGTGTGCCCTCTCTAATGCTTAATCTAAACTAGACTTTGGCGGATCATTTGATAAACTAAGCCACAATAGAAAGTAGTGTCGTAGTGTCATTTTCTTCAAGTAATCAAACTGAAGATTCTTTATCATTTCTAATACCAGCACTTACCGTAAAGCAAAAGCAATTGGGTAGACTTAACCACAAGAGAAAGACCAAGCATACAACCGTTGACGTAGCAATCGGGAAGTGCCAAACGTTTATATTCAAATATTTAAAAATATTTAATTTTTTATTTATAAAATAAATACTTATTTTGTTTTTATTTAAAAATTTTATTAATTTAAGTTTTTATATTTTAAATTAATTAAAATTTTAACTGTGATGTATAAAAAATTAAATTAATAAATTTAAAATATAAAAAATTAAATTAATAAAAATTTAAAATATAAAAAATTAAATAAATATTTTCTATAATTTATATTATCTTCTAAATTATATCATCTTTTCCGTTTAATCGTTTAAGATTTTTATACTGATTAAGAAAGAAATAAATGTTTTCAAATAAATAATTTAAAAATTACACATTAATTTCGTGTTAAAATAGAAGTGAAAAGAATAAATTACTTATTAATATTTTAAAATGACAATAAAGTAAGACAAGAATATCTTATTAAAATTACAATAAAAATGAGACATTTAAAATAAAAGAAAATGACAAAATAAAAAAACATAACAAAATAACCAAGATTTTGTTAAAAAAAATTGTATTGCCAAGAATTAACATTATTAGCTAATATAATATACAAGACATTGTCATCAAATGTAACTTTATACAAAATAAACATGGCTAAGAATATCAGATTATATTTTTCCTCACTAATTCACGAGTGTTCACAAAATCTTACCCTTTTTTTTTTTTTTTAATGTTCACATACTCAGAATGAAGTAAGAACTATGAAGCATTAAGATTAAGCAAGATGATTTAACTACTGATATTGGGTGTGGTAGATACACTGTCCCATTTACCAGTCACAGTGTTGGGTGATGCTGGTTGCTTCATATTCTTCAGTAAGCCAACTTCATCATCAGGAGATGGT
Source organism: Bauhinia variegata (assembly GCA_022379115.2). Lineage (NCBI taxonomy): Eukaryota > Viridiplantae > Streptophyta > Magnoliopsida > Fabales > Fabaceae > Bauhinia > Bauhinia variegata. Next base: position 17,964,722 of record CM039426.1, on the reverse strand, counting down.
TCCTCTAGATATTCATGCTCATCCTCTCCACTTGCAATTCTCCCCAGCGCCTCCGAAACCTCATCCATGGTAGGCCTCAACTCCTTCTCCTGTTGTAAACACTGAAAAGCCACTCCTGCAACTGAAACTATCATCCTTCTAACTTCATTATCTGACTCAAAATTAAGGCAAGGATCTACAAGCTCATTTAATGCCCATCTTTGAATCTTCTTTATCGCTAGATTTGCCAAGTTTATCTCATCCTTGTGCCTGCTCATATCAACGGCTAGCATATATGATATTAGTTCAATGAGTACAACTCCAAAACTATAAACATCACTCTTGCTGGTAAGTTGGTAGCATTGGTGATATTCTGGATCAACATAACCTGGAGTTCCTTGTGGTGCTGTAGACACATGGGTGACATCGTTAGGGAAAAGTCTTGAAAGTCCAAAATCAGCCACTTTAACACTTAAATTATTGTCAAGGAGGATATTGTTAGTTTTCACATCGCGGTGTATTACGTCTGAAGCATGGAGGAAAGCCAATGCACTAGCAGTCTCTATGGCAATTTTCATTAGGCCATGGCAGAAAGTCACTCTTTGTCAAATCACCATGGAGATGGGAAGCAAGAGTACCCTTTGGAATGTATTCGTACACAAGCAGTAGTTCATGGCTGTAACGTGATGTGCAGCCATGGAGGGCCACAAGATTTTTGTGGCGCAAGCGAGTGAGGATCTCAATTTCATTCATGAACTGCTCTACCCTTCTGTTATTGTGATCATATAAACGCTTGATGGCAACTTCCCTACCATCTAGCAGTTCTCCTGTGTGTTAAATGTCCCAACATAAGTTATACAACAAGGTGGAAAACAAACTCTATCTTAAAATGGAAGGCCTTGTTTGCGTTACTTACCATAATATACTGTCCCAACGCCTCCATTTCCAAGCTTTCTAGTACTGTCAAAATTGTTGGTTGCTTCTTGAAGCTCCTTGTAGGAGAATAGGGGAACCCCAAAGTAGACACCACCACTTTCTGGGTCAATATTTGAGTAAGGGTCAGCACTGGTGTGTCTTGAAGGGAAGTGGGAATCTGAGGGGACACATGTTCTTTTATAGGCAAGTAGAATGAGCAACCCAATTACCAAGATGCTTGAGAGCCCAATAGCTAAACCTGTGGAAGGAGACCAAAATAGAATTCCACTTGAAGATGATGTTCAAACTTATGCAGCTCAGAAATTTGGAGTCATTGTAGCAAACTATAAGCATGTTTTACTATCATTCTATCAGAGTAATATATCTGTGTACTATCTTAATGGCAGTGATAGAAGTATTCATAAAAATCTTTTTGAAGATTTGGAATCTTCTGGAAGAAGAAAATTAGAAAATCAGAATCATTATTGAAAAGGATAAGGACCCTTTTGGTTCAACACACTGCTAAATGGTTAAATGACACTGGATCATTAAATTTGAAGTCACACACTCAAAATGAAGCTATTTAAAAAGGTACTTTACCTAGTTTCACCTTCAAATCCGACCTATTGTCCCCTGAAGCATAAGTTAAAGGACACACGATTAATAATATGTTGCATAACTTAAACCATTAATTTCTAGAGCAAGCCATATAGACTGATAGAAAGTGCAGCACTAGCAATGTCAAATAGTCAATTATCAATGAATCTCTGCTTTTCCCATCCAAGGCAGATAGTCACTCAGGAAATAAATACCAGATTAAGAAGAGGTTTAAAAAAAATTTACTTCAAATAGGCACAACAATTTAAAGGATAAGAGCTTATCCATGACTCTAGTTGAACTATCATGATTTATGAGCAAGGTAATTAGGCTAGGGCATAAATGCAAGGGAAAATATATGATTTGTAATGCAGATAAAAGCATATACCTTCACAATAAAACGTCTCATTCCTGTCAAGTCGGCACTGGCCTTTTTTCTTGCGACAATTTGTACAATCCGGGGATAATGTTACTTCGACGGGGATCTCAGCAGTTACAAATGTGAATGGATCTTTGGCATCAGGCAGGTCTTTAACTGGAAGCTGGACCACTGAACATGCTGTGAAATAGTTTCGGGACTCATTGATTAGAGGGCTGTAATAAATATCGTAGTTACCACATGAATAATTTAAAATTCCCAGATTTGCAGGAGTTTTGACATTGAGGTTGCGGTTGCATTTGAACATGATTACATTATACAAAATCTGAAAAGAAGCCAAAGGCGAACTGATAGGAAGAGTGTAATTATGGCTTAAACGATTACAGCTTCTGGATTGCAGAGACCGGTAGAGATTCTCGTCTCTAATTGAAATCCTATATTGGGAAGACTGACTAACATGTATAACCACAAACTGTTTTCCTTGATTCTCTAGTTGGATTTTTTTCGCTGCCCTGGGATCATCACAATTCTGTATTGGAAATATACCACAGTTGGGTTGTTCTGCTTTTGTGAAAGGGAATTGGATCTTCTCAAGATATCCACAGTTAAATGAAGGTGGACAATGTCCTCGGTGCCCATTCACAGCCGAGAAGAGTTGCACGAGGAAAGAAAATATCAAGAAGCCAAACATATAAACAGAAGTCATCTCAAAATCCTCACTCTGCAAAAATACTTGACTTGCAACAGGAAACTGGTTCTCTAATTCTAGTACACTGTGTTATGTTTTACAACTTCTACGCAATATATCACCAACTTGAACTCCTTGGTTCCCCAGTTGACTTGAAAAGTAAATATGGAAGACTTCATGAAATAAATGAAGAAAGATAAAGCTGGTATGGGTAAACGTGTGAACCACAGATGTCCTTGGGCTTATGAACTCTGCTGACTAATCTTCCAAAACAAGTTAGACCAATTCCAGATCAACTTTGTCTACTAATTAGCAGCAGAAAAACCTGACACCATGATTCATCAGAATCTCCCATATTCAATCGGAATTGTTGGTCAACCTTCAGGGGAACAAAAATCTTTGTGGCTTCACAAAACAGGCACAAGACGCAAACGAGTGGAACTATCAGGACAAGTTGTGTGCTTGGTAATGAAGGTAAAACTAGAGTGGTGATTGTGTCGTTCGAGTCTCTCTTTGACCCCTTCAAGTGGCAGCTGAAATGTCCACCCTACACAGACTTTGTAGTTTTTATCGTAGAAATAGAGAAAAAAATGAAGTCAGAGAACATAAACCAATGAAAAAGAAATTGCCAATAAGTCAGAGAGTTCACACATTCAAATAACATAGTGGGAAAGCAAGAAGAAAAAAAGGACCTAAAAGAAAACACGTCTATGAGATATATACATATATTTGTGTGTGTATATGTACGTTAGTATGTCATAGCCAAACAATTGCAACTTCATTTCCGGGTACCTTCCCCTATATCCTTTGTCTCAGGCATAATTTCAAAACACCGGCAGTGTCCTCTCCAGCACAAATGTAGTTGGTAGCCATCTCCCAGATTTCTTCCTGTTGGGTGAAATAAGATTCAATTTTTTTTTAAAAAAAAAAGATTTAATATAGTAAAATTTTTGTAGTGTAATGGTTTAATTTGAGAACTCTAAAATGTAAGTTTTGAAAATATAATTTTTATAGTGTAATAACATTTTTAAGATAATATATATATATATATATATATATATATATATATATATATATATATATATATATATATATATATAATATATATATATAATTTTAATCAATAATAACTAACATATCTATTAGATAAAAAAAAACAAACTTATATATCTCCATGGGGTTACATGATTATTTTCTATGGCATGTTATTAACATTTTTAAATATAACTAGAATTATCACATAAATATAAGTAAATAAACTTACTATAAAATTAAGGGGCATTTTTGACATTTCAACGAGGTTAGGAAATATTTGTATGAAATTTCTTTTCTTTTTTTTTTCTCAAATTATTTAGCAATTTAGTCATACAAATTAAATTCCTTTTCTTTTATTTATCGAATGAAGGTGGACAATTTCCTTGGTTCCCATTTCCCAGTCCATTTGCAGCCGAGAGGAGTTGTACAAAGAAAGAAAACATCAAGAAGCCGAACATCTAAACTGAAGTCATCTCAAAGTCTTCACTCTGCAAATTCTTAGAGACCCTGAACGTTGTTAATCATTAATACTCCAATCCAAACGAAGTTGCAATCAATAAAGCCAATAACCATTCAGAAGTCACCTTCAATAATCTGCTGAAGCTCCATGCTAGATGCTTCTGTCTAGAGATTCTTCAAACAGAACAGGGTTCGTGACGATGACAAATGTCTTGTAAATCTGCAGACAGCTCCAATCAGAAATAAACTGTCTCGTACAGAAGTATGAAAGCTTTAATCTTTATGGAAAAGGTACCAAAATTGTCACTAATTCACAAGTGTTGACGAAATCTTACATTTTCTTCGGGGAAGTTTATTAAGAAGCATCAAGTTTAGGCTAGATGACTTCATTTAACTACTGATATTGGGGGTGATAGATTCACTTTCCCATTTATCAATCACATTGTTTGGTGATGGTAGTTGCTTTGTATTCTTCAGTAACCCAGCCCCATCATGACCAGATGCTTCCTCTAGATATTCAGTCTCATCCTCTCCACTTGCAATTTTCTCCAGCACCTCCAAAACTTCGACCATGGCAGGCCTCAACTCCTTGTCTAGCTGTAAACACTGAAAAGCCACTTCTGCAACTGAAACTATCATCCTTTTGACTTCATTATCTGACTCAAAACCAAGGGAAGGATCTACAAGTTCATTCAGTGCCCCTTTTTGGATCTTCTTCATGGCTAGATTTGCCAAGTTTATCTCATCCTTTTCCCTGGACATATCAACTGCTAGCATAGATGATATTAGCTCAATGAGTACAACCCCAAAACTATATACATCACTCTTGTTGGTAAGTTGGTAGCATTGGTAATATTCTGGATCAACATAGCCCGGAGTTCCTTGTGGAGCTGTGGACACATGGGTGACATCACTGGGGAACAGTCTTGAAAGTCCAAAATCAGCTACTTTAACACAAAAATTCTTGTCAAGGAGAATGTTCATGGTTTTCACGTCACTGTGTGTTATGTCTGAAGCATGGAGATAAGCTAATGCACTAGCAATCTCTATGCCAATTTTCATTCGTATAGACCATGGCAGAAAGCCACTCTTTCTCAAATCACCATGGAGATGCGAAGCTAGAGTACCATTTGGAATATATTCATACACAAGCAGCAGTTCATGGCTGTGACGTGATGTGCAGCCATGGAGGGCCACGAGATTTTTGTGGCACAAGCGAGTGAGGATCTCAATTTCATTCATGAACTGCTCTACCCTTCTGTTATTGCGATCGTATAAATGCTTGATGGCAACTTCCCTACCATCTAACAGTTCTCCTGGTTGTTAAATACCCCAAAAGTTATCCAATAAGGTGGAAAACTAACTCTATCTTAAAAGGAAAAGCATTGTGTGAGTTTCTTACCATAGTATACTGTCCCAAAGGCTCCATTTCCGAGTTTTCTATTACTGTCAAAATTGTTGGTTGCTTCTTGAAGCTCCTTGTAGGAGAAGAGGGGAACCCCAAAGTAGACGCCACCACTTTCTGGGTCTATATTTGAGTAAGGATAAGCTTTGGTGTGTCTCGATGCGATGTTGGTATCTGAGGGAACACATTTTCTTTTGTAGGCAAGTAGACAGAGCAACCCAATCACAAGGATGCTTGGGAGGCCAATAGCTAAACCTGCGGAAGGAGACCAGAAGAAAATACCACTTGAAGATGATTTTCAAACTTATGCAGCTAAGCATTTTGGAGTCATTATAGCTAACTATAAGCATGTTTTACCATCATTCCATCAGAGTGAAAAGCTTTTGCACTATCATATATAACAGCAGAGACAGAATATTCATGAAAAACATTTTTAAAGATTTCGATTCTTTTGAAGAAAAATATGAGATCACTTTGGTTCAACACACAGATGAGTGGTGACATAATGCTCAGACTCATCAAATTTGAATTCACACTCTCAAAATGAAGCTATGTAAAGGCTACATTACCTAGTTTAGCTTTCAAATCGGACCTCTTATCCCCTGCAGCATAAATTAAAGCTCAAACGATTAATAATCTGTACATAAATAAAACTATTAATTTTTAGAGCACACAGTGTAGATAGATAGAAAGTGCTGAACTAACAATGTCTAATAGTCAATTATCATTGAATCTCAGCTTTTACAATATAAGATAGAAAGTTACCAAAGAAATAGCTACAAGATTCAACCATTTAAAAGAAAAAAAAAAATCCTTCAAATAGACCCATCCATTTATAAGATTTTATCAATTACAATCTCACTCCACTTGAACTGCCATGTAGTGATAATGATTTATGAGCAAGAAATTACGTTCGGGCATAAATGTAAAGGAAAAGTATCATTTGGAATGCAGATAAAAAGCATATGCCATACTTTTCTACCGAAAATATTCACTCTTTTATTTCCAGGTTCATGTTGTGCATACCTTCAACGCAATAAAACTTCTCGTTCTGGTCAAATTGGCAATGGCCTTTTTTGTTGTGGTAATTGGTACAATCCAGGGATAATGTTACTGCAACATCGATTTCAGCAGTTACAAATGTGAAAGGATCATTGGCATCAGGCAGGTCCTTAATTGGAAGCTTGATCATTGAACATGTTGTAAAAGACCTTAGGGACACATTGATTAAAGGGCCATAGTAGATAGTGTAGTGATTACATGAATAATTTAAAATTCCCAGACTTGCAGGAGTTTTGACATCTAGAGTGCGGTCGCAGCTGAACATGATTGCATTGTATGAAATTTGAAAAGAGGCCAATGGAGAGCTGATAGGAAGAGTATAATTATGGCTTAAGACATTACAACTTCTGGATTGCAAAGACTTGTAGAAGTCGTCGTCTCTAATTGTAATGCTGTAAGATGAAGACTGACCAACATGTACAACCACAAACTGTCTCCCTTGATTCCTTAGTTGGATTACTTTAAACTTCAGCGGATCATCACAATTTTGTATTGCAAATATACCACAGTTTGGCTGTTCAACTTTTGTGAAAGGGAATTGGATCTTCTCAAGATATCCACAGTCAAATGAAGGTGGACAATTTCCTTGGTTACCATTTCCCTCTCCCTTTTCAGCCGAGAGTTGTATGAGGAAAGAAAGCATCAAGAAGACAAACATATAAACTGGAATCATCTCAAAATCCTCACTCTACTTGCAAAAAATACTTGGCTTTAACAAGAAACTGATTTTCAAATTCAGGAGAACTGTGTTTTACTTGTTTAACAATTTCTACACAATATATCTCCTACTTGAATCTCTGGATTCCCAGTTCACTTGAAAAGTAACTATGGAAGACTTGGCGAAATAAGTGAAGAAAAATAAAACCAGGTAGGGTAACCTGTTAGATTTCCAGCCAACTCTATCTACAAATTAGCAGCAGAAAGAACTTGACTCCATGATTCATCAGAATCTCTGACATCAATTCATAATTGTGGTTCAGCCTTCAGGGCATGAAACATCTTTGCAGCTTCCTAAAACAGGCACAGGACGACAAACAGAATGGAACTAGAAGGAAAAGTTGTGTGCTTCGTAATAAAGTTCAAACTAGAGTGGTGATATATATATACAAGTCAAGGAATAGCAGATGAAGTGTTCACACTCCAGCACCTTATATTGTAGAAATAGAGAAAAAAGGAAGAAGACAGCAAGCATATGATATATAAAAGTCAGAGGGTTCACACTTTCAAATTACGTTGCGGGTAAGCAAGAAGGAATTAAGTAACACAAAGAGAACGCGTCTAGAATGTGATATGATATATAAATATATACACACACACATCAGTATGTCATAGTCGAACAATTAGGACTTCTTTTCCGGTACCTTCCCCTATATCCTTTCTCTCAGGCATATTTTCAAGCACCTGGGGTGTCCTCTCCAGCACAGATCATCTCTCAGTTTTCTTCCTGTTGTGTCAAAGAAGATCCAATCTTGCTAGTATTCAAACTGCACAGAAATCAAACTGCACTGCATGGTGCAAACTATTGTTTTAAATCTACTCTTTTAATCTTAAGTTATACATTAATGGATGACCATATCAGTAGTAAAGTCAGAGGAAAGGTAACTTGACCCAAAAGATAAATTATATAACTAGTGGGGATGTGAAGCATCCTCCTCGCTTCCTAATCTTGACAGCAATGGCAAGAATTTCTTAACCGGCGGAGATTTATGGGATGTTAGAGAAAAGTTTTTGTCTTTAACTAATATGTGAGGATACAAATCTACGACGAAATCTCTCGACCCACAAAAATATGTTACTGTGAAAAATTACTCCCATTGTCTGTAATAGAGGCAATGTATTAACATACTTTTATTTAGAGACTTCAGCTAATTACAGTGTTGAACATTCAAATTGTAAAGACTAGATCTCTTCCAAAAAAAAAAAATTACTATAAAAACTTGTCACTGCAAAATAATATAGTTGCAGTACAGAAACGTGTTATTGACTTTTTTAAATATAAATAAAATTGTCACATAAAATACCAAGAATTGTTTTCATTATTTTCATTATCAACACTCTTTCCCTACAAACTAACTCGATACATACATTAAATATAAGGATATCCATGCCAATCTTAATAGCGAACTCCACTAAAAAACATCATTATTGCGAAATTAACCTCAATGCTGATGCCTAAATTATCAACACATCACATTAATGAGTTGAGGTGGGTGGCAATCTTGGAGGAGATGACAAGAAATGCTTTGAAGTATTTGCAAGATCTCAACTCTTTCTTCTAGCATTTCCATCACTCTCCCCATTGGTCAATCTGCTCGATTAGTTTGTATGCATCATAAGCTTATTATTACTATCTTTATTGTCATGTCTTTACCATTGCCATTTCTAATGTTCTAAAGGGCGAATTCTTCATTTAATTCTAAGTGCTTATAAATCTAATGTGAAAAATATATTTCACTAATATGATCAACTTCAACATTAATATTTTTCTTTCCACCAACTATTTATAAAACCATTATTCTATAATTGTATACATCTAACTTGTGAGAAACCTCTCCAAAATATCTATTAAATACTTTAGGAGAAATATATCTCATAGTTTCTCTAACAACCAACATTGATACAATACTCTCTTTTAGGGCAAATTTTGGCAAGTTCAAAGTCTAAAATCTAAGGATAAGAATTTTCATCCAAAAAAATGTTGTAAGGTTTTATGTTAAAATGTAATATTTGAGTATCACATCCACTATACAAGTACTCTAAACCTCTAGCAACACGATTGCAATTTGATTTAACATTTTAGTATCTAATTGGTGATTACTCATTGAGGAATTAGTTTCATAGATGAACTTCTCCAAAGATCGATTAAGCATAAACACATAGATCAAAGACCTCTTTTATCCTTCCAAACAAAAGCCTAAAAACGTGACAATGTTAACATGAGAAGTCTTACTTATACTTGCAACCTCATCGATGAATTATTCCCCGTTACCTTTTGATTCACTTAAAATCTTCACAGCAACTAGACATCCATCATCTAGTTTCCCTTTGAAAACTCCTCCCAAGCCTCCTTGGCCTATTTTTTCATTGAAGGATTTGGTTATTTTCTTTATGTCTGAGTAGCTATATCTTCTTACAGTAAGTGGTGCATGGCTCTTGAGAAAGGCCTCAAAATCTTGATGAGCTTTACATTTGTTCTTTCAGAATTGAGCGAGGTAGCTGTAGAGTAAAAAGAATAAAACTCCAACTGCAACCGCTGCAGAAACTACATAATAAAACATGTATTAATTGGCTATCTCTTTTGTCTCTAAAAAGACAACCTTACAACACAAGTGTGTCGAGAAAGCTTGATTTTCTATTATCTCACTATACGTTTTCTTTATTATTATTATATATAATCCCAAAATTTTAACTTTATATATGTGATCTTTTCCTTTTATTTTTGTACGTGTTTGTTATATTTCTATGTAGTTATGCTATTATACTAGACATTCTGTTAAATATTTTAATAGGATTATACTCCTTAAAAGAATATTAATTTAACAAAGTTAATATTTTAACAAAATGTATCACTTAGCTGCTGTTGTTACGGTCACATACTTTCCTTTCCTATGATTTGAAAAAATTTAACTTGCATTATAATCAACTCTAAACAATTAATACAAACACAATACAAAAACTTTGAATTAAACTGATTAATATTATGTATTATGCAAAAAAAAAAAAAATAGAGTAATTGTTTAAAGAATTATTTATTGTGCAAAAGAAATTATGTATAGAATCAATATTTGAAAAAGTAAATTTCACAATTCAGCAGCAACAAATAATGGAGCTTTAAAAAGATTAAAAAAATAAAATAAAATCTAGAGTGATAGTATGACTTAACCGGTCTTTCTATTTTTTGGCTTTTTCTTCTTAATATACAGATTTTCTTTTGAATCTGGTCTACTACGCTAGTTGACTTGGAAATTGACTTGCAAAACGACAATAGATCAAGACTTGGTGAAATCTTGTGAATATAACCATTCAATGAGCTACAGATTAGAAGATAATGACAACTAATGCAGACAAGAACTTATCAACTTCATTGGTGCAAGCTAGGACTTTTTCTATATATACTGGAGGATTCCTGCGACAGACTGTATTGAATCCTTGAAAAAATATTTCTAAGTTTCAGTATTTAAAGAAAAATATTGAGTTCAGATACAAATAATTTTGTATTCTCTCCATAGCTTTGTTTTCTACATTGGTAGGTTGGCCCTTCATTGGCGGATAGATAATATTTTGTTTTATGTCCTTTTTCTAGTGCTAGTCAAACTATACATAGAATTATTCATTGCCTGGACTAGATGCAATATATAAAATACATTTACTTAAAAGATATAAATTATTCTAAGCATCGAAATTCAAATTGCAGATACTAATTCTCTTTCAAAAAACATTAGTAGCATATTTAACATCTCATTACCAATAACGAAATTTTGAGAATGTTACTGAAAGAAAATAGTTACACATCTTGACCAGCTATCAAACAGAAAAGTGAATTATTTCTTCCTTTCCTTTTCGCCTTTTGAATGGTATTTTGAAATTAAGCACAAACCTCAGCACCACCAACTATGCTAAACCTCCCAACCTCACCTCCACTTGCAGTAACACACTCCCTCCTGCACAGAGTGCAACTAACTACTGCGTGTTTACAGTAAAAGATAACCGAAAAGGTCATAAAGAAAGAAACATACCCTTCATTCTTCAATATTTTCTTCAACAGTTAAACAAGTAGCAATCTTGTCCTGTCTTGATTATGCTACGTCTTCCATTTTAATTTCTTAATCTGTCTACTTAATCATACAGGAACCAAAACATCTCCTGGTAACAAGAGTTGGTTCAACCAGTAAAACTTAAAATAAAATTTCCTAACTTCCAAGCCATTTCATTCCTCTTTATTAGTGGACTCAATAGTGAAATTTTACTGGTCTGATTTTGTCTTTTTGACAGAACAAGATAAGAATTCTACTTGGCACATAAAGATGGCCTTTAATATAAATATAAACAATAAACCTTGAAGAGTCTTTATATCAGTTTACGATTTTTTTCTCTGTCCCAAATTCATAACAAGGCAAGATTCACAGAAATTTCACGAATGCAATTAGAATACCAAGATTTATTTGTCCCCATTCATCATATATAATTTGAGCTACAAAGATTGTGTGGATATTCAAGCTTATCAACACTCTTTCGTTGTAAAATAACTTCATACACACACTCAGCAAAAGAATACACGTCAAAACAAATAGAAAAGTCAACTGATAAACATCATTACTGTGAGATTAACCTCAATGTTTATTGCCGAACAAATCAGCAATCATCACATTAATGAGTTGAGGAGGTAGGTGGCGATCTTGGAGGAGAGGACAAGAAAGGCTTTGGTGGTATTTGCAAGGTCTCAACTCTTCCTTCTAGCATCTCCAGCACTCTCCCCATTGTTGGACGATCTGTTGGGTTAGTTTGTATGCACCACAAGCTTACTATTACCATCTTTCTTATTATGTCCTTGTCATTGTCATTTGTAATGCTGCAAAGGGAAAATTCTTCATCTAATTCTAGACGCTTGTAAATCCAATGGGGAAAATATATTTCACTTGTATGATCAACTTTAATATTAACATTCTTCCTTCCCCCAACCATTTCTAAAACCATCATTCCATAACTATAGACATCTGACCTATAAGAAACCTCTCCAAAATGTCTATTAAAGATCTCAGGAGCAATATATCCTATTGTTCCTCTTGCAACCTGCAGGGATACAATGCTCTCCATTTCAGGGCATATTTTGGCAAGTCCAAAGTCTGAAATCTTAGGACAAAAGTTCTCATTCAAGAGAATATTATGAGGCTTTATGTCAAAATGTAATATTCTGGTATTGCATCCTCTATGCAAATACTCTAAACCTCGAGCAACACCAATTGTGATTTTGTATAATATTTCAGCATTTAATTGGCGATTATTCATTGAGGGATTAGTTTCGTAGATGAACTTCTCCAAAGATCCATTAGGCATAAACTCATAGACCAAAGCCCTCTTTGATCCTTCGAAACAAAATCCTAAAAGATTCACAATGTTAACGTGAGAAGTCCGACTAATACTTGCCACCTCATTGATAAATTCTTCTCCATTACCTTTTGATTCACTTAAAATCTTCACAGCGACTTGACAACCATCATCTAACTTCCCTTTGTAAACTGCTCCATAGCCTCCTTGGCCTAATTTTTCTTTGAAGGATTTGGTTATTTTCCTTATATCTGAGTAGCTATGTCTTCTTACAGAAAGTGGTCCATGGCTCTTGAGAAATGCCTCAAAATCTTGATGAGCCTTAGATTTGTTTTTCCATGATCCAACGAGTTTATAACGGAAGCAGTAGATTACAATGAGTAAAACTCCAACTCCAACAGCTGCAAGAACTGTAATTATTGAAACATGTATTAGAGTTCAAGTAGTTGTTAACGGATATAGCACTAGACTAAAAGTGATTCACAGATAGAATCCTAACTCTATATGTTTTTTTTTTCCTTTTCTTTTTGTGTGTATTTGTTGTATTTTCATGGATTTATATTGCCATACATAGACATTCTCTCAAATATTTTTGTCAGGATTCTATTCCTTAGAAGAATATCTATTAAGCGTACATCATAGTTAGCAACAACAGGACTTAGCAAGTTAATTAAACAAAATATATCACTTGTTGCTGCTATGATCATCGTCATTCTTTTGCTGTTTGAAAATTTTGAAATGGCATTAATCAGTAAAATGTTGGTGGCTTATTATTGCGAGGGCAGAAATCATTTGCAAATTATGCAGTGGCAAAATATCCCTAGTTTTGTTATTTCTATAAATATCTGACTAAAACCAGACCAGAAAGCACTAAACTGTTTATAGAAGCGTTAAGAGTGAAACTATGTTGCTGCACGGCTTATAGCTTTCTCTGCTTTTCTCTCAGGAGGTGCATTCATTTTTTGGAAGCCCGTCAATTTTGAAAAGGAATAAGAATTGTATCCCACATTCTATGTCCATGTTTTACTCCAAATTACACTCTTCATTTTATTTGTTTTCTTTAGACAAGTTTCTTCGTAACAATTCAAAGACATATTCACAATAGTTCCAATAGGTGGTGTGAATTGCCTATAGACCCATCTTCAACTATCGTCCTCATGACACTACCATTACAATTCCTATTATCTCAGCATTTGTTTTGTCTCTAAAAGGCAACCTTCTAACACAAGTGCGAGAAAGCTTGATTTTCTATTATTACACAAGTTGCATGACAAGATCACTCTACTTGAGATGTTAGATATTATTAATGATGATATATCATCAAGGTATAGTGCCAGAGCTTAGAACAGAAAGGCAACCAATGTCACGCAAATATAGAAGAAAAGATAGAACTGCCATGTGGAAATAAAATTAAAGCAATTGCTTTTTCTGCTGAAAGTGTAAATAACTATATATAATAGTGCAAAAGTTTCATGATTGTGTGTACGTTTGTGTATCAAGGGCTTTTCGTTGTTTAGCTTCAGTTCTTGTGTATATCTTCAACACATCAAGCAAGTTTTACTATCGTTCTATAGAAAGAAAAGCCTGTGCACTGTCACAATGGCATGAAGAAGTATTCACGAAATTTTTTTGAAGATTTCAATTATTTTAAAAGGAATAATCAGCGTTAGTTTAGGAGATTTTTAATTAATCTCCATAATTAATTTTGATGAAAAAAATATTTTTAGATTTGTTAAATTTGTTGAAATATTTTTATCTTACAAAATATACTTTTTATGATTTTTAAAACTATTTCTCTAAAAAATTAGTAATTTTTTAATTTTTAATTACTCTAATCAAATCAAAGAATATTTTTAATTAAGATTTTAAAAATGTTTTTGTAACGTAATCACTTTTTGAAAAGGGCATTTCTTGTATGTGAAAATATTTTTTTTTAGTCTAACATTTTATCCTTTTCAAAAGTCAACTGAATATATATTTTTAAAAAAAAAAAACTATTTTTTCATAAACTTGATACCTAGGTGCTCCTATTTTTTATGGGCAGAAAATCTATATAAGTGCTGAGTTGATTTGTCTCTTCACGTGTATTTTTAAACAGCATTAAGCAGTAGTTTATGCTATTAAAGTATGGTCACACCTGTTGATTTGATGTTATTGCAAGTCAATATTTTACTGTAATGGGTATAAGAAAAGTAAAAGACCCACGCTTTGGTAAAATGTCTCTATGGGCATTAAATGTCTCTTTGAGCCACAAAAGTTCAAATAATATTTATATTTCATATCAGTAAAATAAAAAGGGCTAAAGAAGCCTAGCTGGCCATCCAAACACACGGGCTTCAATAACTCATCAGATATGCAGCCCAACAACTAATGATTTTGGGCTCAGATGATTTGTCAACTTAAAAAGTACGAAAGAAGTATAGAAAATAAAGACCAAAGACAACATTCACTTGTTGATATTACGTGCAAGGAAAGGAAAAGAAGAATTACTTAAGTAAAACACTATTAGAAAATTCAAATCTTCTCCCTTGCACCACTTACTTTCCACACAAGTCTATATAAAAGAGAGAATGTCTCACATTTTATAACAAGAAATAAGAAAGTCATATTACATATACGTCTTCAAGGTTTTCTCTTCTTTGTTTTACCATGATATATCAATACTTTTACTTAGAATAATATTTATGATATATTGGGCATATTGAAAAATCTGTTAATATAACAATATTCATTTGTACTTTATTATTATATCTTATAAATCATTTCTTTAGAAAGCCTTCTAAGCTTCACACACGAGATTGCAACCTTTGTAAAGTAAATTTAGTATTTGAGAAACTTGAAAAATTACTGTAAAGGTCTTTAGTGTATCCTAAAAAACTTAGCTCAAATAGAATTATTGAGAAACTGTAAAAGGTTGATGGAAGCCTATAAATTAGTAGAGATAGTCGAGTGACTCTCTTGAAAGTGTTTGAGAGTAGTGAATGTAAGTCATTATTATTGTGATTAAACTACTATAAATTATTATGTTATTATTCTTCTGTAAAGCTCATTATTTATGTTTAAGTATCATTCTGTTATATCATATTTAACAATTTTAAGGTTTTCAAAATCAAACATAAATTATTTTAAACCAAGCTTAACACAATGTTTTTGATTCAGTACTATACAAATTTTATTTTAAATTTTTTTTTTAGGTGTCTTGTTTAACCTCTTTAAGACATATATATCTATATTTTCAATTAGAAAATCGAAGTTGCTTCAGAATCATTAAATTTGGAGCCACACAATCAAAATCAAGCTATGTGAAAGATATTTTACCTAGTTTCACTTTCACATCCGACTTCTTGTCCCCTGCAGCATAAGTTAATTGTCAAATGATTAATAATATCTTGCATTACTTAGATAAAAACTACTAATTTGCAGAGCAAACAACACAAACAGATAGAAAGTGCTGCACTAACAATGTCAAAAAGAGATCTAAAACTATGCATGCCAATTATTAATGAATCTCAGCTTTTCCCATCCAAGACAGATAATCACCAAGAAATAAATATTAGATTCAAAAGAAATCCTTCAAACTAGCACAGCCATTTAAGTGGTAAGACTTTATCCATCATAATCTCGTTCAACTTTTACTGATACATAGTGATAAGGATTTATGAGTAAGGAATTACGCTGGGCATACATATAAGGAAAAAATGTATCAATTGTAATACAGATAAAGCACACATTATACTTTTCGACTGAAAATATTCATTTTTTTTTTTTTTAGGTTCTTGTGTATACCTTCAACACAATAAAACTTGTTCCTGTCAAGTCGGCAATGACCATTTTTCTTGAGGCAATCTGTACAATCCGGAGATAATCCTACATGAACGACGAAACCAGCAGATATAAATGTAAAAGGATCTTTGTCATCAGGCAGGTCTTTAGCTGGAAGCTGGATCATTGAACATTCTGTGAAGAAGCTTCGGGATTCAACGATTCGATTACCATAGTAAATATTGTATGGAGGACAAGAATAATTTGAAATTCCCAGATTTACTGGACTTTTTACTCGAAGGGTGTGGTTGCATCTGAACATCGTTAGATTATATGAAATCTGAAGAGAAGCCAAAGAAGAGCTAATAGGAAGAGTATAGTTATCTCTAAAGCCATCACATCTTCTGGATTGCAGAGACTTAGAGAGATTCTCGTCTCTAATAGTAATGGTGTAAGGGAAAGACTGAACAACACCTAGAAGCAGAAACAGTCTTCCTTTATTCTCTAGCTGGATCATTTTTTTCCCCTCCCGAGCGTCACAATTTTGTATTGGAAATATACCACAGTTGGGATGTTCTGTTTTTGTGAAAGGGAATTGGATCTTACCAAGATGTCCACAGTCAAATGAAGGTGGGCAATTATCTTGTTGCCCATTTCCCTCTCCATTTGCAACCGGGAGGAGTTGCATAAAGAAAGAAAACATAAATAAGGCAAACATATAAACTGGAGTCATCTCAAAATCCTAACCTATGTGCAAGATCTAATGGACTTTATAAATTCTACACTATATCACCAACTTGAGGACTGCAAACAGAAGAAGAAATCAACTCTGAAAGCTTGTGTACATTAACAATGAAAATTAGAATAGAACGAATGGCGATTATGCTACAAACACGTCCCTCTCTAACTCAAAGTAGTTGCTGAAAGGGGCATGCGTACCGCACACTTCAAACTCTGCAAATTAGTGATCAGAAAGACTATAAACAGAACACGGAAAAGATAAAAAGAAAGTGGAGAAGGGGGTAAGGGGACCATGGATGGGGACAATTGGCTATAAGTCAGAGAATTCACATTTGTATCAACTGACCGACCATTTGCGTTGCAGCTATGCAAGAAATAAAGGCCTCCAAAGAAAACGCGTGTACAGGGATATCTGTCTTATCCCGGCATGGTCTTGCATTTCATGCCTTCGTTGCTGGGAAGCTTCTTTCTCGGGCATAATTACAAGCACCCGGTTTGCCCTCTCTTGTAAACCAGAATTAGGCGGATCATTTGATAAACTAAGCCACAATAGAAAGTAGTGTCCTAGTGTCGTTTTTTTTCAAGAAATCAAACTGAAGATTCTTTATCATTTCTAATACCACAAGTCATCTCAAAATCCTCACTCAGTGTAAAATCCATTGACTTACAACAACAAACTAACTGGAACTTCTTGATTCCTCAGTTGACTTGGAAGATAAATCTAGATAAGGTAACCATACACAACACACTCCAAATCTATGAAATTAGAGTGACAAGAACTGTTCCTACTTCCTTGTTTTGAATTTTCTTCACAGTTTACCAACCAATTAAACAGCTTGAAACGCCAGTTGACTTGCAAAACGACAATAGATCAAGACTTGGTGAAATCTTGTGAATATAACCATTCAATGAGCTACAGATTAGAAGATAATGACAACTAATGCAGACAAGAACTTATCAACTTCATTGGTGCAAGCTAGGACTTTTTCTATATATACTGGAGGATTCCTGCGACAGACTGTATTGAGTCCTTGAAAAAATATTTCTAAGTTTCAGTATTTACAGAAAAATATTGAGTTCAGATACAAATAATTTTGTATTCTCTCCATAGCTTTGTTTTCTACATTGGTAGGTTGGCCCTTCATTGGCGGATAGATAATATTTTGTTTTATGTCCTTTTTCTAGTGCTAGTCAAACTATACATAGAATTATTCATTGCCTGGACTAGATGCAATATATAACATACATTTACTTAAAAGATATAAATTATTCTAAGCATCGAAATTCAAATTGCAGATACTAATTCTCTTTCAAAAAAAATTAGTAGCATATTTAACATCTCATTACCAATAACGAAATTTTGAGAATGTTACTGAAAGAAAATAGTTACACATCTTGACCAGCTATCAAACAGAAAAGTGAATTATTTCTTCCTTTCCTTTTCGCCTTTTGAATGGTATTTTGAAATTAAGCACAAACCTCAGCACCACCAACTATGCTAAACCTCCCAACCTCACCTCCACTTGCAGTAACACACTCCCTCCTGCACAGAGTGCAACTAACTACTGCGTGTTTACAGTAAAAGATAACCGAAATGGTCATAAAGAAAGAAACATACCCTTCATTCTTCAATATTTTCTTCAACAGTTAAACAAGTAGCAATCTTGTCCTGTCTTGATTATGCTACGTCTTCCATTTTAATTTCTTAATCTGTCTACTTAATCATACAGGAACCAAAACATCTCCTGGTAACAAGAGTTGGTTCAACCAGTAAAACTTAAAATAAAATTTCCTAACTTCCAAGCCATTTCATTCCTCTTTATTAGTGGACTCAATAGTGAAATTTTACTGGTCTGATTTTGTCTTTTTGACAGAACAAGATAGGAATTCTACTTGGCACATAAAGATGGCCTTTAATATAAATATAAACAATAAACCTTGAAGAGTCTTTATATCAGTTTACGATTTTTTTCTCTGTCCCAAATTCATAACAGGGCAAGATTCACAGAAATTTCAAGAATGCAATTAGAATACCAAGATTTATTTGTCCCCATTCATCATATATAATCTGAGCTACAAAGATTGTGCGGATATTCAGCTTATCAACACTCTTTCCATGCAAAATAACTTCATACACACTCAGCAAAAGAATACAGGTCAAGACAAATAGCAAAGTCCACTGATAAACATCATCACTGTGAGATTATCCTCAATGTTTATTGCCGAACAAAGCAGCAATCATCACATTAATGAGTTGAGGAGGTAGGTGGCGATCTCGGAGGAGAGGACAAGAAAGGCTTTGGTGGTATTTGCAAGGTCTCAACTCTTCCTTCTAGCATCTCCAGCACTCTCCCCATTGTTGGACGATCTGTTGGGTTAGTTTGTATGCACCACAAGCTTACTATTACCATCTTTCTTATTATGTCCTTGTCATTGTCATTTGTAATGCTGCGAAGGGAAAATTCTTCATCTAATTCTAGACGCTTGTAAATCCAATGGGGAAAATATATTTCACTTGTATGATCAACTTTAATATTAACATTCTTCCTTCCCCCAACCATTTCTAAAACCATCATTCCATAACTATAAACATCTGACCTATAAGAAATTTCTTCAAAATGTCTATTAAAGATCTCAGAGGCAATATATCCTATTGTTCCTCTTGCAACCTGCAGGGATACAATGCTCTCCATTTCAGGGCATATTTTGGCAAGTCCAAAGTCTGAAATCTTAGGACAAAAGTTCTCATTCAAGAGAATATTATGAGGTTTTATGTCAAAATGTAATATTCTGGTATTGCATCCTCTATGCAAATACTCTAAACCTCGAGCAACACCAATTGTGATTTTGTATAATATTTCAGCATTTAATTGGTGATTATTCATTGAGGGATTAGTTTCGTAGATGAACTTCTCCAAAGATCCATTAGGCATAAACTCATAGGCCAAAGCCCTCTTTGATCCTTCGAAACAAAATCCTAAAAGATTCACAATGTTAACGTGAGAAGTCCTACTAATACTTGCCACCTCATTGATAAATTCTTCTCCATTACCTTTTGATTCACTTAAAATCTTCACTGCGACTTGACAACCATCATCTAACTTCCCTTTGTAAACTGCTCCATAGCCTCCTTGGCCTAATTTTTCTTTGAAGGATTTGGTTATTTTCTTTATGTCTGAGTAGCTATGTCTTCTTACAGAAAGTGGTTCATGGCTCTTGAGAAATGCCTCAAAATCTTGATGAGCCTTAGATTTGTTTTTCCATAATCCAACAAGTCTAAAACGGTAGCAGTAGATTACAATGAGTAAAACTCCAACCCCAACAGCTGCAAGAACTGTAATTATTAAAACATGTATTAGAGTTCAAGTAGTTGTTAACTATAACTAGACTAAAAGTGATTGACAGATAGAATCCTGACTCTATATTTTTTTTTCCTTTCTCTTTTTGTGTGTATTTGTTGTATTTTCATGGATTTATATTGCCATGCATACACATTCTATCAAATATTTTTGTACAGGATTCTATTGCTTAGAAGAATATCAATTAAGCGTACATGATAGTTAGCAACGATAGGACTTGGCAAAGTTAATTAAACAAAATATATCACCTGTTGCTGCTACGATCACTGTCATTCCTTTGCTGTCTGAAAATTTTGAAATTGCATTAATCAGTAAAATGTTGGTGACTTATTATTGCGAGGGCTGAAATCATTTGCAAATTATGTATTGGGCAAATATCCCTAGCTTTGTTGTTTCTATATATATCTAACTAAAACCTGACCAGAAAGCACCAAACTGTTTATAGAAGCGTTAAGAGAGAAACCATGTTGATGCACGGCTTATAGCTTTCTCTGCTTTTCTATCAGCAGGTGCATTCACTTTTTGGAAGGCCGTCAATTTAGAAAAGGAATAAGAATTGTATCCCACATTCTATGTCCATGTTTTACTCCAATTACACTCTTCATTTTATTTGTTTTCTTTAGACAAGTTTCTTCGTAACAATTCAAAGACATATTCACAATAGTAACAATTCAAAGACATATGCACAATCATTCAAATACGTGGTGTGAATTGCTTATTGACCCATCTTCAACTATCGTCCTCATGACACTACCATTACAATTCTATTATCTCACTATTTGTTTTGTCTCTAAAAGGCAACCTTATAACACAAGTGTGTTGAGAAAGCTTGATTTTCTATTATCTCATTATTTGTTTTTTTATTATTATATATAATCCCAAAATTCTGACTTTATGTATGTGATTTTTCTCTTGTCTTTTTGTGCGTGCTTGTTGTGTTTCTATAAATTTATGTTACCATACTAGACATTTTGCTAAATATTTTAATAGGATTCTACTCTTTAGAAGAATATTATTAATTTAACAAAGTTAATGTTTTAACAAAATATATCACCTGCTGCTGTCACAGACTTTCCTTTACTATGATTTGAAAATTTTAAATTGTATTATAATAAACTATGGTTAATACACAAACAATGTTTGAACTTTGAATTAAATTGAGTAATATTACGTATTGTAAAAAGATTTTTGAGTAATTATTTAAGGAATTATTTATTATGAAAAAGAAATTACATACAGAATCAATATTTGAAAAAAAAAAATCACAATTTAGCAGCTACAAAGAATGGAGCTTTAAAAGATAAAAAATAAAATAAAATCTGAAGTGTTTGTGCGGCTTAACTGGTCTTTTTATTTTTGGCTGTTTCTTCTCAATAAACAGATTTTCTTTTGAATCTTGTCTACCACGTTAGTTGACTAAGAAAATTGACTTAGGGACCACTTGGGAAATTGGCAGGAAAGAGAAAAGCAATAATATTTCTTGGAAGCCGAAGGTTGAACATTCTACCGAAGACTGAAGAGGCTGAACTGTTGAATAGTTTGTAAGGATAAATGAAAGGAATTAAACCTGAGAGAATTTAAATCTATAAAAGGTAAATAAGTATCCAGAATAAACATCATACCAAAAAGTGCTGAGGATCAAATAAGTATAAAGCAGAAAATTTAAACAGGACTATTTCTTAGTATCATGTTATCCACGTCAACCAATCTGATAAAAGTGGTATAAATATATAAATCAGAATATGCACAGCAAGTACAGAATACAAGCTCATCCATGAAAAGACCTCACATAACCAGAACAGCCTGAAATTGATTGTATATAAGTGAGTTTATTGGACTCATGGTACGCAAAATAGAGAAGGAAATTCAAATAATCTATCATGAGTAAAATAGCTAAAGCAACATATGTATGACATATTAGCCCACAGGATTTATGCATCAATTAAGATTATCCATGATTTTTTTTTTCCCTTTATTTTACTTTATTTTTCCCTGGTGTATACCTTTGACACAAAGAAACTTCCCTTTGCTGTCAAGTTGACACATGCCTCTTTCCTGATGGTAACACTTCGCACATTCTTCAGATAATCGTACTTCAATAGGGACGTCATCCCTTAAAAATGTAAAAGGATCGTTGCTATCATCATCATCTTTAACTGGAAGCTGAAGTATTGAACATTCTGCAAAAGCTCTGGGCGGCGGCTTGTTGCTCATGGGCAGTTCAAATTGTCTAAGGAAGTAGTAGATATTGTAGTTGGAACAGTTTTCGTAATTAAAGGAAAGTTTGGGCTGGGGAATATGAAGAGATTTGTTACATTTGAACAGGGTTATATTGTACTTCACGTCAAAAGAAGCTAAAGGAGAGGTAGGGGGAAGATTAGGAGTATAATTACTGTTGAAGATTTCACAAGATCTGGATTGCAAAAGTTTGTGAAGATGGTCGTCTCTGACAAAAATGGCAGAATGATCGATGTGCATAACATGATACCGTTCTCCTTTCTTTAGTTGGATCCCTTTCGATGACACTGAATCATTACCACAACCATGTAAAGCCAATATGCCGCAGTCTGGGCGTTCTATGGTGGTGAATGGGAACTGGATTGTCTCAAGATAACCACAGTTAAATGAGGACGGACAATTTTCATGGCCCTCTCCAGTGGAGAGAAGTGACAAAAGTGGAGAGAACAGGAGAATGTAAAATACATTATCTCGAACCATCCTCAAAACTAGAGTCTCCAGCAACAATACTCCCTAATATAAGCGATGGGTGTCTAAACTATTCTGCATTATCTTCACAATTTCCTCATTAGATTGCTTGACACGCAAGTTGTCCTGCAAGACGACAAAGGAAGACTTGGTGAAATAGGTAAGAAGCTTAGTGGAAGTCTTTGGTTTTTGATCTTATATTCCTATTGAAGAATCCGCCAAAAAAGTAATACCAATATCCAACATAATTGCACCTATTCAGAAGCGATAGAAAGACTTGACCCTTGACTGGTAAAACTATCACCTTTTTCAAAAAAAATTTTACACAGAAGAATATGAGCAGGATAGTTCTGAGTGTTACAACTAACAAAACTGAACTACCATGTCCCCTGTGAATCTCAAAACTTAACAGTGTCAAGGATAAGAATTTATGCATGACAAGATCACTCTACTTGAGATGTTAGATATTATTAATAATGATATATCATCAAGGTATAGCGCCAGAGCTTAGTACAGAAAGGCAACCAATGTCACGCAAATATAGAAGAAAAGATAGAAACTAATATGTGGAAATCAAATTAAAGAAATTGCTTTTCTGCTGAAAGTGTAAATAACTATATATAATAGTGCAAAAGTTTCAGGATTGTGTGCGCGTTTGTGTATAGGGCTTTTCTTTGTATACCTTCAGTTTTTTGTTTAGCTTCAGTTCTTCGTTTACCTTCAGTGCAATGAAACTTCCCTTTGTTGTCAAGTTGAGATTGGCCATTTTTCTGATAATGACAATTTGCACAATCATTGGATAATCGTACATGAATCAAGATGTCACCAGTTATAAATGTAAATGGGTCTGCAGCATCAGGGAAGTCTTTAATTGGAAGCTGTATCATGGAGCATGCTCGCAGAGAACTTGGGATCTCATTAGAGGTTGAACTTTCGGGGAATGGTATATATCATATTTAGCACAGCTATATTTGAGAGAAAGGGTGGGGCGGGTGACATTGAGAGTTTGATTGCATCTGAACATGGTTATGTTGAATGAAATCTGAAAAGAAGCCAAGGGAGAACTGGCAGGAAGAGTATAGTTATTGCTGAAGACTTCACAGCTTTTAGATTGAAGAGAATCGTAGAGACGATCGTCTCTAAGCATGATAGCAGAAGGGAAAGAGTGACCAACAAATACAACATTAAACCATCTTCCGTGAATCTCTAGTTGGATGCTTTTTAATTTTTTCCCACCATCATCACAATCACGTATTGGAAATATCCCACAGTCGCTGCGTTCTGATATGGTAAAAGGGAACTGAATCTTTTTAAGATATCCGCAGCTAAATGAAGGCGGACACTTCCCTTGGTGCCCATTTCCCTCCCCATTCGCAGCCAAGGGAAGTTTCAAAAGGACAGAAAGCATGAAGAAGCCAAATAGATAAGTTGGAGTCATCTCAGAGACCCAATAGGAATCTGATTCTCTCTGATGCAAGCCAACTGTGTCTCAGTGAAATAATAAGTGAAGAAAGACAAAGGTAGCTATGCAGGTTAAACATGGGGCATGTGCCTGAGCCTAAGGAGCTCGTTGATGAATTAGCCTAGAGAAGTGAGGTAAACCTCCTATATTGATTTTTATCACAATGAGATAGCTCTTGACTCACATATAAGTTAAACTAATTAATAATCCGTTAAACTATGATAATCATAAGCTAATAACGTGAGCTTGAGTTTATAATTATAGTTAGTTTTAAATAAGTCGAGTAAGAAATTTTATAAGTTTAGCAAGTTAGTTCATAAGCTAACTTGCTAACTATATACAATGTGTTGATTTTATATATTATGTTAGTTTAATATCATTATAATATATGAAGTATGGTATATCACTATTAATTGTTTTAGTCTATAAAAACTTAAAATTAGTCTTCAATTTTTTTTAATTGATATCTGCAAGAACTTGATAAATGTTTAGTGTTATTTATTTATTTGATAGTTTAGAATGTTATTTGATTATTTTGTTGACTTAAAATTTTTTTAGACACTTCTAGCTCAACTTATTAGGCTTATCCAATGCATGTAAGTCTATAATAACAATTAAGTTAGCTTGTTTAATTGAGCTCAACTAGTAAGCTTGTTTATCTTGTAAGTTTGAAAGGAACTATGAGATTAAGGTAGGAAAATAGACTTGTCAATTAATTAAATGAGTGGACTTCATCTTACTAAATTTTATATAAGCAGAGTTTGATCACAACTTGGCTTAACAGCTAAGAATTTGATTCTCGGAACTGTACTTGTCATTGAGCTTAAGGGAACCGTTGATGGAACAGCGAAAAGAAGTGAGACCAATTCCAGCTCAACTTCCTCTATCGATTATCTGCAGAAATAGTTATCTCCTTGACTCAGTCTTGAAGATATGGTTCTGAGCATGAGGACTGCAAACAGAAAAAAAACAACTTTGGAAAGTTGTGTCATCATCAATGAAGAATACAATAGAATGAATGGCTATTACGGTGTGTGCACGTCATTCTCTAACTTAAAATCATAGCTGAAAGGGTTACAAGACTCACAACATATACTGGAAACGCAAAAGCTATTGGGCGCTATACTTGACAAAAACAAAGACCATACATGCATGCATGCACCTAGTGATGTAACAATACGAAGGTTCGAAGCCATGACATTTATAAATTAATACCATTAAATTGTATGCAATTATCATTGTTTTAACTTTAACTTAATATTGGGTGTGGTAGATTCACATGCCCATTTATGATAAGCAAAAGCTTCCTCTAGATGTTCTGGCTCGTCCTCTCCACTTGCAATTCTATCGACAGCACCTCTAGATCCCTTTGGATCCGTGTAGGCCCTAACTCCTAGATCAGTTATACACAATGAAAGCAGCATTTTTTTTCCACTCACAAATATGACTAATCTCATTTAGGTGATGATTATATACCTCTTTTATTAACCCCCTTTTTTTTTTTTTTTTGGTAGGTTCAAATTCATAACATTACAAAATATTTAGCTTATTTTGTTTACCAATTAAGCCATAATTTGTTATAATTTAAACTATGATCCTTTTTAACTTCATTAGATGACTCAATGTCCTCTTTTGTATCTTCAAACCTCCTCTGCTAAAGTGCTAGCTTTGGCACTAGTAGTGGAGGGAGAGGTGCTGGTAGGGGCCATAGTCTCTTAAGTTGTTAATTTTATCTTAATATTATGTAATTATTACATATTTAGAACCTCAAAATTTATGTAAAATTTATAGTTGGTCATTTTAAATCTTAAATTTTTAATTTTGGCTCTTTTATGTTAGGCGTGTTTTGCTATTGTGAAAGGGAAGTGGATATTATCAAGATATCCAGTCAACGGAATGTGAACAATATCCTTGCTGCCCCCCTCTCCATTTGAAGCCACAAGAGGTGTGTTGCACAAGAAAAGAGAACATCATCAAGAAGCTAGACATAAACTGAAATCATCTCAAAATCCTCACTCAGAGTAAAATCCATTGACTTACAACAACAAACTAACTGGAACTTCTTTGATTCCTCAGTTGACTTGGAAGAAAAATCTAGATTAGGTAACCATACACCACACACTCCAAATCGATGAAATTAGAGTGACAAGAACTGTTCCTACTTCCTTGTTTTGAATTTTCTTCACAGTTTATCAACCAATTAAACAGCTTGAAAAGCCAGTTGACTTGCAAAACGACAATAGATCAAGACTTGGTGAAATCTTGTGATATAACCATTCAATGAGCTACAGATTAAAAGATAATGACAACTTCAGCGAACAAGAACTTATCAACTTCACTGGTGCAAGCTAGGACTTTTTCTATATATACTGGAGGATTCCTGCATCAGAGTGTATTGAGTCCTTGAAAATCTATTTCTAAGTTTCAGTATTTAAAGAAAAATATTAAGTTCAGATATAAATAATTTTGTATTTTCTCCACAGCTTTGTTTTCTACATTGGCAGGGTGGCCCTTCATTGGCGGATAAATAATACTGTGTTTTATGTCCTTTTTCTAGTCTTAGTCAAACTATACATAGAATTATTCATTGCCTGGACTAGATGCAATATATTAACATACATTTACTTAAAGATATAAGTTATTTCAAGCATCGAAAATTCAAATTGCAGAGATTAAGTCTCTTTCAAAGAAAATTACTAAAAAAACTTGTAGCATATTTAACATCTCATTACCAATATGGTAACTAAATTTTGACAATGTTCCTGCAAGAAAATAGTTACACATCTTCACCAGCTATCAAACAGACCATAATATGTCATTTGTTTGAGTTGAGAAATGGGTAGAGATGTTGTGGGAGTAGAAAGAAATGGTTTTGGTGACATTTGCAAGGACTCAACATTTCCCTCGAGCGTCTCTACCACATTACTCATTGCAGGTCGCTCTATAGGATTAGTCTGTATGCACCGTAAGTTTACCATTAACATTTTTCTCACCATTTCTTTATCCATTTCACCTATAACACATTGTAACCCAGGTTCCTGATTTACCTCTAGACGTTTGTACATCTAATGTGGAAAATATATTTGAACAATCAATTTGGGAATTGGCATTATTTCTCCCTCGAATCATTTCTAATATCATCATTCCATAACTATAAACATCTAACTTAAGTGATATTCCACCAAAATTTTTAGAAAACACTTCAGGAACAATATATCCTATAATTCTCCTTGCACATGATATGGATGTGATGTTTTCTTTTGTTGGGCATATTTTAACAAATCCAAAATCTGATATCTTTTGGAGAAAATCCTTATCTAAAAAAATATTATGAGTTTTATATCAAAATACAAGATTTTAGCATAGCGACTTCTATGCAAATACTCTAATCCTTGAACAAGACCATTCACAATATCATACAAAGTCTTGCAATCTTACTGTTGATCAGCCATCATGCCATTATCGGCATAAATAAACTTCTCAAGAGATCCATTATGCATAAATTCATAAATTAGAGCTCTTTTTTAACCTTGAAAACAGAACCTCAAGAGGCTGACAATGTTGACATGCGATGTTCTACTAATACCTGCGACTCCATTGATGAATTCCTCACCGGTACCTTTCAGTTGATGCAAAACCTTCACTGCCACGTGACGCCCATCTTGTAACCTCCCTTCGTATACAGCCCCATATCCTCCTTGGCCCAATTTGTCTTTGAAAGAGTTGGTCATTTTTTTTATCTCCCAGTAATTGTACCTTCTGATTTGAAGGTGTTCATGTTCCTTCAGAAAGGGATGTTGAAGAGTAAATCTTTCTTTTGAGGCAGCAAATCAGGAAGGCCATCAGCACTGCAACTCCTGCAGCTGAAGAATTTGTTTACAGTTAAAAAGTAATAATTCAGAAAAAGACTGAAGAGTAACGACACACAGGAAAGCTAAGTAATAAATCTGAATGAATTTTAAAGTATTAACAGCTTTTAAACCATAGAGATATTTGTCTCGTTTTGGTTCAAAGAATAAAAATCATCAATTTCATAAAACAGTGCATGCTTGACCTGTTGCTATTATAATCAACTTGCTTGCAGGATGGGAATCCTCTGCAGAAAATGTTAAACGGTGTCACTTGATTAGCACTGACTACATCCTACTTCAAATCTAATTTATAATTACGACTTGAGAAGAATTTAAGGGAGGGGACAGTAAGTAGAAATTAGTCTTAAAACTCCAAGGCATAGTAGCTAGTTTAGCATAAGGCAATGGGCCCAAAAAGTCAAAGCAACAAGTTTCTATTGAATTTTGCGATCGAAGATATAAGAAGTAAGGAAACAGTAAAACTAAACCAATAGAAAAGAACATGACCTGTCAGATATTGATAATCACTGAAGAGAAGTATCAGGATTAAGTTAGGATTTAAGTGAAAACAAACAGTTATCAGATAGTGATAATGAGTTCTGACACTGGGCATAAATATAAGGAAAAATATATGATATAGACTGCAGATAAAAGCATATACAATAAAACTTCTCTACTGAAAACATGAAATTTTTTCTAGGTACTTCTTGTGTATACAAAATATCTAAATTTTGATTAAATATTGCAAATACAATCCAAAATCAAATTACAAAATAGTACAAAATAAACAAACATGAATAATTATTTAGAAAAAAGAAATAGTACAAAAAAATATTACATATGTTGTATTTGTTGGGAGAGTTTTTTTGTCAATGTTGTTCTTAGTTCTCAACTTCTCTGTCTCTAAGTAATCTCGCCCCCAAAAAAGTGAAAAAAAACATAGGTGGAAGCCAGAATTATGTCATATATAGTAAACATAGATATTACTCCTAATAATTATATATATTTTATCTTAAATAAAGGTTATTTTGGTAATTTAATATCTTGGATTCATATGGGAGAGGAGTGTGAACTCCATCTCCATCCCCAAAGTCCCAACGAGGGAAAATTCTCCTCACACACTGAGATTGAATCTCTTGCACCAAGAGAGCATGCCTTGCTTGTGCCATGGAGTCCTACCCCATATTTTGTTGGGTTGAAATGGATAGGTTCATCATTATATTGCAACATGGAAAAATTACTTTTTTATTACTTACTACATACTGTTTGGTTGAAGGGATTGAATCTTCATTTGATAGATTTTATGATAAATAATCTTCTGCTTTATGTTCAATCATACAAGATCCCTTTTCTTTTATTTGTCAAACTGCACTTAAAATTATAATCATTGTCTGTACTAGATGCAATATGTTAACATACTTTTACTTAAGGACATCAGCTATTTGCAACAGTGAACGTTTAAATTGCATAAATCTCTTCCAAAGAAAATTACTATAGAAACTTGTAGCATATACAACATCTCATCCCAACAGAGGTAACTAAATTTTGACATTAATACTGCTAAAAATAGTTGCATCTTCATTAGCAATCCCAGTCTGTAATATCTCATTTGTTTCTGTGTGATTGGCTGGAGATGTTGAAGCAGAAGAAAGAAATGGTTTAGGTGGTACTTGCATGGACTCAACATTTCCCTCTAGCATCTCCACCACTTCACTCATTGTTGGCCGCTCTGCAGGATTAGTTTGTATGCACCATAAGCTCACCACTGTCATCTTTCTCACCATTTGTTTATCACTGTCATTTATCATACATTGTAATCCAAGTTCCTGATTTAACTCAAGATGCTCATAAATCCATTGTGGAAAATATATTTCACTTGAACAACCAAATTGAGCATTGATATTCTTTCTTACTCCAATCATTTCCAATAACAACATCCCATAACTATATACATCTGACTTATCAGATATCTCACAAGTGTTCCTAGAAAGCACTTCAGGAGCAATATATCCTATTGTTCCCCTAGCAGTTGATATAAATATACTACTTTCATTTATAGGGCATATTTTAGCAAGTCCAAAATCTGAAATTTTTGGACATAAATCCTCATCCAGAAGTATATTCTGAGGTTTTACGTCAAGATGCAAAATTCGAGTACGATTGCAACCTCTATGTAGATACTCTAATCCCCTAGCAATACCAATTGCAATATCGTACAATGTTTTGCGATCTATTTGGCGATCAACTATCATGGCACTATCCACATTTATGAACTTCTCAAGAGATCCATTAGACATAAACTCATAAATTAGAGCTCTTTTTGAACCTTGAAAACAGAACCCCAATAGACTGACAATGTTGATATGTGATGTCCTACTAATACCTGCAACTTCAGTGATGAATTCCTCATCGCTGCCTTTCAGTTCGTGCAGAACCTTAACGGCCACATGACGCCCATCTTGTAACTTCCCTTTGTATACAGTCCCATATCCTCCTTTGCCCAGTTTGTTTTTGAAGGAGTTGGTCATTTTTGTTATCTCCAAGTAACTGTACCTTCTGATTGGAAGGTGTCCATTTTCCTTCAGAAGGACCTCAATCATTTTATTCATCTGATTTTCCTTTTTATGAAAGGAAAGGGATGTCCAGGAGTAAATCTTTCTTCTGAAACAGCAACTCAAGAACATCATCAGCACTGCAACTCCAGCAGCTGAAGTAGCTGAAGAATTTGTTTACGGTTAAAAAGAACAGCTCAGAAGAAGATTAGAGAGTAACTACCCAGAGGAAAGTTAGGTGATAAATCTGAATGAAACTTAAATTATTGACAGTTTTTCAGTGGAATGGATCATCAGCCAACCAGTCAGGTACTTTGCCTAAATTTATCCAACAACTGAACGAATTTTAAACAGAATAAATATTTGTCTTGTTTTGGTTCAAAGTATCAAAATCATTAATTTCAGAAAAAAGTAAATGTTCTACCTGTTGCTATGATAATCAACTTCTTTACAGGACGAGAATCCTCTGCAGAAATGAAAGGGGAAAAAATTGTTAAACTGCCTCACTTGTGCAATTCTTAGTACATCCAGCTTCAAATATAATTTTTTTAATTGTCACTAAACTGCCGAAGAATCTAAGGGAGGGAACAATAATTAATCTATCAGAAATTGATTATATATCAGTCAAGTATTGGGCTCAGGGCAATCAAAATATAGAAGGAAATTCAAGTAACTTATCATGTGCCAAACAGCTAAAACAAATATGATGTATCAAAGAGTTTCCAGGAATAATTTATACCTTTAGCACAAAGAAACTTTCCTTCGCTGTCAAGTTGACACAGGCCTCTATCGTGATGATAACACTTTGCACATTCATCAGATAATCGCACTTCAATGGGGACATCAGCAGTTAAAAATGTAAAAGGATCATTATTATCATCCTCATTTTTAACTGGAAGCTGAATTGTTGAACATCCTGTGAAAGAGCTGGGTGGCTTGTAGCTCCCGGGCAGTTCAAGTTTTCGACGGAAGTAGTAGATATTGTAGCTGGAACAGTTAGTGTAATTAAACAAAAGTTTGGGAAGGGGGATATGAAGAGATTTGTCACATCTGAACATGGTTACATTGTATTTCATGTCAAAAGAAGCTAAAGGAGAAGTGGGAGGAAGATTAGGAGTAAATTTACTGTTGAAGATTTCACAAGATCTGGATTGCAAACTTTTATGAAGAGAGTAGTCTCTGACAAAAATGGTAAAATGATCAATGTGTATGACATCATACAATTCTCCTTCCTTTAGTTGGATTCCAGAATCATCACCACAACCATGTAAAGCCAATATGCCACAGTCTGGGCGTTCTATGGTGGTGAATGGGAACTGGATGGTCCCAAGATCACCACAGTTAAATGAAGATGGACATTTTCCTCGGCCCTCTCCGTTGGAGAGAAGAAGTGACACGAGGTAAGAAAACAAGAGGATGTGGAATACATGAACTCGAACCATCCTCGAAGCTTGATACTCTGATCCAGCAATAATGCTCTCTAATATATAAGCCATGGGTGTTTAGACTTTTCTATACTCTCTTCACAATGTTCCACCAGCTGGTCCACTTCATTAAATTGCTCGGTTGTAAAATTCTTCCCTTCTCCCCTTAAAAACATATTTTCAACGACAGTATTGTTTTTTCTTTTTCTTTTTCTTTTTGACTTGTTAAACCGTTTATTCAGACTTTTTTCTGGTTTATCAATTTATTAATGAATTTTCTCCTGATTTTTCTTTATCACTCAACTCTCCGTGAGTTTAAAAAAATTAATTTATTTTTAAAATTGTGTTATATACATATTTATTTATATATATTTACTTTTTTATTTATTTATATGCTTCTCTTATTATTTATATATCTTAATTTTTTATGAATAGTTTTATTTCTACAAACAACTATAAAAAAAATAAATAAATAAATAAAGGATACAAAAAGATATACCCAACAAGTCTACAGAGCATTTTCTTTTTTCAACCATTGCTTGGGTGACTGTTTTCATTAACTTTTTAAGCTTTCTTTTAAAAAAAAATCATAAAATATTTTTGTCTTATTTTTTAAAGATTAAAAAATTATATTATATGTACACTTATTTTATTTTATTTATATTTTTTATTTTTTATTTATAATTTTATTCTTATAACATAACCAAAATAATATATATATATATATACACACACACACACACAAGTAGCATTTGCCCCAAACTAAAATCAACTTTTACTCTTCTTCACCGTATTTGACTTAATTGAACTCCCTGATGGGCCAGTTGACTTGGAAAATGACTTTAGAAAACAAGGGTGGAAAGGGATTAAAAGATGACAACACTGGAATATGACTCTCTAGGACTTGACTCCTCGAGTCTTTCGCAGAATATCCCACACCCAAAACTACGGTTCAAATTCTACACGTTTTTCTCATTCAGCTTGTTAAAACGGCTTCAGCTGGCAAATAGATGGAAACTACTAGGAAAATTCGAGGGCTAGTAATGAAGTGATTATAAACTATCTTCCCTCTCTGACTTCAAAGTCGCATCTGAAATGTCCAAACTCGAAAGACTTTGGAGTGTGAAGAGGAGCAAAACATGTAAAGAAAGAAATTGGCATCAGAATAAGAAAACAAGAGGATGTGGAATACATGAACTCGAACCATCCTCGAAGCTTGATACTCTGATCCAGTAATAATGCTCTCTAATATATAAGCCATAGCTGTTTAGACTTTTCTACTCTCTTCACAATGTTCCACCAGCTGGTCCACTTCATTAAATTGCTTGGTTGAAAAATTCTTTCCTTCTCCCCGAAAAAACATAATTTAAGATCATTTTTTTTCTTTTTCTTTTTGGCTTGGTAAACTGTCTATTCACACTTTTCTGTTTTATCAATTTATTCATGTAATTTTTTTTCTGATTTTTCTTTATCACTCAAGTCTCTAAAAATTCAAAAATCAATTAAAATTAATTTTTAAAAAAATTGTAAGTATATATACTTATTTATATACACTCATTCTTTTTTATTTTTTTATTACACCTCTCTTATTATTTATAGAAGCATTATAAAACCAAACCAGAAAGCACCAAACTGTTTATAGAAGCGTTAAGAGAGAAACCATGTTGCTGCAGGATTTATAGCTTTCTCTGCTTTTCTATCAGGAGATGCATTCATTTTTTCCAAGGCTATCAATTTAGAAAAGGAATAAGAATTGTGTCCCACTTTCTGTGTCCATGTTTTACTCATTTTATTTGTCTTCTTTAGACAAGTTTCTTTGTAACAATTCAAAGACACGTTCATAATACCTTCCAGTACGTAACATAAGAATACGTATGCGATCCACGACATAAGAAAATAAAATTTACCTAAAATATTACTATATTAAAATATATTATAAATTATGTTATATAACATATTGAGTACTTTCCAAAATCTCTTCAGTCTCACTTATAGACGCATCTTCAATCATCACCCTCACCACCCCACCAAAGACACGAGGCTAAAATCTCCATCATTCCCAGTCAGGCCCAGAACAGAGTTGGTATGGTTTTCTGCAGAACAGCCCACCTGGTACTTTATCAGCCTTTGATGAGGAAATGACCCCAAGTCGCACCCCAAGAACAAGAACGTCTCTTTTGTGTAACCCAAAAGAAAAATAGAACTGCGCTTTTAAATGGGTGAATACTTTTGGATTTGGTCTTTGAAACTTTGTTGCATATGGGGATAACTAAGCAATATTAACATTTTAGATAGCTGCAAGGCTTATAATTTCAAGTCTCTTTATATTCAATGGTAGGTGATGAAGTAGTTGGCAGGTTACATTAAGAGGCACTAAAGTTAATCCTAGGTTAATTCATTCGGTGAGAAATCCCTATTTTCTTCTAGTGTACACCTCTTCCAAATTGAGCTATTCCAACACCTTACTAGGATTGTGTATATGTATATATATTATTCTTATACAAAAAGAAGATTTGTCATGATTTAGAGTTCATCTTGGCTCCAATAACAACAAGCAACGGCTCCAGACGTTTAGAGTTTGAAAAGTAAACATTGACCTATCACCTAGGTAGACAATAAGAGAATTAAGGCAAATAAATGCTAGAAGAGAAGAGAAAGCATTGAAGAATAATAAATTCACCAATCAAAAGTTTTTTAATACAAAGAATAATACAATATTATGTGAAATAAAGGATGTACTCTTTAAAACTCAGTCTATGTTTACTTTAATTCGTGGATATTACGTATATATTTTTTATGTTATTTCATAGTGAGATTCAAATGATTAGTTCACTTATTGATAATTGCAAAGTAAAATATTGAAGAGTGCAATTAGTTACCCTGTGTTTCGTTTCGGTAAAAAGTAATCGACAAGATAATAAAGAAAGAAACAAAAAGTGGGGATTATTCAGTGTCTGCCATTTCAATTTCTTGAACTTTCCACTTATTCAGACAGCAAAATTAGATGCTTTGAACGATATTTCAACCATCTCAACATCTTTATTTCAACTTTCCTCACAAACGACCAGTATCCTACATAGTGAAATATTACTGCTCTGATTTTGTTGCTGGCTGTATCTTTCGTTTTGCCTCTTTGACTTTCCATAGTATTTGATGGGTGGATGAGCCAAGAGAAGTGGGAAATAAAGGAGAACAAGAAAAAGGAGCAGGGAGCAGAGGGCAGAGAGCCATCTACCTCAATGTTGTTAGTTAAAAGTTGAAAACTATTTAGTTATCTTATTGGGTTTGTTTTTTTTTTTTTTGTACATAAATATCGTAATGGTTTAAAAGTGTTAAAATTAAAATAAATAAAGTAAGTAGTGTAATAATTAAAATAAATAGTGTAATATTTTCAAAAAAAACCCAAAAATTGTATCATAATTAAAATAAATATTTAAAGTCCTCATAAGTTGTCTTTTGCTTTAGAATCTCTTTACCCGTAGGCAACCTTGTAAATAGTTTGTTTTGTGCTTTATATCTATAAAGCTAATGACATAATTTTATTTATCAAACATCTCAATTCTAATCAAATAAATTTATAAGATGATAAAATACTAAAATAATCAAATACATTATAAATTAACTTGAATGATATATCAAAAACACTGGAATACACACTAGTTATGAGTTGTTTACTTTTACAAGATTGAGTCAATTTTAGCTCAACATTCTACCTTATCTCCAATAAATAAAGCAAACTCGAAATACTACTTGGCACTCAAATGGCCTCTAATATCAATATTGAAGAGTGTTTATATCACTTTTCCATTTTTTCTTAAACGTTTTTCTCTGTCTTGACTTCATAATTACATGGTAAGATTAATAGAAATTTCACAAATACAATGAAATTACTAAGAATTATTTGGCCTCATTCATTGTATGGGCGTTCAAGTTAATCGACACTCTCCTTGCGAAATAACATGATTACCATTACCATACTCAACATAATAATCCATATCAATGCTAATTAATAGCGAAGTCTACTAATAAACATCATTACTGTAAGATCAACCTCAATGTTTAATCCCCAACAGATCAACACATCATCACACTAATGAGATGAGAAGGCGGGTGGCGATCTTGGAGGAGATGATAAGAAAGGCTTTGGTGGTATTTGCAAGTCCTCAACTCTTCCTTCTAGCATCTCCACTACCTTTTTCATTGTTGGACGATCTGCTGGGTTAGTTTGTATGCACCACAAGCTTATTATTACCATCTTTCTTGTTCTCTCTCTATCACTGTCATTTGTAATGTTCCGGAGAGCAAATTCTTCATTTAATTTTAGACGCTTATAAATCCAATATGGAAAATATATCTCACTAGTATAATCAACTTCAACATTAATATTCTTTCTTCCGCCAACAATTTCTAAAATCATCATTCCATAACTATACACATCTGACTTGTGTGAAACCTCTCCAAAATGTCTATTAAATACCTCAGGAGCAATATATCCTATTGTTCCTCTTGCAACTTGCATGGATACAATGCTCTCCATTTTAGGGCATATTTTGGCAAGTCCAAAGTCTGAAATCCTAGGACAAAAATTCTCATCCAAGAGAATATTATGAGGCTTTATGTCAAAATGTAATATTCGGGTATTGCATCCTCTATGTAAATACTCTAAACCTCGAGCAACACCAATTACAATTTTATATAATATTTCGGTATTTAATTGGTGATTATTCATCGAGGGATTAGTTTCGTAGATAAACTTCTCCAATGATCCATTAGGCATATACTCATAGACCAAAGCTCTCTTTGTTCCTTCAAAACAAAACCCTAAAAGAGTGACAATGTTAACATGAGAAGTCCTACTTATACTTGCCACCTCATTGATAAATTCTTCTCCGTTACCTTTTGATTCACTTAAAATCTTCACAGCAACTTGACTTCCTTCATCTAACTTCCCTTTGAAAACTGCCCCATAGCCTCCTTGGCCTAATTTTTCTTTGAAGGATTTAGTTATTTTCTTTATGTCTGAGTACCTATACCTTCTTACAGGAAGTGGTCCACGGCTCTTAAGAAAGGCCTCAAAATTCTGATGAGCTTTAGAGTTGTTTTTCCCAAATCCAGGGAGGTAGCGATAGAGTGCAAATAATAGAACTCCAACTCCGAGAGCTGCAGAAACTGTAATTAATGAACCGTGTATGAGCTATCTTTTCTTGTGTCTATTCAAATATCATTAAAATGATGGATGAGGTTAAAGTAGATAGTAATGATCGTGGCACTAGACATGAAGTAATTCATAGATAGAAGGAAATTTGATCTTGATTTTCTTAAATATCACTATATTTTGTGTCCATGTTCTATTCCAATTACACTCCTCATTTTATTTCTCTCCTCTTAACAAGTTTCTTCATCATAATTCAATGTTCTAGGAAACAAAATGATGTAGACGGTTTTAGACATTTGAAAACTGTCTTGTTGAATGCAATTGCCTGAATCCTCCCACTATCATGATGCCTTGATGCATAAGGAAGAAATGGAAAAAAGAGGGGGACAAACAGAAACAAAACTGTTCAACGTCGTAGGAAAAATTAGCGTAATAAAACGGTGAAGACACATTACCTAGTCCCAGTCCCAGCCCCAGCCCCAAAGCCTTCTTATCACCTGGAGCAGGAATTAGAATAAAAAGAATGTTCAATAAAGAAAGAAAATATAGGGATTAAAT
Source organism: Bauhinia variegata (assembly GCA_022379115.2). NCBI lineage: Eukaryota > Viridiplantae > Streptophyta > Magnoliopsida > Fabales > Fabaceae > Bauhinia > Bauhinia variegata. Next base: position 17,926,588 of record CM039426.1, on the reverse strand, counting down.
TGCTCTGACGCAGAAAATTTTAATGTAAATAATCTGATGCTATTCTAACAGTATCAAAAAATCAAATTGGACATGGTGTAACGTTGGCAGAAGTAAGAAGCTAGGACTATATCAAAGAAAAAATATATATCAAAAAATGCACACCCTGTTAAGTACAAGACTTTGACTCTGCGATAATCTCACTCAACTTGAGCTGTAAGATACAATACGAGCAAGAAATTGAATTGAAGGTTTCGTATACAGAAAGAGAGTCACAAGAATTCAATAACAAGACATAAGGCATTTGCTTTTTTCTACTCTTCAAGAGTTTCAAGGAATTTCTTTTGAGAGTATACCCTTGTTGCAGTGGAAGTTTTTATTGTTAAGTTGACACTGCCCTACTCTTTGGTGGTGACACTTACAACAATTTTCAGAAAACCTGACCTGGAAATATATACTGCCAGATACAAATTAATGTAAAAAGATCTTTGCTGTCTGGTAAGTGTTTGGGAAGCAGAAGAACTGAATATCCTAATAAGGAGCTGCGAGTGTTGTCATCTTTTGGAGTGGGAGGGGCATAATATACATCATATTCAAACATTAAAAAAGAAGAAGTAAACTTTTAGTTTTTTTAAGAGGTAATTCCGTAAACATATGAGTAAATTAGATAAAAGGTAAATAAAATATAAAAAATATATCATTTTTTTATTTTTATAATTTTTTTAAAATTAAATTTTAATCTTTATGCTTTCAAAATTTATAAAATAATTTTATAATTTTTAAAAAATTAAATCTTTGTTTTTATTTTCAAAGTCCCTTAAGTAATAATTCTTCTAGTCCTTATAATTTTTTAAAAATTAAGTTTTAGTCTTTCTACTTTTAAAATTTATAAAATAATCATTATAATTTTTAAAGAATTAACATTTCATCCTTATCGTCTAATAAAAGTCTCCCTTTTATGCAAGCTCTCTCATATCTTTTATTTTTGTACTCTGTAATAGCTCCCAAATCACATAACTGTAATATTCAAATTCAAAGGACACAATAAATTGTTCTAAGCAACTATATAACTTGAAAAATTGTGTATAAATCATCACTTTTAAGATACAGAAAAAGACAAACAAGTGAACACTCAGATTGAAAAATAAAAAGGATATGACCTTCTTTAAAAAGAAGCATAACACAAAAGAAAACAACAACTTGTATCAGTTAACTCACATTAAATTTATCATTGAATTTATATGTGCTAGTTTTTTTTTTCAAAAGATATATATTAATTCATTGCTTTTATTGCTGTGAATAAAAGAGAAGCCTTATAACATAATGGGGTAACTCTGTAAAATAAATAAATAGAAAACTCCCAAAAGAATAAAACCAAGTATACAAAATGTGACTATTCCTACACAAGTCACTAGCCAAATTAAACCCATGTTTAAAAAACAAACAAAAATTATAAATAGTTGGTGATCCTCTACTGCTTTCTTAGATAGCTCAGAGCTAGACCAGCTGATGCCATTAAAAGTTCCATCATTCCTTTCCAGATTCTTCATAATATAAATAAGGCTAAAGAGATAACAAATATATATGTATTAATTTAGCGATAGCAAATCACGGTATAAAATACTTCAATCTCAAGGTCTAAGGCAGACAAAAAATAAAAATATTAGTTTTTTTTTTTGTTTTAATTTAGTTATTTTCGTCTATTGATTAACTTGTTACACGGACGGAGTTAGAATTAAGTATCTTATTAGAGACTGTCATAAATAAACATCATGTACAATAAAATTTTATTTGATTTGCATATTACCTTTGGCACAGTAAAAGTTTCCCCTCCTGTCCAGCCGACATTGTCCTCCTCGTTGGTAGTGACAACTATAACAATCATCAGATAATCGAACTTCAATACTGATATAAGCACTTAAACGGTTAAAAGCTCCTGGGCTTCCCTTCTCATGGACAATACTCCGCCATTGCTTTCCTGGAAGTTGAATCATTGAACATTTTGAAAAAGTGGTGAAGGTGACATAAAATTCTAGAGAGTTGCGGTAGTAATAAATATAGTGAGGACAGGTAAAGTTAGAAATGGAGGATGATGGGAGGCGCGGGACATTGACTGTGTGGTCACATCTGTAGAAAGTTCTGATATATCTGCTATAAAAAGAAACCATTGGAGAGGAGAGTGGAAGAGTAAAATCATTGTGGAAGACTTCACAGCTTCTGGATAGCAAAAGCTTATGGAGATTTTTGTCAAAAATAATAATGCTATTGTTCTGCTTTGACACTTCAATAACTTCAAAGAATCTTCCATCCTTCTCCAGTTGGATCATTTTACTTGAACTTGGATCATCACAACCTTTTATAGCCAATAAACCACAGTCCTGGTGTTCTGTGGTGGTAAAAGGGAAATAAAGAGCCCCAAGACTTCCACAGTTGAATGAGATTGAGCACTTTTCTTGTTTCCCAATTCCACCTCCAGCCAAGAGAAGAAGCACAAGTTGAGAAAACGGAAAGAAGCGAAACAAATAAGCTGGAGCCATCTTGAAACCCAGTTTATGAGCAAGAACGAAACAACACTGACAGGAATCTGATTCAATAACGTAAGCCAATTTTTCTTACTCTTTGGCCTCTGTCTTCACAATATATCGCATACTTGAACTGCTTGACACGCCATTTGACAAGGACAACGACATTGGAAGACTTAGTGACATGGGTTTGGAGGATGACAAAAGTGGAATAGCCACAAGAGACAAACCTCGAACCATCCTCTAAGCTTGATACTCTGATCCTGCAATAATGCGCTCTAATATATAAGCCATGTGTGTTTAGACTTTTCTACACTCTCTTCACAATGTTCTACCAGCTGTCCACTTCATTAAATTGCTTGGTAGTAAAATTATTTTCTTCTCCACTAAAAAACATAATTTCAACTTTAATTTTGGCTTGTTAAACCGTCTATTAAAACTTTTTTGCTTTATCAATTTATTCATGTAATGTTTTCTTTTTTTCATTTTTCTTTATCACTGAAGTCTTTAAAAGTTCAAAAAAAATCAGTTAAAATTAGTTTTTTTAGAGTAGTGTGTTTATATATATTTATTTTTTACCTCTTTTTATATACATTTCTGTTATTATTTATATATCTTGATTTTTTATTAATAGTTTTATTTCTACAAATAACAATAAAAAATAAAGGGTACAAAAAGGCAACAGTTTTCTTTTTTAATCATTGTTTGCGTGACTGTTTTGATAAACTTTTTAAACTTTTTAAAGTTCAAGTGATAAAAAAAAAAGGCCTAAGTAATTTTGTTTTATTTTAAAGATTAAAGAGTGGTATACATTTATTTTTACTTTTTTTTTTTTTTTTTTTTACATTTCTCTACTTTTATCTCTTTCACTTTTTTAATTAAAATTTTACTTTTATAATATAACTAAAATAAAGTGTATATACATAACTGGGTATACAACTAGTATTTCCCCAAACTAAAATCAACTTTTACTGTTATTCACCGTTTATGACTTAATTGAACTCCTTGATATGCCAGTGGACTTGGAAAATGACCATAGTAAACAAGGGTGGAAAGGGATTGAAAGATGACGACACTAGAATATGTCTCTCTAGGACTTGACTCCTCGAGTCTTTCAGAGAATATCCCACACTCACCGAAAACTACGGTTCAAAGTCTACATGTTTTCTCATTCAGCTGGCAAATAGATGGAAACTACTAGGAAAATTCGAGTGCTAGTAATGAAGTGGTTATAGAACTTATCTGTCCCTCTCTGACTTCAAAGTCGCATCTGAAAGGTCCAAACTCAAAAGACTTTGGAGTGGGAAGAGGAGCAAAACCTGTAAAGAAAGAAATTGGCATCAGAATAAGTTTCAAAAAATAATGGAAATTGACAGTTGCTGAAAAGAATGTTCACACTGTACCTTCCTTGCAATTAAGGGCCTCAAGAGAAAACACATTCATATATTTCTGTATCCCTTGTCTCAACCATGGATAATGGATGCATATCAAACCTCTGTTAGTTTTATGAGAATATCAACTTGGAGTTTCAGACATTATTAACTCAGCTGCACATTAAAATTGGGACAAAACAACAATAGCAACAACAACAGAACCTAACCTCAAGTTACATATACATTCCCTCAAAATTGAAGTGTCTGTGATTTCATTTATGAATATAGATACATAGTGTAATCTAATAACATTTGTGTCCCTATTTTTATTTTTAATTTCTTTTTTCAACATTTTATGTGTACACTTGATGTGACCTTGGTCTGCCATATAAAATAATCATCTTACAACCAAAAATACAAGTTTATAAGAAGATAATGATATTTCTGAAGGTTTATATGGCAAGAATGAAGTTTGATGTGTCAACCATCATATTGGGCTAGCTGATCAAATACTGTTATTACGTTCAGTTAATTCATATTCCCACTTATCAGTCACCATGTTTGGCGAGGATGATAGCTTCATATTCTTCAATAAGCCATCCTCGTCTTTATCTTGTGAGGTTGGTGATCGTGAATGTATATTACTGTGTGAATTCTCAGCACCGTGTACATCTAATTCCTCTTCATTTTCACACTCGTCTCTCTCGCTTACAATCCTCTTCAGCATCTCTAGAACTTTGTCCATGGAAGGTCTCGATTCACTGTCCCATTGCAAACACTGAAAAGCCAATTCTACCACAGCATATATCATCCTTTTGATCTTACAGTCCAATTCAAATCCAAGGGAAGGATCTACCAGCTCATTAAATGCACGCTTTTTAATCTTTTTCATGGCTAAGTCAGCCAAGTTAATCTCATCCCTATCCCTTGTCATGTCAACTGCTGGCAGAGATGATATTAGCTCAACGAGCACAACGCCAAAACTATACACATCACTCTTATTGGTAAGCTGGTAGCATCTGTGATATTCTGGGTCAACATAACCTGGGGTTCCCTGAGGAGCAGTGGAGACATGGGTGACATCATTGGGGAACAATCTAGAAAGTCCGAAATCTGCAACTTTAACACAATAACTATTGTCAAGAAGAATGTTGTTAGTCTTCACATCTCGGTGAATGATGTCAGAAGCATGGAGATAAACCAAAGCACTAGCAGTCTCAATGGCAATTTTCATTCGCAGAGCCCATGGCAGTAATGTAGACTTTCCTAGATTACTACGAAGATGAGAAGCAATGGTGCCATTTGGGATATATTCATACACAAGCAATAACTCGCGGCTTTGACATGAAGTGCAACCGTATAGGGACACAAGATTTCTATGACGTAAGCGCGTGAGGATTTCAACTTCATTCATAAACAATTTCACTCGCCTGTAATTATGGTCATATAGGCGCTTGACAGCAACTTCCCTGCCATCTTGGAGTTTTCCTGCAGTTTAGGATCAAAAAACATGTTATTCTACAAATGGGAGACTAATTTAATGCATGTATCAGTAGAAAGGACAGTGTGTGAAATGGGAATCGATTACCATAATAAACTGTCCCAAAACCTCCTTCTCCAAGTTCTCTAGCATGGTCAAAATTGTTTGTTGCTTCTTGAAGCTCCTTGTAGGAGAACAGGAGAACACCAAAATAGACACTGCCACATTCTGTGTCTGGATTTGAGTAGGGATCTGAATAAGGGTTTCTGGCTTGGAATTGACCAAGTGAAGGAGTATAATTCCATTTGTAGCGCCGCAAAATGACACAGCCAATTATTATCAGGAGGCATAAGATTCCAGCACCTAAACCTGTTAAAGGGGACAAACAAATAAATATCCTAATAGCACCGAGAGGGCTTTTCAGACAAAACAGATTATTAATTTGGCTCTCAGGTCCACTAGGCACATGCTAAAAATAAATTTATTATATAATCAGTAGAAGGTACATTACCTAGTCCCAGTCCCAGCTTCAAATTCCAACTCCTCTCTGCAAAATAATTAAAAGAAGCAAAGTAATTGAGAGAACAGAAAAGAAATGGTGCTAAAATCCAGTCACTATTAGGGGAAATTTCGTGTGGCTAATCGTGAGTGCCTTACTAACTATACCTAGCAGTCTAGTTACAAAGGAAATTGGGCTATTCCCATCCAGAAGGAGCTAATTACAGATTTAAAATTACATAAGTGCACAACTAAGAAGTAATTGAAGACTAAAAGAAAAGAACCTCAAAATATGTCATACGACGAGAATTTATCCATGCATTCTCACTCAACTTCAACCATCAGATATTAATTAATATTAATATATAAGCCAGGAACTGAGCTGAGAAGTAATACGGGGAAGTAGCATGTCACTTGGATGTCTAGAACGTAAATTATGGAACGTATCATTAGTGAATAGAGCATCTTGTTTTTCTTCTAAAGTGTATATATATTTGTGCAAAGGATTCATATATTTATTTTGTTTCCTTAGATTTGCATATTACCTTTGGCACAGTAAAAGTTTCCCCTCCTGTCAAGCCGGCATTGCCCTCCTCGTTGGTAGTGACAACTATAACAATCATCAGATAATCGAACTTCAATACTGATATTAGCACTTAAACGGTTAAAAGCTCCTGGGCTTCCCTTCTCATGGACAATACTCCGCCATTGCTTTCCTGGAAGTTGAATCATTGAACATTTTGAAGAAGTGGTGAAGGTGCCATCAAATTCTGAATATTTGTCGTAGTAATAAATATACTGAGGACAGGTAAAGTTAGAAATGGAAGATGGGAGGCGCGGGACTTTGACGGTGTGATCACATCTGTAGAAAATTCTGATATGTCTGCTATAAAAAGAAGCTATTGGAGAGGAGGGTGGAAGAGTAAAATTATTGTGGAAGACTTCACAGCTTCTGGATGGCAAAAGCTTATGGAGATTTTTGTCAAAAATAATAATGCTATTGTTCTGCTTTGACACTTCAATAACTTCAAAGAATCTTCCATCCTTCTCCAGTTGGATCATTTTACTTGAACTTGGATCATCACAACCTTTTATAGCCAATAAACCACAGTCCTGGTGTTCTGTGGTGGTAAAAGGGAAATAAAGAGCCCCAAGACTTCCACAGTTGAATGAGATTGAGCACTTCCCTTGTTTCCCAATTCCACCTCCAGCCAAGAGAAGTAGCACAAGTTGAGAAAACAGAAAGAAGCGAAAAAAATAAGCTGGACCCATCTTGAAACCCAGTTTATGAGCAAGAACGAAACAACACTGACAGGAATCTGATTCTCTAACGTAAGCGAATTTTTGTTACTCTTATAGCCTCTGTCTTCACAATATATCGCATACTTGAACTGCTTGACACGCCATTTGACGAGGACAATGACATTGGAAGACTTAGTGACATGGGTTTGGAGGATGATGGAAGTGGAATAGCCACAAGAGACAAACCTCTCAATCTTATGGGTCATAATGATCAGTCCACCAAAAAAAGTCAAACCAATTTGCAGAAAGACTTGACTCCTTCAAACCGTCTTGTCAAACCACGCCAAACAGATTGGGGCTATTAGGTCTATGCTTGGTATCGAAGATCTCAGTAGAGTGTTGATTGTGATGTTCAGAAGGTCCTTAACGGTAAAAAATCACAGCTGAAAGGTCCACAACATACCCAACAAAGAATTTAAGAACTGTAATAAAACAGCAGAAAGATGGAGTAACAAACAGTACATGAGCATTAAAAAAAAAAAAAAGAAAGAAATCGGTGATGTCAAAGGATAATATAGATATGAATGTTGACTGTTAATTGATGTCAACGTCGTCAATATTAGCGGCTGCAAATCTTAGAGAGTTCACACTGCGGAAAGGGGCTAAAGAAAACGTGTCCATGCATTTCAAAAATTATTTCCTGGGCCCTGCTCTTAATTTTCTGACTCGAACATAATTACGAACACGTGGTGTTCCCCTCTAACAGATATAGATGAAATTTGACACCAGTTACTATTCCAGGGAATATCAGTTCTTATTCTATCTTTTGGAATGCATGGGAAATGGGTGCTTCAATTCTGCGATAATATAGCCATTGGGTAACTTCTATTTGTGGCTAAAAGTCGTGTCTAGTAATTTCAATTTCTTACAGCCACTTTCCAAACACGAGGGCACTAACTAAAGGAAAAAAGTTATCTTTCAAACGACGAATGTCCACTATGCATAATGTAATCAAGTGCAGTAACTTTAGACCCAACTGGTAAGCGAAACTTTAATCTGAAAATCAAAGTAAACCCAATTGTGGCGACTAAAAGAGCTAAAGGTTTACGAACTTGTTTTGTCTGTGCACAGCCTGTACCTGTAAAAGGTGTAAAATGGTCAAAGAAGGTAAAGGAGACGAAGCCAACTTAAACGAAGTTAATTTAATTCATGGAGAAGAAGCATAGAGTGGGAGACTGTGAGAGAAGACTCTGATGGGAAGAACGTAACGGTTATGGCTTTGGTCACCCTCCCCGTTGTGCTGTAATTGGAGGTGTTCACATAATTACGTGGGCAAAGGAAGGTGTTATCCTAGTCAAAATTGGATTTAGTGTATATATATACATATATATATATATATTATCAATGCTGACACATCATAAATTGTTAATAAATTAATTCATGGGCAAAGGAAGGTGTTATCCTAGTCAAAATTGGATTTAGTGTATATATATATTATCAATGCTGACACATCATAAATTATTAATAAATTAATTCATTGACTTATAATACGATATATCAATAACTAAATTAATTATATTTTTTATTATAAAAATTTTAAGTTGTATCAATACGAAAAATTTATTTGTGAACATAAAAAGGTTATTTAATGAGTTTAATCTTATAAATTTTTGTCTCTAATTTTTGTACTTTTTTATATTCTTTTTCTAATATCTTACATGTAAATTTCCTCAATTAGTCATAACAAATACTAAAAATTAATTTATTCAATAACTTATAATACGCTATATTAGATACTAAAAATTAATTCATTCAATGACTTATAATAACTACGTTAATTATATTTTTTATTGCAAAAATTTTAAGTTGTATCAATACTAAAAATTTACTTGTGAACATAAAAAAAGTTATCTAACAAGTTTAATCATGTAAATTTTTGTCTCTAATTTTTGTACTTTTTTATATTCTTTTTCCTTGTATGTACATTTCCTCAACCTTCAAACGGCCATAACAGATAAGCAAAAATACAAGGTAATGAGAAGATCATGATACGTTGGCTCTCATTTACAACTGATAATGAGAGACAACAAAATCTTTTCACTTTTTTTCTGAAAGTTCATGTGTCAAGACTGAAGTAAGATGAATCAAGCAACAATATTAGGGAAAGGTGTTTAACCACTGACATTAGGTGTAGTAGATTTACTGTCCCAGTTATCAATCACACTGTTTGGTGAACTTGGTTGCTTCACATTCCTCAGTAATGCAAGCTGATCACAAGCCGGGGAGGGTGGTGGAGGTGGATGTACATTACTGTTTGACATCCCAGCACTATGAACAGCTGCTTCCTCTAGTTGTTGAGGTCCATTATTCCCACCCTCTATTCTCCTCAGCAACTTCAGAACATCATCCATGGAAGGTCTCAATTCCTTGTCCCGCTGCAAGCACTGAAAAGCCAATTCTGCAACTGAAACTATCATCCTTTTAACATTTTCGTCTGACTCGAATCCAAGGGAAGGATCTACAAGTTCACTCAATGCACTACTTTGAATCTTCTTAACAGCTAGACTCGACAAGTTAATCTCATCGCTATGCCTGTTCATATCAACTGCCGGCATGGATGATATCAGCTCAATGAGGACAACCCCAAAGCTGAATACATCACTCTTACTAGTAAGTTGATAGTATTGATGATATTCTGGGTCAACATAACCCGGAGTTCCTTGTGGAGCTGTAGAGACATGGGTGACATCTGTGGGGAAAAGTCTTGAAAGCCCGAAATCTGCAACCTTGACAGAATAGCTGTTGTCAAGGAGAATGTTGTTGGTTTTCACATCACGGTGAATGATATCAGAAGCATGGAGATAAGCTAATGCAGTAGCAGTTTCTATTGCAATTTTCATTCTTATAGACCATGGCAGAAAGCCAGGCTTTGTTGAATCAACATGGAGATGACAAGCAACAGTGCCATTTGGAATGAATTCATACACCAGCAGAAGCTCATGGCTGCGGTGTGAAGTGCAGCCATAGAGGGAGACAAGATTTCCATGGCGCAAGCGAGTGAGGATCTCAACTTCATTCATGAACTGTTCTAACCGTCTATAGTTGTGCTCATATAGGCGCTTCACAGCAACTTCTCGTCCATCCCGGAGTTTCCCTGTTAAAGATCAAAGCATGTTATCAAAACCAAGATGAAAGATTGTTTTTGTTTTTAACATGGATTGGATGAATCAATTACCATAGTAAACACTCCCAAAGCCTCCATCTCCAATTTGTCCAGCATTGTCAAAATTGTTTGTAGCTTCTTGAAGCTCCTTGTAGGAGAAGACAGGGACCCCAAACCCAAAGTAGATATGTCCACTATCTGGGTGTGGATCAGCATAAATGTCTCTTGACTCGGAGTGAACATCAGGAGTAGGTTTTTTCTTTTTATGCCGGTGTCGAATGAGATACCCGATTATCAAGACAGCTACGAGCGGAAATCCAACACCTAAACCACAAAAGGGGCAACCTATTAAAGTTTATCTTGAAACATAAATGGTTTTAGACATTTGAAAGCTGTCTTTTTGAATGTAATTGTCTGAATGCTGCCATTACTTATTAAAGTTTATCTTGAAACATCAATATATGATACTAAGAATCAAAAACTTCGCAGTCAGACTTCCGATAATTTATATTAAAAGAAAAGTTATGCCAAAGAGACATTACCTAGTCCCAGTCCCAGCCCCAGCCTCAAAGCCTTCTTATCATCTGGAGCAGAAATCAAAAGAAGCAATTAATATATAGAATATAAGAAAAAGAGAAAATTGCTCTCACGTGGAAAATTTTAATGTAAATGATCTGATAGCCATAGTATCAAAAAGTCAACTTAGCCATCATATAACATGACAGAACTGAAGAAACCTAGAACTAAATCAAAGAAAAAAATCTACCAAAAATTGCACAGCCCTGTCAAGAACAAGACTTTGACTTCGTGACAATCTCACTCAACTTGAGCTGTACGATACGGTACGAGCAAGGAATTGAATGGAAGGTGCATACAGAAAGGGGGTCACAAGAATGAATATAACAAGACAAAAGAAACCTGTCCTGAGGAAAGCAAACAAAGCATTTCCATTTCTTCTACTCTGAAGTTGTTCGATGAACTGTTTGTTTTTTTCTAGAGTATACCTTTGGTGCAGTAGAAGTTTTTATTGCTGTCATGTTGACATAGCCCTCCTCTTTTGCGGTAACACTTAAAACAATTATCAGACAATCTAACTTGTAGATAGATACTACCAGATACAAATGTGAAAAGATCTTCACAATCTGGCAAGTGTTTGGGAAGCTGAAGAACTGAACATCCTATCAAAGAGCTGCGATTGTTGTCATCATTTGGAGTGGGAGGAGCATAATAGACAACATAGTCACCACACGAATGATTAAAATATCGTTTTGGGAAGCTGAGATTGAGGTTTCGGTTGCACCTGAACAAGGTTATATTTTCCATATGAAAAGAAACCAAAGGAGTGTTGGGAGGAAGAGTAAAATTTCTTTTGAAGGCATCACAAGTTCTGAATGCCAAACTCTGATTCAGATCTTCGTCAACAATTTTTATGAAGTTGTACTCATTCTGATTCTGGATGACGCTCTTAACTTCAAACCATCTTCCATTCTTTTCCAGTTGCACAGTTTTCCTTGCAAAAAAATTACCATCATCACAACCATGTATAGCCAATAAACCACAGTCCAGTTGTTCTGCCTTGGTGAAAGGGAAGTGGATCCTCCCAAGATTTCCACAAATGAATGACTCAGGACACTTTCCTTGGTACCCATTTCCATTTTCAGCTGACAGAAGCTTCACAAACAGAGAAAACAACAGGAGGCAAAATACGTGGAGAGGGGCCATCCCAAAATTTCCAACTTCATAAACAAATGAACTCTAAACAAGAACCTGATACTCCGATGCAAGTGAACCATGTCTCAGTTATTCTGTACTTTCTTCATGTTATATCACCTAATTGAACTGCCTCAATACACCAGTTGAGTTGCAAAGCACCATGGAAGACTTAATGAAATAGCTCAGAACAAAGGCTAAATATAAGGCAACCATGTATGACACACAAGTCAGGGATCAAACAGCCAGAAGAAGTGAGACCAATTTCGAGCTCAATTTCGCCTATTGACTAGGAATAGATGAGTTTTGACTCTTCAAAATCTCCAACACTTTCTACGAACTAAAGTTCAAAGTCTGAATTTTTCACCTGCCGTTTGTTATACGCATACATGATGCAACCGCTAGGAAAAGTTGTGTGCTTGATGGTGAGGATCAAAATAGAGTGGTTATTATGGGATTACACGCCCCTCCCAACCTAGAAAATCTTAGCTGGACAGTCCACTGTCTACACTGCACAGTCGAAAATTATGCAAAGAAGAAAGGTAAACAGAGTCCCGGAGGTGAAGAAACTAGTGGTGATAATACGATAACGGATATTAACACTTGATTGTGGTCAAGGTTGTCGCTTTCATACTGAATAAGGGTGAAGAAAAACGCGTTCATGCATTAAATGGCTTGCTTGCTGAGCTACTTCCTTCTTATCCTCTGTCTCAGGCATTATATCAAGCACCTAGAGTGTCTGCCGCTCTAACAAATATATGAGATTAAACACCAGCTCATTTGGGTGGAATTGGTGTTAGGTTGAGTTAATTATATTTCAAAGGTTTGGTTTCTAAAGTTGCAAATGAGTGGGATATGGGACCAAGAGCAAAATCAATGAGACAGATCATAGTGTTTTACGTGTTATTCACGTCCACCACTTTCTATAACGCATCTGACTCATACTCACTCTTAACCAATCACAAAATGTTGTTGCTATAGCAAAAAATAAATAAATGAATACAACTAATTGCTTCTCAAGACATAAGTAATAATTAATAAATTATTTTTAAAAAAGAACAACTCTAAAATTAGTCTGAAGTTTAATTTTTTAAATTAATAATTTGTTAATTCTAATATAGGTTTTATATTTTAATATATAAGTATTGTATTTTTTATTTTATTCATGAGTATTTTCACCTCAAATAATATTATAAAAATTTATTGACCATTAAACTTAATTTACTCTTCAATCGATCACAACTTGTTTATTATTTTATTAATTTGTATACAAGTAACTTTCTGAATCCCTAAACTATTGCAGCTAACATATGCACATCAACAAACACTTATAATTAGTGCTATTCAATGCTACTACTTTGGACATAAATAAGATATAATTTCCTATTTACTGTCTTAACCTTTCTAACTAATAAAAAATTATTTTAATAACTTAAAAATACATTAAACAGTAATTCATATTTTTCAATGTGAACATTAATTTATAATTTTTTGAATAATTAAAAAAGTAAGATAAAAAATTAGACAAAAAAATAATAATCTCATAAATAAAAAATAATTTTTTTACAAAAATTATAGTAACTGATGAACAAATTGGAATACCACAAACTATCTTAGTCTCCATGCTACTTCATGTGTAACTGTATTTTAATTAGTCCAAAAAATTATATATTGAAAGTATTATTAAAGTATGAAAAATAAATACTATAATTAACATGTATTATTATATTTTTCATGTAGTAATTAACATGGTGAAGCATGTAAAACTATTGTTATACTTTTGTCACACCTTCCGTCTAGGGATCATTTTGTTTTGATGCTAATATTTGATATTTAACATAACAACAAATTTAATAATACTTTTTATCAAGTTTTCGAAAAGTCATAAGACACTTTCCTAAGAAGAAAAATACCAAATTCTAGGTAGAAAGCACTTTTCTATACCAATTACCGAGCACAATCCACGTATAGTTTGTTAGGGGTGCGCAAATAATATTTGTCTATTCCAATCCAATCTCAAAGTTCCACTTCGTCCCATCCCATCTTAGTTCTTCAATGTGATATCTTACTTAGTTTTTGATTTTTATCTGGATCACCTTTATCATATTATATCTTGATATTAAATAAATAGAACAATGTAATTTATATTTTTAAAATATGTTGGGACAAGATGAAAGAAGATAGTCATAATAACATTTAGGATAAGATTATGATAAAATTAGAACAAATTTTCATCACGTGTCCCAGTTTTCTTATCTTAAAATTGTCTTGAATAGCTAGGGCAAGATGTCTCGTTGCATGTTTATCCTTAATAGTTGGTCTTCTAAGTATGCTAATAGAAGTTTGATATTTAGCAATGTTAGTTAAAAACTTTTGTTAAGAAAAATTATACTCATTGGGATGATCTCCTCACCTTAAAAAGGATTACAGTTGAACGGTTAATTAAGAAATATTGTTAGAACAATAATTGTTTCACTCTCCTTGGTATCTTAACAATCAATATTGGATGAGATACTTTGGTTAAAAAAAACGCACATTTCTCTTTTTATATATAAGAGTTGATATATACACATTAATTTTTTCACACATTCTTTTTATCTTTTTTACTTTTTATTTAACATTTTCCTATTATTTGCAAATAAAATCCTCTCTCCTTCCCTCTTTTTCCATTACAAACCCTCCCCTCCTTTGGACAAAAACAGACCCATTTGAGAGATTTCTTTATCAATCGTGGGTTCATCGTAGTCAAAAAGAAAAAAAGTTTACAAAAACAAAGTTAAATACAGAAAGAAGAGGAGAGAAGAGACTAACCTGTGTCATCACAATCCCAGGCATGAGGTCTATCGGGACAAAAGCACTGGAAGCTGTATTTCCCTCTGTCAAATCCACACTTCCCTCCACTTCTCATGCACTCGCTGCAATTAGTAGCTGCCCACTTCAGCAAGAACCCTCTTTTAATGCTCCCCAAAATTCCTTCATTCTCACTTATAGATGCATTTTCAACCATCGCCTTCACAGTGCCACCATTGCAGCTCCTAGACACGAAGCCAAAATCTCCATCATCCCCAGTCAGACCCAGAACAGACCTGGTAAGGTTTTCTGCAGAACAGCCCACCTGGTACTTAAGCAGCCTTTGAGGAAATGTGCCCAAGTCGCAGCCGAAGAACAAGAACATCTCTGTCTGGTTTGGAACAACACTGAATCGAAAACCGGGATAAGTGAAGTTCTTCGCGAGATTAACACAACTAGTGGTGTTTGATAATGAAAAATTAGGATCGGACACTCGGATTGACTCATCCTGGTATGAAATTTTCTGAACGATATAAGCTGTATTCGACAGATTGAGAATTGGGTGCCCATTTTTGCTGCAGGAGAGGTCAAAATTTGGGTAACCACAGAACTCTGGTTGTACTCCTTTGATGTAAAATGGGTAGCTTATATTTTGGCCATCGCCACAGCTTTTGGGCACGCAAGTTGTGAAATTTGGATGGACAGCGCACAGAGTGGCTCTAATTTGCAGACAGAAGAAGAGGGTGAATGAGCAAATCAGCCAAGGACAAGGGCAGGACAAGGTAACGGGGCTTTTTGGGTTCATTTGAGAAATTGAGATTGGGATTCTCAAACTATGGACATAGAGATTAAAAGAGAGAGAGACGAAAGGTATAGAGATACAGTATAATAATGATTCAGCGAGTGTAAAGATAAGGGTTTGACCTGCAACTGGGTTCTGACATTGTTTTTGTTTATTTTGGAGCTAAGGAAGGTGTGCTTGTCTGCCTCATATTTTAGACTGTTGAATAAAATCATGAGGATACAGGAAAATATTGCCTAATTTGGACCTCAAAAAGCAAGTTGAACAACTTGACCGACATGGAAAGTCTCCACCTTTATGGCCGTACATGGATAAAAGAGTTGAAAATGGCTGCAGCTTTGGAGACGGAGAGGAAGAACTTGAGCTTGGGCTATTTTGTTTATCAGCGCATGGCTAATAAACGTTGAATGATTGAAGAGAAGCAATTTTTTATTTTTTTTTTTATAAAAAGATCATGTGAGTTGCATCTCGAGAACCAAATTAAGTGTCAACAAGATCTCTCGTCAAAAGAAATAATCAAATTAATGTCTTTATAAAATACTGTTCTAGTCCTTTCTGAAAGAATTCTTTAATCAATTGCCAAAAATTAAATTAATTTTTTTAAAATACTGAAATTATTAAAGTAAATATATTTGTTTTAATAAAAAAAATTTTTGTATAAACTGTTAACCTACTTAAAAATCTCAATCATTTTTTAATCGTATTATGTCAGACTTGGTTTATAATCGGACAAGCTTTTGTTAACAAAGCAAAGAATTTTTTTTTTAATTTAATGTGCTTAATCATTAAATTACAAGGTAAACTTCCATTGTCAACCAAGTCTGATAAGACAGTGCGACCATTCAAATGTCTAGGTTGTAAAATTTGTAACGAATATGTGACATGTGCTGTGTTTTCAAGTCAAACCGTTGGTTTTTGAAAGAGGTTTTAGAATCCTTGGACTAATTTGCCTAATAAAAGTCCTAATTCCTGTAGCACCGCGGGCTATTTTATTTATTTATTTAAATAAAAACATTATTATAATAGTTAGTTATATTTTATTTGCAGTTAATTTGAATTGAAGTAACTATAACACGATAAACTATAATGTCACAGGCACCTTTCGGTTATCTTCCCTGCCAAATTGGATTTCTTATGATACAAGACAAGAGACAAGATCTCATGAGTCACATGCAATTTTGGCCAACAATACGTGAGCACTTTCCTTGCTGTATATGAAAAAAAGACTTTATAAAAAAAATTCATGTTTACTTTGGTGATTTAACTTTATAAACAAAACTTTAATAAAATTGTGAGAGAAACTCTTATTTGTTTTCTCGTATTATTACTAATTTCAAAAAGACTTTAATATTTTAAATTAAATAAAATAAATTTTCACATTTCAAGTTAAAAATAAAAATAAATTTTATTAAGATATTTTTTGTCTATATAAAATATTTATTTTTATTCTAGACTTGAAATGTAAATGTTTATTTTATCTAATTTAAAACGTAAGAATTTTTTTAAAAATTAATAATAATACGAAAGAATGAAAAGAATTTTTTTTTCTAAAATTATTGATAACTATTTTAGTCATAAGAATCATAGGGTTAATGTCTATGGTTTTATTCACGTCATACCATGTACTATTTTATAATTTTTTCTAATAAGTTGCACTCTATTATTATAAATAAAAGAAAAAACTTGACATTTACATTTATTCATTAACAATTCTTTATTTTATG
This sequence comes from Bauhinia variegata, assembly GCA_022379115.2. Lineage (NCBI taxonomy): Eukaryota > Viridiplantae > Streptophyta > Magnoliopsida > Fabales > Fabaceae > Bauhinia > Bauhinia variegata. The sequence continues at coordinate 17,909,305 of CM039426.1, read as the reverse complement.
AATAATAACTTTATAAGAAGTAAATTTTATATTTTCTAATATTAAGTCAATAAAGTTCAACAAAAAAAAAGTGAACACAACCTCTGTTTACTAAACATTTTTTCTATGTATATTTAACCAAAAATATTGTTGTAATAAAATAGTTATAACCATAATTTTACTTTATTTTTTAAAAAGGACAAAGTCATATTTTTATAGAAATTGACATATTTTTTTGGGTTTAGGATAAAAACAATAAACAATAAATTTGTATGAATAGAATGACTCTAAATTTTAAGAAATAGATAGGACGCTACAAATCCAAACCGACCACTGAAACTAGATATAGTCCACAATTCAATTCTTCTCTTCAAATTAAAGTTGCTCCACAACTCGTTGGGTGCCAAGTCCAATTTTGTGGTTTTATTAAAATGCCTTACGACGAAGAAGAAAAGGTCCGTCAAGGGATTGAAGTCCTTGAGTTGAAAAGGCTTGCCACTTGTTGTTTGTATTAAATAAAAATATCTTATATGTACATTTAAATGAGTAGTTAACCAACCCACATTGGTTTTAGTGACAACGATCTATTGTCATTTTATTTTATTTTATTTTTTTGTGAGAGAGCGAAAATTTCACAAATTTTAATGTGGTCTAAGAGATTTGATTTCGGGTAAGAAAATTAGTAAGAGTGGTAACGGTTAAGTCAAATTTTACTCTTTTAAATATGTTAATTTATGTATATATGAAAAAATATTTTTTAAAAAAAATTATCCTTTATTTAAGTTTTTTATTAATTTAAATTAAATTAATTATGAGTTAAAAGATTTATTAATAAATTTATATTTAATGATTAAAATAAAAAAAATTATTATATACATATTTATTTATATACATTTTTTATATTTTTTTATAATTTTATTCTTACAAAATAATTAAGTTTATATGAGTTGTGGTAGATGTAGAGCTATTCATGTATATTCACTTTTTTCCCCACCTTTTTTTTTATTGAAATTTGTTATATAATTTTGGTCAAAAAGAAAATGTAAGGAATTAAAAATTCCTTTGGGGCTGAGCCTGCAAGCTTATGGGCCTGACCTCAATTAGAGTTGGCTTTGGATGAGGCCCATATCTGACTCGGATGTAGGGCCTTTCCGGCCTAATTAAACTTTTCCTTTTAAAACTTCTCACATTCCCCCATAGCGACAGAGTAAAGCTGCTCACGAGGCTTGGCTCTTCTCATTCTCTGGAATTCTGCTAGTTCCGGTGACTCGGTGAGAGAGCTTGAAAGAACAGGTTCGTCACCATTTCTCAGCTTTCCTATTTCTCGAGGATGCTATTTTTACCCAAAAGCACCAATGTTGTTATCGGGTTTGAGACATTTCTATCTGTTTATAATTTATGAAAGGAGTTCCGTTCGTAAACAAATTGGTCACCTCGAGCTAAGATGAACGTACCTGGATTTGTCGTTATCTGAACTTAATATGTTTCGTCGCTTGATGGGGTTATTCTTTGTTGGGTCAGGTTTTGTAATTTTGTTGCTTTCTGGGTTTGCATGCATGGTGTTGGAGTAGTGACTGTTTTGGGCGTATTAGAATTTTGCATTGTTGAAACCAGTAATCGTCTCATTGGCATTCTTACACAGGGTGGAGATTATTTGTGGCTTTAGGGTTTTATTGAGGAAACTCATAGTCTTACATAATTTTCACTAATTTCACCATTAAAAAATTTTAAGTGGGACAGTACAGAGTGTTTATCGAATCTGGACTGTGCAGCTATTATATGGGTAATGGGTAATGGGCGTGAGAATGATGTAAAAGTTTATGGAGAAAATCACTACTTGATAAGATGATATTAACATGTATCTCTCTGTACAGATACATATGCTAACATGATCAATAGTACATAATTGGGAATGATGGGGTTTTTTTTTCAAAGCGAGTTTAAAATTCATTTTTTTTTTTATTTCAAGCCTGCTAGAAAGATATATTTAGTTTCATTTTCTTAATTATTTTATATATGCAGTTGATTCAAGTTGGTTTCGTATTTTAGTTGTTTCTTCAATGTCAGGTTTATCTTCAAATGGTCCTGGACCAGATTACAATTTTTCCAAACATTCTTTAGAGATTTTATGCATATAGGGTCGAGTGTTTGCCTCTTGCTTTATGATAAACTTAAAACATGATTATGGATCACTTAGCCTATTTACCTTTATGAACATTTGACATTCAATGAAATGCTTACACTGTTGTTTTTTTCATTAACATTAAGCAGGATGCCGTCATTCCTATTGGAGGCTTTGAAGAGAAAGATTATGGTCAAATGTAGAAAGAGAAGACAGAAGAAAAGGAAATTGAAGAAGAGTTGCCATGTTGATTGGTCAAATATTCCTGGGTCCATACTTGAGATGATTGCTGAAAGGCTGTCTTTAATTGATTGCTTATCTGTTAGTAAAGTTTGTAAAAGTTGGAATAATGTTCTTGGTGAAGAATTGCCATGTTGGATTAAGCGTGGATTCCCTTGGCTTTTGGTTTCTGGTGAAGAACATAAAGAGATTAGAAATTGTATTAGTGTACTTGAGAATCGTGTTTTAGAGTTGAAATTATTGGAAGCACATGGGAAATATTGTTGGGGATCATTTCATCATTGGTTGATTATGGTGAAAGATATGAGCACTTTCTCTCTTGAAGTTAACCTGTTGAATCCATTTTCTGGAAGTCAGATTAGCTTGCCTGGAATATGGAACTTGTACCACAAGATGGTTCTCTCTGGGTTTCCCTCTGAGAATAATTTTGTTTGTTTGCTTCTCCACAGCCAATACAGAGAGCTGGCTTTTTGGATTCCAGGAGAACAATCATGGTATAAATATAAACTAACAGGTGATCCTTTTGAAGATGCTATATTTTTTAATGGAAGTTTTTATCTCCTAGTTGATGGTTTTAATATATGGCAAATTGATGTTAAAAGTATCTACTCTAGCATCAGCGAAGGATGTGATCAGTTTGGTACATTGTCTGAGATACAAATCACTGAACTGAAAATGGCAGAGATGCAGCAGATCCATGAACCGTCGATGCCAGAGAGAAATGCTGATGATCACATTTTGAAATATCTTGTGGAATCTTCTGGGGAGATTTTACTTGTCTGTAGGTATTTTAGTGATGATATTCTTGAGACACGGAAATTTGAAGTATATTCATTAGACTTCTGCCAGTCATCTTGGAAGAAGATTGAAGATTTAGGGGACCGAATGCTATTCCTAGGAAAATGCTCTTCAATGTCCTTTTCTGCAAAAGAACTTGGAGTCGGAATGAATAACAGCATTTATTTCTCCAATGATCCAGCTACTCCTTGGTGGAATGAGTGGGATTCTTATCATTTAAGAGGTATATCAGCGCGTCTCGGCTTAAACATGGCTAATGGAAGAGACTGGGGCATTTTCAGACTTCATAACGAGAATGGTGAAGCATTTCGCTTCCATGGTGATGCAGACCATTGGGCATACACCTGGTTTAATATTCCTTCATGGTGGTGCTTCAAGAATATTCCTTTCATAGAAGAAAGTTAGTCTTGGTCTAGGCTGTAATCAGTGTTTATTTTCTTTTATGCTACATTGTACATGGTTGATATGGAGGTTTTGGACTGATAATACTTAACTTTCTCAAATATCAGTCCAGTTTTGTTTTGTGGATAGCCTCCATCCTCATGACATGTTTGTTATATAAAGTTATCAATTTTCTATTTATATATTTACTTTGCAGTATCACCAGAGCTTGTTTAGATCAACATACCCTTTTTACAGAAAAAAAAATGGCTAAAAAATCCCAACACCAGAAAGTGGCTTGAATGATTTGAATTTTTGGATCATTTACTTCAATTCTATTGTCAGTACACTTTCCCTGGTTCCCTTAATTTGGTTTTTATAGTTGATTCTAAGCTAAGATAAAGAAAAAAGATCGAGTTAAGTTTTCGATAATTAACATAAAACTTTGTCGAAACTTATAATTATCCAAGCACTAGGGATGAATCTGGTTTTTAAGTTGTGGCTGTTAGCTTTGAGTCCTTTCACACAAAAACAGAAAGCAACTTTTGAGAGCAAACAGCATTGATTTTGTGGGCCTTTACCCATGTGCCCTTCACTTCCATTGTCCACAAATTTGCAGAACAGAACCAACCTTTAAAAAATATCATAGGCCTGTCCTGTGCCTTTGCACATTATTGATGAGCATTCCCTTACGTGGCAAATTGCTCGGTGCCTGCAATAATGCCTTTACATGAACTTAAAAAATGGAATAAATAACTATGGCTGTGCTTATTATATTCATCAATGAGCTATTAGGTTTGGATACCACATGGAATTTATTCTCAGTAATCCAAAGATTAAATTCTGCCTGAAATGTTTAATAAATATTGTGTGAATCAATTATTGTATAAAGAATTATAAAAATCCATTTTGATGGAAATATTATCTCAGAATGAATCATTTTAAATTAATTTTTAAACATGAATTCTCTTAAAATTGATACTTAAGGCTTTTCTTTTAATTTTTATTTAAGATAAATGTAATAATCAGTAAATTACACTTGATAAATAATAATAACAATTTTAAGATTTTAAACTCAATTTTTTTTTTCTTAAAACACTCTAGTACTTAAATTTTTATCACTAAACTAGCACTTCATTAGTTAATCTAATCTCCTTTAATTTGCACTAAGATTCTCTAAAACATTGTCACTAATTGCTCTAAATCTACATTTACTAATTAATCTTTTAAATATAAGATAGATTCATTGTGAATTGGTAGTAATCTTATTGGAAAGAGTTTGATGTACCCTATTATACAAAATTATCTCTCTCTAGCTAATATATCATATATTTTTATGATATTGTACATTTTTTTCTTCTGTTTAATAAATGAATTGAACATGTGCCAATGCATAGTCAAAACCAAAATGTGGCATAATAAAGGGTAGGGACAGAAGGTAGGTGTGAAATTAAAAAAAGTATCTTTCGTGTGATATCAATCAGGGTCATCTATTATTTCTTTGATTAAGTCCTAGAAATAATTCTTTAGATGGATGCATAAGTAAAATGTGACCGACTTTATTAATTAGTATCTTAGTTAATAATTGGAGATTAATACAAATAATCTTTGAGACACCGAAATCTTAAACACGACTCTCCTAACAATCCACCTAAGCTCGTAAGCATGAACATGCCGACATAATTAGGAAAAATCTATTTAACTTCGTTAAAGAAAGCAAAGATTATATTGTTTAACATTTCTATGAATATTTGAGGCTGTTCAAATGAATTTTAAGCATTATTGGTCTTAGTAACAAAGAGTTAAGGTTGTTTAAGCTAATTGGATTAGTTGTGGGTTAAGAGATAGGTCCTCCAATTAACTCGAATCAAATTAGTTGTGGATTAAGAGATTTAGTAATAAGTTTATGCTCAATAGATACTGATGGTCAAAAATTAAAAAAAAATTAAAAATATTATGTATGAGAAAGTAATAATATCATATATTTCACATTTTGCTCCAAAGCTTATAGTTAGTTTTAAAAAATAAAATTTAAAATTATAATTAATTACTTAATTTTATATTTAAATGAAATAAAATAGATTATAAATAAAAAGATGTAATCCTTATAAGAAAAACAATCATGAATCAACTATCAAAACACCTCTAGAAAAATAATCATAGACTTTGAAAGCGTTTGCTTTCTAACTTTATCCATTGTCTTTGTTTTTTTGTCTCAAAAGTCTAAACTTGTTTTTCAATATTCTTATGTTTCTTTTGATAAAGCAAAAATAACTTGATCTTTTGCAATCCAAGTCAATTGAAGTTGTTGGTTCTACACCGCCACTAACACATTCAACTAATCTAGATTGAATTTTGAACCCAATTTATTTACTAAACACAACTTGGTACTTAACAATATTATTGATTTACTATTTCTTATGTGACAATCAAAAATAATGTTAAGCATGTGATTAAGAAGTTCCAACAACTCAAACTCATCCTCATCCACATCAATTGAAATAAATTGACTACCAATCTTTCCTCTTATATATATGTAGATTAGGTTTGATTTATCTTATCCTAAGTTTTCCATTGAATGTTGATTACTAGTGATTTTTTTTTTTTTAATGAGAAATTGCTAGTTGTTATTCGGATTTACATTTTTTTTTTGAGTTTTATTTGATTCATTTTGGATGTAAAAATAAGTAAAATTTTTATCTAATATGGTTTAACATTTTACAGTCCCGTAAAAAAAAAAAATACAGAAACACCCATAAAAAGAAATATTTTACATAAACATTTATATGAAATTATATTATGTAAAATAAATTTTTTAAATATTAACAAAGTGTTGTTCTTGTTCAAATTTAAAATTTTAGAGTGATTTTTTATTTAAAGAAACTTACAAGTTATATTTTCTTTCACTAGAAACATTTCCTAGGTATGAAATTTATTTATTATTTTTGTTTATCTTTTATAATAATTAATAAGATTTTTCATAATAATTTTATAGTACAAATTATTTATTTTATCAAATTCTTTTATAATTATACAAAAAATAATTTGTGTAATTATAATGCAAGATTTTACAATAGAGTAATTTTGTGTTTTTATAAACATGATAATTTTATTTCTAGTTTGATAATGATGAACAAAAGCCAAAAAAAAAAAATATTTTTTATAAAAAAAAAAAGGGGAGCGAAGCACAAGATAGTTCCGCAAACACGTGTGTAGGAACAGTTGAAGAGCTTGAACGAATGCCAAGTTGCCAACGCCCCCTCCCAAGCACACGTGACACGCCACGAGCGAGAGATCCGAGTCGAACAAAACAAGAGCTAGCAGCGACGTGACGTCACATTTCCCGTGGGACCCATCCATCGCTCGTCGTTACACGCGCTATGATTCTCACGTTTCTCAGCGTCTCACTGACAAAATTTTTTTTGAAAATTGCGCGGCTGTTCATATTCCCTTTGGGCGGCTTTGGAAATTAGGATTTAGAATTTTACTACAAAATTGATTCGGATAAGAAAGAGACAGCTTCCCCAATGATACTTCGTTCAATCTCGACTATACACTTGTCGATCTTTCTTGCATCTCACACGTGTCATCATCTCCTTCCTCACCTTAATGACTAATCCGATTGCCCTAATTTCAACCAATCACGGCTCACTAGCCCTCAGTTTAGTCAATCTTTACATTAGATATTTTTACTTAGATTCGATAATGTCCATAATCTCTGGTAAAGTAGAATTTCCATGTCTTTTATTTCAACTTCACACCTAAATATTTTTACCCAAAAATGTCCCCATTCTAACAATTCATTACAACACAAGGTTATTATTATTCTCTCTCTTAAAAATTATAATGTTATATTTATAAAAATTTATTATTATTAATAGGTGCAATTTTTACTAATAAGATATTAACTTAAATATATTATATTAAATTCAAGGTATTTAACTTGAGACTTATTAAAATTTAGCTTTTATCAACAAAACAATGACTTAATTATTAAGTAAATTAAGTTCAAAATTAAAAAGTTTTTCAAAATTTAAATTTGTAAGAAAATATATGTTAAAAAAATTATAATTATTTTATTTTATAAATAAAATTAATCTAATTTTTATCTAGGATGAGAATACTCATAGGTGATTTGTTTTTAAATCAAACTTAGTTTTTTTTTTTTTTAATTAAGGTAACACTTTATTTAATTTATTATTATATTACACCCTACAACAACAGTCATGGCATCCACCGAGGACAATAATGTCTTTTCACAACTCTTGAGCGCCCAAATTTACCATTTGGGAATTAAACTACTATTAAGTAAATGATCTTAATTCTGATAAAAAAATAAATATTCATTTATTTTAAAATAATTAAAAAATGTTTTTCCTCCTCGTTGTCCATCCATTTATTCAGACAAACTGGTTCTTCCATCTTTTTCTTTTTTGCTTCCTCGGTTGCTTCATTTGCTTTGTGTTGATTTAATCTTTCTCCCTCTGAGCTTGATTCTCTGTTCCATTTACCAGTTTGCCCTTCGTCCCCACCTACTGCACTCTCGAACCAGATCCATTTCTGCCTCCACCACCACGTTGGGTTGTTTTATTTATTCAGCTCAAAGTCCCATCACTTTTTCTTTGGTACCGATTCACAGCAGCTTCCAAAACCTTCATCAAAGCCCATTTTTCGAAACCCTAGACCACTCAGATCCTTTGATTCGCCTTCGCAATCCAATTGGTAGCAATAGACATAAACTTCTTAATCTGCAAAGAATATTGTCGACTATAGTTGGAGTTTATCCAGTAGCATAAAAAGAGTGTGTTTTTAATCGTTTTTATTCCCAATAGCTTTTTTGGTGCTGGGTCTTTATTGGTTATAGGAATGCTGGGTACTGGGTTACAGTTTGGGCGCGCCCGGGGCGAGGATCGGTTTTATAATCCGGTGAAGGCGCGGCGGTCGATGCATAGTATGGAGAATGATAGACTACGAAGAGCTCAAAGCGACGTGACAGCGAGTCGTTCATCTTCAGTGAGAGAAAAACCGTTGGATTCAGTGAATAGGGAGCCTGAGAACAGGGCCGGTTCCGACGAGGCTAAGAAGGCAGCTGCAGTGCCGTCTTGTGAACCTCCAGTGAAGAGATTGAGTAATCTCGAGCGATTCTTGCAGGCGATCACGCCGTCTGTGCATGCTCAGTATTTATCCAAGGTGGATTTGTTGAACTGTTAATGGCTGCCAATTTTGATTTGTTCTTGTTTAGTTATTTATTGTACTCCAATGTTGTAGGATTCATTTAAAGTCATTTTTAAGTTTGTGTAACTTTGATGGCCAAATTTAATTTTGAAAGAACTGAAGAAATGGAAAGGAAGATTTCGTTGAAAAATTTTGTAAGGGAGGAAAATTCTAGTGAGTGATTTTACTTTGCCATATCACTTCTGGGTGGAGTATCGGACATTTGAGCTTCCGTGTCCACTTTGTGAATGTTTTGCCTCATTTGTGCTGACTCTAATTTTTATATTGCAGACCACCATGAGAGGCTTGAGGACGAGCGATATGAAGTCTCAAGCTCAACCTTATTTTGTTCTTGGTGACTTGTGGGAATCTTTTAGGGAGTGGAGTGCATATGGTGTTGGAGTGCCTCTTGTACTAAATGACAATGATAGTGTTGTTCAGTATTATGTCCCCTTTCTTTCTGGAATTCAAATTTATGTAGACCCTGTGAAGCTAGCTGCAAAGTCAAGGTATGCTGTCTTCTTTATCCCCTTAATCTGGAAATGTTACATGCTAATTTGGGTTCCCATTAAATGTAAATGTTATATTTACAAATCTCTAGTAACTTATATTCTTCAACGGACACGTGGTTGGCATCCTCAGTTCATGATTGCCATACCAATAATAACAGAAAGGGCATGCTGCATGTTAAAAACGGTTCCTGCTTTATGGTTTTTTGGTCACTTATTTCTTTCACGTTAAAGGGAAGACTGCATGCATTATGCTTTGAAAAAGAAGTTAAATTCTGTCTTTATGGATGTAATATAGGTAGACTATTTGAAATGGTTTACATTTAAGTGTATCCGAAATATTGTGGTTGGTTTGGGAAATCTGAAAATTTTATTAGCAACCTGGTCGTGAAGTTGAATTTTTTGGTGGAGTAATTAACATCCATTTGAACTTTTTTGGTTGCTTGGGATTAGGATCATCATTCTGATTCTCATTGTTTGCATAAAAATAGCATAGAAATGAGCTACATTGGATGAAATGCAGTTTTCTTTTCTTGTGTTTTCTATTTTTTTAATCTGCTGTTTGGCATACTATGTTGTCTATTTCCATCTGGTTCTTCCTCTTGAAATCCGGCTTGATCTCAGAGTAGTTTAAATTAATTTCCTTTAGTTTTCTTTTATGCTAAACTATAATGGGATTGTTGACCTCTTTGATAGGTACCTAGGCGAGGATAGTGACAGTGACTTCAGGGACTCTAGTAGTGATGGTAGCAGTGATTGTGAACCTGAAAGAGGATTGAACTACTCGAGTGGGGAGAGGAATCATCACCATCTGTCAGATCAGATGTCCCATTGGATGGGTAGATTATCCATGAGAGACCACCATGCTGTTCCTCAAGATGGATTTTCTAGTGATGATGGGGAATCACCCAATCCTCCAGGCTACTTGTTCTTTGAGCATCTTGAACGGGACCCTCCTTATAGCCGTGAACCTTTGGCTGATAAGGTGTCTTGTCTTTCTCCCTCCGTGCCTTTCTTTTCAATTTTATTAAAATAGAGTTATGCTCGTTTATTACAAGTTTTCTTTCTTTATTTAGCCTTTTGATTATTCTTTCTGCTATGAGATGGTACAGATATTGGACCTTGCTTTGCGTTTCCCTGAGCTGAAGATGCTTAAAAGTTGTGATATACTATCTTCAAGTTGGATATCTATAGCATGGTACTATGTCATAACTGTTGCACTTTTACGATGTGCTTGTAGATGTACAACTAACTGAGTTTCTCATTGTTTTATTTGTATTCTAGGTATCCTATTTACAGGATACCAACTGGACCAACATTGAAACATCTTGATGCTTGCTTTCTGACATACCATTTTCTTCATACACCCATAGGAGGTAAGACGGATTTTCTTTTCAATTATGGTATACTGAGTTTGTAATCTACATTTAAGTTTGAGAATGATGATGGCATGTCTAAATGGGACTGTTGTTCTAGCATTAACTAGTTGGTTTTAGATTATTTACTTATTTATTTTAGAATCTATGTGAATGCCAATGTTATGCAAGTTTATAGGTGATCTTTCTCCAGTTCTTGTCTCTTGGGATGCATCATCATCTTTTGTGTGATGCTATTTTGAACCATTTTGATTCATCCCGTACCTTCTCTCCTTTCTTTCAACTTCTTTCTACATGTCCCTTCTCCTTTTCCTCCTTCCCCCTGAGATCGCTTATGTGTGACTGGTTAACATTGTTTCTCAGGTCCACACAGAATGCAGGCTCCCATAGTGACACATCCCACTGAGATGGATGGTATCCCTAAAATGTCTTTACCTGTCTTTGGCCTTGCTTCATACAAGTTCAAAGCTTCTCTGTGGACTCCCAATGGTGAATGTGAGCGGCAATTAGCCAGCTCTCTTTCACAGGATGCTGGCAAATGGCTAAGACTGCTTCAAGTCAGTCACCCAGATTTCCTGTTTTTCAACCATCAATGATGTTGAGGTGACTAATAAGTTTCTCCGGCTATTTAAGAACTGAGCCCATCTATTTTCTAGTGTCTGCTTGTCCCCCCATTGCATATGTTAGACTTGATAAATCAGGTGTTGCTGAAGGGAAAGAAAAAGAAAAATAAAAATAAAAATGATGATAAGCATTGTCCATTGCGATTCCTTGCTTTGAAATATAATCAGTGAAGCCAAGGACGTCAATGGTGGATGTACAGTATTAAGGAAGCTTCAGAAGGCTGACACCTGTTATGAAGTGGTTTTTGTTTGCTAACATCACCACGAAGTCCCACAGTTGTTTCTTGTTTTTTCCAACTATTTATCTTGGTGAGGCTGTGTTAAATAGAACAGGCTGTTTCCTTTCTGTCCTGATGATTACGTTGTAGGACATAGTTTTAAATTATTGGGGTATTTTGATAGAAACATAGTGTCTTAGGTGTACGCATGTTCGAAGTTGCCCCAGATGTGTATGTTCCTCCTTAACTGTATTACTTGTACAACTTGTTTTGTAAGATTTTTTTATAGCAATGAAATACTATTTAGTTTGTAGGATGATTGGTTTTGGGTTTTGGTTCTTGTAGTAATTAATGGTGATAATACTAATATTCGATAAAAATTAATATGCCTATTGTGATGCGAGTAAAAGTATTGACGTGTTAGATTTTTGAACTGTGGTAAAATTTGATAAGAAAAAATTTTACTTAAATATTGTGCTTGTATCGGATAATGATTAACATTTACATCAGAGTCTGAGGATACTGTGGATATGCTATATTCCACTGTCAGAGAAATTAACTTACTGCAGTAGTTTATCTAATTTTTTCTCCAAAGACTCGGAACAAATCTGAGCCAATAACCGATTGGAGGCTATTAATTCAGATGACTGTTCTACGGACATATTTCCTATTACATTCATAGCAAGCTTTTCAGGTTCCTCATTCATTCTCAGCTTCTGTCCATTTCTAACTGTTGCATCCACCTGCTTCAGCCTATTCTGCTGTAAATTCAGTGCTGTATGTTCCTGCAAGTATGCAATATAACTCCACTTCAGATGTTGCAGAATTTTCCTTTAGGGATGGCAACAATAGGGTGGGGTGGGGAGTATGATCGGAGTCATTTCGCCTCCCATTATCGTGAAAATTGGGATTCATATTTCTTTTTAACTATTTTTATCTTAATAAAAGAATATAAAGCGGATAATATTTTAATAATTATATAAATTGGGACCATGATAGAGTAAGGAGTATGTATGATTCTCATCCCTATTTCTAAAATTCTGGAGGAAAATTGTTTTCTTGATCCTTACGTCAAGAGGGAATCCCAACTAGATTTCTACGCCAAGGGGGAAATTGCCACCCTCCCTAATTTTGCTCTATCTTATCTTACCAAGAAAAAGAAATGGTCAAAATTTTGATTAGACTTTTGACTAACCTGCAGAAACTCAGCTCCAGCTTCAAGTTCAGAATTTTGGTTCGAAACCACTTCAATTCCTGACTTGTAAATGTTTCTTGCAACCAAGAAGCTTTCTAGGATTGCTCTTCTCCTTTGCTTCAAGTCTTCACTAAGCTTCAGAGCCTTGGGTATGCATGCAGAGAAACTGAGATTTTTCTCATAATTAATTACAGCCTTCACAAATTCCTGATGATAACAAGTGACAAAACAGTAAAAAAACTGTGAGAATTCAAAATGACAGAGTTACCAGCAGTGAATTTCATGGCCACAACACTACCTGATAAGCCATTGGGCATCCTGGATAATCAAAGTCATCACTATCTGGGATTCTCATTCTCTCTGGATGAAACTGCAGACCCATAATAAACTTTCCCTCTTCAGGATTATAAGCATTAGGATCATAAAACCCTTCAACCAAACCATCTGGTGCAAATGCCATTGCGACGAATCTTCGAGCCAATCTCTTAATACCTTGATGGTGATAACTATTCACCATGATCTCCATTTTCTCTTCATCCAAACAGTCCATAAACCAATGATGCAAAGGGGTTTCCTTCATTATCTTTATCAAATGTCTATGTTCATCGTAATTCTCATAGTTTATGTGAGCAACCCTTTGAAACTCAAGGAACTTCTTTGAGAGCTCTTCTTCTATATCATGGTAAAGTGTGCCACCACATGAAACATTGAGGACTTGTGACCCTCTGCATATCCCCAAATAAGGTATGTTTCTTTCAAGGCAAAGCTTTGCTAGCTTTAGCTCAATTAAGTCTTTCTCTTTATCAATGGCAGTGTCACTAGGGTGAAGCTTCTTGATCTGCTCAAGTTCTTCTGGGGAGAATCTAGACAGTTCTGCATCGTAAAGGGAGGGATCGATGTCCTGGCCTTCGCAAAGAAGAACTCCATGGATGGGCTCAAAGCCTTCGAGCAGAGTGTGAACTCCATTAACCCTTGGCACAATGACAGGGACAGCTCCATTTTTTACAATGAGATCAAGATGATACTCTCCTATACATTGATAGTGTAGGCTAGCTTAGATTGTAGTTAAAGACAAATTGGATGTTGCAAATAGAATGAGGAAAGCAAGTCTGTTATTAGACTCCTAATCAAATCAAGGAACTTATAATTAATAGCACTGGTATGTGATTGATTAGATCACTTTGGTAAATGGGAAAATTGGAAGGAACCTAATGAAAGTAGTAAAGATGCCTTTTATGTTCTTTTCATTTTAGTTTCACAAGCAAAGTTTAATATTGCTGATTAAAAAGGTGTTAACAAGTAACTTTCATAACCTTTTTTTTTTAATAGGAGAGAGACACTGTGTGTATATTGGGAAGAGGTTGTGTTTGAACTCAAAACAGTAAAAAAAAAAAAAAACTAGCACGTGATGTTGCTGGAGAGGTGTTTCTAACATTTGAGCTAACTTTATTTCCAAGTTACAATCGTAACTTGTCTTTAACAAGAAAAGGTAACTACGTACCGAAAACACTAACATGGTTTACCCTTCTTTTATTTGATATATCATACTTTTTGGTTGATAACAAAATGAAATGAACAAATACTATCATTCTATTTGTGTTAGTGCATGTGCCAGTGGATTTAAACTAGTTAGTTGATTCATATACTCAAATAACTTAATAATTTAGTTTAAATATTTTTTTACCTTCTTATTCAATTAGAATCTTATTGGTTGACATATTTAAGTTAGATATTTAAAATTGTTATGGACCAAGCCCATATCTCAAGCTCTATAAAAAAAAATATAAGGCTTGGTAGAACAGTTCTCTCATTTTCATTATTCTCTTACAATAGTAAACTTTTACAACAAAAATATTTAACAACCTCTCATTTAATTATTTATTTTTTACCCATCTCAATAAAAAGTATTTTATAGAAAAATTGGATCTGATTGTAATTTATGAGTGTAGTAGAGAGAGAATAGAGAGAGAGAGAGAGAGAGAGTTACCAACAAAATCTATGAACTTGTTCTTGCGAGTAGTGCGACGAGATCCAATGAGAACCCTTGGCAAAATAGGTGTTGAAGCTGCCATGGAGATATAAGATAGATGGAAGAGGAATGCAAAATGTGAAGCCTTTCAAAGAGAAAGCAAGAAAGAAGATTAGTTAAACATCATTGTTTCAAACATAATTATATATCTATTTTCAGTTGCATGGCAATGTCTAAATATAACTTCTTAGTCCATCTAACCAAATAACCATTTTCGGGGATAACTCTGTCATGAAATCCGTGCCAAACATGCTATAAAGACTACACCTATCTGTCCAAAGGCCTTGTATTAAAGTTATTCTCTGCTGTATTTTAATTATAATTTATAATTTTTTTAAGTTTAGACGAAACTAATTTTTCTTTTCAGATAAAAGTAATCACTAATAAATCACGTTTAATAAATGCAATTATAAAATTTCATTTTTCATTTGAAATGTTTTATAGCTAAATTTGTTTGCACTTAATTAATATTGGTGCAATTTATTGTTTTATTGCATCTTAATTGTTTGTACTTTTACATTTATTCTATCTTTGATAATAATAACTAAAAGTCATAAAATAATTATTTATTTTTTATATAAACTATTAATATTTATATCACATCAAATTCATTCGATTGGAGTTAAAAATTTATTTATTTATGTAAGTTTATTTGTTATATTTTTTTTATAATTTAAATATAATAAATAATTATTTATTTCTTATAAAACTAAAATGATCAACCAATAATTGCATATTAAAATAAAATAAAATTTTAAAATTAACTTAAATGTAATAAATCTCTCAAATTATTTTTTTTAAAGAAAGAAAACACGTCTCAATAAAAGCAGTTTAACCAGCTTAACCTGAAAAATAAATTACCTGCAGTAGATTGTACCGTGTAGTCAATTACAGACTGTGTGATCTATTGTTATTGACCGTATTGACTAAACAATAATAAATAAATCGAATGACCCACAATTAACTACGTGATGTAATCCATTGCGATCCCTTAACCTGCTATATCCTTTGAAGAAACCGGGGGAACCGGTATTCGACAAGGCAACCGCGGTTCAGCTGTTCAGGTTCGTTCGTCTATCGTTGTAAGAAACAGGTTCCCACAATTGGTCCCGACACCATTCTTATCGGTTCCCAGTCAGCAATGGGGGGTGCATCTTCCGTGTACCCAAACACACTGGATCATAACCCCAAATTTTTGCATCAATCATGACCAGGTTCCCCGCTTAGAGCAAAACAAATTTCGCCGCGAGCATCCGAAAAAGCTAATCACCCTTCAAGACAAAAGGTTTGTTCGAAGGTCGCCGCTCGCCACCAAAAAGCAAACGGTCCCGTTTTCATCGAAAGCAGATAAAATAAAAAGAATAGAAAAATATTTTGAAAACAGTGCAAGAAAATTAATCCGAAAAATAAAATAAAATAAAAATTATAATTTCTATTCTCTTTAAGACAACGTGTCCAGTAGAGACTAGATTAGCTCACGAACACCGTGTGAATAGAAGCAGAGTGAGGAAGAGTAAAGTGACAGAAGCAAGCAGAGTGCCCAAGCGCGAACAATAATGGCAGTCTCTGTTCCTATCTTAGCCCTCGTCATCTCTCTACACCTCATTGCTTTCGTTCTGGCCGTCGGCGCCGAACGACGCCGCAGCACGGTAACCCTCTCCTCTTTCTGCTACTGAATCTGCAATCCAGCTCCGGAATCTCACTTTTTTTTTCCCCTTTTCAGGCGAAGGTAGTGCCGGACGAGTACGACGATCAAACTTACTGCGTTTACGGCTCCGATGCGTCCACGGTGTACGGTCTCTCGGCGTTTGGGCTCTTGCTGCTGAGCCAAACGGTGGTTAACGGCGTCACCAGGTGCCTCTGTTTCGGGAAAGGGCTCGTCACTGGTTGCTCCACCACCTTCACCGTCTTCTTCTTCATTTTTTCATGGTCAATTTTCTAATTTCAGAAATTCCTATTCTCATTCACTCACTTTGCATTCTTCACAATCCAGATTACTTTCCCTGTCAATTTGATTTTTAGATGATGTTGAATAGAAATTGAGAAGAAAATTTGATTTTTTTTTTCTTTGTTTCATTGTAAAATTAGGGTTAGTTTTTTGGGAGCCGAGGCTTGCTTGTTAGCAGGGTCTGCGAGGAACGCATACCACACAAAGTATAGAGCGACATTTGGCATCGGGCACCTATCTTGCGCCACCCTCCGAAAAGGGGTCTTTGCTGCCGGAGCTGCCTTGACGCTGCTTTCACTGTTGGCTTCCGTTTTCTACTACTGGGCACACACCAGGGCTGATACCGGCGGCTGGCAGAAGCACCGGGAGGAAGGCCTCGGAATGGCCACCGGTAATTTCACAGAGCACCCAGGTGGTGAGTTTGAAAAAGCCTAAATTGTGGGTTTCTATATTGAGCTGAGCTTCTTGGTATACACAATTTTGGTGGCTTTGTGTTTAGATAAGGGATTGGAACAAAGTGTTTCAAATCCTTGTTCGTGTAGTGATGGGAGAATGTATAATATAATGTTATGTTATATCCTTATTATATTACTGGAAACAAGATAGAATTATAGTACTGTGTTTTTGCTTTGATATGATTTCTTCTATTTTCCTGGTCCTGGTTCCTTTGTTATCTTTACCATATTTTACTGAATAATTTATTGCACAGAGATGAAGTTCATAAAATGCTTGTATAGATAACATTTTGTCCCTTTAAAGCTCTTGGTAATTTGAAAGTGACGGGTGTGGTGGTGCATTTTGATGCATGAATGATTCAGGAAAGTCCAATATATTGTTACTTTGATGAAGTTTAGACTTCAAGAAGCAACATTCTTTTCGTTTGAATTTATAAAACAGCCAAAATCTTTAAAGAAGTTCATGTTTGATTAAGCTCGGAGGGGTTAATGATGAGATAGGGTTAGTGTTGAAATACTTACAAAAGAAAAAGAAATCCCTTTCCTCTATTCTAAATACGCAAGTAAAAATAAAAATTCATTGTGTGTATTAAGGCGTGAACTAATTGTTAAGCAAATTGAATTTAATTAAGAAAAAAAGTAATTATAATTGTTTTAAAGGTAATTTAATAATTTACGTGAAGGAGGATGGTGATCTGCTTTCTACAGTGGTACCAAATCTTTTGTGACAGTGGCATGAACCACCACTAAGCATCCTACTGCTTCTAATTGCACCAGCACTAGACTACTCATCATAGTTTTGCTCAATGCATAGATACAAGACCAAGAAGGATTTAAAATTGAGTTTGTGTAATTTTTCTAAACATGGGCCACTAATTGTAAATGTGGTGATTTGAAGGGTAATTTAATAAATAGTGGGTGGAAAGTCATAAAAATTAAGGATAAAGTGCAAATTTTAAAAGAGCTAATTTTAGCCACTCAAGTTGGGATTTAATTGAATTTATTTGTTCTCTAATAATGGCAAATCTCTTAATTAAGGAAGAAAATTGCAATTAAACTTAATTAGACAATATAGTAATTCTTAATTCATACATGAACAAATCCTCCCACGACGAAGTAAAACCAAACCGACGAAGTAAAAAAACAATCGAGTTTGTGCAATATAACGAGCTAATATAGTGTTAATATAGCATTATTCTAAAGCTAAGTGCTCCTTTTTTTTTTTTCCACCTCTAAATAATCTCCAAAATATTTTAAGAAAAAAAAATCACCAAACTTGATACGTTAATAGTACATCTATATTCTTTAATTCATACAAGATCAAATCCTCCAAGGATTAACAGTACAGGCCACATGTTGTAAGACCACACCAAACAGAGGAAGGAGCAGAATCAACCCACATGATCCAAAATTTCCAACCAAAACAAAGCACTACATGGAAAAACAAACATAAACTAAGGTACACCTCGGAATACAATCCTTTATCTCTGATCACATGAAAAGCATCATGCTTTGCAACTGAAACACGAGATGATCAACTAAGTGCACTTATATTCTAGCAAGCAGGGAATGGGGAACCACAAGCATTAGCAACCTTTCTAGCATTGGGAGAGTTGACAAGCCTCTGAAGATTAGGGTCTTTCAAGTACTTGCAAAGGCATGGCCTTTGTTCCTTCAACTTGCTGCAGCAAACAGCAGAGGGTGGGCTCGAGGAGGTGATGGCGCTCGCGCATGCACTCAGCTGCAGAGCATTGCAGGTGACAGCCATTGTCACTTGTGCCTGTGCAAGAATCAGGGTAAGCATAATAATGCTGAACGCAGCACATGGAATGTTCTTCATTTTCAAAAAGACAAAGGCAGTGGCAAAAGCAGAGAATGAGTTAGAAACAGAAACTTCTGATAGAGAGATGGGTGCAGAAGGGCATGGATCTCTGCATTATTTATAGTGGGAGAATGCAGCTGAAATTTACTTTGTGAATCTTACCTTGAGGTTAATGTAAAAGGTACTAATGGCTAGGTGTTTTGAACTTATGGATAATGGTATTGCTAATAAAGTTGGTGTCCTTAATTATCATGGATTTGAGGGTCACTTTCTTCTTCTCCTTTGCTTTGCTTTATTATGATCATTGTTCCTAGTTTAGAGTAGGTGACGATAGGTTTAGTATCACTAATCACTTAGATTATCAAGTTATTATCTATGTATTTTTGTCGAACTGTGAATTAAGTCAGACGTGAATGAATTTAGTCAAACGTTGGATTGGTTCATGTTGAAAACTTACATAAAGCTTCAAGGTTAAAGTAGTACAGATCCAACCATTCTGAAAGTTAAATTAGAATAGGAAATTTGGTAGAAGTAATAATTATTGTGGGAGTCAAATCAAAAGTCTTTACATGGATGAAATTATAATGCATTTATAAGAAAGACCAGTGACATGTTGGTAGATAAGTGTTTCTTAATAATGAATTGGGTTAGTTGACTATTTGAACTTGCGTAATAGTTGCGACGGTAAATGAAAATTCTGTGTCAAGATGGAGCCAAAACTATTCCTTTAACTTTTTCACATAAAAGTTATTTGCTAAATCAAATCAATCTACCATTAATCATGACAAAACAAAATTATTCTTTTACCATGCATATAGTAAATGGATAGAACTTAGGATGCTTAAGATGCATGATTCAATGTTTGTACGGATTTTTATCTCTTCTGTCCCTTAATCGCACAAAATTGCCTCAGTAGACCACTGAATGATGGGGACAAAAAATCAAAAACATGTTTGCACATATTCTGTTTACAATCTATTTAAGAGATCACATTAACATCAGTAAATTAAGAGTAATGTTATATTAACCGTTATTTTTCTTATCATTTGTTTATAAAACTCTATCTCGTAATAATATTAATTTAAGCATTAGAGATGGTAATGAAACTGAGCTCCGGCTCCGATGGTGCCGCTTGACCATTTTTTTTTTTCGCATATTGCTGAGGCTGTCCGAACTCAAGGCACAATAGTCACCAAAGCTTTGGTGTGATGAGAAACATTCTGTAGTTTATCACGCTGAGTTGCTTTCGGCGATGTGAAATGTGGAAAAGCGTTTGGGGTTTGATTTAATCTTAGTTTGGTCAAAATTCATCAACCATGTCTATGATTATGTGTACTGTTCTGTCTAACGACAAATGAGGAAAGTAAACAGCAAATCACCAGAATCGCATGCTTAATTTCATGAACAGCTGTCCTTCTTATCTTCCACTGTCTTCTTTTGTCATCACTTTCTTTCTTTCTAGAGCATGCATGTTGGGTGGCTATGGTCACCCAATAATTAAATCAAGAAAACAGAAGTATTAATTAGAGGTATGAGATTTAAGTTTTAAAAATGTAATTATAGTAAAAAAAAATTGTTATTTTTATAATTTAATTTAATTTAAATTAAATTAATAAATATTTAATATGATACTAAATACTAATTCTTTACACACACAAAAAAAAATACAACATATATAGATAGATGTGAAAAGAGTAATTTAATTGTAATTTGTTAATTGATAAAATAAATATTTGCAAGGTGTTGGCCTAGCCAAATCTCACTACATTCACTCTAATATTTCCCTTCAACTGTTTTTTGTTTAGAAAGGTGAATATTTTCTTGTACACTGGGGTTTTATATAGAACTTTAAATTACAAAAAATCAACTTAAAAACTTTTAAATTTGTGAGATCTACTTATTTTAATATTATCTCTTCAACTATGCATTGCCCACAATTAGTCAAAGATCTTGTGTGAAAAAGTCTAATATACTTTTAGCAGAAAAGATTATATATGATCATTAATTCTCAGATTTGGATTTGAATAAGTCATATATATCTTTACCTAATAATTGTTTTCAATATTTATTTCCATAAATACCTAGATTGAACTATAATTTAATACTTCTTTATGTCACTAATTCTTTGTTAAAAATGTGAATCAATCTCAAACACTGAGGTATCAAGTATGCTTAAACCCAATTACAAGGCGCACACGCAAGAAAGTAAACTTGTGAAATTGAAATTTTAGATGAATCTGAAAGGGGCATCATGTGGAAATAAAACTTGAAGGCCATACCAAAGCCATTCCTTTCCTCCATGTAACGATCAAGTTTCTTGGTTACAAAGCTTAGAACCACAAGTCCCTTTTATATACACTGGCCTTAAATGCCCAAATCAATCAACAATATTCAACAGTGCTAACCATTAATCATCAAATTATACAAGCTCAATTTCAGTCTTTTAATTTGAAGCCAATATTATATCAGTATGTCTTTTCGTTCTCGTTCCCATGAGCCACCAGCTCCTCAACAGCCAAGGTTGTTTGGCCGTCAGCGGCCATTACACGCGGTGCTCGGTGGAGGAAAGAGTAAGCCATTCCCCTAACTCCACCTCTTTACTTTTCATTATGCACCCTTTTTTCCCTTTTATCTTTATGCCACAATCAATACATTTTTGAGGAAAAGCTATAGCTCAGTGGCATATTCCCTAATAACGAAGTTACTCTTTTCCTCAATTTTTTTTTTATTGTTTATTTATCATATTATTATCAAGTTAAGAGTCAAGTCAAATCAAGTTAAACTTATAAAGTACAAAATAGAAAAAGAGATCAGGTGAGAGATCTAAACCCATTTTAATGCTTAAATAATTAACTTAATTAGGCAAATTAGATAAATGAGAGTAAAAATGAGACATATGTACTTATTCAATTGTCTCATCATTTATAAGTATCTCTTGGTTATGTCAGTTATTTACCTCTACTTTGAGTCATCTAAAATTGGATAAGATCCAAGTTGGGCTTGATTGGACCAAACATAACAACATTCAGTTCATTCTTCCCATAACAAAATACTAAATGGAGAATAAACTTTTGATGCTGTGTGTATATGACATGATTGAGTTGATCTTGCAGTTGCTAACATATTGTTATGGAAGGACATCAAATTATCAGCTGCAATCTTAGCTGGGGCCTCCTTCATATGGTTTCTCTTTGAAGTGGTGGAATATAATTTGGTTTCTCTAATCTGCCACGCCCTCATTTCCATTATGCTCGTCCTCTTTGTTTGGTATAATGCAGCAGGACTAATAACTTGGTAATGTGATCTTACATTAATTAATTTCCAGCATTAATAAGAAAAAAAATTTC
The DNA here is from genome assembly GCA_022379115.2 of Bauhinia variegata. Classification (NCBI taxonomy): domain Eukaryota; kingdom Viridiplantae; phylum Streptophyta; class Magnoliopsida; order Fabales; family Fabaceae; genus Bauhinia; species Bauhinia variegata. Next base: position 17,887,049 of record CM039426.1, on the reverse strand, counting down.
CTGTTATATGTGCATTCCATAGGGTACTTACTGATCTCTTGCACTGCAGGAGCCCTCCTGATATCAATAACTTTGAAATCTCAGAATCCAGTGTCAGATTTTTATTCAGAAAACTCAATGGGTTTATGAGAAAATTCTATGACATTTCAACCGGGAAAGATCTCACACTCTTCTTTGTGGTAATGAGAAACTCAACCGGTTCTTAAGGAAATCTTGACTTTTTAATTTCGGCTTCCTTACCCAAATCTTGGCAACGCCCTTACTCCTATTAGACCATTTTCTCTTTTGTTTTTCTGATATCAAGTTCTTCAATTTCAGACATTGGCGGGTCTTTGGATCATGTCAGCTGTTGGGACATATTTCACCACTTTGAATCTTTTGTATATCTGTAAGATCCAAAACACCCAGATTTTGATTATGGCAATCTGGTCTTGTTTGTGATTATTTTAACCTAATTTTTCTTCTAGTGTCTGTGGGCGTATTAACCCTACCTGTTATGTACGAGCGATATGAATATGAAGTGAATTATCTTGCAAGCAAAGGCAACCAAGACGTGCAGAGATGGTTCAAGAAATTGGATTCCAAAGTTCTCAACAAGATTCCAAGGGGACCTGTCAAAGAAAAGAAATACAGATGAATTTGAAGTCTGCAGCTTAGAGTTGTATTCTCTTTAATTTGCAAAATATACATTGTGTTCAAACAAATCTGTTTCCTACCTAAACCAATAAATGTAAACAATTAATGTTGCTGCATCATGAATGGAATTGGTAAATGTTTAAGCCAAAATGGGTCAAAATTTCAACTGCTGCATAGAGTAATGGTTGAATAATTATATTTTTATAGTAATTTTTAAAAACATAAATTAACTTTAAGTTGTGTCAAGATATCCTAACAACCATTTATTATAGACTACTTGCTTTACGTTTAGAATGGGACTATTTCCGAAACTTTCAACTTTTGGAAATGGAAAAACAATCACTCTGGAATTATGATCAAAAACTCATATTTCCTTTTCCGAAACTCTGAATTCCGGAACTAATAATGAAAATCAATTTCTTCGTTCCAAAACTCTAAATTATGGAATTATAATCGAAAGGTTATTTAGAAAATGAGGTTGGGGAGTGCACAAAGATAAAAAAAAAAAAAAAAAAAAAAAAGGTTGTGCAAGTCCTTTATGACAATTTATTTATGTGATCAATTTATCTAAATATTCCTTGTGATTAATTTATTTAAATATAAATGAAATAAACATATAACATAAAAGTATTATTTTTCCCTTTATGACAAATAAATACGTAAAAGATATTTTAAAAAAATCATGAAATTCTTTAATTATGATAAGTTTTAACTTTTCATATCTCAAGAAGATAATTAAATCAATAAAATTTAAAATTTCTAAGCAAAATTTACAAACAAGAGAGACAAAAATAAAGGACACCTTAGCAAATTGCAATGAATGCGGATGGATCATGATCCTGTTGATATTTTGTCGAAGAAGTTTGAAGTAACGTTCTCTTACAAGATAATTTCTTCTTTATTTTGTCACGTGATGGTTGGGGATAAGATATTGACCTAAAATCCGAATCCAAATAAGCAAACCTGTCGTGATATGATTGGATTACATATTTCTCATTGTTCATTACTTATAAGCTTTTACTAGTGCTCAGACAAATTAAAATTCAATAAAATATAAATATTACTTAGGAAAGTTTAAGAAAAATATATCACCGACCCACCAAACACATAAAATTAAGAATTATTTTAATTTAATGAAAAATTTCAAATTTAACCACTAAGTATATATATCAACAATTAAAGTTGTTTGAGTTTTGAAAATATAATTATGTTAAAATTTAATAAATTTTTTTTGTTATATTTATAATTTACTAAATTTGAATCAAATTAATTTATGTGAAAAAAATAATTAAATTAATCTCTTTGATATCATCTAAATACCTTTTTTTTTTCACCAAAAAGAATATATTACTCGAGATATATTCTGGTGTGGATTAAAGGTTATTCATATAATTAATTGAGATCAACTGAATAACCTAACATCACATGGCTCTTTTCTGAGCCAAGAAACTGTTCCCATATACTTTTTCCTGACCCTGAAAGGCCACAAAAACAAACTACTTGTGCCATCCCTTCATATCCCTTTCCTTCTCCAACCACATACACAGAGAAAAGCTAGACAGAGATTTTTTTGGCTCGCTAGATGGTGAAGGAATGGAAAGGAGTCAGAATAAGAGGATATGAAGGAGGAAGCAGTTATGGTGAAGAGTTGGGAAGATTAGTCTTTGTGCTGTGTGCAGCATTTCTGAGTCTTTCTCTTTTTGCTGCTATCGTTTTCTTCTGTGCAGAGGGAGCATCCAGGGACCCTTCCAAAGCCGCTGCAACTGATCATGGCCCCGCCTGCGCTGCCGCCGCGTGCGGTGGAGCTTGTGGTGCTTGAACTGAGTCATCATCACCATCTCCACCAAAAAAGCAGTGTTGTCCCTGAATTCTTGATGCAATGAACCATATAATGGAATATTCAGACCAAGATGTGGTCTTCTGTCTTCAATTCAGCAGTTTACAAGAAGGGAATAATATTGGCGTTGTTCTCTGGTCAAAAGAGGCTGCTTGAATTCTACAACTTGAAAGAAAGGTCTTGTTATATATGAAATAGTTATGTTGCTTAGGATTTTTCTTCTGCAGTTCTACTTTGATTCATAACTTGTGCTATTTTATGGTATCAGATACTAAAAATGAGCAAAACCCATTAGCAGTGTTGTACAATCAAAAAAAACATTGCCAGACGAAGTTCAAGCAATTTCAAAATTATATTTGCTCCTTCTTTTAGACATGATTTTTTAATCGATTATGGAAGATTTCTGCTTCGAATAAGATTAGTTTTATACTTAGAGATTGAGGATACTTGGTATAAATCGAGAGACCCTTCATGTGCATAATACCTCAGTCTCACGCTACAAGAAACATATTCTATTCATAAATTTTCGAAGTGTGCAGGTGTAAAGAGTAGCCACCCAGCAGGTTAATTGATTTATTGCTTATGCACCACCAAAATTCACCAGAAAAAAAAAAAAAAAAAAAAAAAAAGACACCAAAATCACCTGATTTATCAGAAGAAATCAGCTCAGCATCAGTCACCCAATGAGTATTATCAAAAATAAGAATGTTAAGTTACAGATTTGCTTTTAATCTGTACAAAAAGTGTAAAGACATCTAAAGTATCCATGAGGGAATTATGGTTGTGCTTGACAAAGTGCGGCCTCAAACCATAAGATTATGTTTGGGAGTTTTGTAGTGTGGAAGGAGAGGAAATGAAAAGTTTAGCTCTGAGCTTTTCATTGCTTGGGAGTTTCCTTAAAAAGGGTGAATGAGAAATGGAGTGTTTGGGGCAAACTCCCCAAATCCCTCCAAAGCTCATTTTCTAGTTCCTCAAATTGAGGGGTTTTGGAAGGAACCTCTTCCAATCTCTCCTTTCCCTTACTCATCCAAACGAGGGAGAGAGAAATCCCCGTTAATCCCCACCTTCCCTTCCCTTCTTGGCTCCAGGCCTTTCTCCTTCCCCTTTCAAATCCCAAACATAGCTTAAGGAGATTTACATTCCACCTTGCTTCCTTATTTCGGCAGAGGAGATATCCATGTGGAACTGCTCAGCTGGTATAGAGATAAAAATGTCTTTAAGTTCCTCTGGAACATCAAAACCTTCAAGAACCCACAGCATATCATAAAATGATCTCACTAACATATTCAGAGAATGTGAAGAACAACATTGAAGAGACGAGATGTACGCTTTTATGCAAGAACACCTTGAAAGTACCATCTACATTTCGACCACCCATGAGGAAGATGCATCTTGTCTCTTTACAGCCAGTAAGTATCTTCGGCATCCTGCTGTAATCCCCATCATAGTATCTAGGCTGCAATTGTCCGTGAAGAGATTAGCTACTAAGCCACAGATTTAATACATAACAATATGTTGCAGCAATCGCAATGAACAATGTTCAAAATTAAGCTATGAAAATCTATAGAAGCTAGAAACAATACAGTAAGTTGGTCAGCCTGTATCGTGTAGCCACAGTGGCTCAACATTAACCACAGTGAAGCATGCCATGCATGAATAATAAGAAAGCAATGTACTATTAATGCATATTTCTTTGAAAATCAAAATATATTGAAACTAAGCTGAGTAAGTCTCACATATCTTGTGAGAAGAGAAAAGCGATACAATCTTGAGTGAAGATCCAAGCAGTCGTACAATGTAAGTTGAAAAGCAATAGTAACACACTTGTCTAACCAAAGTTGCAGTTTGATTCGTATTAAGCCAAGACTTCCCTGTTTCTCTATAAATGCCTAATGACCTATCACAATCCATCCATCCTTTGCAGGAATAACAAAGGTTATTAAGATAAATGCGTGGTACCAGCTCAGTTTTTCAAGATTAATTTGTGGGCTAATTGCCGCAAACAGAATTTGGAATTCCTAGAGGAAACAAACTTGTAACTAGTAAACTAATGTGATTCATAGGTGCATCTTCAAACTAATTACAGGAAATGCCAATGCAATACATACACAGAAGACATAGACAATGAATTATATAATACCTGTGCTCCCCAGTTTGGGACGGTTGCTAGACAAAGAACCAATAAAATCTACACCAAGAACTGGAGAACCTAATGAACAAGTAACTGCTGACAATAGATCACTTAGTTGAGAATGATGCATTTTGCAATGTACTCAGACATTGGCTGAGATACATGTTCGTTAAAATAGTAAAGACATTTTATAAGCAAGCAAATCATTCATTTTTTACAGGAAATTAAACTAATGACATCTTAGGTTACAATAACAAAGTTAAGAATTAGTACTACTGGGTCTGAACCCAGATGCATGGCGGTCCTTTGGATTAGCTAACCTGGTCTGGACAGCTTAAGAGCACGATTATAGGCCAATGAAGACATATCTTCAGCAGTCTTCTGGCTACTAAACTAAGATGGAATCTGAAAGAATAAAAAAACAACAAAACTAAACAATTAAGAAACAAAAAGTACAGGTTTTTGAGAGAATAATTCAGATATTGACATTACCAAGTATTTGGATCATTCACATTCTGGAATAAGGAACCACAGCTTAAAGCACTGTGTTTGAAGCACCAGGCACTGAAAGCAAGGAACCCACAACCTGCTCATGTTCAAAATGATTCCAATTACAATTGGTTCAACATTATTCAACACAAACAACTGAACAAACGAACAGAAAAAGTAGAGAGAGAGAGAAGAGGACCTGGGAGGCCACACCGGCGATATAGAGAACGGCCTGAAATGGGTTTGAGTGTATGGCTTCTACGATTGCTCGAAAGCAAGCGTCCGTCATTGTCTCGCCGCTTCTGGCGTCTTTCTACAGCCATTGCATGACCGGGCCTCCGCAGAAGATAAGACAACAAATGTCGTTTGACCAGAGAGTCAATTCACAAACGACTTCCACATATTACGTCGTTTCGTCAAAAGGCTAAACGGGTAGAATGGGCCATCGACGAGGTCTAACTCAAGCCCTAATTGTTTGTATGGACTTAATAATGGGTTGAAGCATTCTCCGTAATGCCCGGCAACATATCTTGTCAAATAGAAACTGCTTGATAATTTCCTTTTAATACTTGTGGTTTATATAGACTATCTTCCCCTTTATGCCCTCTGATACATCCTTGATATTAAAGGTTTTTTTTTTTTTTTTCACAAACCAAATGTAATTTTAATGTGACTTTTTTCAAATATCTAGTTAAGTTAAAATAGTGTATGTCAATTAATTTATAAATTATTAATATCTAATATTATATTAAATATTGATTAATTTAATTTGAACTGAGTTAAATTATAAAAGTAATAATAATTATTCTATTAAATTTTAATATAATTATATTTTTAAGAATAAAGTCTATAATTAAACTATAATACATTCGTATTAATTGATGTATGTGTTTAATGGTACAAGATAATCTCTCTTTTTTTGACTTTATTTAACTTTATGCAATTTCTTTACTCTTTTTTACTATTCAAGGTCAAAAAAGTTAAAAAAACAAAAATTCATTTCTAAGTGTGTCACATCAATTCAAACATTAACATTCACTTTTTTCCTTTTTCTTTTCTTTTTTTTCCTTTGCAGTTTGCATACAACTTCAAGACCTTTTACGCTTAGAATAATTAACAATGATGAAGCAAAATCACACGTAAAAAATTTGGCATTATTCTGTAATAAAGTGCCAATAATTCAGGCACCAAAATGAGAAAAAGAAAACAAAAAACATTCCAAGAATAGAAGAGAATGACTTGGCAAGGACTAGGAGCAAGGAGATGCCCAGTAATCCAACATAAAATCCTTCTGCACAGACACCAGCCTGTGAACCCGACAAAACTGACAGACCCATAGAATATTTATACTCCATTTATTAAAATCACATTAATTGACACCGTTAAGTTTGAGACATTAAAATAATTAAGCAATATTAAAAATTATTTTTATGTTTTAAAAAAAATTAACTGTAATAAAATTTATATTATTTTCAAGATTTATAATTGCCTATTTATTTATAAAAAAAGTATCACCAAAAGAAATCATGTATATGATCTAATAAAAAAATCTAATGTATATAATATCAATTAGCAAAAACATGGAATAAACTATAAAGATACCTTTTATTTATATATTTTATCTGTGCAAGGTCTCATAAAAAAAATGCATGGTACCTTTATTAATGCACCATAAAAGCATCTTTGACCATTAAGAAAAAGAAAAAACAAGAAAACTTTGCCTATAAAAAATGATTCCCTTGATGAGAATTGAAGTTGTATTCTAAACATAGGTTTGAGTTATTTTATAAATATAAAAATTGTATTAATTAATAATGTATAGATGTATAAATTTTTTATAAGAAATTTTGAATTTAGAAATTTGCTTAAATTTTAATAAAAGATTTAAATCTTATATAATTATTGATTAACATTAATAATATATTAACTATTGAACGTAGTTATTACAATAATTATAATTTTATTTAATATTTAAGAAACTATTATCGTTGAATAATAATAATAATAAGATATCCGAGTAGAACTATACTCACTTAATCTTTTTACTAAAAAGTACCTTTATTAAAAGTATGCTTTTGAATATACGAATAGCGTTGGCTGTAAAGCGGGTTAGGTATTTATTTAGAGGACTTCCCGTTATTATGGTGGTGGGCTCCAAAAGAATGAAATTGTCACGCTTGCCCTAAGGCTGCTACTGTTGCTTATGTTTTCTCACTTTCCACAAACAACGGCACTTATGCTAAAATAGCACAATAGTTTACATCATATAATCCATTACGAGTCGTTCAATTTATTTATTATTATACAGTTAATATAATTAACTGTAATAATAAATAAATCAACTAACTTATAATTGACTGCACTATACAATTGATTACAAGAAATTCGGGTCCACATTTCTGCTAATGTTTGCCTCTGTCTCACACAACGTTGACACAGACCCCTCTTCTTCAGATTCAATAATAATTTGTTACATTAGTTGTATCATGTCTTGTATGTTCCCTGCGTGTGCTCCCTTACGCAGACATTATTAAAGAGAATTACTTTTGACAAGTTGACAAGTTGATTTATTTATTCACTAAGAGATTAAATAAGATACTATTAAATGTATATTAGTTGACAATAATTATTTTAATTTAATTAAAAAAATTTTAAATAAAATTTATTACTTATATAATATCATATAATCAAGTGATTTAAAAAAAGAAATTAAAAAAATTAATTATTTCACTTATGGAATTGATATGGAAAGAATAAATATTAGAGGTGAATATTACATTCTATTATTTTAAAAAGGTCAGGTGATATTTCTAATTAAAAAAAAAAATGTAAGGTGATTTTGGTCTCAAATTAAACCAAAATCTCAATCAACAAATTGGGCACCAACGTGATTATGGGTTTAAGAACATGTTTAAGCTTTTTCAAAGCATCAACTATGTAACCAACACACAAATTTGATAAAAGAATTTAGTTATCAATTCAGAGAAAAAAAAAAGGAGAAAATTTAGAGAAATAAATAATTAAAAAGGGAATTTTTCGGGGAGACAAAAAAATTATTCCATCGGTAATTGTATCATATTCACAAGCAGACATATATTGTCTTAGAAATAAAAATAGTATACGAGAGAAATTAAAAAAAACTAGTTAAATCTAGTACTACAAATAATGTTCATACCATAAATAAAATAAATAATTGAAATGATAATTTATTTTTATTACTAAATATATGAGACTAATATCTCACCAAAAAATAATTACATGAGACTTATAAAAAATTCCTATATAAATCATGTTAGGACCACCTGATGATTCTGGAAAGAATATGTGCAATGGACGCTGAGGGTGGGTGTGTGGTTGGCCATAGCGGTTGCAAGACTTAAAAAATAGTTGGGACACACACCTCACTAATAAGAATTAGAACAAATTTTATCTCAAATTTTATTTTATAATTTTATAATTAATTAAAGTATATTAATTAATAAATTTATTATTATATTAATTTTTATTTTATTAATAAATAAATATTAATCAATTAAAATATCTAATAATTTATGCCAGTGCAATAGATTTGGTCCCTAGCGCCTATAAGACTTTGCGTAACTTGCATTTAGGACCCTCAGATTATGATTTTACCATTTTCCTCCCCTGGGCCATGGAATAGTCTAGTCTGAAGTCTGAACTCTAGAAGTGGGGTAGCCACTGATAAACGGCTATTTACGAGGATCGGATCACGTGCAATTTATCGTTCTTATTTCAATCGCGAGATTATAATGTAGTGGTGTGCTCTACAGAAACAATAGAGCATAATCATTACTGTCCAACGTAGTAGATGTACTCGTATGACACGGCTACCATGCAAAATGGACAAGGTGGTGTGGTGTCTCGTCTCTAATAATTCAAAAATAAATAAAACTGAGGATCTTCACCTCCAAAAAAAAAAAGAAAAGAAAAGAAAAGAGTAAAAATATTAATGATTTATATAGAATATTTGTATATTTGGTTAAAAATATGAAATAAATATTTTATTTTAAGGCTGATTTTAAGAATTAGAATCCCCATAAAAAATTACTCCTTCCATTCTAGTTAGAATTAACATTTTTTTTTTTTTACTTACTAAGGTATCATGTTCAGAAACCAGTCCATTTTAAGGGAGGAAAATACTAAAGTAGGTAGAACTTTTCTTAAGAAAGCTTTTTATTTTTTATTCACTTAGTTAGGAATTGAATTTGAACTCCTATTAATATATTCTACTAGTATATTTAATAAACTAAATTATCTGTCAATTGTGTATTTGACTTTCTTAATTAATTTACTTTCTTTAATTATATTTTGTGGCATTGTTATCATCAATTCCAATTATGATTTTATTTTATTTTCTATTTTATAAGCTACTCAACTATAAAATAGAAGAGAAACACTCCTTCTTCTTCTTTTTTCTCTAACTCTATCACTTTTTTCAAAATTAAAAAAAAAATCACATTTTAAAAAAAGACAAAAAGAAAAATTATCTGAAATAAAATATTGTACCATTTCATTCATACATATGCTCATAAAATGGATAGCCTCCAAACATGATTTCTAGGCCGCCAGGCGATGAACCACTCAAGACTTTAGAATCATAACTTGTGCTGAGTGGTTTGCTTGCCGCTAAAGGCACCTAGCTATCTAGTTTTTAAGTACTACGTAACTACTCAAATTAAAGTAATATCTCACCACATGAAAATTAATTTTGAATTCTTTTAAAATTTTGCTTAAAGATGTTAGAAGATATATAGAGGGTGAATTTGTAATTTTTTTAATATTAATTAGAGTGTTTTAAGGAAGAAATTGAGTTTAATTAAGACTTAATTTTATAATGTAAAAATCAACTCAAGTATTAGAGGTAATATTATCACTAGATCATATCCTATTTCACTTACTAGAAGAGATTACATTTATTTTAACGATATTGCTATATTAAAATGTAAATCTTTAATTGTGGACTCAAAATATCTTAGTGCATCTAATTTTAATTTACATTTATGTAAATAATAACAAAAGTGCTCCTTCCGAGCGAGCTCAATCTCGCAAAAGATGGAGTGGAAAAGAGGGTCCATGAGGAAGAGCGTCCCTCACTCATTACGAGTCAATAGACACTTCTATTGGGCTGAGTAGAGCCAAGATCTCGCCAACATTTCCGAGTGGTATTCGTGTGAACAGGTTCTCTCACCAACCTTCTTTCTCCCTTCCTTTTTCATTTCCCCTATTATGTATATCCCCGAGGTTTAGCTAGCTAAACCTTTCCTTTTCATGTACACTTTCTTTATCATATTTCTCCATCACGATTAATGCTTCCGTTGTCTCTCTTTCTCTCTACTCTCCGTTATTTTTCTTAATAGCTCTGTAGCCACTTTGTTTTCTGCTCCAGAAATCAGTGAGCTTCTTCTTTCTGTGTCTTGGATTTGCTCCAACGGTCACTAAGTTGGAGATGTTACTTCCATTTTTGCTGTTTTTTCTTCTCTGCAACTCTCTTGCACCAGTGAATTCTCTCAATGCTGAAGGCCTTGCGCTTTTGTCTCTCAAGCAGTCTCTTCAAGACCCAGAAGCGTCTCTGAGTAACTGGAATTATTCTGATGACAATCCTTGTTCATGGAATGGGATTACATGCAAGGATCTAAGGGTGGTTTCTGTTAGTGTTCCAAAGAGGAAACTTTATGGGTTTCTTCCTTCTGCTCTAGGAACACTTTCTCAGCTCCGCCATGTAAATTTTAGGAACAATAAGCTCTCTGGAAGGCTTCCTGCGGAGCTCTTTGGAGCGCTGGGGCTGCAAAGCTTGGTGCTTTATGGGAATTCCCTTTCTGGGTCTATTCCAAATGAGATTGGGAAGCTCAGGTACCTTCAAACTTTAGATTTATCACAAAATCTTTTCAATGGGCCATTACCTGCTGCAATTACTCAATGCAAGAGACTCAGAACACTTGTTCTCAGGCAAAACAATTTCACTGGTTCTTTATCTGATAAATTTGGTAGTAATTTGCTTTCACTGGAAAAACTTGACCTTTCTTACAATAATTTCAGTGGGTCAATTCCTAGTGATATGGGAAATCTATCAAGTCTGCAAGGAACTGTTGATTTATCTCATAATCATTTTAATGGTTCAATTCCAGCTAGCCTTGGGAATTTACCTGAGAAGGTTTATATTGATCTAACTTACAACAATTTAAGTGGTCCTATACCCCAAAATGGTGCTTTAATGAACCGAGGACCAACTGCTTTTATTGGCAATCCTGGTCTATGTGGGCCTCCTTTGAAGGATCCATGTTCTTCAGAAGTTTCAGGTGCTAGTTCACCTACCTCATTACCATATTTGCCAGATAACTCCGCACCTCGGGGTACTGATAATGGTTCTGGAAAAGATGGGAGAACCAATGGTTTAAGTAAAAGTGCTGTGATTGCTATCGTAGTGGGTGATGTCATTGGAATTTGCGTTTTGGGATTGTTGTTCTCTTACTGCTACTCAAGGATTTGCGCTAGCAATCAGGAGAAGGACGAAAATGGCTATGGTTTTGGGAAAGAAAGAAAAGGGAGGAAGGAGTGCTTATGCTTCAGGAAGGATGAATCTGAGACCTTATCTGAAAATGTTGAGCAGCATGATCTTGTCCCATTAGATCCCCAGGTGGCCTTTGATTTGGATGAGCTTCTTAAGGCATCAGCTTTTGTTCTCGGAAAGAGTGGAATAGGAATTGTCTACAAAGTGGTGCTCGAAGATGGGCTGACCTTGGCTGTGAGAAGATTGGGGGAAGGGGGTTCCCAAAGGTTCAAAGAATTTCAGACTGAAGTAGAAGCAATAGGGAAATTAAGGCATCCTAATATAGTTACTCTGAGAGCCTATTACTGGTCTGTTGATGAGAAGCTTCTCATCTATGATTACATAGCCAATGGAAGCCTTGCGACAGCAATTCATGGTAAGTTTCCTCGTGGGCATGCCTATCTTTTTTCAATTGGCATTTAAATTGATTCTTCGATCCTCTTATAGTGGTCTGACACTTTGTTCATTTGATTGTTTGTTTGGTTTTATCTAATATCTTCAGGGAAGCCAGGACTTGTCTCATTCACACCGATATCTTGGTCTGTACGGCTGAGAATCATGAAAGGAATTGCAAAAGGATTAGTCTACCTGCATGAATTCAGTCCTAAGAAATATGTTCATGGGGACGTGAAGCCAAGTAATATACTCCTTGGCCATAACATGGAGCCCCACATTTCTGATTTTGGACTTGGAAGACTTGCAAATATTGCTGGAGGTTCGCCAACCTTGCAATCCAATAGAGTAGCCGCAGAGCAGCCCCCAGAAAGACAAAAGAACTTGTCCACAGAAGGTGCTTCTAATCTCTTGGGAAATGGTTATCAGGCTCCAGAAGCACTTAAAGTCTTGAAGCCATCACAGAAGTGGGATGTTTATTCATATGGGGTGATTTTGCTAGAAATGATCACTGGAAAATTGCCCATAATCCAAGTGGGTAACTCAGAAATGGACCTTGTTCAATGGATTCAGCTCTGCATCGAGGAGAAGAAGCCGCTTTCAGATGTATTAGACCCATATTTGGCTGAAGATGCAGATAGGGAAGAGGAGATCATTGCAGTTTTGAAGATAGCAATTGCTTGTGTCCATAACAGCCCAGAAAAGAGACCCACAATGAGGCATGTATATGATGCTTTGGATAGGTCATCCATATCTTCTGACTGAGAAAATTTTCAGAAGGCTGTGAATTGTGAATCAAGCTCATTTGTGAAGCTTTATGTTATGATTACTGTTAGGAAGATTGTTCTTGACTATAAAGTATGAACGTTTGTTGTAACTGAGGAACAAGAAGGGAAAACAAAGTACTTTGTCTGAGATTTAGGACTATTTCTGAGATTCTTCTTGTTATTTGCCACAATGTAGGAACTGTGGAGTCCTGTTGTAGAGCATGCTATGAGTCTCTGAATTCATCTTAATGTCTAGTTAGCTGGTTATTCTATCTGTCAAAACGAATAAGAAAAATTGAAGAATGTCTTCTTCTTCTTCTTGCCTTTTAGTATTTTTGGGAAGATAGTGCAAGTTTTTCCCGAAACAAGCAAGTGGAGTCTCATAATCTGTAGTTGAAAAGAACCACTTACTGTAACAAAATTCATGCACGGTTTTCAGATGCCAATATAATATTGAATAAGACAAAGGCCAAATGGGAAGACTGAAGAAATGCGCAAACTTCAACAGTTTCACCGACCCAAAATGCCAAGATAGTTATTAATTAATTGTGCAATGTTTATTTATTTATTTTGTTATAGAGAGGATTTAAAGTTTTTAATATTAATTTAAACATCTTTAATGTTAATTTAAGCATATGAAAAGATCATAGAATTTAATCTTCTGGTATGAAGTACCAGAATTTCATTATGCTATTGTATTAAATTAATTTTTATTTTTGTGAAATATAAATTTATTATTAATTTTTTCAATTCACAATTAATTGAGTTTAAATTAACATATAAATTGAAACTTAAGTTAATATAATTAAATAACTTTGACTCTTTACTACTAAGATTAACTTCTCTTAATTTATTTTTTCTTTTATTAATATGCAATGTTTAGAGCTCGTAAGAAAGGGCAATTAAATACTTATTAATATGCAATATATCGAACTTATAAAAACACGAGATAATAAGAAAACTACTCTCTATTAATCAGAACTATCTCCAATTTATATTAATAACGTAATTGTTCAATCCCTTGACTGAATCTTATCTCTGATAAGAGATGAGATACTTATAAGTTAAATAAAAATAAAAATTTATAATCCTATATGCAATAGCATGGTAATAAAAAAAATGAATTAAATTGATTTATCGTGGTTAAGGTGGAGAAAAAAATTCCTAGATTATGGACCCACGTTATTATTATTTTAGAAGTAAAAGGCTAATTGGACATTGGGATGACAAGACCATGTGGCGCGAATTTAGGAGCAATGGACTCCAGCAATCAATGGGAGAAGTATTGGCTGTCATTTTGGATTTGACTGTTAATTAATCATTCATATCTCATACTATTCTTTTTGACTTTGACAGAGACAACATTTCTCATCTGCTACTTCTTTCTAGTTTGGTGTTTCAATCTTCAATATTATAACTTTGATCACGCATTTGTTTTATTAGTTTTCTCTAACCCACCTTTGACAAACCCATAATCTCTTGTCTGATTTTCTTTGTACCTAATAGAAAGAAAACTTTTCAACTTAATTTTGTTAAAAGAAATTTATTATTTATTATTTTTATGTAAAACAGAAATTAATTCTGTATCTAAACATTATGAGAATAGTTTCAGTACAAACTTTTAAAAAATTACTAAACGAGAACTACAATTATGTTAGAATGATAATAATAATTTTCTTGTAGTTTTTTTTTTTTTTTTAGTTTGGCATTGTTTTGGAGTTTCAATGTTCAAAATTAAAACTTTGACCACACATTCATTTCATTAGTGATTTTCTTTAACCAATGCTTTGACAAACCCAAAACCCAATCTCAAAATTTGAGGTCTTTCATATTTGTGGCTTATGCTTAAATTTTAAATTACAAGCAATAAATAGATTGAGGATAAGGATTACAATAATGTTACTTAAGACTAGAGCAAGTGAAAATTTTGATCTAGGCCAATGGAGGGAAGACATGTCTTTGTCAAAATTCAGATTCAAGGGTCATTGTCAAATTTGAGATTCAAGGCAACTTGAGACAGTTATTTCCTCTTCAATTGTCATTCACATTGAATTTTAGAATTCCTAGAGAATAATTAGTATCCCAAAAGTCATTGCAAAGCATTAGTTTAGTTACACTAAATTTTCCTTTTAATTTTTAATCATTCTAGTGCTAAACCTGCATGACCATGAAGATTGGTCTAGGGCAAATTGGAGTTGGAGGAATTGGATTCATGCAATGGAGAATAATTGCATTGATTTTGTTATCTAATACTATATGTAGCTCATTTTACAAGTTTTTCTAGCAATTTACTTTATAGATATTGTCATTCTATTATTTTCATGCAATTTTTTTCAATGAAAAATAAAATTTTTTTAAAATTTTTAGCTTAAAACGTTTTAAGTTATTAAATTAACATTTTATCGGTTGAGACGTAATCTTTTTATGCAAAATCTTTCAAAAATTTTCTTGATCACAAGTTACTAATAGAGGACAACAAGAAAAATGAGTTAATCTAAGTCATTCATCTCCTTTCGATATCCAATAAAAAAGTTGAGTCCAAATAAGTATAATAATAAGCATATTGTATTTTATATAATGCATGTTTTCAGTCCTCTGGACTCATCATAATTTCTATAACAAATTCCATTTAAAACCAATGTGAAGAACTGAAACACAATTGACGTAGGTACAATTTATTATTGCTATTAATGTCATTTCTCACTAATACTGCAAATCATTAGCATAAATCATGAAACAGTGTGAAACATACATGGAAGACACACAGAATTTAACTGTATCCAGATGAACAAGGAACATAGGCTGCTGTTTTTCTTGCAATCCTTAACCTCTTCACACATTCTATGAACTCTCTGCACCAGAAAAGAGAAAGCGAAAAGAGAACAAGACAAAAGAAACAGTAAGTTTAGAAAAGTTCAAACATAATGATTTGGAGTAGAAAAGAGAAAAATGGAGATTCAAACAGGAAAAGGGAACCTACTTCCATGGGACATCACCAACAGTCCTCCAGTTTTCTTCTCTGTCTTTGTAGAATAATGAGTACTCTGACCCTGATTTGAATAGTTTTAACCCAGAAAAAGTTTGGCTGCCTGAACAATACATCCAGTTAAAACACAAAATACTTGTAAATAAGTAATGTTATTTGCACATCCCTTTGTCTCAATTCTACATGTTAATGAATTCAGATTTGTTATAGTTGCAAATGGGGTAGGCAAGAGCCGGGAATTTGGCTCTCCCGGTCCCGTCCCGATAGATTTTTTGGGACAAAAGTCCCATTCCCATCCCATCCCTTTTTTATATAGCCTTGTCTCAATTCCGTTCTTGTCCAATCCCAATTCTCGTCTCGACTCCTTTATCTCGTCCTGTCCCGTTTAAACAACAAAAATGGATGTGTAAAAAGTAATAATCAGAGCAAATATATATACTTATCGGGACAATTTCGGGATCAGACAGGATCGAGACAGGATTTTGCTTGTCCCAGTCCCGTCCCAAAAATTAACAAGGACACAAAATTGCATCTCATTCCCATCCCGAATTATCCCGTTCCGTGCCCACCCCTAGTTGCAAATCTTTGCATCCATTGTAGTCAACAAATGTTGGCCGTTTGATCTTCATCCAATGACTCGTTTTTGATTACATCATCTTTGTATTTTAAAACATGGTATAAGATGCAGTTGAATAGGAGCTATGAAGATCAAACGGCTCGCATCTGTTGACTGCATTGAATGCAGGGATTTGTGGCTGTAGCAGATCCGAATTTATTAATACACATGTCTACATCTGACTTCAGTTTGCCCTACACAAACTTTTTGTCTACTAAATTCATGTGCGTATAGGACTAGATATGTCTTAGAAGAGCATAAGTGGCTGATCCTACCAAACATATCTTCTAGTTTCATTGCTAGACTTGAGTAGCTTCCATGGTCAAGTATACAAATTTTCCTGCCAATGGTGACTCCATCCATGTTAACCTTCACATAAGCCCACCTCTCATTGCTTTGCACTCCCTCTATCTCTTCATCAAAGTTTTCTTGGAGAGATTTAGAGTGCATTGTGCTTGAATTCTTCAGGTTGAGATTGGCCTGTGGCCAATCCATAAGGTCTTCATATCCCCCTAAGCTTACCACTGAACTCAAACATGATATCATCGTTAGACAAAATATAGCAGCAAGTGTTACTTGAGTGGAAAAGTAAGAGAAACTCTGCATTCACTCTACTCTTAAACCTAAGTAAGAGTCGCAATACACAAAACACAAGCTTTGCAAGTTGAATTGGTTCCTATAGAATTCTAGTTGGCGTTTAGTACAAAGAAGATACTGTTGCAAATATAGAAACTGAATGTCAAGAACCCATTTAACCTAGAAATTTAACATCTTAGGTCAAGCTTGAGTATAAATAAAGCACAGACCAATTGATATCATATACTAAAATTTGATCTCCTAACTTCTAAGTCAAAGAGTCAAAGAGATTTTGATATCATGTCAATCACTAATGTAACTTAAAAGTTTAATTTGTCGAATGAATACCAAAAAGAGTTAAAGCAATAGAGGATGAAACAAGGGCATGAAGGCATACGGTTGCTGGAAGAATGATAAGCTTCATGTTGCACTGTTCTGAGGCCAAGTCCCAGATCAATAATGCCATCATCCTCTTTGTCTTGGTAGAAGACTGAGTGAAAAGTTGAAGAGTTCAAAAGAAAGCTTGATGTGTTTGAATCCATTGGGATAACTGATGAACTTAAAGTACCTAACTCTTCAATGTTGGTGGCCAAAGCTTGCCGAGTTGCAAAGCATGAGCTATCTATTTATAGAGAATCAAATTTGAGTAAAATAGAGCACATGGAAGACAAGGAAAGCTCCCCCATTATCAATCATTCAATGCACAATGCTTATCTTCTGCTACTACCAACATGGAACACAAGGTAGAAACAAAACACTAAAAGAACAAGGGATGGCCAATTTGATCCTAACAAAAGTTATTCCGGATTTTGCTCCCTGAAATTGCTACAAATGATTCAGAGTTTTCAGGCTTTTCCATGTCAATATTCCACAGTGACATAACACCCAGAAACATAGTGCAAACTAATTGAGAAAAGGGCGGTTCTAGGCTACAAATGCTTCAGAGTTTTCAGAATTTTTTTTTTTTTTTTTTCAAAAAAGGTAAAATTTTCAGCCTTATACACAGATGTGCAATATATCTGATTGAAGTTTTAGTAGAGTGCTGTTTGTTTGGACTTGGATTTTAGATTGTGAAAGTGTAACGATTTATAACCTTGGATCCTATTTAGAGTCTGAAAGAGGAATCTAGTTGGAAACTAATTTAATTTCTGCATATAGGTGTAGGGTTCTGCTGGGATTTCTGTCTGGTTTATCTACATGAATGTCAGTACTGGCACTTTTCAAGGGAACAACAATCTGCTATGATCCCGGCAACCCATTCCAACCTGTTTTTAGCAGGAAGTTCATTTAACAATTGTTTTTTTTTTTTTTTTTGGTTTAAAGTTTTTTAACCAGTGATACTGAATTTACAAGAAGTAAAACTTGAGTGTTTATCTCACTAAGAGGGATAGAAATGACATCTTTGGTTATTTACTAATTTATGATAGAGTTCTTATGAATTTTCCATACTTTGCCTATTTCTAGGCATTTGGACTGTCAGAGCACGGAAGTTTTGCATAGGATACTTCACAAAATCAATTAAATTGCTCATGTTAAAAAATTATTCCAAGTTGTATGAAGGAAATTGTGGGTGGGGTGAGGGAGAAATATGAATTGGTGTAATGACACACTCCAAGAACTTAAGACGCTTTAACTCCCTAGTCCCGATTCGAGCCCAGGTGCGTCCCCTTCCTTGTATAGGAATAAAGAGTTGATAAACCCACTCAACCACTTTAACATTATAGGTAAAAAAGCATTTTAAGAACCTTGGACCAAGTTTTAGCCCTAATATGACCATGTAATAAACTCGTGTACAAATCAAACTGCAATTCAGAATCAAGAAGGAAAGTAAACATTTTTGTTGCAGACTTTTGATTTACAATTCCTGTAATTAATCCATGGTGATCATCCAGGACCTGTGTTCACGGCTATAGTTACAAAACAGATATGTGCATGTTACTAACTAGCACATTCCAATGTACAGAATGTCTGATCAGTGCTTTCAAGCCTCCTGCATCCAAATCTTCCCATGTATTCAGCAGAAAATAACTTAGATAAACAATCTTCTGATTGCATCATCAGCCATTTTGGTGAAGGTTGCCAAAGGTTTCTCATTCTCATGCTTGTTTGGAATTGGAGATTATGTGTGATCAAAGAAGAAGGCACCTGATGGAATTGATGGTCTATATCACTTGTCATGTTGATTAAGAAATTCAATGATGCATGGGTACACCTGCTCAACTGCCTGCATTCAAAAATATGCACAAAAAGTGAAGCCTGCAGTATACATTGAATAAATCTTGCAGAAGTACAATGATTAGAAAAGGCAATGGTGCTGATACATAACAAGAACAACTTAAGAGGAAATTTTTGTACCAGTCTTCCACCAACCAAATCATAATGAGCATAACGTGGGCCTCCCGGTTGTCCAAACAATTTATACGTAGCCAGGTGTTCAGGAATCAGCTTAACAGTTTCTGGTTCAGTGTAAACAATAAGAATGTGTCCTTCTTGAAAAAAGCATATAAAACATAGGACTGGGGAATACCTTGAACAGCTTCGGGTGGGCAAATAAGATCGTAGTCTCCGGCAATTGCTAAGACGGGGACCTTGCTTTTGTGTAGATGATCCTTGTAGAAAAAGTTTCCATTCCTGTTACATAAACCACGGTCCCGGAATGCAGTTGTGAGCTGCAAGATGAGTTTTGCTGGTATTGTACCTGCCAGTGGTGATTTCTTATGAAGGTCAGTTATAGCTAAGCTTTTGCTGACAAGTAGTCATAATTTTTCTCAACCCAAAGGGTAACCGTAAAGTTTGATATTGCATCATAAATTGACAGCAATACTTACAAAAGTTGTTCAGCACCAGCTTTTTTAATAATTCTGGATCCATCATGTCCTCAGCTGAGATCAAAGTATTTAACCATGACAGTACATATGGAGGCCGAGATGAAAGAGGATAAGCTGCTGCCAACATTGCCCCTAGAGGAACAACAGGGACATTCAGAGCCTGAGCAGGATCTGCCTGTTTGACAAGTAAACCAATTTAGTTCCTCTACCGCAACAGATCTTTACCACTAGACCTGTACAGAAAGTAAACAAAGAGACCAACACATCCACTTACAAGGGGTAAGAGCAACTTTAGAGTTGATTTGGATGATGTGTAGTCCAGAGATGATGCCAGCGTAACAACTGCACCCAATCTGGGTTCTTTTCCTTCAAAACCTTGTATCAAATCATAACACGTCCCAAGTAAATAACTAATGTATTTATGTTTGCATTGTCTATGCAGGTGCGTCTGTGTTTCTAAAGGAATAATATGACTTCCACACCTTACATTTCTCTATCATTGTTAGCAACACATGCTATTCTATTTCAACAACATTTAAGAAGTTGCTCTCAGTTTAAAAGCCATCTACATAGAATAGTATCACTAACAAGGATCAAAGGGTGGACAAAGAGTTCCACAAATGGCATCACTATATGTAAAAAGATAGTCTAGCTATAATAAAAATATTGAGTTTGCCAGTAGTTATGCTTCAGATCCGGGCTCCTTGACTGGTTGCACCTATTGGTGACTAATCAAAATCTTAATCCTTGATACAATCAAATACTTGAAAACAGGAGTGGTTTCACTTATTGAATCTCAAGAACTTATTTGTTTGAAGGATCAAATATACATGAAGAATTCAAAAATATATTCTCTGCCGTATTTTATTACGATTATATACTTAATTAACAATGAGATTGCGATGGAGGAGAACCCACTCCTAGAAGCCAGGCCAATAAGAGGGGAGAGACTCTGGCTCATATGGTAGTTCTGAGTCTCAAGCTCAATTGAAGTGGGGCTCATGCTTCTGCATCAGATTGAAATTGAATCTAAAAACTTCTAAGATTAATCCCATTTTAATTGGTCAAGATTGACAATTGTTACTTCTATTTCAGATAATAATCAAACATCAATCAGGAATAGGGATTTGAAATTGATTTGATGACAGTCTTACATTGTCCTCTTGTTAAAAGAGGTACAAAACAAAATCTGATGATAATGAAAGCAAAGAGACAGAAGCTAAGGAATAAACAAAGAAATCATTCAACTCATGAGCTCTCCATTCAAGGATATCGAATGACAGCCAGATAATAACATATTATAACATCAAACTAGTACACACGAGTATCCTAATCCAAATCTTTCTTCCCCAGTCCCCACGTCTATGAATAGAACGATTTGACATTAGAATTCAGACCATAATGTATGTTAAACAAAAGAATACACAACTTAGCATATAATAGCAACATAAAGCGAAATGGCAACAGACACCATGAAAGTTGAATTCTTACCAAACCGTGAGAGCATTGCATAAAGCAAGATACCACCCATGGAGTGTCCAATTGCAAGCAATTTACCATCTTTTGGGTTGCTTTCTTTTATTATGTATTCTATCTGTATTTATAAAACTAACAATCATAAGGGATTTGCAAACAGGGAAATTTTCCAATAAACAACATATAAAATGATGGGATTGCAAATGTTGTGGTCGTTAATAAGTGTGAACAAAATTCAAAATGACCAATCAACATGATAAGAAGTCACCTCACCGCGGCAGGGACATCTTCTTCCAAGTAATGATCCAAGTCCCAATCATACATCACCATCAAGTCAAGTTGCTTCTGAAAATCTTCTAATGTCGAAAAAAATCGCTCCTGTAGATTAAATAATGGAGGAGAAACAGATCGCTGACCTTCTTCAATAATATCGACCAGCTTCTCACTCAGATCACCTATTTGGCCAGCAATACCAGAATTTTGCCTTGTTTCTAATAAAGCTGAAAGCTTTCCTCTAATCTCATTGAATCTTTCAAACAATGAAGAATCCATCAAAAGTTTTGAAATTTGGTCAAGTAATTTAGTAGACATGACCTTGGATTGACTTTCACTGAGAAACCCAGAGACCCTTTCTGATAAACGCATTAAAGTTTCTGTCAACCTTGTCACCAGTTTTGTCTCATCCCAAACAGTAGCAAACCTAGTTAGCTCTCCATTGACAGCCCCACTCTCTGATTCTTCTATTGCAGAAGAAAACTCAGATTCAGACACTACATTATAAATATTATTCAAATCTTTTCCTGAAGGCAACGTTCCATTTCTTGCAATTTCTGAAGCAGCCTTCATCTGATCAGACTTTGCATGAGCGGACTGCTTGACGTCTTCAGAAGTTGAACCCTTTACACTCAACCCAGCACCTCGTAATTCAAGAATCCATGTCTCAAATCCCTGACCTGACATGTAACGTGCAAATGATGACTGCAGCGAAATTAAATGTCAGCAGGAAGTCATATGCTTTGCAATTGACTAATATGCGAGCAAGCAGTGATACAGATACTCCCCACATGATTATTTTGGACTATAGTATGTTCTTGACTGTGCTATGTTTCTTTTTCAGTAATTAGCAAATAAAGTGAAAACGGCACAGGAAAAGAAAGGAGGAGGTATTCAATACTTTCCTATCAAACTGCATCTCAGAATAATCCATTTCCTACTTCTTATTTCACAAATCCTCGTCATCTGATTTATCATAAATAAGGATATATAGATGGACAATTAGCTGTACAAAGACAGTGCATAAGGTACTATCGGATGATTACTAATCACATCATTTCAGACTAGCAATTCGTTTTGCTACCATGTGCCAGAATCTAACTCACATTAAGGCACCCTTGACAGTCCTATTATACAATACTACGCACCATATACGTCAAACTTTGGACATGTACTATGCAAGCTTATCAGCACACAAACCATGTAGAATCTCAATATTTGATAAAAACTGAAGGGCAAGCTGATAAAATATAAACACCCAAAAAATGTTGAAATACTGCAATTAATAATCCCAATAATAACAATCATAATAACAAAGGCAAGTAAAGTCTAAAGGAAAAGCAATTTAACAATCAAGATTGAATAGACAATCAAAACTTAAAAGACAAATAGAATCAAAAGGCTATTTTTCTTTTACACCTCGGGAGAAAGGTCGTATCCGATGGCATTAGTCCCCACTCCGGACAGCAGCAGCAGAGGGTGATTCCTCGAAGGCGCCTACACACGAAAGATGAGAATTTTACCATACAAAAGAGAAATGAGATGATTTGAATAAAAAGTTCAAAACTTTAAAGCATTAGACATACCTGAGGAGAAGGGTGGTAGCGCCAGAGAGCAAGTCTCCAAACGGAATTGTTGACGGAGACATAATGGAGTTCGTCGGCAGTGCAAATGGAAGGCTTGTCAGGAAGCTTGACGATGAGATCGGCGGCGTCGGTGGAGAAAGCCCTGAGCCGGAACAACGACGGCGACAACGAGGGGAATCGGAGACGGCATGCGGTGGCGCGTGAAGGAACAGAATTCGGAGCGAGCAAGCGGATTGTGGAAGAGGCTATGTGGAGTGCAGAGAGCACATCGGATTGGATTGATGCCATTTTGGTAAAGGAATTGGTAAGGAAAGGAAAGGAATGGAAAAGAAAGTCGTATTTTAGTGACTTGTTCTCATGGGATTGGTATCCCCAAGCGAGGAAGAGAACGTTGAATTGACTTTGGAAGTTAATTGAATTTGGTGCTGTCGTGGATTTGTGACAGCGCAACACTTTGTTGCAATGATTCTGATAATGCGGTGACACTCCCACCTATGTTTCTCAGAATTATATTTGTCATTACTCACAAATCCTATGCATTATTTTGTCCAAATCATCGGATCACGTCTCAGCTTAGTTTAAAGATTTGATTGATGATTGATTAACGGTAAGACTCATGGAGAATCCAAAATTTTGAATTTACACTTAAAGAATCCAATAATATCATGGCTGAATTAGTAAAATTAAGCTGGGAAAATAGAAAATATTTAGTGTGAATTATACTAATAATTTTTTTTTTATTTACACTCGTCATCTAGGTTATAAGATTAACTAGGTAAATCATTATTAATAAAAGTTATTTTAAAATTTTAAATTTTAAAAAAATAATTTAAAACGTTTTGATGATTGGGTTATCAGATTAATTCCTTCAAAATTAATTAAAATCAATTATAGGAGAAATTAATTCAAACATATACTTTTTTGGTTGAAAAAACAAATATCAAGACTATTGAAAATAACAAATAGTCCTGCTCTATTTTATTTAAAAAAAATGTTTTTATATTTTCATTTTTAAAATATATTTTTATTTTTACATTTTCATTTCATGTGTGTCTAAAAAACAAATGAGGTGTGCCATAAGAAATGTCCATAGAACCCCCTTTTTGTCTTTTTTTTTATTAGCTAAATTTATGGGTCAACAAAAAGCCCGTATAAATTTTTGGGTTCTAAAATGGAGATCTATGCGCTAACAGGCCCACTGCAAAATGCTGGCCCATCTCTCTTGTTCCTTCTTCTCGTCTTCGCCCCCGACGCCCTCCTCGCCTGAGAAAACAAAACAAGCTCCGCCGTCTTACAAAGGAACTACCATCTCTTTCTCCTCGCTCCCTCTCTGTCTCAAAGTATCTATTCCATAATGTCCAGTGAAAGTGGAGTTGAAGTGAAGAAAGTGTTTATTGGAGCAGGATGTAACAGGATAGTGAACAATGTATCCTGGGGTGCTTCTGGCTTGGTTTCGTTTGGTGCTCAAAACGCCGTTGCTATATTCTGCCCCAAGGTCTCTTTTCAATTCCTTCAACTTACTTAGTTCATATTTGTTTTGATCCTTCATTTTGATTCTGGAATTGAGAACCACTTCATTTTCTTCTACTTTTTTTTTTGGGCTTGCAGAGTGCTCAAATTTTGACTACTCTTCCGGGTCACAAGGCAGTTGTGAATTGCACCCACTGGCTCCCAAGCAGCAAGTTTGCGTTTAAAGGTAGCTTCTTTCCCTTTCTTTGCTAGAGTTGAAGTTTGTAAGCTAGTTGCTTTTATACTATAACTAGAAACTTGTTCCAGCACTGGGCTTGGATTAGTCTATCTGGTCTAGTGGTTAATAGAACTACTCTGACATATCTCTGAAGGGGAAAATAAATTAAAATTTTTATTCTTGCCTCTGCCTCCACCTCCACCTCCTTTTTTAAACTTATTTTGCCAGCCAATATAGGGTACTTAAATTTAGAAATTAGAATTTCATATTCATTTGCTTTCTTTGGCTCACTAATGCAGAGGAATACAAAGGCTGAAAGCATTTTTTACTTCCTTTATCTTCAAATGGATTAGCACGCACTAGGAGGAAAAAGTAAAGAGTCATAGTAGAACCATTTTCAGTGTTGAAAATATGATGGATATTTGATTTCTTTTCTGGGTTTTGACTGGGAATGCAGCAAAAGAGTTAGAACGACATTATTTGCTATCTGGGGATGCAGATGGTGCCATCATTCTATGGGAATTGTCCCTTGTTGATGGAAAGGTACAATGTGTTTTTTTAGTTATTGTTCTTATTCTCTCTTGTTTTTCTCCTCTCCTCGTCCTTTTCTTGATATTTGTATTAGTGGTTTGGTCCAATGGCAGAGAGATTATCTAGTTTCTTTCCGGTTTGTCCTTGGTTTTTATGTATAACTCTGCTCTGTAACACGCTTCTTCGGCAACTGTTTTAGGGTATAGCACTTTCTTTTTTTATTGGAAAGCGAGTGGGAAGGAGGGAGGGGGTGTCTCAATTATTTATAAATATGGAGTTTGAAAGACTAATATCTATCTGGAGCTTCTATTTACTGTTATTTGTATTTTTCTATTTGATCTTTCCCTAGTGGAGGCATGTGTTACAAGTACCACAATCACACAAGAAAGGTGTTACATGCATTACTGGAATTATGATTTCTCAAACTGAGGCAATGTTTGCATCTACCTCTTCAGATGGTATAGCTTCTTTATGGGAACTGGTATTTCCATCAACTAATGGAGGTAAGCTGTAATTCCCAGTATATTGAACTTTGAACCTGCCTTCTCTGCTGCCATTCTTCCATTATATTAATTTTAGGGTTTATCTTACTCTGGTTATTTGAAACTCTACATATTGTGTTTTGTTAATGAAGCATTTTATTGAATTTTATTTGATTGTGTGGAAACATATCTGCCTCAAATATATATTCTAATTCTTCAGTGATTTAGAACATGTTGCTTTTAAGTTTTCCAACCTTTCTCCTGTATCACATTTGCTTCCCAAGATTGCAAGGAAAATTAATGGAATTTGCATTTTTAAGTTCACATTTTCTGCTGTTTGGCTGGTTCTTCCTAATTTCCGATTGTGTTGTTTTTGAAAGATGGAACAGTAATAATTTTGAAATCTTTATTTTTGGTGGTGGAGTGGTTATTAATAAACATACATAAGAGAGGGTTAATTTTGCAATAAATTTTGATGGTTCTTTACCTTTATGCCCATGTGTATATTATTTCGGTTTTTATAAAATGTCATTATTAAATTCCTTAGTTTATTATATCTTGTACAAGGCATCTAATTCTCAGTTGCGATGACTCTCAAAAGTAATTGAGAAAATTTGCTTCACATTTTAGGTGACAGTAAAATATCATGTCTGGATTCTTTCTCTGTTGGTTCTAAAAGTATGGTTGCCCTATCATTGGCGGAGTTGCCTGGAAATAATGGGCAAATAGTCCTTGCAATGGGAGGATTGGACAACAAGGTTCATCTTTATTGTGGGGAAAGGACAGGAAAGGTATTTTTCTGCCGTAATTATAGAATTTACTTTCAGTCTCTTATGTGGAGGTGTTTTGCTGTGGGGTTTAAATTAGTTTTTGGCTTCTCTTTTGCATATAAACCCAGCTTGTCCATGCATGTGAACTAAAAGCACATACTGATTGGATTCGGAGTCTGGACTTCTCATTACCTATAAGCATCAATGGGAAATCAGACAGTATTTTTCTGGTAAGTTCATCTCAGGATAAAGGCATACGAATTTGGAAGACAGAATTGCTTGGCCCTACTTCCAGTGGACATGGTATATACAGGAAAGAAGAGATGAGCTTGTCATCCTATATGAAAGGTCCCATGTTTGTAGCTGGGTCATCCACTTTTCAGATATCTTTGGAATCTCTTCTGATTGGACACGAGGATTGGGTATACTCAGTGGAGTGGCAACCCCCTTTAGTAGCGTACACAGAAGGCTTTGGCTATTACCAGCCTCTAAGCATCTTATCTGCATCTATGGACAAGACTATGATGATCTGGCAACCTGAAAAGACTTCTGGTATCTGGATGAATGTGGTCACTGTTGGGGAATTAAGCCATTGTGCTCTGGGGTTCTATGGTGGTCACTGGAGCCCAAACGGGGACTCAATTTTAGCTCATGGATATGGGGGATCTTTCCATCTCTGGAAAAATGTTGGTGATGATAATTGGATGCCACAAAAAGTTCCCTCTGGTCACTTTGCGTCAGTGACTGATATTGCATGGGGTAGATCTGGTGACTATGTTCTGTCTGTCAGTCATGACCAGGTATGTTGCCTACAAGTCTACAACTGAGAAAATCTTGCATATTATCTTTGTATGCTAGAAGTATTCGGTTGAACTTGTTTTGTCTCTGAAAATTGATTTCATTGGTTTTGCAAATCATAAAACTTGCAGACTACTAGAATTTATGCTCCATGGAATACTGAGGATTCTTGTCAAGATGAGGAGATTTGGCATGAAATAGCTCGCCCTCAGATTCATGGTCATGATATTAATTGTGTGACAGTTATCCAAGGTAAGGGGAACCATCGTTTTGTCAGTGGAGCTGAAGAGAAAGTGGCCAGAGTTTTTGAAGCCCCTTTATCCTTTTTGAAGACATTGAATAATACCTCTTTGCAGAAATCTTGTTCCTCTGAGGATATCCAATTAGATGTTAAGATTTTGGGTGCAAATATGTCTGCTCTTGGATTATCACAGAAACCTATTTATGTTCAAGGTCAGTAATTTTGTCTGGAAGTCCAAAATAATAATGATGTGATGTATAGCAGTCAGGTCTCTCTTATTACATATTGTTGATATTGTTTTTCTAGTTTTTTGGGTGATTCCTGCATCAATTTAAACTGGTATAAACTTGTCTGTCGGTGCTTGTTGTCAAAACCAGTCAGTGTAGAAGGAAAAGATAAAAGGATAAAGCCACCAGTTAAGCCTATGAAGAGATGTAAATGGATATAAAATTAGCTTGTTATCCTATGTTGTTACTTTGTTTGGACAGTTAAGGTGAATTTAGCCCCCCACTTGCTAATGTAGTTAAAGCTTTCTTGATTAATCTGAGCATGGCTTCAGAATTTCTGCCTTGAGCGTTTCTAGAGGAAAGTAATCGAAGGCTATGATTGTCCCTGTCTCTGACATGTCCTATCTTTGATATTGGCTGGAGAAGCAGTGGTCTGTATGAAATTCTCATGACAACTCAACTAATAACCTGATTAGCGCCATTCCATATTTATAGTTTTATGATGGAAATTTAATTGATCCCATTTTTGTTTCCTATGCTATTGAAATTTCCCTTAACTTTCAAAATCTTTCCCTTAATGAGCCATTCTCTAATGCAGCGGTGCATGAGATTCCTGAGAGAAACGGGATTGATGATCTTGACACCCTTGAAAAAATTCCTGATGCGGTTCCAACTGTGTTCACTGAACCTCCAATTGAAGATCAACTTGCTTGGCATACATTATGGCCTGAATCACACAAACTTTATGGTCATGGAAATGAACTCTTCTCTTTATGCTGTGACCACAAGGGTGAGCTTGTTGCTTCTTCATGTAAGGTATGTGATGTCACTCTGGCTGTTGTAACTGCAATCCTAAAGATTTGTTGGGATTATATACTAAATGCAGTTAGTTTGTCTTTATTGTTTCCTTACTATCATCAATTACATATTTACCCCATTAATGGTATTCCTTATTGGTTTCTCTATTATGTTATGTTGTTGTAATTATTGCTCATGTGTTCTATACATTTCAGGCTCAGTCTGCAACTGTGGCAGAAATATGGCTTTGGGAGATTGGTTCATGGAAGGCAGTTGGCCAGCTGCAATCTCACAGTTTGACTGTGACAAAGATGGAATTCTCACATGATGACAGATTCCTTTTAACTGTTTCAAGGGATCGCCAATTCTCAGTTTTTACTATCACAAGAACAGGTAACCTAACCACCATCTTGTATTATTAAGCAGGCATGTGCATGTGCATTTCTTTTCTTCCCCTTCTTTTGTAATTTCTCTTGTCATGTATCTTCTCTTCAACATTTGAATTGATGAATAAGAGTGAAAATAATTTTAGAGTTACATGTATAAAAAAAAGAGAGGGGGGGATGATAATTTACTAGATTCTATTAGCCCTGCTAGAGTTGCCATTCTCTTAATAACTTACTGCTGCAAGTCAACAGAAATCCTAACTACTAAGTT
This sequence comes from Bauhinia variegata, assembly GCA_022379115.2. Classification (NCBI taxonomy): domain Eukaryota; kingdom Viridiplantae; phylum Streptophyta; class Magnoliopsida; order Fabales; family Fabaceae; genus Bauhinia; species Bauhinia variegata. Next base: position 17,857,696 of record CM039426.1, on the reverse strand, counting down.
CTGATTTGTAGGCACTGGTGATGTTAGTTACAATCTTCTTGCCAGGCAGGAAGGACACAAAAGAATCATCTGGTCTTGTTCTTGGAACCCACATGGCTATGAATTTGCAACGGGTTCGCGTGACAAGACAGTGAAAATTTGGGCTGTAGAGAGGGCTTCTTCTGTCAGACTGCTTACAACTCTACCACCACTTGCTAGTAGTGTTACAGCATTATCTTGGGTTGGTCTCCATGATCGGAGAAACGATGGACTTTTAGCCATTGGAATGGAAAATGGACTCATAGAACTGTGGAGTCTGTCCTACAAAAGAGCAGACGATGGAAGCATTGCAGCACCAGGTCTGGCTGCTTCTCTTTTCGTACGTGTTGATCCTTTTCTATGTCACGTCTCTGCTGTAAACCGTTTGGCATGGAGGAAGAAATCAGAAGATGGCACGAATATGCAACTTGCTTCTTGTGGAGTTGATAATTGTGTAAGAGTGTTTGACGTAACAGTTAGCTAGATCTTACTTTCTCCTATTTCCCTTTCATTTTTGATTTATAGAATGAATTTTAAACCTTGACCGCTATAGCTAAGAAAAAGAAATTTCATATATTCTCCAAACTCTGAGCTGCTTCTCTGCTAAAGGTTAAGAATAGGGGTTTCCACCCTGTTTGGACAGAGGGAAGAAAATGGAGAAAGTAGAACTTAGAAAAGTTGACAGAAAATCTTGGGGTGGGACATTCAATTTTCATTCTTTCACATTGAAAAGTTATAACAAATGCTATGTTTGTTCTTCCTTCTCCCATTATAGATATTATGAATTTATGCAGATGCTTTACATATCTCACAGATGTAAAGAAAAAAAAAAAAAGAGGGTGTACACTCTTTCTTTTTCTCTTAAAAATCATTGATTTTGCAAGGCAGAGAATCCAAATCCCTCCCAAGTTCTAAACTTTTTGATCATCTAAAGTGGGACCCTTGGTGGGTAAGCACTTGGTGCACTGTCAAAAACCCATATTGCGTAGTCCACCAATAATCCACAGAAACTAGAGCATCAGGATATGTTGGGAGAATCAATATGCTAAGTTAATAATTCTTCATGGATTCCCTTTCTATCTTTATGGTATTGTTCTTGAAAGCAAAGGATAATCTCAGAAAAATCGAATGAGATTCGGTGGGGGCACTAACCTTTCCTCCCCCTTTCTCATGCCATGTTGCCATGCCTCTTCTTAAATGGCCACCCTCCGTGGTTGAAGGGTCACTTGGCCGAGATATTCAACATTTTGATAGAGACTCCATCATCAATCACCACCAATCCCATTATTGATATACAAAAGAATTTAATTTTCATTTTGCACAAATGATAATTCTGGCAAATTTACAAGATTAACTAAAACAATTCTAAAATTTTAAATTTAAAACTTTTTAATTTAAAATATTTTGAGATTCAATTTACTTTTATTAAATTAAAAAGTACAATTTTTTTTTAATCAACAAACTGCATATGATTCCCGTGTTAATCATTGCTCTTGGCCATAGAGTTGTGATGCAGAAGTAACGTAAAATCAGTTCGGGTATAGTGAGGGACCAAGTAGCAGTACGATGACATCATTGAACTTGCACATTGAATGTAGACTCCGTCATTGGAAAGGAATCTGGTCCCCAAAACATAACGAAGCTCACCATTTTTGCAAACGAGACAGAGATAGAAAGAGAAATAAGTAGACTTTCTAACCTCTAGAAAGGGTAGATGAACTGGTTTCGAAAGACATCACGGCTCAAAGAGAGACCTTATAACTACTAACAAAATTCTCACATTAATAATTAGATTCAAATCCACGCTCATGTTCTGGTCCTTGTCAGATGTGTGCATCCTTTGACGTTTTTTAAATCCATCATTTTGCTACATCATAATGTGAATGTGAATAGAGATTATCATGACTTGGCGCCCAGTAGGATACGTAGAGAAGTTGTCTTTTTAAGCAGGGTCAGCATCAGATTGAAGTCAGGATGACAAATTCGTGTGTAGGCTTAGCGTCGATTAGCAGATGCAACACGCGTTGCTGAATCACAAGAGTCACTCAAACTTTTCCTTCCCATCCCAACATTGAAAACCAGTAAATCCAAAACCTCGTACAGTTATCCTTAAATTAACCACTGATTAGTACAAAAGTTGTAAAACAAACCACCGAATCTGCACTACTTAATGGTTGGTATATTCTATTACAAAAAACAGAATCTGAAGTACTATTACTGCTGTTGATTGATTGAAAATCACGTGATCCTCACTTCACTAAAACAACATAGGTAACGTGTACTCTGTTTTGAAGGTTTTAATAATCTTAGAGCTCACTACAAGTCAAAATTTCCCTTCTAAATTCACCCTTTTTGCTTGACATGGTTAATTGGGTGTCTTCGGTTTCTTTTCTTAGAGTTTTCTCCAGTGCACCGGCACTTGTAACGATGGAGAGAAACCAAGAGAAAGGACAGAGGAGAAATGGCCAACAAACTAAGATGTTACATGGTAGATTAATATGTGACTAAAACCAGATTTTGTTTAAGAAACAATTTGGTTGTTTTATGTAATCAATCGGCCTTTGTTATAGTTGGAATTAATCTGTATCTCATGAGATGCCGGAAACTAGCACAAAAAAATAATAAGACATAGGTTATCAATTAGTGGGAGAAGGAGATTGGCGGAGAAAATGAAAAGGAAGCTTTATTGTTTTAATGAAGTCATTGGATGGCCCCTCGATGATAAATCAAGAAGTAGCATCCATCCAAGAGACTATAATTCAGAATTGGCATTGAGATTTTTCTTTGTCATGACAGGAACAATCAAATAGTTGGCAGAAAAATATGATTCAAATGAAAAACAAACAAACAAATCGACTAATGAAAAGGGCACGTAAACGGGAAAAAATACGTCTGCCCAACAGTGCATAACTGTGGTCCTTCATGAAGATGGAAGAGGACAAGATCCTAGACTCCAAATGGCCACATCCATTAAGGGTGCCAACAAGAAAAGTTTTTGCAGAAACGATGATTCCTCATCAACTTTCCATGAAACATGAAATTAAAAAGCACAAACCAGAAAGAATGCACAACCAATCATTCAGAATTGATATGTTGAACTTCATAATACAAATGTTTTAAATCTTGAACTTTTACAGTATAACTTCCGACCACTTTCATTTCCTATAATTTTCGACATACAAGAAAGAGTACAAGATGAGAAGAGTTCCTTATTATCTATCACAAATACACACCATAAGCAGATACCAATAGCAACAAAGAAACTAAAATAGAAAATTTAAAGGAAAACCAAACCCATTTCTTCAAAATTGTTTCTTTTCTTTGGACTCGTTTATAATGGCTGTGAGGTTCTTATCTGCTGCTTCATGCTATCTGAAGTAAGCTGAGCAGAGACTTCTGGTAGCCCTGTGGCAGCAGCTGTCATGGTTTGGTATTGTGAAGGCATTGTCGGTGCCAGAGGTTGAGTATAGTATATTTGAGCATGAGCAGGGTCGACATAGTCATAAGCATAACTAGCTGGGGGAGCAGAATTTGCAGCAACAGAATGAGATGGGTGATGAATCTGGGAGTAAGCAACATACTGTTGCTGATGCTGATGCTGATGCTGTTGCTGATGCTGATGCTGATGCTGATGCTGACTTGGAGGAACTTGAACTAACTGAGGGTTACCTGCAGTTGCAGTTCTATATGCAGCTGCTGTCATTTCAGACTTAGGAATGGGTGCATTTCTCATGGGGTTATAAGCTGCAGATGGTGCAACCATTGCAGGATTTGGCTGTGCTTGAGGGCGGCTGGAAGGTATGGTGGTGGTGGTTTCACTGATATTCTGCGGCTGAACAGGCAGGTTGTAAGCTTGAGGTTGTCTTGCAGGCACATAGTATACTTGGTATTGCTGATCAAGCTGATGGTGAGATTGAGGCTGTTGCTGAGAAGGATATACAGGGTAATATGCAGGGATTTGCACAGCCCCTGCGGGAGTATGGTGAATGAAATGCGTGCCATGTATAAATTGCTGCTGCTGTTGAGGTTGTTGCTGCTGTTGTTCAAATTGCTGCTGCTGTTGAGGTTGTTGCTGCTGTTGTTCAAATTGCTGTTGCAAGACATATCCAGGTTCCTGTAACTGTTGCTGCATCTGGATTCTAGCGTTTGGATCAGAAAGATTATGTTTTGGATCAACAGGGTTACTGGGTAACCTTGTTCCAGAAGGAATTTGAACTTGAACTTGTTCTTGATAAATTACAGGTTTGGGACGTGACATTGCATTTGTAAGACTACTATCACTGCAACATTAGCACAAATACCAAGTGATCAATTAAGAATGTGCCTAAACTGATCCACTACTGATAACCCACAAATGTAAGCAAATCAAGCTTGAAACCAATTATTCAAAGCATAACACGGATTAGCTCAAGGAGAAGAAACAGAAAAGAGATGGTATTTGAAGATACCTGGAAACTGAATCTGGGGAAGGCAAATCAACAACGCCGGATGACTTCTGGTGAAATTGGGGAGGCAGAGTCTGAGGCTGTGGCTGAGACTGTGGTTGTGGTGTTGGTGGTTTTCGATTGCCCACCTGCACGCCGTGGTCTGATCTCTCGTCATCCGAGAAAACCCGATTCTGGTGTTCAACCGCCGCGGAGCCGATGGGCACACCCGATGATGCTAAAATGGAAGCTGGCATCGGAGGTGGTGAAGACAGCACAGCAAAACCCTCCTCCTGCTTGTGCCCAGAGCCAACACCCAGCTGGGCAAATTGTTCCTCAATGCCCACTTTCTGATCCTTACCACCACTTCCATCATCTACGCGCACACGAATCGGCGGCAAATTAGCCACCGACGGTGACGACGAAGTAGACCCAAAAGAAGACGTGGTTTCCAGCATGGGGGAATCGGGCACAGACTGAACATCCTGCCCCTGCTTCAAATTCTTGCCATTTCCAAAAGATCCAGCTTGAGCAGCCTCAGCATCTCTGGAACCCGGGTCAAGATTGTTGCCACCAACCTCATCATCGAGACCCAGCAAACAATTCACCGAAGCAGATTCAGAGAACCCTCTATCGAGCATGCCGGCACTGTTAAGGGCGTTCAGGAACCAGTCGTCTGACTTGACCGAGCTATCAAGTATGGGTCCGATTGATTGCGAGGAATCGGGTTTAGTCGTAAAGAGAAATAGGCGAAGCCTAGAAGGTTTAACAGATGGGTTTGTGGAATTGGCTGTTGTGCGATCATATTCGTCGATCATGTTATCAAGGTCCTCATCGGTGGTGACGGAGATAAGGGAATCAAGATCTTCACTCGGTAGCTGGTATTTCAGAGTGAAGGAACGGCCATTAAGAAATGTTTTGGAGAGTCGGGAAGAGAAATCAGCCAGGGAGGTATGACGGTCAACAACGATGATACGGGTATCGCCGCCGATATAGCAGAGAGACTTATCGTGGGGGCGGGGAACGATGTGGCCGCCATAGCTGCACATGAGGCGGAGCTTGGAGGAGGCAGCAGTGGCAGGGAATGAGTCATCCCAGTCGGCGTTGCGGGACCGGGGAGAGGAATCCACCGAGTCGGGATAGCTGAGGTGAGGAGGCGGAGAGGGAACGGTGGAGGACAGTGGCGGAGCAGCGGTTGCTGGAGGTGGTGGCGCCTCCATGAGTGGCGACGATGGTTAGGAGGAGGTTTTGGTGCCGCTGCCTCCTTTGTAGGAAAGAGAAAAGGAAAAGGGGCTTACGATGCGGAAGTTGATGCTCATATAGTTACTCCACAGCTGTTCTTCGCCAGCTGTTTTTTTTTTTTTTTAATAAATTAATTTGATTTAATTTAATCATATATTTTTTATTGGAAAAAGAGAAATGGAGAGTGAGAAGAGAAAGTGTGAAGAAGACTGTGTGCGGCAGTGTTGCATGGTTTGACAGCTATTATAGTGGTTGGACCCAGTTGGAGTTGGGTTTGGGTTCTTTGTGTCTGAAGGACAGATACTAATAGAACCATACCAAAGTAGTAATTCGAAATAAGTCATATTATATTTACATCTATTTTTATTTTTTATTTTTCATATTTTGTATTTACAATTTTATTTATATAATATAATTAAAAATTGTAAAATATATACTGGAGTACACGTGAACAAGTGTAACTGTAGCTTTTCTCGTTAGAGCATCTTTAATAATAAAATTTGAGTTGCATAATTAATTTGTTTATAATTTTTTTCTTAGAGTTTATCCTGACATATCACTTTTCTTTTCTTTTTTTATAAAATTTTTGCCATTCTTAAATAATGCCAGTAGAGTTGCTCCTAGGAATATAACTTTAGAATCTGACTCTTTTGGGAACCTCACTATGGTAGCACTAGACAAGAATTTATTTTAAATGAGATTTCAATGTGAGAACTAGGCATTCAACTATTAAAGTAAGAAATCGATGACATGATTTTGGATTAAAATTTCCTGTGTTATTTTCTTGTCTCACTTTATTTAGCCAACAAAATATAAAATAATAATATAATTATTATTAACTTATATATATATATATATATATATGAAGGTAATTTTTTTGGTACTAGGTTTTAGAATTTATTGCGAATCCTTTAATCCTAGTGTAAGTAGCTTGTCTTTGACGAAATTGGTAAAGGTGCTTGTAAGTTCAGTCAAAAAGCTAGGCTAATTTACGTATTTATACCACTTCAAAAAAATATTTACCTATATGGACCAGATTAAAAAACAAATTCCAAAATGGACCATTTTTTATGAAGTCGTATGATTGAAATACGACTTCCATCCAAAATTTCAAATTACGACTCGAGAATGGTGCATCTGACATTTTGGTAATGCTACGACTACTGCCATATTTTTTTTTGTTTTTTAATTGAAACAAAAATATTTAAATCATCTCCCCTACTCTATTATAGACCCGATATACTTCCTTTATTCTTCATTTTTTTTCGTTTAAATTCAAATATCAATTATTAAATTTAAAACAAACAATTAATTTATTAGTAAAATTAACTCAATAAATAAAAAACAAACTGATTGAGAAAATAAATTTGTAATATATAAATAAATAAAATAACGATATTAATTAATAAATTAATAATAAAAACAAAACATATATATATTGGATAGTGATACAACACATGTTATGATAACTAAAAAGCATATGTTAAAATAAAGAATTAAATTCGTTAAAGTATATTTATTTATATTTAAATTTATATATATGAAAAAAAATTATTTTTATTTGAATTTTTTAATTATTTTAATTTAAATTAAATGTGAGTTAAAATATTTAATAATAAATTTACGTCCTATAAATATTAATTATTTACAATTTTATGTTATTAGAATTTAAGTTTTAAAATTTAACAATAATTTATTTTTGTAACACTATTTGATATATATTATTTAATTGTGTATATTTTATTCATTTTTATTTATTAATCTAATTTTAATAATTAATTAATTGTTTATTTAGTTTTAAATTTAATTATTAATATTTGAATTTAAAACAAAAGAAATAAATAAAAAAGAGTAGCTTAGGTGGATAACAAAGGAAAGTGTTTAAATATTGTTGTTTCAATTAAAAAACCAAAAAACAAAAAATGGCAGAAGTCGTTGCGACTTTGACCAAATTGTCAGATGACTATTCTCGATGTCACGTGTGAGAGATAAACTAAAGTCGTATATTAATGATACGACTTTATTAAAAATTAGTATATTTGAGTAAACTTTTTTAAATTTGGTACATGTAAGTAAATATTTTTTTAAATGGTATACATCCATACATTGACCCAAAAGGCTAGTACCTCATTACCATAAAATCTTAATATTAGAAAAACTATGAAAAAAAATGTGTTTCCACAGTATTAATCTTTTTTTTTTTTTGATAAAAGCTCATTTATAAGTTTTTTTTTTTTGTCACTAAATAGAAAAGGGTGCATATGAATTTTAACCTGAAACAAAATTTGTCTTGCATCTTATTTTAATCCTGTAAAAAAGTTGATTAATGCAATTGATTTATTATATGTTAACTAATTATATAATTATAGGATATGATTTAGAAAAATGTGTAACACATAATTTTTTCCTTTTTAACCTACATTTTTGAAAGAGTATGTACAAATTTGAATTCGTGACTAATAAGATAACAGAGCTTTAAAACTATAAACTCAGAAAATTAATGAAACATATTAATTGATTAATAAAATACAGTAACACATTCATGATCATTGGGTGTAAACTAAGAAAATTAATATGTAGGTCCAATTGTTGATTTAAGGAAACACAAGATAAGCACCTCCTAATTTTTGATTTGCGTTTTGGAACCCTAAAGTGAGCCTCCCACTAGTCAGGCAAACAGAGCCTTAGGCGCAACTCTGGCTCAAAACCCAAGCTGACGCAAACTAAACGTAAACTCCCTCGAAAGAATCCGCAATAAATTTTATATTATTATTAGCGGATAAGAGTGAAACGTACTGATCGTTTTCCACGCGCGACAACGCGCTTTTCTATTGGATCACCACTGTCAATTATAGATGCGTTTCATAGAGCATGCGGCGGCGCCATTAAGGAGTGCAGCGCTGTAAAGTGGAAACGTTTCGCCATACAAGCCGCCACGCCAATAACCGAATCCGGTGCTTCCTTACTATACATTTTAAAGGTTTTCTTTTTTCTAAATAGATTAAATATTTATACTTTAAATCATTTTGATATCATAAGTATAGGTAATTTTTTATATTTTATAATATGTAAAATATGATTTTATTTTCACATTAAAAAATGTGTATTTATACTATTTCTCAAATGAGCTAAAAATGGCTAATTTATATTTAATATCATTCATATAATAATTATTTTTATCAAAAATTATTATTTTTATATAACATGATATATCATGTAAAAAACATTATTAATTTTATAAATATTTAATTAATATTTTTCATATTATATTTATTTTCCCCATCAAAAATAAACATAATAATAAAGATGCTGTAATGTTGTTCGTGATAACAATGTTAGTAAAAATTAATCCAAATTGTTGTATCCTACTTCATTTCTAATTTAAATTCAAACAATTAAATCCATCAAAATATATATATATATATATATATATATCCATTATTAATATGACAACATGCATACCATATATTTTTATTTTCCTACAATATGCATAATAATATTCATTTCCGTGTAAATCAAATCATGCTACTACTATTCAACAAAACAAGTAGTTGCAAATTGTTGAAAATTAGTTAGGTCACATACTTATGTGAACAAAGTGTTGGCTCACTAACATAGTAAATTTAAAATTTTAAAATTATATTTATTTAAAGACATAAAATTATTTAATTATTAAAAATTTACATAATTTTACTATATATATATATATATATATATAAAGCATTTTAACAAAGCGAAAAATAAATAATCAATGGCAATTTTAGACGCATCATTGAAGGGTTCTAGTCAAAATTGAAATCAATGGTGACGATTAGCAATGTGAAAGAAATTTGGACTTTGTACAAGTCTACAGAAATTGAATATTAACCCTATAAAATGCTGCCCTAAAAGATAGTAAACAACTAGGCTTTCATAAAAGAAGGAACGAAATGGCCCCACTGTCCCTACTTTATATGGAAATTCCCATGTCTATAGGACATGCTGGGGGGTGTTAAAGTCACTCTCATTAACAGGAAGTGTATGGCTTAAAATAAATAAGAAAAAATTAGATGTGCAACATGTTTGGTCAAGTGGCTATAAGTTTTTTTGAAGTTTTCATTGATTTAAATTTAATATAATCTATTATATTGTTAGTTGTTAGATAAAGTTACAATTACGTAGTTATTATAGGTGCAATATCATTAAACAGTTAAAAATATGTGATTGCCGTATTATAAATACATTAATCTAAATTTTATATATGAATGGCTTAACTATTTTTTTTTTAGCTTTATATTCCACCTAATCTAACCCTACGTATATTTAATGTAGGTCTGATTAAAAAAAATAAAGTATATTTAATGTAGGGAAAGAAGTGGATAGGAGGGTTTGTATGATTACCTATTTTAATTTGATATGCGTGTGTGAGAGAGAATAAAAGATATGGATTTAGATTAGTAAGATAAGTGCTAGCTTGGATGGACCACCATCTTAGAAGATTCTAGGTTGAAGTTCTTCCCTCCCACTTATTGAAGAAAAAATAATTTTCTTTCTCTATTATGATATTTTCTTATCCTAATCAATTTTTTAATGATAAAAGTTGTTAACTGGAGTCAAATATTGTACAATTAATATATAATTTTTTTTAAATTTTTTATTAAAAATAACTTTTAAAATTTTAAACTCGTGACATTAGCCTTAATAAAACTTTTTAAGTTTGGTTTGCTTTCATTGAAACAATATTTCTTATAAGTATTTATATCTTACATTAAAAGTACGATTAAACATATTTAAATAATAGAACAATTACAATTAATTTTTTTTAATATACGTTTTTTACAAGTTTGAATTTCTCACATTGTAAATATCTTTTAACCATTGAGCTTAATGAATATAGTATTTATTTTAGGTTTAATACAACATATTATGCTATTAACAATTTAATTAATTAGTGGGGTTATATATATATATCCACCTAACCAAAGGTTGTACATTAATGTGTCTTAGGTGACTCACGGGTGCAAAAGATATCTTTGTTTTTCCTATAACGATGATGTTAGAGGAATCTTATAATTAACTTATTAATTAGTTTTTTGTCCATTTCCATCTTTTGTTCTTCCTGTAAATTTTTCTTGGAGGGAATAATTAGGTAGGTGGATAATTCATTGGAAGGGTCTGTCCTAGGACCAAGGCATACTATATGCATTAGCAAAGGATTTATAATGATCCTATCAGATTGTCTATCAAAAAAACATCTCTCCTAATGGGATTCCAACTTAAACCTCAGTGCATAATGAGTTCTACCCACACATTTTTATTTAAAAAAAAAAGGTTAATAAGTTATTTTATCTTCAAAAAAAAAAGTATATTATAATTAATAAATATCTACCAACAAAATTATAAAGGGAATCAAATAAAAATTATTTTACTTTGACAATTTTAATTTTGTCAATTTAACCAACTCTCATTTGTAAGAGTATTGTTATCTCCAATGACATTATGTTCATACTAATAAGCGTTAGTTTTAATAATAAAAAGTTAGAATTATTTAAATATATTGACTTAATTTTAAATTTATTTATATATATATATATATATATATACAAAAAATATTAAAATTATTTTCTTTTATAATTATACATTTTTTTTTATAAATTTTAGGATTCATATTTTTTATTATTTTTAAATTATAAAATTTAAAAACCGATCTATTTATGCAAAAATCTTTCATCAAATTTTTAAAATAATTATATTTATATAATTATAATTAAATAAATTTTATCGAGTGATTAACTCGATATATTGTTATATATCTCTAATACAAAACAATCAATCTATCTTTATACATGAAATGAATCTCATTGCAAGTAGGAAGGTAGAGGGGGAATGCATGGTGGGGTATGTTTTACCATGATAGAAGCATGGGAAAAAGGGAAGGGTCAGTCCCTCACTCCCTCACCCTGGTTTGGTCTTTAAGAAACAGGCACACAAAACAGGGGGAGAGAACAGCCGATTCCTTATCGTTCTACGAGCCCAGGTACGTGTAATGTTCCTCTATTACAGATACAATGGTCCGGTCCGGTCTGGTTCGGTCTCCCAATTAAAAAAAAAAGTGAAGACGAAACAAAACCCTCTTGTCTTTGTCTTTTACACATCTTCCATTTGGTTTCTCTTGAATATTCCAGAAACTGCGCTAGCTTCCTCAACCATTTTTTGACTGATACAGTGAAAGGCAGCAACCTGACAAATTCCAGTTGTCATGTTTCTAAAAGGGTTTTTTCTTGTTAATCACAATGATAATAATTTTAATCCGATTAGTTAGGGCCGGAAAATAATTTTTTATATATAAATTTTTAAAGACCTTTAAATTGATTTTAAAAATGGGTTTCTTAGAAGTATTAAAAAAATAAAAGTATTTTTTAATTTACATTTCTTACAAATAATTTTAGCTGCGTAGGCTTTTTGTCTTGCACGAGTGTTGTATATATTCAAAAAATTCCATTAGAGTGATTTGTTTTACTGGCGAAGAATAAAACAGATGTGTTCAAAAATTGCAGCCGTCCATGATATAAAGCAAAAGTAAGAGAATAGAATCCTGCAGGTTCGATTTGCTAAATCTCATGATATAATCTCTCTGGGTAGCAATTGATTGAATTAAGACTCTCCAATCCAAGTTGCACCTTATTAACAATCACAATGATAAGACCACATGACCAAAGTGAATGATCAGCAAAATCCAAGAAAAGAGAAATTGGAAGATATTGCTCATACACATCTAAGTTTTTTTTTTTTTTTTTTTTATAATCAATACCTATTTATTTATTTTGGCTTGAAGAGTTTATAATTATATGCATATTTATTTTAATTAAAAGACATACTTTGACAAAGATTTCAAGTTTAAACCTAAAAATTAGATTAAGTAAACGTTCAATTTAGTATATCTGAAACGAGAATATCATTAAATTGATATATGTTAGATTTTTTACATCATGTTAATTTTTTAGATATTACTTAAGTATATGTGAAATTGATTTTACATTAAATAAATACTCATTGATAGAAATGTCATCATGTTGGTACTTTGATAAAAACTTTATTAATATAAATTCAATCTTACCAGTACTTAAGTGATGACAAAAGTACTAATGTAAAGTCAAAAATTTAATAAGAACTAATTTGATGACACTTATCTTACATGTATTAAATTGGGAGTTTACTCAATTAGATGTGTTAAAAGTTTAATAAAAGAGTTTTACATTGTAGTTATAGACATCTTCAATCTAAATTAAGTATTTATTTTGGTGCCAAATATAGTATAAAGTTACTTAAATATAAACTAAAAAAATATTTCAATTTAAATATAGTATAAGATATGACTTAATTAGTAAGCAAAGAAATCAATAATTAAAGTAGTCCTAGATAAAGAAAAAGGAAAAATGAAAAAATGTCAATGTATCTTATGTATTACATCTCTCGATACATATATTTGAGACATTGCTTTTCTCTTTCCAATGGAAACAAAGCTGCTGATGAAGTGCTAAGCTGTAAATTTTTAACTTTTAATGCCTGTTTTCTTCCACACACAATATTTAAAAACAAACACAAACTGGAAAGATCCAACTACGAAACTTGAGAGAAATAGGAAATAGAAATAGACCCCATACGCTGAACCAAAACAAATCAAATCTAATTAGTGAATACTGACTCATCTTGTTGCTCAGCATTATTTCTTCTATGTTATATCTGGCTTCTAGTCCATTGCGGACATGAAATTACTGGTTTGTCCTTTAAGAATTACTATATGGTTATTCTGAATTTATTTGGACTTCTCCTCACTACAAGAAAGCCCATATATGGTCCTAGATAAAATGAATTCTTTCACTTCAATGAAGCCCATGGGCCTGCGAGGTTCATTGAATTGCAAAAACTGCTAGCTAACGTTCACACTGCGTTCATAAAATTAAAAAAAAAAAAAAAAGACTGGTAAATTTATTTTAAAATAAATAAATAATTTATTTCACTAAAATAGAAATAAAAAAAAAAACTAAAACTGTGATTAAACTAATTTTTAATCATAAACGATTTCTTCGGGCATTCATTCATCGTAGCCAGCCGATTATAATTTCGGGCGAAGTTAGCTATGAGTAATGAGCTGTCGCTATCTGGTTCCCACGTGGCACCAGAGAACTTGTCAGTCTCTAGACGGTCAACCGATGTTCACAAGTCAAAATTCCAATTTCAAACCTCAAACGGCGGTCGGCAAGAAATTACCTCATCCTCATTAGTTTCTGCCCTTTTATTAATTCGAATCAATTATTTTCTTAATTATTTTAATAAATACACTTACTGTCAAAGAAAAGAATATAAAATGTAAACACTTAGAACTTCCATTAAGTTTTGAATTTTAAGTTTTAAAAATTTCTACAAGAATTCACTAATTAGGATAATATGTTAACAGAAAATATTTGTGTATAAAAAATTAATATTTTAATTAAATAAATCAATTTAATATAAAAAATAATTTATAAAATTATAAAATATCTTTATGTTATATAATTTATTTTAAAATTAAAAATATTTCAATACTTTTATTAATTCAAAATTTTTAATAATATCTGCCTTGAACGAAAAATCCCACTAAATCGTCGCCCAAACAAGAGAAATTGACTTCCCTAGATATGAACGGATGGATGGAGTAACCCATTCTCCAACTAAACCAAATCTTATTGGAAAAATGTATTTATTTTTTTTTGGCAAAATATTTTTAATTTTATCTTTGGTGCAAAACAACACGTATTCAAATTCAAAATAATAATTAAAATTGAAAAATTCCAGAGTTAGTATCATCCGTCAAAATTATAACTTCAAACGTTATTTAATATTTGAAATAATAATAATATAATAATAATATTGGGTCGTTACCTGGCGTAAGGGTACGACTCGTAAACTGCCGTGGCCCGCGCCAAACCATTTCATTTCAAAGTTCTTTCTTCGTATGATCTCTCATCTCTGCGATATACGCCGTGTGGTAGGGGGGCTTCCTTCATTTTCCCTGAAAATTTTTCTCAGAAAATCGAATCTGAAAGAAAAGAGAAATTCAAGGCTTGTAATAGGTAACACAGCGAAGCGACTCACTTCAATTCCACTCTTTCACTTTTCACTTTCTTCTTCCTCCTGTTTGGTATTAAATTTGACTCTCTCTCACACACAGACACAGGTACATACACATTCTCTCTCGCTGTCTCAGAAACTCAATTTATTTTTATTTCTATGTATAATGATGAGAAATCAGAGATATTGCGCGTAAATGTCCCGGTTTCCAATGGCGTGGAAGGCTGTATTCGGAAGATTCTGGGCCTCGCTTCAGGTTACTCAACTGCTATTCGATTGGTTGTGTTTAATCTGTAGATAATAAAATGCAAAAGGCTGTATTTATTCATTTTTGACCGAATTTTTGGATTTGCTTTCCTTTGTTTATTTATTTTCATAACAATGTTTCTATGTTTCTCATCAAGTTGTTTGTTGATGTATGCTTGCGTGGATAATATACATGAAATTCTATCAGTAATTTACCAACCAATTGAGAGAAGAGAAGTGTGTTTTAACTTTTAATTAGTTTCCAAGAAAAGCACGATTAATTAATTGAGATTCCAAAATCATCTACTGTGTGTGTCATTTCCGAAATAGCATGTAACGAATTGCTTCAAAAAGAAATAACTTGTAAATCCAATCAGAGTGCGAGATTTGTAAATGACTTAAGAATGGATTGAAATGCTCTTTGATTAATATGATTCTAACAAGTTTCATGGAGGAATTCACTATGAATTGAATTCTGTAATTTTAATATTTCTGAACACCATGTAGGAGAATTGTTATATCAGAACATATGAGCTAGCCTTCTTGGATATATGCAAAAGAAATTAGGGATTATCGTGGTAAATATTTGCAAGTTGTGACTAGCAGCCACTTAGTTTATTTGCTGATTACTGGTAACAATTTAGCTTCCCAATCTAAATATGGTTAGACGTTGTCTCCTTTGTTCATTGCAGCCTGGAAGAATGGCAGTGGCTGATCACTGTGCTTATACTATAAAATCCCATGGAGCCACGGTTGCTAGAGATCACTTGCATGATTGGCTTATATTGCTGCTTTTAATAGTAATAGAGGTCATTCTGTATGCCATTCATCCATTTTACCGCTTTGTGGGAAGGGACATGATGGAAGATCTTAAATATCCCATGAAAGACAACACGGTGCCTGTATGGGCTGTTCCTGTGAGTTCTTTTTCTGTAACAAGCGTTAAAAGCTTTCAGGGTTGCTTGCATACCAAAGAACCTATTCCTTGTTTCATTTTTCTTTCAGTCTACATAACATATTAATTCAACAATTATTTCATTATTAAGTACTTAGTGCTCCCTGGACATAGCTAAGTTCGATTTGATTCTTAATGCAGTATGATAAAATGTTAAGTTGTCAACTGCTTATTATACTAATTTTGTCACAAGTGATCCTTTATGAAGTTTATTTTTAGCTAAAAAAAGTGATGAACAGATTAGAGGGATCTACAATTGTTTGCTTTCCATACTTCTTTCCGTGCTAATTAACTACTATAATTATGATTGTCGGAAGTAACTGTAGTTACAATAATTTTCATCCTCTTAATGGTCAGCTATATGCAGTTTTGTTGCCCATTGCTGTTTTCCTTTTCTTCTATATGCGAAGGAGAGATGTATATGATTTACACCACAGTGTTCTAGGTAATAACTTTTGCGGTTCATATTTTTCTTATGTCTTATATCTTTCTATGAATTAAATGTACCTATATACACCCGTTAATGAAAGCTGTAGAAGAATTGTATAAAGGAATGAATGTGCTTCTTTGCATGATGCAGGCCTCCTATTTGCTGTTCTGATTACTGCAGTCTTGACGGATGCAATCAAAGATGCAGTTGGCCGGCCCCGACCAGACTTCTTTTGGCGTTGTTTTCCTGATGGAGTAGAGGTAAGCATCAATGACTTCAAATTTCCGGTCACTCATTAAATTTCTAGCAAATTATAAAAATTTTCAATTTATACATATAGTTACCTGTTGTGGAGAGTGGTCTTAATTACTAATCATCATCTCTCTTTTAACCTTATAGAATTATGATAAATGGGGAGGTGTGGTATGTCATGGCAAGGATAGCGATATAAAAGAAGGACACAAGAGTTTCCCAAGTGGCCATACATCATGTAAGCACCAAAATTTCTACTTCTTTGTTACTTCTCTTCTGATTGTTTCCATCTGAGCCGATTGGAAATTAATATTACAACTTATAGAGGAAGGGTCCAATCTGTGCGTTGAAATATATTGAAAAAACATTTTGAAGCACAACTTCAGTGCACTGGTCATTCAAGTATAATGCAGTTGACATATTAACATACCAGAAGACAATCATAATTTACTTGGTAGTTGTGAAAAATGTTTAGACTTTAGACATGGACCTGCTGATCTTATAAAATTCAGTTCTGCAGGGTCATTTGCAGGTTTAGGTTTTCTTTGTTTGTACCTATCTGGGAAGATTAAAGCATTTGATAAGAAAGGGCACGTTTCAAAATTATGCATCGTTTTTCTTCCTCTACTTGCCGCTTGTCTAGTTGGTATCTCTCGGGTTGATGACTATTGGCACCATTGGCAAGATGTGTTTGCCGGTGGTCTTCTAGGTCAGTTTCTGCTATCTTTTACATCTGGGAAAGCAAATTGATGATATGTTTCTTATCACAATTTACTTTTTCAAAAATTATAAATATCAGAACTTTTATTGCTCATTGTATCTTTCTTACAGGGCTTGTTGTGGCAACCTTTTGCTATAGTCAGTTCTTCCCTCCTCCATATAATGATGATGGTAACACCGCTATCTCTGCTCTATTGACCGTATTTGGATTTTTCTATGGCTTAGATCAGCACAATTAGATGTTTTATTATATCATTGATTATATGCGAAATTTTAACAAGTTACCATGTCTTTCTCATTTCCTTTGTGGCAATTTTTTCTATGTTCCTATATGGGAAATCTGCATTTACATAATAAATATGCCTAGTCACTTCCCATACTGTGAGAGATTTCTCGGCCGAATGGATCTTGAAGTATTCATTATTGTAAACATGAAGAGAACCTAGGCACGAGGACATTTTTCTTCGGTAACAATTCTACGAGGGTCTGTTCTTTTGTTTCTTGTTTTGAGAAATCTGCTAGAAACTTCTTATTGCTTTACATGGTATAGGTATTGCAAGTTGCCACAAGTATTTTCGTAATGCACTAAGACCATGCAATTAACTAAAAAATCCATTCCCACTAATTAATTAATTACTTCTTTTTGATCGTTTGCATTTGTTTTGAGAACTTTTCATCTGAAAACAAGACTCAATGTCTCAGGACTAAAGCCTGTCAAGTAGAAGTGGAACCTGGTTTGGTTGTCAATTTGTCATTGTCTGATAAGGTTGCAAAAAAAATTTAGCAGAATCTTGAGAATCGGCTACGCCAGATAATGACTTTAAATGTGCTAGGGCTTAATCATCAGCATATAAAGGGAAAGAAAACTGCCATTCTAATACAAACTTAGCGCCTTGAAGTTGGAGTAAGTTGGAGTTTTGATGCTTCTTTTTCAATTTGAGCATGAACAATAATTTATGGTGGAAATTTTATTTTATAATTAAATATTTTTTATTTTTGGTTTCGATGATCAGAAAAAGTTAATATGTATACTTGAAGCATTCACCTGGTTCTTTTTCTTTTCAGGATGGGGTACATATGCATATTTCCGAGCAATGGAGCAATCACGATCCAACACAGACACGGCTCAGAATCAAAATGCAATCAATGTAGATGCCTTGGAGGCTCAGGTTATGAATCAAGGAAGAAGGACAAATAGTGATACATTCATGTCTTTATCTTCGCAGCACCAATTTCCAAGCCCAGCCTTGGAGGCAATGGAGCTGGGACCCAAGTGATCTCACCCATGATTCGTTTCTAGTCTTCTTGTAAGTTGACTTTTGTATATACTTGTAAATGAGTTTTTCTACGAATGAGCTAGTGCAACTTTCAATGTTGGTAGCTTCATGTAGCATTAAATTTACGTAGATCTTAAATAAATAAGTAGAAGAATTACCGATCTATATATTTCGTCAGTAATTACGGTCAAGGGATGGAGCGGAAGTTGTTTTGGCTTCTTTTTTTTTTAAAAAAAAAAATAAAAATTATAGAGAGATAGGAATGGCTAAAAAAAAATGTATTTTTATAATAACATCAAAATAAAATAATATAAGACAATCGACAAGGGTTGGATTTTGCAGCCAGTTGACTGGCTAATTCCCAATATAAAGATGACAAACTCCTCCGATTAGGTGGAGACCCGACAAGGATTTTCATTCGGAATAAGAATCAAGAAAAAAATTTCTCGTAAAGACATGACTGTAAAAGAATTTTTCTCTAATTTGGAGATGGAGATTTTGCTCTTTACCCTACGAAAAACTTGAATTTATAAAAGTATAAAAGTCATCCTTATTTTAAAATAAAATATACATAAGATGGCAATATTTTTGAAATTTTATAAATTATTTTATATTAAATTAAATTTATTTAATTAAAATATCAATTTTGTATATAAAAATATTTTTAAAAATTTCTTGCCGTAGTGCAATCCCTACACCTACAATGATGAATTTGGGTTGAAATCCCAATTGAAAGAGAAATACTGTGACAAGTAACAAATCAAATATTTCTCATTCAACACTCATCTCAAAACCATAATATTACACACAAGACAACGGTAAAAGCTAAAAAGGTGGCTTACCTGATTAGTGGAAACGAGCATGGTTCATCCCAAATCTGAGAAAAGTTCAAATGCAGGTAACTGCAGTTGAAATTCATAAACGCCTATTATTTTTACAGATATGGACATTCTGATGATATTTCCTATGTCTTTTACTTCACTCTGAAAACAAAGTCAGTGTCTCCTTCCACTTTCTGATCCATGACCATCTAGCATGGGGCTTGAATCCCAGCTATTGATCTGAACAGTGTGGCCTCCATGTGGAGGTTCAATACATACAGTATGAAGCCCAGCTTGTTGCACATGAAGACTGCCGTTGTTGGCAGACGAGGACTGAGCACCATTGCCAGATTCAGCCAACATTTGGAAATATGCACGAGGTCCCCAGCCTAGAGATACAGTTATATCGAATATATAAATATAAGAAACTTGAAATTCCATGGATAATAGTTTTGTTCAAAGATGAAAAGGAGAAACCACATTAAGACAAATTCCATTTAAGAGCCATAAAGCTTGTCTGCATTCTCAGAAGATAAACAGTGAATCAGAGAAGTCTACCGACAAAATTAAACCAGTAGATAAGTATTCTGTAAACCAGAAGAGGAAGCTTCAGAACTTTCTTCTTCTTCCTTTTATTTTTTTGGTTGACGCTTCAGAACCATTTGCTTAACAAAAACTGAATGACAATTCCAATAAATTCAGCAATACAAGCATGCCGATACTTGGTGTACGTCTAACATCTTTAGATGCTAACTGTAAACCTATTGAAATATAATGCTGAGGAAATCAACATATATGCTAATAAGAGAAAAATTAGACTGTAATAACAATACCAAAATATATTAAAAACAAACCAAGGAACAAATCATGGGCATACCATCTGTGTCATATGGAGGTGGAAAGAACTGTAAGTAACAAAAGGAAGCAATTGTCATTCCTGCATAAAAGTTCATATAAGAAACTGTGTATATTTCAACGTTTTTTTTTATTTTAATTAACTTAACACAGAAAATAAAAAGCCTCAACGAACAGACCAATAAGAGCCCCAGCAAACACATCTTGCCAATGATGCCAATAATCATCAACTCGAGAGACTGCAACAAGAGCTGCCATGAGGATTGGTAAGAAAACAAGACATAACTTTGCAACATGACCCCTGCGATCAAATGCCCTAATTTTTCCAGACAGATACCAACCAAGAAAACTAAGACCAGCAAACGACCCTGCATAACAATTGAATCTTTGTGAGCAACATTCTGGTAGTTTAGGAAGCTTGTGATAAATTACTGATCAAAACAAACAATAGAACAGAAATATATATATATATATATATACACATATATATAAAACTTGCAAAATTAGCTGATCGTGCAATTAACATTGCACAAATAAATCCACAAGATTCACAAACAAAATGTTACAAAACACTTCTACAGTTCTATCTTCTTCTTTTTTTCCAAAGTATTTGGAAGCATGATGCAGAGAGGTAAAAAGATTCTTACATGGCACATTTGTTCTTGGAACCTGAAACATCAATGACAATTGCTAACCTCGACATACCAATGCATGTTTCTCTAGAAATCAAAAAACTTATACGAAATCAAAGCTTAAGATTGATTGTTCCATAGAAATTAGTACATAAACTGCGAAGACTAGGAGGAAATGGGATCACTTAAAAGAAATGAAAGATCCCTGAGGATAAAACCATGCAGCCAAATACAAACAAAGCAAATAACATATCAATATTCCTCAGAATACTTACAAGAGGTATGTCCACTGGGGAAGCTTTTGTGTCCTTCCTTAATAACACTCTTAACGCCAGTGCACCTGACATCTGTTGTTCTTGGATCAAACACCTGTACATTTCATGCAGAAACATTAACAGAGCGTTTAAATAAGCAAAACCAAAATGCATCACGTGGTAATGGTATTAACAGACAAATCATGTTAGCTGATAAAATGAAGAACCCACCCCTTTGCCATCGGGGAAACAACGCCAGAAGAAGTCTGGACGTGGCCTTCCAACACCATCTTTGATAGCATCAGTTATAACCGCAGTGATGAGGACAGAAAATAGAAGGCCTGCAAATGAATTTCACAATAGATAAGATTGTAATTATAGCAGAGTGACATGCAAATAAGTAGATAGGAAAAGTTATAAAGAGTTCGAAATGTACCCAGTATAGCATGGTGAAAGTCGTAAACATTCTTTCTGATGATATAGTATGCAACAAAGACAGCAAGTGGTATTAATATTGCTATGACCTGTCCAGAAAGTTTAATAACAACTAAATCAGGCATGAACACAACATTTTCAGTAAGGATATCAATTTTTTTTTGTTTGATATAATTCTGAAAGATAAAACATACAGGAACAGCCCAAAAGGGAATCGTATTGTCTTTGAGCGGGTATCTCAGGTCTGCCAGCATCCCCTCACCAACAAAGCGGTGAAATGGTTCTATCACATTCAAGATGACGTCAATCACCACAAGAAGTAAAAGAATCCACCAGTCATGCACATGTGTTCTTGCAACAGTAGCTCCATGTGATCTGATAGTGTGTGTTCCCAACTGAATCTCTGGCATTCTTTTCCTGTGAAATACAAAATAGGAAGCTTAAACAGGAGTCATATTGAAAATTAAAGTGGCAAGAATTTAGGAGAAAAAATGACAGAAATACTAGAAAGGGGTACAAAAGAAGAAATTTTTCATAGTGACTGATACATAGACTGCTATAAGTTGACACATGAGGGAAAAAAAAAAAACCACAGAACAGAAAATAGCACAGACTATCAACTTAAATTACCTAAAGTACAAACGAATCCATCGGTCCAACATAGAATTATCCTACGAGGAACCTCAAAAAGAAGGTGGAATTGCGATACATCCAACCAAAACAGTCATCATAGATTGTTTTATCTTAATAATGCATATACGTACACCTTTACAGCCAATTTATTAAGGAAAGAAAACTGAAAACCTAACCTCAACATGAATCTCAATGATGTGCCTCAAGAGCATACAACATCCTTCCAAATCTAGTTTTTACACAACCAAAATTCAGTTCATATTTTTTTATATCCTAAAAAATAAATGATCCAATATAAACCCTACATTACAGCTATTTATCATTGAAAATCAAATGACTAGTTAGAAATGCATACAGCTTGTTTGGAACAGAAAATTTTCTAGAATTAAATTCATTTATATATGAATTTTCACATTCTTCCATAGTAACCATTTTACGTTTATCACTAAGCCAACCTAGATGAATTAGTTACTATTGTCTCCCTAAATGTTCTAATAATTGCATCCTTGTCAAGTTACTTTACTTATTCATGCAGTGCAGACACAAACAGTTTGAGAGAACAGCTTCACGCATAGAAGCAAGAATCATTAGCTAAAGTTAAAAAAACAAAATGTTAGAAAACCAACCGAAACAGTAAACTACACAAATTAGTACAAACTTATTCAAAATCTCCGATTCGCAAGTTCAAACAAGGAATTATCGATGAATGCAAAGAAAGCAAAAAGCCACGATTCTGTCATACACAGAGGAAACCAGCATGAATTACAGTTTAACCACTGTAAAAAACTTAAATCAAACTCAACTAACCGTAAACGATTGATCCTATCAATGGAAATGGAAGACTACGTAATTTTAACAAATAAATTCATAACTGAAATTCGTCTCCCTGAGATTTTTCAGGGAACATGCAAACTTTCAAAACCAGTGAACTTCTCGAGCTGTCCATTGGGAAAAGAAAAAAAGCAAAAGAAACGGCAGCAAAAATTCAAAAATGCATAAAGAATGTATAGCTCAATTGTTTAAAAATGCATAGAAAAACAACAATTGTGTGTATAAAATTGTAATGAGCAGAAAAAGAAATCGAGATTCAGTGAGTGAGGAACTTGCCAAAACGATTACGAAGTCTCAGCGAAGTTGATAATGGCGAGGGAGGGAGAAGAGGGAGTAGGGAAGGGAGGCGTTTGTAGCTCGCCAAAATTCAAAAAACAAAGGAAGAGTGAAGAGTGGAAGAAGAACAAAGGAGAAAATGACGCGGAATCCGGAAGAGGAAGGCGCGTGGAGCTGATGCGCGTCAGCTTCCGATATGGAAATGAGCGTTTTGATTGAGGTAAAAGATTTTGTTTCTTCCTCCATTTTTTTTTTAAAAAAAAAGGAAAAGTAAGGAATTTTATTTTTTTTTGAAAAAGCAAAAATCACTTTCCATAAATTAAGTTCAATAAAATGTACTATTAAAGTCCTCTATCTAGTGAGACCAACGTAATAATCCATAATCCAACCCAAAAAAAATTAATTATCTTTAAATTTTTCAAAAAAGTGACTCCAAAGTTTTGAAATAATTCTCCAAATTTGATGGAAATTCTTGGATAATAATTGACACATAAAAATGAACTAAAAACAAATAGCACGATCATTATTATTATAATTATAAAAGGATAATCAATTTCAGGCTAAATGAAAAGATAG
The DNA here is from genome assembly GCA_022379115.2 of Bauhinia variegata. NCBI lineage: Eukaryota > Viridiplantae > Streptophyta > Magnoliopsida > Fabales > Fabaceae > Bauhinia > Bauhinia variegata. Next base: position 17,833,729 of record CM039426.1, on the reverse strand, counting down.
TCAATTAAAATTAGAGAAAATTACCCAAAAAATACAATTAAAGATTACTTAATCATATAATATTGTCAAATGAGCATTAGATAGAATATTAATTGCAAAAAAACCCTTTTATGTAAAATGGAAACAAATATGGTTCCATAATTCCATTGAGCATGTTTACTTTTTAATTTTTTGATGGCCAAGCATGCTTGCTTTCTGACCTTAACACTTTTGCTTTTCCTCGGTTGACCATTCCTTCAGACTTCTATTAAGGCATTTCCTTCAACATTTCAGATAATTGATTGCTAATGTTTATTTATTTTTATTTTTTTTTAGTGTCTCACATTTCAGATAAAAAAAGAGAGAGAAAGATTAAAAAAGAAAAAAAAAAAAAAGATACTAATAATATAATATAGCCTTCCTTTTCATTGGAAATCCCCAAGCACTTAATTTAGTTGCTTAAGATGGATATTAGAATACTTTTGGGCAGACAAAAACTGGGTGTTCTTTTTGTACATTTGCAGAATGTAAGGAGATGGAGATGCATGCAGGATATAAGAATTTTAAAAGAGGTTCACACCCCTCATTGGCTTATGTTATCCATTTTTTAACCTAATATTATAATGGTTACAAAACTTACTATTAGATTCATCTATTCCATTTAATTATAATATTTAAACACCACTTTAACTTATACAAATGTAACGAGCTAATTCAGATTATTAATTTACCTAACAAAAAATACCCAACAAAGAAGCTAACCCAACTTTTATGTCTAACAAGCTCGAAATTCTATATATGTCACTATATCTCATTAGTTGAAAAAAAACAATTTTCAAAATTATTAATTAGTTTATTGAGATGTCATGGCACACATAGTGGTCCATACATAATTAGAGCGTTTTTGACATCGACCGATTTGGATCTCTTACAGTGATTGTATGCGTACAGTTGGTTGTAAATCGTCCAATCTCTGTAAACTGCACAGTCAGTACAAATCAAATGATCTGTAATCGACTGCATGACTGTAGGGTCGTGCAGTGACTGCAAGAGATCTAGGTCTGTATCTGCTACAACCTGCAACCCATAAACGGCACACAAATATGTTGACATAGAATTGGCCCAACAAGAAGAAAGCCCAATAATATGGAACCTAGCCCATCAGGGTCCAGTGTGCAATTTACAAGAATGCCATCCAACGGCTAGACTAAATATATCCCTCCCATTAACAACAGGTATGTTTTTAGAACCCAACCTCTGTCTCTTTGACCATTCATACATTTAAAGAGTTTTAACCACACATTGACTTAAGTATAAGAGTAGCTTTATATTTAAATTTTTTTTGGTTCGCTTCATTATTTATAGATTAACATCTCAACTCGATAATTTTATGAGACACTTCAAAACTTAGACATAATCTTGATAAGAACAATTGTTTAAGTAATATCTTCTAATGTTTCTTCCCTTGGCTTTTGCTGACCATTCACTTTGGTCGTATGGTCTCATCATTGTGATTGTTATCAATGTGCTACTTGCAATGGCGTTCTTAAATCAATCAATTTGTTACCCACAAGGTGCTGCTTGCAATAGTAGCTCCATTGTGATTGTTAGCAGATCGAACCTGCGGGATTCTATTCTTCATGCTTTTTTTGATGGACGGCTACAATTTTTGAACATATATGTTTATTCTTCACGAGTAAAACAAACTAGTATAATGGACTTTTGAATATATACAACACTGATACAAGACATAAAGGCTAGGTTCCGTGGTTTAATATACTTTTCCGATACATTAGCTCAATAGAATCTTTTTTTCTTACAACCAGTGTTTACGGACATGAATTGATTATTGGTATAAGTGAGATATAAATTTATTATTAGGTACCTTAATTTATAATTAGGGTTAAAATATTTTTAAATTTTTTTTTACATACATATAAATTTAAAACTTGAGTCAATATATTAAGTAGATCTAATTACTTATTACCAAAACCAAAGTATATCAGTAGCTTAATAGATTTTAGTCTAGCCTTTATAAACCATTTCAAACATTGAAATATCCTTATTATAATGTATCTACAATTTATTGTTCATCATCTCTAATATAAATTAGAGTTCGTTTAGATTAACTTTTAATATAGTACTTTTTTTTTTATTTTAAAAATAAATATTTTTACACAAAATTCACCATTTGGACTGGTTCATGTGCAAAAGAAAAAATACTTGTACAAACCAAAAACTTCATTTTTTAAAAGCAAGTAGTAAATATTTCTCATTTTAGCTTTTTCTTTTCTAATAAAAATAACTTTTTAAAAATTAATCTAAACATAAAATAATTTTCTCTTTTAATTTTTATTTCTACTTCTTTTTTTTTTTTTTTTAAAGCTAATCTAAACAATTCTTAATACTTTTTTAAATTAACTTTAATAAACAATCTATAAATATCTTTATAAGCCTTTTATTAAGATATATAGCATGTTTTAACCTTAAAATAAGGTAACCTCTCTTCACCTTAAACTATTTGCCCGTCAAAAATATTTAATAGGACATTTAGCAAATATCATTTTGTGATGTGATGTGTAATTCAATAGTAAGTAAACGCATATAAATACTTCGAATGGATTATACATCAGCCTACCTAATTATTCTCACCAAGAAAAGTTCATAAGAAGAACAAAAGATGGAAATGGACAAAAAAGATTGTTATTATGTTAATTATAAGATTCCTTTAACATCATTGTTGAGATAGATAGATAGGAAAAAGAAAGACATCTTATGCACCTGTGTGTCCCTTAGACACATTAAACATATTAACTTAAAACCTTTGGTTTGATATATATATATATATATATATATATATACATCCCCACTATTTAACTAAATTGTTAATTAATAGCATAATATGTTGTATTCAACCCGAAAATAAAGTACTATAATACTGACTAAGTGAAAATAGGTAAATTAAATTGAATTATAAGTGTTTTAAAATAGAAATCTTAAATTTAAAAACTTGAACCAAGTTGTCTGTGATAAGAAAAAACTATTCCAATTTTGATTAGGAAACTAGTCTCGTATTCAAAAATTATAGGGAGATCTTAATATTATATATATAAACAATATTAGTTGTATAATATTTGACTCCAATTAACAACTTCTATCATTAAAAAATGTTTTGGATAAGAGAATATCACAATAGAGAAAGAAATGTCTATTTATTTTTTTCTTCAATGAGTGGGAGAGGAGAACTTCAACCTAGAATCTTCTATGATGGTAGGTTGTCCATCCAAGCAAGCAATTATATTAATGATCTAAGTCATCCAATTAAAATAGGTTATCATGTAGAAAGAAAATGGGCTAGACTAAGAGGATCATAATGTTAAGTTAGTATTATAATATATTATGATATAATAAATGTAGAGGCACATTAACGAAGAGAAAACCCACAAATAAACCCTCCTATCCACTTCTTTCCTTGCATTAAAGGGTATATAGGGTAAGATTAGGTAGAATATATTTATAAAGCTAAAAAAATACTCAAATTATTCATATATAATAGACACTTCAAAAGAAATTGAAAGGCACCTAATGAAGCATGTCCTTTAGGCATGGGAATTTCCATACCAAGTTGGGCCATTTCGTTCCTTCTTTTATGAAAGCCTAGTGGTTTACCATCTTAGGGCACCTTTTTATGGGGTCAATATTCAATTGCACTAATATAATATATAAATTTATTTTTATTAATTAGATAAGTGAGTGTTAAGGCTTATTATTTTATAATTACAAAAATATCATTCAAGTTATTAGTATAAATAACTATCATCATTAATGAACAAATGAAACATTTTGATAAATTTAAAAATTACTATTATATGAGCGATTGAGCGTTGGAGTTTTCTTTTTCGACTTAGGCTTTGACTTCACTTCTATCTTATTCTTTATAAAATTTTTATTTTTTTTAATTTGAAAACTATATCAACCTAAGTTCGACTAACCCCTCACCCCACATTTTACTTTGTCAATCTACTCAGACATCATAGCAATAGATTTCCATATGGACTAGAAACCTTTGATGATGCAATCAAGAGGAATTCGGATTTGGTCATCTTCTCATTACTTGCATGACTATTATTTTTTCGGGACCCGAATCTCCTGCAGAGTCTTGTAGTCAATTACAGGCTATTTAATTTTTATAAATTACACCATCAACATAAATTAAATGTGTGCATGTAATCACTCTAGTAGATCCAATTTTTATTTTTAGATTCTATTGTTGGCGTGGCAGTTCCTCTGGTGAAACCGGACGTTTCCACTTTACAGCGCTGCACTCCTTATAATAGGCGCCACCGCACGCTCTATGCTTCAAACGCGTTTATAATTGAGAATGGCGATCCAATAAAAAAGCGCGTTGTCGCGCGTGGAATCTGCGATTAGTACGTTTCACTCTTGTCCTCAGAAAATTTATTGCGGATTCTTTCGAGAGAGAGTTTGCGGTAGCTTGGGTTGTGAGCCAGAATTGCGGCTAAGACTCCGTTTGGCCAACTTGTGGGTGGCTTGCTTTAGGGTTCCAAAAGCACGTACCAAAATTGGGAAGTGCTTTTTTTTGTGTTTCCTAAAATCAAAATTGGACCTGCATATTAATTTTCTTTTAGCTTATACTCAATTATCTTAACACCCAACTACGAGACAGGTTTTTCAGGCTATATCTTCTGTTTCACGTCTACATATACATAAACAACTATTAATCACATGGAACTTTTTATTTTTTTAAACAGTTATGTGACTAAATAACTTATCACTTAAATTTTTAGTTCGCTCTACCGTAATACATAACCATAACCAATATGCTTAGTGAGAAGTAATTAAATCCAAACATTTTGAGAAACTTTGAAATATCAGACTTACCATTGTTTAAAAAAGTTTACATTTATTATTCATTATTTCAAATAATGAAAAGTCTTATACTTAAAATATATTAAAAATCCTTCCATGCATATATTATATTATATAATACTGAGACAAATCTCATTCTCTCATTTTTTTTTTTTTTTTGTTTATGGCTAAAAAGTTTAGTTATATTAATTTTTTTAAATACTTTTGGTTATTCGGATTATCCGATTCAGTATCAAATTAGACATCCATCTATCTAAATTTATTTAAACTTAAATAAATTATTGCTTAGTGGTTTTGTATGGTTTTATTATCACTATCCATCCCTTCGAACACGAAGAACCCAAACCCAACTCCATGTGGGTCCAACCAGTAAACAAGCTGTCAATCCAAGCAATGGAACCCTGTGTATTATTATTAAATAAATTATTAATTAAAAGAAATTTATTTTTAAAAAAAAAAAAACAGCTGGAGAGTAGCTATAAGAGCATCAGCTTCCACGTCGTAAGCTCCCTTTTTCCTTTTCTCTCTCCTACAAAGGAGGCACTGGCACCAAAAGCTCCTCCTGACCATCGTCGCCACTCATGGAGGCGCCACCACCTCCAACAACCGCTGCTCCGCCACTGTCCTCCACCGTTCCCCTTCCATCTCCTCACCTCAACTATCCCGACTCGGTGGATTCCTCTCCCCGGTCCCGCAACGCCGACTGGGATGACTCATTCCCTTCCACCAACGCCTCCTCCAAGCTCCGCCTCATGTGCAGCTATGGCGGCCACATCATTCCCCGCCCCCACGATAAATCCCTCTGCTACGTCGGCGGCGATACCCGTATCATCGTTGTTGAACGCCACACCTCCCTGGCTGAATTCTCTGCCCGACTCTCCAAAACATTTCTTAATGGCCGTTCCTTCACTCTGAAATACCAGCTACCGAGTGAAGACCTTGATTCCCTTATCTCCGTCACCACCGATGAGGACCTTGATAACATGATCGACGAATATGATCGCACCGCAGCCAATTCCACAAACCTATCTGTTAAACCTTCCAGGCTTCGCCTATTTCTCTTTCCGACTAAACCCGATTCCTCGCAATCAATCGGACCCATACTTGATAGCTCGGCCAAGTCTGACGACTGGTTCCTGAACGCTCTTAATAGTGCCGGCATGCTCAATAGAGGGTTCTCTGAATCTGCTTCCGTGAATTCTTTACTGGGTCTCGATGATGAGGTTGGTGGCAACAATCTCGACCCGGGTTCCAGAGAGGCTGAGGCTGCTCAAGCTGGATCTTTTGGAAATGGCAAGAATTTGAAGCAGGGGCAGGATGTTCACTCTGTGCCCGATTCCCCTATGCTGGAAACCACGTCTTCTTTTGGGTCTACTTCGTCATCACCGTTGGTGGCTAATTTGCCGCCGATTCGAGTTCGCGTAGATGATGTAAGTGGTGGTAAGGATCAGAAAGTGGGCATTGAGGAACAATTTGCCCAGCTTGGTGTTGGTTCTGGGCACAAGCAGGAGGAGGGTTTTGCTGTCTTGTCTTCGCCACCTCCGATGCCAGCTACCATTTTAGCTTCATCGGGCGTGCCCATCAGCTCCGCGGCGGTTGAACACCAGAATCGGGTTTTCTCGGATGATGAGAGATCAGACCACGGCGTGCCGGTGGGCAATCGAAAACCACCTACACCACAACCACAGCCTCAGGCTCTGCTTCCCCAATTTCACCAGAAGTCAACCGGCGTTGTTGATTTGCCTTCGCCAGATTCAGTTTCGAGGTATCATTAAATCCCCTCTCTTTCTGTTTCGTGGTCTTGAGCTAATCTTTGCTATGCCTTGAATAATTATTATCAAATTTAATTCGCTTATGTTTGTGGGTTATCAGTAGTGAATCAGTTTAGGCACATTCTTAATTGGGCGCTTGGTGTTTGTGTTAACGTTGCAGTGATAGTAGTCTTACAAATGCAATGTCACGTCAAAAACCGGTAATTTATCAAGAACAAGTTCAAGTTCAAATTCCTTCCGGAACAAAGGTACCGAGTAACGCTGTTGATCCAAAACTTAATATTTCTGATCCACACGCTAGGATCCAGATGCAGCAACAGTTACAGGAACCTGGATATCTTTTGCAACAGCAATTTGAACAACAGCAGCAGCAACAGTTACAGGAACCTGGATATCTTTTGCAACAGCAGTTTGAACAACAGCAGCAGCAACAGTTACAGGAACCTGGATATCTTTTGCAACAGCAATTTGAACAACAGCAGCAGCAACAGTTACAGGAACCTGGATATCTTTTGCAACAGCAATTTGAACAACAGCAGCAGCAACAGTTACAGGAACCTGGATATCTTTTGCAAAAGCAATTTGAACAACAGCAGCAGCAACATTTACAGGAACCTGGATATCTTTTGCAGCAGCAATTTGAACAACAGCAGCAACAACCTCAACAGCAGCAGCAATTTATACATGGCACACATTTCATTCACCATTCTCCTGCAGGGGCTGTGCCAATGCCTGCATATTACTCTGTATATCCTTCTCAGCAACAGCCTCATCCTCACCATCAGCTTGATCAGCAATACCCAGTATACTATGTGCCCGCAAGACAGCATCAAGCTTACAACTTACCTGTTCAGCCGCAGAATATCAGTGAAACCACCACCACCATACCTACCAGCCGCGCTCAAGCACCACCAAATCCTGCAATGGTTGCACCATCTGCCACTTATAACCCCATGAGAAATGCCCCCATTCCTAAGTCTGAAAGGACAGCAGCTGCATATAGAACTGCAACTGCAGGTACCCCTCAGTTAGTTCAAGTTCCTCCTAGTCAGCATCAGCAACAGTTTGTTGCTTACTCCCAGATTCATCATTCACCCCATTCTGTTGCTCCAAATTCTGCTTCCCCAGCTAGTTATGCTTATGACTATGTCGACCCTGCACATGCTCAAATATACTATACTCAACCTCTGGCACCCACAATGCCTTCACAATACCAAACCATGACAGCAGCTGCTACAGTGCTACCAGAAGTCTCCGCTCAACTGACTTCAGATAGCATGAAGCAGCAAATAAGAACCTCACAGCCATTATAAACGAGTCCAAAGAAACGAAATAATTTTGAAGAAATGGGTTTGGTTTTCCTTTAATTTTTCTATTTTAGTTCCTTTGTTGCTAGTGGTATCTGCTTATGGTGTGTATTTGTGATAGATAATAAGGAACTCCTCTCATCTTGTACTCTTTCTTGTATGTCGAAAATTATAGGAAATGAAAGTGGTCGGAGGTCATACTGTAAACGCTCAAGACTTAAAACATTGTATTATGAAGTTCACATATCAATTCCTGAATGATTGGTTGTGCACTCTTTCTGGTTTCTTTTTTTGCTTCATGGTTCATAGAAAGTTGATGAGGAATCATCGTTTTTGCATAAACTTTTCTTGTTGGCAACCTTAATAGATGTGGCCATTTGGAGTCTAGGATCTTGTCTTCCATCACTTTCACAACGTCAGCCTTGAAGGACCACAGATCTGCACTTTTAGGCAGCCGTAATTATCACGTTTATGTGCCCTTCCCTCTCCTCTATAGATACATTGTTGGGTTTGCTAACTTGCACACTTCTCCTCGAATATATGCGTGACACTTGTAAATTTTGGCATCCACTGATTGACACATGGCATGGCTCTAAAAGGCACATTTGAACGGAACATAAAATACATTACACGCTGAACCACTTTTCTAATGGTTCAGCTGTAGCCTGTACCACTTTTTTCATTTTTGAAAAATGAATATGGCCGCAACTTTTCTCTTTTTGAAAATTTCTGAAAGAATAGGAGGGAGACAGAATGAAAAAGAAGAAAGAATTGGCATTAGAGGCCTTTTCTCTTCCCCTCAAAATGGCCGAAGCTTGGTTCCAGCAAAAATTTCAAGGAGTTACAGGTTCAGGTGCTCAGGTTACTACTTGCCATTGAAGAACCTCGCTGGTTCCTGTAATCTGGAACCAAAGTGAATGTTTTGTACGTTGCCATTTTTGTTTAAATTTCATGTGGTGACAGGCTCATCTTCGTCTTTGGCCGCTCTTTGGTAAAAGGTTTTTGACTTTCTACTTCCTCCCTCTCTTCTCTCTTTCTGTTATCTTATCCACATTTCATATTTGTAATGTGAAATTTTTGTTGCCGTGGGTTTTCTGTAAACAAAGTTCTTTGCTCCTATTGATATTTCTATTTTCTAGGTTATTAGTTCAATTTCTGAGCATGTTATTAGAAATTTATTTGCAATCTCATTTCAATCATTTTGTCATGCTTCTTTTCCTTCTTAAATCCATCCAAACAAATGAAGTATGCAAATCTTGAGTTCCCATTTGTAGTCTGAAAACTACTTGATACTATCCACTGTTGTGAAGTAGGGATGTGGAAATTTTAGAAAGAAGTTGAGAGTTCAATTTGAAATTTTTTTGGTTGCCTAATGGTGAAAATAAAATTCTTCCTGTTCAGTCCTAGCCTTGAATTTTCTTACATAACCACAGTAAACCAAAAAGGTATGTGTTTTGTCACTTGTGGTATACTTGACTGTTGCATTGATATTGATTTGAATAGATTCACTTGCATGCTGCAAGTATTGATAGAAGCAACTGTGATATATGTTCTTGATTTAACTGTTGCCATAGATCTTTCCAGAGCATTTGCTTCTGAGAGATCTTTCGACTGTTGTTTTCAGACTTTCTTGGATCTGTTTGGTTTAGAAATAAAAACATTAGTACTACCAAGATCAGCTTAAGTTTTCAAGCTCGAGATTTTCTTGAATCTGTTTTCAATTGTTTTGGTTTATGATTTCATTAGATTCTTCTCTCCCGGGATGGTTTATGTGAATTTATTGCTCACAAGGGTGTAGTGAATTCTGTAAATTATATCTAATTCCATAGTGTTTTGAATAAAGATGCCATACTGAACTTTAGCCACTATATTTATGCACAATTAGGTGCTGAATTAGGCACAAATTTGAGCAACAAAGCCTAATGCAGTGCTGACCATTGGTGTATTGAAGGTCATTTCATAATGCAGCATATAAATGCTGGGAAGGAAAATTGGAAGTGGGTCTTTTGGTAAGCTTTATTTAAGTATGCTTATGCTTCGGTTTCAAACCATGAATGTAAATTATTTTGGGATCACCTTATTTTACATTCAACTGCTCTATAATATGTTTTACTAAGTTCAAAGTAAAATCATGAAACACAAAGATTTGGCCTGCTATTTCTCACTTACAGTCAGCTGGGGTTGATTGGGAAGAAGTTGGAGCTACTTTGCTGTGATTGGAAATTTTGTCTTATAACAGTCTACATCAGTACTGAAACAATCATAGCAACAGGGAAGAGTAGTTAAGTGAAATAACATCTACTTTGAGCTTAGTTATGTATCTTAATCATATGTATTTGGTGCAGATTTTCTTCACAGCTTCTATGACACATCTGAAAAATCTTTTATTCCAATTCCTCAGCAAAGATGCCTGTTGGTTCCCTTTTTCTTTTTTCCAAATGAAATTAAATAAGGTTAGGATGTGGGTGGAGCTGGGTAAATTAATGATAAGTAAAAGGAAAAACAAAAATAGAATTAATGATTAGCAGTTTTCCTGATAAAGGGATCAAGAATAAAGGAGTGTTTTATAACTCGGTTTTGAGGCTCTCAGCTGTTTATTTCTGTATATGGTATGAAAAAAATGCAGGTCTTCTTTCTAAGGACTGCAGTTTTGTTAATAAAAGAAACCAATACTGCTGTTTTCAATCTTACTGAATAATATGTGTGCATGCGTGTTACATTATCTTCATTCTTGGTTTATGATGTAATTTTAATCCTCATAACAAGTTAATTTTTTCTTTTGGATATGAATAAGATGTATGGGTATTTCTGTTTTCTTGACATAATTGCTTTGATGTTTTTGTGGACAGGTCTGGCTATCAAACAAAATTAGGCTGCATAATTGCCAAAATTTTCAAGACCAAATTGGTGGCTGCGGTGATCTCTAAATATATACACATTCTTATACCTTAGCAGTTTCTTTCCTCTGTTCAGCTGGAAGTGTAACATCTTAGTTTGTTCGCCATTTCCCCTTTATCCTCTCTTGGTTTCTCTTCATCGTTACTAGTTCTGGTGCACCGAAGAAAACTCTAAGAAAAGGAACCGAAGACAACCAATTAACCATGTCAAGCAAAAAGGGTGAATTTAGAAGGGAAATTTTGACTTGTAGTGAACTCATTATATAAAACCTCCAAAACAGAGTGCACGTTTCCTATGTTGTTTAGTGAAGTGAGGATCATATGATCTTCAAACAATCGACAGCAGTAATAGTACTTCAGATTCTGTATTTTGTAATAGGATATACCAACTACTAAGTAGTGTAGACTCAGTGATTTATTTTAATTAGTGGATAATTTAAGGATAATTGTACGAGGTTTTGGATTTACTAGTTCTAAATGTTGGGGAACAACATTTTTAGTCTCCTAAAGTAGTAATTGATTATGTTATATTATTTTAATATAACTTAACAAATTATTATTTTATGAGATAAAATTTAAGATAAAATTGAAAATTAGTAATTTTCTCTCAACAAGAGATGGGAAAGAAAAGTTTGATTGACTGGTACGAGAATGTTAAGTGTAAATCAATGAACATGAGAATTGACGTTTAAAAGATCTACGTAACTTCAATTTTATGTAAAATGGGCATAAAATTCTTTTGTAATATGAATAATGGGTTTGGTGGGGAGTCAGGAGAAAGTCTCTATCCAATGATGAATATCTCGGCCAAGTGATCCATCGACCACGCCGGCCAACATGGCATGAGAAAAGGATGGAAGAAAGGTTAGTGCGCCCCACCGAATTTTCATGCGATTTTTCTAAGGAATTATCCTTTGCTTTCAAGAACATAATACCATAATGATGGAGAAGGGAATCAATCAAGAATTATTGGCTCAACATATTGATTCTCTCAACATATCTTGATGCTCAAGTTTCTGTGGATTGTTGTAGTATTAATAACAACATAGAGGGAATAGGATTTTCTGCTGAGCTTATCTCAACCAATCATCTCCTAGATTAATAGATCCTTGTATCTTGTATAACTATTTGGACAATTTATTTATTGTTTAGTAGAGACCTCGCAAAAAATATATGACAAAAAAAGTTAGACCCCAACATAAAGTCGTGCACCTAGAAAAGAGCTTGCCCACCAAGGATCCCACATGATCAATAAGTTTAAAATTTTAGAAATGATTTAGATTCTCTATTTTTACAAAGTTAGTAATTTTAAGAATTAAGATTATTTGTAGTTGACAGTTAACTGTTATATCAATTTACAATTATATGATCAATGTAGTTATAAGTTAATTTAATGATTGACAATTAATTACACTGTACAATTGAATATAACTAATTCAAATTCAAGAGAGAGATGAAGAAAGTATATAAAAAGACCCCACTTTCTTTTCTTACATTCTCTTCCTTTCTATCTCCAAAGTCATTGCTTTTGGAAGGCAGCGAATCCGTCTCGAAGACAACAAGGATTGCTTAGTTATTGAGTGAATCACTCTTGTGAGATATGTAAAGAATGTACATATATTCAAAATATCTATAATGGGAGAAGGAAGCACTGACATGTCATTTGTGATAACCTTTTCGAAGAGAAAGAATGAGAATTGAAGGTCCCCTCCTGATTTTCTATCCACTTTCTAATTTTACTTCATTTTCTTTTTTCGTCCAAACAGGGTGTAGACCCAAATTCTTTGCCTTTTCTTTAAGGATACATGGGGAGGCACCAGTTTACATTTGACATGGTCTTATAAGGATTGACATACTTTTTGCGTTTTGGATAGCTTCACTTTGTTTCTTCCAAAACAAAAGATTATAAGACAACAAGGAGAAAAGGAAATGAAAAATTGTAAGACCAGACAAAAAAGGAATCGAGTAGGAAATTTATAGGGAAAGTAATTTGATTCTACGTATCATGAAAATGAAAACTTGTGTCTCTTAGTGTGCTTCCAAATATTAAGGACAGTGAAATTAACAAGCACAGTAAAGAATGACAGAACATATTACAGAACCAACAAGAGAAAGAAATTAAAGCCAGCACAAAAGATTCAGAAAGTGAAGCCACTAAACAGAGAAGCCGTAATCTTTCATATTGGTCATCACATTCTCCTGACACATGGTCACGTAAAGCACTTCACTTTCATCGATATTGAACTCACTTCATCAGAAACCTGGATTTAACACTAAGTTTACTGTAATGCATGCAGGCCATGCAGACCAAACACACAAAGGGTGGAAAAGAAATATACACTTTTTTATATTTTAAGCTTTTTTTTTTTTTAGCAAACCGATTGTGATAAAAGAAAATGCTACGTCCCAGTGTACATCTCTGTCAGTATACACTCAGTATTATAAACAAAAAAGTAAAAAATGGAACATTCACATATCTCTCTCAATAAAAATTTAAATTTAAGTTTACTATGTCGTGAAAAACTAACAAGTTCTGTTAACACAATTATTTATTTATTTATTTTTTAGATAAAATAGCTACATGTCAAGCTTTAGCAGATGGACATGCCGGAGCTATAGTCCCTATTTGTCTCATTATTTGATTTTGTTTCCTAGAAACTTGACAATTAAGAAGAAACATATATTGGATTGGACCCTCATATTATAATACTATTATATATAATATATGACTTCCTCTCATTTCCACTCATTTCTTATAAAGACTTTCCTTCTTTTTGTCTAACTGTGTTAGAAAAGACAATGGAGAACTTGAAGAGATTTTGGAAGAGGAGAAGGTATCAAAGGCTAAATGCTGCAAACAAGAAGGTCATAAGGCTTGGAGGGGCAGCTTATGCCCCGCTTTGGAAGACAAGAATGGTTCCAAATTTTGGGTTTGTGAAGGTTCCCACCCTCAAGTGTTTGGCTAAGATCAATGAAGCTTATGTTGATGTCATGAACTGCTTTGCTGCTAACCCTGCCTCTAACAACGTTAATAATTTCTTGTATGGAACTTGGTTTTGGAATGTCACTTTTTAAGGTTGTTCCCCTACTTTACCCCCATCCTTTGTTTCTCTGTATGTATAAACTTATTTTTCACGTTTATATATATGATAGCGTTGTTATTTTTAGTTTTTTTTTTCTCCTCATTTAAGGGTACGTAATTATCTTAGTTTAATTAGAGATTTTTTTGACTTTGATATATTAACATGAAGAAATATCTAGTATTACATGTAAGTAGATGAGGTAACTTCAATTGCTTTTTTTTTTTTTTCATATAATATTTGTTTATTGTTTATATCAGTTCAGTAATTGGGAATTAATTGGGCAAATTTCAATATCTACATAATGGTGATAAAAATAAAATAAAATGCTATTAGAAGCGCAATATTTGCAATAAAATGTTAATTCTACACTGATATTTCTCAATGAAATAGAGTTGTAATATCAAATAGGAGAGATCACGAATAATTTTTTTTTTAAGAACTTAAGATAAAATTAATAGTAATTTCTCTCTTCAAGTCCAACCTAAAAACGGCACTTATAACTTCTAACAACCTAAAAGCATCATTTTAAATAGTGTTTTTAAAGTTGACTAAAACCGATATAAAATATCATAAGTTTGAAAATTGACAATGATAACTTTCTAATACTAACAACTACAAATATGTTATTTAGATAAGAAAGTATTGAACATCTAGAAGGATTAGATAGTCATAACGTTTGTTGAATCTTTCCTTGAATAAAAATAAGTTCATAAAAAGCCATTCGCTTAAATCCAAAAAAGTATACACAAAGTGTAAAAAAAACGAAATAGTGTGCAACGAGGATTTCCCATTATTAAATAGCATTTTCCTTTCACATCTTTCCAAGAGTAGACTTTTATATTCAGCAGCCCCTCCATCAAACAATGTGCTAACATGCACAAAGTCACTTCCTGCCAGACACCTAGAAAAAGTCAAATCATTTTGGTTGACATTTGACAATGCCAATGCCACCAATCAAACCATGTCGTCACCATTCTTTGTCCTTTCTCCGAGTGATCAAAGGGATCCATTCTTTTGGTTGAAGTTGTACCCAAAAGAGGACTCCCTTTGATTATTAGCTCGTCTGTTTCTCTTCTACAACTTTTTCCAAAGAAATGAGGTCGGATGGAGAGAAAATGGCACCCCCATCTCATCGTGGGGTCAAAAATGGTGGTGCTTCACTTGATTCAGGACTTGCCCGTCTGCTTGAACTTGGTTACAAGCAAGAGCTCAAGCGTGAATTATCGTAAAGTTCTCACCTTTTTTTGTGCTTTCTGTTGGTTCCTGATTTCTTATTAGATTTTGACTGTGTATTGAATTCATTGAGTGGTTTCTTCCTTTGTTTCTCAATTGCAGGGTCATTTCCAATTTTGCCTTTTCTTTTTCTATCATATCTGTGCTCACTTGTATCACCACCCTTTACAATTATGGGTTAAGTTATGGCGGCACTGTATCTTTTATCTATGGTTGGCTTATAGTTTCTGCTTTTACCATGACTGTGGGCTTGTCAATGGCTGAGATTTGTTCATCTTACCCAACTTCTAGCGGACTTTACTACTGGAGTGCCAAGCTTGCTGGCCCAGGATGGGCACCCTTGGCCTCGTGGATTACTGGTTGGTAAGTCAACCCAATCTTTTTTTCTTACAAGCAAATACTATCTGATACTGGTTAAGTTGAAAATGACCCTTCTACCAAAAGGTGTGCTTTGAATTTGAAAATTCCACCTTTGTGCTCTAAACTCCATGTACACTAACTGATTGTATTTTTGTCATCTTGTGTATGACAATGTCAATACGGAATTCATGTATATTTTTGTAGCATTTCTTTGATGCAATATAGCCTAAAGTATAGTTGGTTGCTTAATCAGCAAGCTAGTCCAGTTTTCAAAAAAATATATATATAATGCCTGCCTTCGTATATTCGTATCTCTGATGCACAGTGAATTGTTTTTCTTTCTTGCAGGTTCAATATTGTTGGGCAGGTATTCTTAAAAACTTATATTTTAGAATTTTTTAGACTCAATTTATTACAGTCAAATATAGATCTAATCATTATAATTATTCAAGTGTTACAATATGAATCTTTAAATAAATAACTGTAATACACTATTTAATTTGGTTTATTTTATATCGTATCATTGACTTTAATAATATAGGCTACCATCAAGTTAGATGCATTTTAAACGATCCTTAAATGTTCACTGATTGGTCAAATTTGTGTGCGATGTCTATGTGAAATAATCATTAAAAATTCCAACTGTTCTTGATTCTTTTTCTTTTGCAGTGGGCAGGAATAGCAAGTGTAAATTATTCACTTGCACAACTAATGCAGGTTATCATTCTCCTTAGCACCGGTGGAAAAAACGGCGGTGGATACGAGGCTTCTAAGTATGTAGTTATTGGTTTTCATGGAGGAATTTTGCTTCTACAAGCTATAATAAATAGCCTATCTGTCTCATTGTTATCCTTCTTTGGACAGTTTGCTGCTATGTGGAATCTTATAGGTATGAAGAAAAAAATTCTTATTTTATTTATTTATTTTTTCTTTTCTTTTCCATATTTTTCCTTTTTCTTAATTCGACTTAAGGTTGATCCTTTACTGTATTTCTGATATGAATGGTAATTTTAGGTCTTCTTCTGCTTACGATTCTCATTCCATCTGTTGTAACGGAAAGGGCTAGTTTCAAGTTTGTGTTCACTCATTTCAATACTGATAATGGGTATGGAATCAGCAGCAGACCTTACATATTTGTCCTGGGACTTCTAATGAGTCAATATACCCTTCTTGGTTATGATATTTCTGCTCATATGGTAACTCTTTGTTTATTCCCTTTTCATAGAACTTTGCTGCATTTAGAAGTTTTAAGAAAACTCAATGAAAATGAAGCAGTGGTCTTTTGGATGATTTAAAGTGATTCTCAATTAGATTAATGGCATTGATGAATGTTCCAGTTCTTGTCATCAGCTTGAAACTGATGATAATATGCCGGGCAAGTTCCATGGCTTTTAAAAAGCCTAATGATTCATTTGCCAGTCCAGGTTTAGATCGAAAGGCAATCTAATGGTAAATTTTTTCATAATATATGGACTTGGATATCCTATAGTCAAAATCTCATTCACAGTTCTCTTTATCTAATGACTTATGTGGCACCACAAGATTTTGGCCAAAGGAAATCCGATTTCAATAACAAACAAATATAATAAGAAAAGTTAAACTGCTTTTGTGCTTTCTTGATTGGTTATACTTGTTTTCCATTTTAAAAATCTTGTACTTTTTAATGTTAAGAGATGTTTCAAACTAAAACTTCTTTTATATTGTATATTTTCTAGACAGAAGAAACCAAGAATGCTGATAGAAATGGCCCAAAAGGAATCATCAGCGGGATTGGGATTTCAGTTATTGCAGGATGGATTTACATGCTTGGCATTACCTTTGCAGTTACTGATATCTCTTACCTTCTGAGTAAAAGCAATGATGCTGGTGGATATGCCATTGCTGAAGTATTTTATCTAGCATTCAAGCAAAGATATGGCAGTGGAGCTGGGGGCATCATTTGCTTGGGTGTGGTTGCCGTTGCTGTATTTTTCTGTGGTATGAGTACAATTACCAGCAATTCCAGGTATTTGTTCTTGGTGCGTTTCTCATATTGGAGGGTTTTGATTCCAGGCTATTCACATAACCATAATGCTTCTTAATATATAGGACGATTTATGCTTTCTCTAGAGATGGAGCAATGCCATTATCATCATTATGGCATAGACTTAACAGAAAGGAGGTGCCCATAAATGCAGTTTGGTTATCAGCTTTTGTGCCATTTTGCATGGCACTAACGGTACGTAATTTTTTTTCCCACTATTTTCATACAATCTAATTTTTCTTTGGTTTTATTGAAGCTGTTTCTCGTGGCTGCTATATGCAATTTATGTCCATTTAAAACCTTTAAGCATGTCATGTGTTGCCATAGCGAGGAAGTAAATAAGATAAATTCTTATAAGTTACTGTGATACTTCAGTCAATACATAATTTCGTAAATTTAATGAGAGTTGCAGAAGTCAAACTTAAGAAGTGTATACTTAACCTAATAGGGGATATTTTTGAAAGAGACCTCAAAGTCATATTGGTAAACGCTTGAGTGCATGTTAATCATTTGGAACAAAGGTGGGCTGATGAATTGTTTCGGGTCATTAGCCCATGTTAATTGAAGGAGAGTCATTTTCTATATCTGCTCATAGACTGATTGCCTGCAATTGATTTGTAAGTTATGGATTAGTGGTGGACCATAAAATTCAATCCAACAACTCATAGACAATCATTGTCATGTCAACGCATATGCTGTTTCCGTCATCGTTTGTGGCCATATCTCTCTATGAAAGAATCCCATGACTGTAAAGATGAGATGAGTCTATCAAATAAGGGTTTTAGAATTGGGTTTTACAGCCATAGCGCACACCCTTTCACTGCTAAGTCTCCTCATCCACACAAATCCTATATAGTTCCTTTTTTCCTATTCCATTTCCATCCACTAAACTCTAACTTAAGTTTCTAACTCTCTTGTGCAGTCTCTTGGAAGCATAGTGGCATTTCAGGCAATGGCATCCATAGCAACAATTGCCATTGAAATCGCTTACGCCCTTCCCATCTTCTTCAAGTTAACTTTGGGGCGCAAAGTTTTCGTCCCAGGGCCCTTCACCTTGGGGCGCTATGGGTTTTTCGTTGGGTGGGTTGCAGTTCTTTGGGTGCTGACCACCACCATTCTCTTCTCACTGCCTGTTGCATACCCAATAACCATTGAGACTCTCAACTATACTCCTGTTGCTGTTGGAAGTTTGGTTGTCCTTCTAGTTTCTTACTGGATAGTCAGTGGTCACCACTGGTTTAAGGGACCTATAACCAATATAGATACATGAAGTTGTGTAACAGATCCGGATATGCTACAATTGTAGTAGCAACTTCTCAGTTGGAGACTGTAACTGTATTGGCAATTTTATCTAACAGCTCAATTAGAAATTGTAATTGTAATAATAATCTTATCTAATAATTATTGAAAAACTGTTATTGCAATAAAATAATTACAATAGATCGTAGCTAACTTTACATTTAAACATAAAACCTATAAACCTTGAAGATGTTCTCTGTACTCTTCTGCTACAAATTCAATGTTAAGAACATTTGTTCAGTAATATATATATATATATATATATATTTAATTTTCATCTTTCATATTATGTCTTATAGCAACTCTAGGAGTTACAACATCTCTAATGAAGTGTTATTTAGGTTAAACAACTTGAAATAGTGAATTATAACTATGAAGTGCAACCCTTGAATTTCATATTAGCGCAACCGTGTTTTGTATAGCATCTTCTATTATGACAATACTTTTAGGATTGGAGCAAACTAGTTCGTTAAGCATAATTGATTTTTTAGATTTTTTAAAATAAAGTTTTGAGCTTAAATTCTTATATCCTCACATTTTTAGTTGAAAAAATGAAAATATCTAGCTTTATCCATCTAGTATCAAAAATAAAAAAATAATAATAAAACAATTGAAAAACCTCACTTTGACAAGCACCGATTTTGCAAGCTTGAGTTAGGAGCAGAAAACAGTGGTGAGGTTTGCACAACTGGTATAGTCTGTATAATAATACAAGCCATTCATTTTAGGCAAATCCAAAAGCAGCTCTTACCCAGTTATTTTCCAATTGAGGAAAGCATTCCATTTCTAGATCTTTTCAACTGCAAAAGAAATATCTGTTGCCACCAACAATTGTCTGATGGCAAGAGCACAACAAGACAACAAGTGGAGCCAAGCCAACAGTTTTCTGGATCACACCCTTGGTGTGCAATACATAGCAACTCAAACACTCACTTTCCGAGAAAATTAGCTAAGAAAATACACTTTTCAAGCAGAGAAAATTATTGCCAATTATTGATGCTTGGTCCCAGAAACCCAATTTTACTTTCTAGTATCGTACATTCTCACCAAATTTCAGCTACCCCACTTCATTGCAGCTTTTGACTGTTAGATTTGGCAAAGGCATTTAAATATCAAACTTGCCCAAGCTCCAGATCGATCCAGCATAGAACTAGCACGGTCAGAGAGAAAATCTGGAAAGAAGAGAAGAAAATTGATGGGAAGCAGAATTCAAATCCCGGAAAATGGAGGATCCTATCTTCCTCTTTCAGCCGGCGAGGCAATCGTCGATGACGCCGACAATTTGCAATTGAATCAGCTGGGTTACAAGCAAGAACTCAGTCGCAATCTATCGTACGATTTTATGTTTTCGCACTTATTGACTGTTTGTTGTTTGTTTCCCGAGAAAATAGCATACTGATGGGATTCGTTAACAAACTGGAAATGCAGGGCAGTGGCTAACTTTGCGATGTCGTTCTCGATAGTATCAGTGCTGACGGGGCTGACAACGTTGTACGGAACCGGTCTTACATACGGTGGGCCTGCGACGATGGTGTACGGATGGCCGATGATTGGGTGTTTGACGATGGTGGTGGGCCTATCAATGGCTGAGATCTGCTCTGCGTATCCTACTTCCGGTGGTCTCTACTTCTGGAGTGCCAAGTTGTGTGGCGAAGAGTGGGGTCCTTTCGCTTCTTGGCTCACTGGCTGGTAGGTGCTAACTAACTTCAACTCTCTTTAATCTGCTTTCTTATTTATTACTTTTACTCTCTCATTTTTATTTTTTTATTTTTTGGTTTATGGTTGTTATGTGTAATTAAAAGAAATGATGAAAAATTATTTTTAATTAAATAGAAATAAATATAAAAAATTAACTATAATAAAAACTTAAAATTTTAAAAATACAATAGTTTTATAATAAAAAAGTTCTAAAACAATAAAAGATATACAAGCCAAGAATACTTTAATCCTTTTGATAGAGAATGTTTTAAAGCTCAAACGTACTCTAATGAATCAACACATTATAATCATGCATGTAGTCACAAAGTGTCTAGACAATTTATTATTATTTTTAACATAAATACATATTATATAATTAATTCAACGATCTCCTAAGTCATGAACAATTTCTGTTTTTTTATTGGAAAATAGATTTTATTTATTAAAATAAGATATTTGAATAATTATATCATATCACATTAGTTAAATAACTATATTTAATATGATTCAACTAGAAATCTAACCATCCATTAAAGAAAAAGAAAAAAAAATAGACAAACTAACTATTTATGTAATAGCGTAAAAACTATACTAAATCAATTCCATCTGCATTATTGAATTAGTGTCCCAAAAGAAATGCCTTAATATATATATATATATACACTAGGCACTCTGAGATAGAAATTTTGTCTCACTGTGGGATAAAATCAATGGCAATCCTTTGTCACATAATTTGGTGGAACAACATTATTTGTTTCATTTTTTTTCTCAAATTATGTTTTATAAGTTTAAAATTAGTTTGATAGTGAATTGATTTCATTTATAATATTATTTTATTTTATTATTCATCAACTTAATAAAATCGGGGATTGAATTTTAAGACATACCTAATTTTTTGTGAGACATTAAGGGACATAGATTTCCTGCAGTCGGATTTTCTTCAGTCGATTCTACAGTCAATTTCAGACCGTCCGATCTGTTTACTATTATAGAGTCAACAATTGACTGCACAGAAGTAGATAGATTAGACAGCCTGTAGCCGACTGCACCGCGTAATCGACTGCAGAAAATTCATTTTCGACATTAAGACATGCTCATCTAAATTTTTCTACTAACCCCCCAAAAAGAAAAAAATAGGCAATATCTTAGAATATGTGAACGGACTCTTCCGACCAGAAAGCAGCAAATTGTCTACTCTACGTCTCTTCAACTTGCTTGACCACGTAACAAGATATTTGCCATTTTAAAGATTGCTTTTACATTCCACGTTCACATATTCTTTGAATTTTTAGGTCACCCACTTCATGAGACAAATATAAAATGAAACATGTGAAATTAGGCAGTCTCTTAGCTATAGAAAGTAGCTCATGCATATTTACTTACATGGTTTTTTTTTTTTTTTTGTTTCTAATATATATATATGAGCATGGATCTGGCTATGACAACAAACCATAACCTCGTAATTTTTTATGCCAAAAGTTGTATTTAAAATTTTAAAGGTATTTTTATTAAAAAATGTTAATTAATACTTACATTTTAAGTATGAATTAATTTCATGTCAAAAGGAGTATGTTTAAAAAATATTATTTAATTAAATATTTTATGCATTTTTATTTTATATATATATAGATATATGGACCATGAATGAGAAACCAGCTTATGGCTATATGGACCATAACGTAGTGTATGAGTGGAAGGTAGGGGAGAGATTTTTATATATATATATATATATTTGTTTATTTCAAATCATAAAAGAAAGAGAGGAGTTTTTTTTTATTTTTTTTTATCTCTTCATCTTCAAAATTAAAAGATTTTAGAAAAAATAAAAATATTATCATATATAAATAAAAATATCCCATACTTGATTTTTTTCTCCTCATTTATAAAATTATAATTATATATATATGATATAAGGAGGGACGCCTCCCTCCTACAAACCAAACACTCCTCTTAAAGATATTAGGTCCCTCTGGCCCCACCATGTCTCATGCTTTTGCCAGATTAACAGCGTTATGGGCCCCACGCATTCATTGTCTCCATGTAAATGAGTAGGGCATACCCAGGATTTCAAGATATAGCCTTATCATTTAATCATTTATTATGTTCTGCGCGTAAATATCAACAGGTGAAATGTTGATGAGTGAGGAGGAACATCCTGAAAAAGATTTTTTTTTTTTATGAGAGAAAAGAAAATTATTGTAGTTCACCTAAATCACTGAAATTATGAGATAAAACGAAAAAAATTATATATGATTGAGTGAATTATAAAGACTTTTACTTTCATTTTCTTTTTAGATTTGGTGAGATTTTATATAATTTTTTATAAGTTAAATATATATTTATTTTTTCTTAAAAAAAATCTTTTTTAAAAAGATATATTGGTATCTAAGGTGGCTATCTTTGGACTAACCATATTATAAGAATGTTCTTAAGTAAATAAATGCTGGCATATTGTTGACCATAGAATTTTTGAATTTCTTTTATCATAATTGATAATAAAATATTTTAATTATTTGAACATATCTTGGTTGATTACCATGCAAGATACCACGCTGATATAGTATGTAAGTATAAATTGAATGAAGATTCTCTATGTTGCTTGTGAATAATCAAGTTTACCAAACATGTGCAAAGAAGAAGAAAACGTGTCAGGAATATTAAAATAACATGTAAAATATTAATAAATTATTTTAAAATATTTTTTTTTGTCTAATAAGAGTAAAACAGGACAAAGTTTGAGGTAAATTATCAGACAATTTTGCTTCATCATAAATATGAAAGATTTTGGTATCAATGCTAATTTTTTATTGCTTATGATGCGTTAGAGGAATATTAATATTCTATTCATATAAATCTCTTATAAAAATATTCTTATAAATCAACTAATATGCTTTTTTTAAAAAATTTATTTCTCATTTCTAATATTATTAACCAACAAATATAACTCTATTGTTAAAAATCAACTTTGTAATGTCAAGGACAAAGCTCGCATATAAATAGATATTGGGAGATAAGTAATTATAATTGCTATATTTGCTGAATATATTTGTTCAAGCGTCTGCTTAAAAAAATTATTATTAGTTTAGAAAATTAAGGCATCAGTGACGTGATTCCATTATTAGTCAAAAGTTAAAATTCTCATGAAAAGGAAAGGAATCAAAATCTAAAACCAGATGGCTGAAGTCCAAAATGTGAGACATTTTGGTTCATTCACTCTCCTGTCATACTACCGTGTATTCACCCTGTTGTTAAAACTAGAAGGCTAAAGTCCAAAATGGTTATTTCCCCCAGAGCTGGCAACAGCCAAGGGGCGTACCGCTTCACGCCAAGAAAGAAATAGCCAAGGGGACCAAGGTCTGAGTTTGGCTTTAAAAGCAGCCATTGAACCCTCAAAGCAAGCAGAATCCAAGCATGCACAAAGCTAGGCTCTATAGGAAAGGAGGGAAAGGCACCCACAAATAGACAAGTCTTCTTGATTGGCTTGAGTCTTGACAAAAACCATTCAAAGTTGCCTTCTTTTTCTCTCCGTCCTTTTCATTCTCTATCTGTTGCTCTAGGTGATAAAATGGATTCGTCATTTGGTTGAAGTAGCCAAAGGACGGCTCCCTTTGATTATTCAATCTTCTTTTTCTCTTCTGCAACTCTCCAAGGAGATGGGGTCAGGTAGAGAGAAGATGGTACTCCCATCTCATCATGGGGTCACAAATGGCGGTGCTTCACTTGATTCAGGGCATGCCCGTCTTCATGAACTCGGTTACAAGCAAGAGCTCAAGCGTGATCTATCGTAAAGTTCTTTTCTTTTTGTGCTTTTTTTTTCCGGTTCCTGGTCTCCAATTCAATTTTGACTGTGAATTGGATTCATCCAGTGGTTTCTTCCTTTGTTTCTCAATTGCAGGGTCATTTCCAATTTTGCCTTCTCCTTTTCTATCATATCAGTACTCACTGGTATTACCACCCTTTACAACAGTGGGTTGACTTTTGGTGGGCCTGTATCTTTTGTCTATGGGTGGTTTGTAGCTTCTACTTTCACCATGGTTGTTGGGTTGTCAATGGCTGAAATTTGTTCAGCTTACCCAACTTCTGGGGGTCTTTACTATTGGAGTGCCAAGCTTGCTGGCCCTGGATGGGCGCCCTTTGCCTCCTGGATTACTGGTTGGTAAGGTGCCCAAATCCTATTTTCTTTCGGTTAGTTTCTGAAGCAATACTATTTGACACTAGCAATGTGGAAATTGACTCTCCTACCAAACAGTCTGCATTAATATGGGCAATTCTAGTATATATTTCTTCTCTGAAAGCCATACCCGCCAATTCTAGTATATACGAAGTAAATTTTATTTATCTAGTAGAAAGAGATATTTCTCTATTACTTGTTCTTTTTTTGCCTATTTTCCAAGTTTAGAACTGTCTTCTGAACTTTTATCTTCAGCATCTTTGAAGATGCATGCGTTCTAAAATGCAAAGTGAAGTTGGACCAAATTATTTTAGGCAAGAGGTGGCACATATGGTGACTATAGTATGCAACTTAACTTCAAATGATTGTTCCACTATCTTCTTCTTTGCTTGATGTTATTTTATAGTTCTGATATTATGTAAAATTTAGAAGCACTGCTTCTCTTAAACCAGCCTGCAAAGTTTGTTGTCACCTTGTCTGCAATATCATTATAGAATATACCTTCTGTAGCATTTCCATGAAGTAATATAACCTAAAACTGAAGTTGATTGTATAATCAGCTAGCTTCGTCCAATTATAGGATAGAAAAGAAAGTGATGCTTTCCTTCCTGTTATCATTTCTCTGATGTATAATGAATTATTTTTCATTTTTGCAGGTTCAATATTGTTGGGCAGGTATTTTTGAGAATTCACATATGCTAGATTTTCAACATCCTTTCTATATTCACCGAGAGGTTGAATTTCTGTGGGATATGGATGTTGATGTAAAATCATCCATTTATAAACTCTAACTATGCTTGGTTCCTGTTCATGTGCAGTGGGCGGTAACAACTAGTGTAGATTATTCACTTGCACAACTAATTCAGGTTATCATTCTCCTTAGTACTGGTGGAAAAAATGGCGGTGGATATGAGGCATCTAAGTATGTAGTTATTGGTTTTCATGGGGGAATATTGCTTCTCCATGCTATAATAAATAGCCTTCCTATCTCATTGTTATCATTCTTTGGACAGTTAGCCGCTATCTGGAATCTTCTAGGTATGAGCAAAATTTCCATGTAATTTATTCCCTTTTCTGAATTCAACTTCTTAAAGTAAGGTCTTTACTAGATCTCTAATCGGAATGAGTAATTCATAGGTGTTTTTGTTCTCATGATTCTCATTCCAACTGTGGCAACGGAAAGGGCTAGTGTCAAGTTTGTTTTCACTCACTTCAATACTGATAATGGAGATGGAATCAACAACAGGGCCTACATATTTCTCCTGGGACTTCTAATGAGTCAATATACCCTTACTGGATATGATGCCTCTGCTCATATGGTAAATCTTTATTTTTGTTTCTTTTGATAGAACTTTTCTTCCTTCAAAAGCTCTAAGAAATTTCACTATTGGATAAAGTATTGTTCTTTAATGTGACCCCTCTAAAGTGATTCTCTATTATATTAATGGCACTGTTGAATGCGTGAATTCTTGTTTTCAGCTGAAAAATTATATCCTTTTTTTTTTTTTTTTTCTTACAGATATGAAATAATTTAAACTAAAATTTCTTGTTTATTGCATACTTCCAGACAGAGGAAACCAAGAACGCTGATAGAAATGGACCAAAAGGAATTATCAGTGCGATTGGGATTTCAGTAATTGTGGGCTGGGGTTACATACTCGGTATTACCTTTGCAGTTACTGATATCTCTTACCTCTTGAGTGAAAATAATGATGCGGGTGGGTATGCCATTGCTGAAATATTTTATCAAGCTTTCAAAAGAAGATATGGAAATGGAGTTGGGGGCATTATTTGCTTGGGAGTGATTGCAATAGCTATATTTTTCTGTGGTATGAGTTCAGTTACCAGCAATTCAAGGTAATTTGAACTTGTTCTTAGTATGCTTCTCCTTTGAGAGGGATTCAAATTCTTCAGCTACTTATAATACTTAATATACAGGATGGCTTATGCTTTCTCTAGAGATGGAGCCATGCCATTATCGTCATTATGGCATAAAGTTAACAAACAGGAGGTCCCTATAAATGCAGTTTGGTTATCTGCTTTTGTATCATTTTGCATGGCACTAACGGTACGTGTTTTCTTTTCCAAGAGATCTTACTTTCTTTATATGTAATAATTGTGTCATAACTCGCCCCCAAGCAAAAGAAAATTCTTAATAGAAGTGAGTCATTGTTGATTTTGATTAACATGTGTTATATTTTGCCCTCTTACCAGAATTTGCTGGTTCCATCCCTGCCTACAACTAACCTCTAGCTTAATTCTAATTCTTCTGCAGTCTCTTGGAAGCATAGTGGCATTTCAGGCTATGGTATCCATAGCAACAATTGGCCTCTATATTGCTTATGCCCTTCCTATCTTCTTTAGGGTAACTTTGGCACGCAAGTCTTTTGTCCCAGGGCCTTTCACCTTAGGGCGCTATGGAATCTTTGTTGGCTGGGTTGCAGTTCTTTGGGTGTTGACCATTTCTATCCTCTTCTCATTGCCTGTTGCCTACCCAATAACCATTGAGACTCTCAACTATACCCCTGTTGCTGTTGGATGTTTACTGATCCTCGTAGTTTCTTACTGGATATTCAGTGGTCACCGTTGGTTTAAGGGACCTATAACCAATATAAATACATGAAATTGTATACAGATTAATATTTGTTAATGTAATTGCATCTTTCTTTAAGTCTTGTTTAGCTCAAATTCAGATTAATATGTGATTAATGTGGTGCTACATAACATATTTAACTATCTTTTTAGTTATTTAAATGAAGTCACATTATATGTATGAGGAAATTTATGAATCTTTCTTTTATAAGAAGAAACATGAAAGAAAAAAGTTGGATCTCACGTTGAGATATTTTTGAAGCATTAGAAAGATAATCCAGGTGTGTTTAGTTCATTGGTCTTTTCAGAACTAAAAGGGAAATTTTGGTATCATGGCAAATTTAAAAACTGCATATAAAGAAATAAATAAAATTAAGTCGTCATAGATTATCCTTGGAAGTTTTTATAAATTTGCTTCTATCTTTGATAAAAAAAAAAAAATTGAATCAACCTTTTAATTACGTCTATATATTTATACTTATAAGTAATGTGCAACCTGCGAAATGTCAGGAAAAGAAAACATGTCAGGAAAAGAAAACACTTAAGATGATCGGAAGAAACAATTGATCTTAGCAGCTAATAGCGTCAAGCAAAGAAGTTAATTTATGCAACTCTAATTCTCTAAGTTGCTATATATTGGAGGCAAAATACTCTCCAAAGATTCACTAACATGTCTTTAGAGAAATAAAAATAAGAAAACTACAAAGCAGTCAGTAACCAAAGAATTGATTGGTAATGAGATTTTGTGTTTCTCTTTGTTCATGAAAACAAGACTAATATGCATACGAGGTTCATTATCAATGATGGGTTGTTAACAGGCTGTTACTTTGATTCTCTTGGTATTGTTCTAACATTACTTGTGTACATACCTCTCTGGCGCATCTCATGTAGGATTTAGCTTTTTTGTTGAGCAGCAAATAAAAAGTTATTCATTCAAGAGATGTGTGGTAAGTGATATACTAAGATGAATGACTGAGATCTATCTAGTAGAGGCTCAACCTAGTAGAGAAGCCTAACACATCTAGTGCAAGAGGCTAGAGCCACTTTGTCTTAAATTTTGGCTTTTCTTCACCCTTCTACTTCGAGCCAGTTTTATGAAGGTTTCCTATTATATTATTCTAATTAAAATCTTAATAATTTAAGCTTGCATTCCCTTGATAGTTAATTCCAATAATTTTCCTTTAAGATTTGCCATTCAATCTTTGGTACTTCACTCATAGCATATATCTATAGTCCTTTTTTTTTCAACTTGAGTGTTTATTTTATAGTCTTTCCTTGTTTAGCAAGATTATGAATATACTATCTTTCTATTATTAAAACTACCCAAAATGTCTCAACTATAATTGGCAACCAAGCTTTCAGCCGCTCATGAGGCAGCTTGGCCTATTTCCAGCCCTAGTGGTGGCATGCCATTTTTGATTGGAATGGTTTATGGTGCAGCGCAACGCAACGCAACGCAGCACCTTTCATGTATATCAAGCTTGTCCAAAACAGATCTATAAAGCTCAGTTTACATCAGGTACATTCGATACATCTGTTTCTATAATCAATAGGAAAAAAAAAAGGAAGCTTCAAACTCAGTTTTTCTTGTATCTTGAAATTCCCTGTATCTATTTTCTATGAGTAGCAATCATTATGAGACTTAGACCAACTTGCTACAGAATAAAAAGGTCTCCATATTCTTCCGATATGCTTCCTATACAAAGATTCAGTCAGACCTACATGCACTTAAAACCAAAAGATCTGTAAGAAATCTATTATTTCACTGGTCCCAATATAAATAATGATGATAATCACTTTTAACATTATGAGTTTCAGATGGTAATGAAAGTTGGCAAATGATGATATAAGAGGGGGAAAAAGACAAACACATATGGCTTGGCTATCACAAGATTTACATTATGTAGGAATTTGGTAAAGGGATGTACCTTAAGTTAAGCTGTTTCATTTCTGGAACAGAAATATTTCATCAAAATCTTCCTCAGGAACTTTCAAGGAGAAACCATCACATGCATTCAGGGATTGTTCTTAATGCCATGTAGCAGCTGGTGCAGATCCATTGTCTGAATCATCTTGAGCCATATAAAGTGAATTATCATATAGTGTTGGGGATAGAATAATTTGCATTAGGCTTTCTATTTCACTATCTGGACTTGCAGGATCATCATACACTGTTTGGGATTGATTTTGATCCTCTGTAGCAGCTGGCACATGGTTTCCCACTGCAGTACCTGGAGATAAGATGCCATCATTTAATATCGGGGATTGAAGCTGCTGCGTTAGGCCTTCTAGTAAAGTATCTAGAATTGCAGGGTCATCAAACACTGACTGTGATTCATTTTGATCCATTATAGCTGCTAGCTCATGGTTGCCGCATATGGAATCTTCAGTTGAGATAGGGTCATATACCTTCTGGGATTGATTTTGATCAACTGTAGCAGCTGGCACATGGTTGCCATATATGGCATCTACAGCTGAGATTCGGTCATGGGATTGATTTTGATGAGTTGCAGCAGTTGGCACATGGTTGCCACACATGGCATCTAGAGTTGAGACAGGGTCGTATACCTTGTCATGGGATTGATGTTGATCAATTGCAGCATCTAGCACATGGTTGCCACATATGGCATCTAGAGTTGAGATAGGGTCATAGGCCTTATGGGATTGATTTTGATCAATTGCAGCTGTTGAAACATGGTTGCCAAATATTTCATCTATATTTGAGATGGGATCATACACCCGTTGGGATTGATTTTGATAACTTGCAGTGGCTGGCACATGTTTTTCACATATAGCATCTAGGGTTGGGATAGAATCATATAACATCTGGGGTTGATTTTGGGATTGATTTTGATTGTTATATGCCATGTGGGATGGATTTTGATTGTTTGCAGTGGCTTCCACATGGTTGCCACCCATGGCATCTAGAGTTGAGATATGATCATATACCATATGGGACTGATTTTGATCCATTTTAGCAGCAGCCAAAGGATTTCTTACCTCGGCATCTGGATTTAAGTTACCATCCAATTCTGTCATGGATTGATGTGGATCTACTGAAGCAGCTGTAGTGGGGAGTCCTACTACAGCAGTCAGACCTTGGCTTCCATTATTGGTCAATCCTGTTGTAAGTTCATTTTGGAAGGTTGCATGACCTGAAGTTTGCTGCTGTTGGAGAAACTGCTGCCATTGAGATTTAGTGAATTTTGTAGGAAACTGATCTTGATTCTCATCGTCATTCAGGGAATCAGTTGACGCAGGAGAACCTGGAGCATAATTCAGATGTCACTTATAAGAGGTACATTTGGGAACTGCAATATGTGTACTAAAATGTAAGGGAAAAGTACCTCTATAACCATATTCAACTGATTTTCCTTTTGTTTGTTATTTACATTTCAATTTTGATTTCAAATTCTCACATTGTTATTCTGCTTTAATTAGTATGATAGGATGATATCAATCTCAACTGCCAAACAAGCCTTTACAGATAGTTTATTGTGTTCTATGGTCAAGACTAACATATGAAAAACAACAGGAGTTGATATCTACCTATTTTAAATGAGCTGGATCCTTCAGATGTCGATTCGCTAAGGGAAAACTGGAAATCAGACTCTGAAGGAAACTCGGTGCTGAAGTTTAATTGTTGGGTCTCTTGAGGCAGCTGATTGTTGAAACCGGTCTGAATACTTGTCGATTGAGATTGAGATTTCTATACAGAAAAGGTAAACTCAGAAGCATTTAGAAAATTATGCATGTCAGTAAATGCTATTTGAATTGTGTATTTGAGAACTGCAATAAGCATTAGTTATTGACTTCCAAGTATAGAAAAGTTTGAGCATGATTGTTCTTAAGGGAAAGACTTCTCTAGTTTTACCAAAGGAAGTAGGAAAAGCTTCATGGAGGAGAATCTTATCAAGGAATGTCATCAAGAATGACGAGTAATACGCATCATTTATCATATGAAAGATACTAGATAGCATGCCTGGTAATTAACTTCA
Organism: Bauhinia variegata; assembly: GCA_022379115.2. Classification (NCBI taxonomy): domain Eukaryota; kingdom Viridiplantae; phylum Streptophyta; class Magnoliopsida; order Fabales; family Fabaceae; genus Bauhinia; species Bauhinia variegata. Next base: position 17,802,427 of record CM039426.1, on the reverse strand, counting down.
TGGTGATATGCAAAAACATTTGAAGGTTTACTACCAGCAAAGGATTTGAACTTATTTACTTGAAATAATATTTATTGCAAGGCTTTTGCTTATAAGGAAGATGGGTTTCAGCTTACTAATACCATTATTCTTAGCCAAACCTGTGGATTAGAAAATGTTGGGGATTCTTTAGAAATTCATGGCCCTTAGCATGCATAGTTTCAAATCTAAAAAAACAACAACAACAAGCTTTATCTCACTAGGTGAGATTGACTATATAAATTACATGATGTCATCATGCTCTATCAAAAACCATATTTTCTAGAATGACAGAGTTGACAAAAACAAAATAGGTTAACTTTGATTCATATTTCAAGAACCACCTGATATTAGCATATGCAAACAGTAAGTTGGGTGAAGATAATTAATGCATGAATGATGATGTTATGGCATGCCTTTTTAATGCTTAAATGTCAAAAGGAACCTGTAAATGACTGGAAGCTTGGGCCTGTGTCAGGTGATTACTATGGTTATTATACTCTCCAATTATGATGACTTCATCTTGATTAGCAGTATGGTGATTGCTGTGACTGCTTATCTGTTCTGAGCTAACTTTTACTCTCTTCTGATTCTGGTTGCCTTCCTCTTCAGGAGTTTTTCTTCTTGTTTTTGCTCCATGAACCTGGCAATGTATGGCCATCAATGTTCATTACAAGTATTGTAGAAGTTGTTAACATGATTTACCTCTACCCGGTCTACTTCTATTCGTTCATCCTTCTCTTTTGGATCAATCATCATGTTTAGAATGTTGAAACCATGCAAAAAATTGAGTAAATCCCTATTTTGCCCTCACACTATCGTCAATCTTAAATAAAACTCTGATATTTCTAACTTGACAAATTGAACCCTTGTATTATAAAAATTATATTGAAATCAACCTTTTGTAGTGACAAAAAAGACCCTCAAAAGATTGATGTTGTTATGATTTTTGTACTGTGAAGATTTGATTTAACAAGTGTGAAATGTGAAGTTTTTTTTTTTTTTTTTTAAATTGACGATAGTATAAAAAAACAAAAAGGGTTTTATTGCCAAAAAAAAAAAAAAAAAAAATTAGTTTTCATCCTAAACAGGTCACCTGCCCCATTGATCTTAATACATTGAATTTCCTTCTCGCAACATACCTTGTTTGCGCCTTTTGACTTTGAAATCAAATGATTTTTTGTGAAATATGCATGTTGCCACACATATTTGAGATCCCTTGAATGAATTGGTTCCTGGAGAAAATAACATGATCCTTGAGCTAATGCTTTCTGCATGACATCATGATATCCTCCAGAGGTGATGACTGAAAATTAGATTAAAACAGAAGTGAGTATCAAATGAGACTGAAATTTTGATTTGATCAAATGAACTGGAAATCTGAACTAGAACTTACAGATTACAGGGATGTCCTTTTCCAGCAGAAAGTTCTGAAAGGAAAGGATGTCCGTATCAGGCATTCCAACTTTAGCGATGACAATCTTGAACCTTCTTTCTTGATTGCTTATCATGGACTGAGCCATTGATGCTAGATTAGTAGCTGTAACTGCAGAACCAAACAATTGATCAGTTATCTATTATTCGCATCAATCAAGTATTGAAGAAAAGATATATGGAAAATTTTTGCAGCATAGATTCCTAAGCTCAATGTAGATTTGCTGCCATAGATGAACCTGTATAACTTAATAAATAAAAAGAGCAAGAATCAAGGGATGAATGCTTTAGATGAATATTTGAAAGATCTATGAGGTTGGTGGTGATATTAAGATTTTTTTATACAAACCAATGGTATCTGGCACCATATTGGATATTAACTCATCCGATTTGAACTGAACAAAATTACAAAGACGATAAAACTCTCATTTCTAAGTTTTAATGCAAGATAGACATGTATTTAATTAAGATACACGTACACATAAAATAAATAACAAGGGCAGGAGAGGGGGGATGGAAGAAAATTTCTGCAGGAAAGATTCCTAAGAATTAAAGAATAGGTATATTTATAAGTGATAAGTTTAAGCCCTAAGAATGCAATTATATTAAAACTCAATAAAAAAAGTTTTACTACCTTTATAGTCTTAGTCAACTTAAATTCAAATTAGATGGTGTTATACGCATACACATATACATGATGGGCATAAAACAAATAACAAGGGCAGGATGGGGGGAGGGAAGAAATTTTGCAAGGAGAATATGAACAAGCTGTATGCACGTATACCTCTGAAAGAGTATTCTTCAAGCAAAGAAGAGAGATAGTTCCGAGACACACTCTCATGATCAACCAGCAGAATCTCAAGGCCTCTAAGAAAGCAAGGAACAGAATGAAATGGTGACTCTTTCATATCCTCCATTTTCAAACTCAGAAAGAAGCTCGACGACAATGATGCAACGAACCAGAAATGAATTAGACCAGAGAGAGAAGAAGAAGAAGAGGGGGATTTTCAAATGTGTCTCAGCATTGAAAAAGCTAATGCTTTTATAGACTCACAAAATGGGATGAACATGTTTCATGCTTTAAGCCGCTTAGGAAAACAAGTAACTTCCAAATCTCTTCCTTCCCAAAGAATTAAAAAAGAATAAGAAAAGGCATATGGAGGGATTCACCTTTCCCTGCAATAAATACTGGTCAATACTTTGTTCTGATTTGGATATTCAATTATGCTGCATTTCATAAGACTGAGAAGAGGTGCATGCATCCGTTTTGCATTACATACTACCAACTCAGGAAACAAGTCAAAAATCTGAAAACTGCTGACAATTTTAGAAGACAGTAAAAGGCCCATAGAATATATAATAAAAAAACACTTTTGAGGCATTAAATGTTTTATTAAAGGGATACTCTTTAATCAGATTATTAAAGGACTATTCTTTAAAAGTTTGCATTTCAGGGCTTTTGGAATTCTTCATAATTTAACCACTATGTTTAAATTATCAGTTACAATTTAACAAATGCCTTGCTGTGCCTTTCTAAACAGTGGTTTCTTCTTTTTCTTACGCAAATTTGGAACCCAGTTTCAGAAAAAATAAACCATTTTGTTTTTTCAATTAATGACTGTCTTAAGAAGTTATTTGCTTTGAATGGAATCTTTTTTGGTAATATTGCATTGAGTGGAATTTATTAAAAACCTCATATCTTGTTTTATACTCTGTCACATTCCTTATTTCTATATTTTTTATTGGTAAAAAATAATAAAATATTATATTTTTAATAGTGAGATCTTATAGTGAATAATATTTTTAAAAATTTAATTTTTGATTGAACTTAATGACATTATACGACTTAGGTAATTAACTCTGCTCAGTTAAATAAACATTGTTGTATTCTTAATGCTTTGCAAAATTATTTTAATATTAAGTTTTCTGCATCCTAACACATACCATAATAAAGTTTGACAGGTTGACTAGATAATTGTTGGTATATTTTTTCATATGCTAGAACATGTATGTTTGCAGTTGGCTATATGCTGCAATCGATTGTAGCAAATTTAATTTTGTGCTACAGTATTATAAGATATACATTCCCTTCATTCTATGTAATGTAAATTATGGCACTAGCCACGGTGAAAAGTGAATTGAAGTGTTTCAAAAATTAACAAGGTATATAATAATTTTATGAATAGATTCTATTAATTAGAAGGAAGATTCATTTGTGATTGAAATGGATTTGAGTTCTAGTTTCTACAGTACAGATTTGGGTATATATTACTTGGATTTTATATTCAGCATGCTCTCATGTATAGTATGAGCTAGGTCGTACTAAATTGATTTGCCAATTTTCTTTTTTTGTTTCTTTGTTACATTAAAATTAATTTAGGTTTAATAATAGTCTTGTACAGGGATTCCTGTCCACCAAAGTATTTGAGCTTAGTTTGTGTCACATAATTTATATAAAAAAGTCTATAAGGTAATCAAGAAATGAAAGAAACCTGAGTTAACATATAAGATGATATGACCATTTAAAGAAAACCTGTGACAGTTTAAAAAAAATAAACCCGTTTAAGAATGGGCCTTAAACGGCCGGACCCATTAAGAGTAAATTAGCCTGTTGTAGGAATGCTAGTGACAAAGGGGGTGGTTTTATTGGTTGAAGGGTCTTTTTAAAATGAAAGTTTTAATTAAAAATGTGGGAGGAGGGTACAAAAATTAAAATAGGGGGTGTTAAGATTAACTCCGGGCTTAATTTAGCTCGAAAAGAATGAAGGCCCAATTCGCAAAAAACAAACAAACAAAGCAAAAGGCCCAGAGTCATTGACTTCTGTCTCGGGTCCCTTCCGCTTAGAATTCCATTTATCAATATTTTTCAATTTTCAATTTTCAAATTACAAAACATATGCGAATTCTTGAGTTTCTGTTCTCGCGGGATTTTTTATTTCTCTGAGAAACTCAAACGTGAGAGAGGGAGCAAGGCAGCAAGCTTCTCGAAGGTCCATCATGGTAAGGCTCTCATGCTGTTGGATCCTCTCTCAGATTGCTACTGTAATTTGAAAACCTAGGGTTTTTCTATTCAATTTCTGAATTTCAAATTCTGGGTCTCTGTGTGCAGGCAGATTTTACCGATGAATTCGAGCCCTTGTTTGATTATACTCGTGTTCAGCCTCTAAACAACATCGTGTATCTGGATGGTTTGTTTCTCTTTATCATCTACTGTCACTGAGAAAGCATGGAATTTGAGTACGAAAATTGTTTTAAAAAAAGCTAGTGCTTTTGTTTGGTTTTAACCTTGTAAACAATAATTTCATTGAACTTAAAAGCGGGGTTAATTATTTTCTGTGAACTAGAGTGTTTGCGAATTTTGATTGTTGTTATCCTGGCAGATGATGATGATGTGGATGAGGATTGTGCTAAGAAGCGGAGGAAGGTTTCTGTCCCTGTGGTATGAATTTTTCGTCCTGCTCTATCTGTTTGCAAACTGAGGAATGCTTCTGTTGAGTTTGTGGAACCATTGTTGTGCAGGTTGAGAAAGAAAAGACTGATACGAAAGTGGTGCAAGTGGTGGATGGTGAAGAAACAGAAGAGGATTGGTTACCTCCTCCACCGAAGGTTTCAAATAATGTTCAGATTGTGGTTGGGGAGGATTCAACTTTAAGGGAGCTAAGGTTGAGCACTTGAGCATCTAAATGGTTGTAGAATTTTTCTGTTGTTTTGAATAGAAACTAGTTTGTATGTGCATTTAACAGGCTTCATACAATATGGCTTGCTTAATGTTTGGATATCATTGTGTTGGCACAGACATAATGAGGCATGAAATCTGTAATATAAATACGTTAGATGTCACAAGATAGACATATATATTAAAAGATTACAGAAGATGTTATTGATATAATGATAGAAGTGCCAAAACACCAAGAAGCATTATTAATACTATGTGCTAAGACATGTTTGGAAAATATTTAACTGTTATATTAAAGTTTCCACCTTCATAATGTCTTCCAAGAACATTGTGTGAAACATGGAGAGCTTCATGAAATCTAAGTTTATTTTTTCTTTAAAAGGAAATGTCTTTGATTTCATGTGAAGCTGGAAGATTTTTTTTGGGCACTGCTCATGTATGCTAATACTATGTATACAGTCTAAAGGAACAGGACTTTCATGCATCTTGAAAACTATTTATCAGGTGAAGGAAAATATTTTAAAATTGAGGCAATTCTTGGTTTGTCAGTGCTGCCATTCCGAACTAGTAATGGCCTTCTGTTATTAGCTTTACGCAAGTGTGATTACTAATATTCTTTGTTTACTTTGTAATTATTCACTCCCCTATATTTCTTCAGTTTTAGTAAGATGCAATTCATATATGTAGATTAAAGAAGCAAGAGCTAGTCTCGTTTGCCCAATCAGCAAAAGACATGTTACAAACTGTTGAGGAATCCGCTAAAAGAGAATTTGGCAATTCGTTGCAGTCTTCCTTTGAGGCCGTTAGTGAGAAAACACCAAAACCTCAGCCTGAAAGAGTTAAGATTGTTATCTGCATTCAAAATAAGGATGAACAGAAGCAGTTTCGTATATACATGGTATATTCCTTCAGTCCATATACGTTCTTAAATTAAATTAGTATTCAGGTCATTAAGTTTTCTGTTTTTATTTGTTTTTCTACCGAGGCCTAGTGTAATTGGTAGGAACTAGAATAAGATTTTCGTTTTTTATGTGAATAATTTCTTTCAAAGTTGTAGTTTTTTCGTAAATCTATTTCACAGAGCAGAAGATAAATAAACATTAGCGTTAAGTTTGTTGTGCTTAATATGGAGTTGAACTGTAGAATTTTCTGAAACTATCTCGGATCTAAGACATGATCACCTGACTTTCTGTTTCTGTTTGGACAACATTGACTTGAAGTAGCCCTTTTTTTATAGGGCCTCTACTCGTGTAGAAGATTATTTGTTGTATATAAGAAATTATTGTGGTAGAAGCAGCTTCTAAGATTCAAGATAGATTTCTTCTTTCTTGTACCTGATGATATACCCTATGAGTAACAATTTGTATTTCAAGGTTTGTTAGGCTCTATTTAACATACACCTAAGCTAGTCAATCCTAGGTATCCGGCATTTATAGTGAAAGATACTCTATTTAGTTTAGCTATTGAGCTATTTTTCTGAGTGAACATTCTCTTTGTGAGTGATAATGCTTATGCTCAATCTTCTTTTTTTCTTTACAAAAAAATTGTCTGTGTAATTTGGTTTTCCATTTTGTGGTTCATCAATCATATTATATGCTTAATTCTAAATGATCTAGACAAGGTTGTTATAACGTTTTATTCATTCTATAGGATGACAAATTTGAGCGGCTCTTCAAAATGTATGCTGAGAAACAAAAGCTTGATCCAAAACATTTGGTGTTTTCCTTTGATGGTGATAAAATAAATCCCTCTCAAACCCCAGCTGGCCTTGAAATGGAAGATGACGACATCATAGAAGTTCATGTGAAGTCAAGCTGATCAAGGTGCGATATTTTCATGCTTCTTAGAATTTTATTTATATGGTCATGTCGTTATGATGTTCTATTCAAATTTTATCTTTTATTCGCATGCATCGTCTTCATTATATAATTTTGTAAAAGTCTACAAGAGAAAAAGGGGTAGGGGAATTAAAAGCAAACTGTATCATCCAAAATTTTTCATGGCATGGTAAATAAGTTTTACAAGCTACTAAACTCTAATTTTATTGACAATAGACTAGAGTTTTGTATGTTGTACTTGTTCACGAAGAGATCATGTTTTTTCTGATCTCTTAACCCTGATCAAACACGATGTTTTTTAGAATTTTTTCATATTTAGTTGCTTAGGTGGGGATACATCGCTTTTGAGTTCAGATTAAAAATATTCTGAATATATTTGTGCATAGTTTGCGTGTTGGCTGTTGTTAGTGTTGCATAAAAGTGAACTGCATGGTGTGTTTGAGTTTGAGAAACACATTAATTCTGAAAAGATTCATTTTCATTGACTATATGCTCATGGAGAAACATGGGGTGTCTCAGTGTATGTGTCGATGGAAGGTCTTGACTCTTGCCTGAGCCTTCCCTACATCTGCTTCTGGTTCAGTTGTCTTTTCATTCATGTAGTCTAGAAACATCATCAGACTCTACAACTATAGTATTTTGCAAGTAATTCATTAATGGTTGTGAACGTGATACCGCCTGCTTTATTTGTATACATACAATTTTTCTGGATTTCTCACTACCACCTTTCTGATTCAGGTTTTGATTCAAGCATGGAGCTGCTTCTGACCTTTTGTTGCCTCATTTTTTAATTTACATGACCCTGAAGTTAAATCTTCATATGTTTTGTTTTCATAAGAACAAAATTCGCTAATTTTTTGGTGACCTAATTGTATAGATAGACAAGTGTGGAGCTGTTAGGAATACTTGATCTCTAGAACCATAAGTTTGTTTGTCATAATTTATAAGCGCCATTGCTGAATGTGAATTATGTATGGGCCTATCTTCTTTTGATCTGTTACAGGTTGTTTCTCACAAACTGATTGAATCAAAAGTTCTTACATTCACAATTTACCCCATGGTTTATTGTCCCTTCTCAGAATCATTTTTTACTTTTAGTGGGATTTCAGAAGTTAACTAGAACTGTAAAATGTAATTGTGGTGTTATGGTCCTTTTTTCTAAAAAGAAATTTCCATTCAGTAATAAATAACTAGTATTATAATGAGTAATAACTAATTAGGATTTGAGTTGGAATTTTTTTTTTTTTTTTTGTGTGTTGTAAATCGTATATTTGATTCAGTTGGTTATTATTTTGTCATTTGAGCATGTAGAATTTATTCCTGGTCCACTCTTCATATTTTGATTAGATTTACGACATGGTATAAAGACTTTAGAAGTCAGCAATTTGTTACATATCCCAGTTGCACATGCTATGGGTCCCTTGTGGTTGTACTTATCAAATCTATAAGAGTGTTAAAATTTAAAAGGATGGCCAAATCTAATTTGTCTCCTATTGACTTCTAAATTATACATTTTTAATTTACATTTAAAATAATTTTACATCTTAAATATGAGATTAATTTTTTCAACTAGAGTATTAACATGCAAACAGTTATAAAGTTTTGACCTTTGAAAGTAAATACTCAAGGTTGAACTTTTTTTTACTAAATCTACATCTTGTTTATCATTTCTAAAATTATATTGATCATGGTAGACAAAATAAATATCACATAATATTATATAAAATAAGAATATAATTTTTTTAATATTAATTTAAATAAAAAATATTAAATTTAATATTAAAATAAATATCAAAATTTTATTTTTAAAAATTATACTATTTTACCAAATTACTTCCTCTGGTCAGAAAACCTCAAGATAACTTACGAAATTTGCCAAAACTACATTAGAACGTAATTTACTATCACCAAAGTGGTAATTTTTTTGTTGCTATTTTTGGCCTTTTCCGCTTTCAATTTTCTGTTCTCCCTCCTTACAACCAAAAAGAAGAATCTAGGTTCCCTCGTGAGTCGTGCGGGGTGGATGGAGCATGGTCCTTCGGGTGGGTCCGGGTCCGGGTCCGGCCTCCGTTGATGTCGGTTAGCCGTTATTCATAATTTCATACGCTGAGAGCGGCGTTAGAAGATGCGTGGGAGCTTCCCATTGGCCGAACAAGGGTAACCTTTTGGATTACATAACCACCTTTCACATGTACTATGCAGTGGGCAACACACATAGGATAACGCCTGTGGTCCCCACACATCGACGTGTTCTCATCCACGCTGGAAAGTTCAAGATCGGAAGTGTACACGTCAACCCAAAAGGGTAAAGAACTAGCAGAGCCCGCGGACACAGGAGGAGAAAGAGAGAAAAAAGAGGATGAAAGAAAAAGAAAGGAGCTCAGAGTAAAAATCTGTTAATTTTCCCGGGAAAATTAATATGCCATCTGAATTTTCCGAGCAAAAAGAACAGCACTTACCACTTTTTCTTTGCTATCTCTATTTTCTTTTGCTAATTTTCTCGGGAAAAAAATTTCACAGGTACGTCTCTTTCTTTTTCACTTTTTTTTTTAAAGTTCTCACTACTCAAGTGCGTGAACGCTTAATTTCTAATGTAAAATTTAAGTGGATGTTTGTAGAAGCTGATAAGAACTCATGTTTGATTTGGTAAAGAGGAGGAAGCCTGATTGGGATTGTTTCGGGTCTGTTTTGTTGAGAATTTGAGATCTCCTTTCTGTTTCCTTCAAAATTCAGATGGCTGGTTTCTATGGTTAATTGATGGTCTTCTTGCTTATGTCTTCTAGTCTTATATGAAATGCGTGAATTGGGGAGATTTTGTTCTCTGTTTATTGAAGTAGGATTACAACTGGAGCGCAAAATACATTTGTTTTAATAAAATAGTACTGTAATTTGATGGTAAAATTTGAAAGAATTGTCCCTTTGGGATTTCCAAGAAAAATTGAACAGAAGAAATGGAGGCAAACAGATTGTCTGTAGTCAACTATAGTGCAATTGCTGATATGACAATTTATAAGTTGTTAGGTCAAATTTTACGATCTATCCACTAATCGATCCAATGACTCATGAGTTGCCATGTCATTGACTGCAAGTAATCCAAATCCAAAATGGGATAGTTGGTGTTGCAGATTAATACAATTGTGAATGAGTGTTCTTTAGAGTAGTTCTTATTCTCAATTTTTGTTGTTGAAGGTTTAAGGGCTAAAAGTTCTGGTTTAGTCTGATACAAGTTCAAGTTTGATTCGTTCTATTTCTTATGCTGGTGTTAATATTCATATCTTCTAAACTGATACAGGTTACCTTTTGATAGAAGATCAAATTAGATATGAAGGAAAAGGTCCTATCAACAGACCAGCTGATTTGATATCTGGGTGGTTTTTCTGATTCCATATTGCAACTTCAATTAGAATGAGATTTTACAATTTCGAAGTTCTTTTCTTGTTTGGACAGTAAGAAAAATGGAGAAAGTCTGTGAATTCTGCACAGCTTTGAGGCCAATTGTTTACTGTAGGTCTGATGGCGCATATCTTTGCTTATCCTGTGATGCAAAGGTCCATTTTGCCAATGCATTGTCCAGGCGGCATCTCCGGGCTCTTGTATGTGATGTGTGTAGATACCATCTTGCTTATGTACAGTGCTTGAATCACCAAATGTTAATCTGCCGTGGCTGCGATCAAAAGCTGCATAATAACTCCACCCAACATCAGAGACGACCTATCAGAAGTTACATGGGATGCCCTTCTGCCAAGGACTTTGCAGCCCTGTGGGGTTTTCAATTGAATGAGATTGAAAATAATCCTCATCAAGATCAGCTTGCATCCAATTTGGGTGGTTCTGCAGATTTTAATGCAGTAAATATCTCAGAACAGCCTAGCATTGCAACTGGAGGCCCTTCAATGGAGTCCAAGGTCAAATTGGAAGGGGGATCAAGCAGTCAACATGGTCAGGTATGCAGGACTGCAATTTTTTATTTTTAGAAAAAAAGTTCAAGTGAGTTTGTATCCAGTGACTCACTAAAGACAGGGCAGGCCTCAAAGCTTAAAGAGCTCTTAACAGAATTACTTATAAATTACCTATCAATGAGGTCCTCTCATCAGCAGCAGGATTCAAACCACATCCTTGTGGGATATGGTTTCAATCTTTATCACTTGGACCAACTTTTATTGCCCTCAGGATTGCGATTTTGATGCTAATATATCATGGTATTAGAACTAGTTTTAACATCTATACATCTTCTAAGTTTTGAGCTTGACCTTGCAGATACAGCAAAAAGATCAGGACAGGAAAACTATTCTGCAGCAGATTGTCGAATTAAAAAGGCTTCAGCTTGGTGAGGAAAGAAGTCATCCTTCAAAGATAATTGGGATAAGAGAAACAGATTTACCATCTTCATTGTATCGTAACATGAAGAAACTCGATGAAAGATTCGATCAAGCAGCACAAAATTCTAAGGATCTTGCTACTGATATTCCTGAAAAAGACAATCCCATGGCAGAGCTGAAACCAGAAACAGTGTCTTCTACATTTTCTGAACTTGATGATTTATCTTCGTCTTCAATCATAGACCTTCCATCACAAGGAGAATTCTTTTGGACATGTAGAAGTCCAATTGAAAGTAATCAGGTTAGATAATTAATCCTTCCATTGCTGTAAGCCACAACCGGGCCAAAGAGTTTCAATCTTAAAGCATTTATTCTAGAATAGCTATTCAGTTGCATTCAACTTGTTGACGTTATATTGGTGGACAGACTGCAAATTCTTTCTATTAATTTTGCAGTTATGGTCTCAAAATATTGAAGACCTTGGGATCTGCGAAGAACTTATTTCTCAAGATGATTTTAACATGCCTGATATTGACTTAACATTCCAAAACTTTGAAGAACTATTTGGAGGAGATCAAGATCAAGCTAGGGGGCTGCTTTATGGGAAAGATTTCTCCTGCTCCTCTTTTGAGAAGGATATGTCACTTGATAAGTCAGATACTGACAACGCAAGTGCAATGGAGGTTTGAACTTCTTCCTTTTTTCTCTGAGAGTATAGATCAGTAAGTGACAGAATAGCAATAAGAAAAAAGCGTCAAAAATTCTATAACGAATTTGAGAAAGATATTTACAGGATTCTCTTCCAGCATGAGAAACCCTGAAAAATTAAAGACAATGAGTCAGTATAAGCATTACAGGTAGCAGAAGCACACTCCAATTATATGGTAAACGAGACCAGCAGGTATGATAAGTAGTTGTTAGATATACAAGGGTGAATTGGAATGGAGAAAGAAGTCCCACGACAGAAAAATATAAGATATGTGAGAGATAAATAAGTGAAAAAAGCTCATTAACCTAATATTTTAAAGTTTGGAGTTGAGAATGGTGTTAAGCTCACGAATATGGTTTCTCACAGGTTCATTATCCCCCGGTTTTAACAGTGGTTAACTCTAGACTAATATGTTATGTTGAGTTTGCTGAAAATTGCAATCAAAGATCACTGTCTGACTTTAGCATTTGATGTTATGAAGCATAGTTTATATCCATATTCTATGGCATAAAAGACTATTTTAAAACTCTTATTGCAGCTGGAATTTTGAGATCCAGAAAAAGAAAAAGAACAAATTTTTGGTTTATAGTTAATTTGGCAATTGAAATGAATATTTTCTTTAATGGTATTCCTATTTTTCTGTCATGAAAGGATACTTCGGCAGCTGCATCTATCACTATCACCCAATCTGGTAAAGAGTACAAGGATATAAGTTCTCTTCACCGAGATCATCCAAGAAGCAAGGATCCTTCTGGCACAATTCGACCATCAAAATCTACTATATCATTATCGGTTTCAAGATTTAGTGCTGAAAGCAGTGGTACTTATCACCAAGATAGTGGACTTTCTCTCTGCAATGAAGGGAAGGTTGGAAACCCGGAGGCCGGAGGAAATGCCTCTGTGAAATATAAAGACAAGAAGGCAAGAGCGTAAGTACTCAAGTGTCTACCTTCTTCAGCCAGGACTGTTAACTGGGTATCTTTGATGTCCAGTCATAACAGACCTGATATGTTTAACCAATTTGCTTTCAATCTCTTTTGTTTTCGCGTAAAATATACTTACAAAACTGTTGGATTGACATAAAAAAACCGTCTGAGATGCAAAAGCAAAAATAGAAGTTAAGAGTAGTTTTTTTAACTTTTAAATGTGCTTTTTTTTTTTTTTTTATGGGTAATAACCTGTTTTTTTTTTTTTTTTAGAAACATTCATCCACATACTTATGTCAAAAGTAATTTTTTTAGTTTCTAAAAGTATATATATATATATTTTTTTTCAAAAACCCATTCAATCAATGAAGCATCACATAAAAGTGTTTTTTTTTTAATTGTCAGAAGCACTTTTGATTATAAAAAAAAAAAAAAAAATCAATCCAAGTAAGTTCATAACATATGCCTTAGTTTGTGAAGTTGCAACTTGCAGGAGCATTTTAGTACTGAATAAACAAACATATTTTGATTATTGTCTCATCTTGATTTCTTGTCACTAGGCAAGAGAAGCATGCTCGATATCCTTCATGGAAATCTGTTGCTAATGTGACAAAGAGGGTGAAAGGCCAAGTTGCCAAGGCAGAAAGCTTTTAACCTTTATATTCCAATGCTGTAACAGACATCTGTGCAATACTTGTTCAGTACTGTCATAAGATGCTCTCATCTCATGTTCATTTGAATAAATGATTCCTTCAGTTCTATTAAAATATTGTCTATTTATATTTTCCAACAATTAGAAGTTTAGAAGCATTATAATACACTGCTTTTCATTCAGAGAAGATCATATATGGGCTAAGAAGAAATTCTTCAAAAATCAATTTGTCTTGCGTTCCTCTGGAAAGTTTTTGAAATTTATTTCCTATTTTTTTTCGTCCATTTCCATCTTATTCCGTGAACAATGTATGTTGAATGAAAAACTAGATCGGACATTGACTTACTATGCATAAATAGGATATGTATTGAATATGTCAACACTATCATTTCTAAAAAACATTGGATACATATTTCTAGGACATATATATTCATGTTAAGACTCATAAAACATACTAAAAATACAATTGCAATTCAAAAAATCCAATCCAACAACATACTTATAATCCTTTAATAATACTAATTACCAAATAAAACATATAAAAGATCACAGTTTCAATACTTTACTGGGTGAAACGTTAAGTCAATAGTTCAGTTGCAAAAGATTTTATAAATATTTTAAAATTTTAAAAAATATCATATAAAAATATTTTAAAATTTACAATTCTACCAAATTAGCAGGCTGGGTCTTTGATTTAACTCGGTTCAACCAATTTAACTTAGGTTCAACCAAAATGATCCAATCATGCAAACTGGATTGGTTCTAGGTTTGGTTTCCGGTTTAATTGGTCGAATTACTTGGTCCGGTCTAGTTTTTAAAACAATGTTTTACAAGTATAGGGAGGCCATTTTCATGTCCGCTCAGTGTATGGACTGGTATTATAAGCAGGCAGAGGCAGAGAGAGACATCTAGTCAAATGGTCTTGACAAAACCTAAGAACAGCTGCTGCTAAGACAATGCTTATAGTTATAGCAGCATCATGACCAAGCTGTAATGAAAATGAAAGGCAATCTGACCATTGTTAGTTTTATGAAAAAAAATTTGTGGCTAACTTAACAACCATGACACAAACACAACAAAAAGTAGTGTTTTCTTTGGCAACAACGTTTTAATGAATTTTCTTGTTTATTTTTATTCACCAAACATTTGATATTAGATTTTGATTTGATAGACTAGCTATTAGACTAATAAAGGGGTTGTTGTAAATGTGATAAAGAAGCAAACTTTACCATAAAAAAAAAAAAAAAAAAGGATAGAGAAAATTGGAATTAGACCCAGAGAGCACCAATAGCTTCCTCAAACCTAACTTGGGATTCAAGCAATCTGTGTAATCAAATGCTTCTCTAACCGCAGATAGCTGCACCTTGAATACGCTCTCTAAGCTGTCTTGGTTTCTTATTATGTTTTTTCTGTTCAAACCGAAACCCTATTCCTTAGGAGGAAATCATATTAGTGGGACCCTAATGTGGGATTTTGATGTGATTGACCGTTTAATCATGCCTATCGGAACTACTTGATTTTGGACATACATATTAATATTTAGGGAAAGAGCAATGTTGTGCATACCCGAATCCGAATTTCCTGCAGTCACTGCACGATCGTAGGGTCGTGCAGTGATTACAGGCCTTCTGATCTCTATAAACTACAAAGTCGGCACAGATCGGACGGCCTGCAGCCGACTGCACGCGTGCAGTCACTGCAGAAGATCCAAATCATGCATACCCCAGTTTCTTACACTTTATTTTTTTTTCACTTTTTATATATAATTTTATTTTTTATAAATAACTACAAAATTTGTGATGTAACGAAAGGGTGTAAAACAGTAAATGTGTATATATGATTTCTCTTAAAAAAAAGACTACTTTCGTCATCAAATTAATTATAGTATATAGATAAAATTGTAAATAAAAAATTAAAAAAACATAAAAAGTAATGTAAAATTATAAATATATTTATAGCATACCTTTAATATTTAACATTAATTTTTTGATTAAATTGACTTAACATAGAATATATTTGACTGAATGTTAAAGATATCAAATTCCTTAATTAAATTTAAATTTAAATTACTTTTAGGCCTTTAAGTTGAATTAATTATTAATAGTATTAAAGTTATACTAATGTTTAATATATAATCTTTGATAAATGGAATTAAAATAAAATAAAACAAATATCTAGAAAATAAACGAAATTATTTCATTATTTTGTCATAAATCTAACAGGGGTAGAAAAATGCTACTATTCACACAATTTATACAATTGTTCATATGAATTGGTGATATGATTTGAGCATTTAGCATAAAATATCGAAGGAATTCACGGTAAACATGGGATAATATTTTTTTTTTGTCTTATTTATGTTTGATTTATCAAATTTTCATTTTTAATAACTTAATAATGTTATTTTATATTTACTAATCAAAAGGGACTTAAAGGGGTGAAATAAAGTATAAGCGAAAGATGTTGTTCTACTAAAGAATTGTAAATAATTAATATTGGCGTGCAAATAAATAATAGAGAAAAAGAATTTATTAATACTATATAAATATTATGTCTACATATAAAGAAATAATTATATATATATAAGAGAACAATGACTAACATGATATTTTAATCATTTTGCAATGATATGAGAAATTTTGGTGCCTCTGATTTCTTTTTTCCATTTTTCAAATTCTTCTTTCTAAGAGGAAAAGGCTTATTCCAAAATTAGTAATTCCCAAGTACGATACCTTTGAAGTACCTTAAAATATTTCCTTGGGATTGTAACAGGACTAGTACTGAATGAGAATTATCGTTTTCACTTTTCAGTGGCACTATCGTAAATAAATACCAAATATCAGAACAATCAAGTAATTCCACCCTGACTTTCTTGGCGCTGAATCGATCCTCCCCGGGAAATTGTGATACAGTATTACACGATGCTCGTGGGCCCCACGTTAACTGTATCTAATCTTTCACGTAATTTAGACCGTCGATGAAAGATGAAGAAGATCGACGGTTCATTTAATATTGCAAGTGGACAAAGGTGCCTTTCAAGGAACACAATAATACAACTCATTATTTTTTCTGTTAAATTAGATTACCCGATATACCCTCATAAGAGTCGAGAGAGGCTCCAAACGTTGGGGGCAAATCCGGTAAAGTATTCCCCGTATGAGCTCGGAGGTGCATTCTGTTAGAAGCGTATGTGAAACGGTGGCCAGATTCGTTTTCTGAGTTTCCCTCGCACCAAACACGCCCTCGCTTTCCCTCCAAACCATGCTCGCTATAAAACCTTGCTCGCCCCCTCTCTCTCCTTCATCTCCCTTTCTCTCTCTAAAATCCCTCTCTCTTCCTGTTTCTCTCTCTAAAGTATAACACAGTACCAGCTTTTCGATCAGGTATGTGTTTCTTTGTTCCTCTGTTACACAGATAATGCATGGAAATTTTCTATTCCTTCATCTTCGTCGGTGAAATTAATCTGATTTTGTTCGAGCTCATTTGTGAATGTAATTTCTTGAATCTTGTTCCTAAGATTGCTGCTATGCAATGCTTGTTTCCTGCGTTGATTGTTGATTTCAATTTCAAAATTGTTTCTGTGCGTTTGTGAATTTGATTGATATCTGAAAAATGATGAGTGTTTTCGAAGGAATTCTTGAATTTGGATGGAAATGGAGAACTTGCGAGGTGTAGAATTTCTGGAAATTTAAGTATATTGAAGAATTAAAATGATTACAACTGTTCGGTGAGTTTTTTCACTCTTCTGAGATTGTCTCTTTTACCGGTTTTCACCCAGGGTTGAGTTTTGTATCGGGAAAATGCACAATAACGAAGCTTCCTCTCCATCCAGCAATGGCGGACTTGGCGCGAACACCACCACCACTACTGGCCAAATGCAGCCAAACCGCTCTGTGTTTCCTGGGCTCTACTCTCCGTTGTACTCTGACAAGCCGTCGTTCTCTGCCGGAAGCGGTATCTCGCTTCACTCGTTCGAAGGAACCTCGGATTTCAAGTACTCTGACTCGGCGAGTCAGAGCCGTCTATATGACTCTTGCGTGATTCAGAAGCATCAGGATATGGTGAACCGCCAAAGTATCTGCCTCAGTCACCTCCTGGAAACTTCGAAATTAGAAGTCGATGCTCTGCGACAAGAGAACATCCATCTTCGTGCTGTGAATCGGGAGCTGAACAACCAGTTGAATCTTGTGCTTCAGGCCTCGGTTCAGAACCAATTTGATGGTTCCTCCGGTCACACCACAGCGTTTGACATTGCAAATGGATTTCGTGGGCTCCATATCGGGGACACCAGAGAAGGGAAAGAGAACTTTGCCGATTGGAAGGACCAGGAAGTGTCTGATGAGAGCCCAACTAGCGTGATTGAGAGCCCTGTGGAAGTGGAGAGGTTCTCGCTGCCAAAGAGCATATCTGTGAGGTCAAATGGGTACTTGAAGATGACCCAGACTGCTGCAAGTGCCAGTAATGCAAGCCGCAACAAAAGCGCCACTCGGCCACGAACTACCCCGAGTCCACTTGATGTTGTAAGAGACACACCAAACTTGCTTTTTACTACTACTGTTTTATTTCTCTTTTTATTTATTTGTTTCTTTTTCTTCTCTTTCCTCTGATTATTGCTTTATCGTTATTTACCGAACAGACTTGCATGTTAGACGTTAGTTGTTGCCCTTTTTCTTCCAAAAGAAGAAAAACCTTGCTTGTTAATGTCATTACTCGGTAGCTGCAACGAACAGAGTGGTTCCGTTGTTTTGCCTCTTGTGAGAAATTGGTCTATGCCTGCTGTGATGATATTGGTTTTTTTGTGGCCCCATTAGGTATACGTCTTGAAAACATGACCCGGTTAGGTGTAATTATATAAGGTTTAAGGGGAATAATTTTCCCACCACCTAAATTAATTTTCGCATCCTCTTCAACTTTGGGAAACATTTTTTTTTTGAAGGTGTAAAACACAGTTTCAGAAACATACTTCCGAAGAGAGGAGGGTGCAAAAATAAAAAAGTAAGGGTGAAAAATCAATCCGCAAGGTGTAATTTGCTAAATGAATTGGCCCAAATCTGAAGCTGCTGTGCCAGAAACACAAACTTTTGAGATGACCCAAATGAAAAGAAAAAAAGTGGTACCAGCCTAGGGAACGCTTGGGAATGTCTATTTTGGACTTGGCTAATTAAATTATCCAAAATATGTAATTGCTGGTTAGTAGCCTGTATCAAAATTAAAAGGATGCTCCAGGAAGCCAAGGTCAGCGGGTTCAAGCTCTTTCCTTACAGTAAGACGTTTATCCCAATGTATTGTACTTTTCTATATCGGTCTTTGGTGTCATGTATCATGCTTTGATGTTATAAGATCATAAGGTTGTTCTGCTTTGGTTGATCCTTGGAAGTACTTATGAACAGTATAATGCTAGGTTTTGCTTTAAAATCAAGGTATGAGCGTTCGGAAAGATAATAAATAAAGAATTACGCATCCAATCTTGAACATTATTTGTCCATTGAATCCAACTATAGAATTGGATTCTAGATGCAACAATGAGTGAAAATAGATGAATGGACAAATGGCATCTATATATGAGTATTGTCATCCCACATTGGAGTTAATTGGAGCTACATAGATAATAATTTCACGTGTCAGAACTCAGACGCCATAGGAGCCAACATAATTTCTAAAATCCATTCTAATTGGGAATTTAATGGCATTTACTTCTCTTCATGCTTTTGGTGGCTATGCTTTATTAATTTGTCGGTCTATACTCTTTGGCTATTGATACATTTGTAAATTTTTTGTGTATGTAACAAATGATACAGCATAAGGTTTATGTGAACGGAGGGAAGCAAGAACAAGAGCCTCTTGAGATGGTAGTATACAACCAAGGGATGTTCAAAACAGAGCTGTGCAACAAATGGCAGGAGACTGGTACTTGCCCTTATGGAGACCACTGCCAATTTGCTCATGGAATTGACGAGCTCCGCCCAGTGATCCGCCACCCACGCTACAAGACAGAGGTCTGCAGGATGGTCCTTGCCGGCGTTATCTGCCCCTATGGTCATAGATGCCATTTCCGCCATGCACTCACTGAACAAGAGAAGGCCATGGCACAGCCTAAATCCAGGGCAATGAAGCTGGAAAAATAAGATCACGAGTTCAACTGCTGATGACCAATGGTGAGAAAGTCTGATCGAGTACAATAGAGATGTTTATATAACTCAAAAAGGAGAAGGGTACATAATAATATTCTTGATTGTGTAAGTACAAATATGGGACATTCATAAGATAAATATAATTAGTTTCATAATATAGGGTAAGAAAAAAAATATATAGGAGGCTTGCAGCAAAGTGAGATATCTAGAGCAGGATTCTTGGGGAAATGTGACCGGTCATTATATCTCTGTCTGTTTTCTTTTTCCCTTTAAGTATGAAATTTTGAACACGACATACTTGCAAGGTTTGACGATGATCTCAAACCAAGAAACAAAATCGAAACTCTCTGTAATGATGGATTTTATTTGATACTTTGCGAAGTGAGCAATTTCTGATTACAGTTGTCATTTTGCTAGGTTTCTTCTAGTCTTGGTTCAAATATTTATCACTGAAATTTTGCTCTGTTTAAGACTGGGCCATTTTATTCTAAGAAAAGGGAATTTGTCTGTATTTGAGTCCAAGAATTGCTAGCCCAAGTAAGAATAGAATACTATTGGGTTGTGTTTGATGTGGGTCAATAAATGGTCGATGTTATGAGTCAGCTAATCTTAATGCGAAGTTTGAAGCCCTGCCGACAAGGCAACGTCAATATTCTTCTCCTTAAGAAAGACACAAATCAAATAAAAAAGAAGATAAGGATGATGAATTGTAAGATTATAAAATTACAAATTGAACGTTTGGCCTATAAATTAGTACATGTGGTCCTTGTCTACGATATGATATTGATGGAAATAATTGGTGTATTTCAAGGTTCACCTACCGTAGAGTATACGCGTCTGTCTGTAATTAAAGGACGCGGACTGGCTTGACTTTCACCATCCAAGAGAGAAAGGAAGTTATAGGATTGGCAACACAAGTTGAATCCATCCGTTGCTATGATTTAGTTGAATCCATCTTTTTCAGATCAGAAACTGCTTCTTCATCTCTGAGCTCCAGGATGGGAATGACTCCTCATCTCATCAAGTGATGGTTACGTGGGAGATTCCACCACCCTGTGGGTCTTCACGCGGGACCTCTTTATCTTTTTTTTTTTATGTGCCGTAAATTTTTCTTCCAGAAAGACCAATTTTTTCCTTTCACATCATGCCTAATTGTTTTTTTTTTTTTAAAAAAAACCCTTTACGATTCAATTTCAACAAATTTAATTCTCTAATTCCATGATAAGAATAAAAATTATAAAATTTTATTTTTATTTTGAATTTAAAATATAAAAATTTAATTTGAATCTTTTTTAAAATTAATAATAATATTTTTTTCTTGAAACAAATCAAAAAGTGGCAATTATTAAAATAAAAAATTTAACAATTCTATCATATAATATTAGCATAAAATTCTCTATTCTATTTCATATTCTAAATTTTATTCTATAAATTTGAAATTAATTTAAAATAATAAAGTATCCCATAAGATATAATTCACTATAGAAAGAGGGATAAAGGATTTTTGTTTCTATAATACTCCCAAGCTAAAGGATTTGTCCTATTTAATGTGTTTAATCATATCTTATAAAATTGTTATTATCTAAAATATTATAAATTCATACTATAAAATGTTATAAGTTATAAATTTAACTAGTTATAACCTTATGAACAAAATTTGACACATTAGATAAAAAAAAAAAAAAAAAATTGTAGGTATTCCCCTCTTAAACTATTTATATTTAAGTTTTTCAAAAGAATTAATAACTCATTAATTAGCGCGAACAAACTAATTATTTAATTCATATATTTCGTTTAATATAGTACTTCACTTATTTTGTAGTTAGCCGAGAGAGACATGAGTTAAACAAGAGTGAATACGAAAAAAATAAACTTTACAATCTATTAAATTTTTAAAATAACAAAAGTTTTTTTTTTAAAAAAAAAATATTTAAAGAAACAAAGGGAGTATGAGTTTATCTAAACACTTGGTGAATTATTAGGGACAACTAGCTAGGTTAGGTTTGCCTTTATAAAAGGGCATATTTCCACCCACCAAACCAAACTCCAATGTAAGAGAAAGAAATAGAGAGGAAAAGGGAGACAAAGTTGGGGGAAGCCATGGGTATGGGGGGATTGGGAAGGAAGCAAGATCGGCTGTCATCTGCTGCTGCTTCTTCTTCTTCCCTACACCTCCCATACCACACTGGTTTCCCTCTGTTTCTCCCTTTGCCCTTTGCTTTCATCTTAATTATTAGATCTCAAATCCTTCTAAATCTGGTAACATGCATACACTTCTCCATTTCTCACTCTTTTCTTTTACAATATCTTTGAGTTGTTACTATTTTCTCTAACTTTGTTTATCAATTCCTTCTCCCTGACTTAAACCTATGTTGTCTTTATCTAATTAGGCTTCTCGCTCTGTCTATTAATTCTTAATTTGAAGGATATACCGTTAAGTTCTTGCAGCATAAGAGAAATTTCTGAGTACCAAAGAGAAGCCACCACATATATATATGCCTAATAATATTTAAGTTGTTTAGTTTGAAAATTAAACTTGAGATAATAGATCTTCTTAAGTATATACAAACTATATCAACATGTCAAAATTTTTTTCACAATTTTTGTTTATTTCTATCATAAATTTAATATAAGAGATTCAGATTCAGATTCAAAAAGAGTAAATTTCTCTGGACGAAGGTGATTTAAGGTTTTAAATTTTAAATTTTTATTTTTTTATATATCACATGATAAGAATTCTAAATGGATTTGTTATTGTATAATCCATTTTATTACTAAATTCTAGCTGTTTTATACCGATTAAATAATTAATTTATACTATTCAATCTAATTTTTATGTGATACAACAAACAAGGCCTAATGTATGAAGATTAAAATAAGGAATGCCTTTATAATATCTAAAAATGTGAGCGTAATTTCCTATATGAATATGATGCCTTTATAATAATTTATGCATACTTCAATATGTACTATGAACTCAAATGAATTTGATTCTATTTACCATAGCCGTTATCAATTGGACAGAAGAAAAGCAACAGGATAACCATTTTGTTATATATATACTTCATTAAAAATTGAGTTGTTTATATATATATATATATATATATATATATATATATATATATATATATATATATATATATTTGATTGTTACATTAGTAATATTTGAACCAAGGACTTGTCCCCCTTCTTAATCATGCTTTTTAATATATACCAATACCATGATTAAATAACAGATTATTTAATATCAAAAAAAAAAAATCACGATTTTTAGAAATAAAGATTCATAAACCTACAGTGGTTCAATAAATTCGAAAGTAATTGTTGAGTACTAAATGAACATCAATAAAATAAAAATGAAATGAAACATTTAACAATCACGTTTTTGAAAAAATAAAAACAAATTTCAATAATTGAAAATATAGAAAACATTTCCTAAATTAAATGGCTCTTATTGTTTTAATTTTAGAACATGTGCAATTTATTAATTTGGTTCTTCTCCTTGTAACATATCAACAGAAATATGCCCTTGATTCATTATCTTTAATTACCATTTCTTACTTAAATATAAAATTTATCAAGTCTTAAAAAATCCTATATAGTATCACTTTGATATTCCTAACCTTTAAATTTAATTAAAAAATAATTTAAATACTAGTACACACAACAACATCATTATTTAGAGCTCTCTTAAAAGAATTTTTTGCACATAAACCTACTTAAGGATTCATATGAAAATTCAATTATAACTCAAACTTTCGTTTGCATTATATTATTTGATCTACATATTCGAATTAATAATATTAAAAAAATATTTTTATCATAAATAAAATAAAAATACGAGCATTTTAAAAATTAATTAAACATTTGATTCTATGTATGAATAATTACTACAAATCAAAATTCATATTGTTAGTTGCTACACCATTTCTTGGTAAATAACCTAGAAGTGTCCTAAAATAATTAATTCAATTGTTAAATTGTTTAAAATTATGAGATGGCTTGAGAAGTTTCCAGGAAATTTCTCATGCACATTAATGGACGACTGAGACTGAGAGACAGGAATTCAACGAGTTAATGACTTGTTCCGCAGACTTTTCAGACTTTACCATTTTTCCAGGCAAGAGCTGACATCACTTCATTTGCTTTCCAGATAAAAACAAGTGTCTTGTGAAGCGTGACCTAACTAGCCCACCAAATTAGAAAACTCTCCTCCATATCACCTACCACATGCAACCATAAAACAAATTTTAAGCTTAACTCTAAGGTTATGAATTTTATATCTTAGGAACAAAATATTAATTTATAAATAATATTTTTTTTCAAAAACAAAGTGCGTAGATATTAAATAGTTAATTTCACGACAAAAGAATATATTTAATATACAATAATAAAATAAAGAAAAGAAAAAAGTGAAGAACCAGTAATCCAAGCCATATTAGGGTTTTCTTGTCCTGGCTATATAAAGCTGTGTGGAGTGGCGACTGAGGAAGGGTTTTCCAGCTGGTGAGAAAGGATAAGATTCAGAAGAATTAGCGCTTGAGAGATTGTGTACACCGGAAAGTCGCAGGTGTGGGAGCACTGGAAAGAAATAGAAGGATATCTTGTATATATAAAATATTTCTTTCCACACCCTCCCATACCCTTGATTTTCCGCTGTTTCTCTCTTTCTCTTTTCTTCTCTCTTCACTGTTAAAGTATTCATTGCCTTCGTTTCTGGGTTTTCTGCTTTTATCATATTAGATATCATATCCTCTGGATCTTAATTCTAAAGGGTAGATTATTTGATGGTGTTAGTTTAGATTGCTAATAGTCAAATCGATGTTATGCAGGATTTTTTTTTTTTTTTTTAAGATTTCTGTTATTTTATTGGTAGTGATGCTCTTAAATTTTGTCTCTGCACTTTTCTTTATCTGTAACTGGTGCGAATAAAAAGCTAGAGGATGAATCTAAATAAGACCGAAAAGATTAATATAAAAGTGATATTGGGTAACCTTGTTATATTCCATTTTTTCTCAGGTTAATTGCTTGATTCCAACTATCTAGAATTCAGGTCATATTCAATTAATGTCTCAGGTTAAACTCTATTATCTAGGTGAAAGATTTTGCTTCTGTCATCGTTTTCCATACTTAGTCACCATGGATGCCATGTTTATAGCTGGGTCCACTTCAGGAAGAGCTTGATTTGGGACGTTTCTTGTGATTGAAGAGTGTGTACCTAGAGTTTCTTGAAATTAATCAGGGGAAAGAAGGGTATTTTACAAATATATATCAAATAAAAAAATTATTATTAATATATACTAAAATTTTAGTATAGTATTGTGATTTTAAAATCGCAGTACCATGTTACAAATTTCAACAATATTGTTTTATCGTGTTATTATTTTTTTGCGCTGTTAATTTTTTAGTCAAATAACGTAATATAATAATGTAATTTTATTTAGATATCACATTATCGTACTGTGATATATGATTTTTTGATACATATTGATAAATATTTTTAAAAATGATATATATTGATAATAATTTTTTTTATTTGGTATATTTGTGTAAAATATTTTAAAAAAAACTACTATTCTTATATATATATATATATATATACACACACATACACTTCTAAAGGACTGTATAACATTTATTTCTTTATCTTATTAAGATAAGGATGATCTTGCCCTTGAGTGATAAGAAATTAATCTAACCAAACTAGTTAATGAAAACCATTTTTTATCACCGCATCAACTAGTTGGAAGAGTTTTGTCATTATTTTAGTTTTATTTAACTCAAATTTAGATTAGGCCGTAGTTAGCATGATGCTTAGTTTGGATCAAGCAATGCTCCAGGAAATTTTGTTTTCAAGATTTTGCCTATTTCTTGGTTGTGAATCAAATTGCAATTGAAATTACTTACGTTCAATTCACTTTTCATCCAAAATTTGTATCTTCAAAATCAGTATCAATTCAATTAACTATTTGAATGACCAAATAAATCTAACTAAAAGTAATCAAATTCATGTTAGGGTTTAGGATTTAGGGATTATATATTGAAAGTCTAAATATATGCTTTACTTTTAATTAAAACAAGTTCACAACCAGTACCAAACATCCAAATCAATAGTAGTACCAAACCTCAAATTCACTAGTCTAACCAATTAATTTCAAAGGACTAAGTTAGGAGGTAGACATCTAGTTTGGATAACAATAGTACAAATAAAAAAATTTAGCAATGCATTCTTCCATTCCCTTTTAACAGAGTAATTGCTAGGACTTACCAATGGCGTCTTACTTTATTATTAGTACAACTTGAAACAATTGGCAATGTGTGCGGACTGTAAAATTCACCATAATATACTATAAAGAAAGATAAATTTGCTGCCCTACTTTTTTTTTCTCCGCCATAGAGGGTGGTTCCAAGAATTTCAACCTGATAGAAGGAAGAAGATCAAACCCAAATACAGAAACTAACTACTAAAATTGGAGGGTAACTTTACCATCATGCCAAACGGCACTCTACGCCATACTTGGTTAATAGGAGCTTCTATTCTACTTCTAGTTTCCATTGCAAAACTATTAAGGATCTTCTCTATGTATCTTGATGGAGGCATGTAAAAAATCTTTTGACCCGAGTTCTCAACCAAGAACAAAAAATGTATTACTTTCATGTTTGTAGATAAAAACTACTGAGAAATATTCACCTCATAATTCATTTTATCAAAGCTATTACATAGAAAAATCTTTTTTCTTTGTAATTCATCATTGTAATAGCTATCTGATTCTGGAATCTGAATTTCGGTTGTCATAAGTAATGAGAAGGGCCTATATGAGCACAGAAAATATTTAACTCATCAAGTTTGGCTGAGTTTTTTTTTTTTTTTTTCATGGAGATAAGAAATTGATTTTTGGATTCTTCATAATTTTAGTTACATTTTTAAGGGGGCCCAAGAAAAATAATCTTATGATTTAGGAGGATGAGTGACTTTGAAGTTCACCACAGATCCATTGGGCTAAGTTTCTTCCCAACTAACTTTTTTATTTTTGGTGAAAATTATGAGTAATGAGGTCACCATAAACACGCTTTAATGTTAATTTTTTTATTACATGATGTCAATTTTTTTTATAACGAGACTATTTTATCACATGATGGTAAATTTTTTTATTGCTAGATCACATCGATCTAATGATCACTTAAACGAGACTATGTGTTGAGAATTATTACAACAATTTGTTTCTTTTCTTGTGAAATATGTGTATTGATTATAAAACTATAATTTGCCTTACAATAATAACATGTGGTGTAACTTTAACTTTTATAAGCCAAATCTTGTAAGAAATATCTTAACTAATGCCAATAAAAATTTGTTTAATTGGTAACAACTATAACTATATCTCATAAAAATGTAGATTTAAATCTCAATTTTAATGTAAAAATCTTATTAATGTGTTATAAATGTTAATACAGGCTAAGTATGAGCACACAAATGACATAACCAATTTATTGTGAAAGCACATATTGTAATGTTTAGTTGCTATATTACATTATAAAAAATTCATGTAAATTAAGTTCTCGTAAAAGTCAGGATACACCTCAAAGCTCAAAAAAGATAAAATATACTTATAAATTACTCATTAACGAGATTTTAAAAACTTGTGTTTTATATGATGCAGTTTTTCATGGTTAGGGACTAGATGAATCTTAGTCAACAATAATATATTATTTTTCATTAAAGATATTTTAGTAGGCAAATTGATTTCATACAAAACATTGCCAAAATATCTTAATAAAACATATTGTTACGTTGTGAACTGCATGCAAGAATACAAGTAATCAAGATTGGCCTATGTTAATGCTTGTTATGTTTCTATTATTGATATGGACTGGAGCGTCGTAGGAAGTCCAGCCTTTATAAGTGGCTCAAAAGGCCCAACTAGGACACAAAAACTCATAATTACTGAAGTGTCATTCCTACTAAGAAGTATAAATACTATCTTTGTTAATGCACTCTGGTGTGTTCAACACTCTATACCTCTCTTGACCGATTTTATCGTATATCTACTGACTTAAGTATTAGAGTTGATTTATCGTGACTTAGCTCCTCTCTTTGTTTTTTTACAGCAAGTCAATCTCAAATAACTGATATCGACGCGTGGCTCGTTATTCCCTTCCTACAACCCCGATAGACATAGAAATAATTATATTTATACGTAAATTGTTGATTAACCTAAATCATATCATCATACAAGTATTAAGTAGGACACTTATGATAACTATAAATACCTAAATCTAAAAATGATGGTGACATTGATTGATGGTGAGGAAATGAACACGTTGGAATTCTCTGGATTCCTAGATTTGGCACACAAGAAATGAAAATGAATCGTCAATCATTGGATACTCAGTGTGGTGGGAAAAGGTAAATAATTTCAGAGAAAAGCGCCAAAGGATCTTATGGCCGAGTGTCTAAGAAATGGAGGACAAAGAACGGCGCGTGAGGCCTCGAGAGTGTATATAAGGCAACAAGGGTGGGGCCCTCGACGAAGTAAACAGCAAGCCCCAACCTGGCGCATTTTAGCCGTTTCAAGCTTTTTTATCGGATCCCGCATGCCGAGCCATATCTGTTTGGCTTTTTACCATCCCTAAAACCCCATTCCCATTCCTATTCCTAGTGGGAAATAAATTCTATTCAATTGGGCTTTGCATTTTCACTTTTACTTTTTCTCTTTTCTTCTTTTACGCCCTATTTGGATTTCGACTAAGAGTATATAATACCACGTGAATATGCATTCTCATTCTCACAACTCATAGCCAATAAATTAATAATATCATTTCTTTTGTTTGGCACAAGGCATAATCCTTAAAAAATAATGCCACGTTATTCTCACATTTCAAGAATTTTTTATCCTAACTATGATAAATAAACAAAAAAAATTTCATCGCACTTAATTTTTTTTAAAAAATGTATTCTAAACATATAATAAAATTTAAATTATTAAATTTAAAATTAATGACCTGAATTTACTCAAAGTTATTAATTTTTTTTTATCAAAATTCAAATCTCAAAATATTTTAAGTTAAAATTTATAAACTTGTTATTTTAAAATCATCTTTATTGAGATAAGTTTGTAATAGACACTTTCAAAATACAATGATAATGTGGTAGGAAAATTTAGTTGGAAATTCAAAGCTCTCCTTTTGTTGATGAGGGTCTTTTGAGGTGACTGCTTCTAAAAACAGAACACAATCTAAAATGAAGCCAGACAATGATCTACAAAAGTTTTAAGCTTCTAGGTTAGTGTTTGGTGAATATAACAACCCATTGTCCAATCAATATCACAAACAAAACTATAGCAAGCACAATAGAGGACACAAGTTATTTAATTATTAATTATTTTCCAAATAATTAGCTATTTGACAAAAAAAATTGATAAATACTATAATTTTGTCATCAACTTGTATTCTTAGTTCAATTATTATTCCCATTAATTCAGTGTATCATTACTCTTTCCCAATTTTGGGGGTTGCAAGAAAATTTGTCTTTAAAGAGTTTAACCAAGACTCCTAGTCTACACATTAAAATCATTGTATCACTTTTTTGTTTTATTTCTAGTATCGCTTTTTTTATTGGTAAAAATAATATACAATTAATAATATTGTAATTATTATTAAAAAGATATTATTTCATTTTTCTTTTACCAATGAAAAGAAGTAACATAATGCATAGAATATTATATTACACAGTATATTTTATTCCCTAATATACCAACATACAGTGGTAAGGAAACAAAGAGGAATAGATAATTAAAAATAATAATAATAATAATATTAAACGACGACGATTGTGTAGCTGCTGGAATAGCTCAGTTGGTTAGAGCGTGTGGCTGTTAACCACAAGGTCGGAGGTTCAAGCCCTCCTTCTAGCGGTTGGCACTGTTCTTTTTTAATTTTTATATATAAAAATGAAAATATAGTAATATATATAAAACACTCAAACCCAAACAACACTTGCACATTTTCAACTGGTAATAGCTACTGCTAATAGTGCTCCTTTCGTTTCCACGTGAAATGGTTTTGAACGCATGGCAGTTCCGACAGTCAACGGTTGTAGTCGTAACGCATGCATAACTAATTTTTTGTCAAAGTTTGAATATTTTACTTGACGCATTTATGACGCAATGCTGTTGTAAGATACGAACCATGGCCTTCTAAACTAACAGAAAATAGTCATTTATTAGACCAAGGCAGTATAAAATTAGTATTAAGGATTTTTTTTCTAATAATTTAAGTTTTTTATTAATTTATTAAAATTAATATAATAAGAGAGTCTTTTATGAAAGAAATTGAATTCTCCAATCATCATTTTTTTAAAATTAAATTAAAATTTTATTACATAATATAAGTGAGTTAAAATGCAGTTTAGACTAACCACTCAAAGATAATATTCAAATTATTGCTAAAAAATAATCTTTGGAATTAAAAAAGAAAATTTAAATTATAATACGTTTTTATTTTTTTACACATTTAAAGCTAGAAGGGCAATAATTATTTCCCTTTCCCATGTTGCATTATTCTTTTCAACTCTTCTGAGGTATTGTAAACTATGGATGGACATGCGATAAAAAAGCAGTGGCCCATGATTTCTAAATGACGTCCCTGTTGGATATCAATCAAGAAGGGAATCGGTGACTCTGTTCAGTGTTCACAACACAACAGGGCCCTCCATTTCAAGTCCCACGTAAAGGAGTTTAAGTAGGTTACATTTTAAAATATTTCTGCTTTTTATATCTACAAACTCACACAATTTGCAAATAATAACTTTTTTAATTATTAAATAAAATTATTACTACAATTATAATTTTATTTAATAATTGAGAAACTGTTATCGTATCATATTGAATCGGAAGGAAAGGGAAGAAACGCAGAAAAGAAAAGCAAAGGAAAATTAGAGAATAGAAAAATGAAAAGAGAGAGAGAGAGAGAGAGAGGGGTTGGGGGGAATCCAAACCGCTGACTTATATGTTATAGTGGTTCATAATCTGTGTGCTTTTTGAAAGGAGATGGCCAAAGTTGATTGAGCTACAAAATTTTGTTTGGCGCAAGCGCCTTCTTTCTCTATCATCATCCATCAAAAGTGTGAGTGCATGTGTGTTTCAATGTGGCCAAGTCGTTGTCATACCAGCAAGATGGAAGACAAAGACTTTCATTTCTGCAATATATATATATATATATCCTTTATTCCTTAAAATCCAAGCCATCATGCCCCACTTTCATTCATTTTCACTGCCTCTGACATTTTTAATTTCCTTCACTTTTCAGTGTTCTTGCTAGCTAGATCACAAAAGCATGCATAGGTAAAATGAATTATTGTTATCATTGCCCAATAATTGGGAAAATATGCGTTTCATCGTTAATTTTAGGTGGAGGAATCATTTTCTTTTTTCCTTTTAATAAAATAATGAGTATATATCCACATGATATTTACTAAAGCTATTGATTTTGAAATCGTTATTCTTATTGGGAAAAATTTATGAATTGAATAAAGAATGATTTTATATTTAATTGATGTGAAGATAGTTTAAATATAAAAAATAATGATGTATGTATATATAATAAAAATTATTTTATATTTAACATTACATTAAATACTGTTTAATTTGAATTTTAACCCATTAATGGTATATCTTTTGAATTGGAGTATTATTATCATAAGTTATTAAATTCAGTATATATTAGTTTTTTTATTTTTTATTTTTTGAGTAGGACAAAAATCTTTGGTCGCTTTGTAGCTTAATTTCTAAGTCTTTGTTTTCTACTTGCCCTTTCCATTTCCAGCATGCAGCCATTGATTTGAAAACTCATTCCCATGCGTGATAGCCTAGTTTAGAATGTTGACATCCATTGTAGAGTCCACATTGCCTAACTAAAATGGAACCTCTTTTTGTGGATAGAAATAGAATAGTTACAATTGCTTGCCTAACATTGACATATGAATGTGTTGTGCGACTAATGCAAATAAAACAACTTTTTAATCATCTTGATAAGGAGGCAAGGAATTATCCAGAAGGAGGAGCCTTAAAAGAAAAGGACAACACATAATTCCTTCCTTCATCTAGGGATTTGAGTATTATGTAACTTGAACAATAAGCAAAATTTCTAGTTACACTTATAAATCACATAGCTAGTCTTTTTTTCTTTTTTTCTTTTTTTTAACACATAGTTTTTGTACACTTTTGAAGATGAGATTTACTCATGTTCAAATTAAAAGTATTAACCAATAAAATCTCATAACATGAACGACTTGATTGAATATTCTCAATTTAAGTTTTTTATTTTTATATCTAAAATATTTTAAAGCTCAACTTCCTTCTATTAAATCAATATCTTGTTGGCATAGCTAGATAAGTTTCAAAGGACTCTCACATTCCACTTATAAAAAGGGGATCCAAATCTAGTATTTTGTGATACGAAAATTATGTAATTTTGCGTAAATCTTTAAAATTTAGTTTCAAATTTAATGACTTAAATTTTGTTGTATCTAAGATTTTTTTTTTTTTTTTGTTGAAAAAATACATCTACTAAAAAGATGTCACACAAACAAAATTTAAGTTATTAAATTTGAAATTAATATCTTAAATTTACTTACAATGACTTAATTTTTTTTTTATCACAAAACCACTAAATCTAAATTCATGAAAAATATGGAGTACTTAGACCTCAAATTTATGTCATTTGTTTCAAGCTTGATGATGGACGATGTGTGCAAGATTTTCATCACATTCTTACAAGATACTTAATTCACTTTAGGCGATTGAATTGTACACCACTAATTTTCATTTGAAGCTTTTGGTTTTTTGTTTGTTTGTCCTTGGTGGCCTTCATTATTCAATCGTCTATATATTTCATGTGTAACATTGGAAGCAACAACACAATATCTTGTGGTGTTAGCTAGCAAGCTGCACCTTGGGCCAATCATCCAACCCCCATAATCCCATTTCACTTCAATCTAGGTTAATGCCCCACTATATACACTACTCCTATACAAAGCGATGACCCCTCTTTCCCATCCCTCAATAATAAGGTAATAAATCCAAAAAGTTGCCCATAAAAAGCTTTTTGTTCTTGTATTGAGCTTGGTGAGAAAAAAAAAAAAAATAGTTACCCATTTTCTATCTCATATAAATTAGAGTCACATTCACATACGCAGACAAAACCCCCCATCAATTCTCCTCTTATATTTTTTTCCCTTTCCTCTATGAAAATTCCAAGAGCCATTGGAAACCGAGTCAGTGGAGTTTTTTGCATTCCCCACAAACATGCCCTTAACCATCTTAGACCAAGAATTTTCAACTCCACTTTTTCCATTATTCATGTATACTAGTAAAATATAAGGAAATAAAAAAAAAAATGAAGAAACACAAGCTAAAATCTTGCCTTTATATATGACCCATTATGTCCCCCTTGGCCCTAGACTCACTCACACTCTCCCTAGTCTCTCCTCCTAGCTAGGCTACTTGGCTCTTTCATTTTCTTCTTCTTGATCTTTTGATATTAGCTTTGACATTGATATACCCCCACAAGGATGGACCACAGCCAGAAGTGGGTGTTTGAGAGTTCCGGTGGTGGTGGCGGAGGTGGATGTTTGCTCAGGCGAAGGTGGCGGTGTTGCCCGACGGAAGGGTTCTTCTGTAAATATGGATAAAAGTGATGGCAAAAGCCAACTCAAAGGCTTTGCAATTGCGCTCTCCTTAGTTTCTAGCTCATCATAAGGGGCAGAATTGGGAGAGCGTCATTGTTGCATTGCGGGGAATTGAGGGTAGCGGTCCGAAATTTACGTTTAACCTTAGTTATTAGCTTCTTAATTTTCTATGATTCCTTGTTTAACCCTGGCTCGTTGTGGTTTTTACGTTTTTCCCATTATTTTCACTTTGTTTTTTTTTTTTTTTTCGTTTCGTTTTAATTTTCTGATGGAAGCATGGGATGTAAGAGATGCATACGAGGTAGCTAGTTTGTT
Organism: Bauhinia variegata; assembly: GCA_022379115.2. Lineage (NCBI taxonomy): Eukaryota > Viridiplantae > Streptophyta > Magnoliopsida > Fabales > Fabaceae > Bauhinia > Bauhinia variegata. The sequence continues at coordinate 17,768,722 of CM039426.1, read as the reverse complement.
AAGGCGGGTTTGGTCAAATGGGTATTATGTAATTTGTTCTCAAATTGGAGGGTTGACTAGGGCTTGAAATGCTGCTGGCATGCATCACTTACACCCATCAATATGTATTTTGCTTTGTTATGAATTTGATATAAAGGAAAGACCTTTGGTTTTGATGTTGTTTCTTTCTCTTGTATTATGTCTCTCTTTTGCTTTTGATTTCTCTTCTTCCCATGGAAGATGCAAAGCAGATAATGATAACTTGACAAACGACCAAAAGAAATTGGAAAGAGAGAAAATTAAAGCAATATAAAGCAGAGAGTATGACTTTGGTGATCAAAGTTATAAACTTTCTGACTTTAACCCTGTGTTTTCAATCTTAACTCACATAAAATGTTAAAATGAATATTATACCCCTTTGTAGTTTTGAATTGAATCTCAAGAAATGAATCCAATTGAGGATACATGCTTTGTGGTTTGTCCTTTCTAAAGCTAGACTGACTAGTGATTAGCTTTAACTCCGTTACACGTGAAAAAATTACAAATAGGATACCGTTGCTACTAAGTTGAAGATCGAGTTGGTAGATCTGCAAAAGAACAAAATATAGAAGGCTTAATGGGGTGCCTTGGGCCTACCACTTCTATGCTAGAATCAATAAGTAATTTGAAGGTAATAGAAGTAAGAGTGAGAATAACATTTTTTATTTATGAATATTTGATTCTCTTGTATAGGGGTATGTAGGGTTATGTCGATAATTTTATCTAGTTACATTGCATGACATTGGGTTGAATTTGAGTTAAGTATCTAGACATAATGTATAAATATAATCATCAAATGCTTCTTTAAAGATGGCACAATTTGATATATATGTATATAAATATACACACACACACTTTATATCTTTCATTTTATCTCTTTGTATATGATTGTCAAGTTATTTGATTGAGGTCTCTAATTGGAAAAAAGGAGGGTAGTTATGATGTGGAAAAAGAATGGAAAGGTTTAGCTTTTTTCTGCTGGTGCCTGAAACATTTGCACAAATGGATCCTCTAGTATATTGATGACCAGAGTTAAAGTTGATAAATTTGATTTGGTCTTCCTCAAAAGCAGAAAAATAAAGTGTCTTTTCTTACCATTACAGCACTCACATTAAATTAGTACTTTGCCTTTTGACAACAATCTCTAATCATTCTGGAATCACATGATGATCAGTACTGTGTTGAATGGCTGATGTTTGGCACCCACTCAATGTCTCCAATTATATATGAAATAGATAGTATACCATGGTGAATACAAAATCTTGTGTGCTTGAGAATTGTGATTTTTTCTTTTGTCACAAATAGACGACGGGGCAGAATGAAGAGTTGTACCCTATGGCTATGGAAGAAAATAAACCTAGCTAGAAAGCTGCAAATGACTTTATATGGTGATAAACTACTGTGTCAATCTCACTTCTCAAAAATTGTGAATTTACTATACTCCAACTCCTACATTGGATATTGAATTTGAATTGATACTCAAGGCCCTCCATCTCTATCAGCCTCTAATAATTAAGGATAGTGGGGGAAAAGGGATTAGATATTTGGATTCTTATTTGGTTAATCAATCAATCACAAGTGTTGTAACAACATATCCAATTGTTGTATTTGCCTATTAATATAAGTATTATAATGGTAGAATTATCAAGTATAAACCATAAGGATCCATATAAATAGCATGTAGATTAACAGATAAAGATCATATGAGCAGCACAATTACTCTTGATTGCTCTCTCAATTTGCATTCTATCATATTATATTAATGACTTGAACATCTGAGTGAGTTCTAAATCTCTTATCCGTCTTTGTTTCACCATTTGCGATCATCTATACTTAAATTTAACTTATTGCACAACTTGATTCTCAATTCAGTAACAACACAATAAGCAAACCAAATAACCACTTTTTGCACTTGCCATGACTTTATAAATATCATCTCTGTTATTGGTCTTTAGAAAGGATTCTCCTTTATATTTTTAAAAAACTATGATCAAATGAGGAAGTTGGGTATGGTTGGAGAAAGATTCCTAGGTGCTGAATCAATAAGAATAATTGAAGTTGACCCATAAGTCTTATTAAATATAAGATATAAAATAAAATGTGATTTAACTTGCATTATTCATTGACTATATATGTATGAACTATGCACATAGTTCACACGAGCTAAGCATTTCTCTTTCTGGTGAAGAAATGTTAGCTTGTTTGGGATAGACAGTGCAGTGATAATAACTAATAAGTGATTTAATAGAAAATTTGTTTAATTTTTGCCACCAACTTCCTTGCAATTGTTGCTTTACTTTCTCTCTCATTCCTTTTTCCTCACTCGGACAGTTAGAAATCCATGCCACAGAATTCATGTTGCTCGAGCTTGGACGATTGTTATTGGTTTGTCAAGCACTTCTAATAATAATACTCTAAAACCATAGACATTTGATTTGTAATTAGCAGCTGCAGAATCACGAGACATCAATTCTGATGCTATATATCTTGCAGTTCCTCTTTATGTGCTTAATGCCAAAAAATCATGATCCTTTGGATTTAAAGTTTTCAGACCAAAATCTGAGATTCTGGGGATGAAATTTTGATCAAGCATGACATTGTTGGGCTTTATTTAAAGATGGAGCATGCTCGAAGTATGCAGATGCTCAATGCCTCTAGTTGTTCCAAGAGAAATTTAGATGGTCATCTAGAGATCCATTGGGCGTGTAATCATATATAAGTACCCATTTAGATGCCTCGCAACAAAAGCCCACCAGGTGTATGACATTATCAGGATTGATTCTACCAATTCTGCAATTTCTTTACCAAAATCTTTCCCAGTAACCAAACATTTGTCAAGCGATTTAACAGCAAACAAATCACCATATGGAAGTTTTCCTTTATAAACCACTCCAAAGCTGCCTTTCCCCAATTTATCTCCAAAATGATTTGTCATTGAAATAAGTGATTGAGCCACTTCCACTCACACAAGGAACTGTTATAAAACTTGGATCATTTATGGGCTTAGAGCAATTCACAAAGCTCGTTTCTGAGTTATATCCAGAGCCCTAGAAAGAAATTCATCAAACATATCATCAGCATGCAGTGACTGTGAAGGAAGGCCGCAAGTTCTGTAGGCTATGTTAACATCAACAACTCTTGATTATCTGTATTGAACTCAATGAATAAAAAGAGGTTTATCTGGAAAAGGTTCATGACACATCGGATTTGGTTTCTCTACTGATCCTCTGTTAATCAACAGGTAAATGACCTAGATTAGTAGGCGGATAGACAAAATTCTAATATGCAACGTTCACTTTCCAAAATAATATTATTTTGAGTGCTTAGCAAATGATTAGTTCAACAAAGAATCTAAACTCCAATACGTCTTAGTTGAAGACTTGAAGTCAATTTTGTAAGGAAAATGCATTGAAGGTCCTTGGCCCATGTCTTATCATATCAATTAATATCCAATGGCACAGATTTTTCATTGGCCAATTTTAGCTTTTACGAAGAGTCAATGATCTCAGACATAATGGTTAACATTAGCAGAAAAGATTAGTTGGAGAAATATTTTTAAAAAATAAAAACTTTTTTTTAATCCCTAATGAGTTTAAGAAAATATAATGAAAAATAAGCTTTGATATGTTTAAATATTTAAACAATTTATGTTCACTCTCCAACCTCTAAATATTAATTTTACAAAAAAAACTAAAATTTGACAATTAAAACTTCAAAGATATGTGTATAGCTTTCTTGTAAAGGAATGAACAAACAGTAACCGATTCATTTGGCATAGGCAGAGCTATAACTGTTCAAATTCAATTCATTAACAAATGAACTTACACAAATATGAGAAAGGCACAAAAAGTTAAAATGGCAAATACAACAGCACACGAATTCTGATATGGCCTCTGCCTTAGGGGATATGTGAACAAGATATTAACAAAGTTTTAAGAGGCATTAGGAAATTCATCTGTGGAAGCTTCCAACATTTCCACCACTTTATCCATTGAAGGACGCTGAAATGGGTTCACTTGGGTGCACCATAATCCCACCATGCAGAACTTCCTTGCAACTCTTGCTTCAGCTTCTGTAACATTCCCCAGCTCCAAGTCTTCCCCTTTACTCAAACTCTGATAAATCCATGATACAGAATAAGAGTTGCTCGAGCCTGTATTCAAATCCAGTATATTCCCAAACATTTCCAGTAGTACCATTCCAAAGCTATAGACATCTGAGCTGCTGCCAGCAGCTGCAGATTTCCTTGTCATCAATTCAGGAGCTATGTACTTTCCCTCTCCTTTCTCAGACCCGGTTGCCACAAAATCATGATCTTTTGGATAGAATTTTGTAAGGCCAAAATCCGAGACTTTCGGGGTGAAATTTTCTCCAAGAAGGATGCTGTTTGGGTTAATACCAAGATGAAGAATGCATGAATTATCAGTTCCTGCATGTAGATGATGAATCCCTCTTGCTGCTCCTAGAGCAATTTGCTGCAACTGATCCAAGCTTAATGAATTGGGTCTTCCCTTAGCCAAGAGATGCTCTTCAAGAGAACCATTAGGCATGGATTCATATACAAGTGCCCTTTTAGATCCCTCAAAGCAAAACCCCACTAACCCTATGAGATTGACATGCCTTGTCCGAGCAATGCTTTGGATTTCATTTGCGAAATCTTTCTCACTGATCTTGAACTTGTCAAGCATTTTGACAGCAACCAAGTCACCACCAGCAAGTTTCCCTTTGTAAACCGATCCAAACTTACCTTCTCTCAGTTTATCTGCAAAGTTGCCTGTCATTGAAGTAATCTCATTGTAAGTGTACTTCTTCAAATTCAAGGACTGGTAAAGTTTGTCTCTTGCTTTGGCTGCCTTCCTTTTGACAATGCATCTGCATAGAAGGTACACCAGTGCAGCAGCAAGAAGGATTCCTGGAAAAACCAGAATTGCATGCAAGAATAAGCATAAAGTTCTATAATCAATATAATCAATGAGAAAATTATAAAGTTCTATAATCAATGTAACCGGTGAGAAAATTATACCACAGATTATTCCAGCAACAAAAAGGATGTGTATTTTAGTCACGTCACGAAGTTCTTGATCTTCACATACACAAGAATAAGCATAATTAGCATATAAACCAAAATTTTATAACCCAATTAAGAGCTGAAGAAATTAATTTTCTAGCTTTAGTACCTGGCCTTCGGCACACATGATATGGCTTTGTGGCATTGTAAACAGAGCATTCCCGGCCAGATCGAATACAGTCCCGGCACTCAACTGACCATCCAAGATCAAATCCACCTTGCAGCAATCTCTGAATATCTTCAAGGGAAGAAGGTTGCTTGGCATTGAAGTCATAATAAGCTGAAAGAACCACTGACAACAAAGGATAGGAGCAAATTTGCTCATATTCATGATACATTTGGCTACCAAACAGGGCATAAGTGATAGAGCCATTTTGAGTACTCATACAAGGAATTCTGATGAAACCTGTGTCGTTTATGGGTTTAGAGCAGTTCACAAAGCCTATTTCTTCATTGGAAACAAGGCCTCTATAACGAATATCACCCTGCACTTCATAAGAACGAATTGGCTGCATGGGAAGGCTGCAAATTCCATTGGCAAAGTTGGCATCAACAACTCTGATTCTCTGCGTTTGATAGTTGATTGACTTAACATAGTATTTCCCAGCACCAAATTCCAGAATTGCTTTGTTGTTCTCACAAGAAAGACTGTAATCTGGATCACCACAGCTTGATGGTTGGCCCCTAAGGTGAAAAGGGTACCTGATTTCTTTTATATCTCCACATGAAGAATAACAATAATAGGGATCAAGATCTCTGGCTTGAGCTAATAAGGTGAAAAAGTGAAAGGCTAAGAAAGAAGAGACTAGGAGAAGATTGTTTCTCATGGCTTGGAGTGTAGGATCCTTGTTGAACTTAGGGAACTGGTGAAGTTCTTGCTGCATTTTGTGGACATTTTATAGCTTGAAGCATTGGTTGTGTTATTTAATGCATTGAGAAATGTCTTTGGTTATCATTTGAGGCATGCAACTTGAAGGGGGTCTGCGTTGAAAGGTCATTGGCCAATGCCAATCTCCTAGTTGATCAAATCAATGTTTATTCACTCTAATGACAATGTAGTGAAATAATAAATACGATAAGAAGTGAGACATCAGAGGTTATTCAATAAATTGTGAGAGAGTTTATAATTAAACCTAGAATTGGAACTCCAAACAATTACCTGTTGGTTTTTTCAGTTTACTGACTAAGCCACAGAAAGTGCTTATTGATATAATGCACATTAAAATACTTAACTAAGAATAAGATTATTGACTGATTATTTCATTTTCATGGTAGTTTTGGCAAAGAAATGCCTTCGAATTAATAATCTAAAATCTAAAATAAGTTGAATTGTGGGAGAATTTTGAATCTTCTGCACTAGGGTACGCGGTGAAGTACAAGTGCTGCGGACTAGAGTCATGACGCGGGCGCAGCCACTTTCCACTTGCAGTGACCTTATCCAAAAGAGAATGATTTCGACCATGCATATTTATATTTATTTTATATATATGCAAGTTGATTTCGACCTGTTCCTTTCATATATTGTCCCCCTTTTATTGCTTCTTGTTCTTTTCTATAATGTATATATTAATGTTTCTTATATAGTAGCATATCACTTTAAATAAATTTTCCTATATACTTTTTAAAAATTAATGTTTAATTAGCAGTAGTTTTATTTCCTTCCTCACAAGTGTGATATATGTATAAATGATATTGGGCTTGGTTATATCTAGGGTGTCAAAACAGGCTTGCTCGGCCTAGCCCTATTCATATTGGGTGAGGGTGGTGCAAAAATTAATACCCTAATTGGTGACCCATATACAAGCTAATGGGCTGGCCTGGTCATCTTTCTTTTATTTTTTAATAATTTTTGGAACTTTTTGTCATTAAAAAATAAATAAAACTAACCTTGAAATAATTACAGTCCAAAATAGACACTCCTAGTTATATATGTGTTTCTTAAACAAATACTGCCTTTAAGAAAAATGGTGAACTGTCTTGAAGAAAGTACATTACTTCCACGAAAGCTGCTAATTAGTAGAGTAAGCAACCAATTAGGTCCATCCATTAATGTACGCTATGATCAACAAAAACAGTGAAAGTGATAATGATATCAAAACACAAAACAAAAAGATCAGGTGATCTGTGCTGAGGGCCCAATACAACTCCAATTATTCAAACATCATAATCAATATCATGCCAATTGCCTTGAAACTTCTTGTGCTATAGCCAATGGGAATGCCCTAGTTTCTTTCTTTTTCAAACCATTCCATGTTTGGTACTATATTATACACAGATTAATTTAGTCTAAATCAAATAAAATTATAAATATAATAATCTATTTAAGTTTTAATATAATTATATCTCTTAAACTCAAACTCGACACTTTTAATAAATTAGAATAACTCTTTTATCAATTGACAATGGCAATGGCCAATGAGTAGAAAGCAACAAACCCCCCTTAGGGCTAGGGGTAAGCAAAATTCAATTAACCGACTGAAACTAACTGAACTGAAAATAATCAATTAGTGTCAGTCGGTTAGTATCGGTTTAGTAGGTCGGTTACGATCTTAAAATTTGAAAAAATTGGTTAATGTCGGTTAGTTTCGATTTTGCATTTTCTCTAAACGATGAAAACCGAACTGACTGATTAAAACATTATAAACTTTAATGTTTACATATATCATGTTAATTAGTGATTCAATTATTTTATTAATTGATTAAATCACTCAATATTCTATCATCTTAATGTATAAAAATAATTATATATTATTAATTTGATATATACTTTAGTCTAATAGTCACATTCTTAATTTAGGATAAAATAATTAAATATATATTCCAAATATACTTGATCGGTTATCAATTTAACAAAATTACATAATTAATTAATGTCGATCAATTAAAAATATAGTCAAAATCGCAAGTTGGACTCATAATTGTTTCTTGAATTTTCTTTATCTTTTTTGACCTGCAATTATTAAACGTGGCCTAATGGTAAGAATCAACGTGAGGGTATAACAATATTTCTACTACTCCTGTCTATCATGTATCTTATATTAAAGGCTTGTCAGAAACTTGTGGTTTACACAATGTTGGCTGGATGTTATTCTGTCACCTATGTTTTGATAGGGAGGGGTCGGTCCAATAACAGCTTACCACATTCTATTTATCTCCTTGTCTTCAGGCCCAACTGATTGGGCCCACTCTCCAGAGTTTAAACACTCCCCACTTGACCTAAGCAACGACTTTAAAAGAATTGCTTCTGTTTATTAGAATATCCAATTAACTGGAAATTATAAATGATTTTTCTTTTAATTTATTATGGGTTTATTCTTTGTAGGCCTTCAACTCAAGACTTGACAGGTGTACATCTTCCTTCCTTAGTCTTATTCCAAACTTTGCTCCATAGAATATAGTTTGAGATAGGATTGTAAAAAATAAAAAAAATTATTTCAAAGTTCACGACTCTGTTATAATAAAAACTTTTTAACTTAGAAAATTAGAAAACAAAATAGGTTTTCAATTGTCAACGCATAAAAACATAGATTAAGAACTCATTTAAATTGAATTTAATATATGTGCTTTCTAAGCGTGGAAGCAAATACAGAAGTGTTTTATTATTATTATTATTATTAGTAATAACTTGCTTTTAAAAAAAAAACATTTCAATATATTTTATCAAAATGCAATTTTTAAAAAAAATTTAAAGATATTTTTTAATGTGGTTTTAGTACCCTTTATGTAAAAAGAATTTATGTCAAATGTGATTTTTTTTTTCTTTTCTCTTTCCTATTGTGTCTAATTATGATACAGCAAATTAAATAACTTTTTAAGCAAGAAATAAATCATATATATATATATATATATATATATTACACATTGGTCAATTATTTAATAAAAAGAATCATATTCCAAAATGGTTATGGGCAACTGTTGAAACCGTGAGAAGTGATGGGATTGAATTTGATTTGATTAAAGATTTACGTAAATGGTTGAAAGCAAGAGAAGATGAGATCTGGCGATAGTGAATGGGATATGTATGAATTGGAATTTGTCTTCTAAGTGCTTTTAATTTAATTGCTTTTGTTTTCATTCGGCGGCAGCCTCTCTCTTTTCCAAGAGAACCAAACAGAGAGAAGAAGAGGCTGGTTAATGATTTTCAAGAGGGCTCTCAATCACCACCATTATTGTTTCGTCCCAATAATTTTAGTCTCATTAATCACGTTTGTCAATTTCCTTTTATTGGAAATTTGACGCTTCCTACTCCAACCAACTTGCTTTTCTCACACCTAACTTTCTTTGTCTTAAGAACTCGGATGACAATATTAGCAATGCTAAAGATTTTGCTAGTGACCAATAACCACTAAATCATCTTCACTCCTTTGAAACTAATTACGTAGTTAGGTAGAGTTTCACCCAAATAGTCTCGTCCTGTATATGTTAATATCATATTAAATATTAATTAATTTAATTTAAATTAAATAAGATTATAAAAAAAAATTTAACAAATTTTAAAGCTCAAACTCGACATCTAGTTAAGCCAGAATAATTATATATTTGTTGATTTTCATGCATATTTAGTAAGGTGAGTAGGTTTCTTATTTAGTTTTCACTTTCTATTGTTTTAATTAAAATTTTAAATGAATTAAGTTTGAGATAATTATTATTGTCAAGTCAAATGAAAAAAATTAAATGAATGTACCATGGTTTGTTTATGGTCTATGTTATTGCAATTTTATAATCCTATTACCTATGCTTATTCATTAATTTTCCTACCTTTTTTCATATACATCTTTTATTACTGAGTAATCCTATTTCATATATTGGTCTAATACTAAATATAAATACTTCTGATAAAGATTTGAATTATGATTCACTTGTTTTTCCATCTTAAAATAATACAAAGATAATAATAGAGTTTGCTTTTTTAAAAAAAAATAATTAATTTTCTTTTGCGCCCACCTTCACTTTTTCTTAAAAGTTTCCCCTGTACTTTAGAAGCTCTCGAGATATCCTTTAGATTTCAAAAGTCTTCACAAGGGATCAAAGTACTACTTGTATCACAAGATTCCAAGAATTGTTTCAAATGTTTTTTCTAGGTTCCAAACATTGTGGCTTGAAAGTATGTCCATGGCTACATCTAGATTGCTGTTGAAAGACTTAGACAAAATCAAAATCATCTATTCTATTTAGTGTACTAATCTCTGTTATAAGATTGTGATTAGCTAAAAATATAAAAAAAAAAAATGTAATATTATTTTATAATATTTTAATTATTTACAATATTATAAAATAATATTTGATACATCAAATAAAATAAAAAATTTTCTCTCAAAAATTTAAACAGAGTCCATAATTGGACTGATTAGCTTAGAATTGGACATAGAATCTATTCAGGTGGCTCCATTGCATTGATGCTACAAAGAAACCCATCAAAACTCAAGTTTTTGGTTTGCAGCAAGATTATTTTTTAATTAACAGTAATTTCTTCGATGTATAAATATCCATTAAAATTCTAGTTGATTTAATCAAATTCTAGTCTCATTTGTTTTTTTTTTTTTTAATTTATTTGTTTGAATCGGTGTCTTCTTTGAATCAACACCCAATTATGCAAATTTTAAAACATTAGTTTGGACCAAGCAAAAAAAAATATTGACAGTACTGCTAACTGCCAATACCTCTAAAGAGCCATCAGAGAAAATCAAACTTGACAAGGGTGTCCTTAGAAGATTACTTTATTATATATAAAAAAAAAAGTTCAAAATGCCTCTGATTTTTTCTCTCTCTTGTTACGTAATATTATCAGTGTCAATATTTACCTACTGGTTTTGACTTTTTTATTTAATCATTGCAATAACTAAAAAGGGTAAATTACAAAGTCCCCACTTTTTCTTTTCCAATTTTTACCAATTTGCGAAATAAGCAGAGCGCTTGATAGAGAAGCTAACCCCGAAGAAGAAAATAAGTATGCCAATTTCGTAATTTGCACAATACTCCCTAATCTCTGCAATTATTGCTCCATCAACAGCAGAAGAGTAAAATTTACAGCAGCTCAAAAAAGGGAACCCAAGGAGCAGAGCTGAGAGCCCCTTAAAAAACAACTAAATTAAAAGGACCTGAAAAAAAAAAAAAAAAACTAACCTATAAAAATTTAAAAAAAGGGAAAAAAAAAATGAATTATCAAAACTGCCACCGTAAAAAGATAAACCAAAAAGGGATAGTAAAAAGGGGTAAAATTTTAACCGCCAAAGCTACGCTGCGGTTATCACTTATCATCATACCCATCACCAGGCTCAGTCTCAGCACACATTTTTACAGTCACGACGCCGCATCGCTTCACCGCAAAGAGAACGTAGAGACAAATTCTTCGCCGACGCGCCGCTCCGCGAGGGCCACGCGCTCTTCGGAAACCAGCTGCGACCGGCAGATAGGGCAGTTGAATTTCAGACGGTCGAGCCAGCCATCGAAGCAGTGCTTGTGAAAAACGTGGCGGCACGATAGCTTCCGAACCAGGTCCCCATCCTTGAGCGAGCACAAGCAAACGATGCACTTGGAGGATCCAGTCGCGGCGTCGGGGCCACCGTCGCGGGCCTCGAGGGTGTTGTATCGGTAAGAGAAGCGGCGATTGAAGTTGAGCTGCTCGGCGAGGACGATTAGGCCGGCAAAACCCGATCCAACGGCTCTGATGAAGCCGTCGTCGACGACGGGGTGCGGTTCGAATCTGGATAATCCGAAGATATGGAGGAAAGCTAGAAGGGAAGAACGGAGGTAGTTGACGCAATCGGCGATGATTGCGATGAGGAGAAGCGGAATCGAATCTGAAGTAAAGTCGTGTAGCTGGTTCTGCAATCCCATCTCTCTCTGTTTGGAATTGGAATTGGAATCTATGTTTGTGAATATGAATTTGGGGAGAGAATCAGAGAAGGGGTCTGTGTGTGTGGAATGAGAGAAACCAAAGGCTCCGAGATATAAAAGGGGAGGAAGAGACAGTGAGCTTTTTGGCTTTCGTGGGGAAGGGGCTGGTATGTGGAGAGGATGAGAGAGCGAAAGGAAATGATAATAATAATTCATTTATTATTATGATAATAATTATTCTTTTTTATCACAATAATAATAATTATTATTATTCTTAAACCTGCGAGTTTTATAATTTGTTTTGTTATTATTATTTCCCCCTCTTCCCAATTCGATTTATAAGGATAAGAAGAATTCTTAAAATTAATTGATGTATTACTTTTTTTATTAAACTCGAATTACACCGTTTGTATTAATTTGTAAAGAGTATTATATTAAATATTATACAATTTTTTTTAAAAAGTTTATAAATAGCACAAGAGAAACTAATTTAATTAATTTAAGCTCGAGAATATATACAATATAATTAATTTAAGATTTTACTTGATTAGTCCAATTAGTAAAGATATCAATTACATTGTAAGTATATACTTTGAGATCAATTTACCTAAACATTTTATTGTGAAACGTTAAGAAAATTAAGGATTTCTTGAAATAATGAAATGAAAATATATACAGTTGTATTTCTAACTAAAATAATATAAATATTTAATGAGAAAAAAGTTTGAGTATATTATAGGATATAATATATCTGTTGTGTCCCTCTACATTGTCATTAGTCAAAAAAAAAATTATAAAATAGTATTATATATTATAAAATTATTAAGATACAGTGAAGGTGAAGTAGTAGAATATTAAAATATTTGGACGAGGAGAGGAAATTAGAGCAAAGAAAAATACGAAGAAAGAATATTTTCTCTTAAATATTTAAATAAATGTAAGAAAACATAGAAAAAAATAAAAGATAAATAAGTAATTTTGTAATAACAATAATATTATTTATTTATTATTATTGTTACGTGAGATATACTATAATAAAACAATTTTAGCATAAAATCGAGATAAGATGAAACAAATTTTCTTTTCAAAATCTTAAAAATTGGCTCAATGCTTACTTTCTCATATAATTTTCCTTTTTGTTTTTACATGCTATTCAAATAAAGGAAATTTTTTTTTTCTTTTAATTTCTTCCCTAGTTTCCTCTAGATCCAAATGTAGAGTAAATGTTTTTCTCATCTATGTTATATAAAATAATTGAATCTCAAACTTTCTTAATAGCACACAAAATCCTTATCACTAAACTACCTCAAATGGCTTAAATATTTTCGTATTTATATATGAATTTAATCACGTTATGGGAATTTATTTCTAGCTAGAGTGTGTTAACATATTTAAAACTCAAGAAGATTAAAAAAAAAAAAAAGATAAGAAAATTGCATTATCGAGTAGTATATGTTTATAATTTTAAAGAATAAACCCCAAAAGTTGAAACAATATATTATAATGTCGAATTTGGGACATGAGAAATTTTTTAAATTTAGAAAAAAAATAATTTGATTGCTTTATAAGTGAATGCAATTCAAGTCAATGCAAAGGCAAATATTAAAGAGTGAGCAAATCGAACATGTGCACGTGAATTATTTCATACATTGAACATGATATGAATTTTAAACATGAATGAAAGTTGAAGGTACAATAATAATGTTTGGAGTGAATGCATGCATGTAAAGTAAAGCTTCAAAAGCGCAGTGGTAGGCCAACCTTTGTTGATTCAATTAGTAAAGACTAAAACTATATTTTATAAAAATGTAGACTTTAATTTTATAATTTATATGATAATTTTATCGATATTTAATGTAATATTAGATATTAAACTATTTTTTATAACTCATTTAAATTTTTATTTATTAAAATAAAACTAGTGGATGGGAATATGTCACCAATTGATAAAACAAAGAAACAAGAAATTAATCCTTGTTTTATTAATTTAATGGTAATAATGGTTATGTTAATGAAACAAGAATATTAGTCAAAGAAAGAAGAAAAGTGTAGCATAGATATCTTTGGTTGGATCCTTTCCCTCGACCACTAAAGATTGTGGGTCCCAATTTTGAGAGGTAGACGGGGCTTGCTAGTTTATACTCCATCATTGTTCCATCTCCATAATTAACTTCTACACTTGTTACTTTACTATTTTTTTTTATTTGCATTTAATCTTAATCTTAAATGAGAGAATAACTTAATTGAGTTTTGAGAATGTAATTACATTAAAATTTAATAAAAAAAGTTTTATTATTCTTAAAATCTTACTCAACTCAAATTAAATTAGTTATAAGTTAAAAAATTTAATAATAAATTTATACCTCATAAATATTAATAGTTAAAATAAAAAAGAGAATAACCAATATTTTGAGATTTAATTTATTTTCATTTAATTAATACTTTGTTGATTGCCTTAATAATTTTTTAATCAAATGAAATTTCACCCTAGAATCATCATGATGAAACAATTAGTGCCAAGGACATCATTAAAGGCTTTATGAATTACCAATGAGTTTGCATCTTTGTTATTTTAATTAACGAACCAACATACATCTCACTCGTCATCTCTCTTTTATTGGTTTAATATCACCTTAATTTAATTTTATAAATGAAACTACCAATTATATAATCTTGATGGACGTTTACATGATCCATGACAAATTTTCTTTTCCTTTTTTACTTGAAATGAAATAAACTAATTCTCAAGCCATTAGAAAATAAAGGGTCTAAGTAAGAATTTCATCCTCTTGGCCGCATGAATGTAAATAAATAAAAAAAAGAAGTAAATTAATCCTCTTAAATAATTATTTAATGTTTTCAGATCAAATATAATTTATTTTATGTAAAATTTATAAAATCCAAAATCTAAAAGAAAAAGGTAAAGTAAATTAACTAACACAATTTATCTATTTCTTCTAAGATATTCCAATAGAAATATGGCATCTATTTTCTCAATTTTTTTTTTCCTAGAATAGGAATCAAATCCAATCCTCTTCAACATGAATTCACATTTGAACTGAACTTTGTTTGGATTTAGAGTTGAAGAAAAAAAAAAGTATAAGATGCACCAATGAGCAAGCGACAACACAACCCTTGTCTGCCCCACGCTATCTTCTCCTTCTCGACCTCTTTCTGAATTTCCTTATCGATCTCCTTTGGAGCCCATTTGCTGATAGGGTTAGGGAAAAATGAAGTGAAAAGAAAGACAGTGAAAAGGAGTAGGGCAAGGAAATATATATATTATTCTGTTAGATATCCTCGAAGGAAAGAATTGAAAAGAATAAAGGTCATAGAAAGAACGGGACAAAAAAAAAAAAAAATGGTGTAGTTGAAACATCACATTTGATGTTACCTGTTAAATGAATATTATTTATTTATTTATTTATTTTTTACACATGAGCATAGAACGCTGAGTGCTTAATAAAAGAGGAGTGTTTACAATGGAAATAGAACTCGGGATATCAAATCAACTCTTGGTATTTGTACCTAAAGCTTTTTTAAAAAATATTTTTTTCATACATATATATATATATATATATATATATATATATATAATTAAATTTAAATAAATATATTTAAGTATATTAGTAATAAAAATATTGTTGAAATATGTTAAAGGGTTTAAAGTTTTTAAATTTAAAATTAAAAATTTTAGGGTTTTAATTTTAAGGTGGTAGGATTTATACTTTTAATGTTAAAAACTTAATTATGGTTTTTATGATTTAAGTAGGTTTAAGTTTTAGAATTTAGGAATATTTTCCTCTTTTGTGTTACATTTTCATGAGATTGCATCTTTCCTTTGGATTTTCCCTTGTTAATAAACTCCTCCACATCTCCATACAATAACCTTAACGATGGATTCTGTCGCCCTCTCCTTCTCCATTTTCTTACAATTTCTTATATTATAAATCAAAAATAATAAATATTTTTATATATAATAAATTTCAAAGAAAAATTACAAGCAATACTTAATAGATGGCGTGGCCATTTTGGAGAGAGTCCCACCGCACCGGCACCGGCACCGCGTTACAGAAAGTGTGGGATAGGAGACACTAACCAAATTCAGAGTACCAAAACAAAAGAGAGAGCACAATATATTAAAAGATATTTTTCTGCAACTTTATTAGAAGAAAAAGATATCACGAGTGGCCAAGACACTAAACCAAAGGAGAAGCCTCAAAGGATGTTGACCTTGCTTTCTCAAATTACAATTCAACCTCCTTTTCTTCCTCAAAATTAAATCCGACATCATAGTTTTAATTTTTCTCTGAATAAAATTTCAAAATATTATCAAAATTATATTATCTTTTATATTTCTTAGAAATAGTGTCAATATTTTATGTTAATTTCACAATAAAAATTTATATTTCAAATATTCCTCACTATTTTTTTTTTGCTCTTGGTACTGTGGTCTGCACGAGTTGATTAGGTTCTTGTAGGCACTATTGTACATGGTTTCATGCAATCCTATAAAATATTTGAGTGACATTTTAGAATAAATCAAAATTATTCATAAGAGAACATCAACCAAAGATATTTTTGGGGAGATTTTAATTTCTTATACAAAACATGTTTTATCTTCTTTTTTTTTTTGATATTTTTTGTTAAAAGGATTGCAATATTATTCGATTAAATGTTGTCTGGTTTGGTTTATAAAATCTAAAACTCATAATATTGTCAAAAAAAAAAATCATCATAATCTAAGTTGTTTATATATGTAATATTACATATGAATGGATCGTTGATAGTGATTAATTTTTATTTTATTTTATTGTACATGCATGTTAAAACTTCTGATTTTCTTTCAATTCAACATAAAAAAAAAAATAGTAAATAATAATTCTTGTTGTAATTTGCAATAATCTAAGCATCTTTTTGGTTGTCATTGAAAATCAAGAGAATCTCTTTAATTTTCCCATCTTTTAATCTATGGAATTTTATCTATATGTTAGTTAATGATGATCTAATTAAGAAATGAGTAAGAAGGGGGCTTAAATTTAATTATTAAGTTAAAGAAAGGCGGCGTTTAATTTAATTACGAAACAAGAGGGGTTGACTGCACCTAAAATCAATCACATGATGGGAGATAAGCCAAAAGAAGATGTCACCAAGACTTCCAACACACATGGGGATTTCAGGACAACGGACGCCTTGGGCGGCGGACTATGAGATTTTCCGAGATCTCCGTTGGGTCCGTGACTTGTGTTCAGACCCATAAACAACCATTAATTAATTAAACAACTTAATTTAATTTAATTACAAGTATATAATACTAATAATTAAGAATAGATGACCTTGAGCCTAGGTCGTTTAATATACTCATTTACTTTAATTAATATCCCTACAATTATTTATACAAATGACTTAAGTCATTAATTGTGTATGCAACTTTCGTATCACTAATTTTAGCACTGAAAGTCAAGAGAGAATTTAGAATTAAAAACTGAATTTTGAAGAGATCAAATATAAATTTTTAAGGGACGAATGCGTAATAACAAAAGAAATAGAATTAGTTTGGTAATTAAGCCACGCTAAATCAAAGTTGTTAATATACAAGAATTTAAATAATTGCTGTGACTTAATTAATAAGAGCTGGTGATATTAATTGAATAACTAGTTAGATTTAAACTATTACACATTTGTTTTATAAGGTTGATTACGAACACATTAAATAGATTAAATTCTTATGAAGAGATTTAACTATTTATTAATTGTATTGATATTTGTTAGTCAATAAAATTTAATATTAATGTGGAATGTGGAATAGTATGAGACTTCTTAACATGCAAGTAATAATAATATTTGATCAATTAGTAAACCAAACAATTTATGAAGAAGATAAAATTGATTCGCCATGATGAAATCTCCATCGTCCAATAAGATTGCGAATCCGCCGACCACACTAATAGTGGACTCGAACATGTCTTATCAATAGATAAGAAAACACCAACTTGGAATATATAAGGCAAATAATAATGCTTAAGGTATTAAAATTAAGTCCTCTACATGACTTGCTTAGGACAATACGTGTTTTCATAAACTTAGTCAATGCAAATATCAATCATTATTAAATTTTTTTTTTAAGTTTTCTCACACTCTTTTAAATATAAAATTAATATTAATTTGATATTAATCAATACACATTATAATATTAAATATTGATAATTTAATTACCATATTCACTCAACATGAGGACGTTATAAGCTTGTTTGATTATGCAAACAATTTACTTACTAGCATATTATGCAAATACATTATTGTTCATAATTATAATTCTAAGTATTAGTCATCGTGCTCTCTTGCTAAAATTCCAAGAGTATATCTATAGAGTTAGATCTTCAAGTGTATGGAGGGTGTTCGCTAGCTAATTGAACAAATTAATATATAAATAATTTATATATGAATTGGATATACAGGTCAAAACACATATTTATCCATAAGAAATCATTAACTTGGGGTTAATTAAATCAAAAAGTGATTGATGTTTTCTCTAAGTGGTATAAATACTTCTGAAGATTTCTAGCTTGGAATAAATGTGCCAAAAATTTTATTAAGAAAATTAATTAGCTTCAAAAGTACGTGTTAAATGATCACTATGATATTAAATTTTTAGCAGAATCTACCACACGACGATGTCTATAATAAAGTTAATAATAGCAGGTAGAAGATAGTTAACTAGATTACGAAAAACAACTGAGAATAAGAGCAATTGTGAGACAAATCTTTACAATCTTAGTTCCCTTTATTCTCTGATTGAAGAGTGTTATTCTTTTTTTTTTTTTTTTTTAAATCACTGGTATCTAGTATTATATTAAGTATTAATTAATTTGGTTCAGGCTAAATAAAATTATAAGAGTGGTAAAACTTTTCATACTAAATTTTAATACAAATGTATATTTAAAGCTTGAACTCGAGATCTTTAATTTATACTCAATGTATCTTTACACCTTGAGTATAAGATTAATTTCTATCAAAGACATTTAGAGTAATAAATGATAAATATCTCCTAATAAATATGATTCCAATGTATTGGAATCAATATTTAATATAATTACTTGAAATATACACATTTATACATCTTTTTTTTTTCCTTAGTGAAAATCATTCTGCATATAATATCATATTAGATATCGACTAATCTAAATTTGAGTTGAATAAGATCAAAAGGTAACAAAACTCTCCTTATTAAATTTTTATACAATTACATTCTCAAGATTTAAACATTAGACATCTCATTAGGCTTGAATAATCTCTTACAAACTTATTTATACATCTGGTCACGCAGGTTTAATTATATCTTATTAAATCATATGAACTGATACTTATATATATATACACACACACACACATCAACTTAAAATTTTCCTTTATTATTTACCACTTTCAACCTGCGCCAGCCATGCATACCCTAAGATCCAACTTAAGAAACTCACATTGGCAGGGTAAAGAATTGAGGTTGGTATAAGTTACATAGTAGGACTAGCTTAGGGCAAAAGAATTTTAAAGTACTGATTGAGTAATGCTATTATATATAGTTTAGACAATTCTAGAAGTAGGCCTGTCTTCTGTATACAAGTGTATACCTTATAAACTGATGATGCTAACATCTTGCCACTAAATTAAAAGATAAATTAATCATTCATTAATTACACTCAATTAATATATTACCAATATAGAATACTTTCTAAACTAATCCATGAATGTAAAGTATTTTTTCTATTAATATATTAATTTAAAAAATCTAATCATATAAGACAAACCTTGGAATAGCAAATCCAATTTAGGTACAATAGCCATATATATATATATATATATATATATATATATATATATATATAAAGTTGCATACTTGGCCAAATGTAGGAAGGTAAGATTTGATGTGCTACATATATAGTAGTAGGTCAAATCATCATTGCCCATTCAACGAGTGATGTGTATCAATATACACCATAGCCAATTGTTTCTTGTCACACCTGTTTCAATCATAATCATAATTAATATGAATATATAAATCATAGAATCTTATTTTAACACAAAAAATACAAGTGAAATCACTTCAATGCAGCAATTTATGTAAACTTGTCCCCAAACAAGACAAAAACAGTAGTAAAAGGATACCCTATATGTATAAAGTGTGCCTAATATTCTCTTTCTTCTAGTGCTAGCTGTTGAGTTGCAATTGAGTAAGAGATTAAATAAGTAAGAAAAGTGATTGGTTTAATAAAATTAATTTGAATTATAGAAGTGTAAGATTAAAAGAAATTTGAATCTATTGCAGTGATTGCACGTGTGTAATCAGTTGTAAATCGTTCGATTTGTGTTGATTATATAACTTGTAGTGACCAAACGATCTATAACTAATCGTATGATTGTAAAGTCATGTAGCAACTGCAAGAAATCTGAGTCCGATTAAAAAGACATACATGAGTAAATAAAGAAATATTTATAAAAAAAATACATCAAGCTAATAAAAATGTTAGATTTGACTTAAGAGTAACTTGTAAAAATTGCCAAGGACAAGTTTGATTTAGTCGTTTCGAGCAATGAGGTAAGTTTATGAACATTCCAAAGGACAAGTTGATGATTTGACATGAAAATTGGCTAGACGACTATTTAGGGCAAGGACCCAAACGTAACATCTTAAACAATATATTGTCCTTTGAAGAAAAAGATAAAAAGGGAAATATAAGAGGCATTTCTCATGGTATTTTGTCAACAAAATTCATAGAATGCTTCCAAATGGAGAACATGTGAAAGTTATTAGAAGAGTCGAGAGAGAAATTTGATTGATAAAGACATTGGCACAGAGAAAGCAATTAATGACAATGACAACAACAAATTAAATAGTAGCTTTAAGGTGAGTGGTGCTTAATCAGTGAATTGGCAATATAATTGCAGGACAGCATATTGAATATGAAAGATAGAAAATAACAATTTAATTAATGTTACCTAATAAAGTTTAAAACTTTGAATAATTAGAACATAAAATAATTAAGCTTCATAGCTAGGAAGATTAAAGAAACGTAATGAAACCCATTGACACAATTAGAGATGGGATTAGAAGAGTCCCGAAGATTCTCTATAAATTAGGTAAGAAAGACTTTGTAAAAGCAAGAGTGTTCATTTATTTTATGTGTTAAAAATGAAATCACACACATATTCATTGCATTGGTAGGTAATAAAATAATAATTGAGCCTAAAAGGCTGAGAAACTTAAACATCGATCAATTATGTCACATATTTAGTGGCATTGCATGCCATGTGTGGCCTCTTGGATTAAGACTTAAAGATAAATAATGGCTATTGCTATTGCTATTGGTTCTGCCATCTAGTTGTCCCCAATTGAAGCAAAAAGAGTAAGAAATGTGGAACAAGACTGGCTGGTAGGTAATTGGGTTGGGAATTATTGGATTGATAACTTTGACTATGGAGGCTAGCTAGCTAGGTTACTATTTTGAAACAAGGATTTGAATTGGAAAAGAGTCTTATCCATCCAGTCAATATCAAATCATGAACTTGAATCATTAAAATGTTGGCAACAAGTTGAGGTCGAACGATATTTTACTTTAGATTTAAACTTTTTAAAATTATTTTTTTTAAGAAATATTTGTAAATTACTATACAAACATTGTTTTAGTTATCTAAAAGTTTCAAAGATATATAGTGACACTGGAACTTTTTTCCTCGTCCTCATTTTGTCTCAAATTCATTTGAGTATAAGGGATAAGAAAAATTACTCTAATATTTAAACACTTTTTCATAGTGTGATAACAATAATTTATTAAGAAAGCAACTGCATCAAGTAAAATAGAATAGTTAGATAACACAAATTAATGCAAGACTAAGGTTGATAAGAACCTAAGGTTGTTGTGTATATACATGATACATACAAGTACTATTGTGATAAGATTAATCATAGGAAGCTAGACTCACATAAATTGAGTACTGAAAGAATAAAATATTCTGCTCAAGAATAGGAATCCAAGTTAAATCTTATTATAAAAATATTCTTATTGGCTTCATCTATACAACTTATATAAGATTGAGTCACTTCAAGAATCTTTCCTCATAATAGAGCAATGGACTGCTACATATATATATCATGCATTCAAAATGTAGCTTTTGGCACGTGGATAGGGTAATGTAGATGATAAGGAGACGCCTCCTTATACAATCCATAGATCATTGGGTAGGGGATAGGACAGGGTAATGAAAATAGTAATGTTAGAGATCCAAGCTTTTTATACTCAGCTATTTGGCAGTTATTTTAAAAACTTAACCAAACATTGACCAAAAGAGATCACCTTGTCATCGATTAATTGATTTAACCAACAAGGTGCTAAAATATATACATAAAAAAAAAAAAATTACATAAACATTTTAAATTTTTTTTAAAATCTAGATTTTTTGCCGTCGCTGCAGTTGACTGCAGGCCGTTTGATCTATATTGATTATGCAGCTTCAATAAACCGACAGCCTGCAGTCGACTAAAGAATATCCAAGTCCAATTTTTAGTTCATATGGGTCAGTTTCAATTTCACAAACCACATGAATGATCACGCAAACAAAAGATACATACAATGAAGGGCTCAACACAACCCTCCTTTCTATCATTAAACTATTCATACGCGATGATCTCTTTGTCGTCTTGTAACAAGATGAAAAGCCTATATCTTATTCACATTCTCTTACTTACAATTCAGTTTTTATTACAAAATAATCACGTTGACACTATCCTCAAAGAGGAGACTAAAAAGTCAGTGACAACATTAATCAACCTACAGCAACTTCACAAGCATGATTTCCCATAATTCATGAGCTAGATCTAACTTCCCTCTTGAGTAGTTCCTGAAAAGTGAAGACATATGCTGAATCAATTTCATTGTAGATGACAGATTATCCTTTGAATTTCAGTTTCATGTTACCTGTTTGGTGGCAGCAATTGATGTACGCTCTCTCTCCTTCTTCTTGCGCTTGCATTCTCCACACCAGCTGGGAAAAGTTGTCTGATATTTCTTCAGCTCCCTAAAAGCGGAACTGCAAGAACAGAACAGATGTATAGCAGATCGCAGATAATGGTAATACATAAGCAGACACGATGAAAAAATCAAGAACTCAATGGGAAAAAAAATTGTCATTTATTTAAGACTACCGATATTAAAAGTGCTGTAAAATCACAGCTTCAGTGAAGCAAGGCTAGGAAGTATGCTTTTGCTTCAAGTTAAAAAAATGTGATGAAAAATACCTTCTACACCACAGAATCAAGTTGATCCGATTCCCAGAAGTTGTAGCTCTAGCACCATGTCGATGACGACCACAGTGCAGAACTGCACGTCCTGGAACATGGCAATAATCGAAGATCTCCTACAAATTGTGGGAATGTCAATGAAATTCATGATTTAAAAAGAGACTTAGAGAGAGTCAGAGACAATCAGCCCACCACTAGATTCATCATCACAACAAATATGTGCCGTTTAACTGTCCAGTTTTTAACCTGTGTGGTCTGGTTTTTGTGGTGTGGGCTATAGCATGTGGTGGTGGGTTTGACAATTCCCATATTTATATTTGTGCAGTATAATTACCTTCTCTGCTACTCTGCCAATCAATATTGAGTATGCATTATACAAAATGGAGAACTTAACAATTCATAACTTCAGTTGCGTACTCAAGAATGAACAGCAGACCAGGATGAGCTTTGGGTTGCATTTTTCCATATATTATGCTCCCACCCACAATCCCACTTTTTCTATTCTTTTTATCACTTTGAACTTCTGCAACTATAACACAAGTATACAACAATCTGAACACCTAAGGAGATCCAGGGATATTTAAGATTCCCCTGTTTGGTATGACAATTGGGAGTGAATTCTTGCCCTTGGGAGGCATTGGACTACATCGTGTAAACTTAGATTCTACAGCTTCTCTGAGGGGATTGAATTCCAGCTCCTGGCTGATATGGGTTAGAGTATAATCTCATACTAGCACATCAAACATGGTAATCTAACTCTGATATGGCTGAAGTGACTCAATCTTGTAAGATTGCACAACAAACTTCCCAAGTTTCAAATTATCCTTTTATCCTAAGGAATTACATTCTTGAAATTTAACTTTCTTCAATTTAAATCAATTAAGCTTCAGGACAAATTAAGGCATCTACAATCATATGGTCAATCAGACAGAAGACATACATAATAGAGAACAATGTAACAAATACCAGAAATCAAAGCCGAAATATAATTTCTCTACAGGAGCAAACATACCTCTTGTAGGGTTTCTGTATTCACATGTTCATCACATCGAACACCACGGAAGAATAGTTCTCCACCAGAAAAATGTTTTCCCAAGCAAACATTCAATGTGACTTCTGAGTCATCCACATGGAATCCTGCAAAAATAATGATCTTTACATTTCAAAAGCTTGTAAAGCCACAGCTTTTGGCATCCAGTTTTGAGAGAGAAACACAGAATAGAAGTGATAGAAGAATCTAACAAATAGGATACAGTCAAGTAAAGGAGGAAAGATTAGCAAACAATGGATGCAGGAAACAAAAGGAGGCAATAGGACTTGTAAAGGATTGAATCTGTGAGAGAAAATGGTATTATTGACATTATCACAAGAAATGATAACTAAGTTAACTGAATTCAACCTTCCTCCAGAAAGAAGAACAGGATACATACTTAAAATTTAAGGGCAGATCAGCCACAATGATCAAAATAATTCAAAACAAATCAATACTAATCTAGAAATTATAATGGAAGCATATATGGCCATAAGTAAATAACAGCAAGACCTTAAATTCCATATCTTCAGTCAATTAACTAGTAATTTCTCCCAGCCAGATATAGTTATTATAGATTACCTATGACTCAACTCCAATATTTTGCGTTTAACTCCTATACCACCCAATGAAGTGCCAAATTCTAACGCAAAATTTTCCTCTTTTTGCAGGTCAAAAGTAATGAATTGAAATATACATAGTCTAAATGCAAATTGCATTAATAAGATACTAATTTTAGATTTTAGTCAAATGTAGATCAACCAAAACAATCAAAATGGCATAAAGCATGTTATTCAACATAAACAAATATGGAACCATAACTAAATTTGCTTCAGGGTAATAGAAGTAATGAAACAAGCTTAAAAATCTTACCAAGTTCGACATCCCTATTAATTCCATATTCAACAACAAAGCCATGATGAGAGTCCAATGTGGATCCGCCAATATCAGCAAAGAAAACTACATAAAATTTCAAAAAAGAAGAGTGAGTTCATGACAATATTAGTTTCTCTATTCCAATCCTAAGTTTCTCCTCCAATCCCATGAATATAGAGAAGAATGACCTCGAGCCATAGGACGTATAAAATCATTCATCAATTTGCCAAGCATGGTTTCCAGGCCAAAATCATCAAGAACAGCACCATATTGGTTCATGGTGTTTGGTCGCATGATTCTGAATTTTGTCTCATGGACCCATCTTTCAAAATGTTCAACCTAAGCATTCAGAACTAGATAAGAAAACATAAAAAACTAATATACAATGGATAAAACCAGATATGAATATGGAGGAAAGGAAAGAAAGGTGATACCTCAGATGCCAACATTTCACAGAAATGTGGCTGAAGCATTTCAAATGTATAAATCCCTTTAGTAGGTTCAGCCACTATACTTCTAAAACTATCTTCTTTATTATCTCTAATTGCTTGAAGAAATGAGGATACAAAAAAGTTTTCAGCATGCATGGCATATATCTCCTTATGTAGTGGCTGCAAATAGAAGTGCACAATAGATAAGGACAAATGTTATGTAAGCATATAAGCTAATTGTTCTGACTTTTGAAAATTTCTGGTATTAATAGTTGCTGATTCCAAATTCTAAAATCTAACTTAAGTACCAGGTAAAAGGTGCCTCTCATTTAGAAGTATAAGTGAACATAGCTGACAAATAGCATCTCCATAGATTAAGTGAAAATCATAAAAGGAAACTAGTGAAAGTTTTGATTATGGAAAGCTCCATTCAACGTTCATCGAAAAAACTTACTGGATAATTCATCAGGATCCTCTGCCTATATTCCTTGTGCCTTTGTACCTATTCAATTCGATAGAGAAGAACAAAAGTGAACAACAAAAGCTGGCAATAGAAGAAGTATCAGCAAAAAAACAAGTATAATGTACCTATCATACCAAGACACATCCACTATGATGAAAAACCATATATAGGGCATGGTCTCAATACTTAATGCTCATTTGGCATAAATTTTTTAGTGATAAATGATAACTAGCAGTAACATTTCCTATTTGATGCTTTTTAACCACATTTTTAACTGAATAGCATAATTTATTATGAGTATATAGATTGGTACTTTCCAACTTAAAAAACAGAACATAATGAGCATTTTCGGGTAGCATCCCTCCCAATCATTCTATGTCAAGCAAGAACGCAACATTATACACTCAAGACCAACTCACCCCCCAATAGTCAATGCTCATGAACCTGATTTGGCTTTTGCCTTTGGTTAATGATTAATAAAAACAAAAAAGTTTTCAATGCCCTTTGTAAAAACATCTCCTTTCCCTTCATTTTCCATTCAAAACAAATTCACAAACCCATACTCAAAATTTTCATACCCGAATGCGTTCACTATCTGGTAAGTACCGGTGCACGATGTTTCTCAGGTACTGAATCTTAGCTTCACGTGAAGTGTTGAGCATATGAAGAGGTAAATGCTGCTCCAGGGAGCTGAAGAGAAGGTGGCTAAACTCCAATGGCAGGTCTTCATAGCTGTCTGGCTTGTGGTCAATTTTGGGGCTCACACGGAGGCTATGCATTAGGGTGGGCAAGCTGGGCATTGGAGCAGTGTCTTCCTTGGCGGAAGGGGGTACCTGGGGCTGCGTTCTGTGCTCCACAGAACCATTTTGGGACATGGTTTCAGAGATGAACTGAGAAAGGTAATTAGATGAATAGAACAAGTTACGATCACATTCAGATAGAGAATGAGAGAAAATTCAATATGGCTAAAAGCTTGAAAATTTGGTTGACGCTAGGGTTCCTGTTCTGGTTTAATTGATCTGGTTTTACTATGACTTGAGAACCAGTATTGAAGAGATCAGCTGGACGATTGTGGGACCCGCATTGGGTATGAATTATCTTTGGATTAAAAGAGCTCTCTGTAAGTTCGACTTAAATTTAGGTGTGGTTCCAGCTGGACCAACGCTGTTGGTAGCATAATTCTAAACATGGTAGTTAATTATTATTAATATGATTCCATCAAAAAAGAATTATAATTATTGATATAAAAAGTATTCAATCTGGGCCACTAAAAAAAAAACAACTAAGATTAATTATTCTTACGTCAACAAGTAATGATTTAATGTTATCATGTCTTGGTATGTGAAATAAAAATGCCATAAAAATACATTCTCTCTTTTTCCCGTGTATGAAAATAAAAAAAAGGTAGGAAGAATTCCCTTTTCTCTAAAGAATAAATAAATAAATAAAGAATTACCCTTTGGTTCTTCAAATATACAAAACACATATATATATATATATATATATATATATATATATATATATATATATAGTGGGAGAATTTTAATTTGGTTCCTCTCATTAAGAAATATTCAAATATCTTGTGCTATATGGCTATTTTATTTACATATATGGTGTATTATTAACGCCCACTGGCCACTATTATATAAATAAATAGTGGCACTTTGGTTATAAGTAATTCTTACTTATAAATATCATCGTATATATATAATTTTTTTAATGGTATAAATATAAATCTTGTAAAAACCTGTTTTATGACCTAACTTAGAAATGCAATTGCTTCTCCCACCCTAAACGTTCATGAGAAAAGAAAGGTCACTATCCATATGTAATTCAAAATTTACAATTTTATGCCTTTTTCTCTTTTGCACCAAAATAAAATAAAATAAAATAAACAGAGAGAGAAAATTGATGAGGAGTGAGGAGATATTTGGTATTCAATCTGAATCAAAAGAAAACCACAATGGCTCAATTATGTTGCACTTTGAATATCTAAAGGGATATGCTTATGAATTACATTGTAAAATCTCTAACCTTTCATTTTCAAGACAACAGAAGAGACTTCATTTACAGACATATACTCCCACATTCAAATAGCTATTTCCTATATAACTACAGCTTTTGCTCTAGATTTTACACATCAATGCTTGTTACACCACCTGCTCCTACCAAAATGCTGCATCCCCATACTGTATATCCTTTCCAGGCTTCAACTGCATCACCATTCTGGCAAACTGTAGCCAGGTTTCTCAGGAAGATTATGCTTTGCTGCTGAACTTTCAGGGCCTGTTATATTTCCAGGGTTCATCTGCAGTATAGCTGACACAGGATTTAGCTGCTGCTTCCTCAATTGAGATTGTTGATCTAGAAGCGAGTTAACTGGATTCATAGATGAACCCACAAGACCGTCAGAGTTTGGCACCACTTGAAGCTGGCGCATTGGCTTCGTTTCCTGCTGCTGGATCATCTGTAATTGCTGAGTTATCTCATCCCGTGGTTCCTGATGATTGTTAAACCTGTATTTCATGGTGAAAGCATCCTGTTTGGCAACTGGGAAAGTGCTAGCATTGCTCTGGTCGGGCACTCCACTCATCAAATCTCTTCCTAGGTCCTGTCTTGTACCTGGTGTTGGCAAAGGTGGAAGTCTATGATCAGAAAGCATGCCAACAAGTTGTTTACCATTTGAGGTTGATGTGTGACTCTCAAGATTGTTGATGTTACTCAAATTTTTTAACCAATGCATGAGTCCTCCTGTTAATATAGGTGCAGACCTCTTAATGCCTATGACATTATTACCAGAGCCACTCATCCTATGAATTCCACCATCAGGGAGTACTATGTCCTGGCTACTTGCACCAGCACTTAATGGTCCCATCGATTGCTTCCTACGTTGAAGTTCCTGTTCTTGCCGGTATCTCAGATGCATTTGAAGTAACACCTGGGGGGATCTATTTGCGCTCTGGGGCTGCTGTTGATGCATGAGCCTCACTTGTGGGACAATGTCAATTTGAGGTTTAGATGAAAAGCTGAGTTGAGGAGATGAGAGACTTTTTCCGCTGGTAGCCAAATTAACTCCAGGGAAAATGCTCGGCAATGGTGATGGAGTTGGGTTATGGAATGGCATTCTGCTACTCAAAGAGTTGCTTATAGGAGCTGATGACCCAGAAGTCCAAGTTGCAGAAGAAGCTTTAATTGTTCCAGCTGTTGAAATGGTATTACCAACACTTGGTGTTTCAATGCTTGATACACCATACTTGTGACAAGATGAGGAATCTGCTTGATCAAAAATTTTACGGTAGCCTTCGTGCACCATCTATTCAAGATAAGCATTATAAATAGAAGGGGCAAGAAAATAAAGTGGAAAAGGAAAATGAAGAGAAGAGAAACTTCCATACTAAGATCTAATGTTAACTCACCAACGAAGTGAACTGAGTAGCCAATACGTCCAAACGCTGCCAAGTTCAAAAACAAAACTAATCAAATTGATTAAATCCATATGATAATTTAGATTTGAGTTCAATTATCACATACAAAATGTCAATACCAAAGCAAAATCCTGTTATATCACCACATCACGCAGCAAAAACATGTTGTACATAACAATTATTCAACAACGAAACTCTATAACAGCTATAGTGATGCTAAAGAACCTTATTTAAGTAGAATATCATTCAATCCCCAAGAAATTGATACATAGGTCATCCAATGCCATTTCCTAGTATTCCTTTTTCCATTGAAATGAATAGAGAATGTTGAAATTCAAAATTCATACAGCTGATGTAGCAGAGTGGCATTCAGAGGAAATACAATGTTGAAATGAAAAATCAAATAAAAATACTGATAATGATAAAATTGGGGGGAAAAAAAAAGGCTCATTAATTAATTAATTTATTTTTTTAGATTTATCCACAAGTATCCCATCCTCTTCATTAGAGTTAGGACTAATCTTGTTCAGGGAATGAAGCAATTACACTTATCACCCCTACTAACAATTGCTTTCTTGTGGGACTCAAATAGAGGCACCTCTAAAGCTTATTAATATTTGATATGAGGAAAACCACCAGAAAAATGCACTGTCTGTTTCTAATGATAGATATAATAGCACAATGAATTTAGTACCTAGTGACTAAATTCAAAAGAAAACAAGAAAAAAAAGTAATTTGTACAATGTTCATATTAAAACAAAATTAAGAATTTGAAACTGTCATGACTCACAGTATTAGGAAAAGTAGATAAGGGTGGGAAGGAAAAGGAGTTCATCTCTTCTTCACATCCACGGTGAACTCGTGCATCAACCGTCCCCAAATCAGGACTCTCTGACAAGACTAGTTTGACCAGAGCATCTCTATCAACCATCATCCTGCCACTACCTGTGATAGGGAAGTTAAAAGAGACTCAGAAGGACGCAAGGAGCTAAAAGAAAAATGAAACATAAGACTTTGAACACGTTACTTTCGCAGATGTGAGATTCATGACAGAATATCACTGTCCTAGTTTTGCCGCCATTTGGATAAATGGAAGGAGAAATTTTATCTTCAGTTGGATTCTTTGACCTTCCACTGTCATCAAAGCTTGAAAGGTGGAAACCAACAAGCGGAGGAATCATGTGGAAAGCTGGCTTCATAGCAACAAATTGGTCCAATTTGCGCTTTCTGTTAGTCAATCCATTCCTGTAACATAAAATTAGCGTTCTGCACTTACACAACTTAAGATTCAAGAAGTAAGATAACAAGAAGATATTGCTATATCAAATATGTGCTGGATGTGATTTAATTTAAGATTTTACCTCTCAGCCACTCTAAGAATTTTTGAGAACCTCTCTATAGCAAAGTCAACTTCAGTTGATGGCTGAGGCTGGGGAAGACTTTTCACTGTTTGGTTATTTGCATTGGTCACATTCGTCGTAACAACAGAATCAGCCATTTTAATACCCAAACCATTAGCATGTGAGTTTTTTTGTCCAACATGTATAGGTATCTGCCTTTGCAAAGAATTTCCATTTTGAGTAGTTGCTAGCAGACTTTCAATTTCAGCCAAAAGCTGAGAACTGTGGGGAGTTTTTCTCTTCTCAGTAGCACTTCCATTTTTCAAATTTTTGTCAAAAGATTGAGCCATGTGATTCTGAAGTGTGAGGATAGAAGAGCTATTAGTTCTCAACGGTGTCGACTTGGGTTGCTGTTTTGAATGATGCAAAGTAGATGGATCTATTCTTCTATCCATAGAAAGGTATTCTGAATGGAGACCAGTTGTTGCAGAAGGTTCCTCTTTCACGGAGCTCTTAGCTCTCGGTGGCATCAATGTGGGTTGCTGTTTTATATGATGCAAAGTAGATTGATTAATTCTTCTATCCACAGAAAGGCAATCTGAACGGAGACCACTTGTTTCAGAAGGTTCCTCTTTCACAGAGGGAGCTCTAGCCAGCAGGTTTTGAACTCCATGAACGACCCTTTGATGATTGTGTATCAAAACAGGGGAATGCAATTTGCTCTTTTCTCTATCACATAAAATTTTGTCAACCTTATGTTGCGGTTGTGATGACCTATTCTCCATCTGTTGTAGTTCTGGACCTGCAGGTGTAACATTGACTGGGTTTGCAAGAAGCTGAAGTTGAGGCAGTTCCACTGGCTCTTTCTTTGGTTTCTTAGAAGCAAGTCCTCTGATAGCTTGTTTTTCACAAATGCCCCTATCACTAGGAACTCTGGGAACTCCTGCAGCTGTAGTTTTTAGTTGGTTGGGCACAGACGCAACATTGGGAGTATTGAGAACCACCACAGGACAGGAGGGCAGCATGGAATCAAGTTTACAACTGATTCCTTGTGGATTAAGAAAACAGCTAGAAATGTATTCTTTGTCTACCGGATCTGATTGAGGACTGGGTTTCTGAATGAGACTATCACTTACACTGTGCTTCACAAGATATGACTCACTGTTTGATAAACTACATGTTGGTACATCACTCAGTTTTCTTTTCTTCCAACTCCATGCAATACCCAAATCAATCTGCCATACAAGTTAACAATGATATTGGTAGGAGTGTATAATCAATCATACCTCTCAAAAATATAGTTCAAATTATGACTTTAAATTTGGAAATAGATAACCTAATGCTACTAGCCATATGTTAACTCAAAAATATATCCATTAGCATTCTTTGCAAAGCATAGTTCAACCACTCCCTTTGTTATCAGAAAATAAAACCATACTTGCCTGAACACTGTCATTCGTAATTATGTTAATAAACTTAGAAAGAAAAGTGCAAATGGAAGTTACAAACCCAATGCAACCACTATCAGTACCTTCTTTCTCAGAGGTTCACCAAGCAGTTTGTCCCATAAGGGTTCTGGGTTCAGCTGAAGGTCAGGTTGTAAAGCCTTAAGTATGCAGGACTCAATTTCCTGAGAAAAGAACAAGTAATTAGAATAGAATTAATCATATACATGAGATGAAAAATAAACAAGCCTAAAGTTGCTCGATGTATACAAACCAGTATATCTTTGTATGTCCATGAATCATTTGACATTGACAAAATGTTCTTGACAACAGTTTCCATGCACATTTGAAGGGTCACCTTATGCACAATAGGAGACTTTCCAGTTGGGGAAGTGTGAGGGAAACAGCTACGATAATCTCGAATCTGCAAGAAATCATCTATATTTATTGACAGGGATTGTTAGATTGAGTTTCACACACTAACCCTCTGAGAGGAGATTAGATCCCTCACCATAAACATCTCTCAAAGAACTCAGTTTATCTTCTAAATTGTGACTTAAAAATCATTTCCTTTCATCTATTTGTATGACATTTAGAAATTGATGAAAACATCTAGATCGTAGTCCGGTATACTCAGTTTAAATTTACAGAAGATAGTAACATTTGTGACGAATAATCTGTTGCAAATTCAATTTGCGGAGTATATATATTACATAGACACTACAAGTGCTTAAGCATTTTGGCTTTTCATGATTCAATCCTAATTTTAAATATTGCATCCTATGAGAGAATTAAGATCTACATTTGCATTATTTAAAAAAAAAAAAAAAAAAAAGGATTCACAAATCTCTATTCTTAAGAAGAAACCTTGTAAGGCATGTGCTTTACATATGTAACATACAAGTATCTATAGTGTATCATAATTCATAGATTGATTACCAACCTCACACAAAAGGACACCATTCACATACTTGCAGGGAATATCATCAAGCAAATCTCCGGGTAAGCAGCCATACTCAATTCCCTGATACAAGTAGTAAAAAGAATTAAGAAAAAAAAGAAAAGATGCAACCAAATCTAAATCACTGTGACTGTAGTTCACTTTTGAAACAAATGGAACACTAAAAAAAATAAAATACTTTTCAAAAGTATTCTTAACAATGTCAAGACGAAAAAACACATTATGCTCCTTAGTCCTTACAGAGAAAAGTTCTTCCGATGCCTTATCATATGGATGCAATTGCTTTGGTACATCACTGAACGACTGCAGTAGCATAAAAGAGAAAGATAGATTATCCTACATTTGTAGCAGCGAGTGCAACGACACCATAATTTATAAATGCCTAAGAATATAAATGTTAAAAGTTTCTACTCTTTTGAACTAACCTCAGTAGGTTTTCCGAGAGAAAATCCATCATTAAACAAATTCATTGAGAAGGACACCTCAAGTTCTGCATAATTGCAAGCAATAAACGTTAAAAAGTTACAGGCATAGTGTTAATATGCATTAAACTATACAAACATTAATATTACCTTCCAACACTGGACGCAATCCGTTTTTGGACTTTTCAATTGAGTCATCAGTGATTTTAGCTCCTACCCTAGATAAATTTCCCTGAAACGAAATGTCTCGTATAAAATTTCAGATCCACTGTAACATCATGTTGGTTTATTTCTCTCCATTTTTTTCATAAAGAAAACTACTTTAAAATGATCAAAAAATATAGACAGTAAGGTATATTGTAGGAAACCAACAAGCCATGCCTTAATTAATAGAAGGGAATAAATAGTAATTATAGTATTCTTAGGCAAAGGTAAGCACGTTTACCCCAAAAATTGAGTGAGTGGCTTCTAGAGAAGAAGGTTCTTTAGAATTTGAAACAGGGCTAAGTTAATAGAAAAGGATTAAACTGTTTCGTTTTATACTTCCTCCCCCTTCGATTTTCTACAGGTATCACCCCTTTCTGTCACCTCTTCTGGAATTTTCATAACCCAAGGTTTGATGGGCCATATCCAACAAAACTGCACCACACCAGTCTCTCTCTCTCTCTTTTTTTTTTTTAAAAAAAAAAATCTGAAAAGCTCGACTTTTCATGAATTTCACACTACATCTTCCGAGTGCAACCGGCTTTACTCTAGTAAGCTGAATATTTGCAAAAATCATAGAAGCAGTTAAAAAGCAATCCAGAAACTGGCCAATACTGATTAAAATACAAGCTGAAAAAACAATACTTGATCAAATTCCACATATGGCACCATTGCCGGACCAATCGAAGAAGAGCCAAACGGGTGACAAATAATTAATTTATCTTACATAGCATGTAATGCCTTATGCCCCCGAATCGCACCTCTTCCACTCTAACCAAAAGATTACCGAAAACCCACCAATGACCCAAAAGCAATCATCTCTCAACGAAAATCACTGCAAATGAAACTAAAAATCCCAATAAAAAACTCACACTAACACAGACACCAAAATGTGCTCATAAAACTTGCTAGTCACTCAATTGTATATTTTGAAGCATACCCATAAACCAAAATCATCTGAAAACCAAAAGGCACATCCATACCTCGGCAGCTCTCTGCTGAGAATCATTCACTGAAGAGCATTCAGTGCCAAGGGTCTCAAATTCACACGGCTTCGGTTTGTACCTGGATCCTACTCGTGCAACTTTGAACGACACACCCATAATCGCACCAGCGACGCGTTCTGCCTGAAACTGAGATGAAATTTTGAGGGAGAAGAAGGGCACTCTCCCCTAGGCGTTGAAGAAAACTGCCACCCAGTCCGTCGTTCTATGGGAGGGAGGAGTAGTAGTGTTCCTGTTATATAGGTTGCCAACTCGGCCATGAAGGCCAACACGTAGAAAGACCAAAAGGTGACTCATTTCTTTGCTGGTCTACTGTGTCATTGCCAATTTGGCCATATTTTTTCCTTTATTTTATTTCTTTTTTCTAGGAAAAATTAGCTTTATTTACTCACCAAATTAATTTACATTTTGAAAAAATTAATTTTTTTTGGATTTTTCTACTTTTAATTAATGGGCGTGGAAAATTCCATCGCCAATTTTGGCATTTTACGCTGCATGTGAGAAATGTGTTAAAGGCTTAAGGGATTTGTTAGGACAGTTTGTCCATTTGTTCATTTGTGCTTGAATACAATGCATGATTTTTTTTAAATAAAAAATATTCATATTTTTTATTATTTTTAGTGGAGGACAAGTATTTATATGGAATAGTCAATATTTTTTTTTTAAAAAAAAAAATTGTGTCAACAACTATTATCCTATTATTTGTGCCACTGTTTGTATTAATAAATTTTAATTGATCAAAAGTTTAAAAAAATACACTAGATTATTAATTTATTAAATACTTAAGTCAAATAATTAATCAAAATATATTAACAATGTGGCACAAGATAATAGATGATCCTTTTCAAAAGGATTTTGTAATGAAGTATCCAATGATCTATTAAAAATATTCTTTTAGTAAACCAGGCTAGTAATAGTAATTAGATTATATATATTTTTTTGGTATATGTTAGTAATTAGATTTAGAAAATAGAGGTCCATTCTGAAATTAATTTTTTTTATCGTCTGAAATTAAAAAATGAACTTTTGAGTGCAATGTTTTACATTTTTTTTTCCTTTACATGGCCATAATTTAATAATTTTAAAAAGTAAAATGAGCTTCCCTTTTTTATATCGAGCGATGAAGCCCAGTAAACCATTCTTTTAATATTTTTAACAGTAAAGAATATTTTTTAGCATATTTTTTTTAACTTATATTTGGAATTTTTTTTTAATATGTAAATCTATTAAACTGGATAAAGCTCATGGGCTCTAAACTGACAAAGCTGTTTAGCCCACGACCCCATATGGCCCATTCTTTTTACACATCCCAAATTTTTTGATTACATATTTCTTAAAATTTTAAAACTTTATAAAATACATGTGAGATTAAAAAAAATATGGCATGTACAAAAGGAATTGGCCCAAACCATGAGCCTAAGTTAGCTCAAATTAATTTCAGAGTTGTAAAATCACTTCTGAAATTATAATTTCAGAAATCAGGGGTAATGCAAATATTAATTTAGGGTGGTGCAAAAATTAATCAACTTTGCACAAAAAGTTATATGCTATGCAGATAAACAAAAAAAAAAAAAGAGTTGTAGAGTATGCTTTTTAAATACAAAATGAACTATAACATGGCCCATCAATTTAACTTTAATTTTTTTCACATTTTATTTTAATTATTGATATTTGATTACCAATAAAATTTATTATAAAGATCTTCAATACACACCTAATCTAATTTGAGTTAATTAGAAGATCTAAATAAAAGTGTAGCTCACTAAAAACATTTTTTGGTATATATTTTAATTTTAATTTTTGGTTACTATTTTAATTTGTTTGATAAATATATATCATGACACTTTGATAAAATTGTAGTACTTGTTTTTATTTTTATATATGCTCTAAATTTTATGTGGGTCGACTCATTTATGCCCATTAGCCTGCCAGCCCTTTAAGGGTCAAGTTGGCCCTTTTTTTTTCGGTAGAGGAGTTAGGCCTTCTTTTACTAGCTTTGGTTGTGCTTAATAGTTTTAATTATATCATTTTTTTTTATTTCTAAATATCTTTAGACTTAAGACTAATTGCATAATAAAAAATAATTAGTTATTTTTCTTTTCAAAATATACTTTTTTGTGGGAATATTTAACATTGTAAAAATTATTTAACTCAATTTGTTTATTATCTGTGTTACACAAAAACTTCTTTGCATATGATTATTCTTTTAATAAAAAAAATTATATGATTCACTTCATGTATGATGCTTTTAATAGTATAAAAGATATTTCTAAGAGATTTTAGTTTGATGAGAATTTTTTTATTCTGTCACAAAATTATTAATTTTAAAAAATATATTTACGTTTTAAGTTAAATAAAATAAATATTTATTAAAAATAAAAAATAATTTTATTAAAGTATTTTTTTATATTAAAAATTTATTTTATTTTTAACTTAAAATATAAAAATTTTATTTTTTTAAGTAAGAAGTTTTTTTAAAATTGATGATAAAATAAATGAGAAAAAAGAGTTTTCTTTTTTTTTTTAAAAAAAAAAAAAAAAAAAAAAAGCTTGCGCTTGTGTGGGTAGGTGGGTGTGGGAACGGGACGGTGACTTGGTGAGGTTAACGTCCGCTAAATGGAAATGCATTTTGTTCTGACGAAGGAGAGTCCAAATAAAGAGATCTTATTTTATGAACAGCCACCAAGTGGAAGGGTCAACCGTTAGGTGGTGGACCGTAACCTATCACTTCTCTCAATGTCTGAATATTTTCTCTTGACGAAAATACCCTCTCTTCTATTTAACATTTCTTATTTATTATATTATATCTATTAAATTGGTATTATGATAAATTATCATATTTCTTTTGGACTAAAATCATAGATCCATTTACTCTAATGTTCCTCTCAAAATTTACAAATTAATATACCAAGTATGAATTAATGGTGATGAAGTTAAGTAGTATTTAAAAAATTTAATGTTTGATTCTTGTATAATCAAAAAAGTTTATAAATTAACTACCTTGTTTAAATGGTAGTAATATTTTCTAAACATGAGTTTAAATTGTTGAATCATCATATAAAAAGAGAATATTAAAGAGGGGAGAAATTACTTGGCCCCTTGGAATTATCCAAAAATCTCCTAAAAACATTGATGTTTATTTGATAAAAAAAATATTAAGGATTAAGTTTAAATATTTATCCCATATCTCAACAAGAAAATTTATTTTATCTGTTTAAGGAAAATAAAAATTTATTGATTGTTGAAAGTCAAATGTGAAATGTCTATATAAACAACTAAAATTCCACAATTTTTATTTTAAATAAAATAAAATGTAAAAATTAAAATTTTAATTTACTTAATTCTTTTAATTTAAGATATTTTAATACTTATAACGAATTTTATATAAAAATTATAAAACACACGATTTATTCTAAAGTCTCAAGTTTAGGTACCATTCATTCTATCCAAAAAAGAAAAGTTTAGATACATTCACATAAAAATTTTTAAATACCATTTGTTATATTTTAGATAAGTTCATCATAACATTTGTAGAGTATCAATCAAATTATAATTGAAATAACTTTTTATGAATTATTGACCATTAAATATTAAGTAACTAGTAAATTTTGAATAAAAAAATATTTGACTTTGACAATAGAGAATATCTTTTTTCTAGGTGAATGAATATATAGAATATCTATATCTATCGAATTTATTAAATTAAAAGAAGGAAAACAATTTTACCAAAAAAATAAAAAATAAAAGAAGGAAAACAAATCCTACTCAAAAAGGACAAATTGGTCAAATGACAGATCAATTTGGTAAATGCACAAGGGACTGTTTGGTATTGCCGTATGACAATTTGTCCTTTTGCCAATTGAATCCCCACGGCGGAGTGCTCAAGAAAACCAGCTTCGCTCTCTCCCCTTCTCTATAGAGCATAACTGTATAAGGCTCTGGTCAGACCCAACAGAAAAAGCATACAAATTTTTCTTCACCTAACCTTTTTCGTTAGTCGTTGCGCATCGAAGCCATGGCCTGTGCTAGTTTCGCCAAGCTCAACTTGTCGTCACAGTGGATCGGTCAGCAATCGTTCTCACAGCGCCGTGGATCTTCCACACGCTTGGCAACTCGTCGAGTCTCCACCGCGATCCGCGCTAGTTCCTACTCCGACGAGCTCGTCCAAACTGCTGTTAGTTTCTCTCTTGTCCACACGCTTTTAGTTCTTCTGTTTCTGCGGATTCTTAGTATTTGCATGCCTAATGATCTACCGCGTATCTTTCTGGGGGAATGGTTTGTTGGATGTGGGTTTGGATCACTAAGTTCTAAAGTTTGTTTTTTTTGTTATTTTTTTCCCAGTGACTTTGTTAGATTGTGTTATTTGCATATCATATTGGATTTTAGTGCAGAAAATCTGTATATGGGGCTCTTGAAATGAAAAGAAAACCATCTATTCTCTCGTTGGTGATTTTATCTTCTCCTTTGAGTTTTCAAGTTGAAATCTGCACGTTATGATTCTGGCATCCGGTAATCAGAGGAAACCGTGTATTTTTAGTTTCCACATTTGTTCACTTGTTATTTACTCATTTGTTTGGCCTTATGTGTGATTATTTGTCAATGTCATGTGCTCATCCGGATAGTTGGTTTAGGAATATTGCTTTGCTAACTTCGATCTGGTTCAATATGGTTTGCCAACCTTGTCTCTGTGGTGCATACTAGGCTTGGTTTAAGTCATTGTTTAACTTCAGTTATTGGTTTTCATTTTGTTCTAATCATTACGAGTTCCTTAAGTTTTTTGGTTTCTTGTTCAAATGTTGATCTAGTTTCTAGTTTAGTTGATAGAACAGTATTCGTAAAATCTTGATCAAAGTTTGTTTTACTTTCTTTGTTGATGGTACAGAAATCTATTGCATCTCCAGGGCATGGAATTCTCGCCATTGATGAGTCAAATGCAACATGTGGGAAGAGGTTAGCATCTATTGGGTTGGACAATACTGAAGCCAATCGCCAGGCCTACAGACAACTTTTGCTGACAACACCTGGCCTTGGTGAATACATTTCTGGAGCCATTCTTTTCGAAGAAACCCTTTACCAGTCTACAACAGATGGAAAGAAGTTTGTGGATTGCCTCCGTGATGAGAAAATTGTACCTGGTATCAAAGTTGACAAGGTCTGCTATCCATGAGTGCATTGAGTTCTTTTTTTAACCCCATTTTAATCTCTAAGCGGGAATTTTATCCCATTGATCATGCACTTGCTTGGTACTTGGTAGTCTTATTGAGCTTTTTTCTTTTCAGGGTTTGGTCCCACTACCAGGGTCAAACAATGAATCTTGGTGCCAAGGGTTAGATGGACTGGCTTCAAGATCTGCTGAATATTATAAGCAAGGTGCTCGGTTTGCCAAGTGGTAAGTCATTCTTTATTCCTTTTGAATCTTATGCATCACAAATCCTCTGAAGGTTTCTTCATTTCTGGTGGTAGATGCATCAAAGCTGTCAATATCGAGTATGAATTTTTTTTTTTGGTAATATACAGGCGAACAGTTGTCAGCATTCCAAGTGGTCCTTCTGCATTAGCAGTTAAGGAAGCTGCATGGGGACTTGCACGTTATGCTGCTATCTCTCAGGTAATTTTTTACCCATCACTTATTTTTATTAGAAATAACTCTTCCTTGTTTACCAGAGTGACAATTATTTGCTTAGCTTATCATTTGGTCCTTCCACCACATCCCTTGAATTGGAAGGTTCTTCCTTCAGTTGATGAGAGTGAATGCTGGTTTTGTGTTGGGTTGGGCTATGTGGCTGCAGGAGCAGAGACTTTAAGCATATAGTTATTGTGCATGGTTGTCTCATATTTGACTTCATTTGAGTTTTCAGTAGAAGTTATTTCATCTCATATAGACATTTATTGCTCAGACTTAAGATTAACACTTCGTATGATTTGAACACTTTACGAGAATCTTCTGATTCGGTGAAATGTCAATATACTGTTCAATTCTAAATGCTTTTTAAATGGTAACTATACCGTTCCTTACTGGATAATATCACTGATTTGATGCTTGATCTTAGTGTAGATACAATGTTTCTTTTGTGTTTATCCTGAGGAAGGATTTGCTTCAGAGTGCAAACCTCTGTAACTTCATTTGATTAATCTGATTGTGAAAGAATCAAGCTAATATTATTATTTGATCAAGAAGGGCATATACTCCAATTTATTTTCAGCTCGTTTGGTATGCCCAGTTATCACATTTACGAACACCATTTGTGTTTGGCTGCAGGACAATGGTCTTGTTCCAATCGTGGAACCTGAAATTCTTCTCGATGGGGACCACCCAATTGAGAGGACACTGGAAGTGGCAGAGAAGGTCTGGGCTGAAGTCTTCTACTACTTGGCTGAAAACAATGTTATTTTTGAGGGAATTTTGCTCAAACCTAGCATGGTGACACCTGGGGCAGAACACAGGGAAAAGGCTTCTCCGGAATCCATTGCCAAATATACCCTCACAATGCTTAAAAGAAGAGTCCCCCCAGCAGTGCCAGGAATCATGGTACAACAACTGAGCTGATATATCACATTACTTCTGCATGATCTGTTTCCGATGTTTTAAATTTCTTGATTGTAGCCAACTTATTCGGATTATACTTATGTTACCCTCTGAAACTACTAAACTAGATAACGTGTTTGTGATTTTCTCTCCAGTTTTTGTCTGGTGGGCAATCTGAAGTGGAAGCAACACTAAACCTTAACGCCATGAACCAAAGTCCCAACCCCTGGCACGTTTCCTTCTCGTATGCACGTGCTCTGCAGAACACTGTGCTCAAGACATGGCAAGGGCGTCCAGAGAATGTGGAAGCTGCCCAGAAGTCTCTTCTGGTTCGTGCAAAAGCAAACTCCTTGGCCCAACTTGGAAGATACTCTGCTGAGGGTGAAAGTGAAGAAGCCAAGAAAGGAATGTTTGTCAAGGGCTATACCTACTAAAAGCCTTGGCATTCATAGTTTCCTACTCTGTTTTTGACTGTTTTATCGTTCCATATTAGCAGTAAATGCTGAGGAGACTTAGAAGATATATTGTACTATCTTTTTTTTTTACGTACTTTTACTTCTAGCAACCGAGTTTGAATAAATACTGCGAGAAAGAAAGCTTTTGTTGATGTAATCCAGGTTGGAGATTAGTGAAAGCAAAACGATAAAAGGTTGTATTTCTTCTTCTCTTGGTGGTCCTCTCCTTGATGAACTTAATATATTGGGATGTTCAATCCACATCAAATGATATAAAGAAAATTCAAACAATGAACCTATTTTTGTTGTGTAGCCTTAACTTGTATGCGACTTCAACGCACATGAAGAGCTACCAGCAAATGTGTTGGATCAGAAAGCAGGATGAGCCTTTCGTTAAACTTGTTGAAAGGGACTATAGTTTCATCAAGCTCATCCTGATAGCTTCAGTTGCACACCAGCTTTTTCCTAGCCATAATGCAATATTGCAATGACTGCAACTATAATCAACAAAACATAGAACACTCTTTGGAATGGGGCAAACATGAGCATTCATGGAGAAGAGACAGGAGCCACCGTCGAAAACCAAGATGTAAACAAAGACCAAGGACATAGTACAAGTTTCTCCAACCCCTTTTTGGAAGAATCCTTGTCCCTTCGACAGAAATGGACAAAATATTCTGTCCCCAATCTTGTCTCATATGAAACAGGATTGGATTGGAGACAAAGTATTTTAACCCGAAATAACTATATGCATGGCCAACTAAAATCATGATTCCAAAGCTTTTTCAATTCTTGACCGCTGGGGTCATATAGAAAACAATGTCTTGCTACTTGCGCGATCCAATAACAGCTCATATGGGGTCCTATACATGGTTGCGTAACCCATGATTCTTTCACTCCATGCTCTCTCATAATCCAAATATCAAAAACATGTTCACGAAAAGCACTTTTCTCCAGAATCACTGAAAGATATTCTTTATACACAAAATGGGTACAATTGAGGTCCAAATCAGGTAGCATGCTTCTTCATATGCCCCATAACTTCTCACTACTAATATTAAACACAATGATGAACCAAACTTGTTCATTACCTCTGCCTCTTGTAGCTTTCCAGTGGAGAGAACCATTTACTATATTGACGGGATATTCATCTACTTCTAGCATTCCTTCTATTTTTCTGCATGCTACAATTTCTTTTATGTAAGTTCCACTTCTTCTCCAAGAATATATCATCAAGCAATGAATACACTTGAACAATGGAGTGTATCTGAGGCAATGAATTAGACACCATGGCTTCAAAAATCCTTACCAGCTTGTAGTCATTTGTTTTGGGGTCAAAACCAAACCCCTACCAATGTTGAATCTATAATACACATTATATGGTTTAGGAATTTCTTTGAATTCTCTGCTAGCAGGATTGACCAGATGAAATTGTGAAGTGATGGTCTTGATAGAATAACTATATAAACACAGCAATTAGAATTCTTTTGGGAGTCATATTCGTCTATCCACATATACATGAAAATGGAGGTGTTGGTTGTGAACCTATTAGCATTAGCATGAACTCTTCAGTTAGAATGTTTTGATGGCCTCAATTTTATTGAAACCTTGATAACTTTGTTAATAGAGATTTATCACTCCAAGGCTTGGCAGAGAAAGAGTTTTATTATCCTTATAATTTTAGCAAGCTCGAATTGAAATAATCGTTGCACAATGTGATGTGCGGTGATTCATAAAAAATAATAATAATAACGATGGATAAACAAACTAAATAGTTAATTACTTTTTTAAATAATGTACAATTGTGATTCATGCATTATATTTATTTTATTTTTATTCTTGTTTTCTTGAATCTTCTATACAGGGACCAAGATTGTAGAATGCATGTTTGTATGCATTTTTACCCCAAATTAAAGCAGAAAAAATATATTAATCTTAATATATTCTTAGGTGAATGCATCCTTTGTTCTTCTTTTTTACTATCTCACGAATTAAAAATGGCATAATTGGATACTACGTTCATAATCATAAATTTTTTTCCAATTTGACAGAAACTGGCTATAACCGTTATAATTGTGCTCAAAGTTAATGAATCTGAAATTAAATTAAAATTTTCATTCACGTTATGATAACTGAAAAATCTCACCGAAGGCTTTGGCCTTGTTGATAACCAAGTGATCTACTATGATTGCTTCAAAATTTATAGTTTCATTCAAGTAGGAGTCGTAATTGACCACATGCTATTACCCGGATTAAGAAGAAACATAACCCGAAATTATAATAATCTATAAACTTACTAGCAGTTAATAGAAGTAGATTTAACAAAAGTTAAACAAGAAACCCTAGAAACCTAAAAAAAAAAAACCTAGGACAGCATCCATCAACCACGAATAAAAGTTGAACAAGACAAAGCCCTAGAAACCAAACAAAAGAAAAAAACTTCACAGTCCTAAACTGAGAAAACCTAGCCAGTTAGCAACTACACTTTGAAGGCAACATCATATTTAATGATGATCAATTTTTGGTCCCACAAAAAAGAAAGGACTTGAGAAAGTTCTTCACATGCGAACCAGAACTAGATGACGACGATGGTGTCTTGTTGCTGGTTTTGGTGGCCGAGTTTGTGTTCTTAGACTCAGTTTTG
Source organism: Bauhinia variegata (assembly GCA_022379115.2). NCBI lineage: Eukaryota > Viridiplantae > Streptophyta > Magnoliopsida > Fabales > Fabaceae > Bauhinia > Bauhinia variegata. The sequence goes on along the minus strand of CM039426.1, from coordinate 17,724,283 downwards.
GCCATGAACTCCTCCTTCGTTATTATCTTCCCCTCCTTCATGCTCACGGATCTAAATGCACTGACATAACTCTTCTTGTAAGTTGGCAGAAAAGAAGAGTGATCCCTCTCTGCCATCTCAGAAACAAAACAATTAATTAAGCCTAAGATTGGTGTAGCTTCAGCTTTCATAATGGATAATTGAATTCACAGCAGTTAAATATATATGCACTCTTGTGGTGTAATAGGAGTCATTAGATAGATACAACGGTATTTTAAGGTTATTGTGTTTTACTTGATTAGTGTCAATGCTGGTAGTTTAAGAATTCTGATGGAAAACAAACTTTGGGAGGTATATATATGCATCAGATAGAATTTGTTTTTATCTCCTTTAATTCATAATTATCACGAGGACTCTAATTTCTTTTACTTTTGATTTTTGTAAATTACAACTCAGAACTTAGACAGATAAATCACATTAAAAAAAAAAATAACTTAGTAGATAAATCAAAATAATTTCTTTGGAAAGTTACAATATGATCAGATGAGAAATTTAAGGGACATAAATCTTATATTTGAACAAATGTGTGATATTTAAATACTAAATTTCAATGCTTGAAATACACGAATTGTAAAGCTAAACCTTATATTTGAACAATTTTTCTCGCATATAAGCTTCTTCTTTTTTTTTTTTTAATAAAAAAGATTCCTTAATCTTACTTATTTTTCATTAACATTAAAAAAGTATATAAACTGAATGAGGTAAACTAAAAAAAAGAGTATTTAAACTGCTAATGGAAAATGAAAACTTGAAATAACAATCTGTCTTCTGATAAAATTCAAAGCCTAGCAGGAAGTGATAGATTAATATAGACCAAATAAAAATTATTGATAATAATTTACAATTCCATAATTTTTTATCTCTACTAAAATATATATATATATTCTTTTTTCATTACTCTATAAATTGTTTTAGGATTCAAACTTCTGTCATGTCTAACCCAAAAAATTATATTATACTTTTTATTCAAAATTTTACGTAAAAGATAATTATAAAATATTAAAGATTTACTTATAATTATTTTGGATAACTATAACTACAAAAATATGTAACTTAGCTTCATTTAGATATTATTTTCTGAATACTGTGGACTGTGTGGAGGAAAGAGCAACATCTTGATAACGAGCCAAATAGGGTAAATAGAAGAGATATCACGAGAGAGAGAGAGAGAGAGAGAGAGAATAATTGTAGAAATAATGAGATTATCGTATATACATTAAATGCAATATTTTTGGGCAATTGCCCCTACAAACTATAATGTGAGTCCGCCTTTGCCCCCATGTGATTGTGCATCGCCCATGAACATCATCTCACCATATTATATCTTCTCGCCGAAGATCCCAACACATCAAATTGGCTGTTTGTTTAACATTACCTTCAAGTTCTGATTGGTTTTTTGACTCAAGTTCCCAGATGATCCACCATTTGCTTTGGACGAAAGCAAGTAATCGCCCAGATAAAGTCTGTTCTATATACCATCTTTGATAGATTATGGCTGCAACAAAGATCCTCAATTTCTACACTCAAAGCTCCAGAGCCATGCAGTAACAAAACTGTCAAACCATTCAGTCCCTCTATCATTGGAGACGAGGGAAAAAGGGAACATTGGGTCCTTTCAGCTTGGGTTCCATTGCTTTCTCAGCAAGCTTCTCATAGTTGATTGCTCAGTTATGATCTTTTTTACTTTTCTTTAGCAACATAGACACATGATTGATATACTCATGGCCATTTGCTGTCTGGCTTCCACCAATCAGCCGTTGCAGCGCCTCAGCTGCAGCGTCTTTTTCTGCACTTTTCTTCTTGTTACAGGGTTGACCCATTATCTGCATTCCATTAAACTCAATAGTGGCTCGAAACTGATTGTTCTTCCATTGCCTAGTCTTATAGCTGGGAGCAGCATATCCTGCCCTTGTAATCAATGTTTGGAGCTGGCTTTTAGAGTTATCACCCCCAGGTCCACTCTCAGTCCTTGAAGCCAATGCTGGCTTTGAGGCCACTACCAATGGCTCTGATGGTTTGGGGATTTGGCGACCAAATACAAATCTGCCTTCAGATTTTTCTTCCGAAATCAGCAACCGAATGGCAGATAGGAGCTCATGATGTGTTTGTATGTGCATCCTTGGGTGATGTAGCTGTCATGTTCAACAGTGTCAATCCAAGAAATAACAGATAACTTAGATAAGACAGCAGAAGAAAATGCCACAAGCATTTACATCAGCAAAATATATTCAAGTTCTATTTTCAAATCTCGAAGAGAAACTGGGAGAAGCATAACCTTAATTTGCACTCACTTTAATCTGAATCAATTTATCAAGTTCTCTCCTTATTGTTAGATACATGTTAGCAACAGCAGGTTTCATGAAAAACTCCAGATATCCTCCTAACATTTTTAGGTGACCATCCTGCCAGGTAAAGCATGAAATTCCATAGGAAAATCAGAAAATTTAAAATAGCGGACAACATGGGAGTGTAACATTATATAGAACAAACATGACAACAACAAAAACAGATTCAGGAAAGTCGTAACTTACAGCATCTCCTTTTGATATGCTTCCACCAAAAAGAAGCACCATTGAATCAGACACAGCCGTTGAATCACGGAGAAAAACAGAGTTCACTTTTATCTTCTCGTTAAAAATTAGCCATGGATAAGGAATTTTAGTTTCCCGAGCATTCACTGAGTTCTAGGCAAGTAAATGAACATGCAATTAAACTCACAAGCATGGGTGAGTTGAAGGATTTAATAAATTTCATAACCAGCAGCAAATTACAATGACTAGAATAATTACACTCACCAAATATAGGAGCACTTGACCATCCTCCATTGTTTTCAGAGAAAACGATTTCTCATTGTGCTGCAAAAGAAATTAGATCATACTAACTTCCCATCCCTACCGTATAAGTAACTAATTGATTTCCATTAATAAAAATGAGGCCTGCCAACTTTTTAAAGCTCCATGAAGCAAATTAATTCTTTGGGGGTTGATGGGCAGAGTTTCGAAATAAATGTATACTATCGTGTCATATTAAAAGACATACCAAAACAGAGCAAATGCCAGGATATAGGCCATAGCAAATAACTGCTCGAATAAGATGCACATCATGGGTGTCATATTAAAAGACATACCACAACAGAGCAAATGCCAGGATATAGGCCATAGCAAATAACTGCTCGAATAAGATGCACATCATGGCTCCACGCATTGCAGGTGGTTGCATTGCCATCGGTTAATCCAATATCCTTAAGTAAGGAGAAGAATTCACGTCGAAGGGCATCAATTGCTTTCATTGATTGTGCTGAAAGAAAATTTTTCCAACAGTACTCATATCCTGCAAGGTCTATTTCAGCAGCTTTCCAGCTCTCATAAGCCCTTACAAGAGCAAGGTGGTCACTGTAATCACGGGAAAATTGAGATTTTGCTGCCTCTGCAAGCTGCAATAAATAAATTTGATTCATCAATTAATCAAAGTTCATAATGAAGGCACCAAGCAACAAATTACAAAATTAATGCATTACAATATATTTTACATTTGAAATAGTCTGCAAATCCCACTAGACAATTAAAACAAATCCTGCTAGCTCTTCCATTATGAAAATGTAAGGAAGGCCAAGATGACATAATTCTGATACCCATATAAAGAAACTCACGGTATTAACAAATCTGTAAATATAAATAGAGCCTAGTAAAGTGGCAAAATAAAGTTTCCAAACAGATTTTCCTACTTTAGCTTCACATCTGAGCCTAGGCCCCCATAAATCTACAAGGGAAAACTCCAAGGATAAATTTTTCAAGGAAAGAAAGTGCCAGAAGAATTAAAATGATCAACTAGCGGCGTTATGTGAAGTTTCCATTTCAGAAAGAAATTCTTAAAAGGAATGGGCTCGAGTTTGTGGCTAATGAATATGTAGGGAATTTACCCATTGACTCATTTGGTTTTGAGTCATTGTTATGCAACTCTCCAAGGGGTTTGCATATGTGTATAAGTATGCACAAATATATAGATGAATGCATGAAACAAGTACAAGCAACTAGCAGCCTATTACTAGCAAGATAGAAAAGTGAAGTATGTAACCAACCAAATATAAGTTAGGATAGGTACAATACAAACAATGAAGAAAAAGCCACCATTTTCAGTTATGTGCACATTTATGCAGATTGGAAGTGAGGAACAGGGAAACACCAGTACATAAATAATGTTTTTATGGAAAGAATTAGCTTTGCAATAATCATGTAATCATGGAAACCAGGAATAGCTTCTTACATCTTTTTTATCCATTGGAGTCAGGAAAAGATCTCTCGCACTGAGGCCAGCAGCAACAGTTAATATGGGGTCCAGGCAATTGAAAATAGCGCCCAATATAAGCATCTTGCCAAGTTTGGGCTCCATCGGAAGAATGGTCAAATAGCGCCCTGTTCATTGACACGTAATTCTCAAGACAAAATCAATAAGCCAGATTTCCACATATGGATAAGGAATCCACCTACCTAGAATGGTCAGATCTTCAATCTCATCCAAGGCCCCAATTATTTTCAAATGTTCAATGGCATTTTGCACCTAAGAAAAATAATAATTAAACCAAATATGATATGCAAATTAACATAAATATAATTCAGTCAAAAAAATGAAATGGTAGATACATTTTAAAAATGCTTCAAGACAAAGATGTGTATGAAAAATTAGAAACATCAAATTTTCTTTACCGCAAGTAACTCTGGTGACTGCAAAGCTCTTGAAAGGAATTCAGATATACTTCCAAGTTTCAAACTTTTGATTTGCAGGCACAGTGATTGCAAAGGCGTCCTCAAAATTTCTGCCAATTGATACTCCACAAAAGCATTATATACACATCTAGGATAGAGATGGTAACATTCTCCAGGCTGAGTACGACCTGCTCTTCCTCTTCTCTAGAAAATTTTGGGAGGAAGTGGTTATTGGTGAGGAAGAGAGATATTGAAATCAAAGTCAAAAAGTTTCACTACTAGCATATGGAATCATGATTCACCAGGAGATCGCCACATGAAAACTTAAACGTCCTAGAGAATCGAAGGTCAATTTCTAATAGAGTATTTTACATATACAAAGCAGTACAACAACAATAAGCCTTATTCTATTAAGTGAAGTCAGCTAGGTATGAACCATGTAAGAATACACCAATGGTACCAAAGCCAAATATGTGGCCCAGTTATATGAAATAAGTTACAAAAAACTATTACTACCAATGACATATTCAACTAGAATATAAACTTACTTGTAGAGCAGAAACCTTGGAGATCCAGGACGGAAGCAAGCAGGGTGTATTGTTCAGTGCATCATATGATGTTTCTTTGGCCTTCCCACAGTCAAGAACAAAAACAACGTCATTTATGGTAATACTCGTCTCAGCGATATTGGTTGCCAGCACTATTTTCCTCAAACCATCTTCAGGCTCTTCAAATATTAACCTCTGCATACCACATTGTATTTTATAAAGATAACTTCGAAACAAGGAAAACCACAATCCTTCCTTCAATATCAGACGATGCATTTAATAAATATTGATACAAAATATTTTCACAATGTGTGGCTGAGAGATCCAATTGTGAATCCTCCATTTACCCTAAATTACATAATTGTTACTACAGCATAGGCAGTTATTTTTCAGTAATTTCAGGTGCAAACATACATACATAGGTTACTAAATCCACTTCAAAACAAAGAAGCACAAGTAGATACAACATTACCTGCTCTGAACTAGCCATTGAACCATGACAAGCAAGCAACAAAACTTGGTTTGGATCTCCCAAGATTGGATGTATTAGGAGCTTATCTTTCAGCGAGCTTATATCATCCCATCCAGTCATAAAAACCAAAACAGCACCAGGTCTTTCATTCTCACATATATTGTATAATATATGCTCTATGAGATTAAAACCAATAGAGTCTGGGTTCCAACACAACAAGGACTCCCGTGTCTGTTGGCTGTAATTCTTGAAATCAGCAGCTCTTAGTGCATCCTAATCACAACATTCCAAAAAATAATCAACATAAAAACACTCCAATGCAACAGTTATTCTTTAAAATTCCTGAATACCTCTACAGCAGAAACAATTTGGCTTTTCCTCTTTCTCGGAGCTTGTTTGCTCATTTTCCACAACCTTTCTTGACCATAGTCATCAATTTGATTGTAAGGAGTCAGTCTGTATCCTGTCATTTCCAGAATGTCCTCCAAAAAATGACTTTTAATAGGATATGTGAAGCCCTACAGTCACAGATACATCCAGCCATCCACCCAGCAATAAGAAAAAGGGGAAACTTTAGCTTTTGGCACAAATTATTAATCCTCGGGCATTGCATCCAAATATAAAGGAAAAATCATTCTCCTTTTTATCAGCAGCTTAGAATGCATTCTAAAAAACCATCCCCTTCTTTTTCTCTCATCTCCCCCACCCAAAAAAAAAAAAAAGAAGAAAGAAATTGACAGAGAATCCTCCAACATTCTCAAAACTAAAACTGAAATTACTTGGAGTCCTCTTCATGAATTTTTCAGCTTTTTCAATCCCATCCTCCTTAACACTTCCAGATAATACTCTTCTAGTTTTTTCCTTTTATACATTCCCTTTCTCTCATTTTCCTGCTTGTCCTCACCAGATTATTTCCACCTCCATAACCATACAGAAAACTCAATTCTAGCTCAAACTGCAAGTAGAAACAAAGATATACTTGAAAATCCTCAATTAAAAATAAAAACCAAGCAAATTCCAGTGTATTACTTAGTAGAGATATATTACTAGATTCATTTTCCAATGCTTTTATATCCTTTTTTTTACCTCCCACATTTGTATTTCCTTGTTCACCAATTCCAACTTTCTGTACTTTTTATAAAACCTTCATGCTGCAAACAAGATGAGAAAAACTATTATGACTGTGGAATTCTTTGGTCACTTTCTACTCTACTTGCAGAGGAAGGATTATTTAGGTCAATTTCATTTTAGACTATTGGAAGCAGCCCTAGAGTTTATGCCTGCCAAAAAATCTAAAATCAATGCTCCCACCCCCCAAGATTGGTGACCCATTGATCTTAGGCAATTCCCAGAGACAGAAGTACAACTATCCTGCATCACAAGGAAAACAGACGACATTATGTACAGTTCCTATGACACACCGGAATTTTTATAATCGGAGCAGCATCAAAGTAAGAGGAGAAGAGCTCTGCATCTAGGGTAGCACTCATCAAAATCAATCGTAGCTCTGGTCGGTGAGGGAGAAGATCTTTAAGGACAGTAAGCAGAAAATCTGGCATAAAAAATGAAGGGAGGTAATTATTCAAAGCACGTTTTCTGAAAACCAAAGGCTAATTGAATTTCAGAATTTTACCTTCATTCATTCCACGCTCATGAATTTCATCCACAATCACATGAGTTACACCTTTTAAGTTTCTGTCAGCTAGCAATCTTCTCAATAAGATGCCAGTGGTGCAAAAGAGAATATGTGTGTCTTTCCCTTTCATACCCTCCAATCGAACTTTATACCCAACCTTTGAGGAAGAAAGCCAGAAAGAGAGTAAAATTCTACTTCAAATTCCCAAAAACTAAACAACAGTGATGTGTTGAGAGTCATTAACAGGAACTATCTTTGGCAAAAAAAACTCACAGATTCACCCAATTTCTCCCCTCTCTCAAGGGCAACTCGTTCAGAGACAGACATGGCTGAAATGCGTCTTGGCTGTGTACATATAATCTTACAAACAGCTCCACATATAGATTCTATCTCAGTTTCTAAAATGAACTGTGGAATTTGTGTCGTTTTACCACAACCTGTTTCACCTGAGATGATAACGACCTGCAGAATACAACAAAGGACAATTAACCATCAAAGAATTTGAGAACTGCGGGGTAAACAAGATTCAAAATTAAACCAAGCATGATTATTCTAAGGTCTCCACCTGAGTATAACCAAGTTGCAAGCTTGAATTAGCAAAGACAGTATATTCCTATCCTACAGAGCTATCATTGTTTATCAACTTTATTTTACTTGTCATTGAATATTTGTATCTATGCATTAACTTATGAATTTTATTTATGTTTTATATTTAAATCCGCAGCTTTCTCCATGTGATTAGTAGATTATTAAAACAGGCCCTAAACATCCCAAAAGAAATTGTAGCAACTGAAGATTTGATACACTAAAAAGAAGAACTGTATAACAAAGCAAAAAAGGAACATCAACACACAATAACCACATGAGTTTAAAATAAATCCAGTCAGTAGTATGCAAAAAGAAAAAAGTGGTAGAGCAACAGGAAAACTTCAGCAACCAATAATGCTGTCATTGGGAAGAAATTACACCCAAGGAAATTTGATATGTAAAGTGAAACAGAGACTCAAAAGTCTCTCAAACTAATCAGTATAATGTCCTAAAGTAGCCCTCATGAACACTTATGACTTGTCGCTAACTACTAATTAAACATTAAACAATAAAAAATACAACTATTCAAAGCACCTGATTCTTTGATATGACGGTCAACATTGCTTCCTTCTCTTTATAAGCAGGGAGACTTCTACCAAATTCCAGCATTCTTCTTCCTTCAGGAGATTCCTGAGATGAAAAGGCAAGAAGTCATGAACATTCAATTCTTTCATTTTTTTTTTTTTTTTTGGGTTACCATTTGAAAACCTCATTGGATATATTCAACTTTTTATATTTAACTCTAAAATCATGTCCCAATTTATTTCATCTCTTGCCTTTTTATCTTACAAGGAATACAGATTAGTAAAAGATTCAAACCAACATGTTAGAACAGACAGACTTAGAAGTTGCTGAAGAAAATGCTCAATCAGAATTATGAAGTGGATAAAAAGTATGAATATGAGATATACACACAAACTATAGCACATAATGAGACATTAGTAACAAAAATTATATCAGGAAGATAACCTGCCAAGTTTGTTGCTGATCAAGCATTTCTAGACTTCTCCGACGAAGAATTTTCTCCACAACTACCTTACTGGATAGCAGTGGCTCAGGTTGCTCAAAAAGCCCTTCATCAGTACCAATGCTACCAGTACTGCTAGTTCTGGCTAAGGAAAAATCTGGAAAGCTTCCCTTCACCTTAGACTTCTCGGAAAGGTATTCTCCAAGATATGCATCAACTCTTCTTGATAAGTTAAAAGGCATGAACACCTGTCAATATCTGAAAGCTTTTCTCAGGAGTCCATGAGATAGCCCAATGATTTTATCAATAAGAAACTTAGTCTGAGTTGTTTAAGATTCAGAAGAAGTCAACCAGCAATGATGGCAATAGTAGAAAAGGAAGAATGCTCATAGTATCCATGGAAGAGTATGAAAGAAAGAAATATACCTCCCTCTGCGGTCGTCTATCATCCAGATCATATCTATAGTTTGGCAGTGGGACTTTACTGAAGACAACTTTTTTTGCATACATATGGCTGCCAAAACTAACGTAATTGAGATTCCCCATACTAAAGAGTATGACTTGAGGCTCAACCGTTTATAATTGGAGAAGGTCAAAAATAAAGAATGGAAGAAAATAAAAGATACCTATACAATCCCATTCTGGTTGCCAAAGCTGATATTTTCTCAAAATCACGTCTATCCTTTTTCTCCCTTGAAATCAACTCTTGCTTACTCTTGTCATTTAAAAGCAAGGTTAATTTCCGCTTCCACTCATCAGGGCTACCATTGGGGAAAGCACTCTGATAAGTTTGAATCAACAAAAAACCACATCTTAAGTATATAAAGAAGATTATTTATATGTGCGTTAAACTCCAATATCATTTCATAAAATCTTTACCATTAATAAATAGCAATCCTACACGTGTTCTCAAGCAATATATTGGACAAAAGCACTATGACGTTTAAGATAATTTGAGATCATAATTCATAACCAAAGAGAGAGAATATAAGCTACCATTAATATATATATATATATATATATATATACTTCTAGGCATCTACATGTCATCCTCTATCTTACACCCATTCAAAGACAACTGACAGATAACAGAGTTAGATTGCCTTGGAATTAAGAAAAAAAAAAAAAAAAAAACTAAAATTAAAAATTAAAAATTAAAAAGCACGTTATTATTAACTCAAAATAAATAAGAAAAACGCAAACCTATATAATATAAAGCTAGGACACCAATTCAATTATGCCATGGATAAGAACATCGACTCCCCACATGCTTCACTGACCAAGAAGAGAAAATTCCCAGGTTTCCAAGACATGACATTACCATATTTCAAAAGCAGAAGATGTCATAACCGGTAACTACAAATTACAAGCATCCATTTCCATTGGAGTAAACAACAAAGACACGTCTAAAATAAGACCACCATCAATCACCCAAATAAATAATCTAACCGTCAAAGAAGATGTGTTAGACCCATGATCCGATCCATCTTCAGAAATGCCATCACCATAAGCAGAAACATAGCGCAAATTACCCTTGTGAATTCGTTCCTGCTGCAGCTGGGTCTTCGAGTGAGGCAGAGTAGCAGCTTTAGGGTTTAAAACTTCAGCTTGGCTTTCGCGAAACTTGGAGTCAATTGGAGAGGGAGAGTTGCCATTGGCGGGGATGATGACGGAGCGAAGACGGTGGTGGGGAGGGACGTAAATGGCGCGATACGAGGATGGCGGAGGCCGGTCCTTCATTATGGGGAACAGAGGAGTATTCAAAGGTTCTAGCGTTTTGCAGAAAGAGAATTGGCGAGACGAGGAATGAGATAGAAGAGAGCAGAACATGCAACACGCGGCGTCGTCGTTTTGATGGTTGTTTGTCTCAGCGTTGTAAGGTGAGGGAACAGGACAGTGATGACTGAAAATGAGATGGTGGTGAGGTTGACGAGCAAGGTAGCCCGGTAGGTACACTCTGGCTCGCGCTCTCGGTTGATTTCCTATGATACCGTGTACCCGCCAGTTGGCGCGTCACACCGCACTTTTCTGCCACGTCAGCAGCTTCGCGGGAAACGGTTCACTGTGTCTAACCGCCGCATCTCAGTGTGACCCACAACCTCGACAGGTGGCCACTCCCAGTATCCAACACGTCGATCGCGCCAAGGAGGATGGAAGAAGCCAATATGTCATTGATTGAACCGTTGTAGTAATTGCAACAGTAAAAATTATACCATAGTACATGTTCAAATTAATATTTTTGAATATTAAAACAAAAACTCATCATCCATGAATTACAATGCTTAAAATGTTTGCCTTAGATAAAATTTTCTGTGTCAGGTTGTGATTATATTGGAATTGATGAAAATTTAAGTAATTTAATTTATAGTATTATTTTATCAAATTTTAATTAATTTTAATACAACAACACATGTAAATGGAATATATTAACAAAATTGCACATTAAATAGGTAGGTTTCTTAAACACACGAATAAAACTAGAAAGAAACATGGGTAAGGATGAAATTTAATAAAGATAAGAGAAGATGTATAGAAGTTTGAAAGGCTATTCAAATATATAAGATAAATAAGTATATAAATATTTAAAAATAAAGTCAATACATAAATGTTGATAAACTTTTTTCCCTTGTGAGCAGTTACCCCCAATGATTAATACTAGGTCCATCCTTGCTTAAGCACTCCAAACATAAGGTTAAGTTCTTTTTATTAAATTCAATATTCAAATTCAAGAGTTATAGTTAAGTTAAAATAACCTCGTGTTAGTTGATTTACTTACTTTGGTAACGGATGTGCCAATATTTTTAGTGTATACAAAAAAGGAAAAATAAATTTTGTGGTTTAAACATTAGATTCCATTTTATTCTAAGGGATGGATTGATTATTATTATGGATCAAATAGTGCTTAAGCTTAAACCTTATCATCTTGTTACTACTGTTATTGTTATAAAAATCTTAATATAATTATGAAGTCGTAGATCAATTATCAATGAATTATTTTATTTTAATTAGAGAGTTAATATTCAAACCTTAAAATGTAATTACATTGAAACTTGATAAAAAAAAATTGCTAAGTTTGTAATCTTATTTACCTTAAATCTTAATTATTTAGTATTTGATCTGATCTAATGTTTTTTTTTTTTAAAAAAAAAAAAAACCCCAGTGTCATTTGCCATCAGTCTAGAATTTTGATGGACGGACTTTAGACAATTTTTTGAGCATAATGGGCCTATCTGCCCGTTGTGTACAGAGAAATACTCATAACTAATAATTTTGGGCCTACCACAGATTTTTCCTGGATTTGCTATCCTACACTCTGCAAAAAGAAGCAAAGGAAAATCCCAATACTGTCAAATATAAAATTTATAAATGATTCTCCAATTAATTAATAAAATAAAATTGGAGACATAAAATAAGGTGTCCACCATCAGAGCCACTAGTAAAGGTTATTATAAATAAATTCTTATAAATTTGTATTTTTGAAATATATAATAACCAAGGTCAGATCAAAATGAAGATAGAAAATAAAATATGACGGTGTGCATGTGACTGTAACAATTATATTGGCGGTGAAACAGCTAAGATCCATTGACATCTTTCCAATTTATAAGAAGAAATATTATTTTTATAATATTGAAATCAAAATAATGCTGTATAATAATATTTCCAAATCAAATCCTTCCTTTAAAAATTAAACCCTTCCAGATCAAAAGAAAAAAAAAATATCCCTACGGCATCTTCTTATTAAAAAAAAAAAAAAAGTTTAAAACCCTTTGTTTCTATGTCTTCTCAAAAAAATGAAATTTTTTTAAAAAAATATATTTTAACTTAACCAAAGATTTCAAATTCAAATTTTTAAAATATAATTACATTAAAATTTAATAAAAAAATATTTTACTATTCTTATTATTTTATTTGATTCAAATTAAATTAATTATCTTTACAGTGATTAATGTTGTCGGATCAATCTTTATAATATTTCAATTTTTTTTAGTTTAATTACACATAGATATTCTCGTATTTTTAAAATATGAGATCAAATTTTATTTAAGATAAAAATTATGAATTTAAATTTTGCCACACACACCTATATCTATACGAAGAAATGGGAGTGTAATATAATACGATGCATTACACATACTGTGCTAATATAATACAATTTGGGAAATATTATGAAAGAAAATGTTTGCATAGATTATTTAATTTTTCAAAAAAAAATAAGGACACCAATCTTGCAATGACATATGATTTGGCTGTCGGGCATGCTCCTTAGATTAGGTGAATTATTTTAAAAATAATGGAATCTGATCCATATATATATATATATATATATGAGACATGCTGGGGAATAGTATGCTCCCTAGCTAGTGTCTTAAAACACTCGGGACCTCATTAAATTATCAGAAGAAAAGTTTTGGTGTTTAGTGCTGGGCTCGTTTCTGATGTTGTCTTTGGCTTTTTGAGACCTAGAAACATAACCTAGTTGTGGTCATTTGTTGTCTTAATTATAAAAGTGCATGGTACAAAAATGACCTAAGCTGCTCCGACCACATGTTCATGCATTTTCATAGATCGTCGCCTTGTAGAGTTGCCGGGGATGTTGGGCCACCACCATTGGGGTCGCCGGTGGCCTACGGTTGCATTGACCATGCATCATAGAGGAAGAAAATTGAGGTGGCTTTCCAAATCTCACAAAGGCGAGTGTAAATCTCATAACTAATAATGCCTGTAATCCAACTGTCAAGTTTTTAAGGTTGACATGACAAGACCTATCAGGAATATCATTAATTAGCTGTATAAATGCCGCAGTGCTCCAATGTGGAGCCCTTTTCTTGAAATATAATAGAAATATATTGGATTAAAATCTCTTATTTTAATTCTTTATTTTATTTTATATTTCACTTGTTGTAATGAGTTAAAAAGTATAAATTAATATTGTTGTTTTATTTTTTTTTTTATATTTCATAACTAATTTGTTGATAACAAATTTGATTTTGAATATATCACCCCTTTTACATTTTATCTTATTTTTTATCTATTTTTTTTATTAGTTAAGAATATTAAAAAGATAATACAATTATTATTAAATTATTAAAATAATTAATAAGAGATATTATGTCCAAATTAATCCTAATAATACAATAATTAAAATTTGATAAAAAGAAATTTATCATCATTTTAACTTATTCAAGTGAGACATGATTTTTATAAAAGAGAAACGGAAAAAAAAGAGTGGAAGAGAAGATATTACCCTCTTATAAAATTAGTCATGCTTGAAGTAGAACGCAACTCAAAATATATATGTATTCCCCCTGCTGGATTATTCTAACTTTGTGGTCCATTTTCATCCTTATCTTCATTGGAGACCTGTTGTTTGTGGTTGTCTCAGACAGAATTGTCCCCTACAAAATTTAATCAATAACAACAAAAACAGATGACAGATATTACGCGAGTTTGATTATGTTTAAATATTACAGGTTTGAGATTTGCTTACTGGCTGTACCCATATTTTTGTATCTTCTTGTCTCTCACTTATCCCTTCAGTCTTGCTACAAAAGAAGAAGTAACGATTCTAAATTATTCTTAAAAATAAAGGCATATATATATATATATATATATATATATATATATATATATATATATATATATATATATATATATATATATATATATATATCAAAAGCTTCTTTAATTTTCAATCTTTAGCTTTAATAAAATATGACTATGTGAACAAAATTTAGGTTGGCTTCTTGAATATTTGTTTTCTTAACAATATTAATTTCCATATTTATGAGGAAACCAATCATTAATATTGAACTTCAAAATTATGCATTTAATCATATATATAGGTCCTCCATAAACATGTTATTTGTGTTGATCCCCAACTGAAGACAGGTGGTTATCTGATTAATTCTTATCAATTATCAAATCTCTTTGATTGAATAACATCACTCTTAATTTATAATCTGACTGATTTATCATTTTTTATTATTGTTCAAGGGACAAAACTCTATGGCTAAGTGAATAATCATAGAAATCTTCGATGACTTACCACAAAGCGTATAAATCACTTGATATAAGTTATTCTAATTTAATTAGAAGTCTCAAACTTGAGAGCTGAAAATACAATTACGTTTAAAACTTAATAAAAAGAAATATGTTATTTTTGAAATCTTTTCTAACTTGAACTGAATTACTAAGTGAAAAGTGAGTGGATTCACTATTTGAGCCAAGGGCTCGTATATGTGTATTTATCACATTTTTTGAGGATTGATTTGATTTAATTTCATATGAGCTAACCATTTTCACAAGATAATAAGTATATATAGCCTTGGACCAATGATTTTGAGTAATCTACATCCATATCTATACGTAAAAAGAATAGAAGACTTTTCTGACATGAATAACACCTCTTTCATTTGTTAATGTGTGCTGTTTGCTAACAAGTTATGTTTTTAAAAAAAGTGAATTCAGCTTTTTGAAAATAAAAATAGAAACATAGAGAGAGGAACGTTAATTTCCAAAACAAGCCATGTGAATGAATTTAGACTTAGATGGCTTAAGAACTAAGATAGACACTGTTGAGGATATAAAGGTGAAATAGACAAAGGAAGAAAACGAAGGAAGCAACTTCCAAGAACAGTGTGGCATCTTATCTTTTTCCGTAATTGAATGAAAATTTGGTTAACAACGTTGGAAGGTAGGTAGCTCTTGCGTGCTCAAACTCTTTTTATAACATCCAGATGCATGCATGAAGCTACAAAGAAAGAAGGCCTCCAAACATGACCCAAATTAGGACATATATGTAGAAGTTTTGACAACGACTACATGCATTCTATTCTACTTGGGGAATTAAAGAATTAAATTAATTTTTTTTTCACAAGTTAGAAATAAAATTTTCTATAGTAGCTAAATTCATTGTTGCCAAAAATATTGGTGTATAACTAACAATGGTTAAATATAATAAAACGAGTCAGTTTCACGTGACGTGATAAACTAATTAAGTTTGAATTTTTATTAATATAGATGCTTAATAATATCTTAAAAAAATTTCTTCCAATGTAAGAATACTTGTAAGAAACTTAAAGAAAAGATATAATTGTTTTGGTGGAAGTCATATTTTAAAATTAGCATCATTATATAAATTTTGAAGAGTTAAGTCACTCATTGAGTGGATGAAATTGTCATTCCATTTTAAGTCTCACTCTATAGAAGTAAAATGATTATCATTATCATTATTATTATCTTCTCTTCTATAATTGTTTGTAGGGTTTTATTATAGTGCACCTTATTTCCTCTTTTTTTCTTAACACATATCATATCGTATTATCTTTGAATTTGAATATTTGTGTTTCTTAAAAAAACACAATGGTAATTCTAATTCTTATCATAAAAAAATAAGATTGCTCATTTCATAATGATTGTATTTTGTTACTATTCCTATTTTGATGCATGATTTTTTAATCTCATAAAAATAATATAATTTTGTGTTTTGATATTTTTTTCCTTAACATCACTTTGTTCATTCATGTCATATTAAGAAATTAATTATTCTAACTCAATGACTCAATTTTTTGTCATCAAATTCGAAACGCAAACCTCTCAAAAAAACTTCAATCAAAAGAGTCAATAGTCATAGTCTTACAAATCCAAAATAGAATATTTATTTAGGATTCACCTAATTAAAATATTACTCTTCTTTCAAAGCATATATATTTGATGATGACCATAGAATAATCTTTTCCTCAGTTAGCTTTATTTCATCCTTTAAAAACATGCACATAACACATTTTGAATTGATTTGTACTTTTCTCCTCTTTTTCTTTTACCTTTTTATGCTTATTGGACATTTTAAGCCTACGATTATCCAAAGGAATCTATCGTTTTCCTTTCCTTTCAAACCCTCACAGAGCCAGAAGTCAACATTAGATCTTGTGATATGACTTTATTGATTTATTGGAATCTTTCAAATCGAAGTTATTCCAACTTGAGATTTGATCATTCCAGTCAATAACTCATAATTAGCATGGCAACTTTTCATTATTAGGAAGGAACAAATGATAAGCTTTGATCTAGTTTAACTTTTGACTGACAGCCATTTTATTAAAAGATGGAAAGATAACGATCACTAATCATCAAAGTAAAAATAATCACACTAATTAATTAATGGTTAAAATCTTAAAAATGTAAAGACATTTTCAAAAGGCATACTTATATGATCAGTTGATTGATTGGCAAATAACCCAATTTTAAGAAATGTAAAGACATTTTCGAAAGGCATACTTATATGATCAATTGATTGATTGGCATACAAGCCAATTTAAGGTTAAAAAAGTTTTAAAGTTAAAACTCTAAAATTAAATTTATTGAGAGAAATTTGTAAATTATTTTTTTAATCTCAAACAAATCTCTCATATTTTATGAAAGAAATTATATTACATTTTGAACATTAATAATATATTATTATTAAATGTAAATTATGATTAAAAATCTCCATTTACATGAATAAATAATCATAGCTTTAAATCATTTCAACTATAGATATATACGATTATATTCTTATTTATCAATTATATTATTTTTATTTATTATAAATTTTACTCGATATGTAAAAACATTTTAATAATTGACTAATTTTGAAATACTTATTCTGTTTTTGTCCCCGAAGAGAAATCTCCACTAACTCAATGAAGAAAATTGGCATCCCTAATGTGGAGACTCTTAGATATATATATTCCAAAAAAAAAAAAAAAAGCCACACATACTTTGAAAAAGCATTTCTCTTGTGCTTCTCAAAAGCTGCAATGACTTGTAAAAGGAAATGGAAGAAGGACCCAGGAGGAAATTTACCAAACACAAATCTGAAGCTTTTTTTTTCCCCTATCCAAAAAGAACTAGAAACAAATCTGAAAACATTCTCCCAAATGCAGCCTTGTTTGTTATTGGGTAATTATTGTATCATTATTTTTTCTTTTGAGAAAACAACTAAGAGCAATATGAAAGTAAAATTAAGGGGAAGTAGAAAGAAACTGAGATTTAGTTAAAAATCTAACATAAAATTAGAATTATTAGATAATCTACTAATTAAATATGATCTAGTAATAAGTGATTTAATATAATAAGCATGCAGAATGTTAGATGTTGAAACCTTTTTATTATGAATATAATTATATATTATAGAAAATGATTCCAAATCCAATCCCAAAGCAGCTTTGTAGCTCAATCAAGCCAAAGCCCTCTATACTAGAAAATTGCCTCAATAGAAATTTTAAACATTTTTATGATATCAAAGTACTTAATTATGATACTAAACTTTTTTAGAAGATCAAGATAGGATTAATTATCACAATCATTATTTTGATTATGACACTCTATCTGTATATTCTTTCTGTGTTTGCTTTCAATTGTTGAATCTAATCATTATTCAAGTTTGAAAAGAGGAAAAATGAGAGAGAAAAAAAAAAGTATAAAGTCCAAATTCTCATACCATGCATGATATAATTAAGAGAAAGAATGATCCACTTGGTGTGGTCCCAACAAAAGCACTCGCACATGCATGCATCTCCATCGACAAAACAAAACTTCAGCTAAACTGGATCAGAGGCTCTGCAAATTATAATCACTTTATGCAGCCAAATTGAGACACAATCAGGTGTAACATAATTATTTACATGATAATCTGAAAGTTGTTGTATTGAATTATAAAATCAACTCATTAATCAATTCAAAGACTCATTATTACGTTAACAATCAATTATAGGTAAATTGTGTCCCACTGTGAACAGTATTATCACTTGTAAAAGCTTTGAAAGTAAACAAAACCTTATTCTTAAGGGCCATATATGCACATTGTAGAATAAAATCCACTTGAAATGGGATGCATGGAACAAGCCAATTACCTACAATCAACTGTAACATAATCATTGACACGATAATTTGTAAATTGTTAGTTAATTAAATTTTACAATTAATTCATTAACTGATTCAAAGACTCATATTATTACGTTAACAATTGTAATATAGTCGATTACAAATAAATTGAGCCCCACTATAGACAGTGTCATCACTCGTATAAGCTTTGAAAGTAGACAAAACCTTATTCTTAAGGGCCATATATCCACATTGCAGAATATACTCCACTTGGAATGGGATGCATGGATCTAAAGTTACCCTTACACCCTTGTGGTCTTTACCTCCCCAACCTTATATCCACGCCGTATACATCAAGGTGGTCATATATATATCAATGCAAAATTAACATGAGATTGCATCCTTCCATGAAAAGGCTTGATGATTTCTTATACTGACTACTTGATCACACTTTTTCCAGAACGTCCCACTATTATATTCCATCATATGATCCATGTATGGTTAAGATTTAAGAGAAGTGTTTAGTCAACAACAATTTTTATATTATTAAATGAAGTTAATTACAAATGAAATCAAAAAGTATATCAATAAGGTATGAATCATGAATGAAGGGAGTTCAATTAAAGAAATTTCATTTACTAATCTAACAAATTTCATCTAGTAAGAATTAAATTGCTTCACTAAACTTTAAATTTGAATCCCACTTTAAGAGCAATATCTCTTTAATAAACATTCTATAAATACCACAATAAATTTTTATAAGTTTTGTGACATGTTTTGATTTAGAATAGGACAATCTCCCTTCACAATATTTCTTTTAAAGAAAATGTTGTATATATATATATATAGATTCCATACACGTGATGAAAAAAACAACAAAAAGAAAAAGCATTGCTTCACATATCCAAAGAGATATTGTATCCATAAAGTAGAAAAAAAACGAGGATAGGCAATTTCTTCCTTTGGCAATCATCTTTTGAAAAGGCTTATGAATAGGATAATAAACATTGCCATGTCCAACACAGATTTGTAAAACGGCACACCGGATTGAGGAAGAAGTATAGTAATTACGTGAAGCAAACGGCAATTTAATGTTGGGAGTAGAGAGTGTGACGCAAGAAAGTTCCTCTCCTCTTGTTTTCTATTATCTTTTGTGGTGGAGATTGAACGACACTGATATTGATTTGTGCTCCATGTTTCAACTATGCTAAAGCAGTGGCACATGCAAAAAGGTGAAGCAGGCCAAGGCCATGGCCATGGCCTCTGCGAGTGCCGTTTTATTGATTGTTTGGTAGCGAAAGGAAAGGCTACATACAAACAATTTGTCATTTCAAAAGTGGGATTTGTTTTGTGTTCACTTTCCAATTTCTACGCCAGAATATTTTTGATTATTCATGTGATTATCAGCTCCCATACTTACAAAGCAACAATAAAAGTGGTTGAGTTCATTTCCTTTGTAAAAATAAAGAAAAGAAAAAAAAAAGGTTTTTGTTTGCAACTACAGTATCTACATACTTTCTAGACAAAGACTATAATCTTTGTTTAAAATGGGAGTAAAACTATTAAATTTGATAAAAATGATTTTAAAATTTTAAATTTAAAAACTTTAAAATTAAACTATCACTTTTTTTGTTGATATATATATAAATAAAATTTTTGAATAAAATTCTTGATGTCCAAATTAATCTCAACTGTAATGGAGTGAAATCCAAACTTTTGATCATATGTTACGAGGTTAGTTAGGGACGGACTTAGAAATAAATTGTCGAGTAGAAGGAAAATACTTTTTAATCGTTAAATAAATGATTATTACACTGTTATTTTCACTCAACAATTATAAAGTTATTATTGCATTATAATAACTATAAAATATCTGAATGTCTTACTTGTTTCTCGAGCCGTCACTGAAGTTAGATTTATACTTTAAAATGCGAGGTGGAGATCTTCTATGTGGCTTTTCTCTTACCTAATATCTCTATAAAAGAAAATATTAAATTCAAAATTATAATTATAATTAAAATAAAAAAGGTAAAACTATGCAATTAAGAATCATTGGGATAAGACGAACACAATAAAATATTGAGTATTATTACCTTTTCGTTTAGCAATTAAGTTATGTGGTTTGGATTAATTTTTAAAAATATAATAAAAATAAAAATTAAAAAAAGAAATTATTTTATATTCGAATTTATTTTTTAAAATTTTTTATTAAAAAAAGATAAACATCCTCATTTATTATTAAAAATAGTTTTAAATTTTTATAAATGCTTCTTCTTTTATATATATACTAATCAAAACAATACATTTTATATAAAAATGTTTTTTTTTTTTAAATTAAAAAGAAAAATACAGTCTTATTCAGGACTTCCGTAGCACCTTTTGTGCTGAAGAGCGGAATCAAAACAACGTAAGTCTAGTCTTTGGTAAGTGACTTACATAGTTAATTATTAATTAGTGTTTGTCAAGAGATTAACAACTAACGACAAACAGTTAAACAACCACCACAAAGCCTAAATACGTCTTTGGAAAGTGACTTTGCACATTGTTAATCTTGATTTTGATTAATAATGTTGGTCACCTATTCATAAGCCTTTTCATTTTTCATATGCTTTATAGGTCACATTCATATGAATACAGCAATTGGCTCTTTAATTTCTTTCTTTTTTTAAAAAAGAAATTACGAGGCGATCTCTTTATTTTTAGTATAAGATTAATTTTTTTAATTTATACTTAGAGTATTATTATATTTTTTAAGTATAAGATTAATTATTATTTAATAAAATAAAATAATTAATAATTCTTTTTAATAAACGAAACTCCAAGTCTTTTTTTGGTATAAACTTAATGGTTTCAAATTTAAAACTATTGTTCGGTATGAAATTAATTTTATACAAACTTCTGCACTTTTATTGAAACGTAAAATTATAATAATATAACTTAAAAGTAATTTCCTTTTTTTTATATATATAAAAATAGCGCTATATTTTTACTTTTTCTTTTTTATTAAACGTTCCCGTATATTTTGGCCAAAAGTACTTATTAATTTTTGAAAATGTTTTTATTTTTTTTTAATGATTAATCTAAACAATTAAAATTTATACATAAGTGTTTTGTTTCTTTTAACAAAAAAGAAAAAAATTAATTCAAACAGGTTTATCAATTTCTTTTTTTTTTACTAGAAGTGTTAAGAAAAAGTGATTTTTTTGTAACTTCTAGTATTTATTTTTATTTTTTAAAAGAAACAATTCTATGAGAAAAAAAATCCTTTTAACAAAAGCATACACTAAAATACTTTTTAAAAAATAAAACAAAGTCAATGTTCCATTGAAAAAAAAAATCTCTAAAAACTAAAATAATTACTGTAAACTTGTGTTTGTTTATCTCATAAACATTTATTTTAAGTGGCTAATGATTTTAGGGAAGTTGGAACTTGATATCTGAATACCAAACCATACATACATGAGCTGGAATTCCAATTGAGAAAAGAAGCATAAGAACAAAGCAGAATTTCATCACTTGATGCCAATTCAGACACTTCCAAAAGCCAACCATTTGAAATGACAGCAATGTTTTTGCCTTTAAACCTTGGTATAGCTGATAAATCAAGCAGCATTCTTTCATTCATTCATTCAATCACATCACCATTTCACTATCAAATTGCTCAATTATCTTGGCTTAAACACAAAGAAAGAAAGAAGAGGTCGTCGATAGTGAATATATACATGCTTGTGTTGGAGTGGTTGGTGATGTCCAGTTCTTAGGGTTCCTATTGTCTGGGGTTTCAGTGTCACCATCTTGAAAATAAGTGATTAAGAGACCCACAAAGGGCAGGGCACAGATATTATATAACTGTATTTATTTATGTATATTTATTTTTTTATAATTTTTTATTTATAATTTTATTATTATAAATAATTATAAAATTTAAAATATATAAAAAAAAACGTATATTAATAAATATGCACGTATCATTTCATTTCCCGACATTATTATGAGAAAAGTGAAAAATCCCAAGAGAGAGAGCAAAAAGCACTTGTATGCCACATGACTGCACCATGTTAAGTGCTTATTAATTCACTGCCTGCACGTGAAGTGGTGAGTGAAGGCATCTGTTAGGTGGGTGAGTTTTGGGGGTGACACTTATGACTCCTGATTCATCCATGGAACGCCAGGTTCGTTCTCAGTAAAGTCAAAGTGATGATGTGAAGCAATGAAGAATATTCTTCCCCTTGGAACTATACGTCACATAAAGTCTAATCAAATCATGGTTAAATCATACACCAAAACCTTGCCTAAAGAATTCCAAATCACTAGTAGACAAAACCAAAATGTAATTTAAATTTAATATCATGCTTTTATGGCCAAGATTAAGAGTGGGTATGACATAGGATAAATTATTCGAGTTGTGTTTATAAATGAGTGTAAAAAAAATTAATTTTTTCACATAAATCTATCTATAATTTCCAATGAATTTATTAATTTAAAATTTTATTTTTAATGATTTATTAATCTTTATCCCTGCCGCCATTCCTATGCTCTCTGTTCCTAATCTTCTATTACTACTTTTTCTTTTTCTTTGTTGTAGCTAACCCAGAAGAGAATGGTTTGGATAACCTAGAAGAGAAGAGAAGAAAAAATAGAGGCAGAAAGTGATCTATCAAAGAGATAAGACAAGGACAGGCATTATAATTAAGTAGAACGTGCGGTAAGAAGTTAAAGCATGACTCATCATATTCGTTTCCACTTTCTACCACTTCTTTCGGGAAGCATCAATTGGTCAATTTATGGTAATCATATGGTGACCTTTCAAAGCCCAACTAACCCTTAAATGAATAAAAGTCCCACTTTACTTGGACAAGGTAACAAAAATTAATTAATTAATACCAATTAATATAATTATAATAATTTTCGTCAATTCACAAAACTTTTTTTTGTACACTATTTATTATTAATGTGCCACGTTTTTATTTTTTAAGTATGACAACTGTTTTTTTTTTTTTTTTAATTTTAACTTTATTTTTTATTTATGTAATTCCTATGCATAGAGCCTCAGTTGAGTAAAGGCACTTACGTTCAATTTTGCCCCTTTCCAAGATGAAGATTTTGAGTTTTTTTTTTTTTATTTATCTTTGATAAAAAAAACAAATTCTTACACATACACCCTGGTATAATGTCTATGGTCTTCATTATCAATAGATATAACTATGTGATTTGTATAATAACATAGAAAACAGAGAATATTGTCATTATTGTAATTTATTTAGTTGAAATCTAAATTACTTAATTCTAAAAGTGATATTAGATACTGAATTATATTCATAAAAAAAATCAACATTATAGTTTTGAATATATTAATTTATATATATATATTATTTGTGGACATTTTTTTTTTTCTACTGGTATATTATTGAAAATACAATTATCTGCGTTTGATTTTTTTTTTTTTCCTTTGGGTTCAAAACAATTATTATCTTCAATAAAACGTGATTTTTTTAATCTATTAATTTGAGTTTTATAAAGTAATTCTAGTTTCATCTTTTGGGCTGTAAAACTATAGTCATTTAGCCATAAAGCATTAATATTTATAAATATGCAAATTATAGATGACTCATTTGGGTTTAAAATTCTTAAGTTTTGATGAACTCAAAATAAAATTATTTGTTCTATGCCTTATTTTAAAAATTTAATTTTGAAATTAATCTAAAAGTGAGACTGAGTTTGTTAGTTTTGGATTAGTCTAAGCCTATAAGATTTAAGACAAAAAGTGAAATACAGACAAATTTTTAAGATATTAACTATTTTAGATTTAATCTAAAGTAAATCTAAAAATGATAAAAAATTTAAGGCTGTTTAGTAATTTTTTTTAATTATAAAAATCATAATTTTTTTTTATAAATATTTAAAATTAATTAAATATATTTTAAAAATTCTATGATTTACATGAAAATGTAATTCAAAAATAAATTCTCTCCCAAACGTCGACTTAATGTAAACGCATTCAACTCGGATTGAAGATGTCCAAACGGGTAGGTCCATGCTTTCGCCGACTGACCAGTAGATATTGAAGTTCCCATTACGTAGCCGACTTGGGAGCAAATCAAGATAAGTTTACGCTTTAAAAATGTTGCATATTTTTGGTTTAGACTTTCCTTTTTAATATTTTGTTTATATTTTTAAAAAACATCGATTTAAAATTATATTAATATTAATTTTTTAAAAAAATTTTTGGGCAGACTACACAATTTCTTGAAAATTATAAATGGTTTTGAAGCACCTTAAAAATTTTATGGCTATTTGAGATCTTATATACATTTATAATACTTATTTTTATGATTTTAAATCTTATTTTATGCTCAAATGCTGAAAATAGTTTTGATTAAATTTTTTACAAATTAATACAAAATAATCTGTGTAATGGCATTAAGTTTCTCTTCTGAGCTTCTAAAGTGATACTGAAATGATTTTTTTTATAAAAATATAACTAAAATAAAGAAATTTCATCGATTAAAAGAAAACACAACGCAGAAATTTCAAAAGAACATGCATATATAATTAATAATTAATTCAATTATTATTATCCAATGGATGGTGATAAAAAAAAATTTAGTATCCACCAAAAAATTTGGTTTTATCCAATAGATAGATTTCTTTTATCATTAATGAATGGGAATCAATATATGTGCCGCAATAATAACAGATTCAGAGGGGTACTTTTGTCATAAAATTTAATTGCCCCCCTTTAAATTTAATTTGTTCTTGCTCGCTCCCCATCGTGCGTATCTTAACATCTTCAAATCTTTCTTTGACCGTCGTACCGTTCTTTCTCTCTCTAACCCTTTTTAATTTTCTCTCATCATCACCCTTTGCCTTTTCGCCGCTGTTGCAGGCTCTGCTTCTGCTGCAACGAGCGCTAAGAAAAACGCAGACAAAGAGAAAGGAAAAGAGAGAAAACCCACTATCACATAAACTCAGAGCAACGAAGAGAGAGAAAACCCACTTGAATCTCTCGCTTTCCGCTGCAAAAATATATAATTTTTATCATTTTCTATCAGTAGCAGGAGGAGAAAGAGAGTCACTTCTCTTCTTCTTCCTCTGATTTCGATACTTTCCCTCATTATTATTAAACTCCCCTTATCCTTTCCCTCTCTAGTCTCTACTGTGATCAGACGGCCGTGATCTTCTCGTTTCTCCAATCGTACGGCCAGGGGTCCTTTGTCTGTCTCTTCCATATACGCCCACACACACCCTTTCTATACGTAAGTATACGAATGACTTTCTAACCCACTTTTTCTCTGTAAAAATCCCCTCTTTTTCATAAAAAAAAAATCATTTTTGTATCATATCAGTAACACCCAGATACCTTTTGAGCTTGTGCAAAGTTTATGCTTTTTACTTTCATCTTCATTTTGGATTGTGCTTCGTTTTAGTCTTCAAATCTGCTCTTCGCATTCAGTGTACGTCATATTTTCATTTTTTCCTACTATGGGTTTGTCCCATTTGTTCCAAATTGAGTTCCTAATAAATTTTTATATTTTTTATTGGGAAAAATTTGGACGGTTATATGCTCAACGGATTTGAGCTCCAATGAGTTTTTGATTGACATGCAGTGACATGACTTCGAATTATGCTTTATGGTAATGAGTTTTCTGTTGTTTTGGAAGAAGGTTCGAGATTTAGATCCATCTTGATGCCATAACCATAATTCATAATAGCTAGATTGAATTTTTTTATATTTTCTTCAATTTATTATGAAATGCTTTCAAAACACTATATGTTTGCAGTTCTTTTCGCATTATAATTGTATATAGGGTCCCTGTTTGGAGGATTCAGTTGCTCAGTCTGCTTCTTTGTTATAAGCATGTGGCTATTTCTGGAATTTGAAAGCTGGTTTTTACTGGTCTGCTTTTCACCAGAAATATAATTCAGACCTGCACTGTTTCCATATACTGTAGAATTTGTGATGTAATAACATGGTCTTAATATACTGATATTTTTCATTCAGGGTGTGTGAGATTAAATATTTCACTCGGCTACTACTGTAGAGTTCACGAATTTTGGGTTTGATATGTTTTAAATTTACAGTTTTTTGGGTGTATGTGTAAGGTTTTGTATTCGATTTTGAACCCTCAGCTCTTGATGGTAAAAAATTTTGAACTTATGGGGTCATTATAAAGTTCTCTTGGATCATTTTATTGGAATCTAGTTAATACTTTATGCTCTTGGGGATGACATGCTAGGTCCAATCCACTGCAGAAAAAGAAAAAAAATATTGTAGATTTTGTTTGAATATTCTTTCAAAACGCACTGTAGGTTGAATCTCTACAAGCAGTCTTATTGTTTATTCCACTTATAATCTAGTATTTATTTTAACTCGATTACTTATGCATGTATGGTATCCATATTTGTGGACTTCTTTTTAATTAGCTGTATGCATTATTCTTCTGTTCTCAATGATATATTACTGAGGTACAATTTCCCTGACCTTGCTGCTGCTCCATGTGTTATATGAACATTTTCTTGTGCTTGTGTGTATTAGTCTATCATTGCTTGCTATGGCTTCTTCATTTGCATATGAGATTATAAAATATTTTTGATGATTTATTGTTCTGTGTTTTCTGCAGGAGTCATTTTTTAAGGAGCATAGAATTCCAGGGGTCTTTATCCCAGGATAATGTTCTTATTTGTGTGATTTCATTTGTAGTGAGAAGTAGGTTGTCTTGAACACAACATTATGGAGACCAATGGTCATAGGGGAGTGAAGAGATATGATTATCTTGTTAAAGCAAATGGTGACTCCCATATTTCAAATTTTGATGAAGACCTTGATCCTTGGACTGCATGGGCATACAAGCCTCGCACAATTACATTATTACTTATCGGCGCATGTTTTCTTATGTAAGTGCTCCGCTGGAGAAATTATAGACGAATAAGTAGATTGGTGTATTCCTTCAAACTTTAGAATTTGTGCCTGCGTAATTTTAGTAAGTTCGTTATCACTTAAATTGTTGGTTTGTGTGTACATGCCAGTTGGGCTAGTGGAGCTCTTGATCCTGAAAGAGATGCTTCTCGTGATCTTGTTACTTCTGTTAAAAGGTCTGGTCTTTTTTGGTTAAATTAGTTTTCATATTGCTTTAACATGTTTTACATTTTACTCTTTATTCACTATCTTATCAATCTCTAATTGTCTTCTATAGGGGTGTATGGACAATGATTGCAGTTTTTCTTGCTTATTGCCTGCTGCAAGCTCCCTCCACGTGAGTAATCAGACTGAATTTCTTGTTTGCAAATTTGATATTTTGCATTGATTCTTTGATCATCAGGTTGTTTTTCACATCTAATTTACTAGTTTCAACTTTCATCTATTAACTGTTTTTAAGAATTTTGTTTCAAACTTACATAGTTACTGTCGTAGTTTTTTTTTTTTAATAAAGATATATAAAGAGCATAATTTAATTTGTCTAAGAATTTCCTTTATCACAAACTTACTGCACTATGTGAGTCCTTAATTGAGATTTTATTTATTTATTTCTTTGGACAAAGAAAGAGGATGGGACAGGGGACATGACACATAAATTAAGTTGCACTTTAGTGACTAGTCCTCCTGAAAATTCTGCTAATCTAAGCAACTGGGGTAAATGGACATAGATGCCGATTTAAGTATTGGTTGATTACTATCTGTACACTGGGAATGAAGATTGAAGAGTGACAATAACAGTAGAGTTTTGTATTCAACTTGCGTTTTGTGGTGAATTCATACATTGAGATTGTTATCTTTTCTGTAACATTTATTTTTTATGTTTCCATTCAGGGTTCTTATTAGACCACATCCTGCACTTTGGCGCCTGGTCCATGGAATGGCTGTTGTTTACCTTGTTGCCCTTACATTTTTGCTTTTCCAGGTTGACTGTTGTGTTTGAATTTGTCTTCTTATTTTCTGGTTGTGTGGCTGTTGAGTCTCTCGCATTCTGTCAATGTCTGTCTTTTTCAGAATTTGTGGATGATAAACATGTAGCTCTTTTTTATTGGGTGCTCTGATATCTATGATGTAATGAATGGGTACCAAGTACTAATGTAGACTTGTTTTTTAATTTATTCAGAAGCGTGATGATGCTCGTCAGTTTATGAAATTTCTTCATCCTGATCTTGGTATTGGTAAGAAAGCTAATACTTCGTGTAACATTGTCCATGACTAATTCATTGACATGATCAGAAGTCAGAAATATTTTGTGTGACTTTGTGCAGAACTTCCAGAAAGATCTTATGGTGCTGATTGTCGCATATATGTGCCCGAAAACCCTACAAGCAGGTTTAAGAATGTTTATGTATGATTTCTTCTTTCACAACTTACTTTCTCTTCTATGAATGTCATCTTGTTTTTGGCTATGTAATACTTGGATGCCAACAGCAGCTGATACTAGTTTTTCCTCCTTCTAGGATACACTTTTTGATGAATTTGTCCTAGCTCATATTATTGGCTGGTGGGGGAAGGCTATATTGATCCGTAATCAGCCGCTTCTTTGGGTGTTATCGATTGGTTTTGAGATGATGGAGGTTTGTACTTAATCTGATCTATAAATATCTATGCTGTTTCTTTTGCTTAGGGGTGATCATGGTCTGCTTGTGTTCTGAAGTCATGTTATTTTTACACTCCTCACATGTTTCTAACTCTAATACTATATTGGAATTATCAGCTTACTTTCCGCCATATGTTACCGAACTTCAACGAATGCTGGTGGGACAGTATTATTCTTGATATCTTGATCTGCAATTGGTTTGGTAAGAATTTCGAAATTATATGCAAGATAGCATGAGGATTTTACGTCGATGCATAAACTTATTAGTTTTGTTACTATCTTGAACTTATATTTATACAGTAGTCTTCAATTTGATTTTATTATTTTGTGGATGACATAAATTTAGACTTGGGACAAGTCCTTATATTTAGAATGTGTTTTTGATTTTAACATCCTGCAGATAGTTCTTTACTGGATATCTCCTTGAAAAACGAAAAAATAAAATAGTTTAGTTGTTCTTGCTGTTCTCAAAGCTGTGATCTTGATTTAACATTTGCTTTGCCGACTCTATTCTTGAATACATTTTTCTGATGATTTTCTTGAAAGGTGTTATCTTTTGATTATTAGTTTGAATTGTCAATACAGACATATATCTATTTCTTCCCACCTTCAGAATGCAAAAACAACCTAGGATTTTGAGTTTCTCTACTTCGTACCTCTTTCCAATGTTGTTCATCAGAAATTTGTCACATACCGACTACTCATCACATCAATAAGGATGGATAATTTAATCTGTGCTTGCAATATTTTTGCACTTTATGTCTTCTAGAGTTGATAATTGTTACAGCTGATTGTAACACTTGGTTTGTAGTGCAGGTATCTGGGCAGGAATGCATACTGTTCGGTACTTCGACGGGAAAACATACAAGTGGGTCGGTTTAAGTCGTCAGCCTAATATAATGGGAAAGGTATGTTTCAGAGACCATGATTGTTTTCATCATCACATGTGTTCTGACACGATGGTTATTTCGCCAGAAAAGTCAGAATCATCTGTTGTTAAATTCACTATCATTGCTAAAGAGACTGAATTTGATTTGAAAGGATTGTATGCTGCTCTATCAGGTGAAACGAACGTTAGGACAATTCACTCCGGCACATTGGGACAAAGACGAGTGGCATCCATTGCTCGGTCCCTGGCGTTTTATTCAAGTGCTTAGTCTTTGCATTGTGTTTTTGACAGTAGAGCTCAACACATTCTTTTTGAAGTTTTGTCTCTGGATACCGCCACGGAATCCGGTTATTATTTATAGGTTGATCTTGTGGTGGCTGATTGCAATTCCAACAATCCGAGAATACAATTCATATCTTCAAGACAGGTACATTCTCCATGCCCAGAGAAAACACGTTCCCTTGGATTGTATTGTATTGTAACATTTCTGCAAATTTTCCAGAAAGCCCATGAAGAAGGTTGGAGCTTTTTGTTGGCTTTCTCTTGCCATTTGCATTGTTGAACTTCTGATTTGCATCAAGTTTGGACATGGTAAGTTTCTTCATATTTAACAAAAATCTAAGGCCTGTTTGGTTTAGAAAATGTTTTCATTTTCATATTTTTTGTTCTCTTGAAAACGTGTTTATCGAATTATTATTATTTTTTATTTTCATTTTCACCTATTTTCATATATAGTTGCTATCCAATAATCACCTTCAATGTACCTTATTAAACCACTGGTCATTTCTCATCCTAGAAAGTAAACAAGCCTATAATATTACAAAATTGCCACCAGTCATATCATGAAACACTATAATATAGTTTTTGATAGAGCACTGCACGTTATGTAATTCATATAGCTGACTTTACTTCTCCTGGTTGTCAGTTTTAAGTGTATTTTACTATTTTATTAAACCAAACAATAGCAAAAGCAAATAATCTCTCCTAGCATTGTGACATCATTCATTTCTTGAATCCTACGTTATTCATTGTGTGGTTTGTGTTTCTGCAGGCTTGTATCCTAAACCAATGCCCTTGTGGCTGGTAATATTCTGGTCATCTGTTGGCTTGGCCACTCTAACGTTTGTACTTGTTTGGTCTTGGCAACTGCATCGAAGTCTAGGGAAAAGGAAGATGCGATGATGATTTTACTTTTTCTGGTGCAAAATTCTTTGATTTCTTTCTGATTTTATGGGCCATTCATATCCATCAATCTCTTCTGTAAATACTATAAAAATATTATATCAACTTGTAAATGTCTATTCTCTCATATATAGGGTAGTGAGTGAATCACAGTTTCTCCTTTGAGGCTTTTAAATAGGTTTTCAGTTTTTACCCATTAGTGAATTAGCCAGTCACGTTCATCTTCTAGCCTTGGAATGAAATCAATTTGTTTGGTTTTCAGCGATGAGTGAAATTTTGATTGAGATTACAATTGTCTACCAATTCATTGCCCCTCAACAATTTCTTGCATTACAAGTTACTCAGATAACTTTTACTCTCATGGCTGTGCCCTTATTTAGTATTATCTTCTCTTTTTTTTTCATTGAATTAATATCTTGGTATCTAGTGCTAAAGTCTCATGTTCAAATATTAATTTTGGTTTACATGATAACAATTTACAATTATATTTATATTCTAATTTTTATTGATTTATTAGAACTAACATAATATAAAATAATTTACTTTCTACTTTCTTAAGAAGCTACCAATTTAACAAAATTTAAACATACACTTGATAAGAAATTGTGATGATTTAAGTATGTCGATTTCATGAGTTTATATATATATATATAAAAGTTTGAGTTGAATTAATTATAGCTCGAATGATTTGGTAATAATTTTATACTTGTAAATATTTTAAAAAAGACATAAACATTAAGTTGAAGGGAAAAAATTGTTTTTTTTTTTTAAATTTGTTTTATAAGATAATGATTAAATTTTAATATAACTTATTAATTATTGTTTTATGAGATATAATTTAAGACATAAGGAGAATGTTGTGTTAGGTTAGGTTGAGTGTTTTGTTTTTTTTTTTTTTCCTTGAAAGATTACTTTGATTTTTAATATAATGCATGATATTACATCATCAAAACAAAAGTTTAACACGTGAGTTTTGCATGCAGAGGTGATGAGCTTCAGATTATCATCACGTGCTTCAATATTCATTGATTCATGTTTATTACACTGTACTTTTTTGACACCAGGGACAGGTGGACTCGTGCTAATTATCTTTTTGTCTAAACCGTGTTAGAATATGTCTTTTTTGTCCTCGTTATTCGATTTAGCACATTAAAAGTAAATTAACAGCAAAATCTAGTCTAGATTCCTAAAAAGGAGCTTTAATGCTTTACTGCAGAGGTATCCATTTTTAAGTCCTTACACAAACACAGGTTTCAATTTCATAGATAGCGACGTAGCCTAATTACCCTCATTCTCGTTATAATATCACCAGCTTTATTGCATGGCTCGCCTAATTCACGATTTGACCACTTTTATTCGAGGTTTGGCCCACCCTCCTCTTTCAGAGTAAAATGGCAAACTTACCCTCGATAGCACTGCAAAATTATTGATCTGTTACTAGGACTCCTATAAAGATGTGTGACTTTAGTAAATAGATTAAAATTTGCTCTCCTATTTTGTTATCTTATTTTTGTCTATTTTTAATTTTTTTTTACTAATTATTGCACATTGCACTAAAAAGAAATTTGTTATTATTATTTTTTTAAATTTTTTTCATAAGTATTTTGTCACTAAAAGTAATTTTATTTAAGATATTATCGAATATTAAATATAAACACTAACTCTTTATGCTAGACTCATTCTCAATTGTTACAAGTCTGATTAGCTTTTATATAGGCTTAGTAAGTCATAAATAAGACGAGATGTAATTTTTTTTTAATATTAACTAAATATTTAGAGATGAGATTGAATTTAATTTAAAATATAAAAGCTACTTGAACCTTATTTTTAAGGTTGCGTTATTGCATCAAATTACTTTTTTTTATAACTCTAACGATAACAAATTTAGATTTTATTTAAATCTCATGTAGAGCCACTTTCTCTCTAAATTTTTATTGTTATTTTACATTATTTTATCTCTTTTAAGCTATTAATTTTTCTTAGCATTATATAAGAGGTATTGTATATTTAGCGTACCAATTTTTTTGTACATTTATATGTAGCATGACTTTAATTTAAGAGAATAAATGAGAATGCAAGAGAAAATTTGATTAGCTTCCCATTAGTATAAGGAGCTAAGTTATTGGTATAAGTGGACAAGCTAGGCTTCAGTTCCTAGTTGATTCGCTTCGACAATCTCATCAAATCCATTTTTTTTTTTTTTAATTATTGTATTTATATGATTGAAATTTTAGAATCTTTACTTTTGATATAATTGATATTGTAATCAATACCCTATGTGTGCATGGCCAAAAAAAAAAAAAAAATATATCTCATGGAAATTATTGGTTGAATATGATTTTTAGGATAGATATGGCTAAACTGTAGACTTCAGTACTATTCTGTGAAGTCATATGAAAGCTTAACATGTAGACATGATTTTATAATAATAAAATACAATTTATTACAACTAAATAATCACATTTACACTATGTTCATGATTAAAATAGAAATATGATTAATAACTTACACACAATCGGAATTCTCGCCCCTTTTTAATTTTTTTCTCCGGTGATTTTCTTTGAGCTTTCCCATTTCAAGCATGTTGTTTTGGGCAAAGGTTTCTTGCTAAAATGCACACCAGTCCTTATAGCTAGTCTTTTTTGGGTCAATATGTAAGAGGGGAACCAAGGACTTCAGCTTGAAAGAGCCAGAATAGATTTGAACTTGGACATGAAAATGCATAGCCTTGACTTTAGAATTGCACCAAACCCACATACACAACTGCTTGCACACTACACACATATATACACATAAATTAGTAACTAGGAAATGGCATTTTTGGGGGCTTCCTCTTCCATGCAGTCCTGCCTCTGACAATTTCCTCACTTTTTTCCTCTCCTTTGACCTGCAAGAGATGTGTATACTTCATTGGCCTCTCCTCAAGACATGCTAAGACTCCATTTCCTTTGATAATTTCTGATGCAAACCCATTGAGAAGACTTGTGTTGTAATCTTGTTTCATTATGTCATGAAGCACTTCATCTTCTTCTGGTTGACAGAGTGATTGAACTATATCTGATTTTCCACACTCCCTCCTGAATTCTAGTGTGATTTCAGATAATTGGTGGCTCTCCAAAACTTGATCTGGGATTGTCTGCAAAAGAAAAGAAACCTAGATGTTTAAGACAGATTTAGATTTCTTGCAATCAAAAAATTAATATATTTGTTGACATAATGCACTATAAGCTATTGGATAGTATAGAATCATTTAACAGCTCATGGTGTGCTACGTTAGTAATTGTATTGACTATAAAAATCTTGTTTCAAAAAAGAATTAGAATTAAATATTAAAACTTTAATTTGAAAAAGTTCAAAGGTAAAACTTTTCTTGAACTTACTTACCTGTAACATCCATTTTACATACTTGACATTGTTAACATGTTGGTTCATGTCCAAATCACTTCTCTTGGGCTGCAAAGTGGACAAAGGCAATGAGTTTCTTGTGCGCTCTTTCAAACTTGGAATACTGAAAGGAGCAAATAAGGGTAATGCTGCTAATGCAGAATATGGCCATATATACCTTGAGGTCAGAGTTCATGTATTTTACTTCTTTGTCCAATTTGACAATCTTTTCATGTGCATCTTCATTAATTGCTTGCTTCTCTATAAACCAAGGAAAAATCTCATCTTTAACTTCTACTGGGATTTTTGAGAGTCGCCTTGTTGCTCGGTTCATCATCACCCATGTACTGTTTGATAAAAGGTCTTAATCAGTAAATGGATAAAATGTATTGTTGGGGCGGAATTTGCCTTGATATATACCTTGTTGCACGAGCAAAAACGAGGCCTGTGGCCTTGCTTCTGATTAGCCAATCACGCCGCATTCCATTCTTCCCTGATGCTCCAACCCATGTGTCAATTTCAGTTACCTCTCCCCTGCCACAGGTTGTCACTTTCAGTCTTGTAACAAGATAAGACTTGGCACGAAAAGAATGAAACTTTATTTAATTGTAGATGACTTTCTATTTTCTGCAGATATTTTTGCTCCGTTTATGGCCAGTCACTATCTCTTCTCACTTTAAAATGTTCTTAATTTTCTTTTAGTTGAGTTTGGGAAGGCCAAGGTGGATTAAAAATCTTAATTGTTGTCTAGTTTGAGAAAATTTCTATGTAGATACTTGGCAGTACATGACTATATGTGACAACTTCTTTGTAGTTTACTGCTGTTAAAAGGGTATAGGAGAAGAGATCTTGATAATGGAGACAATTCCTAGGAGCATATTCGCTGCTATTAATTGCTAAGTAGTATTTGTCTAGAATGAGGTGAAAATTTCTGAATTTTACTCTATATTTAAAAAGAAAACTCATCGTGTATCACTTTCTTGGTCTTACTCGGTTCGAGTTTAAATTAGTTAATATTTGATACCTAATATGGTATCAGATGCTAACTTGTTCTTGCCAAAAGAAAAGAAAATTCATTGGAATTTACAGTCATTATTTTCATTGCTGCGATGATAACTATAGTGGATAGAACTTACCAGATTGGATAGTAGTCAACTTGAACTTGCATTCTTGAGACAACCCAGATGAGATTGTTCTTCATCATTCCATGAGTAGCGCCAAATCCATCACCAAGCAATCCAGACATCCACACATGATTCAATGCTGTTTCCTGCATGAAATCATTAATTAACCCTTTTTCTTTAAACTCTAATCATTGAAGCTCTTATATTTTTCTGCAGAAAACTTGGTAAAACTCAGTGAAGTATCAATATCTTGAACTTGTCCATTGATTTAATTACCTGAAGGAGATTGAGGATGCTCTCAAGTGTTGCAGTTTTATCAGCTCCAACTTCATAGGACCTAATAACCACAGTTTGTCTGTATCCAACTCCACCTTCAACTATTTCGCCGTGGCGATAAGGATCAACCAGTTGCTTCTTTGTTGGAATGTTTTGGCGTTGGCCATTTTCAGCAACAGAAGCAACTTGATAATTAAGAGTGCTATTTGCTTCAGCTGTTTGGCTTAGTGAATCTATCTTAACTGGGGTCCTGAAACTGCCATTAACTTTGATGCTGCTCTTTGGTTGTTGAGAATTCTTATCCTGGCTTTCCCTCGTGGAACTGCACTTTACAAGAAAGGTAGAAGCTGGATAAGCAAAACTAGCAGCCATTCTCTCTCTTGTTTTCTTCTTCTTCTGATATGGAGGAGAGAAATTAGAAGAGAGAAATTGGTAACGAAATTTTTATATGGGTAACTTAGGCGGAAATTTCAAAGGAAATATTTAAGGTTTTGTGAGGAAAATGATGTCAACCTTGTCATTGAGCTGACTTTCCTAAGAGGGTATACATTGGGGTTGCTGAGGAAATCAGTTACACCGTTTAAGAAGTCAAGGAACAGCCATAGAATTGATCGTTAAGGCAAATTGAACATAAGAGAAGTTGGCATCCTTTTTGTCTCTGCAATGGGCTGAGTGAATGAGGACAACACTAACCACCATAATACATTTTTTTCTTCATAATGTAGATTGGAACTTTTCCAATTGCCCAGCTCTATGGAATACTTATTATGGACAAGAGTAACAATAGAATAGGGTAAATATTTACCATATGTTTAGATTGATTTTTTCTTTTTTTCTTTTTTAAAAGCATTTTAGTAATAAAAATATTTATGTATAATTTTTGAGTATTTAAATTAGTTTTTAAAATAAGCAAAACAAAAATAAGTCATTGGTTATATAAAAAAAATATTTCTAAAAATTGAATGGTTACTTTTAACTTTTATTTTTATTTTTATACTTTAAACACAAAGGTAATTCAGAATTTAAGTCTCCTTTATCTATTGTGGAAAGTGCACATATATGCTTAGGTTTTACCTCAACATAGTGTTTGGTTCAAGGGAAAAGGAGGAATTTTTGACATTTCACCTTATTTAGTTCAAAATCTTGGAGGGATTTTAATCTTGGATTTTCCATCCTTTCCCCTCCTATCCCTCCCTCTACAAAAGTGGGATTTGGAGGGAAAATTCATTTTAATACCTATATAACTAAATTGAGTTCACTTCATCTCTAATTTAATTGTAAATTTATTTTAGCTATTTTGTTTCATGTCTTGTCCTTTCCTCTCCTTTCTAACCATTACCAAATGAGAGGAGCTCATTTTCATTAGTTTTTAGGACTTCACCAATTGGTCAGCACAAGGACAGTAAGAAAGTGCAAACACTTTCCCTAGAAGTTGACAATAGAATGAGAAGCAAATTTGTCTTCCTCCACTCTTTGGTGAAAAGTGTACACAAATACTTAGGTTTTACCTTTTTGGCGTGCTCAAGGGAACATTTAAAGAAGTGTTACTTCCAAGGATGAGAAAGTCAATAGTAGAAAATTCTATAGTTGCCGTAGGAGAATCAGAATTTTCTTGGCTTTATTATGTTGTTCGGCGAATGGGAGATTCTGGCAAGAACAAGAAGGGGAATCTGATAAAAAAAACAACAAAGTTTTATTGTTAACATTTCCTTCCAAAACTAAGCTTAGGAAGTGAAATTCAGTCAAGTTCTTATTTTGTTGGCATCCTTTCAACTTGGAATTGCACCTGATAGAGTGGCCGCTTCTCACAGGCTAGCTTAAGAGGGAATAAGCATTCATTTGTTTTTTAAAGGTATCAAAAGAATTTAGAGCACGCCGTGGAATTTTCAATGTATGAACAAAAGGAGAAATAGAAAAAGGAATAAAAAAACTCTAGTGTTATGTTTTATGCAATAAAAATAAATAAATACATTGCTTGCTATGTGATATGGACATAATTTCTATTAATTAGCTAAACCCCAATGATCCAGCCCCTTTAGCCCATTAGAGATCAGAATCATACAACTATGACAATGAAAACCACCGTCCAATATAAATAAGCAACTCTCATTAA
Source organism: Bauhinia variegata (assembly GCA_022379115.2). Lineage (NCBI taxonomy): Eukaryota > Viridiplantae > Streptophyta > Magnoliopsida > Fabales > Fabaceae > Bauhinia > Bauhinia variegata. Next base: position 17,685,921 of record CM039426.1, on the reverse strand, counting down.
TGATTAGGTATTGAACTCTAAATCCTTCCCTCATATCCGACCTATAATTTACCCTATTACTGATGTTGTTTGCCTATACTGACCTATACTAACTTGAGTATTAACATGGTTTGGTTTGACTTTAATCTCACTTTATTCCTTGTCAGATCACTTTGTCACCAACCTAACCAACTTGCGACACGTGACATCTTAGATACTTGGAAGCAACTGTATGCATAGAATGGAATTAGATTTTTAACAAAATAACCAAAATAACTTTTATAATTTTTAATAAACAAACTTCACCCAATATAATAAAAAATTCACCCACCTAACATGATTTTAGAAATGGTCCAATGGGGGTTTCCTCAAATTTGAGGAATGAAACATTCCTAGAATGGACCATTTCCATTCTAATAGTAACTAAACATGCATAATGTGAGAATGGACCATTCCAAGATTTGTCAAATCCATGAACCATACTCCTTCACTCCAAGGTCAATGTATGCAACAAGCCTTAATAAAAGCTTAGAGTGATACTAGTTAAACCTTACTAGTTAAACCAACCCCTTAGTTCTTAACACATTTATTAATTTAAAATTATACAACGAGCAAGTAACAAATGTAAATATTTTGTCTAAAAGATATTAATATACAAATAACATTTTTCATCCTCAAAATCCTCCCCTCCTCTGCAAAATTAGATTTTACCAAATGAACCTTCAACCAGCTAATGGATTCAAACCTACTTTTAACAAGCTCAACTTTATCCATTTTCCTCTGAATATCTTCGCTGAAATATCCTCTCCCTTGCCTTAGTTGCCTGCAAATTGAAATATCCCATCATAAGACTATCTCTGGTTAAACTGTTGCAGAGTTTCAAAAAGGTTGCAAGGTTTAGAATGTTTCTTATTTAATTGAGATTAAGCCTCGAAGAGTTGGAAGTGGAGGGCAAACCTGTTTTTCCCAATCCGTACAACTTGTTATGAGAAATAGCAGAACTGTTTGGCAAAATGCTCCAACTAATATTCCAAACCAAAGACCTTTCGCCCTAAAATTTACCCAGAAACCCAACATAGCAGCAATAGAATTCCAAAGATATAGTAAGTACCAAGGTTCACATATACTCCCAAGTCTTGCCACCCACATCCTCTAGCAATACCTACAGTGTGTTAGTAGATAACTTAGATTTCAAGGCACTGAGCGGCGAAACACATGGAATAACAAGAAGTCATTATGCAATGGGTGATAGTGGAAGGAGAGTTAACCTGAAAGGCAACTATGCAAGCTGTCCAGTAAAACAGATAGACTTCCCAGAGGAACCATAGCTGTGACATAATCCACCACATCTTTCTCGTTGCTAAAAACATAACCTAAAATATGCCGGCACGCAAAAATGGCTGAGCTCACCACAATGGCCACTGAATCTGCCAGAGTCATAGCAGCAAACACAGAAACTCGCGCTGCGTGTGATCTTCCAGCCCCTAATGCATTTGAAACTCTAGTGCTGATCATTGCCCCATCCCCAAGAAACATGAATGAGAGTGAGGTTACCTTGTCATATAGAAAGTTTGCTAGTATGCATGCATATGTATGCGTTGTATGTCTATATCTTGATGAAATAAAATTATCTGAAGCTAACCTTGCAGATGAGCCAAGAGCTTCTGGTATAGTATAGATTGTTGTGGTTACTTGTATGCTGACACAGAATTTAGCAGATGAGTGACAACTTCAATAGATATTTTAGGAAAAGCAAAGTATTTCATGTCTAAAACATTACAAAAAATCATACCATATGGATAAGACTGCAGTTTCAAGCTTTGGATTTGGCAGAAAACCAGATAACAAGATTATCAGCTCTATGACCACCATTCTAAGCTGCAGTAAACATATAAGAAACAATCAAAAATCAAAGAAACAACATAAAAGCTTTAACTATTTGGGTGGGGATTTACCAAATCATTGCAGCTGAAGGAATAGCCAAACGGAACAATTCTCCAACTCCATGGAAATCGGAACCCGGGTCTTTGAGCAGGCACTGGAGAATTTCATAGCAATAAACTTACATAGTGATCACTTACTTAACAAATACTTACCCAACAAACTACTTAAAACCCAAACCTTGAACTAAATGCAGCATTAGAGGTGGCGAATTGGCCTATTAAGGCGTACTATAGATCTCCTTCGGCTTGATCTATTTAGCTAGTAACGCAGGCTAAGAATTTGATATAAGCCTATTTTAATTAAAAAGGTCTAGTTTGTGATAAAGGGCTTGGAATCCCTTTTGTGCCTGACCCTTGTGGGAGGATGATTAGTTCTTTGCCTGGTTGAAAACATTCATTTAGATTATAACCTAATCATATGTTTAGTTACTTCTTCTATGATATTTAAAAGTCTTTCAAGTGACTATAAAAGTCAAATTAAATATAAATTTAAGGTTTACTTTGTATTAGTACTAGTCTTATTAATGCAATCATAAATTGATACTTTCTTCTTCTTCTTTTTAACCCAAACATCTTAATTTTTATCCAAACCCCTCACCCCAATCATAAATTTATACTTTCTTTTCATATTATACTATCAATTTTTTTATTTTTTTTTAAAAAAATATTTGTGGGCATTGTGAGTTTAGAAAGTGGGAAGAAGAGAATGAAAAAAAATTAAGTTGCATATTATTGATCCTATTGCTTTTGTGGCTTTCCATGTGTTTGTATATTTAGGTGATAGCATTTTTGATGAATCTTATAGTAACTTTATTGGTTTTATTAAAAATGTTCATGTCTTGAAAACAACATAAGTAAACAAAAAAAAAATAATTATTTAACCAAACCTAAATTTGCCTATAATAAGTCTATCAAACCTAAACAAGTAAATACATAGTCTAGGTCTAATATTTAGTCTATATTTAGCTGATAGATCAGGCTTATACAAATAGTTTACAATAACCAAACTTGTTTCAGTTAAAACATTGTCTTAGTCTATTTCTATCCTTAATGATATTATTCAAAATGAAAATCATGTAAATTTTTGTGATAGGCCATTATTTGTTGTAATTTTTTTCTCTGGAGACGAAAATAATAAGCATCTTGTTCAACTATTTCTAGAATGTCGGTGATCACGTAGTAATAATGCAGAGTAATATGTATTATACATCTTTTTATTTATAGGAAGCTGCCAGCGGTAAAGAAGAATTTCAAGAAGCATAGTCCATGAAATGATACATTTTATTGCTAAATGTTTTTTATGCTGATTCAGACAAAAATCTATGACTATTCCTAATCCGACACTGCAAAATGTGAGTTTGTGCAGTTGCTCACTTCAAGTTCATGAAGCTTTTGTTCAAGGAATGGTTATAGGTTCTTGGTCAAGAAGAATTTTCTCTTTAATCCGCAAAACTGGCTTTTGATAATTATCTCTTCATATCATACCAATCCATTCTCTGCTGAAAGTTGTCCTTCAGATAGCCTCTTTCTTGCCTTGTTTGCCTGCATAATGAGAGATCACAGTTAAGAGTTGAAGTTGTGACAAGCAATATTGAAATTATAGTTAGAGGTGGTTTGAATTAACTTAAAAAAGTGTTTTTAAAATGTATAACTAGAAACAATAGTTAAAAGTAGTTTTTTTTTTAAAAAAAATTAAAAGTTTTTTTATAAACAGTGATCAATTTCTATTTCTATGAAATATCTTTTTATATGCTTTTTCAAAAATAGATTTTGTTAGGTTTTAGAATATTTTTTTAAAAAAAACCAGTCTAAATACTTAAAAATTATATAAAAAAATATTTTGTAGAAAGGTTTCTAACCAAAAGAAGAAGCCAATCAAAGCATGATCTTAGTAGATTAATTCAATTCTCAGTTTTCCTTGCAATTTCTCGGCAACCAAGCAGAGAATATTTGAATTTTGATGTTCAGAAGATCAAGATAAAGTGTGGACCTGCTCTTTCCAATTTGTGCGACTTGTTATGATAGAAAGGAGAACAACTTGCACCAAAGCCCCAACTTGTATACCAATCCATAGGCCCTTTCCTCTCATCTTTGCCCAAAATCCCAATGTGGCAGCAACTGGAATTCCACAAAGGTAGAAGGCCCCCAGATTGATGTAAGCCCCTAGATGCTGCCACCCACAGCCTCTAGCAATGCCTGAGCCAAAGATTGTCATGAATCTTTCAGAATATTCTAACATCTTTTAAAGATGAAGCTACTAACTGAAGACCGTTAACTTAAAAAGCTTTGAAATTCAGCCTGCTGTTTCTACTAGGCTAACACCTCGTTGGTGTTTCTGTTCATATTTACAGCTACATAAAAGAGAAATCTTTACCTGAAAGAACACCTTGTACGCTGTCTAGTATGACAGATATAGAAACCAGAGGAGCTAGGACAGTGACATAGTCAACAACTTCCTTCTCATTGCTAAATGTATAACCATAAACATGGCGGCAGGCAAAGAGGGTTGCGCTCACTATGCTTGTCTCCATGATTGCTATAGACATCGCAGCCAAGACAGCAACTCGAGCAGCTTTAGGATTCCCAGCTCCTAATTCATTTGAAACCCTTGTGCTATAATTAGAGAGGAGAGGATAAGTAGTTGACATCTATGATGAACATTAGCTATATATTGATACGTAAAATATAAAGAATGGTAAATATGTTTTGCTTTTTCTAACCTTCCAGCAGCACCTACTCCAAAAGGAATAGTGTAGAGTGTAGCAATAGTATTGAGACTGCAAAGAGAAAATTATGAGTTCTAATTCTTGGGAGACAAAATAGTCTTTTTATGTTAGAAAAAGAGAAAATAATAATAAAAGTTTTATCCTACTAAACAAGGTTAATTACTAAAAATCTATGATGCTATTAAATTCCAGCAATATGTTAAAAAAGAAAATAAGAATGACAATTTTTTTTGCTTAAACAGAATGGATTTTTTTCATTCGAGTTTAAAGATTGGAGGCTCATTTTTCTTTATGAGATCAATCGCAGAAATAGTTTCTTTCTTTTAAGTATTTTAAGGATGGAATAAAAAACACCACTCCTTACCCTGCTAAGATTTGCTAAATTTAAAATTACTCAAATATTGTTATTTATTTAAAAATTATATATGATACTAAGGGTAATATAGTGTTATACATATATATATTAGAAACTATAAATAAAAAATTATACAATAACCGTGGTGCCCACCGATCCCCGGTTCCTGTGAAGATCAGGGACAACGGAGATTTTTCCCCATTGTGGGTGGGAATCGTGGACAAGGATAGATTCCTCATCACGGTTGGAGACAAGGACACCATCCCCCACCCTGCCCTACCCTGTTGCCATCTTACATACAAAATATAAGAAAACAAGAGAGAAAAGAAGAATGTTGGAGAACATACCATACAGATAGAACAGAAGTTTCAAGTTTTGGATTTGGTAATAGCCCAGACATCAAGACTAGCATCTCAAATGACCACCATTCAAGGCTACAGGCACAACATGGAAACAAATACATTAGGAAAATATTTTTGGTAAAAATGATTAATTCTTTCTATTTAAAACATGAAACAGAAGATACTTCACCAGATCATTACTGCAGAAGGGACAGCAAAGCGAAAGAATTCCCCGATTCCTTTGAACATCTCCATAGAAACTGGAACACGGGTTTTCGCGCAGGAAGAAGAGTATCTCATATATAATCCAAGAAAGATTACATTCAACCAATTCGAAATACTAATTGCTATTGCCCCACCAGCATTATAGAGTCCAGACTTGAATACCAATGCCCAGCAAAGAGGTATATGGAGACAAAGAGTAGCACAAGAACTTATGAGCATGGGAGCAACCAAACTTTGCATTTGGAAGTATCTAACCAATGGCTGCAGGATCGCATATGCAAAAAGTCCAGGAACAAGCCAAAGAAAGAACTTCCCTGCTTCATGTGATATGAGGGGATCCTGGCCTATGAAAAGTAGTATATTTTCAATGTTGGTCCAAATGAAACAAAGGGGAATGCAAACCAGTATGAGAGAGAACATGGCAGTGTATGTTTGCATCCCAAATTTTTCATATTGCTTTGCTCCATAAGCCTGCCCACAAATGGTTTCCAGTCCACAAGCCATTCCCAACTGTTTGGCATGCATAGATTAACAACATGCTTAGTTACTCTCACGTATCAGGAAATAAAAAAAGGGGTAAAGAAGATCAACCAGTTATTATAATCACTATCATTCTATTTGATCTTGTCTTGACACAAAGTTATTGATGACTTTTGATATCTCTTAATTTGGACCAGTGCTAAGCCAATGATTTGGTAAGTCTGGCAGGGAAATTTAGATAAGTCACTGTACAAGCTGAAATTTATTATTGTTACAACAGATAGCAATCAGAGAACCCCTTACTTTAAAATGGATTCTTTGTTGTCTTTACAGTGGTATAATAAAACCCAAAAAGAGAGAAAGAGAGCTGTATCACTCTAGAGACTGCAGAGGATTCATTCTCCGTCATTTCCCTTCTCTTTATCCGGTTAAAATTGGATGCATGCTTGTAGTTGATAAGGAAAACATAAAAATTAAAATAAAGAAAAAATCCATTTAAGTCAATATACGTGTTGAATAGTAAGTATAGAAATTATAAACCAATATTTTGCCTTTCATTTTGGGATCTATAAATCACTTATTGAGATTTGATTCTACGTTATAATAACTTATTTTCCAAGTCAAGTGAACATTCTAAGAACTTTCTGTATTTACTTCCAACATTGATAATAAGATTTCTTTATGTTAAATATGTTGAAAATTGAAGAAGCTGGGTCATTGTCGTTGTCACCATCATAGACTCAGTCCAGCAAAATAAAAGTCGAGATGATTAATACGATGCGTTTTAAACTTTTCTACTTGAGTGTACCACTAAAGTCGTCTCACTTGTCGATATTAGTGATAAGGACACAACAGAAATCAAACCACACAACCAATTGTTAACCAATTTTACTGTTAAGGGACTATGAATAGTAAGTCTACCAAGCCATTTCAATTTCTTTAAGGAAAGCCATTTTTTCTTTCAGCAGAAAGAGAAAGATTCTATACTTTCTATTTTCTGGGTACTTTCCTCCCAGCTTTCACATCTTTGCTGCGTGTTGAAATTTGCTATTCTAACAACGTGAGGTTCTTGTCTTAGAGAAAAAACCCAGATGGCAGCAAGACAATGGCAATGAAATAAGGCAAAAACACCAATAAAGTTAACAGCTTTAAGAGAGATTAATTAAAGGCTTAGTTCAGTAGCTTACGAGTAAACTGAAACCAGTGACTCCGGCGAGGGAGATGGCTAAGGCAGCGCCGGAAAGAGAAAGCTCACTCAGGTGACCAACCATCATGGTTGACACAACCTGTATCAGATATTGGGAAGAAATCACAAGCACCATGGGTCCTGCTAGGAAGCCAATCCTCTTTACTTCTTGGCTGAAAGCCGTCCATGTTATGCTCTGCTCAGTCTCTATTCTTTCCTCTCTTTGGTTTTGTAATAGGCTCTCTCCAAGGTTCTTGTTCTCTGGTTCATTCATGGTGGCTAACTGGGATTGGCCTACGAAAGCATCCTTTTCTGAGCTTGGAAATTGGAAAATGAAGTGAGGGCGTTATTTATTGTGGGAGGGAGAGTGAGCTGCCAGAGCTTGCCCCTTAGTGAACGCGCCTCCAAATTTGACCATTTATTTCTCTTTACATTAAGTGGTCACCTGTGGTCACCAATCTATCTCTCTCTCTCTCTCTCTCTCTCTCTATATATATATATATATATGTATATATTCTTTTCACATTTTTTTTCTTTCTGTTTTTACTTTTTTAATCAATTTTATTTACAAAATATGAAATGTGTATTGGTATGTGCACCAACAAGTTTTCACCTTGTGTTTCTCTTCGATATTTTTTCTACCGAAAAAGATTTAAAAAAAAAAATTATCTATATTGAGAGAGAGAAGGAAAACCTTTATTTTACTTACTCCAAGAGATGTACAACTACTATTTTACTTTTTATTGAACCTGAATTCATGGATTTAATGGTTAATTAAAATATCTTAGATGATAGACTATACTTAAAATTTTATAATTGATTGTAGTTCTATCATAAAGAGAAATATTAAATGTATTTATTTATATTAAATATTTAAAAATTTTATATTTATGCAAAATTTAATTTGAATTATCAATGTCACAATTTGGCATGATTTAAATGTGACATTGTTAAAAAAAAAATTCATCTTTAAAAAGAAACTATCAGAAAAGAAATAAGGGTTTGGGCCTTATTATTAAAGTAAGTGGATTACCCCCTTACTAAGGATATTCTTACTCTTTCTATCATGAGAGTATTATTTGTTTAGAATGTAAGCAATAAATAATAAATTATTACTAACAAAATCAACTTCAAAATTTTAAATTTAATACTTTCCCTGTTTTTAAATATATGACATTTTTAATTAATTCAAGTATTTTAAAAAAAATTATGCTTAATTTTTTCAAAAATCACTACATGTTTTTTAATTTTATCTTGATTTATTATAATAATTAAATAATTTATTTTAATTTTTTTATAATAATAAAAAATAATTTAAACATTATATTATATATTTTCATCTGCAATAATTAATACAAATATATATATATATATATATATATATATATATTATTCTTCTAATACACCTCCTTATAAAATAAACCATTTTTTTTTTAAAAAAAAAAAAAACCAAAAAGAATATCTTAGAGCTCGAGATTGAAGGTAATATTTTGTCAAGAGCACGTAGTTTTTTGTTTTTGTTATGAATTTTGCGGTCCTTGTGTGGTTTTAGAGACCACTATAAGAGAATATCCATTGTCTATTTGATGGAATGCAATAACTATCATCTACCGAGTTTGGTGTGGCTTTTGATTTGTCATAACAAAATTCGCTCAAGATGGACTATATTTTGTCGTCTTTTCATTTCAATTATTTACTGAAATAAAAAGAAGCCAATAATCGAAATGGGTACCATCTCATTACTTAAGCACATGCATGCATTGACTTGAAATAGATATTTCCACCTATCAAAATCTTTACATTTCATGCTTACAATAGGAATGTTTCTTTTCCATTTTACCTCAACGATGGAAGTTTGATCCCCACCCTTAAGTTCTTTTGATTAATAACTTCTATCAACATCACTCAAAGATGACAAGTATAAAATTAATCTTATATTTAAATAGTGTGATAATACTTTAAAGTATAAACTAACAAATAATAATAAGTACTTTTCCAATAAGCAAATTATGAGATATGAGAAGCCTAACATTTTTTTTTTCCCACAATTATAATAAGCCTAACATGAGTACCACAATTTCTTGTCAGATAAACAGGGTTCATAAAAGAAATGAGACAAATAGGGTTAGAGTGAAGGTTCTGATTGATTACAAGTTAAAATCAATACCATAATTGCTTTGAGATAGATGTTTTCTTCTCGTGTATAAAAGAGATTAAAAGTACGAGGATCCAACTTCAACTTCAAGCACCCTCATGATATACAGAAATTTAGACAATGTTCGATAAGCACATACAAAGTGATACAAGCACCATATTAGAATTTTGTATGAGACTAATATTAATTTGACACAGAATTCTTTTTAATAAAAGCTATTAGAGTTTCACACTCGAGACTTTTTGCGTAAAGTTATAAGAGATGTTTTAAGATTTAAGACTTAAGTCATTTTTATAACTTACTGTTGATCGACCTATGTATAAGACCTACATTATTATTGACGAAAAATGTAAAACCTACTACCTAGCTACAATGTTATTATCTTCTTCTTGATGAACAAACATTAATTCATTCAACTTATCTGATTATTTCTAAAGAGAAATGTGATAAAAGTACTAGGTGTAATTTAGTGATGAGAGTTTAGATAATATTTAAGATGTTAGAGGATAGATTTTCTCTTGTAAAAAAAGAGAAAAAAAAAAAATAAAAAATAGTGAAACTTGCTTTGCTTCCATATTCAAAATACCAGCAAGCTAGCTTCAGCGTGGCCTCCCCCTAGATGCCTAGTAAATTGTGAAGTGCTAGCTGATGTTTTCTTCTTTCCTAGTTCTTATTGGCATTTAACCTAGTTCTTAGTTGTATTGAAGGAAAAAAACCGCAAAGTGAAAATCACAGGATTGGCTTTTTTGTAATTGTCAACTCATATCAGTCCATTGTCTGCCGGAAGTTGTCCTTGTCCTTCAAATAGCCTTTCTCTCGCCTTGAATGCCTGCATTAACAAGATCACTCAATTAAATGAAAACACTTAAAAATATCACATCTGAATTTTAGTGTTTAAAAGGAATAACATTTTTCATCTCATATTTTATTTAATATTATATTTAGGGGGTTTTTATTTGTCAATTTAAAAATTTATTTTGTTAACTAATAAAAAACTTTAAGACTTTGAATAATATAAACTGTACAAAACAAGATATGTTGTCCTATTTTAAAATGACAATATCAGAGGGCAAACCTGCTGCTCCCAACTTATGCAACTTGTTATGATGGAAAGGAGAACAATTTGCACGAAAGTGCCAACTTGTATACCAATCCAAAGGCCCTTTCCTCTCATCTTCACCCAGAAACACAACGCAGCTGCTACTGGAATTCCAGAGAGATAGTAGGCCCCCAAATTGATGTAAGCCCCTATGTGTTGCACACCACAACCCCTAGCAATCCCTGAATGAAAACATAGTTAAAAACATTTACTGAAAGTTCTATCTAATTTCCTGTAGTCAAAAGACATAACATAAGTAATGCAATTATTAATGTGAAACACCATTAACCGTTTAGTTAGTGGAGGCTATATTCTTCAATGGTTCATAATGAACACGTTAATGATTAAACTGGTTGTATTATTTTTTGACTATGCACAGTTTACAGATTTTATTTAAATCTAGACTAAAGTTTTACCTGAAAGAACAGTTTGTAAATTCTGATGTATAATAGCTACACAAAGTAGAGGAGCCATGGCAGTGACATAGTCCACAACTTCCTTCTCATTGCTGAAAGAATAGCCATAAACATGGCGGCAGGTGAAGAGGACTATGCATAGTAAACTTGCCCCCATGACTGCCAGAGAAATTGCAGTCAAAACAGCAACGCGAGCAGCACGAGCATTCCCCGCTCCTATTTCATTTGAAACCCTTGTACTACAATCAAAGAGAGAGAGATGCTGAATATAGTGTTGACATCTATGCATGAATATAGCTGTGAGTTATATCTGGCATGCAGCTCTCTGCACGTAGTAAATATATTTGGTGTAATTGTTACCTTGCCGCAGCACCAAGTCCATAAGCAATAGAATAGGTTACTGTAGTTGTGTTGAGGCTGTGGAAGAAAGCGAAAAAGTATTTAGAACAGCAATTATTGTGTTTTTGAAAGGCTTTAAAAGTACTTTTAAAGTGAAAATGTAAAAATCAAAATTAAAAGAGATATTTGACTTTTTAATATATATATATATATATATATATATATATATATATATATATATATTAATGAATACTAACTAGCTTAAAATTACACAAGATAATTTTATATTTTTGTTATAAAAACACTTTAGGCATAAAAAAAAAATCTAAACATATAGGTTTCAACATTTGTTAGAAAGATATAGGTCACTAATCTAATGTTAAAAGAATTTAGGTGATATGCAAGAGATTCGCATTCAACCAAAAATATATATAGAGAGAGAACATACCATATAGCTAGAACCGAGGCTTCAAGCTTGGGATTTGGCAATAACCCAGACAGCAAGATAAGAAGCTCAAATGACCACCATTCGAGGCTGTTATTGTCATCAAAATGAAAACAATAAATTATAGAAACTCTTTGAATAGGGGGAAAAAAGAGAGTTGTTTTTTCTGTTCTTACTGAAATGTTTTTCATTAAAAAAAAAAAAAAAAAAGGCATCAATGTATGTTATAATTTGATTAAAACTACTGGAAACTTTCTATAAAACAGGAAGCTTTATGCATTACCAAACCATTACTGCGGAAGGGACAGCAAATCGAAAGAACTCCTTAATTCCATGGAAAATCTCCACTGAAACTGGAGCACGGGTTTTTGCACAGGCAGGAGAATATTTCATGTACAACCCAAGAAAAATCACATTCAACCATGTTGAAACACTTATTGCCAATGCTGCACCAACGTTATTCAGTCCAGATTTAAAGACCAAAGCCCAGCAGAGAGGTATATGCAAACAAAAAGTGGCACACGAACTCATGAGCATGGGAATAATCAAACTTTGCATCAGGAAAAATCTAATCAGTGGCTGCAGAATTGCAAATGCAAAAAGTGCAGGAACAAGCCAGATTATGAATTTCCCTGCTTCCTGTGAGATTAGAGGATCCTGGCCCATGAAAACTAGGATCTTTCCCATGTTGATCCAAATGAGAGACAGGGGAAGACAGACCAGTATGAGGGAAAACATGGCAGTGTATGTTTGTATTCCGAATCTGTGATATTGCTGAGCTCCATAAGCTTGTCCACAAAGAGTTTCCAGTCCACTAGCCAGTCCCAACTGTTAGGCATGTACAGATTGCCAATGCAATTTTGTTACTGAGAAAGAGTATAATTACTGCTATTCCTGAGTAGGGTAAGTCTGCTTGGATTTTTTTTTTTTTTTTTTTTGGGGTTAGAAGTGCTCTGGTAGGATTAAAAAAATATTTCTATGACATTTTTAATATTTAAATTCACTTTTAAAAAATAAAAACACTACTAATAAAAAATTACTTTTATACGTAGCCATTGTGTGTATATATATATATATAAACTTTTTAGAAACAAAATTATTTTTAACTTTTGTTTTATGCATCAAAAGAAATTTTTTAAAATAAAAAATCATTCGAACAGATTTAATTGGAAAAAAAAAAATACTTTGATAAACAGTGATTCTTCGTAAACACTAATTAGCTTTTTTTTTTCAAATATCTCTATATGTTTTGGTCTCTAGTACTAGTACAAAAAATTAAGATAATTTTAGAATGAGACTAAAATAAAAGAAGTGTCATTTTAATTCTATTATAATTTTTTTAAAAAATATATACATTTTTGTCCCGTCTCATTGATGTCCCGTCCTATCTTAAATTTTGTCTTAAATTTACTTATTTAATTTTTGTTTATAATTCATATAATCTTTTTTATAGCTAATGTTTTTCTTCTATGTTTTAGTTTACTAATTTTTGAAATGTGTAGAGATGAATAATAAAACTCCTTTCTTTATGTCTATGTTAATGTGTGTATATATTATATGGAAACGTATTAAAATATGAATGAGTCATGAACATTTTGTTTTAAAGAAAAATTTCAAGACGAGACAAAAAATGTTTGAGTTAAAACCAAGATGCAATTGGGACAATATACGTTAAGATGGAGACGGGACGAGATGAGCCAGGATGAGATTTTTTGTCTGGCCAATCTTCCAGATGGAACCAAAAACGAACACAATTTCATCCCATGTCCACCCATGATTGCTTTTGCTCTTACTTTTTTATCTATTAAAAGTGTTTATAACAAAACAAAAGTCAATCTTAACAAATTCTAATTACAAGCAAGTGGGGTAAAGAGGATGAATAACCTATTATGTTGAGTTAGTCCCATGCATTTTGTTGAAAATCCCAGATAGCAATTAGGCAAGTTAGTTAAGTTGAAAGAAATTACAGATACAAAGGCAAAACTCAGTATAGTAGCTTACAAGGAAACTGAAACCAGTGACTCCAGCTAGTGAGATGGCTAAGGCGGAGCTAGAGAGTGAAAGCTCACTCAGGTGACCAACCATCATCGTCGTCACAACATTCAGCAGAAACTGGGAAGAAATCACAGGCACCATTGGTGCTGCAATGCAACAAATCCTCTTCACTTCTTGGTTCAAAGCATTCCATGTAATCTGATCTGCTTTCACTTCTATCTCTTCTGGTAATAGGCTCTCTCCCACGCTCTTGTTATCTGGTCCAACCATGATAAGCCTTGTAGGGTTAGCCGCAGATGATACACCGACAAATTAGAAAGCAACAGGTGCAAGTAATCCCATCATTTATAATGAACACACGTACATTTTCTGGTTCACCAGCTGTAAGCTCCACGTGACTTAGGAACATATTTATTAATTAATGCAAGACATATGGGTTTTGTCTCCGATGATATATGTCATATAATATATTTATGTGGGAATCCCACAGGGTTGACATATAATTCTAAAATCACATGTTTACCGAACCTCGAGGGTGTAGTACTCCTATATTTAAAGATATTGAAACAAATATGTCTAACTTATCTTTATGTCACAAAATGAAAAATATCTCTAACTTGTCTTACATTAGAATTTGAATATAAAGCATAATGTGCGTTGAAATCTCATGTTAAAAAAATCTAAAACCTAAGAAATTAAATAAGTGAAAAAAAACTCGTTAATTTAATATTTTAAAATTTTAGATTGAGAATGATATTAAGCCAATAAATATATTATTTTACATATAAATGTTTACACTGATCTAGTGTGTAAGTTTCCCTCGATCCCAATATTTTATACTTAACGTACACTTGGATGGCTGATGCTGACATGGTCATACTTGTCTTCTAATACATTATTTCTATTTTTAAATGAACAATGATTGAAAGAGAGAGGAGTTAGGTTAAGGTTGCTGGTTATATATTATCCTATTGTCACACTCAAAACAGAAACGAAATCTGACTAGTGGTGGAAATTGCCTTATCTACTCTGAGGATGGAAATGGGGTCTGGAGGCTTCATTTTGTCCAAACCAGGATACAATAAACCATGAATTCGATGCTCAAACAGCTGTATACAATGTTTTTGCTGCAGAGCAGATATTGTTAAAGAAGCCAAAAGACAAAACAAAACGAAGTAAGGGGACAAAATTTGACACATGTTAATCAAAATCAACAAAGAGTCATTTCTATTAAGTTTTTTTTTTTTTTTTTTTTTTTTTTTTTCTTTTTTTTGCTTGGAGAGCTAGTTCATAATATAAGTACTACATACAAAGAAATTTTCTTTTCTTAGGAGTCGGGCTGCCCTAAATTGATATAACTTAGGTAGGTCCTCGCAAGGGAACTATGGCTATAGCAAGGCCGCTTATTGCAGTTAGTTTGCTGCACCAATGTTATTTAGTCCAGACTTGAAGGCCAAAGCCCAACAAAGAGGTATATGTAAGCAAAGAATGGCGCATGAACTCACAAGCATGGGAATAATCAGACTTTGCATTAAGAAAAATCTAATTAATGGTTGCAGAATTGCATATGCAAAAAGAAATGGAACAAGCCAAGTTATGAATTTCCCTGATTCCTGAAAGATTAGAGGATCCTGGCCTAAGTATCTTTCCCATGTTGATCCAAATGAAAGATAGGGGAAGACAAATCAATATGAGAGAAAATATAGTAGTGTATGTTTGCATTCGAAATCTGTAATATTGCTGAGCTCCGTAAGCTTGTCCACATAGAGTTTCGAGTCCACTAGCTCTTCCCAACTGTTAAGCACGTACAGATTGCCAATGCAATTAGTTACTGAGAAAGAAAAGAATCAATACTAATCTTTGTTAGATTTAATATAATAACCATCTTAGACATTAACCTAATATCTTAATATTTTTTAATTGAATCAATTTTTGAAATAATATCAAAATTTGTTTGATCTCGCTATCATAATTAAATTGATATTCTTCCCTCACTTTGTCAATTAAATTAAAATTATAAGACATAATATTAATAAAATGTGAAAAAACCTTTAAGTTAAATCAATTTTAAGGAAGATAACATATCAATTACAAAAAATGAGTAAAGAGAATGATCAAGCTACTCTATTGAGTTAGTGACAGGCATTATTTGTGGAAAAATCCAAATAACAATTAGATAACTGCAATCGATTAATGAAGCGGAAAGAAATTACAGATACAAATGAAGGCAAAACTCAGTAGTGGCTTACAAACGAAACTGAAACCAGTGACTCCAGCGAGGGAGATGGCTAAGGCAGAGCTAGAGAGTGAAAGCTCACTCAAGTGACCAACCATCATCGTTGACACAACATTTAGCAGAAACTGGGAAGACATCACAGGCACCATTGGTGCTGCTATGCAACAAATCCTCTTCATTTCTTGGTTTAAAGCACTCCATGTAATAATAGTACTCTGCTCACTCTCATCTGGTTTCACTTCTCTCTCTTTTGGTAATAGACTCTCCCTAACTCTATTATTTTCTGTTTCAACCATGATAACCTTGTAGTGTTAGCCACTGAACCAACAGACACAACTTAGAAAGTATCAGCTGCAATATCCAACCTTTCTCTCCATATATATATATATATATATATATATATATACACATATTTGGTATGAACCAATGGTATTATTAGTTGAATAATCAAAAATTAATACGGAGATAACTAAAGTGGTCGAACCTCTCTCAACAAACCCTTTTTTATACATATAGTTAAAAATTGAACCTCTATTAACATATTCAATAGGACTGGATTAACTATGTCAAACATTTTTGGTTACCACTATAATTTCTTGTTCACCAGCTATGAGCTCCACTTGACGTACAAAACATATTAATGAATGCATGACATGTGAGTTTGGTTTCCACTGATATATATTTTATGTAGAATCTCACAGGGTTGTCGATCATATGTTTGCTGAACCTAGATGGTGCAATTCTACTTAAAAATATTGAAAAATATGTCTGACTTGTACTTGTGTCAGAAAATAAAAAATATCTCAAACTAGTCTTACATTAGAACTTAAAAATATAGATTTGCTATTCTTGTCTTACTCTAACAATATTATATGAATATGTTTAATTAGCATTGTCAAAACGATTCATTTTAAACGGCACAGGCTCAACAGGATTAGGTTTTAAATAAGTAAGTCCGTTTAAGACTCATTTTTTAAATGAGTTTTATTTTTTATATTTGTACTTAGTTTGCTTATTTACGGTAGACTATCGAATGGCTTGATTAATATAATTTTTAATATTTCAAATTACTATATAACTATAGAAATATATTTATTATATCTTTTAGTCTAATCATCTTAAAATAATCCAATCAAATGAAATATATAGTTAAAAACTTATCAAATAGTTAGAAAATCCAAATAGCATTTATAAAACACAAGTACTATTTCAATTGAGTAACTAAATAAAGACTAATGAGATAATCATCATAAAAGATAATCTAATAATAGTCCATAAGAATACATAAAATTTAAAAAAAAACAGTATATAAAACACATAAAGTTCATAAAAGATAGTTTACACATAACTAACTCTGAGTCATCATCTACACATAAGACGCAATTCATAAAATCAACAACATCATCAAACATCAAGATTCTAAATCAAAATCATCTTCATTTCTAACAATACTAATATACTAATACTTTCATTTAAAAATAAAACTAAGTGAGTCAAGCCCAATTTCAGCCCACATTAACGGGTCGGGGTGTAAGGCTCAATTTTTAAATGAATTATAAAAAAATAATCTTAAATTCACTTTTTAACGGTATACATTTTTAAAATTTATTTTTAACAATGTCTTAATTAATTTTATTTATTAATTAATATTCTCAACCGGTGGATATTATAAAGGTTTAGTTAAGTCTCACCATTCTTTAATTTCATCTCTGATATACTTTTAGCAGATTCTTTTACTTAGCACCTTTATTTTTTCTCTAAAAAATATCATATTCCTTTTAAAAAAATTATTATATCGAAATCTGGCAATAAAAGTGCGTATATATAAAGGAAATGATAGTTGTGAACACTATTTTCTACATATAACTGTACACCTAATTGTTTTAATTATGATATAAAGGTAAAATTATAAAAAAAAAAAAGATAAAAAAAAAGGAGAGACACAAAAAGAAAAAAAAAAAAGTGAGTGTGTATAAAAGAGTGGTAAGCATCACAAAGCTCTTTATATAGTATTACCTAGAATAGTTTCACTATGAGAATAGGTGATAGCTTTTCTTTTTTTTTCAAATTTATTTCTATCTCTTGAGCCATGTTTCACACAAAATTGACTTTTTTTAGTTGGTTTAATTTTTTAAAAAAAGCTTATCCAAATAATATATTTTTCTTCAAAATTATTTTATTTTTTAAAAAAAACTTCTCTTTTAAAATAAGCACAAATTCTTAATTAACCTTAAGAGTGTATATAGTAATATAAATAGCGAGAGGTCTTAAGGGATGTATAAATTGATATTGACATTGAGGGTTTTTCCACAATTTTAGAAAATAATGGTAAGTTGATGGATCAAGTGCAAATACACACCTCTCCCTCTAACAAAATGGCATAAAAGCCACCTGTCTCTCCATTGTTAGCTTCTCCACTAAGATCGAAGTTTTTTAATAGTGTAGTAGATGATTGAAACTCTTGTAGCCAAACTTGTCTTCTAGCATACTATTTACATTATAAGATTGACTATGATTGAGAGAGAGAAATAGAAATATTTGGTCATGGTTGCTGATAATATTATGTTATTGTCACGCTTAAAAAAATATAAAAGCAACTATAACTGGTGGTGGAAGTTTGCATCGTCCACTCTTTGAGGATGGCAAGAGGGGGAAACTCGAGTCTGGAGACTCCACTTTGTCCAAACCAAGATACAACAACAGACCATGAATTCTATGCTCCACCAGCTGAACAATGTTGTTGCTGCAGAGGCGATATTGTTGAAGAAGCCAAAAGGCAACTATGGCTAGCAGGGCCGCTTATTGCAGTTAGTTTGCTGCAATATAGCTTACAAGTAATATCTATCATGTTTGTTGGCCATCTTGGGAAATTGCCTCTTTCTGGTGCTTCCTTGGGCTCCTCCTTCGCCTCAGTCACTGGTTTCAGTGTCTTGGTACGTGGGTTTTCTTCAATTTCTGTGAATTTCTACTGGAATTCCCTTAACAGTAATTCTTCTTCGATTCAAAATTGCTTCTCGAGTATCTGTTAATTTCATAAGATTCGATTGAAAATTTTTTAATTCCTAACACACAACTCTCCTCTTTTACTCAAGCTTGGGACTACCTATGTGGATCATAGGCAGTGTTTGTCAATAGACATAGTTATTTGTCAATATGTGTAATTGTGTCAAAAAAATTTAAATGAATTAAATTGTTAACTTAATCTTAGGTTCTAAACAAATTTCTAGGGACAATTGATTTGTAAATGAAATCAGTTCTGGAAATTTTAATGTTCTTCCCTGCACAAAGGGCTATACTAATACCAATCAACTGAGGTTTTCCTGCAAATTTTCAGATTTTAAAACTGGACGATATTTTAATGCAACTTTTATGCCCCGTATTTTTTAATTATTGCATTAATTGTAAAAAACTAATTCAAATCAAAAGCTTATGCTATGAGAGCAGGAGATTTGATCTCCTAACAATAGGTTAAATAAGCTCTAATACCATATCAATAATTCATTCAATTTAACAACTTAAACTATTTGATGAAGGTTAATGAATAGTTTTCTATATTATGTCCAAGTTGATTGCAATCTCCTATGAACTTAAATGTTTTGAATGTGTATAGTTAGGGATGGGGAGTGCATTGGAGACACTATGTGGGCAAGCCTATGGAGCCAAACAGCATCACATGCTAGGAGTTCATACACAGAGGGCAATGCTTGTTCTTCTAGGCTTGAGCATCCCCCTATCAATAATTTGGTTCTACACTGGCAACATTCTGATAACAATTGGCCAACAGCGCAACATATCAACAGAAGCAGGAACATTCAATCAATGGATGATTCCGGGCCTTTTCGCTTATGCCATCCTTCAATGCCTCAACAGATTTCTGCAGACTCAGAACAATGTTTTTCCAATGCTAATAACCTCTGGAGCCACAACTCTGGCGCATGTTCTCTTTTGTTGGGTTTTTGTGTTTCAATATAAATTAGGAAGCAAAGGAGCAGCTTTGGCAATTGCCATGTCCTATTGGGTCAATGTCTTTCTTTCGGTAGCTTACATAAATTTGGCACCAGCTTGTGCAAAAACTTGGAAAGGGTTTTCCAAAGAGGCATTTCATGATGTTCTGAGCTTTATAAAGCTTGCAGTTCCGTCTGCAATTATGATATGGTAGTTTCTTATTGCAAAGCTTTTTCTATTTAATATTCTTAGAAGCAAAGTTCCAGAAATTTAATGCAGAAAAATAGCTGAATAGGCTCTTTCAAGTACTGCTACTGAACTAGATGAAACTTGCTAACAAACAAAACCATAGATTTTATATATTTATATATTTATTTTTTTCTGCCATGCCTATTTGTTTCTTAAGTTCATAATGATCTTGTTTTACAGTTTCGAATATTGGTCCTTTGAGATGGTTGTTCTATTATCAGGTCTTCTCCCTAATCCACAAATAGAGACATCTGTATTATCAATAAGGTAAAGTCCTTGATGTTTTCAGATTTCTTCATGCATGGCCAAAGAGAAAGCAGATAAAAGGATTGAACACTAAATGAAGATTGACTAGAATTGTATATTTTGAAATAGGATTTCTTGTAGTACTTTCGAAGTAACAGAAAGAAAAGCAACGACTGGAGTGGAAGAGTCAGAGTTGAAAAGAGGATTCCTCACTTCTCTCTCATTTAAAATCATGCATAGTCAATAACTTGTGCAATTGATGTAGTCATCCATGTGGTGCACCATGGCCATTAAATAGATCAATTAATGCACAATTCTCTATAGTGCATCACGTTAGTAATTGCACCAACTGCACAAGTTATTAATTGTAAGAGATTTAGGTCTGAAATTACTATAATCTAATTATAATAGTAACTCTTTTTGAGAAAATATTTAACCAGGATACCTCCCTGCCATTGCAGCCTGAATACATGCTGGATGGTCTATATGATCTCTGTAGGTCTTGGTGGTGCCATAAGGTAAGTGACAACGCATATGTATTACTACTAGTAGTAAATATTAAGACAAAGATGCTAAGTTATTATATTTTCCATTCATCTTTGCTTCTTAAGTACAAGGGTGTCAAATGAACTGGGTGCTGGGAATGTACAAGGTGCACTTTTGGCTCTGCGGGTCATGATTGTTATTGCCATATCAGAGGGCACAATAGTAGGATTACTTACCATTTTGATACGCAATGTTTGGGGAAAGGTCTACAGTAATGAAGATGAAGTTATAAGATATGTTGCCAAGATGATGCCTCTGCTGGCACTGTCTGATTTCTTGGATGGTTTCCAATGTGTGCTTTCAGGTTCCAATCTCTTAAAAATTAGAAAACTTAAAGCTCGTTTGGATTATTTTTCTTTTCATAAAAGCAATTCTATATATTTTGGAATATTAAGCTTGGTTTTTGAAGAAAAGCAAAAGTATCTCCTAAAGAATTCCTGGCCTTCTTTCAAATCTTTCGTCTGCTGATACATTTACAGGAGCTGCTAGAGGGTGTGGTTGGCAAAATCTATGTGCATTTATAAACCTTGGAGCTTACTATGTTGTCGCCATTCCTTCTGCTGTACTGCTCTCTTTCGTCTTCCATATTGGAGGCATGGTAGGTCTCTCTCTCTCTCTCTATATATATATATGTATTGTTATGTGTTTTGTGCTCACTCGGATGAAATTTTTATGTAAGCAGGGACTTTGGATGGGAATCATCTGTGGACTCTCAGTTCAAGTGATAGCACTAGTTACAGTAAATGTTTGTACTGATTGGGATAAAGAGGTAATTTTATTTTAATGAGTAAATTGTCTTCCTCTTTGTTGTTAGTTAAGTGAAAAGAAGATGAGATTAAAGGTCTTACAAGCCAAAAATCTTAAATTTAAGACTTTATATTACTTATATTCCAAAAGATTTATTATTTATTATTTTTCTTTAAAAACATAAATTAGTCTTACCTTTAAAAAGAATGTAAGAAAATTTTAGTGTAATTAAAAAGATTCCTTTTTACTCTCTAAGAATATTTTTTTAAATATCACCTTGATTAATTTTTATATCACTTTAATCATCAAATAGTTATATTCTTATCATATCAATCCTCTGTATAACCCTAAAAATAATTATTTAAAAAACTAACTTGGTAAGTAGAATAATTATTTGAGGGCCAAAATGACAAAAAAAATGAATCAAAAGAAAAAGTTTTAACTCTATTTTCAATACACAAATTTCTTACTCAGAACGAAATAACCATTATTCTGTATGATTAACAAAAGCTATAAATAACTTACTTGGTTTCAATCTCTTGCAGGCAAGGAAAGCAGTGCTTGTTACTCAGAAAATTAACAGGGTTATGGAACCATAGATACCATTAGCAGTGGAATATGATCAGAAATTTATACGCTTTTCTCTATAATGAGAAAAGGTATACAGAAATTTAAATTTCTTATTATCAAAGGTATCTATTCATATGACAGATCTAGAGGGGACATGTAAGATCAAGCTGCCCCATCAAAAATTTATATGTAAAATTGATAGAATTTTTTTATTAAAGTGATGTTGATAGGATTTTGATACGCATGACTGAAATTCACTTGTCAATCTCTATAGGCATGGCATATCTGAAATTTTTTTTTTATTCATAATGAAGCATGCATTAAGCATCATGCAGAAACGACATTTAATTTCTATATTTTTAGTCTGCATAGCAATGTTTTGTATTGCTAATTGCACTCAAGGGACAAAACAATGGTATGCATTGTCCTACAGCACAAGCATTGATGAGCCATAAACGTATGCATAATGTTATCTAGCACTTTGAATAATATATATTCTATCTCCATCTGTGAGAAAAATGGAAATTCTATCAAGAACAATGAATGAGGAAAGAAACCAAAAAAACAAAATAAAAATTTCAAATTAGTACTGCATGAGAATCAACGTAATCTCCAATCTTGAGATAACTAAGGCCATAATTAAGGGGAAAGAAGAAAATAAAATAGAAAAATAATTCAAAAGAAATTACTTTGATTAGACCATTTGCTCAATTTTAAGAAAAATAAATTGATTTTATAATGAAATGCAGTTTCTTTTTTTCCTTTTACACTCAATGTATATTTACACCCTTTAAGTGCAGAATTAATCCTTATTTAAATAAGTTAATAATTTTTAATAAAAATAATTAAAATATTATATAGGTATTCAGATCAAAAAGATATAATATAGGTATTGTTCAATATATATATATATATATATATATATAGGTATTTACTAGACATGATTTTCTATCAAGAATAATTAATGAGGAATAGGACCAAAAAAAAGTGAAATTTCAAATTAGTATTGCATGACAATCAACATATTTTCAATCTTGAGATAACCATCGTAATTAAAGGGAAATAAGTAAATATATATATATAGAAATAGGACGATTAACTCAATTTTAAGAAAAAGAAATTAATTTATAATAAAATATTTTTTTCTTTACACTTAAAGGTATTTTTACATTTTTGAGTGTAAAATTAATTTTTATTTAAGACACAAAAATTACTCAAATATTTAAAATATATAGGTGTTTCTATCAATATATAGATAGCGTATTAAGCATCAATATATATAGTTTTCTTCCATTTGTATATAGATGTCCTTAATCATCGGTAATTATTTTCTAAGATATACTATTATCTATTATTGAAATAATCAACATCAATTTCAAACAAACGTTCAATCAAATTAATGTGGTGTAAGGAAAAAAAAAAATCCACTCAAGTTGCATTAGCAAATTTTATAATCTAATTAACACACTGAAGTAATTAAATTAAAATAAACTAACATCAAACATGATGACCAAAACCAAAATCAAACTTCATATATCATATATACAAATCAAACTGATACCTTATTTTCTCAAGTTCATAATCTTTTCCAAAATTAAAGACATAAAACTTCACTAAAAATAGAAGAAGAAGAAGAGAAAAGAGCAATCAAGATGGTGTGCCCCTTTTCTCCCTAGCAAACTTATAAATTTGCAATAACACTCTTGGCCTTAATCAAAATCCAAACTTTTTACCACCAATCTGGTTGAGAAAACCAGTAAAGTTGACTGCACCCGTAGCATTAGGGTTTGCCCCATAAGGCAGCATTGGAAACCTGAACCTCAACTCATCTGCTCTCTCAGTTAACTTTCTCCTCAATTCATGCATAGCTATTGTATATTGCTCCAACTGCTCCACGTCCATGTCATCAATGGGCTGGTCCCACCAGTTCCCCTGGTCCCACGCTTTGGCTAGGTTTTCAATCTCATCCATGCGCTTCCTCTCCAACTCTAACACCCTCATTGCCTCCTCGTATTTCGTATTCAATTCTCCATGGGAGAAGGAATTGTCCTTCGCCTCCAGAGAAGCCTCAAACTCTAAGGTTCCTCCGAGGTAGCGGCGGAGAACTGCGTCGGCGTTAGGTTGGCCAAAGCAAAAGGGTTTATCAGCTGGAGAGAAAACAATGATGGCGAGTTGAGTGTTGCATAAGACACACAGCTCGCTGGCTTTCTTAAATAAGCCAGCACGACGCTTCGAGAAGGTGACTTGCTTGTTGGAATTCTTGTCCAGCTCTTTGATCTCGATCTTCTTTCGTCCTGAGGTTGGAGTTTTCTTGATTTGGTGGTTGAACACATCCATGGCTGCAAACGGAGAAAGATGGCTTTTGCAAAAGGAAAAACAGAACTATTGGAGCCATGAAAAAGATTGGTTGTCATGTATTTATAATGGGAAGCTTGTCCGAGTTATTCCTTTCTTCCCATTTTACCAAAATCCTAAAATTTTGCCTCTTAAAGATTTTCTTTCTTCTAATGAAATAATTTGGGAAAATATTATTGAAGATAAAAAATATTGAATATTAGTTTACCGACATAAATAAAAAAAGAAAAGAAAGAGAAGTAAATAGTTATAATTTATGGTATTGGCTCAAATAAAGTTTGATCTAGCCTTTTAATTACCCAAAGTTACTAAGTTTTGCAATTTTATATTTTTCTTTTGACAAAGAATTAATCAGTTATTGTTTTCGTCTTAATGAAATTAATATATAGATTATTCTATAATCAATATAAACAAAAAAAAAAAGCAGTTTTAATTTTTTTCTCAATTGAATATTTTACAGCAATTGAAAGTGAGTAAATTCCTATTTTTGTAATTTTAAAATTTTGTCAATTTAAGATTATGTTTCAAAGAAGTATAATTCTTATATCAATCAAATAATTTTGAAAGTGACGAAAATATTTCAAACATAAACATCAAATTTAAATAATTCGAAATTGTAGGAATCAAAATTGATTGCAAAGATTGTGTTATGTTGACCATATATAATATTTAAATTTGGTAAGATAATCCCCGTTATTATGAAGAAAGATTTTGATTGCATTATTTTTCTTTCAAAATAATCCAATGAGCCTTTGCCTATAGGGCTTGCACATAAGACGTCAACCGGACTAAAAAAGCCCCATGTTCTTGTAAATACCATACACAGGCCCAAAGCCCAATCATATTGTCTCTTTATCCTAAAGAAATGAGAATACCAACATACCCCTTACCAGGCTAGATGATATATCATTCTGACATATAAATAAAAATGAAATTATAATAAAATTCAAGATATTCAAAAAAATCTGAAATTGTCTCTTTATTGAGAAAAATTTACTAATTCACTAATTATTGGAATCTCTATATTGATATAAAAATATTTTTAAAATATTACTCAAAATTCTCTTTGTTAAAAGAAATTTGCTAATTCACTAATATATGAAGTTATCTCTTTATATTATTAAAATATTTTATTACTTAAAATTAGAGTTTCTAAAAGAAGCTAAAACCAAATTATTTGGATTAGTTCATTTGGTAATGATCAAAATCATATTATCATAAGAATATGAGTTGAAATCACTATATTGATGTAAAAATATTATTTAATTAAAAGATAAAAAGATTTCTTTTGAAGAAATAGTGAATTTCTATTTTTAATATAAAATTCTTACTTTTCTTTCTAATCCTACCTTCTTCATATATTAAAAAGGAATCACTTATGCAAAAAAAAAAAAAAAAAAAGGTTTAAATCATATAACCTTTGAAAATAGATTATTAATGACATAAAAAGGCAAAATACATCTACATAAGTTTATAATTACGGAAACACCACTTTAGATGATAAGTTTTTTACACCATTGCCCTACTTACTACTACTTTGCAGTGTTTTTCGCCCATTCCGGTGGAGATTAGAAAGCAAAGGAGAAGGGAGGGTGATTTGCCCAGTCATGCACCACACATAAAATTGTCGAAGTCAAAACCTCAAACGACATCATTGTAAATCCACACACCAAACTAAACGACGTCCACCTGTCGCACGTATAATTCTAAGCAATGTTATTAACAGTAAAATAAATTAAAAAGATATCAAAAATAAAAATTCCCAATTTTGAGCATCTAGCTGTGCATAAAGTTCCACTTACGCAGTCCACAAACCCTAGCCCCTCTTTCTCTCACTCTCTGAGGCCTTCGAAGATGGCTTCACGCAAACTCGTCTCGTCCCTGATTCGCTCTTCCCTTCGTCGATGTCCATCGAAATCTTCGATTACCAGTTCAACCTCTAGACTTTCCTCCCATAGCGCTTCCAATCGCGCTTCTCCTTATGGGTATTTGCTTAATCGTGTAGCTCAGTATGCTACCCAAGCAGCGGCTGCTGCACCGCCGGCATCATCAGCTCCGGGAAAGAAGGAAGGTGGTGGTGGGAAGATCGTTGATGAGTTCACCGGAAAAGGTGCGATCGGGCAAGTGTGCCAGGTCATTGGTGCCGTCGTTGATGTTAGATTTGATGAGGGATTGCCTCCGATCCTTACCGCACTGGAAGTTTTGGATAACCCAGTGCGTTTGGTGCTGGAGGTGGCCTCACATTTGGGTGAGAACATGGTGAGGACAATTGCTATGGATGGTACTGAAGGGCTTGTAAGAGGACAGCGCGTGCTCAATACTGGATCCCCTATCACTGTAAGGTTTCATTAGATTTGGTGGTACATTTTATCTGGCATTACACTTTTCTCTGTTATGAAATTGTGTCTTTTTTTGACATTGAAGATTTTCACTTGTTTAGTCCATATCTGCAATGGAAGCGTCTCAATTTCAGTTCATTGGGGTGCATTCATTTGGGTAGTTAGCGGGTGTTTTGAATCTGAGTTGTTTTGTATTCCCTCCATTGGAGACTATAAAACCAGGGAATTGAACCCAATTCATGTTAGACTAATAATTTGAATGGGGTTCTTTTTAGTGTGGATCAATCGTACTAGTATGCCTATTGCACTTGTCAATTTGATGCTTTGCCTTTCTATTTTAGCTGATCTCTTTAGTGATGTAAATATGTATGGAGATATTCCTTTGCCTAACATTCAGTATTTGGTTTTTACTATGTTTTTGTGTTTTTTTTTTGGTTTGAGCTATAGCTTTTATTTCCTTTTTTTTTTCCTAATGTGATGTACACATGTATTTCAGGTGCCTGTTGGTAGGGCTACACTTGGCCGCATCATCAATGTCATTGGAGAGCCTATTGATGAGAAAGGCGACATCAGTAAGAATCCCATAACTTCCTGTATTTCTTATCAGTATGTAAGATAAGATGTGTTTTCTGATTAGCCTCTGCATATTGCCATAGAAACCGAGCACTATTTGCCCATTCATAGAGAAGCTCCTACTTTTGTTGAGCAAGCAACTGAACAGCAGATCCTTGTTACTGGAATTAAGGTGTTTGCTATTCTTTATCGTTGTTTTTATTTTTTTCCATTTACTTGCAAATAGTTTATGTTATTTCCTGGACAGACACCTATTTTACATATTTAGTATATAGTAGTACTGATTATGCTCTTGTTGCATGTGCTGTATAGGTTGTTGACCTACTTGCTCCATACCAAAGAGGAGGAAAGATTGGGTTGTTTGGTGGTGCAGGTGTAGGAAAAACAGTGCTTATTATGGAACTTATCAACAACGTTGCAAAGGCTCATGGTATGTGCTTAAAGTGCTCTTCAATTCCATTTCAAAATGTTCTTTTGACTTTATTTGACTTCTAACTGTCTTCTTTAATTAGGTGGTTTCTCTGTGTTTGCTGGTGTTGGAGAACGAACCCGTGAGGGTAATGACTTGTACAGAGAAATGATTGAGAGTGGTGTCATTAAGCTAGGCGATAAGCAGGTAAATATAACATGATTCAGATGAATTGTATGTTTTCTGATATTCAATATTACATTCATTAGCTTGTTAACAATGATTGTATTATGATATTAGAGTGAAAGCAAATGCGCTCTTGTGTATGGTCAAATGAATGAACCTCCTGGTGCTCGTGCCCGTGTTGGTCTGACTGGGCTTACTGTAGCTGAACATTTCCGTGATGCTGAAGGGCAAGATGTGCTTCTTTTCATCGACAACATTTTCCGCTTTACCCAGGTATGTCCTTCTGACAATTAACTATTCTTTTCAGGACATTGCTCATGATATTGTTCATTTTATGATGTGATTCACTAATACAGGCCAACTCAGAGGTGTCTGCTTTGCTTGGACGTATCCCGTCTGCTGTGGGTTACCAACCAACTTTGGCTACTGATCTTGGAGGTCTTCAGGAGCGTATTACAACCACCAAGAAAGGTTCCATTACCTCTGTCCAGGCTATCTATGTGCCTGCTGATGACTTGACAGATCCTGCTCCTGCAACCACCTTCGCTCACTTGGATGCTACGACTGTGTTGTCACGACAGGTTTGATTGTGTTCTGTCAAATGCTGTTGCTTCGATGTTTAAGTTGTCTTGTCTTCTTTTGATGACATTGAAATTGTTGATAACCAACAGATCTCTGAGCTGGGTATTTACCCTGCTGTGGATCCCCTAGATTCTACATCTCGTATGCTTTCACCTCATATTTTGGGTGAGGGGCACTACAACACTGCTCGTGGTGTTCAGAAAGTTCTTCAGAACTACAAGAATCTTCAAGATATTATTGCCATTTTGGGAATGGATGAGCTTAGTGAAGATGACAAACTGACTGTTGCCCGTGCACGTAAGATTCAACGGTTCTTGAGCCAGCCTTTCCATGTTGCTGAAGTCTTCACTGGTGCCCCAGGAAAATACGTAGAATTAAAGGAGAGCATCAACAGTTTCCAGGTAATTTTTCTTTTAACTTATTTTTGTGCACAATTTTTTATTCATCTTCCTATCTGAAGTGTCTGTTCCTCCCCCAAAGATTTGAAATTTATCTGGTAGTTGAAGCTTATATGATAACCTTGGTTTTAAGTTGTTTCATTTTAACCTTGTTGATCAGTGTCTTTGGTGTCAGACAGCATTCTAAAACAAGACCATCCAAAATAAAGTTTCACAATTTAGCTTGTTTCAAATTTCTTAAACGAACAGCATTTACCTAGTCTTGTTGCACTGGCAACTTTGTTTTCTTCGCTTTGCTAATGAAATGTGCATTCCAATGGTCTATTGTTGGCTTGCGATGGACAGGGTGTGTTGGATGGTAAATACGATGACCTTTCCGAGCAGTCGTTTTATATGGTTGGAGGAATTGAAGAGGTCATTGCCAAGGCAGAGAAGATCGCCAAGGAATCAGCATCTTAACCACAGACAGCTCTTGTTCTCATCTTGTTAAATCCTTTTTGGGTAATTGCGGAAAAATAATCTAGGAACTGTTGGCAGTGCCAAACGACAGTTTTTCAATTTTTTCGGATATCAAACATGTCAGGGTAATTCCATTTCCAATTTTAATCGTGTTGCCTGAGTGTGAAAGTGAAACACAGCCCCATGGCTCACTGCCCTCTTTTCTGGCTGTGTTATGTAATAAGGGGAAAAGCAAGAGGACATGTACATTTTTTACTTTCCTGGTTTCGGATGCATTAACGTTTAAATACCTCTGTTCCATGAAAGTGCAACTAGAGTTCTTTGCCGACAGTTATCTCATTTTGTCCAGTTATCCATGTTTCAATGCGGTAGATAGAGTACTGTGATTTCTTTCTGGCCACATGATCAACTGCAAATAAGTAAGAGAGATATAAAAAA
Organism: Bauhinia variegata; assembly: GCA_022379115.2. Lineage (NCBI taxonomy): Eukaryota > Viridiplantae > Streptophyta > Magnoliopsida > Fabales > Fabaceae > Bauhinia > Bauhinia variegata. The sequence continues at coordinate 17,655,959 of CM039426.1, read as the reverse complement.
GAAAAAAATATGTAAGATTTGTTTGAGTGGTCCAACTTGCACAAACCTAAGTTATGCAAATTGTATTAATTGCAAATAATCAATTATAATTTGAGACTAAATTATGTTCATTTAGAAATAATTGATAATATTTAGTGAAAGTGAGGACACAGTAAAATAATAATACTTGGGCAAATGTGGAATTTGGGGCTAACAGTGCAGAATTCCACAAAGTTTTTTCTAGGAGAATCTGAAAGTATGTAAACTTATGGTGGTAATTAAGTAAAATTCTGTACCAGTAGAGTAAGGTTGAGCGTCAAGATAGCAGAATGAAACGTGAGAGAGAATGAATCTCTCGACTATGCAATTGTAACTTGATTAGAAAATTTTTACAAGTTGTTTTCTCATATATGTAGATGAAATACAAAGGAGAAATTCGGGTGTTATCTTCTAAATATGAGTGTGAGAGATAGATTAATTTTATTTTAATATTATATAATTATTGTATATTCATAATTTATTTATATTTAACCACTCTAATTCTTAATTTCTACAACCTCGTTTAAATCCTCGCTCCACCCTGGTGAGAGAGCTCGCTTCGGTTTGCTTATACTTTACACTTTACACTTTACAGATGAAGATGATACTGGCCCAAGGTCCAGGAGTGATCTTTAGCCCAACCTAAAGTGCGAGTGTCTCATCCACTCATCACTCTATCACCGTCTTTCCAGCCTTGTTGGATCACCAAGACATGTTAACACGTGGCACTCTATAAGCACACGGGCGCAATTTAACATCGTCCACCATATTACAACACTTCCGCCCCCCTTCAGCGCCGGAGATTCCTCTCCTCCTCTCTCACCGACTCTTTTAACATAAACTCTCCAGATAAAAACCCAAAACATGTCAGTTACTCTCGCCCAACCTCTCCCGAGCTCCCTTTCCATCCACTCCCATGCCTGCTTTAGCCCACCCCTCCCTTCCATGTCAATTCTACGGCGACTGAACCTACCCCGCCACCTAACTCTTAGGAACAACCGCCGCCGCCGTTTCGCCACAGTCGCTGCCGTCCGTCAGGACACCACAGTTTGGACCCAAGCCCCGCTCTCCGCGGTCGAACCAGCTGCAGAGTCCCTCTTCCACGTCACGGTCGACTTGTCTGACTCTACCGACCTCGCCGCTTCGCATACACGCCCCGGACAGTACCTCCAGTTGCGAGTTCCTGACGTTGAGAAGCCTTCCTTCCTGGCCATTGCATCGCCTCCGAAGCTTGCTTCGGCAAGTGGGGTGTTTGAGTTTCTAGTGAAGAGTGTTGCGGGATCAACTGCTGAGTTGCTATGCGGGTTGAAGAAAGGGGATGTGGTGGAGCTCAGTCAGGTTATGGGAAATGGGTTCGATATCAGCCGGATCGACCCACCTGAGAAATTTAGTACGGTTTTGATTTTTGCCACTGGATCTGGAATTAGGTGAGTAGTCCTTCATTGAGCTTAGACTTTGCCCAAGTCCCTTTTTTTTTTTTTTTGTGTAATTGAAAACTAGACAATATTAACACCGAATGCCTGAATCTACTAGGACGCGTGATTGTAGGTTTATGCTTAATTGAACTTGATATTGGTGGCAGATTATTGCTTCTTGTGTTCATCAATGGAATTGGACTTCACTTCGTGACTGAAAATTTGCAATCTGGGCAGAAATTATTATTTTTTATCTTTTTTTTTTTTTTTTTTGAGTTAAATTGGTAGAGAATTTTTCATACATGCGGGGCTGGTTTGAAATTTTACTCAAGATATTGGAAATCGTTTCATTGTGAGCTTAGCGAGGAATAAATGGACAGAGTGTGTTCTTCATGAGCACCTTTTCTTTGTCTCGTGGCACTGAGGATGAGGAAAGAGGATATTCTACTTCTTTGAACCTTTGTTATCTTAAGTTGGGATAGGTTTTACTTAATCTGATATATGGGATAATAGGAGCTTCTAAATTTTTTGTCAGAATCCATACCATATTACTTGGAATGTGTTACGTTGTTTGTAGGGCCATGTAATGTCTCATAATTGTTTTATGAACTATGCCTCCTGTTGAATTGATTTACATGGATGTTTAATGTTAGGTTTACATGCTTTTGTTGTCATCACATTGTTTTGTGCTTTGATGATTCTGTGCAATTGTTAGACTAACAAGTATGTGAATGGTAAGGCTTGTTAGGCACCAAAGCATATACCATCATATTTGAATGATTTCATGTGTATTGTTCAATTAAGCTTCAGACACCAGCATTCTTACCTTGAACTCTTATTTCCATTTGGTTTTTGTTTCTTGAGCTACATAATGGTTTGACATGTAGAAGAACAATTGTGTAATCTTGAACTAGAAAAATTTCCATTTAAAGATTATCTTTCTTATTCTTCTAGAATCATCACTGGCATGATTCTCTATGAGAAAATGATCATAAATAACATTTTCTGTTGTTTTGACTCCTTATGGCTCTTTCCTGCAAACCCAATGTACATTGGATGCCTGGGTACTTCAAAAATACATTTATTTCTATGCTATTAAGTCTGGATTTTCTTTTTTCACTGTCTATGGTTTTCATTTTGGCTAATTTTGTTCTTTCTTGATTGGTGATATCCATTTGCTTCCTTGTGTACAGTCCAATTCGGTCACTTATTGAGTCTGGATTTGGTGCTGGTAAGAGATCTGATGTGAGGTTATTTTATGGAGCTAGAAACCTCCAGAGAATGGCTTATCAGGTGTTTAGTTGTTTATTGGTTTGACAAGTTCATCCTTATTGTTTCATTTAGAGCTTATCCTAATACACGTGTTCTCTTTTCCTATAGGATAGATTTAAAGACTGGGAATCATCCGGTGTTAAGATTGTGCCTGTATTATCTCAACCAGATGAGAGTTGGACCGGGGAAAGTGGTTATGTGCAGGTAAAGTTTGTGGCTTTGCTTATAAGATTTGACTTATCTGATAGAAGCGGTCTAAATCTAAGGGAAAAGCTTAAATTCACACATTGTTAACTCCCCAGGCTGCTTTTTCAAGAGCCAAGCAAATTTCCAACGCTTTGTCAACTGGTGCTGTGCTTTGTGGGCAGAAGCAAATGACTGAGGTGTGCAACTATTGAATTCAGCGTCAAATGCTTGTTTTTTTTGTTGTCTCTGCCCATAAAAATTATTAAGGATATTATCTCATGTTTTGTTTTTATTACTTTTCACATGATTGTTTACTATGTGCATTAATATGACCTTTTGGTCTCTAGATCCCTTTTTTCGTAAGTAAGCCCAAGGAAGAAAGATTTATTTTAAGAGAGTTACCAAAGTAACCATGAAACTTTAATTCTGGCAAGATGAATGCGAAGGAAATATATTTTCTGGTTCTATGTGCATTATATGACCTTTTGGTCTCTAGATCCCCTACTTATTGCAACTAATAATTTTCTGGTTCTGAAAGGGGAACACGGAAATAGATTGTTGGACGGATGTATGGTATATTGTTGAATCACTTAGTATTGAGCATATTTTCTTATTCCAAATTGATTATGGTGCCTGGGTGTCAAGACAGATATCATGTTATGTGACAATACACAATAGGAGTATAATTTTAGAGTGACGAAATAAGATAAGGTACTCTCTAGATAGTACCGTGGCTCATGGCTTACTAGAATACGAGAATCAGTTTGCAGTAACTCGAGCTCTTCTCTCTGGAAAAGCTAGGGGGGAAAAAACTCTTCTTGTTATCTTGACTGTAATAGTGTATCCACGTGTTTTAACTATTCCCCCTGGCAAATTATACTTACAATATCCCTGTTTTGAATCTTGGCAACTTGTCCTGCAGTATGATACTGAGGTCTACCGTCTTTCACTTCATTAGTAAAAGGACTTTTAAGCTGCATATACCGTCTTTGCCATCGAATTTGAGATACATGTGACTTTAAACCGGGCTCAGATGTATGAAGGATTTGATTCTTTTTTCGGGTAGAGATTCTTATCGTATTTCATCATTCTCATTTGTGTCTGTGCTCATGACATGGAGTCCAAGTGATTTGGTAGTCAGTGTTTCAGTCTTACTTCTTAAACAACTATATACCACAAGGGATTTTTGTGTCAAAAAGAGAAAGGTCCCATGTACTCAACATCTGGAAATTGAAGCCTGGTTTGCCGTTTACTCGACAAAAATTGATGATACCTGACTCTACTAAATTTTTGATTTCAGTAGCTTGTGAGCAGCGTAAATTTATTGTCATCCCACTTCTTAGTTAGATGTCGTCAATTTGTAATTCTATGCCAGTTAGTCTTGTTTGTGTTCTATATCATTTTGCAGTTACTTGTTAAGCCCACAAATAACCTGTATTATTACATAAATGTGATATGTTGATTTTGCTTCCTCAAGGCAGAGATGTTAGTAATATTTGAAAACAATTTTCTATAATGGACTTTGTTGTTATTGTTTGCAGGAAGTTACATCCATTCTTGTTGCTGATGGAGTCTCAAGTGATAAGATATTAAAGAACTTCTGACATACATTTTTGGTGATGTTGTATCATTGTTGACTTGGTAGTTGATTTTTTTTTGTTCATTGCCACTGCTGAGGGTCAAGCATCTCGGCATGGAAAGTTAAAATAATCAAAATTTTGAAATATAGTCCTCATCTTAGATCATTTTAATTTAAGCTGCTACTTGAAGGGCTGATTTGATGCACCTTCTCTTTCGAAGGTAGACTTGGCTTCTAGGAATGTCTGTAAAAACTGAGTACCAAAATTCTTGGCATATATATCCAGATGTGCAATCTGAGTTTTGGAAGAAATACAAAATTTGGCATTTCAGGACTTCTTGCTCAGAAATTATAATCTTTTCTGTTCTCTTTTATGAATACCACAGGGGTGTTTGGTTAAAGCAGGTGTTTTTTATTTCTTTTTTTTTTTTCAATCAAAAAAGGATTCAAAAATAATTTCCATAGTAGACAAAATTTGAAGTAGCATATCAATGAATTGAGAGATATCAATGCCATTAATCAACGAGAAGACCAGCATGTATCCAGGGTTAAAAGTACTGCCAACATCAATATGATATGTCAAATATAAAACATTAACTTGTTCAGCAAATCATGGATAAAAAAATAGCAGATACTTGAAAATCAATCTATTTCAGCCTCATGAGCATCGTTATTCTGTCTTGCGTGACTGCCACCATCATTTCTCCTCGCTTTCACTCTTGTTCGATTCCTCCTCGTGCTTTCCATTAGTTTCTGGCGAGAGTTGGCGAGAATGATTTTTCTCCTCATCCAAATGGTGTCGGTGTTTGTGACGGTGATGGCCGTGGCCACTCCTCTTATGCCTGTTTTCTTCACAATTTTCATCTGATGACTTCCCCAATGATCGGCTTCTACTGCGCCTGTTGTCATCAGAATCTGATGAACTTGAGTCCACACTGTGTGATCTTCTATGATGTCTGTGGTGCCTCCTATGGCTCTTCTTGCGGTGAGACTCATCACTTGACAAGTCAGATTCACTAGATTCTGATCGGTGGTGGCGCTTGGGGTGCTCTCTTCTACGCTTTCTCCTCTTGCTTAGTTCATCATCACTATAATCTGAATCACTGGAATCGGATCTCAAACCTCGATCCCTATGCCTTTTGTTTTGCTTCTTCTTTCTTCTCCTCTTTTCCTTAGAGTTACTGTCAGCTTCATCAGCACTAACATCACTTGATTCTGAGGACCGTTTCTTAGTATTTCGCTTTGACTTCTTCTCTTTCCTTTTCTCATGGTCATCTGAGTCAGAGTGGGAATGCTTCCTGTGCTTCCTATGAGCTCTTTTACTTGTCTTTCTGCTCTCATCATCACTGTCATAATCACTGTCACTATCAGACCGAGATCTCCTTTTATGTTTTGCAGCCTTCAGCTTCCTCTCTTTTGCTTCAGCATCTGCCTTGGCCTTTGCAGCTGCTTCTAGCTTCTGCTCCCACTTCAAAGGGGCTTCTTTTCTCTCCATAATTTTCTTCTTCTTCTCCTCGACCAGCTGAATGAATCTCTTAGCATCCATTTGATTTTAATAACCAACACAAAATCTGCATTTTGGTAATATGATGACCGGAAGTGCATCTCACAAAAGAGAAAAAAACAAGGTTAGTTCTCCAATCAAGCCATGCTATAGGAAGCTTCACAGACAAAAAAAATATACTACAATGAGTTACTCCCATACAGTCTATTCACTAAATAGATGCGATCATATAAACTAAGAAAGTGTTAAAGGAAAAATTCAACATTGAGTTAAAAACTCTTTCTAAAGAGTGAGCAATAAAAAAATGAAGTATTATTAAACCATATAAACTAGCATGTGAAACTTGAAGACCATAAGAAATGAGGATTCCAAATTCATTTTTGAGAGCTGAAAGGTTTAAACAGTTCGAATCTCCTAATTAAATATAGAAATTAGACCAAATTAGGATAACAACTACTTTGGGCCAACCAATGCTCTAAAATGTGCTGGACATACACAAATCAGACCTTTGAAGTAAATTGGAAATAGTGAATGCGAATTTAACCTCTCCTTCTTACCTTATATATGAAAGAAGAAAAATAAGTTACAGAAATCCACCCCAAATCGAAGAATTACAGTGGCAGCAAAGCCTGCATCAAATCAAATGCAAGATATGCGTCAGATTGTAAAACAAACAAAAGAACCGCTCCAAAAGTTGAATCTTTTTTAGACCAAAACCCCGTAACAAGAATTTTTCCGCTGCTTAATCACCCGTTAGCCAAATTTATCCATATACGAAAAAACCCAACTTTGATATCAACAATAACAGCTAGAAAATAAGAGCCTGAAGCAAATTTACAACAAAACAGAGCCAAGAAACAAAAAAACCCTAAATTTAAAGTTGACAAAAAAATCCTAGGTAGGAGATGGAATCAAATGGAAGAAGAAAATACCGGAAGGAACAAGTAGGAGAGACGAAACTGTGAAGCAGATCAAGGGCGAGCTTGAATGGTGGGGTGGGAAGCCAGCCTATGAATGAGCTCTTTGCCTCCTTCCAGAAACGTCTTCTGCAGCCCTTCTACGTTGTGGCGTGGACTTATATGTAGACAGTCACAGTTAAATCCCGTGACCCGGACCGGATTCACACGCCAACTGGTCGGTCACAAAAATAAAACCGGCCAAAAAAAACTTTAGGCAAGGGAAAGAAAAAAAAAAAAAAAGTAGAATAAACATTGATAAAAATGAGTAATTTTTGGGTTCTCTTATTAATGATATCTAAATACATCTTATTATTTATAATGTAGTTTTATTTTAAAAGATCTAAATTTTAGAAAAACATGTAATGTAATTATTATTTTGTTTCATTTAAGAATCATATATTTCTCTGATAAAAAAAGAATCATATTCAAAATTCTCACTTAAAAAAGAAAAGAAGCATATTTAAAATTTAATAAAATCCCAATAATTCTTTTCTTCCTTTTTTTTTTTTCTAATAAATAAACGCTAGCGCCAAAAATTTAGAGACCAGACCAAGTATGAAACACTGCCTCTATAGTCTTTGACTTTATCTACGATTTTTCTCAATAATGGTTTTCTTTCTCACGAAGTAAAAAAAAAATATAGAGAAGAGGGCAAGGTGATGGGAAGGGGAATCAATAGGACTTGCCATTGTGAGATTGACTGATAAGAATTTCTCATAGTTGGTGGGAATTTTCCTCATTTTGCAAGTTTTCCCCATTATTTGCTTCGATTTTTCCGTTTACAACCCAATTGAGCCTTGTCTGAACTCCAATTCGTCGTCGTTTCCACTCCGATCATCCACCACGAACCATGGCCGCGTCGTCGTCTGCAGCGGCCACAACCAATGTTATGCTCGCCATCTTCGAGAAGAAGACGAACCAAATCGATCTCTATCGCCCTCTTCGCAATTATATAGCCTTCCATTACTCCGAGCGCGAAGCCCAGAACCACGAAGACGATCTTCAAACCCTTAAGCAACTCCGTACCGACCTCGAACGCCACCCTGATCCCTCCCTCACCTCTCGTCGAGACCTCCTTCAATTGTATTACAAAGCTCTCTGCTTGGTCGAGACCCGTTTCCCCATTTCCCCTGATCAGGATCACGTCAACACTCTCAGCTTCGTCTGGTTCGATGCGTTTAAGCCCAAACAGAAGGCAACCCAGCAGAACATTCACCTAGAAAAAGCTGCTGTCTTGTTCAATTTAGGTGCTGTTTATAGTCAGATTGGGTTGTCTTGTGATCGGAATACTGTTGATGGTCGGAGGCAGGCCTCACATGCGTTCATTGCAGCTGCTGGGTCTTTTGCTTACCTGAGAGATAATGCCTCCATGAAAGCGTCAATTGGGAGTTCCACAACAGTGGATTTGTCAGTGGAGTGTGCTGGAATGTTGGAGAGATTGATGCTGGCACAGGCACAGGAGTGTGTATTTGAGAATACCATTGCAAAAGGGAGTACTCCGGGTGTTTGTGCCAAGATCTCTAGGCAGGTATGTGACTTCTATGGGAATGCTTGTGCACCATTATTTGATTTAACCGTCTATTTGTCATGCTACATAATGAAATATTGTGGACATTGGTTATTTAGTTGATTGCTCTGAATGGTGTAGATGTGGGAAAAATGGGTCTATTGAGTCTTTTAATTAAATGTTTGATTTTGCTGGTGGTAATGATAGTTGTGCTCGGAATCCCTGGGCAAAGGTTGGATGACGTCTATTTGGTTGTTATAGTAGTGTGAGAGATGAGGTTATTCACTAATCATATTGATCGACAGTAAATAACCCTAGAATCAATTGAACTGATAAAACTTTCTTAAAAAGGTTGATTCCACCTTAGATTTCTTGGGCAGTGTAAACTTAGTTATAATGGGATTGCTCTATTATGCTACAGCATGGCATAATTGATGAGATCTGGTTCCGTTGATTTCAATTATGTTTTGGAGGTATGAAACGTTATTTTATACAAATGCTACCTTGAAGATGGATTCTTGTGATGACTTTGCTCACTAATGAGTTATGCTTCTTCTCACTTGTTCTTGAGATGCTGTAGGTTGGGCTGTACTATGAGGAAGCTTTAGCTGCCCTGAACGTTGCACCTTTAAGCCAACATTTTGAAAAGGGCTGGGTAGCACATGTACAGTTGAAGGCAGCTTTATTCTATGCAGAAGCTTGCTATAGATATGGGCTTGAGCTACATGAGAAAGAAGAGATAGCAGAGGAGATTGCACGGTTGAGAAGTGGGATCAGTGCACTAACTGAGGCAAAGAAAAACTCTAAGGGTGCTGCAGCACAAATTCTGGATGCAATTAGCAAGTTAGAGGCCAATCTTAACCGAAACCTAGAAAGGGCTGTGAAGGAGAATGATAGAGTTTACCTCATGAGAGTTCCAAACCCCAATACCTTAGCACCTCTTCCATCATTTTCCATGGTGAAACCAATGGTGATGAATGAGGTATTAGATGCAAGTAAGGAGAAGATGTTTGCAAGTCTTGTTCCTGATGGCAGTGCAAAGGTTCTCTCCAGGTACACTGAAATGGTAGATGACATTATAAGGACACAGGCTGAAAAGTTACAAGCAGCTAGTGAGCTAACTCGAGTTAGGCTTAAGGAAATGGATCTGCCAGATTCTATTCTAGCTTTGGAGGGAAACTTTTCTCTCCCAACTGAGCTCAAAGAAGATGTGGAGGCCGTGCAGATCTGTGGGGGTCCAGCTGGTTTGGAATCTGAGTTGCAGCAACTCAAGGACCTAAGGAGGGTGAACCAGGAACTATTGATCCAGACTGAGGAGCTATTGCAGAAAGAATCAAGAGAAGATGCTCAATTTAGAAGCCAATTTGGAACAAAGTGGACGAGACCTCAATCTAGTACTCTGACAAAGAACTTGCAGGATAGGTTAAATAGGTTTGCAGGTAACTTGAAGCAAGCTGCAGAAAGTGATGGTAGGATTGAGCATTCAATTAGAGAATATGCATCACTCATGGCAATACTTGACCGCCGGCCGGTAAATTGTAGACCCACTTATGTTGCCTCATGTTTTATATGTGTTTTAAAACTTATATGTTCTTAAAATAAAGCGATCTGGGTGGATGTGTGAATTTTGAGGTTTTTGCATGTGTTCATTGATTTTCTTTGAATGCAGTCCCTGACTGGAATGAAAAAAAGGTTTGTTTGGTTCTTGTTTATGCTTTTGTGAATCCTTGAATGTCCTTTGTTCCCAGATTGAATCAGCACTTCCAAGCTTGGCAAGGCCAATAATGTCTTTGGATGCTAATGAAGATGCTATTGTTGGATCCCTCAAGCAGAGTTTGGTATGTTTTTGTTGCTTTTGTTTTTGTTATATTATGCTTTTCAAGGTAAAAATCTATTAGCATTTCTTTAGTCCATAATTAATATAGCTGCTGTTAGTTCTTCTAAGAGATGGTGTACGATTCCCTCCAGATCTATATGGGAATATTGAGAAATCTGTGAAATGTGTATGCTATCTTCAAAGTGATCATTGTGAAGAATTAATAAATCTGTGAAATGTGTTATTGTGGTTAGCATGATAATTTGGAGGTTTTGCATTGATAAATATTTGTATTTTATGGGAACATTGAGAAAAAGACATGTCTGATTAGGCTTATATTATACTTTGTGTTAGTGTAGTAATTTGAGGTTGAAATTTTAAAATTTTGGACTTCCTATTGCATTCAAGTATGCTGAATTGCTTGTGGACTTATATATTTAATGTTCTATTTGTTTGCCTGTAAACTTGATATATTTTGATAGGTTCAGTAATCCCTCGCTTTTGGTGTTGCTAACCTCTTTTGTTTCTCACTATAGCTTTTGGTTATAAGATATAGTCAGCCAACTGAGCATTTGAACAGTTCTGTTCACTACACTAACAAAATTGCAATGTGAATTTGAGTGGACTATTCACATAGAGAACAATAGCATTAGGCACTGAAAGTAGATGCAAAATATTCGAAATATGATATTTATTTTTATTATATATATATATATATATATATATATATTTTGTGTTTTTACAAGGTTTTCAATGTTAAATATTTAAGCCAAGATGTTTACATTCCTTAAAAAATTCGTTGAGGCATGTTTTGACATCCTTGTATTTTTGTGCTCACTATTGCAGAGGCAACTAGAAACTCTGGGAGCTCAAAGGGCTGGTCTTGAAGACATGCTTAAAGATATGAAAAGAAAGGTGTACCAGATTTTATGATTATATTTTTCAGTTCTTTGTGATGAAGCTGGCATTTCTCCTTTCCTTTTTTCTGGGGCTTGAAAATATACTTGCTTTTCCTGGGGTTTAAGTCTGACTAGTGCAATGCTGAAAAATTTGGCTGCTTTCTTCGGCATCTCTGTTTTATCTTTTTGTCGCTGGATTGTCTGCTAGAAGTGATGATTAAAAAAAGAGGATCTCTACTATAAGTAAGATAATTAAACAGTAAATGGTAGTTTCCAACTTGCAGATAAGATTCCGTTTTTGTATTTTGCTAATATTTCCAAGTTATGAATTAGTGGTTTGATTTTGCTTTCTCCATTTTGAGGTTGCTAATGCAGCGGTTGGAAAGACTGATAATAATTTCTTCCTTTCTTTGTAGTCTACTTTTAATGGATTTTGTATGCTCTTTCTTAAGTGAAATGTTAGGGGCTTATATATTTTACAAACATTTTCAGGATGATATATTGCCAAAATTGATGACATCAACTGGCTCGTATGAGGATCTTTTCAAGAAAGAGATAGCAAAATATGACCATATTTGTGAAGACATAGCTCAAAATATTGAGGCTCAGGAACAGTTGTTGCTGCAGATCCAGGTCTCTCTAAATATGGCTTATTCTCTGACTTCTTCCCCCTTGCATATAAGAGAACCATGTACCAGTATTCTTGTTGTTTATTTGGTCCTTTCTTTCTACCAACTCTGACATTATATCTTTTTTTCCTGTATATTGGTTGGTCAGATGGGACTATGTACTTGAGATTCTCGATTAATGTGACTGTGTTACTGCTTGTATGATGTTTCTATACTGCAAATGTGAACTGTCAGAAATTAGTGGTTTTAGATTTTCTTTTTAGTTGTTTTCTTTATTGCCTGAAAGTAATGTCTAAGAAGAAACATGAAATTTTCAATTTCTCAATTCTAATAATTGTGCGACATTTCTCACAGGCCCAAAATGACGAATTCTCTGCAATCTTTAATCTTGAAGATTACAAAGGTAGGCCTTGTTTGCTTCTTGCTCAATTTCTGTTGGATTGGATCTGGTTTTACTCTCTATTATAATGCACAAAACGTTAACATTCCTTTCATATTATGGTTTATAATGTACAGAAAAATGGATATCCCTGCTATGCTATTGCTATTTAGTAGTTGTGGAAATTAGAAATGAGGGATATTTAACGGGTGTAAATTGCTATAGAACAACTCAACATACTTTGGATCTTTTGTTTCTAATCAATCAAAAGAAAACTGTGTCGAGTTTTGTGCTAACTTCTGTTCAATTTCATATGCATGAAATTTTTTTTTTTCTTTGTCATTGTTTTATTCTTGGATAGCTCTTTTGCTTCGTACAGATTGCATCATTATTTTCTGATTTGTATGCTATTCAATCTTGATGGTATACTCTCAACAATTCCAGCATCGCGTGAAAAATGCTACAAGCAGATTGAAGTTGCCATAGCAAAGTTTCGAGAAATAAAAGATAACATCAATGAAGGGTTGAAATTCTATGTTACTCTTCAGGTAAGAATTTTTGTGTATGTCTGTTTTAGATTGTATCTGCAGCAAGTAATTTGATCATAATTTTTTCTTTGTTTAATAGGATGCAATCACAAAGGTAAAGCAGCACTGCAGTGACTTTATAATGACCAGAAGCATCCAGAGCAGAGAAATGATTGAAGATGTTCAGAGACAAGTGGCGGGTCTCAGTTTCCAGGATAGCAAAAACACAGGTTCTTTCAACAATAACTACCCTCCGGTGGGACACCAAGCTCAAAGAGCCAGTCCACAAATCGATCCTCGTCCCCAAACACCTTACTATCAGCAGCCACCGGTGGCTGGATATGCTCACCATCCTCCACCATATGGTTCTGCACACCAGCCTCCACCTCCATACCATGTTCCGCCATCGTCAGCTGCTCCATACCCTCCTCAGGCTCATCAGCAGCCACCTGTAAGCCACGAATATGGCCAACCGGCATATCCGGGATGGCGCGGTCCTTATTATAATGCACAAGGACAACAACCTTCAACCGTTCCTCGCCCACCTTATACCATCCCCGGTCCATATCCACCCCCTAACCAAAGTGGCTACTACAGACAACAATAGCGTTTGACCTCTAAAGCTTAAATTTGATATTCTTTGTGATACTTTGATTTTTCCGAATAATAAATCTTTAGATCTTAAAGCCTTGGCATCTCTGTTGGTTTGTGTCATTATTGGATTGTGAATTTTGAATATCTGATACAAGAATGTTCCTGTGTATAGCTTGAGGATTGTAATTATTCTTTTATATAGACACAGTAGTTTGAAGATACTGCAAAGTTCTACTATGAAGGGCAAATGACAAGTGAAAATGATTATTATAAGCTTGTGTGGTGGCACAAGAATTTTTTTTAGGCATTGAATTTGATTTGATATGATATGCTGTTTAAGGAAATATATAATCATTTGCACAAATAAAAGTTAAGAAAAAAAAAAATTATGTAGTGTTGATGTGAGAAAGGGTGTTACATTTATAGACTGGTGTTTATTTGTGCACTAATCAATATGTTGAACAGGAAAAGAATGAATCGAACATTTGAAGACAGAGTACTACATTTTATCTTGTCATGGAATGGACGAACTTTACCATATTAATAAACCCTATTTGGAACAAGATTGAAGACGAAACCCAAAACCCTTCCACTGGTATTCGATTCATGCTTCCAGCAACCAGACCACCAGCAAATGGGATATTCAAGAACGGAGGAAGTTCACTCAAGCCTTGTTGGATCAAACTTGTCTGGCTTTGGGAAGAATTCTGGGTCTTTATTCGTTGAGCTTACAGTCCAATATACCTAACCAAGGCAGTAGTATAATACAAATAATAGGTTAATTTCCCCAAAACAACACAAAAATAAAAACTAATTACTCAAATCTCAGTAATCTAAAACTATTTTCAATATACCACAAAATTGATTTTTCTTATAAGTGTTAAATTGACTTACGTACTTATAATGAAAGTAATGAAAAATAATGTGAAAGTATCAAACAAAATGACATCTTATAAGAATAAAAGTTTTTAAGGATGACTATGTGCCCTCCTATAAAAAATTGCATTCATATTGTGTTTGTCTCACACAAGGTATTAGGTGTGTTTGAACACTTATATTAGATACATCCTAGCTCACAAACATTATCCACTTGTGTTTTGGTGATTAATTGACATTTAAACACCTAACCACTCACACATAAGATCCGACGGTAAGAATAACCGTTCACACAAGCTATCTCTTAACTCTTTTTCTGTCTCCGTGTAACAGAAGTTATTAAAAACAGAGAAAAAAAAAATACTTGCCTTTTCTCTTTCTTTGTCTCTTAATTATTATTATTATTTTTTAATTTCAGTTTAAGGTATTGTAATTCTTCTATCTATGTTGGTGCCTTTTTGCCAATTTCTTATTTGAGGGTGCTATTTGATTTGGCCTTCTTAAACTTTACTAATTTTGGTAGTATATAAGAAAATAGTTTTTGAAAATGGTATTACAGTAATTTGCTTTATTTACTTTTGTTTTTTTTTTTAAAAATTGACTCAACTAATAAGTTCAAACAAATATTTTAAATATAATTGCTGTTCAAAAAATAAAACCCATATGTGACTCACTGAGTCTCACTTGTGTGAGATTGATCTCTTATTGTATTTTATCTCTCTCTTGTTTTCCTGAATTTGAAATGCAGAAAATCCATATTCTATGGCTATATGTTGGAAAAGATGGTTAGTCAATTAGTTCTTTGACCACCATTGCTAAGATAATTTGCAATTTGATATAATAATCTTACCTTCCAGCCTTTAGGAACTGTGGAGTTCTCATAGGTAAAGTTAGTTGTGACCTCTCGAAAGGTCCCCTTTGGAGAGGAGGATCAAATCTCATAACTTCTAGTAGCACATTCCAAGAGTATTTCATCTTTGATAAGTCATCCCAATTAAGACATCATATAATGTCAATCAATTAAGAAGTGAAGAAAAGGACATGTTAATGCTTAACACAAGATGTTAAGGGAATCGTAATCCTATTTGAGATAAAAATAACAATCGATATATTCTTATTTAACATAAAAATAAACTAATAAATTCTTCTTAACAAAAATGACTACAATGTTATAAATGCTATTAATAGTCATAAAAATGGGAGGATTCATAGTGAGAAGTGAAAATATGTACTTGCACGTGTGCAGCAACCATTTGGAGTGCCATTAGCCCATTGCCACACGCTCTTGTGCACTGGCAAGCATGAAGTTTTCAAAGTACATTCTTTGCCGAATTGTATATATATATATATATATATATATATATATATATATATATGCATCTGCAACATCTTTGAGAAAATTTCTGCCCCTAATTTATTTAGAAACTTAAAAGAGCAGCAAGCGTAGTTACGAAGATGAGTGAACAAAATGAAATGTTTCTCTATGAAATAAACGTTCAAATAAGAGTAAACAATATAACATGTTAACCGGCTGTCAAACTAGGCCGGCCATTCTTGGATAATGTTGTTAAAGGAAGAGAAGAATGTCTTTCACTAAATTAATGTAATTCAATATCAAATTAATGGGAGGAAACACTCATTTGCTCTCAATTATGGGAGGCTCTCATCACCCTCAACCTATTCTCATGTTCTTTACGCTTGGAAAAAACTCGCATCCTAAATCCCAATTTCTCAATTCATACAAAAAGACACAACTTTACAAACTCCTAAAGATAACATGGTGGTTCTCTCTTCCTCCTTGTCTTAGAGTTATTTGAGAAGCAGTTTGACAGAGGAATCATAGCTGAGTTTTTTACCAAGAAAGGGAGAGCAACTAATAAGGTATAACTCAGTTGTTTAACAAACCAAACCTAATTATTGAAGAGTCTTTGCAAGTAATGTTAAGGATTCTGAATCTACATGAAAACACAAATTGGGGGAAGAAGTAATTGTATATTATATACACTCGATGAACCCTAAACACACCAACTCCCAAAAAACTGCCACGATTTTGTTTCATCCCATCTACTAGCCATGCCACATGGGCATTTTGATAGCCACAACAAGAAGAATTAAGATTGAGGATCAATTTGATTAGACATTAAATTTTGAGAGGCATAAAGATTTCACTCATAACAAATTCTTAAATTTATTTGTTTTAAATAACACACCTAAGCTCATACTAGAATAGAGCACATGCATACCAAATCAAAACTTTAAGATCTTTTATATTTAAACTCAAATATAAACCCCAGGTTTTATCAGAAGTGTGAATACCTTTCTAAATTCCAAAATGATAGAGAATATATTAACTTATTCGACGACATCTTACAGAAAAGATGATCTGATCTCTTCTGTAAGAATCACTACAGTCCACAGAACTTTATATTTAAATTCAAATATAATAACAGCTGATATATATGCTAAGATTTTTATTGCCGAAGTTCACCCTGATGAAGCCACATAAATATTATTTATGAATGTGTCTTGCGCTTAAGAAGGACTGAACGATAGACCTGCACTTTCATGTTTTGTAAAAAGAGATTAGCTGGATATTCCACAACTTTCTTTGTGAAGCGAAGAAAAAGCTCATCAATTATTCCACCTCCAAATTGCCTCTCAAGGAATCCTTCACTTATAGCTCGAACCATTGAAACCACCGCATGAACATTTGGATAAGTGAATGCTTCAAAACCATTCATGGTTCTTACCTGCTCAATGCTGAAACACTCATTTCTTTCAAGAATTGCCATTATATGCTTTACAGGCGAATGATAGATGGGCAGATTGAAAGAATCCACTTTTTCTTCACTAACCAGTCCCTGCAATAAAAAAGAGATCAAGAATCATTAGAAAGTGTTAATTAATTAGAGCATGTTTAAATGGGGATGAGATTCTTCGATTACCAAATCCTATTAGAAGTAGTAGGATTTATCTAATGTCAATTAGTATATGCAAAATGATTTGTAAATTAATTCAAGAATGCATGGGGTACAAGAGATTCAGGTATGGTTGAGGGAGACTTGTAAGGTAAAGCATGAATCAACATTTCTTACTAGAACCGATATGAGACTCGTAACACTACCTTCACTTCATATTATTCTCAATACTTGGGTAGCTCACTCTCAACAAGAGCACCAATGTTCGGTATCAAACCCAAAATGAGAGCTCAACCCATGAGACTAGTCTATTGGGTAAAAGAGTCTATAAAATTTAAGTAATATTCCATGTTTCTTTATAAAATTAATGTGCGACTCACTCTCCTAGAATTGTTTATTCAAATGTTTGGTTTCACTTATTCCACTTATATACCTTCTATTACATGCCTACCACTTCAGAATGTGAGAATAAGTTTTTGTAGAAGGTTTAGGATACTTGCCGTTGGATAGTATCAGATGTTTAGATGCTATATTTTAGTGCCAATACCAAATATTAGTATCTAGACAACAGATGCATTTAAGACTCCAAGTCCAAGGTAGTGTATTTTTTAACTAAGAGCAGTTGTGGGAAAACAGCTTTCCCTCCATTCACGTTTAAAGGAATAGAAAGGATTAAGAGATTGAACAATCACATGTTCAAGGGAAAGTAGCTCTCACACCAAAAGTGGGAAGATATAGCTGTGTCCCTCATTTCAGAAAAACGGTTTTTCCAAGAGATAGTAAGAGATTCCTCTCTACATAGCGACCAGACAACACCTCATGTGGATTCCTTGTACCTCTTCCACTCCATTCCACCTAACCAAACATGCTCTAAGACTCCAATATTTATGGATGAGATGCCTTAATGAAGATAGTGGATATACCATAACCTCCTACATGAACGTAGCACCATACAATTTTCCTGTGGTGATTGGCTCATTAATAAAATCCAAAGGGAGGTCTTGAACTATCACTAACCTATCAATTAAAGAAAAAGGTAGAGTTTTACTAGGTTACCTCTTTAGCCATGTCCAGTAAACAAGATCCAAGGAGTTCAAAAATTTTATCCGCATCTATATCCGAGTCAAGAACCAAGTCAGCTGCAGCAGGAATTAGAAGTGCCATAAGTCCACCGCTCACAAGCTCTTCTGCTCTTGCATGCAAGAAATCTTCAAAGTCCATTTTATACTGAGTTGCATAGGCGTCTATAACTTCCTTAGGGGCATTTTTAACATGAATCCTCCCCTTGTTCCATGAAGAAGAAGTTCTGTCAGTAATTTCTGTGGGTACCTTTGAGAGCCAATTCAGTGTTGAAGATGAGTTAATAAAATGAAGACTCTCCCTGGGAAATATGCGTCCTCGAAAAGAGCCAGGCACCCCAGCTACAAAGTAGTTCCTGTTAGGAGGAAGGGTTTGGAAGAGTGTGTTGAAATCATTTGAGACTATGTCATTGAAGAAAATTTGGAATTCTGGGATTTTAGCTGCAAGACCCTGTGATTTGTATTGGTGCTCTATTGTTTCTATTATGCATTGTACAGCTACAAAGGTATTTGGCCCTGTAGAGCAGCCCAAGTCTGCAATACAAATGGGTTTTTTAGGATCATCATAGGTCTTGGGGTCAAATTCATTGGCCATTACCTTCTGGATCAGCTCCTTGTTGCCTTCAATTACTGCTCTCTGCAAAAAAAAGAAAAAAAAAAACATTGCAGCGGGCTATAGTATTTATTTACAGGTCAGTGATGATATGGTACAACAAGTGGGGATATCAGAGTAAGCTAACAAGTTAAAATACATGAAAGGAAGAGTTTTTAGCATAGCTGTAAGGTCCCTCTCCTCCGTTCATTGGTGATTGAGGAATACTTGCATTCTCCATCTTTATGTTAGAGGATTTCCAGAAAGGGAGATAATTTGCACCAAGAAATCAAAGAGATGAGAATTAAAGACAGTGTTTCGAGGGTTGGACTACTAACACTTGTAATGTGTCTCTGTTTGCGAGTTTAAGCTCTTAAATAGAGAAGCAAACCAATCAACCAATCGTTGGGAGAGTGTAGGATATAATAAATAATTTTTTTAATATTTCATTTAATAATTTAAATTTTTGAGTTAAATTATTTATTTAACTTAATAATTAAAAAATTAAATCTACCTATTATATATAATATAAAATTATTCTCGAGTCTTCTCCCATGTTGCTAACTTGTTAGTCATGTGTAAGGACAATTGTTTGCATAAGTAATTGTTTCTAAAGGATGAGATTGAGGCCATCATATATAGCAGCGAAATATGTTGGTTCTTCTCCAACTCCTTTCCACCGTCTTGTGAAGTGAAAGAAACGCCTAGTTTTTTTATGCTACATAGATCACTAAGGATAACTTCCATCGATTGGATTATGCTTTTATATCATTACCTTCGCACATGGGAGTATGATGTAAAATAGATAACTCATTTATAGGGTTTGAATTTTAGAATTGTGGTTTTTGATTTGGGGTTATTTTTAATTTAGGAATTTATTTATTTATTTAAATTCTAGTACTTGAATAGGGGTATCTAAGTAGGGTGTTTGACTACTTTTCCCCATAAATAGTCAGTTTTGTAAACATTTGGTGCCTTTCATGAATCATAATATTGATATCAATCGTGTCATTTTTAAAAAGTACTTAATCCTAGTTAAAAAAATATCGTCTTAAAAAAATATTTGAAGTTTACATTTTTATGTTTTTTATGATGAGATTAATTTTATTTGGAGAGTCAAACAATTGTAATAACTTTTTTTATCATTATGTAATTTTTTTTATAAACTCGAATCTCTAATTTTGTAGATGTTTCTATTAACTATCCAGCTCAGTTTACTTAGCATTTGAGTTATTGTTATATATATTATTCTTATTAATGCATTAATTGGTAGGAAAATTTGGAAAGAGAAATGGCACATTCACAAAAGTATGTATATATAACTATACTAACAACAACATCACAATTAGTTTGAGAAGGTTGAAGTCTTAGCTTTAGATTTGATTCCTCGTATTCTTTTAGAAAATCTTTATCTATTTAATATAAAAAAGTTGGTTTCAAATTGGCATCATCGGATGAGTACTAAATAATGGAGTTTATGTATTCAAACCTCATTAAGGCTATATATGTATATGTGGTCCAATTATAGGAAACGATAGTCCCATCTAGTTGGCAATTTTTTCTAATTAGGCAAAGAGAGTTGGTGGAGATTTTTTGACGCCAACAAGGATGGGATCATCCTCCTCGCTTAGTGGGGATTTATGAAATATTTAGTTATTAAAATACTCTTATTTATATATATATATATATATATATATATGAATAAAAATAATATAATAATTTAATTAATAAATAATTTATTTTTACATGAAATAAAAAAAATATTTATATAATTTTAATGAATTAATTTAAATTTATAATTTTTAATCAAATCTTTGCATTTAATATTGTTAATACTCAATATATGGGATAAGTATAACTTTCCCTATAAATAATTCCACATGGATTCCTCGTATTCCTCTAGAAAATGTTTATCTCGTAATCCACATGGGCATCATTGGATGAGTATTAAATAATGGAGGTTATGTATTCAAATTCAAATCTAATCTATATATGTGGTGCCATTATAGGAAACAATAGCCGCCATCGCCGGCTCCGCCTCCATAGCCACGCCCACCACAGTCGCCTCGCCCACTATTAAACAAAGCATCTAGAGAAAGGGTACCAAATAACAAAAAGCAATCAGCTAGTTAACATTAGAAAAATATTGTTTGCACGAGTATACATCAGGCTTATTCACCCATGTTCAGAAATGAATTGTATGCAGAAAAATAACAAATATAAAAAGTAAGATAGCTGTTAAAAAAAATAGGTATAAAAGAGTTAAAACAACAAATATTTGGAAAAATAAATTCTAAAATATAAATTATAACAAATTCTATTAACAAATTACCAAGAACTATTTTTGGCTGACCTAGTGAAGTTTAGTTATTTGAATTAGTATTATCAGGTGAGGAGGAAGTTGGGGTTGGATTACGTAAAGGATAGAGGATGATTTGTTATTTGAGATAAGGGATGATGGGAAAGGAGATGTTGAATTAGTATCTTATCAAATTGAAGAGATATTGGGTTATTAGACAATATATTCATGGATTTAACATCATTCTCAACTTAATATTTTAAATTATGAGATCTTATCTAATTATATTTTTCTTAAAAATTTTAGATTCTTTTAACGTGGTAGTTCAACATGTATATCCAACATAGGAAGCTAGAGCAAGTTTTATAAATATTGGCAGCTGGTCATAAAATAAAACTTTGAATCTTAAACATGTATTAATGTTGCTCTATTTCTTATATTACGTATTGCATTGAAATATAGGTGTTTGGCCATAGGGAGTAGCCAAAGTCTGCAATGCCAATGGATTTTAAGATGAACCAGAAACTTAAAAATTTATTCACAATATATCTTAATTCCGTACAACCTAATCATTAATGTGAGTGAAAATGAAATCATGCACGAGCTCGTATGCATGCATATAAAATTAAGTAATCTACTGTAGTCAGCAATGTAGTACAACTTGCATGCATGAAATGAGTAAATATTTATTTTAATTCATTATATTTAAAATTATAATTAATTTAATTTTTTATATTTAAAAACTCTAATTAATTTTTATGTCACACATTAAACTTATCAATTTAATTTTTTATACTTTAAACTTAAAAATTTTAAAAGATAAAATTAACCTTCTAATAAAAATTATTTGTGATATTTTATGATTTTAAGTTTTTTAATTTTGTCACGTGAGAAGCGTATAACAAAATCTGTTAAGTTTTTAACAATTTCAATATGTTACGTGTACCTTCAAAAAAATTTAAGGAAGTAAAATGCATTTTTAAAATTTTTAGAGGTGAAGTGCATATCAAATAAAATTTAAGGGAATTAATTGGACATTTCCTATAAAAATAAAACTTGGAATCTTGAAGCTGTAAGACCATGTGATTTGTATTGGTGCTCTATTCCTTGCATTGCAATATAGGTGTTTGGCCATGTGGAGTAGCCAAAAGTCTGCAATGCCGCAGGGGTTTTTAGATGAACCACAGGCTTAAAAATTTACTCCAATATATCTGATTTCCGTACAACCTAATCATTAATGTGAGAGAAAATAAAAGCATGGACGATCTCGTAGAGCACATGCATATGCATGCATACAAAATCAAGTAATCCAGCAACTTGCATAAACCCTAAGATAAATCAAAGGGTGTGTTATTGTCATTAATCTAAAGGTTTATATTGCAGTCAGCACATGTCCAGTTATTATAGTAATTTGAGGTTTTACTTATAAATTTTGGATTTCTTATTGCATTCAATTATCCTGAATTGCTTGTGGGACTTATCTATTTGATGGTAGATTTGCTTATAAACTTCTATTATTTTGAAAGGTTCAGTAGTCTTTCGCTTTTGGTGTTTCTAACTTCTCTTGTTCTCATTATTGCTTGTCATTCAATCATTGGTTTTAGGGTTTCTTTTTAGTTGTTTTCTCTATTGCCTCTGATAGTGATGTCTAAGAGGAAATATGTAATTTTCAATTATGTGATTCACAGGCCCAATATGATGAATTCTCTGCAATCAAAATATCTTTAAGATTACAAAGGTAGGCCATGTTTGCTTCTTCGTTCAACTTCTGTTGGACTGGATCTGGTTTTACTATTTTTGTTACAATACAGACAATGTTAAGTTTCATTTCGTATTATAGTATATGTATGTACAGCAAAGTGGCTACTATAGACAGCAATAGCGTTTGACCTTTAAAGCTTAAACTTAATATTCTTTGTGATATTTTGATTTTGCCGAATAATAAATATTTAGATCTTAAAACCTTAACATCTTTATTGGTTTGTAAATTTTGCATAACTCATACCATTAGATGTTAGATGGACCGATTAATACAAACCCTGAATTATCTAATGGCTTATAGTTTACTATATTAGTAATTTTTATAGATTAAACTAGTTTTTGACTACATGAAATTCAAGTCACACTCTAGCTTAGAAATTTCTATGTTCATAAACCCTAAACAAGATTGAAACGAAGCCAAACCCCTTCAACTGGTATGGGGTTCATGCTTTCAGCAACCTTGGGGTTGAAATTGATGAGTTCCCATTTGAAAAGTCTCACAGCATGATGAAGATAAATCAGCATTAGGAGGCGAGCATAGTCTTTTCCAGGGCACACTCGACGACCACCACCAAATGGGACATTCAAGAATGGTGGAAGTTCACTCTCAAACCTTGCTGGGTCAAACTTGTCTGGTTCTGGGAAGAATTCTGGATCTTTATTTGTTGAGCTCACTGTCCAATAGATCTAACAAAGGCAGTAGTGTAACACAAATAATAAGTTTAAACCAATATTCCGAATAAGTTCTATGACTACCATCACTACGATAAATCATAATTTGATAGATTAATCTCACCTTCCAGCCTTTAGGGATTGTGTAACTCTCATAGGTAAAGTTAGTTGTCGCCTCTCGAAAGGTTCCTTGGAGAGGGGGAACGAGTCTCATTACTTCTAATAGCACATTCCAAGAATACTTCATCTTTGATATGTCATCCCAATTAAGAGGTTCACCATGTCTTTTAGACTTAAGAATCTCCATTTGTTCTGATTTTGGTCATCAATGTAGTTAATGTGAATTTGTGAAAAAAGAAATGTTAAACAAGATGATAAGGAAAATAAGGAAGGCATAACAATCAACATACAATTCATGATTTTTATTTAGTGACGGCCAAAAAAAATATTATGAAATATCTTTTTTGGTTTATACCAGGATATTTTTGCATCCTTTAGCTATAAGACTATTTTCTATTTAGAATATGGGTAATAAACACTAAATTCTTTCCAGTTTAATAAAAGAAATTTCAAAGTTAGTTAGGTTACTATATATTGATGGAGATGAAAATGGGAGGATTCATGGTGAGAAGTTAGACTACTTCATGTAATTGTGTGACTAATACTAAGATAATTGAAGAGGTTAATTAAGTTTAAAGTATACCAGCTCTGATCTCTTCATAAACTTGAGGCTTTTCTCCAAGATACTTCATGAGGTACATCAAAGCTAAAGATGGAGAGCTGAAGGCCGCAAAAGCCAACCCCATAACTTTATCAGCAACTTCATTCTCTGGCATAAACCTCCCGGAGTGGTCACCCCTAAAAATCATGTAGGAAAGATAATCATGGAGCTTTTCCCCTTGGGGCATAGCTGTCTTCTTCTGCTTGATCACCATTAGAATCTCATTCCTCATAGCATCTGAAGCCTTCTTGGCACGAGCAAATGAAGTGCCCGGAATGCTATAGGGAAAAGCATGCAACCCTTGGCTAATTAGGTCAAAGAATCTTGCTATGTTTGCCACACGTTGAGGATCCTCAAGACCCACGAAGAGTTTGGCAGCAACACCAGCTATTAGCAGCTGAACGAGACCACAGACCTCAACTTCAGATTTGCCAATCCAGTGTTCTTCAAAGTGTGATTTGGCCATTGAATCCATCACTTCGGCGAATGCAGCGAGAGCTTCAGGCTTGAACAGCGCCGAGGAGCGAATGAGACGGGCCCCGGATTGGCTTGAGATGGTGGTGCTTGATGAAACTTTCTGATATGAACCACGGAAGAGTTTCTGCATGGAAACTGGACGCCATATGGTCATGAGCTTCCCTTCGTTTGCTGATATGAATTTGTGGCCAGAAGGGCCACAGAGCACCACCACTGGATCACCGAAGAGACTGGTTTTGAAGATTTTTGAAGAGTATTTTGTGATTCTATCTTTGATAAAGATTTGAGGATCCTGAGAGAGGAACTGGTAGGTTTCACCAATAAGTGGCCATCCAAAGCTACCAGGTGGAAGGTTGGTTTTGTTTTGAGGTTTGGAAATGGATGTATAAAGATGGAAGATGAAAGCAAAGCTAACAATTGGGAGGAACAGGGACAGAGAAAAGAACAGAGGCTCCATTCACGTGGTTCTGGCAAAGATATGCTTTTCGTCTCCTCCAAAGCAAGTGATATACATAGAATGTTTGAGTTTAAATATAGAAAAATTAAAACTCCATTTTTTGGTGACTCATATTTTAAAATTTATATGAATTTTATTATTTATAGGTTTAATGTTAGTTTAAACTTATAAAAAATGCTAGAACTTAAAAAGGTGAAATTAATAAAAACTTAAAATGTAAATAATCAAATTAATAAATTTAAAGTGTGAGCTAAAATAAATTGATTAGATTTTGAATGATGAGAAATTAAAATAAAATTTTATTCATCACATCTTTTGTCTCATTATTTATTTTTCCTCTTCGAATCATTGGTCAAATTAATTAAACATATGATATAATATTGTAAGTATTATTAAATTATTAAAAATAAAGTTTTAACTAATCAAATTTAAAGAAATAGTTTAGCGCAATAGTGCAATTCTCCAAAAATAAAGTTACGACACTCTTATATTTTAGAATTAAACTTAATCATTTTTAAAATTTTTAAGTTAATATTAAAAAATTGACATCCTTAAGACTAAAAAAGATAATATCCTAATAAAATTGTATGATCACTTACTTAAAGTTTGCTTAGTCTATCTTGAGTTTTGACTTTCTGCCATAAAGAATAATTCTCGTCTTGATTCTATATATTCTATTCTATTCCCCTGCAGGCTTTAATTTCTTTTCTTCTGGTTTTGTGTTTCTTTGATTTGATATGCCGATTCGTCTTCTATTTGTTTTCCCCTGTTTTAACTTTTCTTCTTGTTTCTTTTCTTACACGATCGAATGATAAGAATCTACAAGGCTGTTGTTCACATTTTATTTTTTTGGTATCTTATCTTGTTGACATTTTTCACTCATAGGGTGATTAAATCTAAGCATTTTTCACAATTTTACTTTCAAACGTTCCACTTCTTAAATTCTACAAGCAATAAAGAATATGCTTTTTTTTTTTTCTTTGCATATATATCTTATTCTTTTGATGCATTAGTTGGTAGGAAAAATTGGAAAGAGAAATGAATATAACTCTATACACAAACACTGTCACAAATACTACAAGAGAAGTTGAAGTCTTAGCTTTAGGTTTGAATGGTCATATATATTCCTTTGAAAAAGTCTACATATCTAATTGTAATAAGAAAGTTTTGAAATCGGCATCTTTGGTTGACTATTAAATATTCTATCTCTTCATGACTAAGTGTGTGGTCCAATTATAGGAAAAGACAATAATCTCTCTTGTTGTATAGTATATACCCTTGAGGCTTGAGTTAACAAAAGAGAAAAAATTCTAAACGAACTGTAGTACAAATAGAATTAAAGCCATGGCCCGCCGACCATTCTTTGGTCATGTTTCTTTGCAACTATACATGTCATACAGTTTAAATATTTGTTAAACTTTTCAGCAAGCATGTTACTTTGAAAATTGAAGAAACGTTCCTTATTGTACTGAAACTAACCAGAAGAAACGAGCCTTGAGATTGCAGATAAATTAAGTAGTGAAAGAGTTTTTACTCATGTAATTTTATTGGGTTTAAATTTAAACTAGTTAGTATCAATGTAGTATGAATTAGTTGATGATTTAAAAATAAAAAAAAATAAAAAAAAAACTAGAGAATAATACTATTTAACTTATAGTCAAGGTGAACAATTGGTAATTTGGTAAACAAACATTGACAGTGTTGTAACTTTGGGCTGCAAATTACTCTCAAAGAGAAAATGAAAGCATGCATGTGAGCTCATGCAGCACATGCATATCAGAGTCAAAACCTTAACATCTATACTAAAAAGTGTAGGAGTCAAGTTAGAATTGTTATGTTTTCTTATTTTACTCTCAATACTAATGCTGTTATACTATTTAACGTTAATAAAATTTATAATCTATTAAACAATTTTTTTTTGTATAATAACAATAATAATAATATCAAGACTTTATGTAAAATTTGAAGTAAACTAAAGAGTAAATACTTATTTTGATCCCTCATACTTAAAACTCTTATTAATTTAGTCCTTTACATTTTTAAGTTTATCAATTTGGTCCCTCATACTTCAAGTTTATTAATTTGGTCCCTCACATTTAAAACTTTAATCAATTTAGTCCCTCACATTTAAAATTCAAATAAATTTAGTCCCTTAAACTTGTAAAACTTATCAATTTAATCCCTCGCACTTCAAAAATATTGATAAATTTAATGGACGAAATTAATAAAAATTTGAAGTGTGAAGAACTAAATTGATAAATTTGAAATGTGAGGGATGAAATTGATTAGAATTCCAAATGTAAGGAACGAATTTAATTAGGGTTTCAAATGTAAGTGACCAAATTAATAAATTTAAAGTGTGAATGACCAAATTAATAAGAGTTTCAAGTGTGATGGACTAAAATAGGTGTTTAGTCTAAACCAAAATTAGGATTCCTCATTCTAATTCTATTATATATGATGTTGGTATCTATAAAGATGTGTTTTATAAATAGAAATTAAAAATAAATAAATCATTAAAGTTAAGTAAAAGTATAATTCCTAATCTATTATGTAATGTTGGCTCTAAAATTGTGTCTATCTCATTTAAGCCTTGTCAATTTTAAATTGATAATTCAGAGGTTTGCTTTACTTCTATGCATTGGCTTTATATGGTTTTTTGTAGCTATTCTCACTGGTCGATGCATATTCTAAAGAAAAGACCCAAAGAAATTGCTACGTAGATTGATCTTACCTTGGTATGTTCCCTTAATTTGGTGGCAATGATTACATTTATGTTCTTATTGTAGGATTAGCTATGATCTAGTGTGGTACACACATATTCAGAGCTAGAAGACAAAAGTATTCATTCATTATTTCATCAATTTAAAACAATGACCTCGCAGAAAAGATTATCTGATCTCTTTTCTAAGAATAATTAACTACAGTCCATAGAACTTCATATTAAATTCAAATAAAATAACTACGGGAATGCTAAGATTTATATTGCTGAAGTTCACCCTGATGAAGCCACATGAAATAAACAGTATTTTATGAATGTGGCTTGCGCTTAAGAATGACTAAAAGATAGACCTGCACTTTCAAATTTTGCAAAAACAGATTAGCTGGATATTCTACAACTTTCTTTGTGAAGCGACGAAAAAGCTCATCAATTATTCCACCTCCAAATTGCCTCTCAAGAAATCCTTCTACTGTAGCTCGAAGCCCTGAAACCACGGCTTGGATATTTGGGAAAGTGAATGCATCAAAAACATTTAATATTTTTACCTGCTCAATTCTGAAACAGTACTCGTTTCTTTCAAGAATTGCCATCACATTCTTTACTGGAGAATAATAGATGGGCAAATTGAAAGAATCCACCTTTTCTTCACTAACCAGTCCCTGCAATAAAAAGATATCAATAATCATTAGAAAGTGTTTATATACAATATTTGGACATGTTTAAATAAGGATGAAATATTGCTTTGATTTGCAAATCCTATCAGAAATGGTAGGATTTATGTATTGTCAATAAGTACATGCAAAATGATTTGTAAATTAATTTAAGAATCATGGGGTACTAGGGTATAAAACATTTATTTGGCTATTTTTGTTGGGTCTCAAGCCCAAGAAGAGATCCCAAACTCAAAAGGCTATAAAAGATGTTAATAATTATTAGAAAGTGTTTATATACAATATTAGAACATGTTTAAATAGGGATGAAATATTGCTTTGATTTGCAAATCCTATCAGAAATGGTAGGATTTATCTATTGTCAATAAGTACATGTAAAATGATTTGTAAATTAATTTAAGAATCATGAGGTACTAGGGTATAAAACATTTATTTGTCTATTTTTGTTGGGTCTCAAGCCCAATAAGAGATCCCAAACTCGAAAGGCTATACTATCAGATGAAAGAGATTTTTAAAGTTAAATGGCAATTTACATTTCTTTCTATAACTGATGTGAGACTTGCAACATTACTTCAAACTCTTTTTGGCACCAAGGTAGACCACTTTAAACAAGAGCATCAATGTTAGATCTCATGTTTAAGAGAAGAGCTGAACTCAAAAAATTAACCTATTAAATGAGAGAACCTTTTAGATTTAAATAATATTTCATGTTTCTTTATGAAACTAATGCGAGACTCAACAATCTTACACTGATAGATTTGTGTTATTCACTTGCATGGTTTTATTTAGTCCACTTATATATATATTCCTTCTATCACATGCCTCTTACTTAAGAATGAGATTATAAGTTTTTGCAGATGGTTAGGATACTCGCAGTTGGATGGTACACCAAGAGCATCTGACGGAATGGATTTTGGTGAGAATAAAGAGAAAGAAAATGGAAATAAAAAGGATTGTGGAAGGAAAACCATTCACATAAGGCAAGCAGCTCTAACTAGGAGAGCTATTTTCCTTAGTCCATTCCTCTTCACACTGCAACCAAACAACACTTTAGATGGATTCCCTCCCCCTCTCCCGCTTCTTTCCACCTAACCAAACGTGCCCTAAGACTCCAATGAATGAAAGGGATGCCTTAATGAAGTTAGTGGACGCACCAAAATCTCCTAAAAGAACAGAACAACGTCATAAAGCAGTGATTTTAATTACCTCTTTAGCCATGTCCAGTAAACAAGATCCAAGTAGTTCATAAATTCTATCCAAGTCTATATCCGAGTCAAGAACCAAATCAGCTGCAGCAGGAATTTGAAGTGCCATAAGTCCATCGCTCACAAGCTCTTCTGCTCTTGCACGCAGGAAATTCTCAAACTCCATTTTATACTGAGTTGCATAGGCGTCAACAACTTCCTTGGGGGCATTTCTATAGTGAATCCTCCCCTTGTTCCATGCAGCAGAGGTTCTGTCAGTAATTTCTTTGGGAACCTTAGAGAGCCAATTTAGTGTTGAAGATGAGTTAATAAAATGAAGCCTCTCCCTTGGAAATAAGAGTCCACGAAAAGAGCCAGGCACCCCAGATGCAAAGTAGTTTCTGTTGGATGGAAGGGTTTGGAAGAGTGTGTTGAAATCATTTGACACTAAATCATTGAAGAAAACTTGGAATTCTGGGATTTTAGCTGCAAGTCCCTGTGATTGGTATTGGTTTTCTATTGTTTCTATTATGTATTGCACTGAAAGAAATGTATTTGGCCCTGTAGAGCAGCCAAGATCTGTAATGCAAATGGGTTTTTTAGGATCACAATGGGTCTGGGGATCAAATTCACTGGCTATTACCTTTTGGATCAATTCCTTGTTGCCATCAATTACTGCTCTCTACATAAAAAAAAAAATTGCACCAGTCAAAATATTGGTGTAATAATTATTGAATTTTTTTTTTTTGTAATGTCTTATTTTATGACCTAATGATTATTCAAAAATTTAATTAATATAACTTTTATTGTAGTATTATTTTATTACATATTAAACTAATCATTATGTTATAAAATAATATTTGTAATAAAACATGAGATAGCAAATTTTATCTTCTTTACTACTGTGATATGAAACAAGAAGAAGGACAAGGATATCAAATAAAGTGATAAATTAAAATACCTGATTGTTAGAGTTTTTAGCATAGCTGTGAGGTCCCTCTCCCCCTTTCATTGGTGATTGAGGAATACTTACATTCACCACCATCTGTGTTAAAGGGTTTCCAATAGAGGAGAGAATTTTTACCAAGAAATTGAAGAGATGAGAATTAAAGATATTTTGATGGGTTGGGTTACTAACACTTATACAGTGTCTTTGTGCTGCTGAGTTTAAGCTTTGACAGGGAAGAAAACCAATCAACTAATGGTTTGGAAAAGAAATGGGAGAGTTTGATATATCTATATATATATATATATATATATATATATATATATATATATATATATATATATTCAATTCCTTCCAATTCAAATTTTACTTATCGACCTAACACCTAGGTCTCAAATAGTGTGCGGTTTGGAGTATATAAATATATATTTGTATGCATGTGATTCTGTGATTCTCTTTCATTTCCTCGTGTTCAATGCCTTCCAATTCAAGTTTAATTATTGACCTAACACCTAGGTCTCAAAAAGTGTGCTATTACGCTATAAACATCATGAACTTGATATAAAAACGCGTTAAAAAGATTAAAAAAGTACAATATAATTAATAATATAATCTTACCGACCTTTTTTTTGTCATTAAACTCTTAATATTTTAAGTATTTAACGTTAAGAGAAACGTCAGGCCTGAGATTTTTTTTTTTTTTTTGACACCAAGGCCTGAGAATTTTTTAGCAACTTGATTCTATTCTAAATTTCTAATCTTGTTCCTTGGTAGGAATCTTCTTTTGCCTCTTTAGAAAGACCTAATTATGGGTAAAAAAAGAAAAGAAAAGGGCAACAAGAACTAAGGAAACTTTACAAGATACCTCCATTAAAAAGCAGAAACAATTATAGTTATGTCAAAATTTTATAAGAATATTTCTGTTTTTATGATTTTGTATAACTCAGATATAAATCAACACAATATAATGGCAATACTAAAAAATTCTCTCTCTAAAAATACTATCTTATTAACTAGTCCTCAATGCTAGTCATTTTGTACATAGAAAATACTGTAGTAAAATGAAGATGTAACTATAATATAAAATGATGTGATATAACATGAACTATAATATTTAAATGAATGAGCAAATATATCAATGCTGGAAAGTCAAAAGTAGGTTTCAACCCAAAACAAAAAATGAAAATATACATTTCTAATGTAACAATACAATAAGATGGGGATGGGTGTACGTGCATGCTTTTTATGGCCATGAATTCAATCTTACAATTTGATATAATAATCTTACCTTCCAAACTTTAGGAACTGTGTCGTTCTCATAGGTAAAGTTGTGACCTCTCGAAAGGTCCCTTTTGGAGAGGAGGATCAAATCTCATAACTTCTAGTAGCACATTCCAACAGTATTTCATCTTTGATAAGTCATCCCAATTAAGTGGTTCAGGTCTTTTAGACTAGAGAAACACCGTTTGTTCTGATTTTAGTCATCATTTAATGTCAATCAATTAAAAAGTGAAGAAAAATACATGTTAATGCTTAACACAAGATGTTAAGGGAGACATAATTTTTATTTGACACAAGAATAACAATAAAAAATCCTTGTTCAAGATAAGAGTAAATTAAGAATTTTTTCTTAATAAAAGTGACTACAAGGTTATAGATACTATTGATAGCCAAAAAAATGAGAGAATTTATGGTGAGAAGTGAAAATATATACTTCACGTGTGGTGCAGCAACCATTTGGAGTGCCATTAGCCCATGCTCACATGCTCTTGTGTACTGGCATGCATGAAGTTTTCAAAGTACTTTCTTTGCCGAATTTCAATATATATATATATAAATGCATCTGCAACATCTTTAGGAGAAATTCTATCCCTAATTTATTTAGGAACTTAGAGAGCAGCAAGTGTAGTGATGAAGATGAGTGAACAAAATGAAATGTTTCTCTATAAAATAAACGTCCAAATAGGAGTGAACAATATAACATGTTAACTGGCTGCCAAGCTAGGCAGGCCATTCTTGGATAATGTTGTTAAAGGAAGAGAAGAATATCTTTCACTAAATTAATGTAATTCAATATCAAATTAATGGGAGGAAACACTCATTTGCTCTCAATTATGAAGAGGCTCTCATCACCCTCAACCTATTCTCATGTTCTTTATACGTTTGGAAAAAACTCTCATCCTCAATCCCAATTTCTCAATTCATACAAAAAGAAATAACCTTACAACTCCTAAAGATAACGCTGTGGTTCTCTCATCCTCCTTGTCTTAGGGTTATTTGAGAAGCAGTTTGGCAGAGGAATCATAGCTAAGCTTTTTACCAAGAAAGAGAGAGCAACCAAGAAGGTATAGCTCAGTTGTTAAGCAAACTAAGCTGAGTGATTGAAAAGTTTTTATAAATAATGTTAAAGATTCTAGTATATAGGAAAACACAAATTGAAAAGAGAAATAACCGTGTATTATGTGCACTTGATGAACCCTAAACACGCACAACTCCCAAAAAATAATGCCACGGTTTTGTTTCATCCCATCTACTAGCCATGCCACATGGGCATTTTGATAGCCACAACAGTAAGAATTAAGATCGAGAGATCAATTTGATTAGACATTACATTTTGAGAGGCATAAAGATTTTACTCATAACAAATTCTTAAATTTATTTGTTATAAAAAACGCACATAAGCTCGTACTAGAATGGAGCACATGCATACCAAATCAAAACCTTAAGATCTTTTTTATATTTAAACTCAAATATAAACATCAGGTTTTATCAGAAGTCTGAATACCTTTCTAAATTCCAAAATGATAGAGAATACATTAACTTATTCAATGGCATCTTACAGAAAAGATGATCTGATCTCTTCTCTAAGAATCACTACAGTCCACAGAACTTTATATTTAAATTCAAATATAATAACTGCTGATATATATGCTAAGATTTTTATTGCCGAAGTTCACCCTGATGAAGCCACATGAAATAAATATTATTTATGAATGTGGTTTTGCGCTTAAGAAGGACTGAAAGATAGACCTGCACCATCATGTTTTGTAAAAAGAGATTAGCTGGATATTCCACAACTTTCTTTGTGAAGCGAAGAAAAAGCTCATCAATTATTCCACCTCCAAATTGCCTCTCAAGGAATCCTTCTTTTGTAGCTCGAACCATTGAAACCACGGCATGAACATTTGGATGAGTTAATGCTTCAAAAGCATTCATGGTTTTTACCTGCTCAATGCTGAAACACTCATTTCTTTCAAGAATTGCCATTATATGCTTTACAGGCGAATGATAGATGGGCAGATTGAAAGAATCCACTTTTTCTTCACTAACCAGTCCCTGCAATAAAAAAGAGATCAAGAATCATTAGAAAGTATTAATTAATTAGAACATGCTTAAATTGAGATTCTTCGATTACCAAATCCTATTAGAAGTAGTAGGATTTATCTAATGTCAAAAGAGTATATTTTTTAAGACTTCAAGTCCAAGGTAGTATATTTTTTAACTAAGAGCAGTTGTGGGAAAACAGATTTCCCTCCATTCACATGTTTAAAGGAATAGAAAGGATTAAGGAAGAGATTGTACAATCACATGTTCAAGGGAAAGTAGCTCTCCCACCAAAAGTGGGAAGATATAGCTGTGTCCCTCATTTGAGAAAAATGGTTTTTCCAAGAGATAGGAAGAGATTCCTCTCTACATAGCCACCAGACAACACCTCATGTGGACTCCTTGTACCTCTTCCGCTCCATTCCACCTAACCAAAAATGTTCTAAGACTCCAATATTGTATGGATGAGATGCCTTAATGAAGATAGTGGATATACCATAACCTCCTACATGAACGTAGCACCATGCAATTTTCCTGTGGTGATTGGCTCATTAATAAAATCCAAAGGGAGATCCTGAACTTTCACTAACCTATCAATTAAAGAAAAAGATAGAGTTTTACTAGATTACCTCTTTAGTCATGTCCAGTAAACAAGATCCAAGGAGTTCATAAACTTTATCCATTTCTATATCCGAGTCAAGAACCAAGACAGCTGCAGCAGGAATTAGAAGTGCCATAAGTCCATCGCTCACAAGCTCTTCTGCTCTTGCATGCAAGAAATCCTCAAAGTCCATTTTATACTGAGTTGCATAGGCGTCTATAACTTCCTTAGGGGCATTTTTAACATGAATCTTCCCCTTGTTCCATGCAGAAGTTCTGTCAGTAATTTCTGTGGGAACCTTTGAGAGCCAATTCAGTGTTGAAGATGAGTTAATAAAATGAAGACTCTCCCTGGGAAATAAGCGTCCTCGAAAAGAGCCAGGCACCCCAGCTACAAAGTAGTTCCTGTTAGGAGGAAGGGTTTGGAAGAGTGTGTTGAAATCATTTGAGACTATGTCATTGAAGAAAACTTGGAATTCTGGGATTTTAGCTGCAAGACCCTGTGATTTGTATTGGTGCTCTATTGTTTCTATTATGCATTGTAAAGCTACAAAGGTATTTGGCCCTGTAGAGCAGCCCAAGTCTGCAATGCAAATTGGTTTTTTAGGATCATCATAGGTCTTGGGGTCAAATTCATTGGCCATTACCTTCTGGATCAGTTCCTTGCTGCCTTCAATTACTGCTCTCTGTAAGAAAAGAAAAAAAAAAATGCAGCGGTTAAAACACTGCTAAAGTATTTATTTACAGGTCAGTGATGATGTGGTACAATAATTGGGGATATTAGAGTAGGCTAGTAAGTTAAAATACATGAAAGGAAGAGTTTTTAGCATAGCTGTAAGGTCCCTCTCCTCCGTTCATTGGTGATTGAGGAATACTTGCATTCTCCATCTTTATGTTAGAGGGTTTCCAGAAAGGGGGATAATTTGCACCAAGAAATCAAAGAGATGAGAATTAAAGACAGTGTTTCGAGAGTTGGACAACTAACACTTGCAATGTGTTTGTGTTTGCGAGTTTAAGCTCTTAAGAAAAATGAATGAGTATCATTATTATTATTGATCAAATTCAAACTGTTGTTCAATGATTTCTGTGTAATAATGCCAAAGGAATTATTACTGCAGGGCATAGAGGGGAGGTCCAAAATGTGCTTCCTGCTGCGGTTTGAGCGGCAAAAGATGTACTCCCGGACCACTTCGGAGAGTGTAGGATATAATAAATAATTTCTTTTAAGATTTTATTTAATAATTTAAATTTTAAAATTAAATTATTTTTAATTTAATAGTTAAAAAATTAAATCTACTTATTATATATAATATAAAATTATTTTCGAATTTTCATCAACTTGTTAGTCATATTTAAAGAAAATTATTTGCATAAATAATTGTTCCTAAAGGATGAAAAATGGACCTCACTTGTATTGCCAAAAACAGAGGCAGGAAAAGGAAATAGTTGTCAGACCTATTTGATGAAATTTTACAGACTGTTTGGTTTAAAGGAAATGAGGGGAGAGGAGATTTTTATAATTATGAGGTGTCTTATTGTTTGATCTGTAAGTAAAGAAAAAAAAATAGATAATTTATTATTATAAAATAACAAAAAGTAAAAAAAAGGTGTAAAATAATTTTCACCTTACAAATGCTGCCCTACTAACTAGTCATCAATGCTAGTTATTTTGTACATAAAAATCACCAATAGTAAAATGAAGGTGCAATCATGGTGGTGTAACATGAAATATAATATCTTAACAAATAAGCAAATATTTCAATGCTGAGAAGTCAAAACAGGATTCAACCCGAAAAAATTATGAAAATATATATTTCTAATGTAACAATACAATAGGATGGGGATGGGTGCAAGTTCCAAGGCTTTCAATAGTATGCAGTAGCACGCTGAACTAACTGACACCGACTAAAAGCAGTCTGAACACTAGAACGAGGGATGTTTCATTGCAAATGTTACTTTGAAAGCCTTAAAACGGGACATTTACATGTGCGGTGGTTGGTTTCAAGGTTATAATATAGAATAAATATTTATTTTAGTAGTTTAAATTTTTTTTATATTTTTAAGTATATTAATTTAATTTTTTATATTTTAAATTTATTAATTTGACCACTCTAATTTAAAATTTTAATTAATTTAATTTTTTATATTTAAAATTTTAATTAATTTAATTCTTTAAACTTATAAAACTTATCAATTTAATTCCTCACACTTTAAAAATATTAATAAATTTAAGTAACAAAATTAATAAAAAAAAATTGAAGTTTGAAAGACTAAATTGATAAATTTGAAATGTGAGTGACGAAATTGATTAAGATTTCAAATGTAAATGATTAAATTAATAAACTTAAAGTATGAAATCCTAAATTAATAAGAGTTTTAAGCGTGAAGAATTAACATAGTTATTAAATCTCTAATATACTGGCAGTCTAAGAAAAAAATAGTTTGGTTTGTGTGCACATGGCTTACGCTTCAGAATTGGCCAAAAAGAACTATCAATGTTAGCATTGATATGGAGATTTGAAGCAACCAAAAAACTCAACAGTTTCGTCGCCAAAGTGACTCTCAATTAATCCTTCAAAAGCTTCGGATAACAAATTAACATATTCGCACACATGTGGGAAGAATAAGTTTTATGACTCACAGATATGATATACGTATTGGATGCGTTATTTATGAAAAACATAAAATATGATACTTTTAAAATACGTATATGCATATATATTTATACTTTTAAAATTTATACTTTGGTGATAGATTCTAAATCTAAATATAAATTCACAAAGCTTCAAAAGAATTTCAATATCATTCAATTATTTTTTTTTATTATTCTTAAAATGACTATTGCTTCATATTTCTCTAACTATTTATCTTTATAATGTAAGATTTTAGTACTATTAAAACTTTTATTTATTTAACTATATTTTTATTGTACTTGTGATCTTATTCAACTTTAAATCTAAATTAATTAATATCTAATCTTATTTTTACTTATTGTTTGGTAAGGTAATACGATTTGATAAGTTGGTAATGAAAATGTCTATACATATGGCATGCGCTTAAGAAGGACGAAAAGCACAGCCATTTTAAGCTTCTGTACGTTCATGATATTTGGAAATTCCTCAACCTTCTGAGCAAATCGTTGAAAGAGTTCATCAACAATTCCACCTCCAAAATGCTTCTCAATTAATCCTTCCAATCCAGCTCTGACATGAGAAACAAGCATCCCAACATCTGGTGCAATGGGTAAATTCTGAGGATACACTATCTCTTTTTCCTTGATGCTGAAATCACCATTGCTTTCAAGAACTTCCTCCACATCTTTAAGGGTTGAGTGAAATATGGGCAGATTAAAAGAGTCCACTTTTTGTTCACAAAAAATTCCCTGCAACAATATGAGGAGCCATCAATGACTAAAACATTTTAATTTTGTATCACTTGAATTCGTAGTGAATTACCTATTCATTCACAGTCTTCTTTCTATAAATTAGTTTCAAACATAGAGAGAGAGAGGGGGGGGGGGTGCAGAAACACTAATATCCAAAGTGATGAGTTCTAAAATGTTATGGATAAATTACTAAGGATGATCTAGTAAGAGAATACAAGTTATTTTCAGGAGGTCAGGAATTCAAATCTTCATATTGGTAGGTTATTTATGTTATAGAATGAACTAAGCTGAAAGCATATATTTTTCTTTTGAATTTGTTAGTTACATTTCTTTTCTCCCTAATTTTCAAGTTTTCAAACTATATGTCTAGCTTCCTTACCTCCTTGGCCATGTCCATGAAGCAAGATCCAAGAAGCTCAAACATTTTGCTATGAGCTGTATCTGAATCCTTAATTCTGTCAGCTGCAACAGGTATTTGAAGCATCATTAGCCCATGAGCCACAAGCTCTTGTGCTCTGGCGTTCAGGAAAGCCTTCATGTCCTTCTGGTACTGAGTTGCATAGGCATCAACAACTTCTTTGGGAGCATTACCATAATGAATCCTCCCCTTGTTATAAGCAACAGAATCACTGTCTTCTATTTCTCCTGGAACCCTAGAAATCCAATTCAGCGACGAAGAAGAGTGAACAAAATGAAGAGTTTTGCTCGGAAATAATCGTCCATGAAAAGAGCCAGGAACCCCAGCAACAAAGTAGATTCTATCACAGGGAAGATTTCTGAAGAGTGTGTTGAAATCATTTGAGACTAGGTCGTTGAAGAAAACATGAAACTCTGGAGTACGAAGGCCTTGGGAATGGTATTGGAGCTCTATTGCTTCTGTTATATATTGCATTGCAATGAAGGTGTTAGGCCCTGTGGAGCAGCCTAAGTCTGCAATGCGAATTGGGTTTGCAGAAAGGGTCTTGTAGTCAAATTTCCTTGCAATTGCGTCCTGCATAAACCTTTTGGCAGCTTCAATTACCGCTCTCTGCAATAAACCTGTGGTTAATCTCTATAAAATGAAGCTACTTTAATTCATTACTTGTACATAAAAATTTATTAGATGAGTTTCTGTACTGCTCTAAACATCAAACATTCCATCCTGATCAATTCCAATTTTGTATGAATTACATAAACACTAAACCAGACTTGGTATGGTGAAAATTTGATGTATTTGGTGCAATTGCTGATGTGATATAAGTCATAAGATGAATTTCATAGCTCTGTCTCATTCAATTGCTTTTAGCATATCACTTAATAATTATATTGAATTTGGTTTCACAAACAATTTAGAAATAAAAAATTTGTTTATGAAATTAACTAATCAAATTTCACATAATTTCATCCTATCTATTCTTAAAATTGTGAATAAATATAAATTCAAAAAAAAAAATGAAAAAATGCATGGAGTTTAGTGCACTGTAAGATTCTAACATGTAATTAGACTGAAAGAACAGTATAAGATACCAAGATCAGTAGTACAGTAATCTGCAACATTTTAAGAAGAAGAAAGGACTAATTAATATCAGTATTATAGCTGCAAAGTTCATGCCTGGTTGCTTGAGTTTTGAGCATAGCTGTGAGGACCCTCCCCTCCTTTCATTGCATGTGGTTCAACAAATGCTTTGCTCGATTCATTTTCCATTATCTCTATCTTCAAGAAGAGCTTCCACAATTGGAAAAGATATAAATGAGGAATCTGAGTTTTTTTGGTGAAGGAAGAAGCTAAAAGATCTGTGATATATTCACCGCTTAAAGCATTACAAAGAGAGGTAACATAAAAATTATACAAAAAATAAAAATAAAAAAATGAAAACAAAACCAAAAGACAACAAAGATGTACTACGTATGCCTTGTATTCTTTGCTTAGAATAAAGCCAAATGCATGATGAAAAATTTAAGAAAAGATGGTGTTTGGTGAGGATAAATATACACCAATTCATTGCATTGATGCTAGAAGACAATGAATGTGAAGTCCCCAGATTTCTTCTTTCCTCGAAGAGAGATAATGCTTTTATAGTCAACTTACCATAGAAAAACTCAGGAATATGTGATTTAAACATTTGTGTGTGTAAATATATATATAAATAGATATATGAGATGACATTTTCTCTTCTATTTCTTTTATCATTTTTTTTCTCTTACTTAAAAGAATTATTTTATAATTTTTTTAATTAATCAAAAGATAAAACAAAAAATAAAAAAAAAAATAAAAAGATATATATAACCATTTGGAGAATGCGGTGAAGGGTCAAATTTGACATTTTAGAGTGGGACAAAATTTATTGTCCCAATCTCCATCTCATAACATGTTTTAAGACTTCCCGTTAACAATAAATTATTAAAATATTACTATAAATATTAAATATATATTATTTTATTATTTTTATGGTCAATGTGCAACCTTAAAAAAACTATAAAATAAAATTTGTGACAGCAGTTTAAAGCCACGTATCCATAACAATCTTTAAATAGGGCTTTCTTTTTTCTTTTTTTTTTTGATAATAAATAGGGCTTTCTCATTTTATATATTTATCGATTTCCTTGGACTATTACTAATTTCCTTCGATGAGTTTGAGAACGTGTGCATTGATATAAGTTTACCTGAATTTGTCAATAGTACGTTATTACTGCTTTCAAATTAATTGCGATGACATAATGTGAGGAACAAGTACAGATCCACAAGGCAATTAAAAGGGGCCAAAAAAAAAAATTAAAAAACTTTTTGTTTGGAATTCCATATTCTTGATGCGTCTATTTTTAGAAGAAAATTGTCTTCTTTCTATAAATTGAAACAATCTCTTATTATGTTGTGAAAAATAGGTATATAATTTTATTTGCATAGCAAAGCTTCTTTTTTTTTTAATTGGTGAATAGCAAAGTTATACTATACCAAAATTACTCTCTTTTTTTCAACATTAAACATATATAAAAGAATTAATCATAAAAAAAATAAATGTCAACCATGCATGATGAAAAAGCAATGCCAAAATTGTTAAAAAATAAGTGTGAAAATAATTGTTGTCTAAAACAAAAATAAAAATTGATAAATCTCTTTTAACAAAAATAATTACAATATTTAAAATTTAAAATTTTTAATTTAAGAATACGTTGAAACTTAGTAAACTATCCTTGAGCCAACAGTAGCACCGGATATGTATTTTGACAAGGATCTGTTTAGCCACATTCCATTGTTTAGTCCAAATCTTTTTTCACATTTCATTTTTTGTAATGTTTCTGCTCTAGGAAATTCCATCAAAGATGTGGTTAAGT
The DNA here is from genome assembly GCA_022379115.2 of Bauhinia variegata. NCBI lineage: Eukaryota > Viridiplantae > Streptophyta > Magnoliopsida > Fabales > Fabaceae > Bauhinia > Bauhinia variegata. The sequence goes on along the minus strand of CM039426.1, from coordinate 17,614,679 downwards.
AAATAATTGGAGCTTCCAATAGCCCTATATCCTACCCTATTAGCAATAAATTTTAAATGAACGTACAGTTAATCATCTCTCTGTTGCACCATCTCTTTGGATATTGATATGCAACCTGGTGTCTGACCATCGTATGAACAAATCTTGTCTTCTTAGTACTCAAATTCAAAGATCATCGGCCAATTTCTATTACCTTAAAGAACAAGTGAGTTTTTTGATCCAAAAAGTACTAAGTTGGAAAACTTATGACCTAACACATTTACCATAGCTAATTTTTGGCTTCTCATAAATAAAAACAATGGAGGATGTAAGGTTCAATAGCAAATCCATGTAAATGTTAAATCCACATCTCAGCCGTTCCTTTCAGCTTTGTGGTAAGATCACTGCTTACATTTCTATACAATTACAAGTGAAGAAAAAATAGAGTTCTCATTTATAGTTATTATATTACCAATACAAGATTGCTTTCTATTTATTATCAGTTTCTCACCAAACACCTACTCTTATTAAATAAATCAGCCAACAAGTTATATGGTGAGTTTCATCATACAATTGTCCATATTCTAAATATGTACCGGTGACAATTCAAGGCATGCATTACGTATTTATTTGGTTTTTTGCTCTTATTACTGAAGTTGTGTATATATCAGATTTTTATAGCTTCTTCAAGAATCAAGAGAAAGGAGGAGATGGAAAATGAATTGAGCAAATCATTAGCTGAATCATTTTCAATGAAAGGAGGAGAGGGTCCTTGCAGCTATGCTCAAAGCTCAAGCATTAAGGCATGGACTAATTAGGCAGCTAATTCTTACGAATCCTAAACTGTAAACCCTAATTCTTATGAATCCTTTCTTTTAATTTCCTGATCCATATATATATAAAATATTCTGATGATCCTTTTAGCTATCTCTCATCATCCCATTTTGGAAGTTTTTATTTTGAATGCAATTTCCAATTTATTTGATATTTTAGAAAGTATATTTATTGTGGGGTTTAGGGCAATAAATGAATTTAGTTAAATAACTTCCATATTTAAATATGATAGATATACATGAGTAGTGAATAGACGTTACTTGATTTTTTGTCAGAGATTAATAATCACAAGCTACAATTTTATTTTATTTTTTTCAGAGAGCAAAAATTGAAGCTGCCAAAATGTTTGTCCAGAATGCAATTGCCAATAATTTTGACCCCAGGACCCTTTCTGCAAACCAAATTTACATTGCAAGACTTGGGCTGCTCCACATGGCCAATCACTTATATTGCAATGCAATACACAATAGAAGTAGTAGAGTTGCAATACCATTGACGGGGTCTTGCTGCTCCAGAATTCCAAGTTTTCTTCAATGACCTAGTGTTAAAGGATTTCAACACACTCTTCAAAAACCTTCCTCCTAAAAGAACTTACTTTGCAGCTGGGGTTCCTGGCTCTTTCATGGACGCCTATTTCTGAGCAAAACTCTTCATGTTGTTCACTCGTCTTCGGCACTAAATTGGATCTCTAAGAAATTACAAATAGAAATTCTGTTGCTTATAATAAATGGAGGATACGTCTTAGAAATGCTCCCAAAGAAGTTGTGGATGCTCATGCAAATCAGTATCAATTGGACATTGATGCTTTCCTCAATGCCAGAGCACAAGAACTTGTGGCTGGTGGGTTAATGTTCCTTCATGTTGGATCAATCAGATATATCTCCTGCCATATTGTTTCAGCTTCTGGATTCTTGCCTGCTGAACATGGCCAAGGAGGTAAATTAAAGCAGCTATACATATTGTTTCGAAACCATTTAAGAAAAAGGAAAATCCCAATGATAGAAAAGAAAACCATAAGTTCACCATTTTGTTTTTGGTTTATAAACAAAGTATAATCACGTACTTAGAGAATATGAAATTAATTTCTATTTAGAATAAAAAATTAAGAATAATCCAAAGTTTAACTTAAAATTTTAGTTTAAACTATCTTAAAGTGCAACTTATTTTTACTAAACCCATACCTTACTTGTACAATTTACCTTTTTTATTTCACTTGTACAAAAAAGCATCATAACAAAATGATCGTGTGCATCATTGTTATTGCAGGGAACTTTTTGTGAAGAAAAAGTGGACTCTTTCAACTTGCCTATATTTTGGCCACCCCTTAAATATGTGGAGGAAATTCTTCAAAGAAATAGAGATTTCAGTGCGGAGGAGAAGGACATATATCAACAAATATTACCCATTGTTCTAAATGTCAACAAGTATGTTTCTCACTTAAGAGCAACAATGGAAGTCTTAATTTCGAAGCACTTTGGGAATGAAATTGTTGATGAGCTTTTTGAACGCTTCACCCAAAAGCTTGTGGAATGATGAATGTCCAAATGTTTAAAACAATAGTGATTTTTGTTCTTCTTGAGCGCAAGACTTCTGCATAGATGGACATGAAGATTATTCTGATCAATGAATGGTTGTACGGTAGTTGTAACGTCCATTTTTCTTATTATATTCTTATTATTATAATAAACTTGTTCATTAATTTTATCGAGTTACCTATCTTTCAATTTTATTTCTTATTATGTTCTTTTATATATTAATTAGTTAAAGAATTATAAAATAGCTATTGAAAATATATTATTTTATAATTATTTATCCAAATTATTTGAAGGAGTAAGATAAAAGAAATGCTTAAGTATCAAAATATTTGAAGAATAGCTGGTATGTTTGGTGAGAAACTGAGAAAAATATAAATCAATTTGTTTATTTTATTAATGCTAGAAGAGAGATATAAGTGACGTGTGATAGTTTCTTTCATTTTTTGGAAAAGAGATTATGATTATGACTGTACGAGGGCTGAGCTGACATAATGAAAGTTGTTCGTGTTTGTCCGTAACCTCAATTATTTATAATTCCGTATGTTCATTTAATGTCTAACGTTTTGTTTATATGGCAAGAAGGTAAATCTGAAAGGGTGCTAATTTGGGATTGGCTTCTCTACTATAGAGTTAGGTTTAAGTAAATTTGTGTGATTAGTTAAAATACTTAAAATAATGTTACTGAAAATATATTTAATAAATTGATCTAAGTTATTTATTCATTATCTAAGATAAGAAAATTAACATAAAAGTGTGTTTAACAAAAACATTGCGTACATAATAAGAGGGATGATAATGAACCATCAGAGCCACACCAGATTAACTCAATTAGAACATACAAAAGGATAAAGGTAGCATAGAGAGATACTCTATACTATGCTTAGTCGAGTTCACTGTTTAATTGCGCTTCAGAATTAAAACTAGCATAGTTGTTGGGATAGCGTCTGGGCCTGAGAAGAGAGCAGCACACTCTTTAACTTTCTTGTCTAGTCGACTGAACAATTCATCAATGATTTCACTTCCAAAATGTTTGGTAATGACTTCTTCCAATGCCGATCGGAGGCGCAAGGCAGATCCTCTTATGTAAGCTTCTGTGACAACCCCGTCTGTTGGGATGCTCAATTTTTCCTTCTTCTCGATGCTAAACTGTCCATTTTTCTTGATCACTGCTTCCAGCTCTTTCATGTATGGGAAGTATAAGGGCAAGTTGAAACTGTCTACTGCTTCATTACTAATTAAGCCCTGAAAATGTAAATCAATGTGTAGATATAAATGGAACCTTCAATTGTACTCCAAAGAGAAACTGTGTGAGCTAACTTTCCAAAGAAAACATTAAAACAACAGGTTTTTTTTACTTGTATATCACCCAAATTTTATATTTTTTAATATAAAATATAAATATTCAATATAGTCATATAAATAGAAAGTACAGTTGAAAATTTATTTTTTATAATAAAAAAATATAATTAATATAATTATTAATATAAAATAATATATTATTCTACGTGATTTAACAATTTATAATATGTTATATCAAATATAACACTAATTATATTATTTTTTTATTAAAAAAATCCAAATATGTGTATAGCGTAAAGCCCAATACAAGAATAAAATAAACTTGCTTACCATCTTGGCCATGTCTGAAAAGCAAAATCCCAATAATTGAAACTCCCTCCCAATAGTTGTCTGAGAAAAAATAGCTCCATCTGGAACACCTGTGAAAACGAGTGCCATGACTCCTCCTCCAACAAACTCATGTGCTCTTGCTTGCAAGAAGGATTCTATGTCCTCTCCAAATTGGGCAGAATAAGCCTGAATAGTTTCTCTCTTCTCCGCAGTGTATGGATAATGAATCAACCCTTCATTCCAAGCAAGAGAGCCCTTTTCTGAGACACTCTTTGGCGCTTTGGAGAGCCAGTTTGCTGCAAATGATGAATAGCCACAATGAATTGAGCCCTTTGGAAGCACAATGTCATGAAAACTTCCCGGTACCGCGGCTGCATAGTATTGCCTTCCCAGTGGGAGTGAGTTGATGAGAGTGTTGAAATCATTGGAAGCAGTGTCATTGAAGAACACTTGATATTCTGCTTCTTGTAGTCCTTCAGATTTCAACTTGAGCTCCAGAGAGTCTATAATGGCTTTCACTGCAAGAAATGTGTTTGGCCCAGCTGCACAACCAAAGTCTGCAATAGAAAATGAGAGTGAAGAACCTGAGCATATCTGTTTCACGTCAAGCTTCTCAACAATTTGCTCCTTTAGCAATTCTTCAGCAATCTCAACACCCATCCCCTGAATTTCAGCGCAATAGGAATGGATTGATTAAATCATAAATATTGTGTCAAGTTACTACACATTTTACTGTAGTTAAGTTACTACAACAAATAATATTATATAATATAAATCATTGAATAGATTAAATAATATATTATAATCTTTTATCTAATAGTTTATGTTATATCATATTATTAATTGTAACAATTACATGTTTATTTGACTACAATAAATCTAACTTCTAGTATGTTTCTTATTAGAAGTAAGAAGGGTACCTGAAAAGATGAGTTCTGAGCATAGCTGCTTTCTCCTGTTCCTCCTCTCATGGCATATTGCTTTGACAAGGGGATTCTTTGTTCAGTGCACAACTTGTCCCACCAACATAGCTTCCTCACACCGAACATAGATTGCCTATCAACACCTTCACACCCAAATGATCTTTCTCTCTCATTCAGATGCAAGGAAGTGAAACAACTAGAGTTTAAGGAAGCCATCATCATCATCTTGCAGCAAGCAAACTAAAGTAATTGCACTATTTACACAAATCACATATTTGCCTCTAATTTATAGAGCATGGTGCATCCTACGGTACTTCCTCCGTGTTATTTTAAAATTTTTATTTGTTTTAAAACATGTGTTATTTTAGAATTTCAACACTTTGTCAATTGTTTTTATTTTATATCCTTAATTAATAAGACATGAGAAGATGATAGAGTAATTAATGAAGAAATTAAATTAAAGATAATTTAGTCAATTTAATTTATATATATTAATGATTTTTAATAATAGCACAATAACCTTAAACAAACATATTATGAAATAGAGGGAGTATATTTTACTTGGACAAACATGTTAAACTAGTAGCAATAAAGCAACTTGAAATTAATTATTACCATGAATATTATTCTCTCCTATCGTTTAAGGATAGTGTGTACTGATTAAGAAATATAATTAATGTATTAAAATTATTTTAAACTTAACTAATACACATTTATTTAGTCTAGTACTACTTAATTTTATAATAAGTATATACAATAATTAAAGTTGATAAAGATAAGAATATAGTTAAAACAGTGTGTTGTATTAAACTTTTAAAATAATAAATAAATTGAAACAATATTTTTTGAATAATCTTAAATACTCTTAACATTTTTTTACAAATCCTTGCAATATAATATTATGAGAATTTGTAGGATAATATAATAAAAGGATATAGCATTTTTTTTTTAAAGTGACAAATAAATGAATTTGAGAGAATACTGTTCTAGTTGTTGAATGATTGGCCGCCAGGCTCATCCCATTCTCATTGAAAATGATTGGGGGGCTGCTAAGGCGCCACCCTTGGTGCATCCCCTTCATTAAAAAAATTTAGAAGTTTCTAAATTGTTCTGCATGCCTCACGCCCCCATTTCACTTTAAAATATAAAACGATTTTTTAAAGTTATTTTTCACTCCGAACAACTATCTAAAGCCGTTTTGACGAATAAATAAAAAATTTAATAGATGACTTAACAGATAATTTAATAGATGATTTAACAAATAATTTAATAGATAATTAAATAGATAATTTATGAAATTATATGTTTAATTAATTGTTAAATTATCTATATTTAATTATCTGTTAAATCATTTATTAAATTATCTGTTAAATTATTTATTAAATTATCTATTAAGTTATTTGTTAAATTATTTATTAAATTATATATTTATCTATCAAAATTGCTTTAGAATGGTCGTTTGGAGTGCAAAACGACTCTAGAGAGCCGTTTGTAGTGTCAAACAGTTGTAGAGAGTTATTTTGCAATCCAAATGACTCTTTAGAGTTGTTATATTTTAGAGTGGAATGGGAGGCGTGAGGCATGTAGAACAATTTAAAAACTTCTAAAAATTTCTAACGAAGAGGATGAACCAACTAAAGAAGGGGGCGCCTTAGCAGCCCCCCAATCATTTTCAATGAGAATGGGATGAGCCTGGCGGCCAATCATTCAACAACTAGAACAGTATTCTCTCAAATTCATTTATTTGTCACTTTAAAAAAAAAATGCTATATCCTTTTATTATATGATCCTACAAAATCTCATAATATTATATTGCAAGGATTTGTAAAAAAAATGTTAAGAGGATTTAAAATTATTCAAAAAATATTGTTTCAATTTATCTATTATTTTAAAAGTTTAATACAATATATTGTTTTAACTATATTTTTATCTTTATTAACTTTAAATTATATGTTTATCTATCAAAACGGTTTTAAAAAAGTCATTTAGAGTACAAAACGGCTTTAGAGGACTGTTTAGAGTGCCAAACAACTGTGAAGAGCTATTTTTCAATCCAAACAACTATCTAAAACCGTTTTATATTTTAGAATAGAATAAAAACTTAAAATCTAAATGATAATTTAAGAACTTTTAAAAATTTTTAATGAAGCGGCGTGCGGCCCCCAAATGATTGGGGACACTGACATGGTGATTTTAATATTGTTATATAAGCTAAATATACACTCTCATGTGATGCATTATTTAAAAAAAAAATTATATTTAAAAATATAAAATATTTTTAAAAATATAAACGAAATCTCCAACAGAATAGAAATAAATTAGAATTTTAAATTCATACTATTCACATGTAGATATTGTTTGTTATTTGTGAGTTTTTATATATATATATATATATATATATATATATATATATATATATATATATATATATATATATATATATATATATATATATATATATATATATATATATATATTTTAATAAGTAAATATTCTGTCAATTAATAAATATGTCATAAAAAATTACTATTTTATGTCAATTTTTAAATTGTTTTTTACTTTGTCGCGGTAGATTCCGCCGTTGATGAAACAGAAAATGGATCTGTAAATCCTCGAGCCGAAGAGAGCTAGTGGCTACATGGATTTAGGTTAGAAAAATGTATATATATTTGTTTGTGTATTTTTATTTTTAATTTTTAATTTTTTTTTATGATTTTATTTATGTAAATAATTATAAAACTCAGAGTATACCGTAAGGTGTAGAATTACATTTCTCTTTAGATTAAAAGTCCATAATATTACTTAATAATTATAAAACTCAGAGTATGTGTAGAATTACATTTCTCTTTAGGTTAAAAGTCCATAATATTACTTCACTAGTTATTGCGGCTAGAAAAAAGTGATGCATTAGGTGAATAATGATTAAAATGTTTTTTAATACTTTTTCTCGTGTTACTCCTTTTCTTGCATTACATTGTGTATATACATTATAGAATTATTTGTGTTACCCCACCATGGAGGTGATATTTAAATAAAAAAAGAATCTTGATGAAAACTTCAAAACTAAAAATCTTAGTAAAACCATCAAAATTAATTGGCATTTAGTAATCTTAAACCCTAAACCTTAAAATCATCAACATTGTTTGGATGCAGAAAATACCTTCAGAAAATCATTTCCCATAAAGGACAGAAACAAAACTACTTTCTCTTAAACATAAAAATGTTTAATAAGAGTAAAGAGACCTAATTTTCGTTTTCTTCTCTCAATCTCTATTAGACATCATCTTATTAAGATAAACATGTTTTAAATTCTAAACTTTAAAATCACTTTTATTTGATAAAATTTATTTATTATTATTCTCGTCCTTATAAAATGAAATCAAAACGTTGATTACACTCAAGCCCTCCCAATTAAAAGGGCAGTAGCACAAAAGTAAGATAACTTAGCATCCAGTTCATTTGATCATTGAAGAAAAGAATATTCCCAGTAATTGAGGTGAAAACCAGACAAATAGTCAATTCTCCGTATAAATTGTTCTCGACACCACTAGACTATCTGACAAAGCCAACTAACAAGTAAATAACAAAAAGAAACAGCTTTAACATTCAGACTTGAAACTATCTCACTGCTGGCTCGAGACAGTCAAAGAAGTAAAAAGTAAAATAAAATAAAATTACAGTCTGTGCAATGTGCATTAATTGATGCAAGACTTGATGGCCCAAAAGAAATTTGCAAGATTTTCCACTTAAGTAACTTTTGCTATTCTACACTGTCTTGGGCATGAAATTCACTTGTATACATGTATCTCTTCAACCTATTTACAAAAGAATACAACACCAGAAACCACACCAGACAGCCAAAGCAAATCAGAAGCAGAGCAGGTATCTGTCTCATTTTCCTCTGCTCAGGGTTTATGTTGAGCATATATTGATGAACGAACAGCTTGTTGAGAAGTCAGAGCTTTTCCATTCACAAGAACTTGTTCAGAGAAATCCACACGTATAGATTTGAACTGGTAATGCTGATTTTTTAGACATACATGAATGTCAGATAACAGAAATCTCCAGCAGAATAGATATAAACTAAAACTAGGGAGTACTCCGACAAATTGTGTGGGCACAAACTTAAAAAAAAAAAAAGACAAGTGTTATTTAAAGAAGTAAAAGATGCGGCTCAATGTAGATAAATAGAGTATTAGAAAAGCTTTGACCAGTATTATAATAATTATATTGATTTTAAACCCATGCTATTCCCAGGTAGATATTCTACTGGGGTGTTATTTTATAGGCTCGTGTGTCCATTTTAGCAAGTGGACATGTGTCAACTAATAGACATGTTAAAAGAGGGCTCATTTTAGAAAAAGCTTACACGCCATATATATATATGGACAAGTATATATGGATGAATTATGAGACCAAGAAAGAAAGTGAGAAATTGAGGACGTCTTTAATAAAAAGCATACCTTTTCCTTCCACATAAAATCAACATGGCGGAAGAAGGGATCCAACAGGGTTAGCTGATCTCCTTCTTTAATCTGGAAGATAAGGGCTCAATTAATTCAACAATAATTCTTCAATCCATTAAAATGAAATAAAATAAAATAATCAGTGTGAGTCATTGTTGGCCTTTTTTTTTTCTTTTTTCCTGTTTTGGACCTAGATGTTGTTCATGTGAATTATAGTGACCTGTGACCACAGAAAAATTTAATATATATATATATATATGATTTTATTTATTGTCTACTACATATCCATGGTCTCTTGATCAGCAACACCATTTTCTTTAATCATTGCCACTTAATTATAATAAATGATATCCAAGGATGTCAATGATCCAATTATCAAAGTAAGATGTCACTTGACTTTTCCAAATATAGTTTTATGACAACAGGAGGAGAAAGACAAAAAAAAGGATAAAATATCAATAGCCATCTCTTACCACATCATTACGTAAGCCATAGACTGAGAGAACAAAGCAAGTTTGATTTGAATCACAAAGCGAATAGTATCTGCAAAATAGCAAGGACAAAATTATAAGGATCCATTATATGTTCAAAACAAAAGATTATGCATATATTTGCAAGAATTTCTATGGCACTTACAGGGGCGCGACGCTCTCGTTCTTGACAAAGAATAATACCTTCCCCTCTACTGCTACTGCTCTGTTCATACCCAAAGACAAAAGGTCTATAGTAGCTCTTTTGTATGATGGATTCACTTGTACAGGAAGGAAAACATGAATCTATTAAGTTTATTATTTTAATAAGAAAAAGAAAAGATGAAAAGTTACAGGCTCCACCCAGAACAGAAACCTCCATACCAGAAGGTAGCTTACAATTAATAGCAGCCAAAGATCCCATTCGCTTTGCTCTAACAGGACCCTGAAATGAATATCAAACAAACCAGCTGCATCTTGATAAAATATTACATTGACTGATTGACAACGTTGATAAGAGAAAATGCTTAAACTACAAATGTAGAGTGACCCAATAATTTCTTAGCATTCATCCTTTACCAATGAATATTGGAGGAATGGGGATTATCTTGAATGTTTCTTTAAATTATGAAGTTCTGTCATCAAATAAATTCTCCATACTAGCTAACTAGAAAATTAAACTATCAAATGGAAGTGGTTCAACTAGTTACTGATTTTATACTACTACTACCAAGTTATGAGAGAAATTCATTACCCTCAGAAGATTCACCAGCTTGTCAAGTAGGATGACTATTTTCTGAACCTCATCCGCAGCACTGAGACCTGGATCCTTTAAAGCAGCAACCTCAAATCCACTAAGGGCCCTATCATAGTTCTCTAGATATTTGTTAACCTGTTATTAGCAACAAAAAAAGGTATCAGTTACCTTGTAGAAATTATGGGGAAATATGCAAAACATGATGCCTAAATATTCTGTTTCTATATGGCATGTAAAGCATTAGATAAATGTTTATTATGTTAAACTATTATTGTTCTATTATTTTTGGGAAGTCAGGAAACATGATAAGTTGAAACTTCGGCACAATAAGAAAAACTATAAAATGCTCTCTCCATAAATAACAAAGCAGAAAATAAAACCCATCTTTGGATCATATGGAAAAACTAAATTCTAGAAAACCCATCAAAGGAAGAGAAGAATAATATCAAATGAGTGAGGACAAAAAAAAAAAGGAGATTTATCAAAGGAAAAGCATATTTATATAGTTAAACACCCAGCTGATCTTTTGCCTTCATATATCCCAAATCAAGCAAACAGGTCTACTCTTCAAGATACCCAACCCTCTAGAATTTTCCAACAGCATAGCAGTTGACATCTATCTATAGTAACTCAAATAACACAGCAAGAGATTTCTGTCTAGGAAGTATGTAGACAAATAAAAAAAAAAAAAAAGCATTGCATATCCATTATTTTACACGGCTCAAGCACAAATGTCAGAAACACTTCATATTTCAATGGCCTTTCCCAAACAGGTATAGGCTCAAACTCAATTATATTAGAAGGTAACAATGTAGTTCAAATTCATAGCAATAAGTTGGTTATCAATAAATATGTAAGGTCAATCAAAAACCAGTAAACTTATCATACCATTTCTACATTTTCAGGTATTATCAATTTATCATACAACCATGCCTTTGTCATGTAGTACTTTCTAGATTTTTTCTTTTCACCTTGGATATGCATAAAGATAGACAATTATTGTTTATTATGTGAATGTGATACACATACTATATCCGTATAAATTTTAGATAAACGGTAAAAGGTTGATATTAACTGAATATTCATCAATGTTAATGTAACTATGATGCAAACGAACAAGCAATGCAGTAAAAGATGAGGACGGGTCTCAAATTAGCAAATTAAATGTACATCAAGAGATATTGTCCTGTCATGTCTATAATATATAGTGGAAGACATACAAATATTCAGAGAGAGAGAGAGAGAGATAGAGGAGCAAAATTCAACTTACCGTTGCACAATTGAAGTATAGATCTGGGTTTGATTTCATTCTTTCATCTTTCTCCTGTCACATATTATCCAAAAGTAAGCTCTTAAAATAATCTATATTTATAAAAGAACAACATAGAAACAACACAAACCAAACTTTTAATCCAAAAGTGTTAACTGAAAAGAAGATAGTTTTCTTTTGTATGTAGTGTTGAGGCCGAACTCTTCATTGTTTCTCTTAATACTCACAGCATTTTGATATGCCTTTAAAGAATGTAAAAGTTTGCTATGATCCCAAGCTCCAGTGACAAAAAAACTGGTAAGGTACGCATTTCCAAGATTATCTGTCATTAAGAGCATACGATGTTAAAAGATGCAGATATGATAGCTTACATTCAAAGAAGACAGTTAAAACAAATGAAAGGAAATAATGGGGGGTCAGGAAGTAAGAAAAGGAAATTTATGGGTCATTTTGCTTTTTCATGTATTCCATTCAGTCAAATACACAAGAAAAATGAACTTGATTGAACAAGTACCTTAGGACATTAAGAGAACACACCAGATCTTTTAATATGTAAAAATTATGCTTTATGTTAATCTTAACTGTTCAGTAGAATTTTTTATTATATTTTAATTACCTCATATAGTGTCCATTGCCAACCAAATAGATCAATTGTTTTTCCTATATTATGCATGAAAATACACGTAACTGCAAGTGCAAAGAGAAGATAATTTGTACGATGGCACTTAGATCAAGTCATCAAGGTGAGATTAACTTCATACAAAAATTTTCAGACCAGATGTGCCAAATATATTAAGTAGCAAATAAAGACTTGTGCTTTAAACAAAGTCAGTTATTTAAAAATATATAAGATCTTACACCAAGAATTCCCATCTTTGACATCCAATGCGATTGCTTCCTTGGCATGTTGAATACTTTCCTCAACAAGTTCTGACTGAATCTCAGCACCTGTGAAGGAAAAAATTTATAGCAAACATATTATACATGCATTCTAAACAAACAAAAGTAGCTGCTCTACATGCACACTCCTTAATTCAACACTAAAAGGGTCTTTTCTTCTTTTTTCTTTTATCAACTATTCATTTATGTAATTTGATGCTCACCTTACCACCTATAGTAAACCTTAAGACTTTCTTTGTATTTCTAAGTTCATCTAAAACATCAACATAGAGTTCCCCATTCGCTTAAAGGATATTTTCAGAAAATCAGATATCACAATAATGATTGCCCCATTAGTGCAGCTTGGTTAAGGCATATAATAGGTAATGGTTCAAATATTATGAAATTCATATCTTGCTATTTTCCAAAACCCTAATTGCAATTACCTGAGAAAAAAAATCACATCTTAGAGCATTGATCAAGCAGTTTCCTATAACTGGCAGAACAACATATCTTACAGTTCTCCACTCTGAAGAAGACATATCCTCTTCAATTCCTTAATCTTAAGAAGGGTCCTGTCCCCACTTCTCTAATGAATAAGAGAAAGATTATTTCCAGCATATTACATCAGAAAGAATGTATCATTACTTCTACAGATAACCAACCAATCTAACCAATAAGTATAAAGATGAATGACATCAACAAATAAAGGCCAAATACTGAATGCTAAAACAAATATATACCAGCCAGCGAAACTAGGACAAGATATATATATATATATATATATATATATATAGAGAGAGAGAGAGAGAGAGAGTATCTAGGAAAAAGATTTGACAAAAAGTACAAAGAAATCTCATACCCTGAGACATTCTTCTTTTAAGCATTGACAACTGGCATAGGATCTTCTTATTAGGACCCTGCATAAACAATGAAGCTCTATCAATAATCCACAATACACTAACTTCAACCAGAGCAGAACCAAAAATAAATGCCTTATAAAAATCTCAGTTTCCATCTGAATTGTTAAAAAATGAATGACTTCTCTCCAGATCAAGTTGTCCAGATTTTAATATCTACCAGGAATCTAGAGGAAAAATGCTGTCTGGAAATACTGGCTCAACAATAATAACTTGGAAAAGGAGACATAACTGAAACACTTGAAAACTGTATAGCCACAGAAAAATAACGAGGAAGCACATAAAGAGGGAAAATACAAATTGAAAAATTAAAAACAAAGCAAAAGCATTTTTCACATCACTGTAACTATACAAAGTACAAACTACATAATTCAGTAGCACTGATAACTCAAGCTTCAAAAAAAGAAATTATATTTCAAAATATCCAACAAGAAAAACTTCCAGATATTGAAATGTTAAAGAAGGGTTATGATGAATCAATACATTACCAATTTACATTTAAAAGATATCCTGATTTAAAACACATTTATAAAGGCATCTCATACCTCCACCAAGTGGAAGCTTAGAGAAAAACCTAATCAAAAGATACTTGGTTCTACAATTGAATACAGCTAGTACAAAGGAGAAACTTCAATATCATTCCTGTAAGTAGAGGAAATATAATATCAGCATTTACCTTGCTTAATGCAAGAGTAAGGCAGTTCTTTGCACCAGAAAGGTCTCCTTTCTTCCAGATGCAATTACCTAAACATAGCCAAGCATCTGCAAGAGATGGATTTAACTTAACCTGGTGTATGTAGAAGAATCCATCAGCATCAGCAGATAAAGACACTAAATAACAGAAGTTAACAACTGATTTTTCTTACAGCTTTTGATAGATGATCTTCAGCTTCTTTACTGAAGTCAGGAAATACATCCAATATCTTCCCTCTCAGATATTCAAGTGTTGCACGTTGCATAGGCATTTTTCTTTGTTCTGGAAGAGGAGACAATCATTTAATAACAAAAGTTCAAAAAAATAAAAATCAAGATTTAAGAGATAGAACTTGATGCCCCAAGCCCCAATATTGACAGAATAGCCTTAGACTGTCACATTACAAATACACGCAACAAATAGCCAACCACAAGACAACTTCCGCTAGTATTGTTTTAAGATTATTCTGTCAATATGAGGTTGGGCATCACAATATGCAAATGAAACATAAGGCAACCAACTATCAAAGATGAACTGCATTATTGGTCATAACAATTTCTTCTAACTGAGACAGTTACCAACAGAATATAGTAACAGAAACAACTTTTCCACTTAATATATACAATGATTCAGTAAAATCTCAGTTTATATCAAGCTTCACAGATATATATATATATATATATATATACCCAAAGGGAAATTTTCCTCCAATGAAAGATTTAATTTCTAAGTTAAATATTTTCTTCATACAACGTTCATATGTTTCATTTTATCACTGGGCCAGTAAGCCTAACTGCACCTCCTGTGCCATAGTACAAGAGGAAGGATAATATCATGAACTGAATAGATCATATCAATGAAACTGAAATTTCCAATGAATAAAGAATTTAAAAACAAATTAAAATTTTCAACGTCTACCCATACATGAAGACAGGAAGTGGTCTCTAATACACCTCCATGTCATCATTTAACTTTACAAGAAGCAAAAACTCCACTACCCTACCTCTGACTATCCTTTTAACTATTCCTCTAGTAATATTTAATAGTACTTGGAATATTCTCGAGTATATGATACTACAAAAGTGATCGAGTTACATGATGATCTAAAATCATGTTTGAGTATAAAAACACTCTCTGTTAGCCTTTTACTCATAGGATCCTCATGTTACTGCCTTTGAAATAAGTATCGAATTTCACAACTTTTTCTGGCGCGCCTACAAATGCTTCCACACTGTAACTAATAAAAATATTCACTTCAATCTAGCTCCTCACCCTTAATGCATTTCAAATTCATTCTTCAAGTATTGCTTATTGATGCAGTTTCCCATATTCACAACTTCAAATATTCACGGAAAAAGCAAATACGCATCCCAGGAAAAAAAATAAATAAATAATACAGTTGCAAGGCATTTTCAGAGAACCTGAATTTGCAAATCCTCATTGGAATTCATTCATAACTTCAACTTCATGGATTATGTTAACAAGGATGACAACTATCATTGTCATGTTTTATTTTTATCCAAACAGGCTTAACATAAACAGCATAATATAACATCATCCGTTTTCTGGGTAGATCAATTTTCGGCAAAACTAAATAGATAGAGTAAAAGAACATAGTTCTTATACAGTTCAAATGGCTAAAGTTGGAGTTATCCGGGGTTGAAAAGAAATTTACCCGGAGGAATTGAATCGAGAAGTTTCAGAGCAAGATCGGATTCTTGTCGCAATTTGGAGACTTTGTCATCAGGGTTTTCCGGAAAAAAAGTGTCTCGCAGCTGGTAAAGATCTTCGGTAACTGTTGCTGCTTTCGCTAGTGGCTCTTCTTCAGCTGAACCGCTCATCTCAGTGAACATGAAGAGGAAGCCAACAAAGCTAGCTGAGACGAAGTAACAGAGACCGAAACTTCACTAGAACAATTTTTGGTGACCCAAAAAATAGTGTCAGTATCATGGATTAAAAACTAATCGAGAGGAACGTCGTTTAACAACTAGATATCCTTATTTAATTTACCAGTATTTAGCAATAAGTGCCGTCTTAGCTCAGTGGTAGAGCGCGTGGCTTTTAACCACGTGGTCGTGGGTTCGATCCCCACAGACGGCGCTTTTATAATATTAAAATATTTTATATTAAGTGTATTTTTTATGCATCCAAAATAATTTATGTATCAGTATTGCAATAAAATTCAAACATAAGGTTTACACGTCAAGAATTCCAATTGATCAACCCAAAAAGACTACTTTACTCTAATATATTTGATCACGTTATGTACATTTTTTTTTTTTTAAACAATAGCTCAAGTATTTAAAGAAAGATAAATTTAAATATAAAAATAATAAAGTTTTATTTTTAAAGGCTGCATTACTATATAAATTATCTCCTTGCAAAGTAATATAATTTAATATTAGATAATATATAAATATAGGTAAAAAATGAATTTAAATATAAAAATTATAGAGTTTATTTTTAAATATTGCATCACTATATTAAATTATCTTCTTGCAAAATAATATAATTTAATATTAGATCATATATAAATATAGGTAAGAAAGATGAATTTAAATATAAAAATGATAAAATTTATTTTTAAAGGTTGCATTACTATATTAAATTATCTCTTTGTAAAATAATATAATTTGATATTAGATAATATATAAATATAAGTAGATATAAACTTTAACGTAAATTGTTTAATTTGAAAATGGATCTGTTTATTAAAGACGAGAACATAACAATTATGTTAAAATTTATGCCCTTTATAAGTTTCATGTGCATTCCCGATGCATCATGCATGGCCCATTTACCTGATGAATTATTTTGATCTTAATATGATTATCACGTTCTTATCCTCGACATGAGTAGATATACATCGATTTGATTGGAGAGACTTGAAGATGAGGGGAATGAAATTTAATTATTCTTTATATTTTTTATTTTTTTCTCACTTTTTCTTACTTATAAGATCATAATAAATTTATCTTCTTTCTCTCTTTTCCTTCTCTCTACTTACAAAAATCAAACAATAAGAGACCCTTTTCCTTTATTAAAATTGCACCCTTCGGCTCCTTTGAACCAAATAGTCTGGTAAAAGGATTAATGCGTCATGCTCCGATGCTCGAGTTTCCGTTTTGTTCTTTCTGTCTAGGTTGTCTCCTTTCCCAATATAACCACAGCCACTTTTTCCTTTGTTTTTTATTTATATAGGACAGTACTCTTCACCTTCTGGTATAGTACACCAGCTAGCTAGCTTCACATGGAGATCATGAGGCTCTTGTTCATTTTCCTCTCCTCCCTCCTTCTAAGTTCAGTTTCAGTCTCTGCATCATCATATGTTCCAGCCATCTTCACATTTGGAGACTCCATTTTCGATGCTGGCAACAACCGCTTCAACAAGAATTGCTCTGCTCAGGCAGATTTCCCACCCTATGGCTCATCTTTCTTCCATCACCCCACAGGCAGATTCACCAATGGCCGAACAGTCGCCGACTTCATATGTCAGTAACTAAAATTTTTCCTTTCTTTTCAAACCCATTTAATTTTTTTTTTTTTTTAATTTTGCAACATCAATAATATTGGAAGATAGATGGGATTCATGGGAATCTAGGAGATTATATTTTCCGCTGTGTTTGCATCTAGGCCGTTCATCATTTACGTGCATATTTCAACTTTTACTCTTGAGATGATTCAAAATTATAGACGGCCCAAATACAAATATAAGGAGAATATGAGCAAAATCATTTCTAGTTATATGGATTTGACAGATAGATATATATGTGTGTGTGTGAATGTTGGGTTGACTGCTTGCAGCTCAATTTGTTGGGATTGGTTTCCAGAAGCCATACCTTGAGGCATATGCTGAAGTTGTGAATGGCAGTCAGAAGAACTATCCTTCCAATGGCATTAACTTCGCCAGTGCAGGAAGTGGGATTCTGCAAGAAACAAACAAGCATTTGGTAACAAAATGTTTCACTATTCTTTCTCCTTTATTTTATGTTTTCTTCTATGAGTTTTATGCTTTATTATCTCCTCTCCAGCCTTAACATGGAACTTTCTCCCACCTCTAGCAATGGGGAGAAGAAGAATCCGCACACAGATTTACAAAGAACCAACAGTTTTTACCTTTTCCTTTTTATGCACTATATAAGTGTAATAAAATGATATTTTAATATTTAAACGTTACATGGATCTCCTTGTAACAAAATCGATGTGATCTCCAATCTTAGCTAAACAATAATAAATTTTTCACAATAAAAAATTGATACAATCAATATAGTTATTGATATTGTAAAACTATTGAATGGTATATTGATATAATATTTTCATCATTCAATAACCCATAATATATCACATTAATAATTGCATCAATTGTAAAAAAAAAAAAAATCTATAAAAAAAAAGTCCAGGTCCTAATTTACCATCCCAAATTAAATGTGAACTGAACCTATAAAGTAAGAGGGGCTAATGAATGCTGTCAGTCTTCCACTAGCAGCCAACAGCATAAGCTATTTTGGCTTTATTTCACATTCTCATAATTATAACAGTGGAAATCAATGGAAACATGACAAAAATGTCCAAAATTGAGAATAAGAAAATACACCGTAGCTCAATTTGGAACAAAAACAATGAAACAGCTTGGAACCCACAAAAGGATTTTGTGGGTATGTATGTAGATAGCCCTGATATCTTTATAGCTTTTGTTTTAACTGTGTGGAACTGAAAGTGTAACAAAACCATAATTGGTAAAATTGTTACAGGGAGTCATTTCAATGCAGGAGCAGGTGCAACAATTCGAAAAGCTAGTGCTGCAAAACCAGATTGACCGAAATCTAATCCAAAAATCTCTCTTCTTGTTCGAGTCCGGGTCGAATGATATATTCAACTACTTTGCTCCTTCTACCAGACCAACAACGTTGGACCCTGATTCCTATGTTCAATCCATGCTAACAGAAGTCTCAAGATTCTTCAACAGCATCTACAACCTCGGAGCTCGCCGGATTGCTATGTTTAACTTAGGCCCTGTTGGGTGTGTTCCAGCCAGGGCCCTCTTACGAGGTGCACCAATCAATCGATGTTTTGGGAAAATGAACGTCATGGTTAAAAAATATAACATGGGATTGGAGACTATGCTTAAGGATTATCCCAGAGTGTATAGGCCAACTGTTGTAGCTTATGGAGCAGTTTATAAGATTGTTCAGGAGCTTAGATCAGTTCCCAATCAATATGGTATGGCATATCTGTCTTTGATTTTGAAGATTTTAGTTAGATTGTATACGTTTTGCATACCCCTCCATGCACTCCATAAGTACATGGTGTGCATTATAGCAGTGTAAAATGGCATGTTATAATGCACTTGTGTCTAAATTAGTTGAAGTTAGAGTCAATACCCAACAAGCTCTCTCTCAAAAGGAGGTGATCAAGTAAATAATATAATATAATGTGAACTGTTAGATATTTATTATTGTTATCCATCCAACAATCATTTATCTAACGAATCATAATATGTCATATTATTGATTACAATAACTGTATATTTATTCAACTACGTACAATGAATTAAATATAAATCTCTTGCAGTTATTGTCAATTAATAACAGCTTCTTAACTATTAGATGAGATTGTAACTGTAACGACAACTTCATCTAATAGCTGAAAAACAATTATTATTGAAGTAAAACACTATCTAACTACGTAAACCCTCTCTAGTGTCTGGTTCAAGGTGTTTCTAATGTGTTTGTTTTGAAAATTGTATAGGTTTTACTGAGGTTTCTGCAGCATGTTGTGGGGCTGGAACTCTTGGAGGGATGCAGCAATGTGGCAAGGATGGATACAAGATATGCAAAAACCCTAATGAGTTCTTGTTTTGGGACTCCTTTCACCCTACAGAGCATGCTTACGAGTTCATCTCTAAGGCTTTATGGGCGGGAGGAACAACTAGAATCAGGCCTGTTAATCTGATGACCCTGGCAAATATTACCAGTAATTAAGGTTTGAAGGCATGTGTTTCACTAGAGAACTATATGCATGCAAAGGAGAATGTGGAGCAACCCTATATTAAAGAAATTAAATTCCCTTTCTTTCTTGCATCAAACTAGCTTGGTTCATTAAGTTTGCATAAAATGAGACCATGTTGTCTCGTTCTTGTTTGTTGGCTTTTGCATTCCGAATTCAATCTTCTCTTTTATCAGGTTAAAATTCTTAGTATCCCTATTTGAACCTCGAAAAAATAAATAATAATAATAATAAGAATGTTCTGTGTGACGGCGTCAACACGAAGAGTTCACTTTTTTTGGTTCAACGCACGAAACTATTTAAGCACCAAAATGTACAAGACTATACAGGGACCGTAATCTCAAGTCTCGACCTTGGCCCAAAGTATTAATGGGCTGATAAGCATGGCGTGGTGCGCGTGATTAAGGACGAAAGAGACAAGAAACTATTCAATTGTTTTCTTTCTTTTCTTTTCTTTTTTCATCTGACTCAACTTTTTTATCTTTTTTTTTTTTTATGGCAGAAGAGAATTTTGGGGAGTAAATTCCAAGAGCTCATTATGGTCAAGGACTCAAAGCAGGCCTTGAGACTCAAAAAAAAATAAAAAAAATAAAAAAATAGACTAGTAGATAACATTTACCCAATTGAGCTTTCTCTAATCTACCAACAACTGGATAATACATGATAGAAATCCTACTAACAGCCAACTAAAAGTCAATTTTATAGGTGAGTTTGTAAAATGTAAAATCATATACATTTCATAAATTTGAATCTCAAACCTCTTATTCAACTAAATAATTTCTTACTAATTAATTTATACACTTAATAATATACTTGACAGTGGTATAAACAATTCTTTATATACTTTTATTTAACAAATTTTTCTATTTATACTAAGAGTATTCTTTCACTAAAAGCCAAAGACTTATAATCCCTTTAAGATAAAGAGATAATTGAAGTAAACACAGTCTCATTTAATAAAGTCTTCTTTATATACACAGTCTAGAACCAAACCCTTATTAACCCTTCATTTAACAATTTAAGTTTGTATATTAATATTGAATTTTTTTAACATAATATTACTCTAAGACTATTCAAATGGATCCGTGCATCCATATTTCAAGCCTAAGAATTTATCATCAATAAATATGTGTTAAGATTGTAAGTTGAATTGAATACGAGGATGATTAATAAAATATTTCAAAGAAATGAAAAAGTTGGTTCCAACTCAAATGAAATGATTTTGACCAGAGTGCTCAGTTAATGGTTGGCAACTTGCAAATTAAGCAGTTAGGCAAAGTTGAGATTTCGTTGATTAGGTACCGGTTAGAATCTCCTATCAACTGCTTTTACTTTGACATCCTCAATCATCACTAATCATTAATGGCCTTTCCCCGTTTTTCAGGCCAAAATTGACTTTTTAATCTGAGACGGATTTTCTGCTCACTATTTAAATTGGTTCAAAAATTAAAATATATATATATATATATTATTTTTTAAAAAGTTAGGTGACTTGTTAATCATATATAAATTATTAATCAACAAGTTTAGCACATTAACCATATAACTCCATGCGATATAATTTCAATTAATATTATAAGTATTATTATGTTATTTTATAATTTTTAACCAAATAAATAAGAAATTTAACAGAAAATATTAACCCTTTTTAATCAGAATTGGATGCTTTTTAATTGTTGTTAATTTACGCCTGAAATGGAGGCACATCCCCCCAAAAAAAAAGGTAATTTATATAGCTATATAAATTTTCGATCCTTTCAAAAAAGTGAGTGGATCTTTTGACTATTTATAAGTATCTTTGAGATCACATTGGCAAATTTAACTTTGTTATAGTAAATTACACTAAATTGAGCCAAATTCAAGTTTAATCTCATGGATCTAGACGTAGCAATAATCTAAAGAGAAACAACAAGGAGAAAGAAAGAATAATCGCAGCAACAATAAAGTTGCAACTTTTTTTTTGAACCGTACATTAATTCAATTTGAATAAGTTAGAATTATAAAATTAATAAAACTCTCTTTATTAAATTTTAACATAGTTATACTTTTATAACTTAAATCTAAAAATTTCAATTAAACTAAAACAATTCCGCATTAATTAATCTATATGTTTTGTGTAAGAATTGCAACTTCTTCGTAATTTCATTGATGGAGGCATGCATTCACAACATTATCCTAATGTGTAGCTAAGCATGAAAATTAGTGATTAATTAATTAATTAATCATCGCGTTCCCACGTATTATTATTATCTCTACCTTGTGAACAATACATCACTAAAATGATAATCATCCATTCACACTTATTTATCTCTATCATCAAACGTGTCAACGCTTATTCTACACTGCCTATCATTTTCACAACCATAACCTATTATTTCCTTTCTTTCTTGACTAACTTCCAAATCACTTCGTTCACAAGACACTTTCTTTTTACATGAAGGATAAGATTTATGAATCATTAAATTTTAAAATATATTTGGTTAGTCCTTAAATATTTATAAAAAAAAATTTAAAAATCTTTTCAAGAGATTAACAAATTAGAATCTTACCTTTCTTATAAAATTATTTTTTTAATAAAACTACATTAAAAAAACTCAAGAAATCTCAAGATTTCTAAGGTTCTAACTTAAATATATATATATATATATATATACACTAAATACAAAAAATAAAAAAAATTAAATTAAGATACTTGGGATTTGATAAAAAATTTGTCTGCCAAACACTTTCTAATTCTTTCATTTTTTAAAAATAAGATTAATCCCTCCAATATATCTGTTATTGTAATGTGATTAATCAATTTAATTAATTATAATCAATTACTCAATTAGATATTTAAATAAATTAAGCAATAAGTGGCTCAAGGTGTCAAATTTCTTAAGCTGGATCCAATTTGCTGTCACCAGCCAAACTCACTCTTCAAGTTTAGACAACTAGATGCTAGTGGGTCCCACACGTATTTACAGCGAAAATTCAGCTCCTAATCCTATGACAGCCATAATGTTCTTTCCAAACGCTGCTCCTACTCCTCCTTTTCGGTACGAACTTTCAACCAGACGCGCATTAACCCAAAAATAAAAAATAAAACAAAAACACGTCCAAGCCTACGAGGTCGACAAATTCCACACTGCCCCGCACATTGTAATTAGGAAGAACGTGTATTTTCATTATTTTTTGTAATTTTAAATTATCTTAGCAAAGATTTTTGTTCTTTATTTGACCCCAAATTTCCTCTGCCTATATATTACCCACACATTCTTGTTTCTGACCAAACCAAACAGAAAACGCTCACACAATTTCCAATTCCAATTCTGCATTCTTTCTCCCTGAATCTCAATTTTCTCGATAACCCGTCTTCAATTTTCTCTCGGAATCAACGATTCCCGTCTCAAGTTCAATTTTTTCGATCGTTTCTCGTGATGGGTAATTACGTTTCTTGCACTCTGGCTCCTCCGATGATGAAGAACGCAAAAGCGGCGAGGGTGATCATCCCCTCCGGCGAAGTGAAGCAGTTCCGAGCAGCGGTGAAGGCGGCGGAGCTCATGCTTGAGTGCCCCAACTTTTTCTTAGCCAATTCTCGCTCCCTTCACATCGGTCGGAGATTCTCTGCTCTCAGCGCCGATGAGGAGTTGGAGTTTGGAAACCTCTACATCATGTTCCCGATGAGGAGAGTGAATTCCGTTGTCACGGCGGCCGACATGGCGGTGTTCTTTATGGCAGCGAACTCGGCGGCTAAGCGGATTTCCGGCGGGAAGGGGAGTGTGCAGCCGGAAAACGGCGGCGGGGTGACACAACAACAACAAGCCGTAGAGGAAAAATCAGAGCTTGTGAGTGGTGATAATGGAGTTCCAAGGTTGAGTATGGATGGAGTGGACTCTGGTTTTCAGCATAGATTATCTTATTGTAGGTCAAGAAAACCTGTTTTGGAGACTATAAGTGAAGAACCAATTTGCTCAAGATAGTGTAATTCTAGATTAGAAGTCAACATTCTTTGGGAGATGGTAGATTGCTACGAAAACACTTTTGATGAATATGAGATTGGTGTGGTCTAGTAGGAACAACGTTGTACAAAATTCATTTTAAGGAAAGAACAAAGTTTCATGTGATTGAATGTTTACCAAAAAAACATATTGAAGCTAACCTTCACTTAAATGCTCGAATGTTAAATTTTTTTTTTTTTTTCACACAATCTTGTGACTAGAATGGAATGGATAGAACCAGTCCTATTCTATTTTTTCACTGCAACATTCACAAATAAAATCCCCTGAATAAATAAAATTCATAGTGTATTCTTTATTATTTTATAAAATTCTGGCTCGGCACATCATATGATTTCATTTCATGCTCTATTACATGAAATAAGTAATCTTATGTGTTTGGTAGAAGTATAAATAAGCATCTCAACTTTAAGAAATGAGATTGTTCATTTTATGTTTCGTAAAATAAACACTTTATTCTTAATATATATTTGTCTTTATTTTATGAAAATGAAGTAAATTTTTGTTTCATTTTGACAAGAGGTATTAATTATTGTCTTCTAAACTAATTATAATACCAATTTTATATTGATTATGCAAATCAAACAATAGAATAAGCTATTACATTTCATAAACTACCAAACTTTAGAATGATATAATCATTTCATTAAATTTCGATTTCATGATTTTTATTTTGTGTATCTACTAAACTAATCATTAGATTAGGTATGCAAAATCAACTTAAAGTTAATATAGTTGTGTGGTACTAAAATATTACCATGCCTTGCATGTTTTAAAAATGTCAAAATTTAGTGACATGAACAAAATTTTTAGAATTGATCACTAGAGTGTTTGTATAGAAAAGAAGAATAGGATATTAAGCATGTATATAGTATACTCGTATATATAGGGAGGACCACTTTCAAGAAATTCAACAAAGGCTAGAGCTTTTGCTAATAGACCTTTAGTGACTGAGCCGACCTATATATCTTGAAATTAAACTATTTAAGTCAAGTAGTAGGATTTAAGAGTCTTCACTCTTCTTCACAACATGACATGTGTCTCTACACTGGGATTCTTTTGGCACATCCCTCTCTTTTCACATACCCTAAACCATATGGGTGTGTGGTTAGCAAATATGAGATTGCCAAAAGAATTTCCTTACGCTGGTTTCTAGAGGCCCAATCGAATAATGACCCTCGCTGAAACTGCTGTATACTGAAGCTTTGAAATTTCATTGAAGTTGACGAAATCAGTCACTAGCTTATATTATCTCTTTGGATGCTGCATCGATCATGGAAAAAGGTAAAGCCAATCTAGGGAATGGGAGTGTGTCCTCTAAACCCAGAAAATTCTATCAGAAAACGAACAAGGAAAACATTATAATAATAATAATCAAGTTATATCAGTTAGGTCCTAGGTGCATGTATTTGGTCAGATCAGTGATGAGAAAT
The DNA here is from genome assembly GCA_022379115.2 of Bauhinia variegata. Lineage (NCBI taxonomy): Eukaryota > Viridiplantae > Streptophyta > Magnoliopsida > Fabales > Fabaceae > Bauhinia > Bauhinia variegata. The sequence goes on along the minus strand of CM039426.1, from coordinate 17,588,886 downwards.
TGGCCGCTCTCTCCTAAAAATATCAAAGTTGGAAGTCATTTTTGATGACTTGAGAGTTCTCAACGTTGTGCCAAATGTGAGCTCTTCAATTTTATAGAAAATATTAAGAAAGTGTCATTGGGTTTGATTTTTTTTTTAAAAAAAAAAAATGCTTATTAGGTAAAAAAATAAAAGTAAAAGTAAAAAATAAAAGCGAATTCTATTATTGATCACCATTTGTTGTATTTTAAGTCTTTTTTTGTTTCTCTTCTTATATAAACTAATTTTTTGGAACTCAATTCTTTATACGTTGTATTTACTTAAACTCTGTATTGTATAATGTACATTTTTTCTTACTAATTTCTAGTTTAATAGAAGAAAAAAAATTATATGTATTCAAAATCCATATTATATCAACTTCATATGGTTCTCAAATCATTATACCAATACAAGCATAAGCTGCAGATGAGGGAATCTATCGTACATGCAAACACTTTTATAAATGAATTAAAAGGGAAACAAGGCAGATGAAAAGAGAACCAGTGAAGAAGACAAGGCCAACTGCACCACATGCTGAACCCATAATCCCTATGGACTCTGATAACACAGCATCTCTTCTGTGCTTCTGATCATAACAATGCTGATAATTCCACCCACATGTATTCCTAAGCTTCTCCTTCTTTCTCACTTGCTGGATTCTTTCTCTCAGAACACTCAAATTTGCATCCACAATGTTTGCTGGCTTTTCTGCCAAAACAAAGACAAGAAAAATTAAGGACTGTAGCAGAATACATAGTTGTATAACTAGATCATTAAAAGACTTGGTCGGGAGAACTTTATCATCTTTGTGGTTCTGTCTGATTTGAACCAAATTTGTCAATACCCAAACGTAACACCGAATTTCAGACAGTTAGAAAACTGAATAATAGAGATGATTGAAAGAGGAAAAAGGAAGGCTAGCTAGCTAGCTAGTCTTGTTTATCAAAGACATCTATGAAGAACTCTCTTGCTTTCTTTGTGGTGAAGGGTAAACACAGCATTACCATTGTCACTGCTAAAAGCTTGGGATCTAATATTGGGGTAGTTGGACAATTTGTGCCTGCTGCGTAAAGGTTGGGTTAAGCTGCAACAAGATGATATGGAGCAAACCATACTAGGATGGCAGCTGGACTATGAGCTACTTAGCTTCGCAATTTATACTATGGTTAAAGTATGATTTCTTTTAACTAAAGAATAATATAATATGATTAAAAATTAAGAAAGATGGACATCATACTTAAAGAGACCATGTGTCTTGCCCTCCTTATTATCACATGGCATCACTTGACCTTTTTTTTTTTTTATCTTTGCATCTACCAAAAGTGTCATTCAATTAATTGGCAGCCTATGATTAATTCTTTTTAAAGTAAGAAAATTACTAAAGTAAATATAGTCTCTCTCGATATAATCTTTTCATACATATGATTGATCAAAGATTAAATTTCGGTCAATATTTTTAAAAAAATCTCAGCTATTTGTAAGCAAGTTTTTATTAATTACTTGAGATTACTTGTGAATTAAAAAGTTGGAATGAGGAGAGGGATTGATATTGAAATTTGAAAGGGAAATACCTACTTGATAACCTTAAAGCATAGTGGTTGAGTTTGGAGGCAATAAAAATGCCTTGTGCTCAACTAAGGATTGACTTTCATAATTCATTCGAAACTAATATTCCTATTCTCTTTTCCAAAACACCGAAAACTGATGTTTTATTAAAGGGTAGTCTAACTCATCGTAAATAATAAATGAGTTATACTAACTAATATTATGTTGTTAAATTATAAGTGTTAATGTTATAGTGAAGAGTAGAAATATACTCACTCTTAACTTAAATAGTCAATTTTATTTTTATTTCTAAGTTTATCTTAATAAATACTAAAATTTATACTTAGATTTATATTTTTAATTTTTTTTTTTCATCCTCCTCAATTCTATTTCTCTCTCTCCTCCAATCTCCACTTTGCCTATATGTCTTCTAAGTCTCCCTCGTTATTTTTTTAACATAAAATATGTTATTTTTAATGAAAAATAAAAGAAAAAAATCTCTTTTTCTTCCTCAAGTTATTTATATATCTCTTTATGTTTAGCAACAATTCATAAAAACAGGTTATGGCTTAAAACATCTTCTTTTATATTAGCTCAACTTAAAATTCAATATTGTGAAAAATCTTTTGTGTCTCAGCTAATATTATCTAGTAACTAATGAAGATAAAAGGTGGGAAAGGATGACAGAAGAAAAAATGAAGTGAAAAAAAAAAGTGAGAAAGGTTGAAAAATAGAAATTTGAAAAAAAAAAATTAAGGTTAATTTGTAATAAAATAAAATTTATTGTCAAAATTTATATTAGCTATTAATGATTATAATGAGTTAACTAAATATATAAGATTTATAATATGTACATCTTTTACTCTTTCCTTAATCTTTTGTTAATCCATTAAATATGGAGTAGTTTAATTTACCAAATAACTTAGACAAATCTTTTTATTAAATTATGAAGCATTAGAAAAGGTTGTCAAAAGGGTATATACGTGGTAACATGATACATTTCCGACCAATTTTTTATGTCTCATTGCTTCTACTTTGACACATTCCATCAAGATATTGGCAAACTAAGATCTGCATCGATATATATATTACAAGAAAAATCTTCAGACATATATCCTGCATTATATCTCGGATTCCAATCATGATTTTTGTGTAGATTCCCTAAAGTTTTCCTTTCATCTAATTTTTTTAATGAAAAATTGCATATGAAAGGCACATTATTAAAGCTTCCTTCCATGTCCTTTTTCCATGGATATATTATGGATTTCAGTTTTTTATTGGTTTAGATTTTTATTATGCACATTTCAGTAATTCACTTAAAATACTTAAATGCATGTATGTTGAGCTAATTACTTGAATCATTTATTTAGTATTTTGTAGAGAAAACTCAACAAAGAAACTCACTCAGTAAATTTTTGTTGAACATATTTCAATCATTCACTTAAAATATCTAAACATAACTACCTAAAACACATACTGAATTAATTTAGATAATTTATTTACTACTTAATAGAGAAACAACAAAATGAACATAATAGAGAAGCTGGATCCATTATATATACATGTATCCAAATTTATGATGTGTCTTCTTTTTAAGGCGCACTCTACTCTTTAAAAAAATTAGATGAGTTGAGTTTTGAGAGTTTACAAAGCCAAAAAAAAACCTCAACATTTCAAAGAGTATTTACAAATTATTTGAAAAGATCATTCATTAACAATGTCCTTGTATTAATAGTAAAATTTTAATTTGTATCCTTGAAAGATATGGTTCAGTATTTTTACCTCTATATATATATATATATATATATATATATATATAATACACACACTCAATATTAATCAGTCAGTTTGATATTTTCACCTCAATTAATTTCATTAAAAAATCCCTTTTTGTGTTGCAACTTACATATGAGTGTCATCATAAAGGTCCAAGAATCTTTTAAAAAGATATTATTTCATTCAAATATTTACTTTTTATATGTCAACTGAAATTTTTAACCAGTTTTCTTATATATATAGATATTTGGTAAGAACTAAGAACCATAGTGATAGTTATTTATATGAAAAGGAGAAAAAAAAAAGTGTAATTTGAATATAGCTCACCTGCCCCACTAATAAATTTATTGTCTACTTGCCAAATGTAATCATTATTTTTTTTTCTCTTAATTTGAATAATGTTTATGCTTACTAGGTGGCATTTAAAATTTTAAACAGCATATTTGGCTACCATGTCATCGCTGCCATCACACGTAGCCATAAAGCTGGCCACATGTTTCATTGCTACCACTGTTCCATAAAGTCAACCAAGTATATATAAATTAAAATAAAATAAAATGCTTGGCAAATACGCAATTGTAGCTTTATCTTAATCTATTAAATTATAATGGGAAACACTTAATCATTAAAGTGAGTTGATTCGGAGAATCATAGTAGATGTAAAAGTGAAGACAAAAGCCAAAGAAAAAGGGAATCATGTACTTACACATGCTTCCTTTCAATGATTGTATAAGGTGATAAAAAAGAAATGTATATATAATCGCTAATCGAGAACTTCAATTCAAGTGAATTATTTTAGTTTAATTAAATATTTTAAATTTGAACTAAAAATATAATTATATCAAAATTAGTAAAAAAATTATCATTCTTATAATTTTTGTTTAACTCAAATAAAAAATTAATACTTAATGTAATACTATTACATTAAAAATAAATTGTACGTATAGTACTTACTTTAGCTTCCTCTTTTCTTCCGATAAAGGCCAATGGACACGTGCTCTGCGCCAATTTAGCCATTAATTGATGTGATTAGGAAGATAAAGTGAGTTGATTTGGAGAATCACGGTGGCGCAGTTTAAGGGAGAAACACTATTTTAAAAGAAATTACCGACAAAAAAAGAAATTTAAAAGGCACCCATCTTGGCATATTCATCTACTTTGATGACAGTTTTCAAACCACATATATAGACTTACGCATCACCTTATGAAGCTTTCGCATCAAAGATGCTTAAAATGCTAGCAGCTCACGTTTAATGTAATCTGTTCCTGCATTTAAGAGAGGGGGAAGGGAAACTCCCACCTTTCCAACTCTTTCATTTCAATGAAAACATTCTCAAAAGCTTGCAGAATAAACTAATAGCTCCAAATTGTCTACCAAGAGCCAGTTCTTGACGTACAACTACTGGATCATCCTAACTACGAGAGTAGTTAGTTACTATGTGAATACAGAAAAATACCAACTCTATATGCATACGGGTGCTAAATCTACTAAATGCATACAGATAGTTACAGGTGCTAATTCTACAAGCATACAGGTAGATGCAGATGCTAAATCTACAGCATGCATACAGGTAGAGACTGATGCCAAATCTACCACTCATGCCTCACAGAAGCAATCTTTACAGAACTACACACAGGAGTAGCGAGTCTTTGATAGATAAACTGCATTAAATTAGCTGAGGTTAGCCTCATATATCCATGTCAGCAAATATTTCTCCGTCTTCCTCACTATGTATCTCATCCATGAGAAATATATCAAAAACCAAGTTACTGCAATAAACAGCAAAAATGAAGGCTCAGGATAGAGTATATAAAATAATCCATTATGTGATATGAACTAAGAATCTTCAACCCACCTGAAGCAACTGAAACGAAAACTCACAACCCGCTTAAGCTTTCTATTATAGAAGAAGAAATTAAACGACCATCTGAAGGAAAAAGAAGACCCAAAAGTTACTACAGTAGCTTAAGATTAACAAGTATATGTGAGTGACATTTTCAGTTATCGAACATGTGATGATAAAGTAAAGCTTTACATGGCTCCTCTCTCCAGTAAAGGATCTGCATCAGAATCTGGATCATAACTGTAAATTTCGCACTCATTTAACTTCATGACCTGCATCGCAAGGTATCAGAAAATTGCCTCTTGACATACATTGACTGACTTTTAAACGGAAAACTGACCTCATCTAGGGACCTGTGCAATGTGTCCAGCAGAGACCCACCCCCATTGGTTTCAACCCATTCCTGCAGCAGATATGCCAATCAAAACTTGAGGTTAGAACAGTACAGAGGGTAGCAACACCTGACGTTATCAAATAAAAATAGCTTAATTGTAAATTATGCATCATCTAAGCAATTAAACATATAGAAAATATATCATTAGTAACCCCTTCTCATGATAACCGAGCATAGCATCACACATAGATGTTTTAGAACATCAAAAAGATTAGGAAAGATCATAGGGGCCGCAATTCATAACTGTACAAGCTTTAACACTAACTATATTCAAGTAATAGCATATAAAGGAAGCATACACCAGGTTGAGACAGTGAGGAAAAGCAGGAAAAAGTCCTAACTCAAAAGACTATATGCATGTTTCACTTATTTGACTCTAAGCAGTACAATTATGATGAGAAAGAGGTGATGATAAAGCTACTAAAGTATAATCCAAACAAGTACGAAGCCACAATTATTTTAGCACCTTAGATGCTTCGAACATGTAAGTATCAAAAATCTGCTTAAAGCTGTCCCAAGATTCCTCTGTGAAAAATTGGTGAGCTTTAACTGCACTAAGACCATCAAAGGTGTAGGCAATAACATATAGCATTAGCAGGATATCAGGAATTCATCAGAAAAGACTATATATAAAACTAGAAGTTAAACAAATCTGAATCATCCACACAAAAGGCCAAGATTTGGGAAATGGAGAGACTTGAACTCTCAGCTTCTAGAGCAACAGTTTTCTGTGAACTGTCTGTCAAACCTTTTGACAACACTCCCATTGCAAATCAAAGGAGGATTATATAGCGGGTTGCCATGTTGCTAAAAAAGCTGACAGTAGCATTACCCATAATCCTCCTTTTTCCTTCTATTCTCCTACCAGAAAAATAAAGCCCTTTGAAACATCATAATCTACTAAGATACCTGAAGTCATAATCAGGATACATGTGATAGAGGGTAAGGATCAGGTGGATCAATGTCTTTCGGCTGGAATAAACAAATAACAAAAACATGTCAAAGAACCTTCACTGACAATTTTCATATTCCAAAAGCTCTCTGGGTACAATTGGACACCTGGTTCTGCTTAAAGAGTAGTCAGCTGGTGAAGAAGAGTCAGTGTCTGATGATTTCCCAAAACAATCAAGAATCTGAATGGGAATACAACAAGAGAAACTTTTAAGAAACCAACAAAAGGACATAGCAGGACAATTCATAGTAAACAACAACAAAGGATAAATCAGAAACTATGACATTAAAGGCTGACCATATTCAATAAAGAAGAGACATAAAAAGAACAACGTGACACCAACTGATAGAAGCAATGATAGGGAGAGGAAATATTGAAAGCATGAAGAAACTAGTTTAATCCAAATCAGATTGTGCTGCATAAATGCTTTATAGAATCAAACTGGGGCAAATTAAATATGACATGTACTCTTCATTCCTTTACCTCATTCTCCAAACTGAGAGACAGTTTTTTGTCTATTCCGGCAGGTTTGCCTAAAATGCAAAAAGAACATACTGAATTACAAACCATCACTCCAACCAAATCCAGAATACAGTCTATGAAGTCAGGAATTTCTCCTTACAAGTATAAGCCTCAAGAAATCCTTTAATTGTTCGTTCTCCCAGATTCAAATGACTAAAGAAATCGTTTAGTCTGGAAATATAAAACAATATTAAAAAACTGTTTTTCAGCAAAAGCTCGTGATCACTTTAGGTTTATTAAATTTACAATTACCGGTCGAGAGGAGCATTCTCCAGGAACTTCATGATGTCTTATCTTTAAAGAGTGAAAATGTTCCAATATTGTCTCGGAAAATTGCTGTAAATAATCCCAGGCTGCCGTTTTCGCAGAGGGGATCTTCCTATAAGATAAACAAAGTAGAATTTCTAAACAAATAATAAACTACAGAAGAGCCATGAAACAAGAATTCGAGCTCGTGAAACTAGAGAAGAGCCATGAAAACACATCCTGCTTTGTTCGATAAACTATTTTGGAGCCAAACAAATCAAAATGAAGGAAATTTAAGCAGGAAAAAGAAGCAAGGAAAAAGATTTGACTTGCCTGAGAGAAAGGAGATGGAATCCGCTTGGTTTGGAGATAGTTTGGCGAGATCGCGCAAAAATTTGCACATTTAGGGCTTGAAATTTGGGGTGAAAATAAGGGTTTCGTAACCCTGAAATTCGAAATTCTAGTTTTGATTTGATTTGAAATTGATGGACGAGATGTTAGGTGCGACAAACCCCATGTCATCAATTTTGTGAATTTTTATTTTTATTTTTTATATGACATAATTATTTAGAAAAATTCTAATTTACTTCTTAAACTTATGGCACTTTGTCTTTACGTGCTTAAAAATATGGAAGGCCATTTTTAATGAGGTTTTATATTTTAATTATTTATATTATTTTGTGAGTTTTATGATGATATATCACTCAATATAATTTATATAATTTTTTTTCTATTTATATAACTTTAAAAAAAAATTTAAATAGGTCTCATAAATTATTTTATATTTTTATTTCTAATCAATATATCCCACAATTTTTTCTCTCTTTTTATAAATCTCTCATAAAATTCAGTGGGTCTCTTTTTTTTTTTTTCACTTTTCACAACTGTAGAACTCTTTTTTTTTTTTTTTTATGCTCGTTCCTTGGTTACTTGCCGATGCTTTCTTCTCTCCTCCAATTGGATACTACGTTTACTACTTCTAATCATGGGACGCTTCGTTTGTGCGTTCCATAACAAAGTTTCGCTCTAAACATCGACCATTGCAGATGGTCTAAGTTAATTATAATTTTAATTATTAATCTATGATTAATTATAATTTTAAAAATTTAAGTCTGACTTATACTTTGCGTGTGCTAACTTCTGTTATAAAATGGATGGAAAGTTAGTTTTAAGGGTTAATGTATATTTGAAAAGTAAAAAGAAGTTTATTGCACATTTTTAAATATATAGGGGTAAAGTGCACATTACCTTAAATTTAAGGGGTAAATTAGAGTTCTCTCTAATTATTTTGGTTGTGTTCCATATGGGCCTTTCGGCCCAAAAATAAAAAAAGAGCCCACATGGCAAAACTTTCTTTTTCTGGTTTTCTCCCCTCATGTTGGATGTGATTTAGGGATTTGGATTTGTCTAAAATATCAACTAGAGAAGTGGACACAATAATTTGACCATGCAACATAAAGCTTATCACTTTGTAAATAGTATACTGAAATTTTACTTTAAACAAAACATAAATGAATATATAATTATTAACTCAAAATAAAAATGTCATTAATAAAGTCAAAATTTAAGTAAATTTTTGAATGATGATTATTTCATGTGAAATTTTAATATATTATTTTTGAGATGGTAAATTTTGTCTTGAACAAGCAAATTGTTGTTTTCTTTCTTTAATGATATTTCCAAGCAAACATGACAATCATGTTTGATGAAGGTGTGTGAGTGAGTTCATTAATTAGAAATGTTTTAGAAAATATACTTGTAAATGTATTTACAGATCATCACCAAAAAAATCTTTACATCGACCGCAAGACTATTCTATGTATTACTTATAATATTTTAATTTAAGATGTTTTTCGAAAACCATCATTCCATATTTAACATTATATTAAACATCGATTAATATAGATTCAAATTGAAATGATTACAAGAGTGATAAAATCTCTACACATTAAATTTTAATATAATTATATTTTTAGAACTCAAACTTAAAACTTTTATTAAGCTATGACAACTTCTATCTACTAATTTATATGCTTAGTGATAATTTATTTTAAACATATTAAATAAACATGAACATGTTTCAATTTTGCATTTTAAAACATTAACAATAATTTTTAACTCAATCATTTTTTTAAGAGTTTAAATTTAAATCTTTTACACATGTAGTCCTTACTATCAACTATTGAATGTGACATTGTAGTTGTAGCTCTATTAAACAATTAATAGCAACTATTACACAATAATCAATTGTCAAGATCCAGGTCCAAAGTGTTTTTGTCACAATTATGAGTTTTGAGTGATAAACCTTAATTTTATAAATAAAAATCCTCAAATGAACTTTATGCTTGTAAAAACAACTTTGTTCTAGTTGGATCATAATTGCATTTTTTTTAACCTATAAATATATTTATCTTAAGGGAAACTAACCTTATTTATAGAATAAGTTAATTATAATTACATATCTTATTAACATATACTTTTATGTGAACTTATACCCCACTCCTTCCTGGCATAGATGCATCTTTTTCTTATTTTTTTTGGTTATTTTTTGGGTTGCATCTTTTTGTTATTATAAAAAGGCAATTTTATGTCCTATCAAAAAAAAAATATAAAAAAGGAAATTTTATGGAAAATACTTCATTCCGCCAGAGTAGCCAATAACATTGCTTAAACACAAACAAACAGCCGTTCAGCCAAGCCAACGAGGTGACAAAAATATTTATTTATTTTTTTAAAAAAAAGTAAAAAACTTAAAAAGGAAAGGAAAGAGAGGAGAAGAAGAAAGAAAACAAGGAATACGTAGGAAAGTTTGAAAACTGTTTGGCGTTGTGAGGACCCTCCGAGGCCTTTGTTCCGCCATGTGCAATTTCGCAAAGGAAGAGTAATTCGTACCTTTTTCTGTTTCTGGTCCTTGTTTCCTTTTTCCAGCACCCCCAATCCATCTCATCTCATCTCAAAAAGCTACAACTATAGCTCCACAAACACTGCCAGAAGAAAATTAGCAGTAACAGATCCATATCTCTCCTTAACACCTTAAAGATTTCAAATTTTATTTTATTTTTTTCAAAATCTGTAAGTGACCCACTAAACCCAGTGCAGATAAGTCGTTTCCCGCCATAAGAGCTCTCTTCCTCCTTCTGGGTCTGTGATCCACCATCCATTTTCCATGTCTCTGAGGTATTTGTATTCGGTTTTGACTCTGACCATCATTTTTGTGAGCTGCGCTGTGACTTTGGCTTCTTTCATTGAATCACGTCGTTCGATCCTTCGAGCTGTCAACAGCGATGATAATAATGGTGATCTTAGAGAATATGGGGTTGATTTGAACCTAACGAATTTCGATGCAGTTCTGAAAGAGACCCCTGCTACTTTTGCTGTTGTTGAGTTCTTTGCTCATTGGTTAGTAATTGTTTCTCATAAATTCTTCTTATTTATTATGGAATTAATTAAATTCTCTGATGGGTATTGAAATAGTAATAGTAATCATTTTGAAAAGGTTTCGTATTTATGTGTTTATTTACAAGGGCTTTATTGAATTCTCTAATAGGTATTGAAATTTGTCTATGTTGTGTTTATTCATATACTGTAATTGAATAATAGGAGTACTATTTCACGTAAGTTGTGGGAAGGTATGAGAATTATCTGGAAGCTGCAATCCTTATCTTGAGCTAGATAAAGCGTTACAATATATTTTTGAGAATTTGATTGTCTGGATTGTTGAGTTGGGTCTTAACATGAGATATTGTTTCTAGCGTAAATACTAATTTAATGTAAAGGTGATTAGCATGGTGACAAAATTTTCAGGGGAGCTAATGGTTAATGTATATATATGATGCTATGAGTTGTAGAGGCGAATAATGGGACAAATGTAGTCAGATTGATAAAGTCTTTGGTTGTTTCTTTTGAAAAAGTGGTCATCTTTATTCCCACTGATTCTCGTGACCTAAATTGGTAGTTTAGTTTACTGTCACTGCTTAAGAGGCAATACTTGTCAAGTCCAACCTTGACGGAGGATGCACAACTTAAAACCTCCATCAAAATTCTATATTAATCTAATGCTCCTACTTAATAAGTGAATTTTGCACTATTATTATTGATATTATAGCTAAACTACTTTTTATTCTTTCAACATGCCTCTCATATGCTGTGGGCAAAATTAATTCTAACTCTTACAAAGCACAGGGTTTTATCTACGGTGACGGTCTTATGTTTTTATGATCCATATGGTTTTGATTCTTTTGAACTTAGATTTTGTCTTCCTTAATAATAAATTATTTTACAATACATTTCTGTATTTTGGTAGATTGAGTCATGAAATATGAGAATGATGAATTCTAATTTTTCATGTGCTTTTTTACTTTTCTGGTAGGTGCCCTGCTTGCAGGAATTATAAGGTACTATTTAATTAAAAAAAATAGAAATTGCACTATGATGTTTTTTTCTTCTTCTTCTTTTTTTTTTTTTATGTAAATTGTTTCTTTTTACCACTACTCCCTTTTTGTATGTCTACTGCAGCCTCACTATGAAAAGGTTGCTAGGCTTTTCAATGGACCTGATGCAGTGCATCCAGGAATCATACTAATGACCAGGGTAGATTGTGCATTGAAGGTATATGCATCGTCCAAAACTTTCCTCTTAAAATATGGTTTTATGTTTTTACAAAAGGTGCTGCATGCTGTCGTGCTGTTAAAATATAATTCTTCTAGTTGCCTTCGTTATTATTATTATTTTTTTAAAAAAAGAAGTATTTCGGAGGCAAAGTTAATTTGATTAAACTTGTAGAATGGATGTCATAGTTTATTGAACAATGAATAATTGGTATTTCGATGGGATCTGACGCTGCCTAATATAGAAAGAAAATTTTGATAGCCCTCTAGAATATCTGAAGCCAAGCTCTTAGGTTGTATTAAAGTGCATTGTAGGTACTTTGTATTTGAACCTTGATGTTATTTATGGCAATACATATCTTGGTGATTGGTCCTCTGTTTCCACTTGTTTGGCAGCACAGATAAATACTAAACTCTGCGATAAATTCTCTGTTGGTCATTATCCTATGCTCTTATGGGGCCCTCCATCCAAATTTGTTGGAGGTGGCAGGGAGCCTAATCAAAAGAAAAAAGATATACGCACAATTGATGATGGCCGTACAGCTGATAGATTGCTTAATTGGATCAACAAGCAAATGAGCAGGTATGATATATATATATATATATATATATATATATATATATATATATATATATATATATGTATGTATATATATATATATATATATATGTATGTATATATATATATATATGTATGTATGTATATGTGCAATTATTTGTTAATATTGATTGTAATATAGTATGTCAATAAGTTGACCAAAGATACATGTTGTACTTGAAGTTTGAATACCAAAGTTGTGGACTGTAAAACTTTGTAATGTGTCTCTTACATTTCTCACCAAAAGATTTGAAAGCCAAATTTCTGGCCATTTTAATGTTGTAAGATGCAACGAGGAATTGCTTGTTTTGTTTCTTGATTTACATGAATCTCTTCATTGAGATGTATGCGTGCTGAATTATCCAAGATAGAGGGTGTGGGTTAGCAAAGTATAAAGTGGACTTTTAATACTATCATTCTGCAGCATTTGGCTGAGATATTCAGTGATAGATTTATACAAATTCTAGATGGAAAAGTATGCAATGTAATAGACATTTTTTAGAGGATACTTTGGTATTATAGATAATTTAAATACGGGAAGTTATGTAATATTTGAAAATCAAGCATCTAGATGTATGAGATAGCATTTCATGGCGTGTCTGATGGAAATAAAAATTCTGATAATGTATTTTGTAAGATACATAAATTTTTCCTTGAATTTCTTCATTTTTTGTGACTTAGGATATTCTATTCTAATGTTGCAGTTCATATAGCTTGGATGATCAGAAATTTGAAAATGAGCATCTTTCATCCAATGTGTCAGACCCTACACAGGTCCTATCTTTTTGCTAACATAGCCCCAAGTCTTTATTTTAAATCACATTTGCTTCTTATAATTTAAAATATTGACATGTAAACTACATGACTATGAAAGATTGCAAGAGCCATCTATGATGTTGAAGAGGCAACTTCTACAGCTTTTGATATCATCTTAGAGCATAAGGTGGATTATCAAACTTCTTTCTTATCAAGATGTTGTGTGGTGTTCATTCTTATAGACAATGTGCACTCTATGCTTTCTGTTTTGCAGATGATAAAACCAGAAACTCGTGGTTCACTCATAAAGTTTCTACAGCTTTTGGTGGCTCATCATCCTTCTAGGAAGTATGATAAACCTCTTATTACTCAGTCTTCCATTCCTTGTTTGTCTGGTATCCTGAATCACCATTTTTTATTTATTTTTTCTCTATGTTCTGGGTCATTTGGTCAGGTGTCGGAAGGGTGCTGCAGACATACTTATGAACTTTGATGACTTGCACCCAATAGATTTGCTGTCAGCTAATAAGCAGGAAGATGATGATGGAAAACTTACCCTGAGAAACTTTCAGATTTGTGGAAAGGATGTGCCTCGTGGATACTGGGTAGGAACTTAATACTTGTTTTCAACATGTTAAATACCTTTCTTGCTTTGTTTGGCTTTTTAATGAAGTATTTGTTTCTTCTGTTATTTGGGCAGCACTACAAACCTTCATTATCTAGTATCCGCACATTTTATGTGGCCTGCTATTATGAGATGCATCTTTTAAAGATCTGATTCAGAATAACCATAATTCATTAACATTCTTATTATTGTGCAAATTACATTGTAGCATAAATGCAAAAACTGTATCCTGGTTACCCTGTAAGGAATTGTATAGATGCCTTTTCAATCATTTTGAAATTCTTCAGAAAACCAAATCTTTTTATTTAGCTATTCAGGTTTGGTTTACTCTTAAATCTGACTTAAATTTACTGCTAATTATATTTATTGAAATAGCTGACCTGGAAAGTTAGTGTGATCTAATCTAATCTAATCTAAGATGGTCCAATTAAACAAATAGTTGTTCATTGGCATACTTGTGTCCTTGATTTTTCAATTAATAATTTCTTTCTGTTTTACTTTTGCGACAAGGTTCCTCTTTCTTTTAGCTATACTTTTTAATTTTTCCTTGGAGATTGTTTGGAACATTGATTTTTAGTTCCTGATTGTTCTGATTTACTTTGGTGTTCTTTTGTAGATGTTCTGCAGAGGAAGTAAGAATGATACCAGGGGTTTTAGGTAACACTTTGTCTTCCGTATTCATAAATAAACTTCATAGTTTGATATCCAGGCAACATATTTAACTTCCCCTTGACAATTTCCCTTAATTATATCCAATATTAATTTAGTATTTTGGTTTAGTAGCTGCATCCTTCTGTCGCTTGTGGATATTCTAATATCTAAATCTTCTTGACCAGTTCTTTCCACTTTAAATCTATCGTGTTTGTCTCATTACAACCTTATCTAAGAGTTGGAAATCAATCACTTTTTTCCTTCTTCAGTTTCTTCAAGACTGACTTTTTTTGACTGTACTGCTCCCCCTATATTTCTGTCTTGCTTTTGTTTTTTTCTTTCACTTGTATTTGATAGCAGAGGTTCTATTTGTGTGTGATTGTGTTGGTCGTGTTGTTGACCATAGTGAAGCTAGTTAATATGACTGTACGAAGGATTTTGTGGTTGTGTTGAAGACTAGTTTTTGTGTCAAGAAATGTGTGCGTACCAAAGTTGGGGCTTCACCCCTCAGTGAATTTAAATTTTGAAGACTGCAAGGCATATCAGTAATATATTTTAACAATGTACCTCTTCTTTTTCAGCTGTGGTTTATGGGTTCTTCTGCATTCAGTCTCTGTGAGAATAGAAGATGGAGAGAGTCAGTTTACATTCAATACCATATGTGATTTCATTCATAACTTCTTCATATGTGAGGAATGTCGACAACATTTTTACAAGATGTGTCAAAGGTAGATGGATTGAGAATTATACTTGCTGCCAATAATTTTGAATCTCCTACTTTCCCTTTCTAACTTGAGTAGTGTTGTTTTCCAGTGTTTCTAGTCCTTTCAGTAAAGCCCGTGACTTCGCTTTATGGTTGTGGAGTGCCCATAATAAGGTTAACGAAAGATTGATGAAAGAAGAAGCATCTCTAGGAACCAGTGATCCCAAATTCCCAAAGATGGTCTGGCCTCCAAATCAGCTCTGCCCTTCCTGTTACTTAGGCCATGACCAGAAAAACAACAAAGTGGAGTGGAACCAAGATGAGGTCCTCAAGTTTTTGAAAAGTTATTACGGGAAAACACTCACTTCTATATACAAGGACAAGGGAATTAATGGAAACTACGCGACTAATGGAGAAGTTGAAGAGTTAATAGTCTCAACTAATGCAGTTGTGGTGCCTGTGGGAGCTGCATTGGCTATTGCTGTTGCTAGCTGTGCTTTTGGAGCACTTGCTTGCTACTGGCGTTCACAGCAGAAGAGTCGGAAGTATTTTCACCAACTACACTCTTTAAAGAACATATGATAATTAGGAGGGTAATGAACTCTTTTCGAAATTAACTAACTGCTGGGACTGGAAGAATCGAAATGAGGGTGCAGGATAGAGCTCGCAGAAGTTGTTTTAAGAGCTGAATTCAATTTCTTGATTCTTGTTTCCATGTTATTTCAGGCCAAGGAGAACATGGAAGTAGGATTGACAAACAAGAATACACAGAAAGGCAGATGAGGTGCATGCAGCATTAATGGCCCATTGCTGAGAATCGCCACGGTGAAGGTCCTTTTTGAAGCTTTCCTTCTGATAGCCTCTTTGAAATGTTGTACAGAATGCAGTTCTTGATTGTAGAGATCATCATTGATCTGTGCATCTTTCTTAGACATTTTCTGTCCCAGATTCAAATCTAGTGTTCGCTTTAGGATTTGGGGGCCAAGGGGCACCACCAAAGTGACATTTTTGCTGTTTGAAGTCCTTTTCACAATTCCAAGCAACTGTATAAGCTGTGAGCTCGAGATTACATTTTTACGTATGGATCATTAATCAATCATTATATATAAAGCATTCGAATGAAACATGAGCCTATAGAATTTTATGAGATTAGATTTATGGTTGAGCTTGCACTGATGAAATGGCTTCCTTTTATATATATATATTGGGTAATATTGGGGCTTGAAAGTGCTATTGAAACTTAAAAGTCAAGCATATAATACATTCAAATTTAGAGAAAAATTTATTTTTATCCTTGCCGTTAATTTTTTAAAAAAATATTATTGTTTTAAACTAAACAAATTAAATTTAAACATTTAAATTTATTTTTATTTTTAACTTAAAATATAAAAATTTAAAAATAGTATCAGAAAGTTAAAATTTGTTTTTCTCTCAAATTTAAGAATCTAGACCTTGTGTCCCAGCTGATCACAAGTACACAAAGAGAAATCAGTATCAGCAGGAGACATATTGCTTACATGTCTATTTCTGACATTTTTGTCAATGGAAGTGGCAGTGCAAATAAGATGAACAAAGAAAATGACAAATAAAGCTGGGACACCAAAAATGAAGTAAAGGTCACAAATGTAAATACACATTTTTCATAATAAATATGTACATGTACTTTCTTTCAACTATGATATCTACTGCTGTATCTTATCAAATGTAAATTTCTCTATGTACAGAAGAGGCATTGTTCAGAATCTGCATAATTTTAAATATAAACCACAACAGTAATCTGTAACTGTTGCAATCACTTGGACTTGCTGAGGGGAGTTTCTTCACATACAATGCAAAATTCCAGTGTTTTTACTCCCCTGCCGTTGAAAGCTCTTCTATTTTGCTTAAATAAAGCAGAAAAACACTTGCTTTATCTGCAGCCTATAGCAGCATTTCAAGCCAGATTCAATTCAGAAGAGTGTATCTAGAGCAATTTTTACGGTACACGAACAACATGAGGTTGAGGCTGCAAATCTGATGGTTCATTTTCATCGTCAGATGAATTCATCGCGGCATTTGGAGGCTCCTAAATGTTACCACCACCAACATGAGAAAAGATTTAGAGACTTAAGTGTAAGTAACTAGAGGTAAAATCCAATGAAAAAGGATAAACTGTGACAGAAAATTACCCGTTGTTGTCTCCGGTGCCTCTGGATGGATGTCACTGCTCTCAACATGAAGTATACAGGCACAACAATACCAGCAGTCCGAAAAAGTAACAACTGACAACGTTAAAATAAACATAGGTAAGTGACATTATTATCAGTGTGCTTACTAAGATTAGATATTGGATTAAGAATACCATGAAGACTGATAAGGAGTACTCATGGTTGGTACTAAGTATTAGAGGAAGAGAATGTCTCAAAATCAGCAATACCATGACCTGCACATAAGAAGCAAAAGAACAGGTTGGTAAATGGTGGATGTACACGCACGAACGAACATGAGAAAGTGAGAGAGATTACAATGACTGCAATTGAACGACAGCATATCAAACTTCCTGTTGGAGAAGCTGAGTACTGATCATAGTTAGAATTTATAAGATTCTGGTCACTGGAAACCATGCTAACCAAATGAGCACTGTTCAAGTCTCTTCTAGAAATCTCCCAATTCCCCCTGTGATAGACAGTGTAAGAGCACATTGGAAACATGGAAAGGAAAATCATGGTTTACAGAAGAACTTCTGGGAAAACAAGAAATGTCATATAAGTTACCTGAAACTCATTGGAATACGTCCAAATTGAAATAGAGGAGGAGGAGCTGTATAACCAGGCTTGAATGGCTGAAACTCAAAATTCAATCTAATTTAGACCAATTTTTACAATGTAGGGCAGAAGAGACTAGTTATACCAGAAAAACATGTGAAGAATGATGTAATAACTCATCAACCGACAAGAAAATAAGGCAGATATCATCTCTCAAAAGTAATCTTCATTACCTGTTGGCATATCTCGCAGATGGTGTCACCCTTCTCATTACACCACCGTTGTACACATCTTCGGTGAGCATACTGCAAAAATCAAATCTTGATAAGAGTAAGGAAATCTTAACCCTTCAAGCTTAGAGACCAAATGAAATGTAATAAGCAGCTTATTCATAATCCTGGTATCTCACATGAAACTGGTTTGTATCTGTATTGAACTCAACAGATCAAAAGAATGTAACAAAAAATAAGTAAATAAAACTCCGCTTTGCTTTTCCCTGTGTTCTAATGCTGTTAATAGAACTCTACCAATGGTAGGATGTCAAACTACTAGAGACAGGAGATTGTCTGATGAGTAACACATCCACTGTCTCAGGATCTTGTTCAAAATGAGCATGCAAATGGTAATTTTTCAAAAACATCTCCTGTAAAATCAATCATAAAGGTAAATGCTTCTATGGTGCTGTCAAGATGGACATGAAATCTACAGGGTAAACTAACTTGCCCAACATTTCAATCATATCAGTGACCTAGCAATGGACTGAAAGGTTTTCTGTGGGCAAAAGAAAATCAATGAGATAACAGAAAATAAGTCAGTAAAATTTCGCAATAGAAATTTGACAATTTTTCAAACAGGTCAAGGTATCCAACCAACCACAATTCACTTGGCAATTTGGGTAATTAACTGCTCATTAAAGTTTAAGACAGAAATCTGGGATTCAAGTGACAAATACCAGCCATACAGATTAAGCTTAAACACTCTCAACATTCCCAAAACATACAGAAAATGTACTAGAAGTCTAGAAAAGCTCCTAACCTTCAAACTACCACAGCAAGAGCAGGGAATTTCCATACTGGAATCTTCATCCTCATCCTGGCATATCCTACATTCCACCATTTTCCCAGGAGATTTCATGTCTCCCAGACCCATCTTCATCAAAGAGATATCAACTTCGGTATCTTTCACAGCTGAGGATGCTGCCTGCATCGAACGATTTCTACTTTCAAGTGCAGCTTCTAGAGAGGATTCAGTAAGCAATCGATCAACCAGCAAGACAAAGTGATCCCCCATTCTTAAATATATTACACCTTAGGACAAAATTCACTGTATCCCAATGATATTTTAGAGCTTTAGTAGCTGTCTGAAAGCTCTTCTCCTTCAAAAATCTGGAAATGAAATCCACATCAATGCAAAAAAACGTGTTAGAATGGACCCCACACAACGCTCATAAAATTGAGACAACTTTCTCTTCATGAAGAACTTCCTCCTTCTCATTCGAGAAAAGTGGTCCCCTCAAAATGCTAGTAGAGCAAAGGGAAGGCCAATATAATTAACCGAAAGCTCCAAAAAACTATGGTTCAACAGAAAGCACCCTCACGAGCATCAACAATTTTCAGAGTTAATGGAACAGCAAGAGAAGATGCAAACATCAGAGAAACTGACAAAGTTAATTGAACTTACAAAAGCAGTTAATTCATAAAGTTGAATGAAAATGATGCAAATTCTAAAACTTAGTGAGGGAAAAAAGGTAACTTTATGTAAAAACAAAAGATCTAGGAAATAGGTATGCCCCCAAATAAGTCTAAATTCAGCAGTAGCATTCCAAAGACATAATAGAGACAGAGAAGGGAAAGTACCCAGAAAAAGTATAGGGAGGAAAAGGGGCAAATGGAACAGACCCAGATGAAAAGCAAAGAACAAAAAGAGAGCAACTTTGACCACACAAGAGCCTTAAAAGCCAGTCAGAAGCATCACAATACAGACAACAAAAAGGGAGGTGAAGAGGGATGGAAAGGAAAGAAGAATCTTACGAGATGGAGATCGCATTTTCTTCAAGCTAAGAAAGCTTGTAACTTTCTCTTGGAATCCATCCAAAAAGGAAGAAATATGACTTTCCCTTTCAACAAACTTGGGAGGAATCTATGCTTTGGGAATGAAGCAAGAGATTGAGTGTCGTCCTTGTCCAAATGCAATTTCAATAACAGAAGCGATTTCCCCTGATATCTTTCTGTGTCTCTGTCTCCCTCTCTCTCGCCCTTTATCTACGATGCTGTCTATTCATGCGGGCGTTTATATATTTTGATTCAAAGGCTCGAGAAGGGGTCCAAGGACATGGACGGGAGATGGGACCGCCACGATACGCATTTTACTTCACCGTTATTGCGGTTTTACTATGTGTGTCGTCTTTTGTCAAACCATCCTGGCTAACCACTAACCAACTATAAGAGGGGAAAAAAACGTTGCAACAAAAAAAAGTAAAGTAATTTTACAGATAAATGAAAAATAAATAAATTTAAATGCACGTATCATTTTGAGAAAATGAAGCAGTAGTTATTGGATTTTTTTTTTTTGCTAGAAAATGCTAAGTGTATTTGCTTTAATGCATGAAATATTAATGAAATTATAATATCAATATATTTATATATGACAATCATGTGTAAACTATATTTTCTTATATAGATATAATGTATATCTTTTTTGTGAAGATATAATATTATTTATTTTTGACAAAATTTAAAGTGAGCAAAAGTTACTTTAATTCAAGATTAAAATATGTTACACCTATACTTCTTAGTCAAAATTTATCATGTTACTTACAAATTTCTTTTTAAAAATGATTCTTTTTAGAAAAATCATTGTATATCTAATCTTAAATATAGAACGATTAAACTTAAAACTAATAATGTATGACTTAGTTAATAAATAAATTAAACTTAATAGTTAAAGAGTCTTTACAATATCAAGGATTTGAGCTCACATGAAAACACATGTTAAGAAAAAAAAAATAATCATAATTGTTCTTTGTTTTTGAACGATATTAGACTCACTTCTAATACGAAGGGAGAATACTTATAAATAATTAAAAAAAATGAATAAATGTAGTCTCAAACTTAAATATGAGGTAACCCCATTTAGCTTATAGCTATAATATTTAAATTTAAATACTAGCTACACAACTAGTGTTTTGATATTTTAAATGGATTTAAATACACATATTTGTGTTTTATATACACACATCTAGTACATCCATTATACATTTTACAGTATATAATTCTATTTATGTTTCTATGTTAAAGTTGGTTTTGATAATTATTTGATAAATTTTAATTTATTTGAATAGGATAAATTTGCTATGATCCTTAATTATATTATATATATACCATTTATGTGGCGTCTCAAGGCTGAAAGGAATCAAGCAATATGACTCTCAAATTGCAAGATTCTTTTGAAGAATATTATCACAGCAAGTAACATGTTCTGCTTTCTTTCAGCAAAATTAATATCTTGTATAATCTATTTCATCCTTGCACGCGTGGCAATGACATGCACCTTATGTATAATATAATCAAAACTTATAATATTTATAACTAATAAGGCGTTACCAGAAGAGATTAAATCTTTAAGGATTTTAAGTTAAAGTTTCATAATTTTAATTGTTTCAATTCGAGTAAAATAAGATTACATTTTAATACAATCATATTTTTAAGTCTTGAATTTGAAACTTTCGATATACTAGTTGATTTATATGTTTGATGATCAACCAACCTTTTTTAATTTTTTTTTGATTATAAGATTTTTATATTCCTATTGAGTATATTAAAATTTGGAGTACTTTATTACATAGCAAGTCAAAATTGTCAAACGTAACCTTGGAGGTATTTTATTTCCTTCTGGACCAAAGAAGATACATTTCAATTTTCAACAAAGGCAACTAGGCAGAAGATTTCTTGATTCTAGAATTCATTATGCTTGATGAAGACTTTCATATTCAAGCCATTTCTTTGTTGTGAGAAAGACAATATATATTTAATGAAGGAGGTCAAATTCATGTTTTCCATTTGACTATGCATGCAATTTCTTTTCTCCTTTGGCCACAGAAAATCCACCAAAGTCAACCAAACACAACATTACTTCATCGATGACATCATTCTAGAAGTTTCACATCACTAAACCAAACATGGATGAGAAAATTATCAAGAAAAAAAAATCATTTAGAGGAAATAAAATACATATATATATGAAGGCAATATTTTTTTATGCTTTCTCAATGTTAACAATGTTTGAAAAGATCTTCACAAGAACTGCACAAAACAAAAGAAGCTTTGAATTTGTGGCATGTGAATCATGGGTTGACCCACTTACCATTAAAATATTAACAACTGTTTGGTTGGGCAAAGTGGTAGGATATATCCAGTCTCATGTGAATTTTCTCATGGACACAAGGTCAAATAAAATGATTCCCATAAATTAATTCTTCTTTGTTCTCTACGGATGATTGTGATATATTCTTTTCCTGCTCCAATCAAATCATGGAGAGGAACTAGGAAATCCTGTGCCCTCATATGAAACTATTTTCTCCTAACAAATCTGATTTCAAGGTTTAATTTTAAATATCACTATATCTTGTTAAATATAAAATTAATATTTATTTGAGACAAAAAATAAAAATTAATAAATCTCTTTCAATAAGTACAATTTTAAAATTTTAAACTTAACTTTTTTGTTTAGAATACCTTGAAGCTCAGCTTGTTTTTCATTAAATCAATACTATATTAGTAATTAAGTGTGTAGTTGAACAACTAAACCAATTTTAAGTAATTAAGTGCATGGACAATTATAATTAGAGGTGCATGGTGGATGATGAGACTATTTTTGACTTTAATAGAAATTTTAGGTCAAAAGATTGATGCCAAAATGCTTACTTTAAAACAAGAAGTTCCACATACTCCAAATCCTACATTTGACAATATGTTAGAGTTGGACTAGGTTTGGTGACAAGCTATATATATCAATGTATTATTGGGTTAAAGTGGAGTGTTAGTTCAAGGTTTCCTCCCTTACGTTTTCTATATATTATGGAAAAGAAAAAGGAATACATATGATACTCTAGCTAGGTTTGATGGAATGGGATAAAGAATTATATAGTGACAAAGTTGTAGGAGCACTCTATTTAAGCAATAATATGTAGCATTATGAGTTGGAATTTTAGTTTAAGTAGCATCTATTAGTTTTACGATTTGGGGTAGGGATGCTAATTTTTTACACCTATGTAGGGTGTCTTATATCCATTTATTAGACAAACTCTAATCAAAATAGGTTTATTTTTTTTTTGTTAATATTGCCATTCTATTTTTTTTTTTTTTTTTGGCTATGAAGACTAATATTGCCTAAGTATTTAATTTAATGTAATAATTTTAAAGTTTAGAGAAATTGAATCTTAAGAATTCATGGAGACAGTCATCAAGAATCAAGAAACACTTATAAAAGTATTTATAAATTATTTATTAAAAAAATTATTTTATTAATGTCTAGACTCAAATTTGTGTCCTTATGATTTTAATATTTATTAAATGAATCAACTTTCATTAGCTTAAACCGTTTAAGTCATTTATTCAAATTTTTTTGTTACATTAAAAAATGCACCAATATAGTTCTTAATAGCTAATGTCATTAAAATAAATATTGCCTCTTTTTTTTAAAAAAAAAAAAAATTCTCTAAAAGATAGATGCACCTTTAGTTTAGTAAAGGTTTTTTTTTTTTTTTTTTATGTCATTTAAGTCTTTGAAAGATAAATCTTATCCATTAAAAGAGTCCTTGTGTACTCTCACCCACTAGAATTTTCACATTATCATCTAATATCAAACAAATAATTAGTTTAGTGAATAAAATTATCTTCTAGAGACTAAACTTGTTATGCTTGTATATTCAAGAATTAAAACAGAATTGATCTTCTTTTGAAGAACTGGATTTTCCCAGTTGAAGAGAGGGTCTCAATTTTGGGCTTGCCCATCTATCTATCTACAACTTAAAAAGTTTAAACACAGGCCATAACCCAATGGTGACCCATAGAAAAGATCTACTTCCTACGCACATCAAACCAATTTGCAATCTTAACCCACCAAGAGTGTTAGGTTCTATGGTTTATTAACAATCTTCTTTTTAATAATATTTTTGTTATTTTTAATTAATTGTTTATAATTTATTAATTATTTTTATTCTCACTCATAATAAATTAAAAATATGTTAAGAAATTTTTAAAAAAATTAATATATTAATTACATTTCTAAATCTATATCCAACATTATTAAATCACATATAAAAAAGTAGCAGAGGAGTATTCATTAACGCGTTAAAGCCAGTCAAATGGACACCTAGAGAGTCTCACCAACTTGTATTTTCCAGATATTGGGAACTATCAAGAAGTTGAAAATGCCCGTACGCATGCAGGAATGGCATTAACTAAAACCAATACCGATAAATTTACAAGTTGAAAATTAGGTGATGGACCTCCCTATATAAACCAAGCCAGCAAACATAAACTACTACACTGCCTTTTCAATAACTCAATTTCTCTGGGAAAGCCGCTAAAATGTCTCTCTTCACTATTCTCCGAGTTGCAGCAGTTCTTCTTACTGCATTTTCCGAGGTCATTATGTTGTTTGCCAAATGATCCCACACCAGCAATGAAAGGATCCACAAGCTTAAGGCTAATGAAGTTTACATGTTTCTGTAATCTCAGTGTTTTGTTTTTATTAAATAAATGGCATTTGTATTGCCTTCTATCTTAATATTATGGTTTTCATAAGTTTCGTTGATGTATGTTTGTATGGATTGTAAATGAGAAAATGTGGTTCCTTTGATTTTTCTGTTTTTGTTTTCTCACTCAATATTCTTTCTTGAGTTATTTAGTTTTATTTATTTATTTTTTTGTCATAGATAGAATGGAGATATTAAACATTTTAAATATTAACTTTAAGCAGGATTCAAATTAAGAAAAATAAAAAAATTAAAGTCTTTATTTTAAAAGTTGCTACTGTGACACATCTATTTCTCTTTATTGAGAATTATTTATAGTTGCAAAAGAATGAAATGTACATGAAAACCAGTAAAATCTAGAACAATCTCATAATACCATGCATAAAGATTAGAATTTGGATTCCCAATCTGTTGCTTCAAGCTTTAATATATATGATATCATTTTATTGTTTAAAACGACAATGAGCACGCTAGCTCATCTTCATTCAATCTTAGATATTGTGATTCCATTCAAGAAGGACAATAATATCACTTCGAGACTGAAGATCATTGGGGGATAAGCTTTGCACAGTGAAAGTGGGTTCTTTAGGTTGGGGGCGATCTGTTTGGTTGCTTAGCATGGAAACCACTGCAGGCATGCTAGGTCTATCAGCAACATGGTCCTGAATGCAAAGGAGCCCCACATGGATGCATCTCATAGCTTCTGATGGAGAATACGAGTCTGCCATTGATTCATCTATTAAGTCCAACACTTTACCTTCACACCACAATTGCCATGCCTGAAATAACCAAACATTAGTTTATCACCATTGCATTGATTGAGATTGTTTTATCATATTATAGCTAAAATTACAAAAGTGAAATAAAAAATCTAAGTCATAGCTGCAAGAATGAGAGTGGATTAGTGATTTACATGAGCGATAAGCTTAGATGTTGGTCATTCTTGTGGAATTTGCTGTTCTTTATCCCATTGATAAGCTCCTATAGCAATACATCATAGCTAAATACATCAGATTTTTCTGAGAATGTTCCAGTTTAGAGATCAGTATCATTTCATTTTTAAATTCTTCTATTCCTTCCCCTGAGTAACTAGCAAGTCGTTTGACAGCTATTTCCTTCCCATCTTGTAGCCTTCCTTGATGAAAAATACATAGAAACTGATCAGTCCATCAATGTTTTCAGATTTTTTTTTTTAATTTTTTTCCCAAGAATAAACAGGTTAATTACCTTATAAACAGGTCCAAACCCTCCTTGGCCTAGTTTATTTGCAACACTGAAGTTGGCTGTTGCAACTCTTTGCTATCAAAAAGTCAAGAAATGGAAGCTCTGTTGAATCTTGTTCAACCAATCCTTGAAAATTTTCTCTTAGTATGTGAATTACTTCTGAGTCTTCCTTGCGTTTTCTAGACCCTTTGACATTTCCAGAATGAGGCACTAACAATGAAGTCACAAGAAGTATAAAATTTAAGTCTAGATAAGCAAACTAGAGTCATTATCATCACAAGAAGATCAATGTCAAGTTATTTATTAAAATATCTGAGCAACAATGAGTAATATACAGCAGTTTCACATGATAAGAAAATTGACTCTGGATGTATATAACATTTATCTGCAAGTCTTTTACATGTATCTGTGACCTAATACACATAAGAAAGTTGACTGTGGAATAAATTATATTATCAAAACCTTATCTTGAAGTTTCAAAACTACGTTCTTTTTATTTTTCAAGAGAGAGAAAATTTATTAAATAGCATGAGAATCGATAATTTTAAAAATTGTATCCTTCAGGCTGGACTAAAACAAAGTAATGATTTATTTACTGTTTTATTATTCTTCTCTGTTTGTCTATGTGTAATAATTAGAAAGAAAAGAGACCTAAAATACTAGATGTTGTACCAACGAGGTGTTGGTTCAATAGAAATATATTAAACCTTAAGCTATTCCAAGGCAAAAAACACTAAGTTCAAAACTGCGTTTGCATTTAACAAGAATTAGTCTCATGATTGCCAAGACCACAAAACCAGAAACAGCTGTGATGCTGCCAATAACCTTCAGTGTTGATATCCCATGCTCATCTGAAAAACAAAGAAATAAACATTGTAAATTCTTAATAACTAAGAATGAAAGAGATTGAAAACAAAGTTATTCAAATGAATCATAGAAATGACCTAGTTCTGTATGTGCAAGGCGAATAAAAACATCTTCTCCATTGGAAGCAAACACTTGAATATCCACAAGTTCTCTTGACCAAGTCAAGCATCCAATCCTATTTACATATGCATATGCCAAGCAAGAACAATTACTTAAACACCATTGATAGCAATCCTCAGAACTTGTAAGCTGGACATATTCATGAAAATCTGGAATTTTTACCTGGCCCAAAATCCATCCATGTGCCCTTTCTTAGAAGTCAAGGCACTAGTGTTCTGATCACAAAACAATTCAGACCTCCTCAAGCACCCACTGTTCCAATTCCCTTTCTTCCACTCCTCTTGTGATTTTGGCGCAAACCCTTTTAAACAGCTACAAATTGGAGTTTTGTTATTTCTACAAACTCCAAAGGCTCCACGAGTGCCATAAAGATCACACCCTTGATTAGGTGCTTCCCGATCAACACACCAACTGCTTATATTTGGATCCCTTTCCATAATCTTCAGAACTCCTTCAGGTGAGATGATCATTTTTACAGCAGTGCTGCTGTTGTTTGTGTTGAAAGAGAAAGTAGCTCTTCCTTGATCTACATCTTCTACAAGATTAAATGGATTCATATAATAGTCATCCATTTTCTGGTATTCCAATGAACGTTATTTTGTCCGAAGGCCCACTTCTCCAGTGAGGTTTTAATCCATTTGAAGACCTGATATTGGCGGCGTTTGTGGTGCTGTTTCAGCCAAAAAATCTCCAGGAGGTGGATCATTTTCATTTTTCCAAGAAACCATGTTGAGTTTTTGCCCAGTTTTAACATCAAATGCTACTACTGTTCTGGGTAGGAAAGTATCACTAAGGTGATCAAAGCTTTGCCACAAAGTTCCATGGAAACCATCACTGAGACTAAGGTTTCCAGTGTCTGAAAGGCTAGCAATTGTTGTGCTATTAGACTTGACAGAAATATTGGTTGACCAAACAGTGTTTTGCTTACCATCTTGAAGCTCAAGGTTCCCATCGAGGCTGATTGTTTAGTTGGATAGAGAATCTGTAACTTCAAGTGGTGTCTCTCTATTGGCCACCCAAACAATACTACGAGGAAAGATTTTCTTATACCATATCCCAACATATTTGTGCTTGGAAATGTTGGGACCAAAAAACTCCCAATTCAAAAACTTCACTTGGTGAAGTGAGAAATTGAGATTGAGATAACGGTTGGGATGGAGTTATGTTGTATATTGCTGTTCAATGCTATAAAGAAGAAAGGTGCAAGAAGAGGAAGAAGGATAGAAACAAAATGCTGGCTCTTTTGCTTTCTCTGCCCATTGTTTGCAGAAAATCACCACGTTGTTCAATGCTATTATGAACATGTGTGTATATATAAATATAAATATCATAACAAAAGCTCTTATGAAGATATATGCAAGTTCTTGGAAATTGCATTGGCTTGGATTTCAAGCTCAATATGATATCATAATAACTTGAATTCAGCCCTTTATAAATATTTTTTAACCACTACTCTCACATCATTATAATCAACTCCAAATTTTAGGACAGAAAAATATATTAGATGAAAATGAGACCTAATAGAGGTTTAAATATACTATACATCATTAATCAAATTATTATAATTTTAATTGATTCAGAATCAAGTCACTATAATTTATTTTCATAAATTAAAGTCTTACATTTTCAAATTTTTTTAAAATAGTTCTCCCCGTTAACCTTTTTTTTTTAACTATTAATTAAAAGTTATAAAGTAAAAAATGTATCTATATGGTGGTCAAAGTTATTCACTGGGTACTAGTTATTATTTATAAAAAATGAAAAATTCAATAAAATTATAAAATTATTTTTTGCTTTTTAGTTTTTCAGTATATTTTGTTTATATGGATTGTTTTAATTTCTATCAGCCAAACTGTGGGGTATTTCTGTCTTTCCAGCTGAAACGTCTAACGAACCCTCTAACCACCTGTTTTTATCCTCCAGTAACAGCACACCACGTGTCCCTGACACCTTCCCGCCAAAGTCCCTGCGCTCCCTCCTCCTCCTTAATAAGCAGAGTGAGCTCAGAAAAAACCCACTCAGAGAAGCGGAGAACCAGAGAGAGACGAAACCTTTCGAGAACCTTCAAGCTTCGTCAATGGCTTCCCCTCTACTTCTTTTTCTCACTATACTATCCTGCTTCTCTCTCTCCTCCTCTCTCCCCCACGAAACCATTCTCGACGCCGCTGATATTCTCACCGATTCAGGCTTCGTATCCATGGCTCTCACTCTCGAAGTCATCTCTAAAACCCTCCTCTCCCATTCCCCTTCTCTCACCATCTTTGCTCCTTCTGATTCTGCCTTCAGAAGATCCGGTCAGCCCTCCATTGATCTCTTGCAATTCCACTTCGCCCCGCTTTCGCTCCCCCTGCAGAACCTCCGATTGCTTCCCGCCGGCACCAAGATTCCGACAATGTTTTCCGGAAGGTCTCTGACAGTCACCACCTCGCCGTCAGATCATGCAATTTCACTCAACAATGTCAGGATCAGCGAAACTCCGATTTACGATGACGGGTTTTTCCTAATCTACGGAATTGAAAGGTTCTTCAATCCCAATTTTCAGTACACAGGGCCATATCAGAGACCCAGTCCAAACTCCCAATGTATAGCGAAGAATAGCACCATGAGTTCCTCTAATCCCTTCCATCAAACCAGAGAAACCCTCCAATCTGGAGGGTATTCTGTGATGGCTTCGTTCCTGGATATGCAACTCCCTGGCAACACAGATCAGACTCCAATGACGGTCTTTGCACCACAAGATGAAATAGTGATGAACCACTTGGGAAATTTCAGCGAATACCCGCCATTCTTTCTCCGCCATGCGGTGCCCTGCAAACTTCTGTGGAACGATCTAGCGCATTTCGACGATGGGTCAGAGTTACCCACCTACTTGGAGGGGTTCACTATTAGCATCACGAGGTCTGCTGGGGTTTTGACATTAAACGGAGTCACAGTTATCATTCCAGATTTGTTCTATAGTGACAAGATTGTCGTTCATGGTGTCAGTGATGTTCTTGCGGCGCATGTGAAGAATCAAGAAGAGGTAGTAGAGACTTTCGATCATACAGAAGACGGGCATGCTGAAGAAAATTTGTTCGATCCTGGTGAATTTTGAGTTCTGTTAACTGCATTTCTTCTTTAAGTTTTCAGAATTTCTCTGATGCCACCAGCTTCTTAGTTCTTTGGAGGCGTTCGTTTTTAGCACCACAGGACTGAATTTGATAACAAAAAGAGGGAGATTTACTCGTTAATTTTGGTTCAGTGCACCAAGAAATTTACTCCATAATTGCTGATATGGATATCCCAAGTGATCTTTTTCCCAGTTTTTATTTTCTGGGTAGTTTTTCTTTAGTTATTACCTTTATTTTTGGATTGTTCATTATGGCTTTCTTAATTGAAAAGTTGAGTTGGAAATGAACAAAGAGTTATTTGTTTTATTGCTTTAAGTATTCAGAAACTTATGGAATTGCAATTACAGAAGAGAATCTAAACCTGCAATAGCTGGCCATCCTGTACCAACGTGACTGATTGCATTTGTAACCAGAATGGGTTTTGATTTTAATTGACAATTGATGGAAAGAGAAAAAGAACACAGGAATTTCAACTCCGTTGGCTTCGAAATTGAAAAATGGCTATGGATCATGTCTGTGTTGGTATTAATTTTACTGGTCCTAAACTAGAATGGGACAATAAATTTCTGATGCTCCTGTGGGGCAGGAATTTGCCTTTGTCTTGTCCGTTGGTCTAGTGAAAATGGGACTGCAAAATTGTTTGTAGCTCAAGTTATGTGAAATTCTTTATACATCTCACTAATTTAGCAACTATCACTTCCAATTTCTGTGGTTCACATTCAATTATTAGTCCATAAATTTTGCTAATTACCTCAATAGAAATTATTAACCAGTTTCCTAATCACTTATCCTTTATTAACATGTGTTTTTCACAAGAGAATTCACAATTTATTTTTATAGTAAATACTCATTTTAATCCCTTATATTTCAAAATTCATATCAATTTTATTTCTCTAACATTTGTTAGTAGTTTAAATTGCTGTTAAACCCATAAATGACCACCATTATTTGTAAGTTTAAAGTTAAAATTAATAAAAATTTTGAAATATAATGAACCAAATTAATAAATTTGAAGTGTGAAAGGAAAAATTAATTAAAATTTTAAATGCAAATGACCAAATTAATTAAAATTTTAAGTGTAATTTTTTTTTATTCACCCTTTACTTTTCCACTTGATATACATCTAATGTTAGAAAGCACAGACACTAATGATAAGAAAAGTTAGAAATGCAGCAGCAACAACATAATGGCAACTGTTAGATGTGAGGTCCAATAGAAATAGACCAAAATCAAATCACTTTTTCTTTATATGGACAAATATCTATAATACACGATTAGCTATCACCCTCAAACTCAAAAATGGAGCTTCGCTCCACCTTGGTTCCATTCTCTAAATATGGTATACAGTGAAACACTAGTAATCTAATCTTGTCAACTAATTTTCTATTGTACAACACAATCTACACTTGTCTTGCCGTGTTTGATGACAAATTTTGGTTGTTTTGGTTTCTATTAAATCTATTCTTGAGACTCCTCAATTTATTGACAAACGCTTCCTCCCTTTGGGGGCGGTTTGCATAGAGAATCCAGAGAACAAGACAGAGCAGCACACCAACTGAAATGAGACCAAGTCCTGCATTCACAATCTTAAGGGAATGGTTTAATGGAGGACAGTACCCTGTAGTGATTTCTTTGAATGTATCTCTCACAAAGTTGCAATCCTGAAAGTTAAGTAAGAGTGGAGCATAATGCTCTAACGCATAAGTTTCATTAACTGCCACTACCAGCTGGGAAAAAATCTGCGGGGTCACGCGGCCAACCGTGGCACAAATATTATACTCAGATACTTGACATACGTAATTCTTCCAAACCTGATCAGATGACACAATAGAACTTGATCAGTTCACCAAATAATTGGGATGGAAATGAATGAGCGATGAAATAATGACATACCAAGGAAGCATTAACTGAGGAAACTTCTTGGGATGTACAATTACGCTCTCTGAACTGAGAGTCAAAAGGATAGCACAAAGGTGGCACTAGAGGTCCAGACTGATTGTAATAACTGGGATTGCCTGGACTTGCATTTGAATCTGCTATGGTA
Organism: Bauhinia variegata; assembly: GCA_022379115.2. Classification (NCBI taxonomy): domain Eukaryota; kingdom Viridiplantae; phylum Streptophyta; class Magnoliopsida; order Fabales; family Fabaceae; genus Bauhinia; species Bauhinia variegata. The sequence continues at coordinate 17,556,783 of CM039426.1, read as the reverse complement.
TAAACAAATGTGTTGACAACATTTACAATATTGGTCACCACTTGTTTGCTCTGAAAAAGAGTCTTGTTTGTGGTTTTCTGATCAACACATGGAAGGATGCTGCTAAGAGCTGACTCCGCTTGTGGATTCTCTACCCATTCTCCCATAGCCATACAGGTATCAGAAATTGCACTGTAAATAGAAACAATATGATCATGTCAAGTCCATTGCTTGTTTATATTTGGTTTTTGATCACAAATGGAACAACCAGGTCATTGATGAGGATTGAAAGAAAGTCAAAAAAACAGAGTTTCAATCTTAAACAGAATGATGCAGTGGCTTACTTATTAAGGATCATGAACACTCCACAAAGAATGAATGTGACTGCCACCAGCAACCATCCACTGATAACAAATCTGCAGCAACATTTTGAAATCTGATATAAGAAATGAAACAGATCCTGTATAACAAACTGACCATAAGCTCAGAAAACTTACATGAGGATTGCATGTTGATGACCCAGGATAGATAGGACTGCAGATAAATATATCAGTGAGTGACGAAGCAAGAATTCACTTTAAGAAAAAAGAAAAAAAAAATGTTCCATTCATTCAGGATATCATTGCTGTGAGTACATACCTAATCCAATTACAGCCAGGAGAAGCATCACTGCTGCTACACCAATCAAAGCTAAGCGCCTACATAAATGATCATGGAATTTAGCAAAGTCAAATCCAACATCAAATTCTAGAATGGAGAGATGCCAAATATTTATCACAGTTTAGATAGATTACGTACACATCATTGAATACTCGTTTGATTTTAACAGAATTTTCATTCGTCTTATCAGATAGTGTATTTGCTGCAGTGTTTAGATCCCTATTTAAATTGTCAATATCTTCCAAGATATTAGATGGAAGAAACACTGACTCCACATTGATAGTCTTTGCAAGGGCAAGATACTCCGTCACATTTCTCAGAGTCTCCACTGAATATGCTGACTGATTGACAACAAATTGGAGCGTATGCACTGCCTCACCATAAAACTTGTCCTGCCCGATGGAAAGGACGACACATCCGGTCCTGTGTGATCATGAAATCAGGACACATTAGCAACTTAGCATAATGCAAACAATCATCAATATTGCAATTTCTTCTTGAATTTCTATCAAACACCTACATAATGACATGTTTAGGTATAGAATTACATTACATATTAAAAGAAATCTAAACAACGAACATATCTGTAATAAGAAGGCTAAAATGCAGGGAGAGTGGAGGAAAGAAAACACAATGTGAAGCAATTAATGAATTGTGAAGGAATACTAAAATGAAGTTCAGAGTATTACACTACAGCACAGGTGAATGCTAGAAGCAGCATTAGGCAAATATTTTGTGAATGATTTGATCCTTCATCCTTGATGTTAATCCTCCACCCACAGCACAGATGAATTAAGATTGCCAAGCCAAATGAAATAAACCATAGGACAGCAAGAATGAAACCAGCCACACCCGTGAAACCAACTGACTGCACATATAATGGTAAAAACCAATTAATAGGATATAGTAATCTGCTGAAAGTAAAGAGCAAAGGATTGATCATTGAATGATTCACATAGATGCCATTACTTTTGGTTTTGGCATTACATTGGATTCATAACTTCAGATACACGGTTTCAAGAAGAAACACACAAAACAAGAATTAGTGCTAGAGTTCCTTATGTGTGTAATAGCACTTGTCTTTTACTCATAAAATTTTGAAATCCAGATTTTTCATGCGTTTGCAATTCCAACCATAATCATACAGCAATTATCATGACCATGAGCAATGGACTATATAGCTGAAGAGCCATAAAAGAAAACTATAATAATGACCAATAAGGACAACAAATGGCACTCCAATAAAAGATTATCCATTTCAATCCAATAGATCAAGCCCTGGATAGCTAGCTCACTTGTCTTTATCGAATAGCCATTGACGTCAGAACGAATCAGAGATTCAGAATCTTGATTTCATCACAACACAACTAATAGGGATTCATGGTACTTACTGCCCAATAATGACGATTCGTGATGTCCCAGCCATCTCGATAACGTTGAAACCCGCGAAGAATGTCAGGTCTTTTGGTCCGGTTTGCCGCCAACACAAGAGAACTCTTAGGCGCATCATTTCCAGGTGCTGGTGCTAAAGCTGCTTGTTCAATAGCATTTTTCCATGAACCAAAATTCTCTTCTCCTGAAAAAGCAAAAAGGTAACAACGCAATAAAATACAAAAGTTAACAATCAAAGTTGCTCAATCCAAAACCCTCTAAACCAATTACTCTGGCAGAGTAAAAATGGCCACCAACCCATCACCAAGACCAGAGAGAAGCAAATTCACAACGAACGAGAAGAATCAGAATGTCATCAATGATTAAGTTGCAGACACTTGCAAAACACACCTAGAATAAACTTCACGGAATCCCTGGCCGATCCACTTGGAGAAACAGCTGAAATCGAGCTCAGAGACACCAACACGATGAAGATGAAGAACAAAAACAAAAACCCATCACAGAAAAAGGGCTTCATTGCAGCTTCCCTGGTAGAGCATCACCGGTTCACCGCAAAGAAAGCCCTCCCATTTTCGATTCTCAGTCCAAAACCCAATCAAGACAGAGGCAAAGCACTCGTATTTATTGTTAGAATCCGTTAAGCATTATGTTCAGCAGGGTTGTAATTCTTCCAAAGAGAGAAACTTTAAGAGCCATACTTATAGGAGCACAGAGAAGAAGCAGAGAAAGAAGAAAGGGAGAGAGAAAGAATGAGTCACATGGTGGGGTATAGCTGAAGATTTCGGTGAAGAAAAACGAAAAAGGCGGGTGGGATCGGATTAAAAGCATGATATTAATTTTTCCATTGTCAAAATTCCACTGAATTAAGCAAAGCATACATAGCAAATTGATGGTATTTGCTTGTAGTGCTTGCCTTGTCTTTATGTGCTTTTTTTTTTTTTTTTCATTGCTTTTCCATTTAATTATTTTTTGACTTTTTACTTTTTAGAGCTCCACTTGCTGAGCCTGGGATATTCTAAATGACTGAAAAGCCCTTAGTGTATTAGTTAAATTTCCTTCAGGAAGTGCTCCTTCTTGTGGAAGGAGGAGGGCTAGGGGCGAAAAGGGTAAAACAGAGTTAGCACTGAGTTTGTCAATTGTTTGGTGGACGAGTCGGCGAGTCTGTTTTCCAAGTGAATGGGAACAGAATAAACAAGGCATGAGCAGTATCTAACAGAGAAAACGGAACGGTAGATTTACTGCTCATCTTGTCGTATGCCCGTTATAATTGACCAAAAGGACCTTCCCAAACTAATCAAAATTTGTTGAAATACTAAAATCATTTTTTTTATTTCTAGTATTTTTTATGAAAATATTTATTTTCATTAAACCAAAAATATTTTCTAACATCAAAATAAAAATATAACAAAAATCAGCTAAAGCAAAGCAAACAGACCCCAAGTGCCTCTTATTTGCATGGAGACGGTAGGGGCAAAATGGGCAAAAAGCATCAGGCACCTATTGGCCGAGCGAAGAGGAACAAACAGAACGGCGTACTACCTGATAAAAAGAGTAAACGGAACGGCAGATTTGTGCTATTCTTTCAGGAAACTCATTACACCAATAATTAGCCCATAAAGAAGACACTATTATCTACTGTGATTAGGTCCACCGTAGCATCATTTACCGCCCCGATTTTGTTTCCCCGATAAGAAAAGAATCATATATATTAGTTGAAACCACGGGTCCCACTCCACCCCCGCGTGGGTCCCAGAGATTGACCGTACGGGTCATGCGCTTGAGTGTCGCGCGCAGTGGCAAAGATTGCGCTGCCAAAGTGATTAGGCACGTGACCGCTCAGCAGTAGTGGCACTTGGGGTCCACGTGATTAAAAAAACTGAGTTACACGGGATTGGCTGGGGCCACCCGATTTCATTAAAAGTAGCGCACCGTCTGCCGCACCTGATCTTTTTCAGATTTTCCGCCTTTTACCCCTTTTTGCCGCGCATCATCGTATTGGGTTCTCAGTGTAAACGTAGCTGCGTTGTTTTTTTTTTCCTTTACTTGAGAATCGGTTATAGTAATAATTTATTATTAAAATTTTTAAATTTATAATTAATTTGATTTAAATTAATAAAAAATTGAATAAAAATAAAATTCTCTTAAATATTTATATATATATATAAAAATTCAAACTCAAATTAATATATTTAAACAACTTTAATTTTTTATATTTAAGAATAACATTTGAATACATGTTAAGAAATATTATTTTCTAATATATAGGAATTTTTTATTTTTTAATTAATAAATAAATAAAATTAAATTGGTTATTTGACATTAATTTATAAAAAAATTTCTGTTGGTTAATACAATCATAAAGAAAAAAAAATCCAAAGTAATGTGAGTATCTCAACTATGTAAATCCATTGATTTTATTCCAACTAATTGGTGAAATTTAGGGTTCTTAAATATTCTTATAGTTATTTGAGATACGAGAAAAAGGCAGATTAGGATTCAAAGTCAATTTCATTATACTATGCTTCATCTTTATCACCTTGATTGATCTATAAAGTAGTGTGTACGAAGTTCATTGTTTCTTTTTCTTTGTCTTTCATGTGAAGCAAAGGAAAAAGGTTTTAGGTTTTCTTTTTCTACAATGATCTAAAGCACTTCTTGATGGAAATACATAAAGTGGCATGTATAGGTTTATGTAGAAAACTAAACTCCACTACCTTTGTTTGCATATGCAAGCAGCTCAAAAGATCCATAAAGAGTAAAGAGTTTTAAATGTTAATTAGACTAAACGTCCTAAATTTAATGCAATTAAAGTTATTTTTATTAGAAAAAGAAAATTTACTCTCAAGCTCCAATCAAACAGAGATTACTTTCATGATTTAATCTTGTTTGATTAAATTTTAATAGAATTTCAAGCTAAAGCCTCTACAATAAAATTTGTATACTTCATTAATTGAAGAGTTTTTATCATATTATTCTCCTTAATCACACTTTTCTCATTTCTCTAATAGTTAATGTGTTTTATTAAGCAATGTTTTTAACTATACAACACACCTAAAAAGTATGAGATATATATATATATATATATATATATATATATATATATATATATATATATATATATATATATATATATATATCTTTCGTTTAACATATGTACACGTAACATTTTTTTAATTCCATAAAATAATCACATTTAGCATTGCTTATGCTCATCTAATTAATGAGAAGTGATAATTTGGACTAGTAACCCTAAAATGAATGACTCACCACTTTCCTTGGATACACGTAAACACATGTATGTTGATTCCCCTTTCTATGGGAGAAAGCAGTCTATATTTCTAGGGCAATATAACAACAATGAATGAAGACAGAAACAGATAGATGTCTCTTTCCAAATCCAAGCACACCATGCATACGTAATTGTTTGTGTTGCTAGCTTCTAACTCGTTCTTTAAAATTGAATGAAGCAGTTTGAAGTCAAGATCAAGAGGCATAAATAGTCTAAGTTTCTTATTCAGAAGAGGCAAACAAAACACACAATAGTATCAAACTGCCACGCAAATTGCTGATATTAGGTAATCAATTGCAATGCTGATACGTAAAGCCAAGCTAATGACTGGTAATTTATCTTTTTCCTTCTTGCACCATTTATGTGAAACAACATCCCACATATCATTTTGGTGGTTGCATATTCCGAAGGGATATTCAGAAATTATTCTATTAAATGAAGAATTAAAATTTCATCTAATATCAATAAAGTATTAGTTCACCAAACACAAAAATTAATTAGTTCGAGTTCTTCTAACTTAACTAAAAGTCTCGATTTTGAGCCTTCAAAATGTAGCGGTATTAAAACTTAGTATGAAGAGCTTTGTCGTTCTTGTAGTCTTACTTAGCTTAAACCAAATTAATCAATACCCAATGTGGTGCTATATATCAGTAGTTCATACTAAAAAAAAATAAAGTGTTAGTTCGATAGAATATACTCTAAGATATTTTACATAAAAAAATTTAGATTAAACTCTTAGAATCACTTTTATTAAAAAGGAATAAGGGATTTATACCATTTATTGCTCTTGTTCCAAATAAGACTTGTCCTAGTGAGTTATTAAGAGTTAAATTACTTAAATTTTTTTAATTTAAAAAATTAAAGTAAATTATTTTTAAAAAATTTATTGTAATGTTTCACTTTCTTCTCATAAGATGAGGTATCAAATTTTAGATTAGACCAAAAAAAATACGATTGTAATAATGATAAGCTATTTAAACCTTCTTCTTTCTTATAGAAATGAGATTGGCATACAATTGATTTCGTGAATGGGACATAAAAGGGAAAGCATAGTTAATAAGGTAACATGTGCATGCATATGGTGAGATGCCAATGTAGGGTCGCCATATATATCTCTGTCTGACTTAGATATGAAACCTTAACTCAGACACGTACGTACTTAGATAGATTGTTCTGTTGTGCTGTCTATTGAATTAGTTTGTTTAGCTATGGATATTTAGTTAGAACTAACACATTGTTAGTTTGCAGGGTTTGTAATGTCACCCTTTCATGCCTAACAAATGTGTATATATAATAACAACATCACACGTCATCTAAATTGATAAAGATTTTGCTCAAACTCTTAATTTGACAACTCAAATGGTATAATAATAGTATTTTCCATCATTTTGTAGATATAAAATTTTTGTCTCACATCCTGTCTCAAACTTTGTCTTATAATTTAGAATTAATCTAAAAATAAAATTAATTCCACTTGAGGCATTACTTTATTACTTATAAACTAATTCTAAATTTATAAGACAAAATTTATTCCCATTCCATATTGATTCATTAATTTATATGGCATGTGTTCACAAATCTTGTAGATGAGCTTGAAAGGAAATAATGATGAAAAAGAAAAATTCCATCAAACAAAAAGCTTTAACTTTGTATAGCTTATTAGTCAAATCAAGTTAAGTTTTAAAACATTTTAAGTTAAAGGATTTAAGTTAAAAACTTTAAAATTTCGTACCAATTGTTACTAAACATTTTCTTTTAAAAATAAATTAGTCTCAAACTTAACGGTGGATTCATAATAATCTGAGTGTAAATTTAAAAAAAAAAATGTTGCATTTCATTTTATGGATGAAGATTTAGGAGCTTACTAATCAAGCTTCTTCCTCCATATGATTTGGTGGACAATCTTAATAATTTCTTGGATGGTCCACAAAGGAAGGATGCTGCGTGCACATGTTGAAGTGTACATCATGAACATGAATACAAATCTCTTTCAAGTTGGATTTGATAGCTTAATTTAGACACGTAGATTGTTTTGTCTGTTTAGTGAAGTTTAGCTAGAACTAACTTTATTATTTTAAATTATATTTTTTCTTGTTAACATTTATAGAGTTTTCTAATCAACTTTTTTATGATTAAAAAAAAATAACTTTTGATACATCACTTTATATTTTAGAATTTTTGTCACAGAATAAATCTATATTACAATTACCCTCGTTATGGGAACTATGGAATATATATCAGAAACATTGTTTTCTTTTTTTTGGTACGAAGGGTCTATTCTTTTTATGTTAGAGTAATCTATTAACAATTATGGCTTAGATAATATCTCATAATTAATCATATCAAATTTTACTTTTTTAATTAAATTAAATGATAAGATTGATTAAATTGACTTCAGCTCTTTACAAGCATGCAAAAATTTAAAGAAGTACATATATAAAATAGAGTAGTGATTATATTATATTTTTTATTTATAAATTTTCATAATAAAAAGATGAAACAATGATGATAATATTAAATAGAAACCCACGGCACAAGTCAAGTTATAGCAATATGGGACCAGCTGCTGCTTGCATCTGCATCTTCTGTTTTAGTTGGGAGTTCATGGATCAATGAAGACATGTATCTGCCGATGAGCAGTTGGACCATCCCCTTAATGCTTCTCATTTGTAACAACCTATTCAAACTTTTCATTTTTAATACAATACCTATACTTACAAATTTGAACTTATTTTTATTAAAAATAAACACTTGGTATCTGGCATCATATTAAACACTAAATAATCTAAATTCAAAATAAATATGACTATACGAGCAACAAAGAATTTTTTACTATATTTTAATGCAATTACATTTTTAAAAATCAAACTCAAAATATTTGATTAAATTAAAATAACCTTGCAAACTTATCTACATGAAAAAAAAAATGTGTCTTTCTACTTTTGATAGTGTTTGAGAACCAAATATAGTGTGGAGTAGTAAGGTTTATGTGGATTTAAGGGACTAATATCCTCTTTCATTTTCTCTCGTTCGCTATTTTATACATTTTGATTGATTAAGAATGTATAAAATAATATATTTTTAATATCTTAATAATTGTGACAATATTGTTTAATAATTTTTGCCTAATTAGAGAGAGGGAGACATGAAATAAGACATTAAATAAAACAAATTATGTGATTACTAATTCAAGTTGAAGTAGATGTGATTTCACTCCTACACTTTTTTGGTTTTATCCATATAGATTTTTACCTCACATGTGAAATGAATTTAATCTTCCTTCAAAGATAAAAACTAATTACAATTACTTTCTTTTTCAAAATTTGATTTCTTGTAAATTCGAAACTCTAACATTATAAAGACCCTTAACTATTATATTCAATTTATTTAGTAACTGAGTCACATATTGTAGATAATCCAACACTTAAATCAATTAAGCAATTTGATAGCAAGAATAAATACTCAAAGCCCTTTATTTTTATAAATCTATTGGTGCTCTAGAAAAAGGGATGAGAGTGATGTTGTTACTAATTACTATCCTATTAATTTGTCAATGTCTAAACTCCAAGTTGCAATAGTGGAATATTTCTAAGGATTTGTGTTGGATACTCTCTTAAACCCACTATTAAAGCTCCTCAAGTTGGCAACAATAATGATATGACATGATGATTAACACTCCATTCTTTATAGAAAAAAGGATTAAGCTAAATCAATTGGTATATAACTGGCCAATGGCCACTACATTTTTAGTGATCCCAAAATCCATAGCCTTCACTTTCAACTTTTGACTACATGAATTGAGAGTGTCACAAAAGATGAAAATATACCTAACAAAGCAAAAAAGCAAAAGAATAAAAGTGAAAAGCACTTCAAATTTCTACTTTTCCGATCATCACCATGTTATCTTCCTTTCCCTAATTTAATATTTCGAATTTAGTCACATTAAATTATCATACAGAATGATTACACAAAAAAAAATAAAAAAATGACATGACACTTATCAAAAGAAAAATTAAAAAAAAAAAAATGAGGAGTCAATAGCCTTATGAATAAAATAAAAAAAGAAAAACTTATTGGATGAAGTTATAAAAAGAATTTCATAATAAATAATCATGGATATATAATCTAATCTGAACTTGGCGCTTAGAGCTATATTATGAACCAATACCAACTGGGCTGCTAAAAAGGGTGACAATTGACCCGTAGGCCCGATTCAGCTTAGGGTCAACGGGAAATTGGCCTGGCCCGGCCATAACTTTTAAATAATTGTAAATATAATAACAAAATTTATAAATTCATATAATAATAATAAAAAAAAAAAAAAAAAGAAAAAGAAATTTAGGCCTGCTCAACAAGTTAGGTCAAGCTGAACATGCATTCGGGACCATATTTTTAAGGCCTTAAAAGTGAGTTAAACGGGCTGTCTTACCAGTCTTGGCCCAAATTGGTACCATATTTCTAATATAGGCTGGTCATTTCTTTCGGCACACCCTTTTTTTTCTAGACACACACCAATGCTTCTAGGGTTTTAGAATGTTTCTTAACACCCATTAAAAGCTCACGCGAAAAGTGAAATAACTACCTAATCACTGGCTCAAAAAACCTGAAGCCTTAGAAAAGCTCCAAAAACCACCGAACGCAATTTTTATAGCATGGTCCTGTTGATGCTTTCAAGTTATTTATTATAAAATTTTATAAATTTATACTAATATAGATGAAACAAAATCTACTCATTCCTTATTCCATTACATTTTAATTAGTCAGTCATACTCTTAGTTGTAAAATTAAAATATTATTTTATAATTCTAAAACTAATTAAAAATAGTAAGATATAAAATGAGACACCAAATGAAATAGTTAATTTTATCCTAATATAAATAGCTCAAATCAATGGAGTGCTGTTCGGTGGGTCTAAATTATATATTGATCCACAGAGAACAAAGAATTAAATAATAAAAATTTAGCTAATTAGTCAAGCAGTGCTGCATAACTCAGCTATTTTAAGAATGTAGGCGAAGGGTATGAAAGGGATTAAGCCGTCAAATTTAGCCAACCTTTACAATAAGAATAAGGTCTCCAACTCAAACATGTTAGCCAGCAAAACTACAAAAAGCTTCTTCTATTAGCTTCATTAGCATTTAGCAGCAACAACTGCAATCTCAGAAATGCCAAATCAGATTGATTCAATCTCATACCACCCCATTGCAGCAAAGTGGCGAAAATGAATCACCTGTAGTCAACTACACTACAGTCAGCTACGTAGCGTAATGACAATCGTTAGATTTATTGATGTGGCAATGCAGTTTAATCGATGGTTGTCATCATGACCAAGGAGACCTTGCTTGGCATGATTGGAGGATGAAATACAATCTCAACCATCAAAAATGAAAAATAATTAAATACTAAACAACATCACTGTCTCAGCTGCAATGAAATATAAAGACGAGTTACTCAACTTACGAAACAGACAGAAAAAACCAGCTAAATACATGTCATATCAGTAAATATAATGAAGAATACAACATCATTGAATTCAACAACTGAGGGTACCAAAAAAGAGTTTAGAATTGTTTGTCATCAATCAATCCAAATCTTAAAAGCAAGCACATAGACAGAGCAATGTAGGAATACAGTTAATCATCAGTACGTCTGAGAGAATCAGAAACTGAAATACATCCAAAATTATCACACTTCAGCATATGATACATAACAGAGCCGATGATATTAGGGCAAAGCACTCTAATCCAATACATTTTGCAAGAAAATTTCTTAGGCATGCCAAAAAGCAAGAAAATTTTGCAACTCCCAAAAATCAGAGATGTACAATGTCAATACATCTATGAACATAAATCAGCTCAATCTAATATCAGTAGCTCTGCAAAACAAAAATTCCAATAGCATAAGCTCAGTTTTTTTAAGAAAAAGGGTCAAGTGATCAGATAATCATACTGTAAATTGTCACACATCTACGTCCAAGTTATTCTATATATTGCAGGATTATGCATTCAAGAAAATATCATTTCGTAAGTCAAACAGCATTTGAGGAATCTGCATGCTGAACAGTGCGGAAGAAACAGGCAAGCTTTGGCCACCATGCTTCCAAAACTACAATTTACTTTAGCTTCCTCTGGTGACTGCAGAAAGCCTAGATAATTACTCATTATAAGTCAGTGTCAGAAAATATTGACCAACTTCCATAACTATTGGTGTTGCTCTAACAAAGAAGTACAAACGACTAAGATTTTAGTAAAGAAACAACAAAGTAATATCTCTAGGTAATTACATGCAACACAGTTGACATACTACAGCGGAAAGTTAATTGCTATTAAGAAGTAAAGAACATTGGTATGAAAGACAAATTAACCAATCTTCATGAAATTCAAGCAAGGATTAACCATGTCTGCTTCAACAAAAAAAATAACAGATCTCTTTAAGTCCTGTGAATGGTCAACAACCTTTGCTTCAAGATAGTAACGACAGGAAATATTCACAAGTACGATTAACAAATTATGAAATACAATTGCAAAAGTTGATAATATTGGCAAACCATAGAATTTATGTCTTGCGTGTTGTCAGAAGTATGCCCAATTATGCAGTAGACGTAGAGTTTGATGACCCAACATATAGTAATTAGAGTTTGACGAGCAACTAAATGAATGAAACTGGCTTAGAAAAATTCTTAAATTCCAGATAACACCAGAGCCGAGCAACAATAATAGAAATAAAAAAACATAGACAATATTATGTGGCCAGTTTGTATTGAAAACTAAATCATAGATAATACATATGAGGCTGAAGTTTTCCGGCAAGTCATTTTGTTTATGCTTGCTTAAACTCGGCCAGAAGAATAACAAAAATTGGATGAGAATTAAGGCACTCTCCATCAATTTATCCACTAATACAAGGGTATTGAAAGTTTTCCCTGTTTACAATGAAGACCACACAAAATTCTCCCCTTTTCACTAAAAAACAATTTAGTACTATCACGATAATCTGTTAGATGCCCATGTCAACCTCGAACAATTAAAGTACCCAGAGGTTACTGCATTCACCTATTTATTCTTCTATCAGAGAACTAAGCTCAACGCTTATGCTTCACGGTTACACCAAGCTCACCTGCGATGATGACAGTGGTAGCCATGTCCAGGAACATTCCATGCTCCACAACACCTGCAAGTTGGAGAATAGCATCACTTGCTACCTTCAAATCACCAATACTCTTCTTGAAATACAAGTCTACAATATAATTCCTGTTGTCTGTCACAAAAGGCTCATCCTTTCCTGGAAAAGTCCTCAACTTGGCAACACAACCTGCCTCCTCAAACAACTTCTGCAGCCTATCAGCAGTAAATTTCCAACAAAATGGTATTATCTCAACAGGCATAGCTAGACCACTACCCCCTATATACTTCACCAATTTGGACTCATCCACAATAACTACGAACTTCTTACAAGCACCCTCGACCATTTTCTCCCTCAACAGCGACCCACCTCGCCCTTTAACCAAATTCAATTCGGGATCCACCTCATCGGCACCATCAATGGCAAGATCAACAACTGGGTGGGAATCGAGATCTGACAATGGAATCCCCAAAGAAGCTGCTTGCTCGTGGGTCATCTTCGAGGTGGGTATTCCCACAATGTCCCTGAGCTTTCCTTGGCGCAAAAGCTCGCCGATACGGTCCACTGCATGCTTCGCTGTGGACCCGGTTCCCAAACCCAGAACCATGCCAGATTCGACGTACTCGACCGCCTTGTAGGCAGCGATTTTCTTCAATTCATCCTGGGTGAGAATCACGGGGGGAGGAGACAGAGACGAGGAAGGAGAAGAAGGGGCCAAAAGACCCGTCTCAATAGCTGCTTTCTCAGCCGCAATAAAATGGGGATAAGGAATAGCCATCTCAGGCAATAGAAAAAAAAAAATTCTATAAACAATCTCAGAAATCAAAAGGACAGTTTTTTCCTAACTGGTTACGCTAGTAATCAATGGATTGAATCAAATCTGGACAAAAATATCCGGGGTGAAGCAAATTCACAAATTGGGTAACGAGATTGTTGAGGAATGAAAGGAACCCAGATCCCAAAAATGGATGAAAACTGAGAAAAAGACGAAGAAATGTCTTCTAGGAAGATATGGAGAGAGAAGACAGAGTAGAGTGTAAGCAAATGATGATAGGGTTAGCAGAGAAAAGAGAGGAGAAGAGAGGAGGCGGGGCTGAGTTACTTGGTTCTGGGAAAGGGTTGAGGGTTCCTTTATAAAGGGGAAGGGGATAGAGAGGCTGGTGGATTCTTTTGGTTCAAACATTGCGCTGAAAAGAAAATGGCGTATTTCGCGCGGTTCACAGGGAAGATTCCAAGAAAGAACATTATCCCGTAGCCTCGGAGCTTAATACTATGCCAACAGACCCATAACTACTGTTGTGAGTACTCACAACTTTGATATTTTTTTAAGTTAAATTTATGCTTGAATTTTCTATTTTTATATCTCAATTAAAGATGCTTAATTTTAGTATTATTATCTTTTTTATAGGGTTTTAAATATCAGTATTTATTTATTTAAGAAGAAAGATATAATATCAGATTAAAAAATTTTAGTATCATTATTTTTTTTATAGGATTATTATTATTTATCTAATAAGAAATTTATAATATCAGATCAAAAAAATAGTATTATTATCTTTTTTTGATAGGATTTTTAGTATCAGTATTTATCTAAGAAGAAAGTTATAATATCAGATAAAAAAAATTTAATATTATTATAATATCATATCATAAAAACAAAGAAAGTTATGATACATTATTTGAAAATTGTGTATTAATATACTATCAAAAAAAGAAAAAGTGTGTATAAATAAGACCTAAGAGCTTCCCTAACGGGAAGTAATTGAGGGGTTGTATAGTTACGTGTACATAGTTTGTGCAGATGCATGCCTACATAACAAAGAGAGAGAAGATTGACGTTATTTAATTGAAGAACGTTTCATAAATTTAAAACTAGGTCTCATGGCTACTTTTGCAGAAAAAAAGTTGAAGAAAGAAATTTTGAAAATGATATGTCAATAAAAATTATAAAAATAAACTATGGAACAGCTTGAAAATTCTATAGTTAAAGATATCCTAATAAAGACTCTTAAACATGATAACTTGTAGACTTTTTAATTTCCTTTGCAAGTAAATCTAAAAATCATAAATTCTACAATATTAGTAAATTGTGGATGAATTTTTTTCTTAAAGAATAACATACCTACGAAATGCCCTCTAAAGAAAGGCTCGAGCTTGTGATGTACTAAGAAAAAATAGTTGAAAAATAAAGATAATCGTACTCAAAAAAAAAAAGATAGAGATAGTCTAGTTCAAATTTCACCATGTAGAAAGTCAAGTTAATGTTATGAAAATTAGGTTTATTGGATTTATTTGAATTTTGTTCTTGCTATTTTGTTGGAGATCCAATTTCAGTGGAAAAATATAGACACAACTATGACAGAATTAAATCGGACGTGTGTGATAAAATTTAAGTTAATCTTTTGTTATCCAATTTCTTATTATATGCAGCATGTAATTTGTAATGAATCATATTTAAAAAAAAAAATTCTAAAAACAAATATTCATATTAAATTTTTATTAATTATAGGATATACCCACATATTCTTTCTAAAAAAGATTATATTTACTAGCAAAGAAAATTGTATTAATAAGTAAACAAATTTAAAAATTTTGAATATTTGTATATAATTTAAAATATAATAAAAGCCAAAGACAAGGGACAAAACTCAAACTCCCCTCTGTATCTGTGTCTAGTGACAATGTCACAAAATCCCAAGGAAGCAAATCCAACAAGGCAAATAACATAGAAGAAAAGAATAGCAATCTCGAAGAGGTTTGGTTTGTCCTCTCTAATTCATTTGGTCGTGGATAATCTCAGCCACTGTTCCCTGTGTTTTTATTAAGTTGGACATAGCTACCTTAAATGGTTTTGGAAACTTATCTGAGAATGATATTGAAAATAATTATAAAAAATAAAATTTTAATTGAATTTTTTTAATAAAAGTTAATTTTATAACCTCTCTCATTGTGAATTGAAAGTAATTTAATCTATGACATTTTAAATAAAAATAAGATAAGATATCACAATTTAACAAAATATATAAATGTAAAAATAGCAACTTCCAACGATAAATAAATCATATTAAAACCCTAAACATTTTCATATGTCAAAATCAAGCATATTCCATTATCATCAAGAATTTCCCAGATATCCTCCTAGAAAATTACGTAAAAGAAAGTTATCATTTTTTATTTTAAGCCTCTATAATATCATCAGTCCACGGGCTTTATAGAAGTCTATATAAAAATAACTATAATTGTTGTAATTCTCAAATTATATTAATTTTATTTTTAACACGAGATAGTAATATTCGTAGGTAAAAAAGGAAAAAAAAAAGTCTTTCCATGAATAATAAGTTCTGTTTCCTGTAAACTCCACGCGAGCCAATCACGTAAGTATTTGCCCTAACTAGCTACTTCATATTCTAAAAGGTGGAAAGGAAACGAGAGATTCTCATTCGCCTTTCTGCAATTTAGACCTCACATTCAACGAACTTTCCTAGATTCATTCATTATATTTCAAAGTCTTAAAAATCTTCTCTTTCTTTTTCTTCAAAGCCCACCCATTTTAAGCATCGTTTTAATACATAACGTAAAAGAAGGTCTAAGTTTAAAATTAACTTTAGACTCTTGTTGGGAGGGTTTAACCGATTACCTAATTAGCAACCTATTTTGACAAGATTAATATCATATTTCAAGAGTATAAAAATATATAGCGAAATGCAAAACAAAAGAAATTTCATTTCAAAGTCTTGAAGTCCTGTCTTTCTTTTTTCTTCCAAGTCCTCCCATTTTAAACATTATATGTTTCAATATAAAGTAAGAGAAGGTCTAAGTTTGAAATTAACTGGTTTTTGTTTGGAGACTTTTACCGTTAATACTTCTCGTTATGATAATATTAGTCTTATAATCAAAAAATACAGCACAATGATATCTTAAATATAATAATATTAAGAGAAGCAAAGGTAACAGAGTTTTAAGATATATAGTTTAGATATATCCATCCTTTATAGCTTCAATTTTAACGAGTTGCGGTGGGAAAGAGAGGGACTACGGGGTTCATAGTGTTTTAGGTGTGTTCAATTTTGCTTTAATATTATATAGATATTATATATTTAGTCCACAAATTTATATAAAATTTACATTTGATTTTCATAAGTCTTAGTTTTTAAATCTTAGTCTCTCTTATTCAAGTCTTAGTTCCTTCCTTGATTTTAATCTCATTTGAAGATGACTGCTTTGTGGGGGTATAGAAATTATCCTATACATGTGAATGGAATCGATGTTGGTCAAATTATAGCAATTATTTGGTGGAAAACGAGGCATGGAGCTTGCTTTCATAACGAATCTCCGCATATTCTTATTCAAAGCATTTTACAGATTTTATCTGATCTCGAGTAAGCCATTCCATGCCAGAAAAGGTTCATTGAATACATAAAAGAAAGACTTTGGTTTTCAGCCGTTGCTTCTGCACTTTTTAAATAATTTTCCCTTCAGATTCTTCTCCCTTTTCAAAGCTAAGCTAAGGTCCAAGAAAGATTGTATATATATTGCTTTGCTAGTTTGAAAAGGACACATGCAATTTGATTGGTGTTAAAATAAAGGGACTTGTATATTTATAGCACTTTATTTGTCTATGTTTTTCTTAGAATATGCATATAATAGATACCAACAAAGACCATTAAAATATAGTTAGGTCTCTCTGACAAGAGGTTTGATTGTAAATCCTGTTTATAGAAAGAGACTTTGTTAGAAATGATGTGTCTGCTTTAACGATCTTTATACCTCCAAGAAATAGAAATTAATGACAAACGTCGGCTGAGAATATATATCTATATACATATTAGATGGGTTGGAATCTTATTGGGAAGAGCCAATGATTTTCCTCCGCAGATTTGGTGGTCTCACCTATGACTCATGGACCATCCTTGTTAACTTTTGTTGTCTGTGGTGCAGAAAGAACCAAAATGCAATTTGCCAATTGGGATTTGTCCCCTCTGGGACTTGGATCTCAATGCAGAGAAAGCGGCATGCCCTAAATTTATATTCTTTTATTTTAACTTGGAAGAACCCTAGTCATTTATTTTGATATTCTATAGTTAAAATGAATGGAGAGGATTCTAGGTTAAAAGTTCCTGCATTCTTTTTAATTAACAGATTTCCCCTTCATCAACTTTTATGATATCAAGCCATGATAATAATGCAGAAAAATGACAAAGTATCTTCTTCTCTTTCTCAAGCTAATCTAGTCTACTATAACAGCTACATTTTCTGTTAGACTTTAATTTTGTGTCATCTTCTGGTTCATTTTTTTAATTAATTAAAAATTAAATTATAAAATAATTTCATTAATAATGAAACAGAAGATCGTTAACCCTTTAATATAATCAAGAGCTTGAATAATCTAAGAGTGGATATCTTAAGTTCAATTGTGCAACTAGGGTTTTTCTTGGGACATATAAGGTTTTAACAGTTTGTTCTGATGCAATGTACTGCTACAGAATAGTGAACTTCATAAATTCACCACACAAATGGTTCAGTGTTTATCCTTTTCTGGTGTTGTTTTTTGTTTTCTTCTTGCAGACTCCCTGAGACTGAAGCTATCTCGTCCACAAATTGTTCCTCTCTCATTTCATGCAAATTTCTAAAAGTCTCTAGGCTTTTATAAATACAGTTTTTCCATTATGACATATACAATTTTCTCTCGTTTCTATGTAGTTATTCTGTTTCCATCTATAGTTTTTTAGTCTTGTATAGTTATTCTATTTAGTTATATTCTTAACATGTTCAATAATAAATAAGATAATCATTTTCTGTTCTAGTTATTGGTCTTTATATTGCCTAACCCTAAAATAAAAGGATTGCCACTACTAAATGCATAGATCAAATTAATAGGTAACTTAACTAAAAGGATCTTAGGTTTTAACTTAACTAAATATTATCCCAACAGTTTTATTTATTTTATATTCAAATTAATTGATTAATATAATAAGGAATACTAGATAATTTTAGTATATACAGGCTTGTATCTCCTTCATGATCAACTTGAAGACTTAAGCAGCAAAAACACTATTTCCCTTTGCAACCAAAAGAAAAACACTCTTTTGCCAATGGTTAGTTCAATTAACATAATCAAATTAATTTACTTATAAGACTTAGAGTCAAAGTCCATTGCAAGCAGTTTCTTTTATTGGTATGCAATATGTAAATATCTCTGAAAACTCTTATTAAATCTTAGGTATATTTTGACTTTAGAATAAAGTATTTTCTCTCGTCTCATCCTAAACTCTATTATCCCGTAGTCGACGTGGAATTAAATCTGCTTCAAGGTTCAAATTTGACTAATTAGAAGTCCAAGGAAAAGAAAGACTGGCCCATGAACCTTCACCTTCGTTTGACTGCAATTTAACATGTTTTTCATATTCTTATATTTAATTAGTAGTAGCATACGCCACCTCTTGTTTGTTGCCTCGCTTTGGAAATTTTTTTTGTTTAATTTTGGCTTCAATTTTAAGTTTAAATTAAATATCCACGAGACCTTAGAAGAATTTAATACCATTCAGCCACAGAACAATTTAATTCAAGAACATGATCTTATCAAACTAGAGCTATGAGGGAGTATAAAAGCTTAAACTGATAAAAAATGTCTAAATCATATTTTATATTATATTTAAGATGTCTCACACACAAAAAATAACTTTTAAACTTAAAAGTGTAAAAGCAACATATTCGTATATACTATATGTTTAAATATTTTTAATTTAATTACTAAAACAACATATTATATTAAAAAATAATTCAACTTAAAATTTTAAATTATTAAAAAATATTCAAAAAATATTTTATTTTATATCTAACATCCCATACCATTATATTTTTATCACATTAATAGCAGAAGCAAAAGCAGGGGAGAATGATCCAAATCAGATTTGACCAGTTTTATAAGTGACGTGTTACTCGTGGTGTGGGAATAAATGAATCACAAGCAAGTTGTGGTCAAGTTAAACTTTGGCACTCTGGTCAAAATCCCTTGTTTGACCATTTGAAAACAGAATGTTGATTTAGTGTCAACTTTGGGCCCTGATGGGCCGATCAAGTAGATTGAGTCGGCCTAATTCATGTAGTTCTTTTATCACTCTAAGGAATCAACGGCCACAAAACAAGAGGATAAAATATTACTGCCAAGCACTTCCAGTTCCAGAATTCCTTTTCTTTTCCTCATCCCCATTCCCCCATGAAAAGGAAGGGAAAAAAGAAAGAAACTAGAAAATGAAAACAAAACTCAGCATATTTATTTCATTTCTAACTTTTCTGCAACAAGAGATATGAATATGAAGACCATTCAACAAGATAACATTAACAAGGAAGAAGACATGGATCCATTAAAAGAATATTCATTATCAAGTTGAAACACTCATCCAGGAAGAAAGATTAATAAGAGAGTAGTGTTAAATGAATTTGACATTCTTTCCCCCAGAAACATGAACAATGAATTAGACCAAGTTCATTATCCAAACAGAGACTAAAAGAAAGATACAACAAAAGAAGAAGAAAATACAGCCTTCATTCTGAATACTGTTGACAGCTTCCGAACTCCAGGAGGAATCACAAGTCCAACATATAGAAGATTAAGCTTATTGACGTGGGAAGTACGGCTGAAATTCACGGCAGAAATGTCATCTTTTTCCATCATCAGTAGTGCCAGTACAGCATGGAGAATAAAAATCAATTCCTTCTTAAAATTTTCCCAGATCCCAGAAGACAAGGCAATGGCAATAATGAATAATCTGCTTAATTATATAAAAGTTTTATAGTAGATGAAAATGTACAAAGAAAGGGAGAAGAGAGAAAACACATGCTGCCAGAAGAGAAGTGCTGAAGCTTCGCTAACTGCATATCCTCTCAAGCTGGCAATTGCTCCTAGCAAAATGGCGCTTGGAGTTGAGTACTGTAACAGAAGTACAAACCTAAACATGGAATCATCCTGAACCAGGAAATTTAGCTTCTCGGACAAAGCAACGATCCCCATTCCAAAAAGAGGAAGCAACAAGAGCCTTGCCACAATTATACCAATCGTAGTTCTAAGTCCAAGTACTGTAGACTCATTTGGGCCCTCAGCGAGCATACCCCCCAGTATAAGCATCACAGAAGGTACCATAGCCCCAGCTAAGATCTCCAAACTGTCTGTGATGAAAGATAATGCAGCATCCTCTCCGAAGAAAAAAGATTTTAGCTGAGGCACTGAGCCAATGATGATAGCTAATAAAGAGGCAATTACTGGGGGTTGAAGTATGTGCTGAATTGGAGTTTGTTCCGCAACAACTCTGATCTTCCTGACGACTCTAGGCTCAGCCAAACACCTAATGGACCTGGGACTGTTCCCACCGTTTTCTACAGAGATTTCAAGCTCAGGAACATTTGCTGACGAAACACCTGAAAAGTTTTTGAAGATTCTCGCAATAAAGGGTGACTTGGAATGTTCGGTCTCTTTATCCTCCATGTCAGGCCACTCGGCTTCTACAAGGAGTGGCCTACTTATATCGTTAAGTGCCCGTTCTGATGGTTGTTCTTCCTCAATTTCAGATCCTTGCTCAACAATTTCATAATACTCCATAGGAGGTTCCATCATGTGATAAACAAACGTGTAAACAAGAATCACAGCAACCCATTGAGTCAAGGAGACATAAGCCACCCCTCTTGTATGACAATTATTCCCAAATGGATTATGTGAAGTGTGGCAGACAGATCCAACAATAGCAAGAAGGAGATTTCCAGTGTTTCCAAATCCCGTCATAATAATAGTAAATCTTATAAGCTGAGGAGGTGGACGGCATATGACCACTACCAGGAGCCCGAGCATGCAACCAATAGCTGTACTAACTAGAACATTAACAGGGATAAACCACCAATCCTTTAAGTTTTGAAGTGTGATGCTTTCACCCAGTGCAGAAAATATTAGGCATGGCAAGAACAGCGAAAATACTAGTTTACTGAGGAGTTTAAATGTTGCTCTAGGGATAACTGGCTTTCTTGGGTGTGCAAGAAGCAGTCCCATGACTGTTAGGCAGAGAAGTTTCAATAAAGGCACTACAGCAGCTCGAAGATCTTCACCACCAGAACTCATTTTTTGAAATAAACAGAGTTCCCTCAAGAACTTAAGGGTGAAGAACAAAAATTCCTTCTGCAATACATCATACAATGAATACTTATATTTATTTCCATACCCTTAAAGCGAAAATGCAGAGCAGAATTCAAATTACTACAATACAAAAAACTCACATTCAAATACTACTTCGAGCAAAGTAAATTAATACAAAACACCAACCCTCAAATATGAAAATAAATAAATAAGGAAAGATGGGTCTCGCAGATTCATTGTCATGAGTAACCAAAATATGACAATTATAATGGTTTTATTGATTTAAAGCAAATTGCAGCTGTAACCAATTCATAAGAAATATAACCTGGGTTTCAGAAATCCAACTTAGTGAATTGCTCAAATCTAGAGAATTATAATGGTTTTGTAGACTAAATTATAACGGGTCATTCAAATTATCTCAATCGCAGCTAAAATCAATCAAAATACCACAAAACTCCTAAGAATTTGCTCAGATTATTGATAACAATGATGAGAAAATGGGTACTTAAAAGTTCTCTAAAAGGTTAAAAGGGGATGAAGAAAGGTGCGAACTTACAAATCAGACGAGGAAGAAAATCCAAGATACCCAATCCGAAGAAAAACCAAAGCCTTTCACGTGTATCTAGCTAAAGCGAACGGATAAACTATTCATGAAAAACGAAGCTCTGGTTGCATCAGATTTCGAGTAATCTCGGGCAAAGAGTGAAGACTCGGAGATCTACGATATCGGTGAACAATTAACTCATAAGACCAACTTACCAAATTGTCTCGGAGCTTAAACTAATCAAAAACTATCATTGGGTTACTTTTTTATTTTTTGTCTGATTTTGGCGATACCATGGTATGATAATGACCCACTATTTATTTGGGTACGAAATAACAACGACTTATGTGATTAATCGCCGTTCAACATTAGTATTCGTATATTGATAGATTATTAATGGCCGTAATGTTTTTTGATTGTTTTCCAGAGACAGAAAATGGAATAATTTCTAACGAACTTACACCACAGTTTTGTTCGTGGTAAGTTTCAACTTTGAAGGATTCCATTGAGAAAGAAAAAAGCTTTGAAGAACTCTATTGACAATTGAGTGACTTTGTATCAATCATGTGATGTGTTATATTGTCATATATATATATATATATATATATATATATATATATATATATATATATATATATATATATATTTGTTATAAATAAGACAGAAATCTGAAGTTATTAATACTAGTTTAAGTGTATCAAAAAACATCTTAAAATATGAGAATATTAATAATTTTTTTAAAAAAATTATGTTATTGTATCAAATTATGATACTTAAATTTATGATCCTTAACTCACATTTTTATGATACTTAAATTTATGCATCGGAAGGAGCTATACAATGCTGCTTTATTTTCCTTTCAATTTTCTAGGACTTGGCCTGCATAACAATAGGTATATACTTGTCATCCTTCTGATCTTATTCTTCCCTCACAGTGACAGAAAATCATTTTATGAAGTGAGCTGTTATGTGATGATGGAAATTAAGCTGGTTCGGTGTGTCCACTTATAATAAGGACACATTTTTTTGTCATAGATTAAATATAGATGCATGCTTGTCAAATATTAACTCAAGCATTAAAAAAAAAAAAAAAAAGTTCAAACATAGAGTAAAGTAGTTGCAAAACCTTAGATGGAGAGAGTTGTAACACTAAGCTATCCCCCATTTTTTTTTATTAAGGAGTACAACACTATAACTTTTGAGAAGATAACTCATTTTGGTATTATTCTCATCCAAATATGTTTAATTGTGAATTTCTGATAGGATTCGATGCATTCATGTTATTCCGATGAAACCCACTTATTTTCAACTGGAATCCCTTGATATGGATTCCAAACAACTCACTAAAATTTCATGATTGGCACTCATGGACTGGCTGCACAGCTCAAAAATCCACAGGCTTGCTCAGTCTTGTTTCAAACAGCAGATTTGGGCTTTTTGAGTATTTTACTTAACAGACTTGGGCTAGTTACAACTTTGGGCCATTCATTCGCCTAACCCAAAATTCTCTCAAATGAATGATTATCAAATTTCAAGTCAACCAGACTCAAATTTCTATTGAATTAAGCTTTACTAAGTTAATTTAACAGCTTGATTAAAATACCACTCTTATTAATCTATATACACAACTTTTTTTTTTAAGTTACTGAAATTGAAATACAAAGGAAAAAAGAAAAGTTATAGCTAACATTAATATATAATGTAATAATATAAATGTTTCTTGACCTCAAAATTTACCTTATTGTTGTGTTTGATCCTGACCTAAACTTGAGGATCTGGCCTACTCATTGATGTGGCCTAAACACAAAACCTAACCCATGTATGTCTTGCAATTGAAACCCAATACATGAGATCCCATCTGCCAATCACATCACGTGCATAATTATCAGTAACATGATAATAATATAATATTTTTATCATCGATTCTCCAAACATAGATTAAAATGGAAAAAGGGTAAAGGGTGATTTGTGTCAAAAAAGTATATAAAAGCAGCAGGGATGAAGGAAAAGATGGAAAAAATAAAAGTTGTGGAGGAAGTGAAATGACAAGGCATATCTGCAGAAAAGAAAAAAGATTCTCGAGATTCGTAATTAGTTCAATCATATACAGGTCCATGCCATGAAACCGTGAATGAGATTGCATGAGAAGAACTGCCAAATAAGTGATGTCATTTAAACCATCAATGGCTCCAAAGAACAAAGGCACAAAGCCTCCCCTAACATGCCAAAAAGTACTTTAACCTAATTTCATACACTACTTTTATTTTGGCCTTTCTTGCTAATCTGTAAACTTGCTCTTACATGGACTGGCAGAGTTTCCTTAAGTAAGCAAAATGCCCAGTTCCCAAAATTTCTTGATTGAACATGACCGTGTACTGGTTTTACAGAGGGAGGAACCGTTGCAGAGTTAGGCATAGCTGGAAAGAAACTAGGTTTTGCAAGATGAGAATTCATTTTCATGGGGAAACTAACCATTAGGGTTTCAATGATTTGTTCGGAATGGACCAGCTTGGTTGGGATCAGAGGACACACTCCCTAGCTTTCTAGCTGAAAACAAAACAAAATTCTCTAGTTTGCAGTGTTGCATTGCATGTGAGTACATGTTAATTCTTTGGAGGAGTGGCAAATAAGAGAGAAGAAAGGATATCTATACCTATATCTCTTTAGGTGAAAAAAAAGAGATCTTTTCCTTTTTAATATGTCTAGTACTTTTTTCAACATATTTGTTAACTGAGTTGTATTCATAGTTACCTGTGTCATTAAATTTGCTTTCATCTTGCACATTGGTTTATTCGTTTTAGTTCATAGGACAGTTTTCGTTTCAATTTGCAGTGGTACATGAACTGGTACACTAGAATTACCAAACTAGTATTTCAAAGGGTGAAAATAAGAGTAAGTTTAAAACTTCGTTGATAAAAGTGTAAAACTTTCTTAAAAGATATAAATTATAGAGAAAGTGGAACATTCAAACTACTCTAGTAATAGAGATGTAATGCTTTCATATTTAATTCCAGTGATGTCATAACCAAAGCTTCGAATAAAAATTAGAAAAAAAAATGAAGAAATATAAATTTCTATTAAATTTGTTGAAATAAAAAATATGATACACCAAAGAATGAACTAAATCAAAACTTAAAATATATCACGTCCCAAAATAGTATACCAATGAAATTACTCACTTTGTGCCACGTATACAACTAAGTAACGTATTACGTTCCTAAATTTGTACCAAAAACTAAAGCATACCACATTCGTATGTAACTATGTTCGTATTCCTTAAAAATACAGTCCACGTAATCTATTTAATGGAATATGATAAAACATCCTCATAACACAAGCAAAGAGGTGAAATTAAGTTTTCTTTTCCTCGTTCAAACAGATGCTCAAGTGTTTGATCATTTATTTAGTAGTATCAGTTATCTGCTATCTGCATGTGAGAACTTATCATGCGGTTTAATTGGGCCCTTTGGAGGAAGACAAGGCAATATCTCTTGGTAAGATTACAAGGTACTTTTGGGACTTCTCTCTCAAAAGCAAGAGCTCGCATGCCTGAAAAAAGTAATAGCGTATGATACTAAATTGGAAGGTCACACTGTCCAATATGTACGGCCTTCAGGTAAAATTTGCCCAACGTACATTGGGATATCTTATGTTCTTAATCTTAGTTATATCTAATAAAATTTGGCTTTCAAATGCTAGATTAAATATTTATTTTTTAACCAAACAGGGCTAGACTTAATTAGAAGAAGAAATCAATTCTTACAATAAATAAATCAAGTTTGAATCTTATTAAAGACATTTCTTATTTAGTGCTTAACAATATATCAAATAATTTTTTTTTTTTAAATGAGACGATAGATGTGAGAAACTTAAAAAAAAAAAAAAAATTACTTACTAAATGATAACTCTCAAAAAAATAAGAAAAAAAAAACATGTAATTTAGGGTATAGCAAAGAATTATCCTCAAGGTTAAACTTATGGCATAAGAATTAATCATCAGTGATCCAAGGCTTAAGTATTTGATCTAATAATTTTACTCATAAATCCTTTAGTACCTAAGACTTGATCTAATATTAAATAGGTATTGAAATTTTATTAAACTGATAAATACTGTGAATTGTTGGGGGAGAGGGGGAAGCTCTGTTCATAGAAGTGATCTTTCATAAGTTCAAAGCCGTAAGAGTGATCTCTCTTATAGAAAATGTCAACAAAAAGCTAATAATTCTCCACCACACAAGTTTTTTTAAACTATAGATAAACGGAGGAGACCAGAACTTGTAACCTAAAGGAGAGAAGGATTCGAATTTAATATCAATAAGCTACTCTAAATTAGTCACAGACTAACTCAATTAAAACTCTACTAACATCTTAGAATTTAATTGAAGATGTGAAAAGACAACAAAGAATAACACTTGTAAAAAGTTGTATTATCATGATGTAACTTGGAAAGGTTACAAGAAGCGTTCAACTATGTGATTGGACATGTTTTTGATATACAAAGGTCATGGAATCAAACTGAAATAGTTATGGCCTATCTTAATTTTAGTTGAGGTTAGGTGGGGAATAAGAAATTCTCCATAACAAAAAAAAAAATTCTAAAAGACTATATATATACATAGTGAGTGCGTAAAACACTTCGTATTTCCTTGTTAAATTAATTGTGCTCATATGTGTGTATATATATATAGTTAAATTTTCACAAAATTTGATAAATGTTAAGACTGTAAAAAATTTTAAAAAGTGGTATGTATCACACAAAAACCCGTTGAAGGCATTGTGAAGAGAAATCGTAGGGTCATGAGGAACCCACAAGATTGATCAAAGGATGTGGCAGCCCTGTGGAAACAAATATGCAACAGCAAAGCACATGGCCCATAATTGCATGTTGAGCTATCCAGCTGTTTGATAAGATATAACCCCTGGCCAGTGTACGATTCCAAGGGACCTGTCTCTTGAATTGATATGAAAGAAAGGGCCTCTCAAATATTTTCAGGACAGGCATTATTCATTCATGCCTTCCACAAAATCTTCCTCTAGATTCTCGTGTCCTTGCTCTACCACTTCCTCTCCATTATTTATACAAACCCATAGCACACTAGAATTCACCCTCAATTCCTCGTACTATACTCTCGTTGTTCCTCTTCCCATCCATATCTCAAAAACCCTAGCTAGCTAGCTTGCTTATTTAAATGACCTAGATAGATATCACTTACTTTGCTTTCTGCACAAGATATGATGAATTAATTCACCATTTTGCTTTGTTAATAATAGATGACTTAATCTCCAAGCATGCATTTAGAATTTAGAAGAACTAGAGGCTGGATTTTCATGATTTTCATCTATGAATCAAGTGGTTGTGTTATTTAATTGCTAGTACAAGATTTGGAGGTGTTATGATTTTGTATCTTTTGATTTTTGATGTGTATATGGTGTAAGGGTTTTGGTAAAAGGAGCTCTCTTTAGTCCAGTCCGAGGCAGGTGAAGAGACTGAGAATCAGCTGCTGACTCGTTGGTTCGAGAGCTTGCCAACAAGTGTGTAGCACAAATGGTTCGCTTCTGACCCAACGATGCGGGAGATGAATTCAGTTGTGACTGTCACGTCTTGGACTGAAGGGAGCTCCCTCCAATTCCACAACCTTGCACTTTTTGCTTTAGACTCAGTCTCCTTTCTTTTTGCTTCCTTCAAATTTGTCCAGTGATTCATTTCCATTCTGAAACTTGCAGAAAAATAGTACTCTTCCCACTGGGAAACTGGCTACAGGTTCTGTCTTACCTGTATTCTGTATTAATTTATTAGTACCTGTGCACGTTTGGGGAAGAAGGCTATATAGTGCATGGCTGTTTCAAAGTGATTTTTGAAGCTTTACTTTGATCACTGCCGTAGTTGCACCAGTTGCAACTTTTTGTTAAGTAATAAGGATTAACAAACTGAATTTAAATTCTTGTTCTTTTTATCATCCTAGCATCTAAATTGATGCAGGAATCAGCGATATCTGTGCATGTGAATTAAACACAGCGGTTGCACTTTATTTCTAAATTTCTTCTCCTTTCTGGTAAAGGAATTTTTACTGTAATGATTCTTTATTTATAGGATGAAGCACTTGAAATATTTCTCATGTTACACTTTTAATATGCAGCAAACTTTCTATCCATTTTGTCTACAAGCTTTTAATTAGGGCCAGGAACCAAAAGAAAGAAGGTTATATACTGTGGATGACAAAGAAGATGCAGAAAAAATCTCACTGGTAAGTGCAGATCTGCTTCCTGAAAATGTGTCCCAGTTAGATTTTGATGCATCAGCTCGAGAAATTATCAGCAAATCTCTCCAGCTGTCCTATGTTCTGAGGGCAGAATGTTTTTCAAATTTTCAATCATGTAATGTTTGAATATTCTCTAAAGGGAATTATGCCTTTGATGTAATATTCATCTCTTACCAATGAATCTACCTACTTCCTCTGAAATATCTCTCTGTCGGTTGGCCATTTTTATTTTTATCTTGTTTTTTTCTTAGTGACACTAAAGTACTTCTGTGATTAGTCTTTTGCTCCTCCTACCCAATTCTTAAGAGCACTCAACTTTGTATTTTATGGTTCTAGTGTACTTTACAAGAGATTAAGTTCATAGAACATGTTTGGATTCGTTCATGTTCACAGCATCAAGTTTAGATCATGAGGATTCATTAGTTACTATTTTTACATCTCATCTTTTGATCTTGACATGATTTAGATTAATATTAATGAACGGTGCAAATTTAAATTCATTCGCCCAAGGATCAAGGTTTCGGCTTGTTTCTTCATTGATCTGAAAAAGGTTTAACTGGGGATCTGCAGAACCAACGTTTACTTCCGGAACTTGAGGTCAATTAATGTTTGTTTAACTGAGATAATAATGGTGATTTACCAATCAATTTCAAAACAGTGATTAAGTTTCTCTATCTGAGTGTTCGGTAAGAGGTAGAAAAACAGTAGTCCAAGTGCGCATCGTGGGACCTAAATTTTTTGTAGTCGTTACAGGTTTTTTGATTAGACGATTTGTAATTGATTGCATAGTTGTAAAAAATTTAAATTTCACGTCATGGGATCATAGCCTCTTGGAAATTCATTACTATGTCAGAAAAAAGATTGTTGGAACATGTCTATGGGCAAAGCAAAAAATGACATCAAATTAATTAGTGAGCTACTACCAAAAAAAAAAACGTCTCCTAAAACCATGTATGCTTATCATAACATATCTATGGGACATGTTTTTTTTAAGCTAAAACAACTGTGAATTATACATGAAGAATTTCATATAAAGTTTTATGAATAGTCGTCAAAATTTGTAGATATGTTGCTGTGTTTGTAACAAGTTATTATTTATAGGGATATTCTGCAAGCGTATCACTTGAATGAAGCCCAAACAATCAGTTTTGTACTTGATTTTTAATTTTAAAGAGAAGCACTTGCATCATATGCAGAAGAGATTCCGTCAAAATCACTTTTCTTGAATGAATGATCAAATGGGTAAAAGAATTAATGGGTGAAAATGACTTGGAAATGCTTTAAACATTGCTTCTTCCTGGTTATAATAAGACAATCAAGCAAACAAAATGAATTATCAGTGTCGTTTTGGTAGGTTACTTGCAAGAAATCATAACGTATGTTTATGAATGATGTCGTAGAGGCTTTGCCAATTGCTACACACCTCCAAGCATCTGCCACATAATAATTCTACAAATAAAGTAATATTTGACTTCAAAAACAAAATCAAAACGTGGATCAAATTACAAAAACGGAGAATCTCAGTGGATCGTCATGAAAGGGATATTAATGGTTGATAAGTGCAAGTCTTATGTTATAATTTGTCTTATTGGAAGCAAAATTATCAGGCAAGTCTAGTGATAAATTAGATGGACGAAACAAAAATATGGTATTTTTGATACGAGATTGAGCTGAAACTACATTCAAGATGGAACTTGGACAAACACAAAATAGAAGAGAGTTATAGTTTTGGTCTCGTTCTATATCTTAATTTGTCCTTGTCCTATGAGTTTTTTGAGTTGAAATGAGATATTGAGACATCTTATTTCATGCTTATCCCTAATCTAAGTGAATTCAAATTGTTCCATCTAATTAATTTGGATTCTTTCCTTTCTCTTTAGCAAGTAAAACCTAACCCAACCCTCGTTCCAGCAACAACACAACTACTAATACAGAGATATGAAATTATCAATTACTAAGGACTTGTGTACTTCAATACATTAAGCAACGGGCCATTCTTTCTATTGTGAGAACAGCTATATCCTCGCAATCATATTGCCCATGGAAACTCGCATCATGAGTAATTAACGAGTTGAAGTGGGTATGGGACCATGATGGAGGCCTTTTTCTCTCCTAAATAGCCCAAAAAATTTCTTAAGGCAAACATATCTGCTCATCTCTGTAACCATAACATTAGTTTAAGATCATTCAATTCTCAGTAACTTGAAAGTTGAAACTGCATTAAAATAAGAATTTGGTAAACAATGAATAGAGCCTGCAAAGCTCCATAGTAGCTGATAGAGAAAGTCAAATTAACGATATTAAGTTAATCAGATACATATAATATAAAACGAGTTGAGCGTGAAAGTTTGATATAATTATTTCTATGGTATATAAATAGATGTGATAGATCTAGACTTGGATACTTTTAGCAAAATGACATCGCATTAGTGGGCTAAAATTTGTGAAATCTTATTTCTATGGATCACTTGAATTTAAGAAAAAAAGAAAAAAGGAGAGAACCACTTGTATCATATGTAGAGACGTGTTTTAATTTAATTAGATGACTTAAGTTCAAGTCTTGAGAATGTAATTATATTAAAATTTGTTAAATTTTTTTCTATTACTTTAACAATTTTATCTAGCTTGAATCTATATTGATTTGTGCTCAATATGACACTGAGTACTGGATTTTCACTTTTCATGAATGAATGATGATCAAACGTGTAAACAAAGTTAGAGAAAATGACTTGGAAATGTGATTTGCAGTCTCCAACCGATGGATAATGTCTAGCATAAATGTTTTTAACATGCTTCTTCCTTCCTATTGGTACCCATTGGAAAGCATTTGGGCTAGCAATTTACTGCTTCATTTTAATTAGTTAATATGTTAAGACAATCACTCAAATGAAATCAATTATTAGTGTCGTTTTAGTAGTTTACTTGCAAGGAATCACAACGTATATGCATGTATGATTGTCTTGGAGGCTTTAGCCATTATAAACGCACACACACCTCCAATCATCTTCTAGCTATATAATCATGCAATAAAGAAATATTTGACTTCTATAACAAAACCTAAACGTGGATCAAATTACAAAACAGAGAACCTGAGTGAAAGGGACATTTATGGAATTAATTATTCTATTAGGAGTCTTATGCTTAAATCTTAGTATTAGAAGCAAAGTTATTTGGTCATGTCTAGTGATAAGAAACATTAATGGTTGAGCATGAGCAGTGGCTGTGCTATTCTTTGCATTGTGAGGACAACAACGTTCTCCTACTTTTAGAGACTTTTGGCATGGCTAGTTAATTAGTTGAAGGCCAATCTTTTACATGCACCTCAAACTTGAAATATTTCTCATGTTACACTTTTAATATGCAGCAAACTTTCTATCCATTTTGTCTACAAGCTTTTAATTAGGGCCAGGAACCAAAAGAAAGAAGGTTATATACTGTGGATGACAAAGAAGATGCAGAAAAAATCTCACTGGTAAGTGCAGATCTGCTTCCTGAAAATGTGTCCAAGTTAGATTTTGATGCATCAGCTCGATAAATTATCAGCAAATCTCTCCAGCTGTCCTATGTTCTGAGGGCAGAATGTTTTTCAAATTTTCAATCATGTAATGTTTGAATATTCTCTAAAGGGAATTATGCCTTTGATGTAATATTCATCTCTTACCAATGAATCTACCTACTTCCTCTGAAAGGTCTCTCTGTCGGTTGGCCATTTTTTTTTTTATCTTGTTTTTTTCTTAGTGACACTAAAGTACTTATGTGATTAGTCTTTTGCTCCTCCTACCCAATTCTTAAGAGCACTCAACTTTGTATTTTATGGTTCTAGTGTACTTTACAAGAGATTAAGTTCATAGAACATGTTTGGATTCGTTCATGTTCACAGCATCAAGTTTAGATCATGAGGATTCATTAGTTACTATTTTTACATCTCATCTTTTGATCTTGACATGATTTAGATTAATATTAATGAACGGTGCAAATTTAAATTCATTCGCCCAAGGATCAAGGTTTCGGCTTGTTTCTTCATTGATCTGAAAAAGGTTTAACTGGGGATCTGCAGAACCAACGTTTACTTCCGGAACTTGAGGTCAATTAATGTTTGTTTAACTGAGAGATAATAATGGTGATTTACCAATCAATTTCAAAACAGTGATTAAGTTTCTCTATCTGAATGTTTGGTAAGAGGTAGAAAAACAGTAGTCCAAGTGCACATGTGGGACTCAGATTTCCTGCAATCGACTGCCGTTTGATTTGTGTTAATTGTGTAGTTTTAACAGATCGGACAGTTTGCAATTGACTATACAACTGTAAAAAATTCAAATTTCACATCGTTGGGATCATAGCCTCTTGGAAATTCATTACTATGTCAAAACAGCTGGCCGGAAAAAAGATTGTTGGAACATGTCAATGGGCAAAGCAAAAAATGACATCAAATTAATTAGTGGGCTACTACCAAAAAAAAAAACGTCTCCTAAAACCATGTATGCTTATCATAACATATCTATGGGACATGTTTTTTTTAAGCTAAAACAACTGTGAATTATACATGAAGAATTTCATATAAAGTTTTATGAATAGTCGTCAAAATTTGTAGATATGTTGCTGTGTTTGTAACAAGTTATTATTTATAGGGATATTCTGCAAGCATATCACTTGAATGAAGCCCAAACAATCAGTTTTGTACTTGATTTTTAATTTTAAAGAGAAGCACTTGCATCATATGCAGAAGAGATTCCGTCAAAATCACTTTTCTTGAATGAATGATCAAATGGGTAAAAGAATTAATGGGTGAAAATGACTTGGAAATGCTTTAAACATTGCTTCTTCCTGGTTATAATAAGACAATCAAGCAAACAAAATGAATTATCAGTGTCGTTTTGGTAGGTTACTTGCAAGAAATCATAACGTATGTTTATGAATGATGTCGTAGAGGCTTTGCCAATTGCTACACACCTCCAAGCATCTACCACATAATAATTCTACAAATAAAGTAATATTTGACTTCAAAAACAAAATCAAAACGTGGATCAAATTACAAAAACGGAGAATCTCAGTGGATCGTCATGAAAGGGACATTAATGGTTGATAAGTGCAAGTCTTATGTTATAATTTGTCTTATTGGAAGCAAAATTATCAGGCAAGTCTAGTGATAAATTAGATGGACGAAACAAAAATATGGTATTTTTGATACAAGATAGAGCTGGAACTACATTCAAGATGGAATTTGCACAAGCATAAAATAAGAGAGTTATAGTGTTAGTCTCGTCCTATATCCCAATTTGTCGTTGTTTTATATATTTTGAATTTTTTGAGTTGAGACGAAATATTGAGATATCTTATTTCATGTTTACCCTTAATATAAGTGGATTCAAATTGTTCCATCTAATTAATTTGGATTCTTTCCTTTCTCTTTAGCAAGTAAAACCTAACTCAACCCTCGTTCCAGCAACAACACAACTACTAATACAGATAATATGAAATTATCAATTACTAAGGACTTGTGTACTTCAATACATTAAGCAACGGGCCATTCTTTCTATTGTGAGAACAGCTATATCCTCCCAATCCTATTGCCCATGGAAACTCGCATCATGCCTAATTAACGAGTTTAAGTGGGTATAGGACCATGATGGAGGCCTTTTTCTCTCCTAAATAGCCCAAAAAAGTTCTTAAGGCAAACAGATCTGCTCATCTTTGGAACCATAACATTAGTTTAAGATCATTCAGTTCTCAGTAACTTGAAAGTTGAAACTGCATTAAAATAAGAATTTGGTAAACAATGAATAGAGCCTGCAAAGCTCCATAGTAACTGATAGAGAAAGTCAAATTAACGATATTAAGTTAATCAGATACATCTAATATAAAACGAGTTGAGCCTGAAAGTTTGATATAATTATTTCTATGGTATATAAATAGATGTGATAGATGTAGACTTGGGTACTCTTGGCAAAACGACATCGCATTAGTGGGCTAAAATTTGTGACATGTTATTCATATGCACAAAGGGATATATCTCTAAGGATCACTTGAATTAAGCTTAAACATTCGCCTTTATACTTGATTTTAAAAGAAAATCACTTTTTCTTACTCCACAATAAAAAAAAAATAAAAAAATTACTAGTATCATATATAATTTTTTTTAGTTTAATTAAATGATTTGAATTCAAGTTTTAAAAATACAATTACATTAAAATTTATTAAAAAAAACTTTGTTGTATTCATAGTTTTAGTTAGTTCAAATCTAGATTAATTTGTGCTCAATATAGAACTGAGTATTAGATTTTCACTTTTCATGAATGATGAATGACCAAACGTGTAAACAAAGTTAGTGAAAATGACTTGGAAATGTGATTTGCAGTCTCCAACCGATGGATAATGTCTAGCATAAATGTTTTTAACATGCTTCTTCCTTCCTATTGGTACCCATTCGAAAGCATTTGGGCTAGCAATTTACTGCTTCATTTTAATTAGTTAATATGTTAAGACAATCACGCAAATGAAATCAATTATTAGTGTCGTTTTAGTAGTTTACTTGCAAGGAATCACAACGTATATGCATGTATGATTGTCTTGGAGGCTTTAGCCATTATAAACACACACACACCTCCAATCATCTTCTGGCTATATAATCATGCAATAAAGAAATATTTGACTTCTAAAACAAAACCGAACGTGGATCAAATTACAAAACAGAGAACCTGAGTGAGTCGTCATGAAAGGGACATTTATGGAATTAATTATTCTATTAGGAGTCTTATGCTTAAATCTTAGTATTAGAAGCAAAGTCATTTGGTCAAGTCTAGTGATAAGAAACATTAATTGTTGATTATGAGCAGTGCCTGTGCTATTCTTTGCATTGTGAGGACAACAACGTTCTCCTACTTTTAGAGACTTTTGGTTAATTAGTTGAAGGCCAATCTTTTACATGCACCTCAAACTTCTACAAATTTTAAGATTTGTAAATTAAAAATGAATATATAAATCTCGAGATCCATTTTATTTATAAAATGTGCGTTAAAAAAATTGAAGTATATGTTAAGATATTGCCTCAATTTAATTGCGTGGAGGACCTTTCTCCCTTTAGCCCAAAAAGAAAATTCTGTAGGATATAAATATTCATTGCTGTATTATTAGTGCTGAAGTGGAGAGGAATTAACAGTTAGCAGTAGTTGAAGTTGCCCGTTTGTGTGGTCTTCTGTTCATAAATCCAATATTTATGAGGCAACCAGATCTGCCCATCTTGGAACCATAACATTAGTTTAAGACTATTCAACTCTAGTCATTTAAACTACATTAAAATGAAAATTTGTTGCAGAGCTGCAGAGTAACAGGCATAGAAAGTCAAGTTAATAATATTATAATGATCAGAAACAACTATCATATATCATATATTATATTAAAATCCAGATATTTCACGGCACTAACATGATTCCATCATATTCTATTTCTAGAATTTGGATTCACTCTAGTTAATTTTTGACCCATTCAGTCACCTTAGGTAATAGTGTAATGTGGCATAAGCTCTTGGATGAATCTAATAACTGTAATTATAATTACAGTGACTGCAGTTAATCTGCAATAAATTTCTATCTCTAGACAAGTTGATTAACCTCTGACAAGACAACCTTACTCATGTCTAACAAATGGGACAAAACGACGGCGGCGGATGTCGGCACACTCATGGCTACCAAAACAATGATCCCAAGTGCCAAACTTGGTCTCGTGTTCATCAGATGCGTCTGCAAAACTCCCATTGCGTCGCATATCATTGAATCATAGCTCGTGTAGTAACGTTTCTCCCAAGCCATCCAATCTGACGGCGGCTCGTAATTTCTCTCGATCATCTTCATCTCGTGAATTCTCTTCCTCAGAACAATCATGCTCTCGTCCACAAACCTCCCTCCGAATTCCTGGTCCGCCGCCTCCCGCCGGGACGCCATGATTCGACTTGGCAAGGTGGTTTTCCGGCTATGGTTTCCGGTTTTGGAGCTGGAGAATGGATGGAATGGAGAGGAAATAAGAGAAGTGGATTGCATTGTTATGAAATTTCTTTTAGGGTTTGTGTTTGTGTAATTGGATATCTCTATTCTGCGTTGGTTTGCTTTGAAGTAGCCATGGATATTTATAGGGGAATGAAGGAGGAAGATGGAGGGAAATTGGAAGCATGTGATGGGGCCACGTGTCTTTCACCAGAAGGAAAGAGGCAAAACCGTGTCCCAAACTGCAAATTGACAGTTAGAACCGCGTTTTTAAGAGAGAGAAATTCGGAGAACGTAACGTTGTGTCGACTTGTGATATTGACATGTGTATTGCTGGCCGTGGGTGTTGATAGCCTGTGGCCAAGTTCATGGGAAGATGTTTGATCTGTCACTTTGGATGCTTAACACGTACTAATCCCTCTTTGTTTGATCATTGATATGATTATTTTAGGGTTTATTTCCCAAAACTAATTTTTATTTAGAATTTAGAATGACAATGGCTTGAGAAATATGACTTTGCCCTTACGAAAAAATAAGGATTCGATGGGACTTTGATGATTTTTTTATGAGATTTTGAGGTCTTCACGATCCCATTTGAGAGATCCTTAATCCGTTCCCAGATGGAAAAATAAATGGTTTAAAAATTAGGGTTGTAAATTACAGCGAGTGGTTCTGTGCAGCATTAGATTATTGCCCAAGGCAGAAAAATAATTTTGTAAATAATACAATAATTGATTTTCATAAAATAACAATAAAATATTAATTGGGTTGGAAAAATAAAGGCAATGTCGGGCAGGGGCATGGGTAGGCTTGACCCTTTAACGAGGCCGGCGGTTTGTTAATTCTGATACACTGAATCTTTCATTGTTTTATGCAAGTATGAACAAAATAAGGATTGGGTGTGCATTTATAAATGGATAAGATTGGACAAGTTATTTTATTTTATTTTTATTTTTAATTTAATAAATTAATAATATTATATTATATTATATTATATTATTATTTGTTAAAATTGTATTTTAAAAAAGAATTAAATTTAAAAAATATATAATAAAATAAATTTTTTATTTCACATCTCACTTTTATAATTTGTTTTGTCTTTAATTCATTTTCGCTATTATTATTATTCTCACCTAACAAAGTTATTGCCGCCTTTGTCCTTACTCACACTTAACAAGTCTACCACCGTTACAGTAAATACAAATCAAATTATAATATTTTATTTTTATTATTTGATTTACTTATATGATATAATAAAAAATTTATTTAATGTACATCAAACATTTAATAATTGAGTTATGGCTCTAAACACGGATTGGAACCGTGGGACTAAGCAATAAGCATGAGTACAGGCAAACACCAAAGGCATTGATTGCACCATAGTTATGTTATATTTGTAAAATTATAAATAAAAAATAAATAAAAATACGAGAGATATATAAAAAAAAAAATGTAAAAAAAATGTAACATCTCATTCGGACATTTCATTCAACAAGCAAGCAATGAAGTTTTCAAATACTTATGATTTCAATTCTCTAAAATCGTATATTTAATATTTAACGAACTTATTGTTGCATGCTAATTTCATTTTGGACATTTCAAAATTAATAAATTTCTCCGATTTCAAAATTTAAGCTCACAACTTTCGACCCAAGAGTTAATATAGTCTGCCCTATCATCTGCCTTATATCATTCTAGTTATCTAAAAATGTTGAAAAATATTATTTTATTATTATTTGAATAAAACATTACGTGAGATAAAATATTTTATCTCTGAAATGCCTTGGAATCTATTTTCTTTTATTCATTAAAATTTATATAATTGAAATAGTTTATCTTTTTTCCAGAATTTTCCGTCACTCACTCGATGCCCTCAACCACTACTTATTTTGTTTTCTCATCATTTTTTGATTTTTTATAGAAAAATAAAATAATAATTTCAATCATATAATGGAAATAAATTAAATTAAGCAATTAAATTTTTTTTTTACTTTATAAAAGTCAGATAGTTGACTTTTAAGCAATTATGATGAACCATAATGCATGAATATGATCTAGCAAGGAATCCCTCTCAGCAGTGTACGATGATAAATAGGTTTCGTAGCTGCAAATAATAAACGTGCTTAAGAAATTGTCAAAGAAAATGAAACTCATGAATGGTAGCTAGACAGATAAACAGCTGCAGTAGTTGTTTGTCGAGAAATGTCAATATGTCAACTAGATGCTGAGTGTGTGTATATATATATATATATATATTTATTAGTTGACATATGTTCATTTATTAAAATGTATATACGAACTCATAAATAATATATTAATAAAATAGATGCCGAGTACATATATATATATATATATATATATATATATATAGACATTATGAGCCTACCAACAATAAAAATCCAAAACCTACGCATTTAGTTGAGCTAATAATTAAAATTGGAGCATTCTATGAATCTATTCCAATGTGGGAATTTGTCAATCCCTTATAATTTGTGTGTTTTTATATTAGTTAAAATATTATTAAAAATATTTTTATTAATAAATAAATAATGAAACAAGTAATGAGATGATTAAGAAGCTTGTGTATGAAAATCAATTGGAAGTTAATTGGGGTGAGCAAAAGAGTTTGATACAATATTCTTCTCTTCGAGTTTAAAGTTTTAACAGCTCATTAGTCACGAATTTGAATTTGTGTACCCGAATAAATTAAGCTGAGTAATTAGAAAAATTATCTAAGATTACAATTCTATAGCCAGCATTTATATTTATTTTCTTAGAATATACTAGATTAATGGAGGGAAAATTGCTTGAAAAATCTGAATAAAAATTGCTTGAAATTTTTTTTTTTTAAAAAAATGAACTTAGTCTCAATGTGATCCATACATAAAGATGGGCAGAAGATGTCCTTACTATTAAACAAAATGAAAAAGCTGTAAAAAACAAAAAAAGAGTGGGTTGGGTCATTTTTTTTTTTTATAGAACTTAATAAATTGAATTGAATTTAATTAAATTATTAAATTGCGGTCATTTTTAGATGAACAAACAAAGTTTTTTTTTTTTTTTTCTAGATCTTACTGTACGTTTCAAACGGTGACGTATGAAGGGAGAACCAAAATGTTATAAGGTAAAAGGTCTAGAAAATAAACGTGTCTAACAAATTGTCAAAGAAAATGATGGGAGACGTCCTTTTTACTTACTCCCGTATATATTTGTCCCAATAATAGAGAAAAATAATAATAAAATAATATTCATATATTAAGAAAATTAAAGTCTTTCTTTTATAGTTTACTACTGATGAATATTCGGATCCTTAATTTTTTTATAATTCATGATATGACATTATAATTATAATAAATTCCTAAATGTCAAATTATTGATTCAAAAGTACTATTTATTATTAAATTATGATTAACATGATATCAGCAGATCAAAAATTAAGTTAAATATTATTTAATCGTAATCATAATATCTGCCCCATCAGGTCCATCAGCAACACGTGCGTAACGGTTTGCAGGAAACCGTCCAATAAATAAAGATCCATTAATTAACTCAAATCTATTTAACAATAAATAAATTATTTTCACTTGCAACCCATTTTAGAAAAAATCACTTGGAAATGTCGTTTTGTTTATAATAAAGTATTTTCACTTTAATTTGATAAATTTTTTACCTTAAATGTCTTGAGACATTTTAATATAATTACTAGTAAATTAGCCTATGGGAGCCAAAACGACCAAGCCTTATGTAGGTATTTAATTCACTAATTTCCTTAAATAAATAGAATTAATCTTTTTAGTTGGGAATATACCCAAAATTAAATTTCTTGTATTTAGATTTTTATTGTTAGGGGTCCACAGGTGCATGTCGTTGCAACATGTTAAAGTTGCAACCACTCAACCAATTATTAAAGTTGGAGGAAGTGGTTGGTGTTATGTGATTTAAGAAACACATTTTAATTTTAATTGTCATATTAATTTATTTTTCTAGTCATGACATTGTTAATGGCTTTTGAATTTTTGATTGGCTAGTTGTTTACACCTTGGTTGGTCCATCCCTATGGACATTCATGATCACATAAAGTCCACATTGTGGGAAGCATTATTGGTAACTTCAGCTCTAAAATATAAATTAATATCTTGATTTGGTTACATGTCATCAATCAATTTACCTGTTTTATGACATCAGAGTTTTAAACTTAAAATTTAAAAATTATAGAGT
Organism: Bauhinia variegata; assembly: GCA_022379115.2. Lineage (NCBI taxonomy): Eukaryota > Viridiplantae > Streptophyta > Magnoliopsida > Fabales > Fabaceae > Bauhinia > Bauhinia variegata. The sequence continues at coordinate 17,516,222 of CM039426.1, read as the reverse complement.
TGTATTTGTTGAAAGAAATTATTAATTACTAATTTTTATTTTAAATATAGATTAGTTTTATAATAAAGGTGTAATAATACTTTACATATAAGCTAAGTAAAAAAAATAAAAAGTAAAAAAGAAAAGAAAGAAAGATACATCACACCGTTATATATACTTAACTATAAAGTTGCTTCCAGGACTATGTCTTCTAACGTGTGTTAATTACGGTGCCGTGTTACTCGAGTCTTCTAACTTGTAAGAAGATGACATTACACTCAAAAAAATCATGAAAAAAAAGAAGAAGAAATATGTATTATGTTGTGAAAAAGTAGATACAAAATAAAGTATAGAGAATAAAGAGAAAAGAAAATTAAAACCTCTAAAAGATTTAATTTTATTCATCTACTAAAAGGATATATATATATAATAAAAATAAAATCTTAACTCTAAAAAGATAATATTTATTTAATAAATTATAAATAAATAAATATTGAATCAGCTCTAAAAAATATTCCATTCATCTAATCAAAATATTCATAACAATATCAATCAAACTTGCTTGAGATCCCTTCATATATTGGGAGAATCTAGAAAAGTTGATATACAAAATTGTGAATGAAATCAAAGTTAAAAAATGTTGAAAAAAATTAAGGGAGATAAACTAAACATGGATCCCTAATGCTATGACCCCCTTTGCAAATTCTACCAAATGAAACACAACGAGAGACATTGACATTGTCGTAGTTGTCATAAGCAGTGCCAACATTCCCAAAACTAGACAAGGCCTAGTGTTCATCAACTGCATCTGCAGCAATCCAACTGCTTCACATATATCCGAGCCATAATTTGCCGAGTATCGTTTCTCCCATTCCATCCAATCTTCAGGAGCTTCAACCTTTGTCTCCTTCATCTCAATCTCCCGAATTCTCATCCGTAGAAGGATCATGCTCTCGTCCACCAACTTCCCATCATATTGATGCCCGTAGGAGTCTCTTCTTGATGCCAAAATGTAACCAGAACGAGTAACACCAGAGTCTTGAGACCTGCCTTGACCAGATAACATTTTTCGAGGAGACAACAATTTGCTCGGAACCGAGGAAGAGGAAAACATGAGAGAAGGAAGAGAGGTTGATGCCATTGTGATGAAGTTGAAAGATGATAATAGGTTTGAATTTGTGATGGTTTGTTGGTAATAGAATGAATGACCTTTGGGGTTTTTATAAAGAAGTTGAAGACATTCTATTACGCGTTAAGAAATTGAAGTGGCAATTTCATAAATAAAAAAAATAATATAATAAGATAAGAGTTGGATTCGTAGAAGGGGGGATTGCTTTCAAGATTACGGCGTACGTATCTTAAAAGGGTAACGTGTGGGGAATGCTTCTTACGATAGACAGAAGTTTCCATTAACGCCCAAAAATGTGGGGCGGCAGGAAAAAAGACACACTTCTCCAATTATAATTTTTCCAAATTATTGTAGTACTGACTATGTTTTTGGCTTTACAAGGATCTTTAGATTTTCTAGTTAGGATGGGTTTGATTGAAATAAGTTTATTTAGTATTGGGTCAATTAAAATTATGAAATTTACTTCTAGAACCTTCTAGGAGGATAATAGGTATAAAGTTAGGTTCGATTTTCTTTGTTGTTATGTAACCAAAAAAATTAACAAATTCTTAGTTTTTGGTCTCATAATGTGGGATTGTTTGAGTTAGCTAAGGTTTGATCTTTAAGGTTATCACCCAGAAGAATTTTTCTTCTAAATGCACATGATTGATAGGTTTGCTCTACTTAATTTTAATGCACAAAATAGTTAGGTGAAATATATTATTGTAGTTAAAAAATATATAACATTTTACAAATTTTTCATTAAAAAAGGGAATTATAAGTCTATCAAAACTATACCTGGCTAAAATTGGGTCAGCTCCAATGGGCCAGGCTTTTTCCTGCACATGGCCCGCGGGTCATTAGGATGACCCAATTATTTTATTTATTTCTTTTTTGCTTTTTTTTTTTTTATCATTTAAAAATAATAAAAAAATAAAAGGAAAAATAATTAAATAAAATTTATTCCTAACGTAAATAGAGGGCAAATTTTAGAAGAAAATTTTAGTTTATTATAAGGTAATATGTTAGAAGAATGAATTTTTTTTTTTATATTTATTATTTTGTATTAATTATTGCATATAGAAAATATATGAGGAATATAATTATGGTGCTTTTATTATTTTTAATTGTAGAATGATTGAAATAATTTGTTTAATTATTATAATAAATAAAGGTAAAATTAGAATGATCTAAATCTGTGAATTAATTAAGAATGATCTAAGACTGGAAGGAGTAAATATAAAAGAAAAGATAACTTTGAATGCATAAATGAAATTAAAAGGATGATTTTTTAACTTGAAAAATTGATTGATGATGTTTAAAATCGGGCCCAAATTTTTAACCTAGCCCAGTCCTGTGGTCGGGCTAATTGGGTCAGCCCATTATTTTAGGCCCAATCAATACCCAAATTAAAACTCAACCGAAGTCATATTGCCACTTGGCTAAAATCTATTGGCTGACATATTGTCGGACAAATAATGTTTGGCGTACGAAATTGGGTCTCTGTGGCTGGCTCGGCGTGAGGAGTGGTTTCCTCGCTCCTACTTCCTCTTTTCTTCTCCCTCAGAAACAAAACCTTGCTTCATAGTTCAGATCTTCTTCCTAGCTTCCTGGACTAGCTCCAGCACCTCCAATCACAATCTGCCATGTGAACAGGTGGTGGATTCCATCTGGGGTTTACTCTCTCTTCCCGGTTCCCACCATCATGGCCAACAACTCCAAAGAAGAGCCCAAAACCGCTCCTCAATCCGATCGCTGGTACAATCTTACCCTAGGCCCTTCTTTCAAAGACGATTCCTCCAACAAGTACTGCACTCTACGATGTGAGTTTCTTAAAAGAAAAAAAGTTCATGTTTGTTAAGTTTTCAATTTCAGTTTTTAGCATCTAAAAAGGGGATGTTTAAATTTTTCAATTTTGTTTGGTTTATGCTTTGTTCGTTGGATTTCGATTCTGGGTTTTTCATATTCTTCTCTATTTCGGGTTGTAAGGTTTGAAAGTTTCGAAATTTGGTATTGTAGATGAATTTAAGCCTGCTTCTGTTGATAAGACTAAGCCGGGATTACTTCGAAAGACCAAAGAGAATAGGGTTTCTGTGGAATTTCAGAACAATCAAATCGGAAAGCCCAAAGTGACATTTGAGGGGAATAGTGAGGAATACAAGGAAAATGATGCTGTATTGTTTTTTGATGGTGAGACATTTCGATTGGAGCGGCTTCATAGGGCTGTAAAGCAACTTCGGCATCTTCGAATGCCAGGGGAATCTGCAGCTGCCGCCGCTGCTGCGCCATCAGGGCCAGGTTTGGAGACGCGGTCATCCCCTCCTCTTGCGAAGTCTGCAAAACCAACACCCTTTGGCAGGACCTCATTGCCGTCCGTGACAGTAAGCTCTCACTGACCATTAGAGAGTAAATGGTTTTATCTTTTTAGTAGTTCAGTCTCATGAATCACTAAAAATACATGTGTAACAGACATTGCATTGCATTACAGTTTTTGCTGTTCTCTGTGAAAATTGAAACTACTTATGCAATGTTAGACTTTGTATATGAACATTATGAGGCATGACATTTCAGATGGTGTTGATCCCTTTTAGTCATCATCATTCCCTTGACTGTGGATTGTGAAAGCAAACAACTTTTCTTCTCATATGTCTCTTGTTTCCTTGATGTTTTCAATGATACATGCCATGGTTCTGTGCAGGTTGAAGTGGAACGTATAGATATTGGTGATTCCGAGAATACTACTGGTACTGTGGTCTTATTATCAGACTTCTGTAAATTCATTTCTTTATTTTGCATCAATTATATGACGTCACGCTGCATACTTGAATTCATTAAGTATATTATACTATCTGCTTCACTTTGTGAGCAGTTATGTACTATGGATTTTCTCCAATCTCGGTGTCCTAGGGAATTTGATGATGTTAGTATTCTGTCTGGTGTTTATTAGTATTTTCCACTTGGTATGCGAAATGCTTCTTCTTGTCTACTAGCCCTCGAGATGTCTCAATGCTATATTTTGACTCCCATTATAAGTTCTTTTAGTGTCCCCTCTAAGAGTGTCTTTTTCTTTCCAATTGACAAACACGATGAACAAGAGGAAGAATTAAAAGATTCAAAATGATCCAGGGTGGAGAACCGAGAACTAAAAGGGTTAATGTGTTTTAATTTTCAAGTATCTCAGCAATGGTGATGTGAATTGAACCAACTTTGTAAACATCGCTCTTGAAGTCTCTGAGTGCTTTATAATGATTTCTCATCCTTTCTGGATTGCTGAAGTACTTCTCAGTGGTTTTACATGATCAATTATAATGCTACATTTATTATACGACAGGTGCCAGATCCATTGCCAAGGGGATGGTTGATAATCCAACTGAACCGCCCAATACGTCTACAACTTCACCAGGCACTAAAAATGACGTCGAGGAACACAGAGACATAGATATCGATGACCTTTTTGGGAGTGGAACACCCGAACATGACAATAACGGCGAAGATAAAGACAATGGGTTTGAGATGACTATGCGACATCAAAATGACAGCGACGATGAGATTGCTGATGTGGACGTTAGTGGCGATGAAGTGGACAAGGGACCGAATGCTGCAGAAGCTCTGAGAGCCCAGGTGAACGCAGAGGAAGAAGGGGATGAGCAGACTTCTAGTTCTAGCAGCAGCAGCGGAAGTGGAAGCAGCGGAAGTGGCAGTGGTAGCGGGAGCAGCAGTAGCAGTGATAGCGATGAAGACTCGGTTAACTCAATCTGAGAGACTTGTCTTCCTTTTATGGAATTAGTTGGAAGAAATACAACACTATAATCCAAAACTCATGTTGGTTACTTTGTCATTTTAGAGTTTAATCTCATCAAGTCTTCGGAGAACTCTATATAATAGGATAAGTACACAACACATAGCACGTGGAATACTCTGGACACGTGACCACAACTAAAAATAACTAACTAACCAACCAAAACTAATTAAATTACCAAATCAATGCCGGCAATTAGTTGTAACAATCTACTTAACTTTTAATATAAAGTGGTGTTTGGTAGAATTTTAAAATTCATAAATATTAAAATTTGTATTTCAATGAATCTATGATTTCTTTAAGTGGAATGTCTATTTAAGAAGGTCATATTCTTTCTTTTTAGGTTCTTTACAAATATCTAATCTTATTGGAGTGACAGATGGGACATTAAGGGCTCACGTTTTATTGAATGTGTTGAGAAATAGTTTGAACGAAGAAAAAGTATGATGACGATGTGGAACTACATTATCACCTAACCAATTGCCATTTTAATTTGCAGCCAAACGCGTCTCTTTTGTCGGATTTGACAAACCTTCATGCTTTTCTACCTTTCACATTTCGGTTTTCTATGCTTGCCGTCACATTTTCTTCGCTGTCTCCAAATATTTCTTTCTTTATATTATTTCTCCTAAGAAAATAGCAAATAACCTGACGAGGAATGTAAATTTACTAAATTATCTTTATTATATATATTTTTAATTTTTACATCATGTTAAAAAACCAAACATTAATCTTTTGTTAACTGTATAATTATAAATATTATTTAATTATACATTGATATAATCCCTAATTCTAAAAAATTAGAAGGCTAAGTCTATAAATTTTTTAAAAATAATTTAATAGTATTAAGTTATGTGTGCAGCATTAATTGTTTTAAATGAATTATATCAATTTATTTATTTATTCAAAAAGTATTGTTAGATTTTTTTTTTCACTTTTAGGTTTTCTTTGTTATATGTGCTTTAAGAAATCGATAAATTTTTTACTAATAGTTTATATTATTTTTAATGGAATATCAAATATTTTAAATATTATTATTCAAATCCTAAACCATTGTACCAATCTAATGGTTATATATAAAAACTTCAAATAATATAAAAATTTACCTATTTTTTATTTGAGTCTTTTATAAATAGTTCTTTCAAGACAATTATTTGTTTTTGTAATTTTTTTTAAGGATACGAAAACTTTTATTTAATTAGTATTAATTATCACTTTCAAAAATCCCAGCATCTACCAATTAAAGAAATCCAACGACTTCTGTCGCGCGTGGATATTATTGACCAAAAACGTGGGACCGAATCTCCGACACGTGTATGTTATTGCTATTGGGAGTTGGACAGGTGTATGTAATTACTCATCAGCGCGTGGGGTAAAGGTTTTATTTTTATTTTTTTTTACGTAAAGGCAAAGGTATTTTAATAGCAACAATTGAATCGCACGTAAAGTATAATTTTTCTCGCAGGTTAAACATTTTCACATGTTTTCGCGAAAAAAATTAAAATTTTCTAAATACGAGATCAAGCAAAGGAAGAGAAATGAGAATCCGTGATCTTCATTTCCCTGTAACCTCCAACAACAAATCTTATTGCAAACCCTAGAGTCTCAGAAGACAAGCTTCTGCACTTTCTTTCACTGGGAATCTAGTATAAGTAGCGATTTTTGCACAAAATTAGTGAGAAAGGGACTAACTTGGAGAAAATTTTTGCAGTGTCTGATCTGGGTTTTCAAATTTCAAGACCAATTTTTAACTCTACTTGTTCTTAGTAGCTCCCATGTTTATCACCTTTCCTGAGCAGTTCACCAAACCCAGAGACAGCAAGATCTTTGAGGAACTGTTAACCAGAACAGTGCCAGAATCCAAATTTTCCCAAACCCGGAACTAAAAATCGCTTCTTTGATTGAAACCCGAAGCCATATGCCCAAACACCGAGCTGGGGAACCGCAGAAACCAGACCAGTGTCTTCGTTACTATTATGGGAGCTGAGAAGAAATGGCTGTTCACGCTATTCACAGCTGCATTTCTCTCCCTTATTCTACTCTTGCTCTCTTCCATCTCTGCCTTCAGCTCCCCCAAGGTCTTCCCTTCTCTTGTGCAGCGTGGTGCTCACTACCCTCCAGCCTTTGCTTACTACATTTCCGGTGGTCATGGAGATACTGACCGGATCTTCCGTTTGTTGCTGGCAATTTATCATCCGCGTAATCGGTATCTTCTTCATCTGGGGAAGGATGCTAGAGACGAAGAGAGGACCAAGTTGTCGTCGGTGGTAAGGTCCGTGCCGGCTATTCAGGCTTTTGGGAATGTCGATGTGATAGGCAAGGCCGATTATGTGACCTACTTGGGCTCCACCAACATTGCCATTACACTGCGAGCTGCAGCGATTATGCTAAAATTGGATAGTGGGTGGGATTGGTTTATTACTTTGAGTGCGCGTGATTATCCTCTCATCACCCAGGATGGTATGCCAAATCGGTAATTTCTGTTTGGTTTTTGATAATTCTAGGAAAGGTCTATAGTTCATAGGAAGGTTTTGTATCTTTCTAAAAGCTAATAATGAATGATGTGGTTTTCAGATGTGATTGGAAGTTTTATTTTTCTAGATGCAATTCCAAAATTAACAAGCTTGCTTTAAGATGCCAGTGTTTGGTATTCTCACTTGGCTTACTTGAGATATCCTGTATGATCATCAAGATATTCTGTGCAAGCACTTATAGATGCGTGAAATTTCATCACTTAAATTTTTGTTGCTAATGTCTTATGTAACTCCGTCCTTTCTGTTATATTTGCTATCTAATATGTGCTTGAATTTCCATGATCTGGGAAGTTAGCTTCAGAAACAAATACTCATAGTCTCATAGAAGGGAAAAAGAAAATTAAATGAGCACAAGCCTTCTCATTGGAAGCATTGAGATGCATTAATTTTTTCAACTAACGTATTTATAGAGTTGGTTATAGATATGGAACCAACCATCTAGTTTAGGTGCAGAGACCAGTTAGGTGATTTAAGATGATGATTGTTAGATATCATGCATTAAACAATTAGAGTCAAATAGTTGAAATGCAGGACATGAATAGACTAAAAATCAAGCATCCAACATTTTGGATTATCCCCTGCAGTATAATGGACATCTCATTGTGAAGAGATATTTACTATCCAGATGAAGACTTCTGTTTGCTAAGTTGAAATGGTGTTTTATAGTGTGGATATTGCTCCTTCCTGAATTTTAAGAAGGATAAACAGGAAAGTTTTTCAGTTAGAACTTATGACAAAGCTTGGACTGAATGCTATTGGTCTTGGTCATGCAATTCTGTTTTTGAGCGGGTTTGAAGTGTTGCTTTGAGATCTGGGTAATATTGAGGTTATGCGGTCAAACTTATTTGTTTGTAGTTTCTGTAAGTTTTTATCATAGGAGATCTTTTCTTTTCTATTTTTTATTTTAGTTTTTGAATTTGAGACCCTTAAGTTAGATTGATAATTTATGAACAAATTGAAATGTCTTAAGGTTGGATTGGATGCTACAGGTTGATGAATGAATTGAGGCCATGCCATGTGTTATATGAAATCAATTTTGCTTGTCACATATGAAGCTAACTGGGAGACTTGAATTGGTGACCTTCCTTGGGGCTGTAGCATTTAATGTGCATAAGACTAATAGGGTGGAACAGGAAAGATGTGTTTTCCAGCTGACAAGTTATCCACAAATAAGGAGTGTATGGCTACGGGCAAAAGAAAGAAGTTGGAGGGGATAGTAATTGAAAGACATGCTGATTTGTCATCAAATTCATTAAAAATATATGTTATCAATTATAGTCATGGTAAATCTGTAAACATTTTTCTTTCTGGATTTTTAGAACAGATGTTATGTAGACAAGGATTCAATTACATACTTCTTGAAAGAAGTTTGCATTTGAATATTCTTATCTTAAATAAATAATAAAATTGGACATAGTCAGAGGCTCCTTAAACCCACCATCCACTCCCATGCCAAAGAAGCACTTTTCTTGTAGAAGTTTTTGGGCATCTTCTTCATTTGACGTCACTTTGTAATTTTACCTTTGCTAAGTTGAATTAGATCAGTATGATTTACGGCCTAAAAAAGAGATCAGTAAGATTATTCTCATTTGCTCATGATGGTGTATTGAAATAATAATCTTGGCATCTTGTTGGACAGATGTAGGTTGAAGATATGGGCTTCTAAATGGAGGGATTATAAAGCATCCTTCCAAGTGGAATTTAAAGGTGTAACAAATTTTCTAAAGATGGAAGTTATGCTAGATAGTGTGGATATGAGAACTGTAATAGATTGTGGCTACATTTGTTTGTAGTTTATATTAGCAGGTAGTCTACTTCATATGGTGATGTTTGGACTATACTGCAAAGGAGTGACATTTTAGATTTGAGCCAAAAGAATTAATATAAAATAAGATGTTGACATTCAAAGAAGTTTGGAAAACCTATTAAAAATACTTCTCTTATGATTTAGGTGAAAAAAACTAAATGATTGCATGTGATCCACTCAAATAGCTTCTACTAGGGTGCTGCAAGTTGCAGACGCAAGTTTCCAAAAGTTGGCCCTTATAAAAGGGGCTTGTCCCATGAAAGTGAAAATAAGATTTATTAACATGATGATATATGATGAAAACTATTGCTTGAAGACTTAGATCAATACCCTGAGGTCTGCAAACCAGACGCATTCTTCTCCCCTAGTGCTACTATCTATATTGTCTTCCCGTCAGGTTTCTATATTTAGAACTACTTCTCCATCTTGGAGGTCATGAGTGAAACATTCAACCATGTCATGCTAAGAACCTTGTAACAGCTTTTAATTGGACGTGCTGAAATTTTTTAAGTCATGCAGGTGAGTTTTGCTTTGTCCCACATAACCTGTTATTTTCATGGATGAGAGGTGATCCTTAGGATTTAGATTGGCGCCATTCCATTTTTTGTTAGTTCTTGCTAGGGTGTGCACGTCCTGTTGTGTGTGAATAAATGTTGATGTTCCTCAGAAACTTTGAATTTAATAGTTGTGGCATCTTTTGTTTGTTTTCTTCTCCCTATTCTAGTTTCAGTACCGGAACATTTATGGTCATTATGCTTCTAGAAGATCTACAGATTTCTCAATATGCTCAATGTGATGTCTGTCTTATTTCTAGTCTCTCCAAACTTTGGCTAACTTATTTATGCATGACCTGTATCAGATCTATCTCATGTTTTCTCCTCTATTGGAAGAGACCTCAATTTCATCGATCACACTAGTGACCTTGGATGGAAAGAGTAATGAAAACTTCTACTCATTCTGGTTGTATTCTTGTCATACTTACTTCTAGATCATATGTTCATGTAATAATATACATGTGCAGGAGTGACAGATTCAATCCTATTGTAGTTGACCCAGGGCTATATCTAGCTAGGAGAAGTCAAATTTTTCAAGCCACAGAGAAGCGGCAAACACCTGATGCATTCAAACTCTTCACAGGCAAATAAATTTTCTCATTTGCTGTATGTGCAACCTGATCTATGCTTAAGGGTTTTATGTTAAAATGTTTTTTCTTGCTTTGCAGGTTCACCATGGGTCATCCTGAGCCGATCCTTTCTGGAATATTGCATTTTTGCATGGGATAACTTACCTCGAACTCTTCTGATGTATTTCACAAATGTAAAGTTGTCCCAAGAAGGCTACTTTCACTCTGTTATTTGCAACACGCCTGAATTCAAGAACACAACAGTAAATGCTGACTTACGTTATATGATCTGGGACAATCCTCCAAAGATGGAACCCCACTTCCTCAATGTCTCTGTTTATGATCAAATAGCAGAAAGCGGTGCTGCTTTCGCGAGACAGTTTGAAATTAATGATCCTGTGCTTGACATGATTGACAAGAAGATCCTCAGGAGGGTTGGGCGTTATCGAGCCACCCCAGGTTCGTGGTGTTCTGGGAGGAGGAGCTGGTGGATGGATCCATGCTCCCAGTGGGGTGATGCAAATATCCTGAAGCCAGGAGCTCAGGCAAAGAAGCTTGAGGAGACAGTTTCAAACCTTATCGAGGACTGGAGCTCGCAGAACAATCAGTGCCAATGAGGAAGAAATATAGACATAGAAACATTTTAGGAGGCTGTGCAGTATCCTGCACTGCAAATCATGGACCAGCTGAGAAGTTTCCATATTCTGATAATACATTCTTTGGTCACAGAAGAAGTGTAGTGTCAATTTTGGAAGGGAGATAGATTACTGCAGAATGAACTCCTCTTCTCATCAGTCTCTGCAAGTTAGTGCTGATGATAGAGCAGAGAGAGAATTGAGTTAGAGGGGCTGTATTGTTTTGGAGGAGTAATATTTATGGTGGATCCTCCAATATCTTGGTTCAGTTAATAGGAGGATATTCCTCTGTAATGCCATTTTCATGTTGTTGTATGTTCTGTATGTCGTCTCATTATTACTATAGTGATTCTAGACGCCAGAGGAGAAAGTTCATTCTTTTCAGATGTGATTGTCATTTGCCATTTTCTCCCTTTTTTCTCTACCACTCTTTTATGTGTGCCACTTTCAACTTCTGGATGCTTCAGTTTCAGTGTTTGTTGAGAGATGGCAGGAATAGACCGAAATATGGGATAAAGCTATCTAAAGTGGAAAATTATGTCATTACTCATTAGTGATTTCTTTGCGTGAGATTTTTTATTTTTCTTTAGAAAAAATGAAAGCTAGGAAGTGGAAAGATTAAGTGTGTTGCACGTGTCTTAAGAATTTTAAAAATACGTAAATTATATGATTTGTATTATAGTTTTGGCAATGCAAAGTTGGGGGTGTGAAAGGAAAATTGGAGAGTGAGAAAAGAAATGGCCCTTCTTGTTACCCAAGTTTGCACCTTTATGATTGTAAAATCCATAAACACTCATATTATGTGATCATTCTTGAATCAAACCAATAATGAGGACTACTAGGCAACTAATCAAGAATATGAAGAAGAAATTTATTTCTGATACTGATGCAAGCAGAAACACAATGTAAAGGGAAAAAAAAAGGTCGTAATATTACTATACAAAATCTATTTGCTAGAAAGTACTGGAAAGCTTCACACTTTGTTCTCAGACTGCACATTCTACTCAAACATGATTCACTGCAAAACTAAGAAAGATACAAAAATGGAACAAAGAAGTTAACCTCTCAAGGTTATGAAGAACATGCATCATCTAATGAAAAACAGAGAAGTGGTAGTGAGCTGCTCCGGGATTTTTATCATTGTATTGATCAAATGCGAAAGATGGCTCTCTTGTTTGCTCTTCTCCCATATGGGTCTGGCTCGAAATTCCTGTTTCTGCTTCTTGAAATCTTCCCGTTGAGCCTGAAAGCTCCTTCTCGCCATGGACCAGACGCCAATTATAGGCTGCATCTTGAACTCTTGTCATTGACCCTGAAAGCTCATTCTCGTCATTGGAAGGTTCTCTAGCTTGCTCGTTTCCCATCTGGGTCTGACTCGAATGTTCTGCTTTTGCAGCTTGAACACTTCCCTTTGAGCCCGGAAGCATCTCTGGGAGGCCATGAACCACGAGCCAATCGCTGTAATACATTTCTGGGAAAATCACAGCAACCCCATTCAGATACAAAATGTCACCAGACTTGGTTACGTTGATCGTGAATCCTCTCTCGTAAGTCCAGAATTCTGACCCGTCATCGAGAGTTACCAAATCGCTCCACAAAATCTTGCAGGGGACAAGATGGTGTCGAAGAATCGAAGAGTAGTCGCTCAAGTTGCCCAAGTGATTCACCATTCCTTCATCAACCGGAGCAAAGAGTGTTAACTGAGGGCGTTCTTTGGGACCAAGAAATTGCATATCAAGAAGGGAAGCCATAATAGAGCACCCTTTGGATCTCAGAACCTTACTAGCTTCCTGGAAAGAATAAGACTCGGAAAACCAGATTTTTTCACTCTTTCTCAGCGGCATGCACCCTGGTCCCAAACTGGGTTTGGGGATTTTCCTGGGAATCTGAAAATACGGATCAAAGAACTCGTTGATTCTGAAAATTGACAGATACCCATCATAGAAAATCGGCGGTTTGTTCACCGTAATGTTGTTGATTCCAATCCGATCGCCGAAATGCGAGGTGGTGACGACCACGGAGTGACCCGGGAGCATTGTCCCGATCTTGGCGCCAAAGGGGAGAGAGTTCAGGCTCTGGAGGGAGAATGCGTGAGGAAGGAGATGGTAATGGAGGAGAGAGAGTGGGAGCTGACCCATATGCTTGAAGGAGGTGTCAGAGAGAGCGAAGATGGTGAGAGAACTAGTTTCTGCGTTTAGGGTCTGGGAAGCGAGCTCAAGATTAAGAGCCATGGTTTTGAAGCCAATACTGGAGAGAATCTCGGCAGCATCCAGGATTGCCGATGATGAGAGTGGAGAAGAGAGCGAAAAGAGAGAGAGGAGTAGTATGAGAGGGAAGAGGAGTGTGGAAGCCATTAAAGAAACTTGATTGAGAATTTCGCTTCTGGTGTTTGGGATTCGGTTTCTGGATGGAAGCAGTCATCGGTGTATATAGCGAAGAAGAAGAGTGGCATCACAAGTCAATTGGCGGGAATGAGTTGACACGTGGCCTTGCTTGGTTTGCTAAAGCGGAACGACTCGAAGTTCGTCGTAGGGAGGTTTGTTAGACGGTTTATTTTCACAAAAAAGACTAAAGGACCCCTAATTGTTTTCTTCTGCAAAACGGTGCGTTTAGAACCTTGAGGTACATGAACTTTTCTCTCCAGTTTTGAGATGGTTGCTTAACGGTTCAGGTTCTTTTGTTTTAGCCTTTTAGGTGTCATATTTGAATATTTGATATTTGATTTCCATATCCACAAATATATATAAATTGGCAAACATATATAATATATAATAATAACTAAAAGGGTAATTTCACTAGCTATACAAAGTCTGAGAAGTGAAAGAAAAGAGAACCTCTTTCGAGGAAGATATCAACATAGGCAATGTATTAAACAGAAGGAAAGTAAATCAAAGTAGCTTCCTTTCTCAGTAATCAGAAAAAAAAAATGGAACCTTTCACTAGCAAACTAGCTCAGTCTCAGTCTTCTTCTATTTTTTGAATAGCCATAACCAAAAAGGAAAAAGCTTGAAACGAACAAGAACATGGTTGAGTTCAGTGTTCACAAGCGAAGCGTGAGGTCAAGATTGCTCTGCTCCTGCTGCTCTGCACCAAGCGGGGCAGAAGAGATAGGGAGCAGCTCATCGCCACGAGAGAAGAAACGGGTTGCAGGTTGCTGAGGTGGTTGTGGTTTGACGACGTCGTCCTGATGGTGAGCGTCTCCGTGAAGAGGAGGCATGGTTCGGCGAGCTTGGGCTGCTCTCTCCCTTCTATGAGCATTCTGGTGGCCGCCGAGAGCGTGGGAGCTGCAGAACTTGCGGGGGCAGTATTTGCACGAGAACACTCGGAGAGAAGCAGAGGAAGCTCGAGCCCGGTTCACCTTGCTCCTGTGATTCGGCTCAGCGGGCTGGTTCAGCTGCAAGAACGGGCTATTGCAAGAATAGCCATAGAAGCTCGGGTCCGCCATTGGAGTTGCAGAGAGAGCAAATAAAAGAGAAAGACAAAGAGGAACGAGAGAATGAAATGAAGGAGAGTGTCGAAGCGAAGTGCTTTATAAATATGCATAGGGTTTTAGGAAAGAGAAATGATCGAGTAGCAGGGAAGTGGGGTCCACTTAGTAGCAGTACAGGTAGTGGTGGCTCGGCTGAGTGCAGGGTGGTGCTGCAGCAACGGTGCAGCGTGTAATCCTCTCTCCAGATCAGCTGCAGTCATTGTACGATGCAATTGGGTTCCTAACGGTTGACTTGCTGTAGCTACAGGGTCAATTCCAATTGGAAGTTAATCGGACGGCTAGAGAGCTGACTGCACCGTATAGTTACCGCACCCGACGCTCCTCTCTGTCCCGGCGTGTGCGACAGCACACCAATTCCGTTGAGGCAGAGCATGCACGGCCTTCACTTTCAGGTACGTAACACGTCTCCAAAGATTAATAATGGAAGTTAAGGTTTCAATATAACAATATTATACTGCATCAACCTATTATATAAGTTAATTACCAAGTCATATAATGTAATTTTCTACACAAGCACTTTGATTCGATTTGTTGATTCAGTTGTGTGTTTCAAATATTTCTTAGATTAATTTTTTTTTTCTTTTTTATCTCAATTTTAGTTTACTAAAGTTTATATATTTTATTAAAAAATGTGTTGATATATTTTTATTTGTTTTTACCCCAATGTCTTTCCATAGACTTTGGGTTCAATTAAGGAGTTTCGGATAGTTTTTAAAATGAAACAATGGAGCTAATCTCTATTAGGATTTTACAATAATTATTTTAAAACCAAAATTAATTTCCCTTATTCATTATATTGCTTTTTTTTTTTTAAATCCCAAAATTATTACATTGACAGTAGGTTTCACTTTTTTTTTAAAAAAAAATTTAATTTTCCCAATCCTCCTTTCCATTATCCTCTTATTTTTATATATTAATTTATTTTATTGATCTTATTTTTAAATTTTTATTTCCTAATAAAACTCTCTAATTTCTTAATTTTTATTTTATATTTTTTTGTAACCCTCTTTTTTTTTTTTTCAATTTTATTTCTTAATCCTTGTAGCCCTCTTATTTACTAATCCTAATCTTTATTTCCTTTATTAATCTGAATTTTGTTAACCTTTCACTTTCCTAGTTTATAATTTTTATTTACTTGAGTAGAATGTAAGTGTTGATAATATGTGAGAGATTTTTTCTTATTTTCTAATAAAACTATCTTAATTTTTTATACAATAATTGATATATTAATTGATTTTGTCGATTGATTTTATTTCCTAATATAAATATTAATCCTCATAAGAACCCTCGTGTTTCTTAATTTTATTTTATTTTTTCTCATTCCTCGTAACCTTCTTATTTTTAATTTTTATTTCCTATATTAATCAGAATTTTATTACCTTCCACTTTCCTAATTCATAATCAATTCTTGCCTCACCTATTTCCCTTTTCACTTAGAAACCTTGACACTCTCAGAATTTACGGTTGGGCCATGGCCCTGTCCATCAAACCCAAAGTTACCGACTTCATCTTCTTGTTCGAGATAAAATGGAGCCTTTGTATCTCGACTCCACCCGTTTTCTGTTCTGGTGCCCTAATCGGACAGGGCAGTGTTGAAGTCTTAGAGATTCCGTGCTTTCCTTCACAGAATCATTGTAAGCTGAAGTGTTTCTTCTTTATCAAATTACAGCATTACCAGGGCGAGCTTGTCTATTTGGAGCGTCGTCACTGGCTGTAAGTTGCCGGCGTTGCCACCGTTCTGCAACCAGTAAGCCCTCATCTTGGTTTGGGCATTTTTGATTCCATTGGAAAGGAGCTTGCAGCTCATTGGTCGTCTTCAATTTCCTTGTGGTTCAGTTTGTGAAGCTCGTTGCTGTTGACGATCGAATCTTGTTCAATTTTTGTTTGATGGGTCTTTTTTATGGAATATGTTTAATATTTGCTTGACTGTTCTTTGTTATGATTGCTAATTTTTCAATTGCTAATCTTTCTCGTTGAATTTCATACCATGTGGGATGGATCTGTTCTGATGTTTTCTCCTCCTTCCTTTCAGCTTGATATGCTTTAAGTTGAACTAATTTGGTTGGTATCTGTTTTTCATATTGTGTGTGTAGGGGGCTTTGATGCTTCTTTTACTTCATTGAAGTCTCTTGGTGATTTACATCATGCCGAGTGCATTGCCAATACTGCCGCTTCCTGCTCCTCCCTCTGATGGAAATCTAGGTCCTCTTCCATCTTCTCAAGTGTCTGAGGAGAAGAAGGATGAGAAATCATTAAAGGAGGAGCAAAATAAGTCAAATTCAGCACCGGCAACAGTTGCAACACACACTAGAACTATTGGAATTATACACCCCCCTCCAGATATCAGAACCATTGTTGATAAAACTTCCCAGTTCGTTGCTAAGAATGGGCCAGAATTTGAGAAAAGGATTATTGCAAATAACACTGGAAACGCAAAGTTTAATTTCCTGAATCCATCTGACCCCTATCATGCATATTATCAACACCGGCTGGCAGAATTTCGTGCTCAGAACCAATCTTCTGCGCAGGAATCTCCTTCTCTACCTCCAGATTCAGCTGGCCCTGGAGCTGCCCTATCTGCTCAGGCCACTGAAAACAATGAAGATGCATTAGCAGCAGCGGCAAAGCCTGATCCATCTGCCCAGTTTAGACCTGTAAGGAAAGTACTTGAACCCCCAGAACCTGAGCAGTATACTGTTCGGCTTCCTGAAGGCATTACAGGGGAAGAGCTGGATATCATAAAACTCACTGCACAGTTTGTGGCTCGAAATGGAAAATCATTTTTGACAGGATTGACAAGTAGGGAGGTCAACAGTCCTCACTTCCATTTCTTGAAACCTACCCACAGCATGTTCACATTTTTTACTTCCCTGGTGGATGCATATTCAAAGGTTTTGATGCCTCCTAAGGGGTTAACAGAAAAGCTGAAGAAAAGTGTATCTGACATGACCACTGTCCTTGAACGGTGTGCAAATAGGCTGGAATGGGAGCGCTCGCAAGATCAAGCTAGGCAAAAGGCTGAGGATGAGATAGAGCAGGAAAGGATACAAATGGCAATGATAGATTGGCATGATTTTGTGGTGGTTGAAACAATAGACTTCGCTGATGACGAGGACGAAGAGCTACCTCCTCCCATGACTCTTGAGGAGGTTATAAGGAGAAGCAAGATCTCTACTGAGGAAATAGATATCATTGAGCCTGGGAAGGAGGTAGAAATGGATATGGATGAGGAAGAGGCTCAGCTTGTTGAAGAGGGCATGAGAGCAGCTAGCCTGGAAGACACTGAAGATGGTAAGAAGAATGAAGTCAGGGTTACAGAGGACCCTGAACCACCGATGAGGATTGTGAAGAACTGGAAAAGACCGGAGGAGAGGATTCCAGCAGAAAGAGATCCTACAAAGTTTGTTGTGTCTCCTATTACTGGTGAGCTAATTCCCATTAGTGAAATGTCTGAACATATACGAATTTCTCTCATTGATCCCAAGTACAAAGAACAAAAAGAAAGGATGTTTGCCAAAATACGGGAAACAACTCTGGCTCAGGATGATGAAATCTCAAGAAACATTGTTGGGCTTGCACGAACCCGTCCTGATATCTTTGGCACTACTGAAGAAGAGGTCTCTAATGCTGTCAAGGCAGAGATTGAGAAGAAAAAGGATGAGCAGCCAAAGCAGGTTATATGGGATGGTCACACTGGGAGTATTGGACGCACAGCAAACCAAGCTCTGTCACAAAATCTTGGGGGTGAGGATCAAAATGATGGTGTTAATAACGAAGCTAAGAACCTTCCTGGTCCTGCTGCACCTCCTCCAAGACCTGGTATGCCTTCAGTACGTCCTCTTCCGCCACCACCTGGCTTAGCATTGAATCTTCCTCGTGTTCCTCCCAATGCGGTCCAGTATTCTGCTCCTGTCAGTGGTGGTCTACCAGTTCCTCCTCCCAGACCTTCAATATATCCCATGATTCACTCTGTTCGACCTGCTCCTCCAATGACAGTACATGGACTGCAGTCTGTTATGGCAGGCCAACCACCCCCAATGCCTTCATCTATGAATGGACCTGGAATTCCTGTACCCCCACCACCAGGATCTCATCAATTCACGCCTGTCCCAATTCCTCGCCCATATGCCCCACTTCCTGTTCCTCCACCTACAATGTCTATGATGCCTCCACCACCTTTGCCTCAAGGAATGCCTCCGCCACCACCACCTGAGGAAGCTCCTCCACCGCTTCCAGAGGAACCAGAGCCGAAGAGGCAGAAGCTTGATGACACTGCCCTTATCCCAGAGGACCAGTTTCTGTCTCAACATCCGGTATGGAATGCACAATCATCTTTTAGTCTTTTCCTCCCCTTGCCTTTTGAGAAAAATAAAATAAAATCTACCATCTTGTGTCTTGTAAATGTTCCTTTTGCTTCAGAAACTGACATTTTTTCAATCTGCAGGGACCTGTTTGCATCAATGTGTCTGTTCCTAATACTGATGAAGGAAACCTCAGAGGGCAAGTTCTGGAAATTACAGTACAGTCTTTGTCTGAAACTGTCGCCAGTATAAAGGAGAAAATTGCTGGAGAGATCCAGCTCCCAGCTAACAAACAGAAATTGAGTGGAAGACCTGGGTTTCTCAAGGATAACATGTCACTTGCATATTACAATGTGGGAGGAGGAGATATGCTCAGTCTCAGTTTAAGAGAGCGTGGTGGTAGAAAGAGATGAACTTGTTACTTGCCTTTCCGTTCAAGGTTGTTGTTGGAACTAAGGCCTCTGAGGCTTATCATTTTCCATACTATTGATAGGTTCCCTGATGCTGTCTTCATAAATAATCTTTGTACTCTATTAGTGAAATTTTCTGAACTTATTTTGTTTTGGCCCCAAAACTGATGTCAATTATGGAATACAGATTTTGGCACTTGGCGCTTGTCTCTTGAGGGCAGTGGGAAGTACAGCGTTCCCTTTATCTAGATTGATCAAGTCAATATATATACATAACTAATTATTGTTCCCTTTGGCATTTCAGTTGATTCCCTACAAAGTTTACTAATTTGAATTTTTTTGAGAAGATCTGCTGTCGGCAAGTGATCATGTTTTTAATCATGTATCTTTTAGCATTATTGTTGCAAATACTCGTGAGATGTCTTAATACAGGGGTTTCTTTATAGATATATAGTGTTAAGATTTTTTCTTGTATTTAATATGTTCATACAACAGTACCTGTGGGATGGTTGGGTTTTTTGTCATGAGATATTGTTCTGTTCTTCTGCTATTTATAATTGACATAGCCAATTTGATGTAGCAGTTGGGATGGTTGGTTTTTTTGATTGTGGTATTTTGCCATAACAGAAATTCTACTTGGACATGTGGGAAGGCTACGCAAGCTTAAGCTGATATGCCTTTTAATGGGATGAGCAGGTAGACTATGTTCCATAATGTAATATTTCTTGCACCAAGGTCTTGTATTTTTCATTTATGTTCTAATGGCAGTTACTGTCTCCTAATTTTTGCAGCAGAGCAGGTTTCGTTTCGGCCTCTTTTTAGAGAAGTCACTAATTCAGTTTTTTCCAATTTTAGGGACATGATCACTTGCTTTGACTTCTGGTTGAGATCAGTTGATTGTTATGTTAGATCCTCTGCAACTGTTTATATGAACCTCTAGTCTGATACTTTTTCTCTTACCTTTTCCATACATTGAATCTTTGCTCTTAAATTCTTACTTGGTCTAGTAGTATAATGAATTAGAGAGACATAATTATCCCTGTACAGCTTTGTGAATTTGTGATTGGTTAGGCTGTGGGCTCTTAGTTGTCGTTCTTCCCTTGTCATGAATTGGCTGAAGTTTTGTCTTGCAAGCGATAGATAGACCTAACCATATTTAATAACTGTAAGGTATGCAAGTATGTTATTCATTTTTCTTATCATGGTTTTGGGCAGTCTTCATCAGATATTGTAGTAGCCGAGATTTCATTACTGTGTTTGATTTTTCTTGTTTAATACAATCAGTTATGGTTGGTCATTGCGGATAGTTTGGCATTCTGTTTATCTTAGTTTTACTTGCTGGGTCTTGCTTAATTGCTAGCTCTAGCTCATGCAGCATGCCTTTAAGTATAAATGTAAAATCAGCCAGTCTTTGAACAGTTTGTTCAAATTTTCTGTAGATGCTCTATGCCAACCTTCTAACCCACATACTCCTGTTTGCAACGTTGCTGTCCTTGGCAACATTATGGCTCCATACGTGACTGCAGTGTTATTTCACTATCTGAATATGAAGGGGATTGGTTGCTTCTATCTATCTTGTCAACTATGGCAGTCTGCATGGTCCTGTTGCTTCCTCTTCTTATTCTTTTTATACTTTTCATAATTCTATAAAGTGATGTCTTACATTTTACTATTTTTATTTTTTATCTCTTGAAAGTGTTAAAATTTTATTATAATGTCAAATTATTTTTTTAATTATTTTATTGTGAGAAATTTTATCAATTGGAATATAGTTGATCTTGTTACATTGTTGTCTTGTGATGGAAGTACTCAATTGGGAAAAAAATGATCGAATTTATGTAACGAATATATTTTGCAGAGAGAAGCCCCCAGGTTCAAAGAAGTCTTTTAATATTTATTTTTCCTTGAGAAGGCATTTTGCTCTATGTATTAACAAAAAAAATAAGGCAGCTGGGCACTGAAGTAAACAAATACACTGCCAACTATTTTCCTGCAAATTAAATCGTACCTTTAATATTATTTTAATTGGAATCATGCTAAATTTCCAATTGTATATATGAATTTGTTCTAAGTGACTATATTAAGTATGGTAATACTTATACAATAATTGTTATAGAAAAGGTATTATCAAAAAAAAAAATTGTTATAGAAAAGGTGCTGTATTTCGATCGGAAAATGCTCAAAGTAATAAATAATATTGTAAAAAAATTTAAATTATTAAAAATAAATAATATTGTAAATATTATTAAATTATTAAAAATGAATATTGCAACTACTGTTCCGATTAACTGATTTTTTTCTTTTCAATATTTTGGTAAGCTTCTCCACTCCCACTCCCACTCCCACTCCCGCGCCAAAAAAAAAAAAAAACGACGTCGTTTGACCTGCTTCAATTCTTCGGCGTCTTCCCCAATTCCTGATTTCTAAAACGCCTAATTCAATCAGTCTTACTTCTCATCGTTCCCCGGCATAGAAGCTTGGTGTCTGCTCTGCCGTCGTGATATTTTTCCGGCGACAACGAGGTAGCCTTCTCTATTTGTTTTCTGCCTTCTCCTCTGTCTTCAACTATTTAAGTGTTTGTGTGATACTTACTAGCAGGGTGGCAAAAATTTTCTTCATTTATTAGGAATATTTATAATTGCCTTCTCTTCTATAGGATAATTATGGCCTTGTCCGAATCGTCCAATTTTCTTTCTCCTTCGCAGCCCTTCAACCAAGCCTTACGGTTTTTGTTCTTCGTGTTTGATTTTTTATTTTTGTTTTTGGTTCTCTCTGCAACCATGTCGTGCGAGAAGGAGAGAAAGAGACCTGCATATACATGGCCAAGCTCGTTGAGCAGGCCGAGAGACATGATTGTACTTTGCCGTTTTTGAATAATTTTGTCATGATTGTAGTTCCCCAAATCATGTGAACATTGTTCTCGACCTGTTTATTGTATCAAAGTGGATTCGGTTTTTGGAGTGATTATAGAAGTGTGCCTTAAGATGCTACAAGTTATATTTTTAAGATTTGGGAATGTGTTCTTTATGGATTAGTTGTAGATTAATCAGTCATTTTCCCTGTAAACCCATTGAAAAAAAGAAGAAGTAAGTTTCCAACTCTACCGATTACCATCTTTTGTTTTAGTGGTTTCAATTTCTGATTCTTGTTGTGAATTAGTCATAATGGTGCCAATTTGCTTTTTCTCTTTTGAAGTGTAAAAATTTTTTAGTTGAGAAATAACATTAAATTTAGGTATATGATACCATCTTGCATAAATAGCACCAGCAGAACGCATCTGTTCACTTAATTAGTCTGCTTTCTTCTGAACTTTATGGCACACATATGCATACATATAACCCGGGCATGTGTTCTCTTGCAGTTGAAATTAAATTTCTTTAGGTCAAGAGTGTTCTTCTGGAAGTGGTTTGCATAATGGATATAATCTCTCAATTGCAAGAACAAGTTAATTTGATTGCGAATCTTGCTTTTAATACCATTGGAACACTGCAAAGGGATGCCCCTCCCAATAGGCTCTCTCCAAATTACCCTGAACCACCTGCACATCCTACAGAGGATGCAGCCAATTTCGCAGAACAACCCAAGCAAATGAGTGCTGCTTTGGTAAAGGCTGCAAAGCAGGTATCTACTGTTTTAGGCTTAGCAAAAGAGAGAAGGATTTTATTTTTTCTCTTCTACTTTCAATATAACATAAAAGTAATTTTGTTGTTCACTCCTAAGTAGTCAGCTGAAATATTTCATTCGTCTCTTGTGCAGTTTGATGCACTAGTTGCTGCACTTCCAATATCTGAGGGAGGTGAAGAAGCACAGCTCAAAAGGATTGCAGAATTACAGGTAAGGAGCTCACTGAATATTCTTGACAAGTCATTGATTAACTAAAGGAAAGTTTCTTTATTTGAATGAAATTTTCATTGAAGTCCAGAACTTTTGTGATTCTGCATATACTTGTTAAGGAAATTGGGGTAAACAGTATTCATGTTCTTATACTGACAATGGATTTTACCTTCCAGGCTGAAAATGACGCTGTTGGCCTAGAACTTCAGAGGCAGTTGGAAGCTGCAGGTCTATCTTTATTCTCTAATTTTTTTTTCAGAACTTATGTGTTAATTGCTATTTCGAAAACATGCAAGTGTTAATTTGTCTTAAATAGCTCAAATAGGAATGCTATAAATTTATGGAAGATGTTTGGGTCGTATTTTTCATTCACAAGAAAAAGAAACCTCAAGGAAGTCAATTTGGGAAAAATAAATAGAAAATTCTTCTATATTTGAAGGATCTTCTAGAATGGTTTGGTTGATATTTTAATTTCTGGCATGCATAAGTCGCTGGCCTTGTATATGATTCCTATTTGAAGCAGAGTTATCTTTAGCAACAGAATATTGTGAAAGCAGGATTGACTTATTTCTTGTGTTTAAAGTGCAATAACATTAAAATAGTAAATCAGTTTCATGCTGCTTTTAGATTCTACGATGTTTTCAGCTTTGGAATAAGGTGTTTTAATTTGATAAATGACGTGTTCTTGGAGACTTTCTAACTAATGTTCTTGGTGTGTTCTTGATGTCAGAGAAGGAATTAAATCTGGTCCAAGAGTTGTTTGGGCAAGCTTCTGATAATTGCTTGAACATGAAGAAACCAGAATGAAGAAAGTATCCATTAGTTGCTTGGTATTCTTGGCAGAATCTCAGAAGGAAATTAGGTCATTATCTCGTCTTGCTATGAAACAGGGCTTGCTGCATGAAGAATTTCTAGAAAGTCTTCATTGTGTGACATAGCTGGGGATTCTTTGGCTAATCGAACTGGTACATGTCATACATATGACGTTTGTAGGACTGATCAACAGTGATTAGATATTAGTAACAATTTCACATCATGACTGTAGATTTGTGTTTATCTTGTTCATCTGATGCAGTTCAATGATTGATTTGTAGAGAAGCCTATGAAATTGTATGATTATATTGTCATTTACTGAGTCTTTGAAATTAATTGCTAGTATATTTTACTTCATAAATAATATTTTAAATCAAATAATTGGTGAAAGCTACTTCTATCTCTTCAAATTATAAATTGATGAATACATGTGGTAGTCAATAAGGTCTACCATTTAACAATTAACAAATAGGTTTTTGTTTTTGTTAGGTTTGTAATTCCTCTGTTTAATAATCCAAGATGCCCCATTTTTCCAACACGTTTTACTAAGTAGTGGGAAACCAGAGGGACACCCTACTTGCATGTTAGCAAAGACTTTGTTGAAGAGTAATCCATAAGTTAATTCCACTTTTCCATTATCATGTTTTTTTAATCTTATCGTTTTCTTATCTAAAGAGCAATTGAGTTAGTTTTTACTAACTTGTCTTTACTTTTAATTTTTTTAAAAAAATTATATTAAATTGTTTGTTTAAATTAATTTTTTATTAAAAAAAATACTTCTAAAAATTAAAATTTTATTCTTTTAGAAATAAACCAAACATAAAATAATTTTTCCGTTTCTTTTTAACTTTTCATTTTTATATAAACCAATTCAAACTACCTTTAAATCCTCATTTTACTCTCATATCAAATCCATCCTATTTTATGCATGGATGATAAATGGATAAGCTTCTAAAAAGTGGGTTAGGGAGAGTTTTTTTTAATAAATTAAAATTTAAAAGATCAAATCTAAAGAGATACACATTATATGATATGACCCTTTATCTCTTGTGTAATTTTTATATTTACTAAAGGAGTGCAATTGGTCTATCAGTTTTATTTTTTTTTATTTTTTATTTTTTTATAAAGTCATTGTCGCACTTTGGTTTGTTAATTATTCATGGTTGTTCGAGACATTTCAGACAAATACTCTTCTACGCAATCGATATTCTAATCTTTATGTCTGCTTAAGCACATGTAAGTTAGGCAGTGTTTGGTTGTGTATGAAATTTAAACTTTTGTTTTCTTTCTTTTGGAAGCTAGTTGAACTATAACGCTTCAAATCTTGGTATCAGATTAATTTTATAGTGGATCTCTGTCAAACAAAGATCAAGTCAGAAAAATATCATAAAAAGCACGAATATAATTGAATTTTCATTGAGTTATTTATTTATTTTGGTGAGATAGACCAATTAATACTTGCTGGCAAATAGTACTTTTCAAAATATGGTGCAAATATATATATATATATATATATATATATATGCAAATGATATTTTTAATGGTTAATTAATGGGAAAAAAAATAATTTTTTGGTTAGATTTGTTGAAGACTTGACCAGATTAAAGCCATTCACACTCAAATTAGTTATAGTCTTTGTCTCAATTTTTATTTTTTAAGAAAAATCAAGGAATTGAAGAGTGGGATCCGTTGATGTTGATCCATATTTATATAGAAATCCAAAATATCTTTCATTCAAGATTTAAAAGGAAAGGGACAAAAGGAAAGGGGAAAAGAAAAAAAGAAAGATTTATATATTTAGTGACGACTTAGAGCTTGTTTCAATTTTTTTTTTCAAATGATTTTATAGGATTAAAAATATTTTGGTGCAAATTTAAACTGTTTAAATTATCTTTTGAATAAAACACTATACTTGATTTTATTAAACCAAACTTAGTTAATTATATATCACTCAATGAGTTATTGCTTCCTCGTGATTTCTGCCTCTCACTAATGTCAATATCTGGATTAGATTCATGTTACAAATAACATCACCATGCAGTAAATTAATATTCAAATTCAATATTTTATATTGTTGATGTGACTTCTACATAGAAGACAAACGAGTGTTGCCTATACACTAACTGGTGTGCAATAATTTTATTCTGTCCCTATAAAATCTAAGATATGCAATATATTGTGATCCATGTTATCTAGAAAATTCTCTCTCTATATATATATTGAGAGGGAGAAGACCTAATCGCATTCAATTAAGAAGAAATCATTAATTTGCTTGTCCTTGCAGCTGCAAGCAGATCAAAAAATGGGTCTTCTTGATCATGTCTTTGAATATTTCCCTTTTTCCAACCCAAAGAAGAAGAAGAAGAAACGCAAACCAATTCAGGTTTTAACCAATCTCATAACATCTGTCTCTTTGACTGTCTATTTTCTTGTTTTACTGCATTTTGTCTTAATGAGCTTTCTATATCAATCTCTAATCAGAAGTTCTTTTGTAACATTAGACAGTTAACATCAAGGTGAAAATGGACTGTGATGGCTGTGAAAGGAAAGTTAAAAATGCAGTTTCCAGCATGAAAGGTTGAATCTTCAAACAAAGCTCTCTCTCTCTTTCTGTTCAGCTATTACTTTTGATTCACACGTAGGTATGAAACTAATTTTTGATCGGCCGGGAGAGAAATAATAAATTGTAAAACTTTAACTAATAAATTTGTTTCTACTGTCTTGCATTCAAACTTTTATTTTAAAATTTTTTAAAACTTAACTTAATTTTTACTGATCTAACACTTTGTTTTAGTTATTTATTATTTATGCTTAGCTACGTGAATTTTAGAATGATTGATTATCTCTTATTTAGTTCTTTAATGAAAAATAATAAAATTAATTCAGGGGCGAAGTCCGTGGAAGTAGACAGAAAGCAAAGCAAGGTAACAGTGACAGGGAAAGTGGACGCAAAGAAGGTGTTAAAGGAAGTGCAGAGCACAGGGAAGAAAGCTGAAATATGGCCCTATGTTCCTTATAACTTAGTGGCATATCCTTATGCAACTCAAGCTTATGACAAGAAGGCACCCTCTGGTTTTGTGAGGAATGCGCCACAAGCACTTTCAGACCCTAAATCTGAAGAGGAAAAGCTCATGCTGATGTTTAGCGATGAAAACCCTCATGCATGTTCAATCATGTAAAGAAGCCTTAATTTCAAAATTATGTTTTAGATTCCCTTAACATAGTTGGTTTTTGCTCTTACTTTGTGTATATATATTAATATTATAGTTATATATAGTTTACATGCAATGTGCAAATTTGATATATAGAAGCTCGATTTCAGCCACTGATTCTTTTTAATTATATAGGTTCATCAAAATGGAAGATAATGCATGCGTGCCTTCTTTGTAGATTTAGAGCCATGGCTTAGTTGCTCACTCTAATTCTGGGATACAGAAAAATCAATTAAACCAATTAAATAAAGGGTTTAGAAAATAAATTAAACAAATTAACCCGATTAATTAATAGAAATCAAACTTAATTACAATTAATGTGGACGAGCATCTGGAAATATAGTATGTTTTCCTACACAAAAAAAAAAAAAAAACTTCCCATCTGACAGTCTCTTAGCGTTGTTCTATCAGCATCATAACATAGTTGAACCCCAAAGATCTTAATTTCTCTCCAGAATTAACCACTAGTGCTACAAGACATGTCTGGTTAAGATTTCATTCTTCTCTTAATGGCGATAGGATCTTCCATTTGGCTTAATTTCTGTAAAATGACAAACTCGTATTCAAACAATTTCTTCAAAAACTTAAATTATTAAGTAAATATTTATTTCGAAAATAAAGAAATTGAATATGACATAAAAGAAAGTAGAACCCACGACAAACTTCTCACTGCAACCCACCAAATCTGAAGAGACAAAATTATCAATTTCTTAGCAAGTTCTTCAAATCCCCTGTCCCTCTCTCTATATATATATATAAAAAGAAGAGCAACTTAGAAAATACCAAGAAGCCCCATGCATGTAATAGTTAACATCTTGACGCTTAAGGAAACAACTACGAAAGAGAAAACCATATATTTTATTCTCATCTTAACAAGTAGGAAAAAAGAATTGAATTATTCAAAACATTGCCACATTGAATTCCAAATTGTTGGAAGATAAAATTAGAGGGAAAACAGGCAATAATCAGCCATGACATCAATACCCATTTTTAAGCTCAAATTGTAGATGTTCTTACTTAAGTATACTTCTTTTATATGTGTATCCCGAAGACGAGTCAACTGGTATGGTTGGTATGCTGGGCCCTTCACTGAAATTAACATTAAAAAGGAAAAAAAGAACTGTTATTAGAAGTCAACTTGTAATAGTATGTAAATCCTTTTTTTTTTTTTTTGTTAAAAAGAAAACGTTTAGATTAGTCTTAGGCTCGACCACGGCTAGGGCTAGAATAAACTTACAAAGTGTTTATATAAATACTTGCAAATTATCATCAACTAATGAGACCCTAACTCACATGTAGTAATATGTAATTTATGAATACTATTGTGGGGGTTTGTCCTTTAATATAGTTCTTCTTCCTATATTCACTGCATATTTTGTGCTATTTTCTGCAATTTAGAAGGCAAATTACTTCAATTGTAAAACTTAAGTTTGAAACAAAATACCTCTCCTCACACTAAATTTTTCCTAATAAAAAAACATATCCATTTGTAATATATATGCTTAAATATTCTTATCTCTAATACTGTTATTTCATTATCTTATAATGATAGCATCACCCACTAAATTGACTTGACTATTGAGTACAATAAGTTAATCATAATTCGACTACCAGTAAATTATTGACAAGAAGATCCCAGGAAACTTTGCTAGATGATATATACTATAATATAATAGGGATATTGTGACTTCATCTATATATATATATATATATATGGACATGGTGAGGGTCTATCTCAGTTGAGTTTCTCATTGAAGTTATCTTTCTCTTCTTGCTTTGGAATCTGAGAAGCTATCATTTTTCTTTCCAGAACTTTGTGAGAGAGATTTCAGCAAGAAAAATTTTCAGAGAAAGATATCATCACAGATAAAAATGGGGATTCTGGATCATTTTTCAGAATGTTTCACTATTAGTTCCCTAAAGAAGAAAGTCATGCCGATGAGGGTTGATATCTTCCCTTCGTTACCATATTTTCTTGTTTGAGATTTTTTTCATGAAATATTGTAACTAATAGGAGTTTGTCTGTTTGTGCTTGTTTTTTTCTTTTCATGAGATTAGACAGTAAATCTGAGGGTGAAAATGGACTGCGAAGGTTGTGAGAAGAGAGTGAAAGAAGCTGTAGAAGACTTGGAAGGTTCAAATGAAGCTCTCTCCCTCTCTCTCTCTCTCTCTCTCTGTTTATATATATATATATATATATATGTTATATCTTTCTACCATCTATTCGTGTTACCATTGCATGGTTTGATTGTGAGTATGATTTGTTTAATCACATATCACTTTATCGGAATAAATTTGTTGTGTCTTATTTCAATTTTATTACTCGTGACTGTTTGAAAACAATAAAATAATATATTTTAAATAATACAATAATAATTTTTAGACAAAGTATAACAAGTAAAATATGACATAAGATAGTAAAGTTTGTCTAGTATGGCCCAATTTAATATTGTCCAATGATGAAAATGCAAATTCCCCTTTTAACTGGATGTTCTAGGTAGTATAAAAATCACCACGTATGATTTCAACTATTAAATCAAATAATAGACAACTTATAATTTCATTGTAGACCTTCACTAAGACATGTGGTATGTCCTAACATTTAAATAAGGTAGTTTTCTCTCTCCCTAATTTTTTTTTTTAAAAAATAAAGTACATACGTTTTCACAGTAAGGTGCAAAGTTGGGGGTAATTTATGTTTTTCACCTGCTAAAGATAAAATTCTTAATTATGAAATAATTAAGTCATACAATATATCTTAGATCATAATCTTAATGTTAATATCATAATATGTACGGTGTGTATGTATATGTATGAAAAAATAGGTACACACATCGAACTTGTAATGTAAATTAACACAGTCTCAATTTAAGAGACAACTTTTTTGAAAGCATATTTTTAGCAGTCAAGCTCTATTAACTATATTTTTTTATGTGATAATTTTTCTATTAACTTAATTGTACGTAAAATTCAAGCAACCCTCGTATATTAAAGAAAAAGATTGAATAAACAATAAACCCGGTCAATTCTTATTTAAAATAAAAAGTCAAGTCTTTTAATGAATCTTTTTAATATGCTATTTTGTCATCTTTCTCTTGATTTTTTTTTTTTTTTAAATCATGGATAAGAGATATATTAATTCATATTCACATCACTAATATATGGATATATTTACGGGACTAATTTAGTTCAATTAGATATAGTACAACATAAATTATTAGATAAATTAGTTGTGTTGTGGTTTGAAAACTGTTCAGGTGTGAAATCGGTGGAAGTGAACCGGAAGCAGCAGCGGGTGACGGTGATCGGAGAAGTGGATCCGGAGGAGGTTCTGGAGGAAGTGAAGAACACGGGAAAGGAAGCTGAGGCATGGTCTTATGTTCCTTACAACTTAGTGACATACCCTTATGATCCCCAGGCTTATGACATCAAGGGACCATCTGGCTTTGTGAGGAATGTGCCCCAAGCAATAGGGGACCCTAAATCACCAGAGATGAAGCTTATGGTCATGTTTAACGATGATAACCCTAATGCATGTTCAATCATGTAGAGCAAATAGTTCAGAACTGTTTTGTCTATTTTGTGCGCAGGTAGAGTTTTCTTTGTTTTAAATTGAAATTGAAGTTGA
This sequence comes from Bauhinia variegata, assembly GCA_022379115.2. Lineage (NCBI taxonomy): Eukaryota > Viridiplantae > Streptophyta > Magnoliopsida > Fabales > Fabaceae > Bauhinia > Bauhinia variegata. The sequence goes on along the minus strand of CM039426.1, from coordinate 17,485,549 downwards.
GTGTGAGAACTGAGAATGCAATGTATCAGTGCTACATGTGAATGTAAATTTTTAACTTTTTGAGTTTGTAAACCTAAATAAAGAAGGCCATATTTTAACACACTCCACAAACCTAGATTTTTCTTAACTTAACATGTAGCAACCTTAACTAGGAACAGAATGGCGATGATTAACCAGGGAAACACAGTTGAGAGGGATCTATCTAGATCAGAGATCAGACGCAACTGATTAAAGACATGGAATTATCAGAATCATTCAATGGAAATGAATCCGATACATCTATTTGTACCCGGTCGAGTAGAATCGACACCATTTAAAGACCATCGACCAAATAGAAGAAGAAACGGGAGAGGAGTTGCGGCTCCAGTGGCTTGTTTAGGTGAAGTGTGTGTGGTAGATGGCTATTTATACCCAGAATCTGCTGCCGCAGCCGTCAACTTAGCTTTTTTTGGATGCTGTGGTGATGAGCAACAAAACCCTATCATGTGATTGCGTCAAAAATTTTGTAATACCAATGTAAATATAAATTAAGATATATAGATATTGTATTCAAATTAAAATAGTAATCATAGCATACAGAGTTATTTAAGTGTGGGATAACATATATATATTAAACCCAATGTATTTACTTCTCAAAAAAAATAATTAAGAAGCTTAATTATGTTCTTCCTTATCTTTTCTCTTTTTAATTTTTTTTTTTAAATTATACAAGATAAGACTGGAATCTTGTTCATTAGAAAAGATTAAAATTTTCTGTCCCAAATTCAGAAGTTGTAACCTAAAAATATCAAGAATTCATAAAAAAACACATATTAATAAAAACTATAATTATTTCACTCCTCCAATAAAACCCAAGAAAAGAAACACAAAATGTCATTGTTGATTAAATAGTCAAAAGGGGCCTTGATGAATCCTGTACATAATATAGTTTTAAGATGTTTGGTGGAGCTGTTTTGTCCAGTCAAAAGGTTCCCACTCTTTGGAGAAGCTTGCAACTGCTTGCTTTTGTCCCTCGTTTGATTCATATCTTCGCCGCCGATACATGTCTTCATCTGCCAATTGAAGCATCCCTCTTATGACATTAAGGCCAAGGTTGCTATTGAACTGTTTTTCATCGTCAATGACATGGACAAAACCCCTGTTTAGACCAAATTCCACGTGAAAATAAGGGAAGTGCTTGGGAATTGAATTGCGCAGTCCCTTTTGACTTGTATCAATGAGCTTCTTTGCATTGTGCTGGCTCCACTCATCTTCAGCTTCATCAATTGCCTGTGATGAATAAGGACAAGAAAGCAGATAAATACCAGCAACAAATACAAGATACAGATACGTTTCACCAAAAGTAATGCAATACTAATCTTATGTGAAAACCAAATTACAGAGAAATTTATTCAGAATCTGTTCATATCAGAAAGCTTTTGCCCGTAGAGGTTACTGGCCAGAAGATCCTACATGCCAGTATCAGCCCTCTTTCCCTCCAAATCTCCAATTATCCTATCCACAATTTTTTCCTCTCCAAATGTCAAATGGTTAGAATGCGTAAACATTATTTACCACACTTCAATCGATCAAGGTGCTATGATGATTGCAAATAAACAAGTATAACTCACCAATCAAGTTGCTCATTCAATCTCAAGTGGCCATTAGCCTTATTAGTTGTAAGTTGAATCTCTTAAGGAAAAAACAAATATTCAAATAAATTCATGGTGCTATTTTTGATACAGGAATGAGATATAAATACATGAAGAGTGGCAAAAGAATATCCAGATTATGTTTATATTCAAAGATATTGAGAAAGATGTACGAAGCAAGCAATGCATCAGTCCACGTCAAAAATAATGCTTCAAATCTCACCTTTTTAAAATATAAAGGAGCCTCTTTGGCAATATCTTGGGGTAATGGAATGCATTCAATCATACAATGGCGCCGTTGTTGTGCCAATCCCATCACAGTTTCAAGAAACACAACCTCCTTCCCTTGCTCTGCAAACATCATAATGAGGCACTTCTTGAAGTTTCGAATTTCTGTCCAAACATCATCATCCACAGTTCTTGTAGCTGCTTCATGCTGTAAAGTAAAAGACAATTGATTAACACCAGGATGTAAATAAAGAAACCATCCAAAAAATATAGCAAGCGGTAAATGCAAGAAATTTTATAGCCATGTCTCACTTCACATCATTTTTTTTAGAAGTCGATGTTCCTTCCTAGAGACAAGGAATAAAACTTGATCGTAGGATCTTGACTGCAATGAACAAGAACCAAATACATTTTTGAATTCCTTATTACATTTAAGGATAGTTCTAGTTTTACATGAGGATTTTTATGATCAGGCAGTGCTGTCTTTATTCAATAACATCTTTAAACCACAAGCTCACCTGAATGGGTAAAATGCAACAGTGGCCAGGCACCACAGGCTGCCACTGCGGCAGCATCAAGTATGTGTGGTTTGCGATTGATACAACAAGATGCATAGGTCGGTTTGGATTTTCCAAGCAAAAGAGGCAGCGCTCTTTTTGGGTTAAAAACTGCTTCCTATGTGTATTTGTTTGGGAGGTCTTATGATCATCACCTCGCTTCTTTCGACCTTTTCTGCTTGGACCATCTTCATATTCATATTCATCGTCTGCCTGACTGGAAACCTTGTACTGCTTGTTCAGCATGATCTTCCGAGCCAGATGCATATCTGCATCATCTTCTTTCTTCTGCTTAGCATGCAAGTTCTGCATAGCATATCTTAAATAAAGCAAAATGTCACAGGAGCAGTCATAAGAACTAATCAAAGCTTAAATAAAGAAGGCAGAGCTGTAGAAAGGCCAAAAAAAAACATAACAGTTCCGCTTGGTTTTCAGTGATACAAGTTACTACACCTTAACTGCAATATTTGTACATAAAAAGTAAATAATATTGAATATTTGTAAGAGTGAAAGGACCAGGGGAAACAAAAATACATATACTACGTTCCAAGGCTTGGAAATACCTGCTAGAAATTGCTTCAGCTTTTGGTCTAATTGTATGACTTTGATTATCCTGATTTGCCTTCATGTTCTTTGCTTCTTGCTGCCCAACAAAAAAAGAGAACAAAAAATCAGAAAATGCAATCGAATTAATCAATAAACCAGAAGGCTAAGCTTTTAATGATAACAGAATCTGGCCAGGAAAGAATTGCAGCTTACTAAACAAATAAGACTTAAACAACCTATTCTCCTCCCATTCATCCATATCCCACTGCGCACTAAAGGTCATAGAGTACAGGATAAAAAGTGTCCAAAGAAGACAATGACAAAACTACAACCAAGAAGTGAATGACAATTGAAAGCATACTTATTTGTGCTTCCTGAACCAAAGAAAAGCAAGGAAACCGTGATAGTTTCATATTTTCAAGGCTTCTGCCTGGTTTCTTCCCATTCAGGAGGAAGGAACAACCACACTCAGTAACACATCAGAAACAAGGATAATCTAGATTAAAATTCAAATTATTCGCTGAAAACATGTTGGCAATGGTTATAACCATTTATTTAATTTGGTTAAAAGGAATTGACGAATTATATAATTCCATTTACACTGCTAAACATATGCATTCTACAAAAGTACAAACTGAACAAAAAGGGTAAAAATGAAGGAGAATGATTTGCATTTAAAAAAAAAAAAAAATATTGCATAAGCATAATAAATGATAAAGCAAGTGAAAAATTCTAGAAAAGAGGGAATGCTCTCTTATCTTACCAACAACTTTTCAGCTTCATCATGTTTTCCTTTTAAACGGAGCTGCATAGCCTTAGCTGCCAACTGGTTTGCACTCATCCCATCCTTAACCGCTGCATCGCTTTCCACAGTTTTGTTCCTTTCTGGCGAAACTTTTTCTGAGACAACATTTCCATGATCAGAACTATCAGAATTATGACCCTTTTCCTTAAGAAATTCACGCATAAAGCATCCATCATTTGAGAACTTGTTCAGGCTAGATGCTGCAGCTGATATTATCCCAGCACCCTCAGCTGCAACTAATTGACTTTTTTGCTTTCCCCAGGATAAAGAGTCTCGAACTTTAGGTGCTCTCATTTCACGATGCCGGATAGATACATCCTTTAAATAGTCCTGCCAGTTTTCCACTAGCCAAAATCAGTAATGCATAAAAATATCTGCTTCTGAAATTCACAAGCAGGAGGATAAAAAGAATTATAAGAAAAAGTATAGAAGAAGAAATAGATCTCTCAATAATCTTCAAAATACCCTTTTAGAATCCTTCCCAGTCTGATCATCTAAATCTGGTGAGTTCTCTTCAGTTAACCCTCTCTTTCTACCTTTTATTGCACGTAAATGAGCACGAGATGGAGCAGCTTCACGAGATGCTAGAGAAACAGTCAACTCACCAAGAGAACCCCACCTTTCTTCCACAACCTGTACATACAATGTGCATAAAAGAATGAGCAGTCAAATATTTAAAAAACTTGGATAATCAATAGATATTCTAAAGGAAAGGCACAATACTTCTCCAAGCCTTCGTCCTTCACGGGCTGCTCGTTCTTGTGCACGCTTCAATGCTTTAAGTCTCCAACTTGCACCTCCGTCTCCAACAAGGGAAGAAGATAAAAGTTGAGCAGCACCCACTTTGCCTCCATCAGTATCTTCTGGGTAACCAGTGCCATCATCCTTCAGATATGGATTCATTTCCTTGGGATTTACCTTGTTTGTCTGAAAAGGAAAACAAATATTATCCACTCATTTATCACCATCTATTACAAGTTACAATGAGATCAGAAGAAAAAAATGCACCCACTTTAAGCAGTGAAACATACCTCCTCAACTGGAGCTTCCTCTGGCAATTTTTCTATTTTTTCTACAGGCTTGTTACTTTCAGACCTGAGCATCCACTCTAATCCTAATTCTTTTCTTACAATTTCCTTCTCTCTAATGGAATCTACTGCAATGTCTTTGCTTTCCTTTTCCTTCCTCTTATTTTTATTCCCATGTCTTCGACTAGCCTTTTTATGGGTCACTTTTTCACTTCCATCTGAAGCAGATGATGAGTAATCCTCAGATGTATGTTCCATTTTACCACTGCTTGATCTCTTCCTTGACCTTCCACAAGATTCATCTTCTGACAAATCATCATCATTTATCTTTCTCGCCTGTCTCATGTGCTTCTTTTCCTCTGGTTCACTTTCACCTTCAGTAGTATAAGATGAAGAATTTTCCTCTGAAGAATACCACTTCTTCTTTCCAGAACCTTTCTTTATCTTTTCAAGCTCGTCATCTGAAGAACTGTTCCTCGACCTCTTTCCTTTTCTCTTATTCTTTTTCTTTCTATGATCTGATCTTTTTCTTTCTTTTGATTTGGAATCCAAGTCCTCATCTGGTAGCTAATAAATAATGTGGACAGAAAATAAACACAATCAGCTAAGAACAGAGAGGGGGAAAAAAAAGTACACAATAGTAATAAAAAAACTCCAGAAGTAGAAATAGGCCTACTTTACTGACCTTGTCACGGGGAATAAACTTCACTCCAGAAAGCATTCTAAAATTGCTAGACTATACCAATGCCTGTAAATAAGATCAAAAAGCATTCATTGAAATCTCATCAAAGAAAGCAAATGCATCAAATCAGAGCATAATACTCCAAACAACACGGTTAAGCATGTATACGCTAGTTCAAATCAATTATAAATCAACCGAGTTAATGAAATGGACTAGAAAAACTAAGAATAACTAGAATAAAAAAATTATGCATAAATTTGAACGTCACAGAGTCCACAGGAATTCCCGAATATCCCATATATTCGTCTATACAAATTCAGTTAACTTAAAACACCAACTAATTACAGGATATATAATTCATAAAAGCAACCACAAATTGGCTAGTGAATTTAAACTTACGCTCCAGAACAAAATTAGACTATGCTGGCGGTGGCTTTCCCTGAAATTCAGAAGCTTTCCCAATAGATGGATGACAGGAATGATAGGAAATGAGAGACGATGACGGAGGAGGAGATTTGTACCGGCAGAAGAGATAGACGACGGTGCCGGTGAGTGAGCGAAACCGGAGGGAGTAGGGTAATCAGGCTTCAGCGTGATAACCAGAAGAGGGAAAGAGATTTTTTTTCTCCTGCTGGCTTGACGAGAGAGGCGGTTCGGTTCGGTCAGGACTCCGCTGTCAGATCGAAACTCAGCGTTTCGTGTTTTTATGTTCTCGGGCCTAAAAGAAACTTTCTTGGGTTTCCAACGAGTCCAAACCTTAGGAACGTCTTAGAGCCCAATGGAGTGCTCCAAAGTCCAAGCAAATCCATCAAACCAATATGAGTGACATCTTCGAAGTTCTCAAGCAAACTATTAAAAGGGTAAAATAATTACTTTGATTTTTAAATTGACAAAAATGATTAATTAATTTTTATAGTAAATTTTAATTTCTTTTTCTATGCCCTAAATATATTTTAATTTTATATACTTATTTTATTAATTTTTCAACAAAATAACCACATGATAACTTTTCTTTTTTATACATAGAGGGAAACATATATATTAACTATGGTGGTACTGATAAAATGAAACTCAAGAGAATACAAAGAAGGCAATACTCACTTTATCGATGTCGAAGTGAATTGACAAATGAGAGACGCATGATCCTATGCTGGGAGTTACTGAAGGGGAATGCTATGTTATTTGATAGTGCAAATAATGAGTGTATAAGTAAAGTTGGAGAGCGCATTAAAAACTCCCATATTATGTCAGTAAGTTGAGAAGAGTTTGGTTAGGGATTTTTAGACTTTCGAAAATTGAGGAAGATTGTTAAATTGTGTATATATATATATATTAAATGTGGGGTTTAATTCAATTTTAATAGATTGAGAATTATTCAAACTAGTTACAAATCGAATCATAATTAATAATTTAAGAAATTTTTAATCAAAATCAAATCAAAGACTACCCGTATTATTCGGCACTAGCACATATTAGTTTGTGTAAAATAGTATTAATATAAACCAAAGTTATTGGATTTAGTCAACGTAACATAAAGGATCAAACCCAAGACTTAACATTACACTTGCAGGGCCCACATAAATTACAAATTGTCGTCAAGACCAAGACACTATAAATAAATACCTTATTAATAAGATATGTAATTAAAAATTCTAAAATTATTATAGTACTATTATATATTTACAAAATCCTTACGTTGCTGACTTAAGTATCAGAATATTATTATTCGACTCACTTTTTTTTTCTTTATAAGTTAACTACGACTTACTTAGAACCTAAGGCAAAAGTCATCACTTGTTTATTAACCAACCAACAAGTATCATAATTTCCAAATCTAAGAAGGGCCCCAAGCACGCCTTGTCCTTTTACTTGTGAGTCAAAGTTTCTATTATAGTTACGATTTGTATAGCCATGCAATCAAAGTGTCCAAACGACAACGTCTATCTTTCAAGTACCACTTGTGTGTTGATGAATCATGCATGACGCTGACTCATTTAAGATTGAATCCCAGTTCAAGATATAAAATTGTAGGGCAGCCAGATCATGCATGCCTTCAACACGGTTTGCCAGATGTGCTTCAAAGTTTTCATACCACGTGGCTTCGGCAATAGATTGTGGCAGTTAACGTAGAGCTAATAGCAATGATGAAAGAGTTGAATAAATGCTAAAGTTTTGGCTTAAAGAATTTTGAATTTGATAAGCTTCAAGCTTTCGCAAATGGTCTAGTTGCTTCGTCTATTGTCGTATCTATCTGCAGTTGTACTCACAGTGTAGTCACTATACTTGATATAGACCCTTAAGCTCTAATATTACATTGTTTTTCACATTAAATATTTAAATTGGTTCTCTTCTTAATTGTTAATAATGTCAAAATATTTTAAAAATTATTTGACATTATTAACAAGTAGTAACTTTACTTAATTTGAATATTGATATTATATTTATTTATTATTTATTTATATTAATATTAATTGATTGATTGAGAAAGAAAATAAAAAGAAATAGAGTTAAGTGTGTTTAAAAATAAATAAATGAAAGAGTTTTGCTATTGTAAACTAAATACGTGTTAATCAAAAGAATCTATATTTTTCAAATATCATATTCAAAAGAAAAATATATTTTAGCAAAAAACATCACATTTTTTTTTTTCTGTAGTATAGGAAAAGTAGAGCTTGATTAAATCTTTTTATGACACAGCGGGAGATTATGCTAAAACCTTCAAAGATCAAATCATATCACTAAGTATGTCACATTTTGGAGTCATACGAGGGAGAATGATTGATTACCTCAAGCTACAAAAATGAAAAGAAGCTTATTACAAAACACAATATGCATGTTGAATATTACCAAAAGCTTTCGTGAGAGGTAACCTTTTGTGGATTTTGGCTTTAAATTCTTAAAGATTGAGACAGAATAAGTTTTGATCTCATTGTAAACCTGCAAAAGAGAATGAAAACAGAACAAATTAAATGGGTATTTAAGCACACTTTAATAATTAATCTAAATATTTCGATGTTAAAACATTCTTATTTTAGTAAATGAGCTACTATATTATATAATCTTTGAAAATAAAAACACAATTATATGTAACTCTTAAAAAATTACATGGGCTCAAACACACGTTCAATATTACCATGGCGTCATAAAACGACAAATAGAGGAGTCATCTACAGGGACGTTTACCAAATCTCCAACAACTCCACCTAGTAGGTCTCATCACCTGCATGGCTACGTGTTTCCCGTTCAAACGTCGGCAGTAAATTAAACCAGTAGTCTACTTTAAACTGATTAACCCTTCTCAAACGGCCATTAGTTTTCATTGAAGTCCTTTTTCACATTTCAAACGTAATCTCAAATAAGAAAACTATAATTGGATGGTATATATTGTTTCCCTTAAAGCTTAAACATAACTTGCCAATGGTTTACTTCACTGGATTTTCTGGGTTATTTCCTAATGAGATTTCACAATCTCCTATCCCAATGGCAATATTACTTCTAAAACTAGAAGCTATTCTAGCTTAAATATTAAGTTTAAATTTTAAAATATAATTATTATAAAATTTGATAAATTTTTTTTTATCATATTTATAATTTTACCTAACTTAAATTTAAATTTAAATATCTAATATATTGTTACGTCCTAAATGGTTATAACCAAAAATGTTACTTCCAAAATGTTTTCTTTGAAATTTTTTATTTCTTTGTTAGACATTGGAAGCAACCAAGAAAGACCAAACATTACTTGACAATGGTTTACTTCACTGGATTTTCTGGGTTATTTCCTAATGACATTTCACAATCTCTTATCCCAATGCCAACGTCAGTGTCACTTCTAAAATGACTAAGTGCATAAATTAATTAAAAAATATTAAATTTGAGTCTAAAAAATATTATTGTATTAAAATTTTTTTAAAAAAAATTATTTTTATAATTTTATATGACTTAAACTCGAATTTAATTTATATCCAATGTAACATCAAATACTAAATGATAATGTTACTTTCAAAAATGTTTTCTTTGAAAACTTTGGTTCCCTTATTAAATTGGAAGTAACCGGGAAAGAACAAACCCTGATAACAACGTTTCAGAACCACGAGGGCTGAAAACAGGAGATTGATAGAAACCCTAGAAAGATGCACCATCAAAGTACCAATCCTTGTTCACCAAGGCAACATAGAAACATGAACGCTATTAATTAGATAGTGACAGATAAGGATGAATTATGGAAGTGAACCAAAACACAAATCAATTAGTGTATGAAAGTCTATGAATTAAGGCCACAAGAAAGTGTGAACAAAGAGATGAGGATAGAGTGGAGGAATTGAATGATTGTCATTCCCTGTTCCCTCCATTCAAAATGTATATAGATAATGATCAAAGTTGGACCCATCTAATTAATTTGACAAGAAATGAAAGCTAAAAATCTAGGTATTGTGTCTAAATTATAGGCATACAATTCATAGTGTTGTTCTCAAATGGGTTTGTTATTTTCTTTATTGTTACTTGTCTATCGATAATAAAGAATAGCTACATAATTTTGTGATAGCGGCAATATATTGATTCAATGATTTAAGATTGATTTGTTTTATATCGTATATAGTACGGCCATTCGTGCTTGATTAATTCCTCACCCAGCATTATATTGCTTTTGATGGGTAACCTTAAATTTATAAATTATTTTGGGGTTTGCCAATATACTATGGCAAATTATGATACTTGACCAACAAGGTAAATGGTAGCAAATTGAGTCTCAAACAATTCTAAACAAAAGGTTCTAAGTTTATAATCTCGCATTTATAAATTTGCATGTTATTACTCTCATCTTGAGTAGAAATTAATTAATATATACTTAAAAAGTATAAAAAATCTTAAAATGTAATATTAGATAACTTAAAAGTGATTAACTTTATGCGACATTTTTAATACTTAGTTGCTTTATATATATTTTTAATAAAAATTATATGATATTTGATTCTATATTATACACTAATTAATTCAAATTCAACCTAAAAAGAACTAACGTAATTTGTGTATTTGATGATATTTTTTTTTTTTTTTGTATTTTTCTATGTTTGCTACAAGAAGAATATATGTGTTTAGGTAGATATTGGAACAACAAAATTATTTTAAAAAAAAAGTTAGCCGAAATAGGTTTGTTGGGCAGCTTCTCAATTGTTCCCTTTACATATTTTATGATTATGGCAATTCATTTCAATGATTTAAAGCTTTTTTTTTTTTGTTTTATAGCTTAGTACGAATATGCTTTTTTCCCGACCATTTGATGGATAAATTTGAACTTCATTTTCACAAAAGAAAATTTGAACTTACATAAATTTTGGAATTTGCCCATAATTCACAAATTCGAATATGCACGAATCTATACATGCCAGCGCTGTTACATGATAAAAACAAAATAGTTGCATAAGAGGCCATACTCTTAATTTGTAAGAGAGAATTTTCTTTAGAACAAAAGAAAACAAATAATAAATTCTTCATTATTTTTTTTAGGTAAAAATTATCTAATATTTAACGTCACATTAAATACTAACTAATTTAATTTAAGTTCAATAAAATTATAAATATAATAAAATTATTTCTACTAAATTTTAATACAACTACTTAAACCTTACACAAAAATACTGAAAGGGCAAATTCTTAAGTAGGTACTCAAGATTTAATATTCATATTTATGTACATGCCTACGTATTTATGTATACATGTTATCGTCATTCATATTATTGTTTGGTATATAACAAAAAAATAATATGAGACTATACTAGTTATTTGCTAGTTTGTGAGAATTAGGGTTAGGAATCTTATTTTAATAGAGAAAATCAACTTCAATTTACTAGTTTTCTTTTTAACATTTTCTGTCTTAATTTTACTTTTATTCAACTAGAGAAACATTATATATATAGTCTAAGCCATTATTTTCTATTGATGGCCTCACTTGATGAAGCCTCAAAAATTTAGACGGTATTAAATTATATAATAATTATTGATTATTGATAAGAATAAAGGATATAAATGATCATACTTTTGTTCATATTTCCATCATTCATATAAATAGTATCATTTATATAACAATAAAATAACTTAAAAATTTGCAAGTGTGCCTTGCTTAATGATTTCTTTAAAGATTTGTCACTGTTTTAAGATTTTTATTAAGTTAAAATAATTTATTATCAACTAAGTTACTAGTTTGATGTTAAATTTTTCATACTCCAACCCAAGTTGGTTTCACCCACTTGGGCTTTTCTTAAAGGATAAATTGTTAGTATTGCAAAAAGCCGTGTGATCTAATCTAATTACAGCTTACAATGCGCGTAAGCAAAGTGTTTTGGCGGCCAGCAAACAAACAAGGATCCAATTACGACAAGAAATGAATCATAATTAGCTTAATTAATTAAAGTGGAACTAAGCATAGAAACCCTTTCATGGCTTCCCTTTCAAATTGCAACTCATGCATAGACATATGGGCTCCACTTCATTAACTAATTGATGTGATTCAACCATTAACTTACATGAAACTTACTATTCACTATCTTAATTTCAAATAAAAATAAATAAATTTGAAAGCTCCTATCTATACCTAATCTACATTAATTCTACAAGTCTTCCATACAAACATCACCACAAAAATTGAATCTATTTATCTATATATATTACATTCATTTTCATGGTTTTTCTAGCTTAACACTTTGATTATGATCCATCACATTCAACAAAAAATGGTTGCAAATAATTCAATGAACTCTAACTTTTCTTTTTGGTTTAAATTTTTGAAAGTGCAATGTATCACTAGTTGATTTTATGTTTGTATTATTGAAATTCAAAAAACACAATAGAGGATCATGTTAATTGAGAAAATTATTAAAACACTATCTTTTATAATACTACAACATAATCCAAACAAAATTTAAAACAACATAATCCAAAAAAAAAAAAAAAAAAACTCTATCTTTTATAATACAACACAACAACCCTACTTTAGCCGCCACACAAAAATATATAAGGGTGTCTAAATTCAAACTAAAACCAAACTCAATTGAATAAATTTAATCTAAATCACTCAAAATTGACCAAAACCAATTATTTAATTAGATTGATTAGATTAAATTTTGAAAAAACCAATGAATCAACCAATTATATATATATGTAGTTTTATAGTTTAATTCATTTAAGTTTTAACCTATTTTTTTTAGTTAGTTGTGAATGTTATTAGCATGCACGATGTTTTATCCAAGCAAGATCAATTAAAGATGTTGACATTTAATAAAAATTGATTAAATTAATTTATTTTAGAAATTGGACATTGAAATGATACATATTAGAACTTTGTGTCATACAATTTGATTGGTACTAGTTTTTCCTCTATTCCCATTTGGCATTTATGGTCTGCTAGCTTAACTGTCTCTAGTACTGCTTTATTGCTTTTCTTTGTGGACAACCAATTTTATTTTTATTTTGTGGTTGAATACTTGAATGGCAAAAATTGATCAATCCGATCCAATAAGAATTAGATTGGTTCGGAGGATCCCTTTGTAATCAGATTAATTGGATGTGTTTTTTGAAAAATCGATATAATTGGATAGAATGACCAAATAGAAAAAACTAATCCAATATAATCAAAATACAGCCTTAAAAATGTATGGCTGCATAAGTAATTAATTAATTAATTTAATTAGAACAATTATTTCAGCCATGACATAGTTTTCATTCTCTTGCCCTAATTAAACCAATGAGATTGGGTTTTTACTAGGCATATCTTAAATGTTCAATTAACAGAAATAATATAACTTAAAACACATGTGTTTAGTTAATTTAGGTCATTTATCTCTTATCTCACAAATTATGTCTAGCAAAGATACTAAGTCTATATGCATCATAGTTGTCAGGCTTAGCTAAAAATTAATTTGTCACAGACACAAACATCAATAAAGTAGATACATTTCACTAAAAAAATAGACTTTTTCATAAATGTAGTGGTGATTAAACTCTTATTAATATATTTAAAAGATTTAATTATTTATTAATTATATCGATATTTTTGTTAACAGAACTTTTGTTAGCATACTAAAAGGACGTAATTATCTACTAATTGTATCAGTTTTATTAATAGAATATGTTTTATTGGTTAATATAGTACTAATCTGTATCTTGAGAAAACTGAGTTTTAGATTTGAAAGTTTGAATAGAAGCCGTGGGTGTTGAAGTCAAATCCCTCTTGTACAGATGTAGCGAACCATTCTGAAGAGAAGATAATAAAAACAAAAAAGAGAGACTTGACTTTACAACACCTGCCCTATCTTTGGGCAGAAGAAAACAACTCAAGACTATAGTGTGGCTAGCATATACACTCCCCCTTTTCAAATATCTACTTCTAGAATTTAATAGGGGCAATATTCTTTTTTGGTTTCTCAGTGGTCCTTAAAATTTTGATGCAAAACTAATTTTCATTTTAACTTTTGATATGTCATGATGATTAATACTTTTAGTAGAGTTTGAACTTTTTGGCCTTTTGTTTTTCACTTACACTGTCTTAGTAACTTTTATGTATAAAATTAATTTTTATGTAAAGTGAAAAATCTCTCCTAAACTCTTAATAATGTGAATTCAAAGTTCTAAATAAAATTTTAAATAGATTTAGATATGTTATGTTGTAATAATGACTTCCTAGCTATGTAATTACAATCATAATAATTGTACAATTATAATTTCATCAAACGATTGAAAGCTATTATTACTTGATAGTAATTACATAAAATTTAAATTTGTTCTAAACTAATAATTTTAACTTAAAATTATCTTGAAGCTGAACTTATTTATTCACTAAACCAACACTTATCTGAATTTAAGTCACACTTAAACCTAACTCAAGATTTTCTTTTTTTGGACTTAAAATTACCTCACTATAATATTTAACGGGATTGGTGTAAATTTAAGTGTATAAAACTTTAAGAACAAGTTTTAATGATTCAATAATTGTTGGCAATTGTAGGTAGAATAAAACTCAAAAGTAACAGTTGTACTTGATGATATTTAGGGGGAAACATCGTCAGAGGAACACGAGTCATTATCTTAAACATAATAAACCATTATTTTTTCAACACAATTTGCACAGACAACCTTTTTGCTGTATATATAAGAAGGCAACCACTTCCCTTGTAAGCATATAATTTCATCCCCAGAAGCTTTACTTCCTCTCTTTCTCTCTTTGTCTCTTCACTGCTTTTCAAATCTTTCCTCTTTGAAAGAACCAAAAGAAAATGGGTATCCTTGATTATATCTCAGAGCAATTATTTTCGGTTTCCCCCAGAAAAAAGAAACGCAAAGCAATGCAGGTTTGAATTCCCTCCTATCCCATTTCCCCCTCTCTGTTTTCTTTTCCTCTGTTTGTTTGAATGGTTAGGTTTCTGAAGCCAAAATCTGATTTCTTTTCTGCTTTTCTTGTAGACTGTTGAAATCAAGGTGAAAATGGACTGTGATGGCTGTGAAAGAAGAGTTAGAAATGTTGTTTCCCGCATGAAAGGTTCATACCCTTCTCTCTGTCTCTCTAACAATTTAAGAAGCTGTTCTACTTTCACTTACCATGCTGATTGTTTATGCTTTTAGCTTTTACTTCTATTTCTACGTTTCAAAAGCATTTTTTTGAGCTAATTTACCCTCTAAATCACTCTTTTCTCCTTCTTTTATGGCCAAGATCATGATCTCTGTAAGACTGCACTGCAGAGTTATTTAGCATTTGTCCTCGTAACCATTCGAAGTGAGTCAAAAAGTTCAGAAGTTTTGACCTAACTTCTAGACATGGAAACCTTTTTGCTTTCTCTGATAGAGAAACTGACATAAATTTTCCAGGAAAATTATTTATAGCCATGTATCCTTTTCCCACTTCCATTCATTATATGAGGTTGGTTGTCTTAAATTATATCTTAAGAAAAATCTTCAGTTTCTCACCCTCTTCTTCTCTATCAACCATTAAAGCTCTCACAACTGCCATAATTAATGCAGAACAGCATAACAAAGCCTTCAGTTTATATATATATATATATATGTTTATGTGTACGAAATTCATGTTATTTAATTAGCATTTTTGCATTCATGGTTATCTTCCTTTCTATTTTATCCATTTTGATTGCTTTTTGAAAAATTTAGTTGAAAGTATTAGACTTTATGTTAGATATAAAAGATTATATTTTTGCATCTTTACTTATCGTTTAAACTTTTAAGTTAAATAATTTATATTAATTTTTTTTTAATCCAACCACAGTTCATCGTTATAATAATCTAATTGTTTCTGAAACAAATGACACTACAGGTGTGAAACAAGTGGAGGTGAACAGAAAGCAAAGCAAGGTAACAGTGACTGGCTACGTGGAACCAAACAAGGTCTTAAATAGAGTGAAGAGCACAGGAAAGAGAGCAGAGTTTTGGCCCTATGTTCCTTATAACTTGGTGGCATATCCTTATGCACCTGGTGCATATGACAAGAAAGCACCGGCGGGTAACGTTAGAAACGTTGTGCAAGCACTCCCTGCCCCAACTGATGAGAAGTACATGTCTCTCTTCAGTGATGAAAACCCTAATTCATGTTCAATCATGTAAACAATATATGTATCATAAGCTGTAGACAATTAAGCACTTCTTATAAGCTATGGCTTTTGTGTTTAGTGACTCAGAACACAAGTTTTAGTTTTGTTTGTGGGTTTTGAAGAAATATGGAGAACAAGGTTACTTTTCTTTAATCTTGTAGTCATGCTTAATAATGATCATCTTGTATATATAATACTAGAAAATTTGATATATCTAGAGCTGATATTTGATTCATTATCTATTTAAAATTTCATGCTTTATCAAATTACAATTGAATGAAGCTAATTACTTGTGTGATCTTGAATTAAAAGATTAATTACAAGTTTGTGAGAGATAATTTTGAGTTAAAAGTATCTTCTATCATTGAAGTTATTGAAAGATTTTATATGTAAAGTAGAAATTTTTAAAACATTTTTACATGTAACCATACATGACTCATTAATGCTGTAAAACTACTTAGTTGGGTAATATATTTTTATATGTAACCATATCAAATCAACTAGTTGTGTTGTAAATATTTTTGTTCTTTTATTGCACACCTTTTGATGTGAAGTTACCAATATGACCTGGAAATCATTCTATAAATAGCAAGCCAATTATACAAGTAAGTACATTTCAAATTTCGATCCCAAATTTTTTATACCACTTTTGGTAAATTAGGTCGGAATAGATCCAAGTTGCCTTACCCTATTTTTTTTTTTTTTCTTCCGTTACTCTTTTGCATGTGGTCCTCCATGCCATTCTTAATTCGGCAATAACAAAAGATTATGCGGGCAAATAAAAATATTTTGGAAGCTAAGCTTTTTGCCTTTATCAATGTATGGTGATATATATCACCTACCTTTCACATATAATATATGTAGACGTTATGTAAAAGTAACAAGAAGAGACGATGAAGGATGAAGTAACCCAAACTTAATGGGATTTACCTTTAAGAATACTGCAATTATATATGCCATCAGATAGGGTGACAAACTTTCAGATAAGAACAAATGAAAGGAAATGGAAACTTCTGTCAACTTTATAAAATTGTTAATTTTATGATTATAACATCACTAATGTTTGCTTAAAAATAAATTGGATTTGTCATGATCATCAAACAGGATCTTGCTTTCCCTTCAATTTTGGGATTACAAAGCAAAAAAGGCAATCAATAGTGGGGGATTTGGAAAAATATCTTATAGGAAAATGTAATAAAATGGCTAATATTAATTAACTTATACATCATTAAGGAAAATAAGCAAGTTAATCTATGCATGTCCTTTTCATTGAGCATTGAGGCCTAACCCATTGAGCTATAATTGTATTTAAGAGTTGTGGCTAGAATTTTTCTTATTTGTGGGTTTGTGGTATGGAAAGTGCCTTTTGATTAACGTGGAGAATCACTATTGAACCATACCTGGGGATGGGAAGATAAGCTATTTTCTTTTCCTTTTAACACTTTAGGATCTTTTAACCAAACAAAGCTTTATACCTTCTTGTATTCCATCAACCTTCAAATTTGATTGTTTATTTATTTGATGACTCCTACTAAAATATTTATATTTCTATATCTAATAGTTAGAAAAGAAAGAGAAAAAATATGTCCAATAAATCAATACAACATTGACTTGGTAGTAGCAAGCTAAATACTAAAGCCTTCTGGATAAAAAGTTCTGAGTTTCAAATTAAACTTTAGATTCATCCTTGTGAAAAAGAAATTTATCAACTCTTCTCCCAAATAAAGATGATACTCTTGTGATCAAAGCCTGACATATAGAGTGTATGCTAAGTTCCTAACATGAAATTGGAATTATGATGACTATTTCTATCAGAATGAACAAGAGAAAAACAATATAAATCAGTACACTTTTTGACTTCTACATTCTTCTAGCAATAAATAATATAAATCAAACCCAATCATGGCCTGTATTCTGAAGTGACATATAAGGGCCAAGAATAAACCATGTCATTGGAAGTTTGCCACGTCTATTGGCCCCAAACCAATAGATGCACCAAGTGAGAGACAACTGAATATTTTCATATCCCACAATCATTCTCTCAGTGTTCCTACTTGGTTTAAAATTAACCCCAGAGTAGCTTTTGGAAGATTAGATTCAAATTGAGATACTTAGTGCTTCATTTACTTACCGTAGGCTCACTCTCATTTTGTCTTTGTCAATAAAATTATTGGTCAATGATCCCTTATGGAGTATAAAGGCAAAGGATTTTAAGTTCTAACCACAATTAGGGAGAGTTAGGATCCAATTCATAATGAATAATTCAAAGGTTGCTGATTGAAAGTCATACACTTGGAAGGGTAGGTTTTGCAGGTTCTTCCCTTTCTGTCCCACGTATATATGACCATTTTTTGTGCTCTTTTTTTTGGGTCACATATAGGATCATACACTTGGAGGATAACCCATTTGAGAACAATATATTATATACATTAAACTTGCTTAAAATTTCCTTCTTTCAAGCTTAAACTTACCCATTAGATATTATTATGATCAATGTAATATTAGCTCAATACAAAATAAACCGAAGTACAAAGTATTATAGGTCAAATGTCATTCTAAATTTGATACTTTCTTATTAGAAGAGATTTACTGTTTATTTCTTCCAGCTTCAAATAGGAATTAGACTATATATCAGCATAAGTAGCAATATTCTGTTTATATATTGCTCCATCTTTATCAAGGTAGGATTATTTTGTTTTTTTATCTGTTTCTTTCCTTTTGAGAAGAGGGTCGGAAAGTGGAGGACCTCATCTTTTTGTTCTATAACCTAATCATCAAGAAAAGTGCCAAGGCTAAGGAGTCCCCACAAGGGAACAAGCAGCAGAAATGAAGGTTTCTTGTTCTTTTGGCATTACATGAGAAGAGAGTTGATTTGTCTTAGCAAGCAAGTAAAAAAAGAAAAAGAAATATACTTAGTTATCATCGATTTTCTTTTTCTGTTCTTTTGGAAATGTGAAGTTGGATAATTGTGGGCAGCAAGTGCCTTCTTTTTGTGTTGTGTGGACTTCCTTTTATGACCTCTTCTTAGCTATTAGGGAGAACCGTGGAAGCTCATCATCCATGGGATACCAGAGAAGGAAAAGAGCCAATAACAAATGTAAAGAAGATTCGTAAATGGACTTTATGAAATTTATGTAAAGAGAATAAATTAGTTCATTATGTGACTATCTGACTTAGATATAGAAATAATTCACATTATAGCTATATATGTATTTTATATTTATATCTCAAGCCATGTTTTAAAACATAAACTAGACCGACTGGTCAACCAGTTAACCTAGAAATTGGACATGAAATCGATTCGGGTGGCTCTATTGAACAGTTTTCACAAAAGAATTCGTTGAAACTCAGTCAAACCGGCTATCTTATTGAATCAATAACTGAGTCAATGTTCAATCTCGGTTTTAAAATATTGATCTCCGGTAATCAAGAGTGATCTTCTAATATTTCAATAAATATTAATTAAAACTGAAGAATTAACCATGTCACAGGATGTTCTTACTTCCTTAGCTAGCTAGCTTATTGCAAGCAAAAGAGAGAACCAGAATATGCAAAGGAAGAAAAACAAAAAAGCAATAAAAGTGATTATAGAGTACCCAGAGACCTGGGTTTTTTAGGGTCGGCAGCTTTAGAAGCTCAGAAAGCAATATACAAAGTATTTTGGATGCTTTGATCCTGATTGTTGGAACTCTGTGATTGGTGGATGCAACAATAGATTCTTTCAAAAGGAAGAAGAAAAACAAAGGAGTTGCCTTTTTAAAATTCTTCCTTTCTTGATCCCGCAACTGATCTATATCTATATTTTTTGTTCAATTGAAAAAAAAAAAAAAAAGAAAAAAAGACAGTGTTTGCATTACCCATCAAAGTTATATAATAATATTATGAATTTTTTGACTCTTGCATTATCATCAGATAAAAGATTTTTTTTTTAATTTTACAATAATGCATAACATTTTTTAGTTTATATTCAGAGTATTCTCGTACTCTTTAAGTATGAAATTAAGTCTTATTGAATATTGAAAAGAGTAAGCTGTAAATCCCTCTTACTACTACTAATATTGCTCTAAGTTTTGAATTCATAATTTTTTATTTGACATATATCTAACTTTTGAATGAAACTTTTTTCAAAAAAATAATAATTAAAGTTTGATGTATTTAACTTTTTAGGTTAGAAGTAACTGACAAGGCAGATACATTTGACTAATTACTCATGTACTTCCTTGATTTACCAAAATTAGATAACTATTCACATTGAAATTGGGAGATCCCTAAAAAAACTTCTCTTAAATTATTCCCAAAAAATTTGTTATTGGAAAACAAGCTTTTGGATGAGAACCAAGGAGTCTGTAAATTTTGAACAAGTTGGGTATATATCAATAGACACTAGTTATGGGCTTTATGTAAAACAAATAGCCAATTTGGGCTCTATATGTTACATCCAGGAGTTCGGTTTTAACAGTCCATCTTTAGCCCAATTGACAAAAGGTTGAATAGGTGGGCCTTAGTACAGTGAGCTAGTTTGTATTACTTTTTTTTTTTTTTTGATAAATGGGTTACACATACTGCTTAATCATAAAAAAATTTTAATCGTTGGATAAAGTTATTACAGTCATAGTATTAGTAATCTCATCTAATAATTTAAAATACTATTACTACTAGATAATAATTGCAAAGACTACAAATTCATAAGAAACTAGCCACCTTCAATTAGCTTTTCAAATATAACTATACTATATGCAATAAGAGATTTTTTTTCTTATGTATATCTAAATATAGTGATAATAATTGAAAAAAAAAAAAAAAAAAAAACACACAGAATTCTATTCCTCACGTAGTCCAATTTTAGCAATATAGTTACTAATCATTATCATAATTAAAAACTAAAAAAGCCAACAACAGATCAACATAAGCTGAACCAAACAATGTCTTTGGGGTTCTCTATGTTTCCCATTTGGGAAATTCTATCATCTTCTGCAAATTACATTTGGCAAATTAAAGAAGTGCATAAGAGGATGAGTTCCAAATATAGAGGAGATGAGCTTCTTCCGCTGCAGCTCAATTTAAAGTCTTTGATATCACAAAATATGGTGCCATACCCAATGGAGACATAACAATGGTAACAACAAAAAGGATGCATGTGCATCAACATCTCAGAGTAAAGTTGTTCCAAATAGAGCTTAATGGGATTGCAAGAAAAATAATTTTATTTCTCTTTCCTTGATATTAATTACAATTAGTGTACTTCTTTTTGTTTCTTTGAAAAAAGAAAATAAATCTAAAAAAAAAAAAACTTGTTTAAACAAAATTTTAGCTTGTTGCCTCAACAACTCAATTATCCATGACATAACATCAAAAAATAATAAAAACTTTCATTTTATGTCAATGTTTTAGGGTGCAAGAATATCACATTTATGAACTTTACCATCACTGCTCCTTTCAACACAAACAGAATCCACGTTGAAAAATCAACTTAAGTGAATATAACTGACTCAAACATTAGTTCTAGTGATGATTGTATCGCATTAGGTGAGTGTTGAAAGAGTAGTATGTGGAGCTGGCCATAGCATCAGTGTTAGTAGTCTTAGAAAGTATGACAATGAAGAATCTGTTGAAGGTTTTATGGTTAAGATTAATTGCACACTCAAAAACATTGGCAATGGTGTAAAAATTAAGATTCGACCAGTAACCCTATAATCGTAGATCAAGAATATTACCTATAGAATCACAACACAAGTATATGTACTTAATTAAAGTTTATTCTTAAATTTCAATCTAGACAATCACCGTTCAAAGTATACCATCAAAACTTTGCAAAACCACACTGCATGAAAAGCCTTCTCCCATTGCATCTTACTATAATTTCTCTTTTGAATTTGTGATGCCTTAATCTAAATATTCAAGGGACAAAACTCTAAGAGTCTCATTTTTTTTTTCTTCTGCTCGCTTGCAATAGTTGCAGACTCCATCAAATTAGAAGTAAAGACTAATAATAGTTCACGTTCAAGAACATTCGGGCACTTCGGCAACTAAAGAAGGGGTGGTAGTAATCTCATTTACTTAATCATAAGCTACAAAAAATAATGTTATCTTAATAGATTTAAGTTGGATCCATTTACTTAAAAATATTACTGTTCTTCATATATAAACAAGTCAATTTTTTTTGTCATGAATAAAATAAAAATGTAAATTTTTTAATATTAAGTTAAGTGTTTAAGTAAGAAGTTATATTTAATTTTAGAATATAAAAATATTATTTTATTTTTAAAAATTACACTACTATACTAAATTATTCTTTGTGAGTCAATTCATTATCCAAACTAAATTGATCGTTCATAAGCAAGCATATCTCATTTCCATCTCTTGTTTATGAATCGGGATAGGAGTGATCTCTTCCTTCTCTCACAGCAGCGAAAGTGTTGCAGTAAAAATACCCTAAAACAAAGACTTCATCCTTTTAAGTTCAAACATGCTTTTTCCTTGTACATTTAGGGTTCATGTAAGATATGAATTCATTTATGTTTTTGTCATGAATTCTCTATCACTTATAATTTAAGTCATTTATCATTTATTGTATATACTTCATTTGTTTTATCAATATTAATAAAATAATTTAAATACAAAGATGATAATAAGACCGTTAAAACACGAGCAAATAATTTTTTTAGTTTATAAAAAGTTCATTTTCATCTTATCTAAAAAAAAAAGTGGTGATATTTGATTTTGACTCTCACTGAACTCGAGCTTCCCAACATAAAACTAGATTGCATAGATATGGCTACAGATGACAGAGATACCCCATGGCATGGCCTGCGCAGTCAGTGGCAGTTGAAGCTAATTATGGCAGAACAAAATCACAACCTTGATGAGGAAGCAAACACATAAAGAAAGAAAAAAAATAGTACTTTTGGTAGAGAAAAAGAGAAAAGAGAAGGAGAGAGCATCTGCATTTGCATTTGCAGGTGCTGGGAAAGAGAGCAAGTAATGATGAACCTAACAAGTCTAACACTGAACCCTCGTTCTCTCATAGCCCTTTAAAGTTCTTACACATTTCCTTCACTTTTTTATTGGCTTTTGTGTGATTGCGTGCACCCTCTGCTGTCACCTAGATATATATATATATATATATCTATATGCAGTGAAAACAAACAGCAAAACAAAACCAGCTTTCTTATGCTTAATGACATGAACATGAACTCGTCACGAGGTCAGCTTCAAACCAAATAAAACACACAAAGTCACTCTTTTAACCGGAAGTTGTTTTAAGTGCTTGGGAATTGTGATCGCTAAAAAGTGTATTTTAACTGTTTTTCCCTTTGTCTGAATTACAAATATTCACAATACAAGTTGTTTTGACTCAAACTATTATAAGTTTACTTATATGAATATTTATTATGTTTTTGTTATATTTATATTTAATTTATTTATCAATTTAAATTATCACAAAAACAATAAATGATGAAAGTAAACAACAGTCGCTTTATAGTGGGAAAATAAAAACATGTGAATCCCTTTTTTTAATGGGAATTCTTTAACTTGACCCTTTTTCCATGTTGAAGCCAAAATTTTTGTTAATTTGACTTGAAAAAAAATATTTACGAAAAACTTACGCATACCTAATAAATGAATCAACGGAGTAAGGAGAAATTTCTGTGGTGTGTTTTGAAAATAGATAAAAATTTGGGGCTGTTATGGGGTAGAAAAATGTTTCGTCCTCGGACTGAAACTCACATAGGAGGGGGCACTGGGCCCAAAAGGTCACGGGAATACGTGAGTGGCATTAGCGACGTATTGTTATCAATTTATCGTAAGTGCGAATCGCGTTACAGTCAAAAATCTCGTTTAACGGTCACGGCCTAACCATTATTTTAAGGTAATTGACACGTGTTAAACCAAAGAATAAAAATTTGAAAAAAAAACACGCACAAGTTTTGGTGCGTAAAAATTAACCACCAACATAAATTTTTACTCCTCACAAATTCCATTGAAATAAAAAAAGTAGCTTCACAAAATTTATCAAAATGGAGTCTTCATCCAAATCTGTTTACGAGTGTTAATAAACTTTAGAATAACAACTTCTTTGTAAAGTTTTTATTAATTTAAATTTTTATATTTTAAATTTATTAATTTAATTTTTTACATTTAAAAATTTAATTAATTTTATTTTTAAATTTATCAAACTTATTAATTTAATCTCTCAAACATAAATTAATAAATTTAAAAAATAAAATTAATAAAAATTTTAAAATATGAAAAGTTAAATTAATAAATTTAAAATATAAAATTTTAAATTATTAATAAATTTAAAATTTAAAAATTTAAATTAATAAAATTTTAAAATATAAGATATTAAAATATAAATTTACTTTAAACTTTATTTTGCCAGCGGGATAATTTGTTTCGTTAATTACTTATGTGATAAGACTATTGATCAAGTTGTTTTACTTGTTTATTCCCATAACAAGACTGTGACAAGACTAAAATAAAATTTTCTTTCTTAAACACATTTTGGGAGCAAGTATGGGACGGACTAGATTTGGTTGAGATGATACCATTTCTAGTTTTGATATTTGACATTTGTGTTTGATTTGTCCCTTTCTCTTCAAATTGAAATTCTTGAATTTTTATTTATTTATGAAAAAAATAGAGCATAGAATAACGTATAAAAAAATAATAATTAATAAAATATAATTCAATTAATAAATAAACTGAGTTTAGTAATAAAATATTTTTGCATGTTTAGAATTTAAGTTTATAAAAAATATATATTAAAAGAAAGGTAAAAGTAATTATTTTTATTAATGAAGATAATTAATAGAAAAAATAATGAAGGGAAATAATATTTTAAAAATAATTAATTTAAAATTATTAAGAACATGGGTGAGCAAAATTTCAACTAAATCATATATATGATGAATATATACATCACTTATATGAAAACTAAAATATATATATGTGTATATATATATATATATATATATATATATATAAAAGAACACATCAGACAATAACATATGTTACAAAACATAAAACATCACGTAAACACAATCAACGTCAACAATCTTGAATTTTTGAAGTTCAGGCATCCTTAACCTGAAGCTCTCGCTCTCATCCTTGATGACATTGCATGGTGTCTCCTACTCTCTTTTATCAATTAAAATCAAAACGAAAGAGATTGCAAATATGTAAGTGGCTTAGTTTGTAATTTTTTAAAAAATGGGACATAATCACGATAAACAATGGAGGTAAAGGTATATTGAGACGTGACAAAGAGTAGAGTGTAAGAATTGGGCCTGTCAAGTCGCTGTTCTTCTTTTATTGTTTCGGGCCAGTATTTAACGTTAAATCACATCATTTCAGAATTCAGACCAATCCCCCAATTCTCTCTCTCTCTCTTTCCTTGACTTTCATCTCTCTCTGCATCGTCTCCTTTTTCCTGTTTGTCTTGGCATTCGCTGTCACCTTTTCACTATTCGTGCTATTATGCTCACTGGGTTTATTTATTTATTATAATTTCAATCAATTATCAATTATTTTAAAACTTGAACAAGCTGATTTACTTTGCTATGAAATTTCTGTGTTAAGGTTCAGCACTCAGCAGTACCTTGTTCTATTATTAAGGGGTAACGCAACCCCACACTAAATGAGGTAACTTGGCCGCCCCTTTTTATTATTTTCCTATTCTTGTGCTCAGCTGAAACCCCATGTGCCATTGTTTTGTTTTCTTTTGAGAACTTGAGAGGGGAAGAGGAGTAGCTAAGCTTAGCTAGCGCAGAAAGAAAGTAGAATCTATAAATTGTAGAAACTCACATGCAAACCCCTTGTACCCCCCACCGCTTTAGCCTAGATTTTTGGTTCCAAATTAGAGAGAGAGAGAGAGAGGGAGAGTGAAAAGAGGAAGCGTGTTTCATTCTAAACAGCATTGAAGAAATGACTAAAGATGAAAACTTTAAGCTTCTTAAAATCCAGGTCTTTCTCCCCCTTATCCACCCCCGCATTCTTTCTGTCTTTTGAGCCTCTTTTTTCATTTATGTGTTTATTTTTAATGCTCTCTGATTTGAGTTTCGTTTTCTCTATTTACACAGCAAAGTTGGGTATTGTTCTTTTCCTGAGGAATCTTTCTGTTTTATTTGTTGTTTGCTTTGTTGTTTCTTCTTATTTTTTTCATCTACAGACTTGTGTTCTCAAAGTGAACATTCACTGTGATGGGTGTAAGCAGAAAGTGAAGAAACTCCTTCAGAGAATTGAAGGTCCTCACTTTCATTTCCATTTCTTGTCTTGTCTTTACTGTTGACTCTCTTCGCTCTCGTTCCTTTCTACATTTATCTTATCTGCATTGGTTGGTTGAAGAGAAAAGTGTACATAAAAAGGAAAATTGGGAATTATTCTGCTAGATGAGACTCATAACAATGCGCATTTTATGGTAGCCATAACCAAAATTTACTGCAGGCGACAGTATTTAGGAACATTTAGGTGTGTTCTTTTAAATTTATTGGAAACCAAGCAATTATTCTTTTGCCCATTTTAAATGATTTTCCCCATAAGACAAAAGGAAAGAATCTTTTCCAATTCTTTTTGTAAAGTTCACTCCTTTAAATGTTAATTAGTCTGATCTGTCTATAGGATCTGGGTTTTATCAAGGAGCTTGTAAAGTACTGGATTTAGTGAAAGGTAAATGAGCCAAAAAAAGTTTACCCCATTAAGGAAAAGGATCATTTGGGTTTGTTCCTTTAGAATGGGTTAATAGTGTTTGTGCATTCTCGAATGTGGAGATGGAAAATTAGTCGTTGATCTTATAATTTATTAATGCACTTGTAATTGATGTTTATGGTTTCCCTTTTGTTTCTTATTAGGATCTTTCTTTTCTTTCGTAGGTGTTTACCAAGTTCAAATAGATGCAGAACAGCAGAAAGTGACAGTTTTGGGAAGTGTGGATGCTGCAACTTTGATCAAGAAGCTGGTCAGAGCTGGAAAACATGCTGAGCTTTGGTGTTCTCAGAAGGCAAATCAGAACCAGAAGCAGAAGAACAACTGCATAAAAGATGACAAGAACAAAGGGCAAAAGCAAGGAGGACTGGCCAAGGGGATCGAGGCATTCAAAAATCAACAGAAGTTTCCAGCTTTTTACAATGAAGAGGATGATGACTACTATGATGAAGATGATGAAGATGACTTTGATGATGATGAACTGAGGTTTATCACGGAGAGAGCTAGGCAGCTGAATCTGCTGAGGCAGCAGGCAGCTGAAGCAAACAATGCAAAGAAAGGTGTTGGAGCAGCCATCCCTGCTGTTCAAAACAATGGCAAGATGAACAACAATGTTGCTAATGCCAATGGTGGCAAGAAGGGAAACCCAAGTCAGAATATGAGCATGAAGGGTAACCCTGCTGCGATTGATCAGAAAACCATAGCAGCAGCTCTGAAAATGAACAATCCCCATTTGGGTGGCGGTGAAGGCCTCAATCTTGGAGAAGCCAAAAGGGCAAATGACATTGGTACTATGATGAGCCTTGCTGGGTTCAATGGAAATAGTGTCAATGGTGGTAGTGCTACCGTTCTTGGGAACAATCCCAATGGCTTGGGCGGTTTTCAAGTTCAACCCAACAATGGAGTTGCAGGATCTTCTGCTGGGCTACCACCAAATGGTGCTTTTGCCACGGGTCAATACCCAGCATCCTTGCTAATGAACGGGAATGGGTTCAACAGCCATCCATCTCAATTGATGAACATGAACATGCAGAATAGGCATGTTATGCAGCAACAACCCCAGATGATGTATCACAGGTCTCCTCTTGTCCCTCCAAGTACTGGGTATTACTACTACAATAATAACTACAACCACATCCCAGCTTCTTACTCAAATTCTTTTTCCAATTACTCTGGTGCTGGTGACCATTCTGCAGCACACATGTTCAGTGATGAGAACACCAGCGGTAGCTGCTCAATAATGTGATGTAGATTTGGGTTTGTAGAGCCAGAAAGTGTAAAATCCAAAAAGAAAACAAAGCTTAGGTGTTTGACTTGGAAGACCCTTCACCAACCTAGTAGCTTTCGACTGTAATTTGGTGAGGAAAAAAAGGATGTGTTAGGAATGGTTGTGAATCAATCAAATTATGTAATGTGTAGTTGTTGAAATTGTGTTTGCTCTGTTTTTCCCCGTATATTGTCTGTCTGGTTGTTCACTGTGTTTGGCTTCATTCTGGGACATGTGGGCCACTATAGTGCTATATGAATATATGCCAGTTATCCTAACTTTTCAGGCCAATGAAAGTACACATGTTGATAATAAGACTAAGGGTAAGAGTCTATTCAGGTAAAGGTGTTAACTCGATTTTAAGTTCAGCTTCAAGGACTATTCTACTTCTGGCATAATTTTCAAATTCTTAAATGGAAGTTTGAAGAAAATTGAATTTTCCATTGAGATTCAAAAAAATTGTTCAAACTAGTAATTGAGGGGAAAAAGGGTTAGAATTGTTCCCATATGGGTTTGAGTCCAGACTTGCTTTGTTTTCAGGACATATATAACAGTAAGGTTCTGATTGATTCACAAGTTTAAAGCACAAGAACTGGATAACTGATTTCAACTAAAGTACATACACATGCAGCCAAGAATTGTGGATTTAAGAGACATAGTTAAATGGAAGTTTAATTAAATTATATTGGAGATTGAAATTCTGAAGACAGATCAGACAAGGTGACACAAGGCTCTGTAATCTGTGCAAGGACATGATGACACTGTGTGAATAGTAACAGTGGGTTGACAATGGGCATAGACTTTTTGTGGTTTAAAATAAGGGAAAAGTGATTTACACATTTTATTTTACACTTTTTATAAATAAAATTGTAAATAAAAATATAAAATATTAAAAACATAAAAGTAAATAATAAATGTATATATAACACATTTGATAAAATAATTTAAGTAAATTGAGACTGAGAGAGTTACTAAAATTAAGTTTTTGCCTTAAAATTCAAAAAGTATTAATTATTTATTAATAAAAATCTTATGTTGACATTAAAACTAAGTCTTAATAAACAGTAATCATTTACTAACGAGATTTTTACATTGATATTATAGACCAACTACGTTTGATTATTCACTAACAAGTTTCTTATGTAGTAATAAAATTACAACTTGTATTTATTTGAGATACAATTTTGGTTGTTACCACTTAGATAAACTTTTTTTGGGATAATTTTGAATATTGTGTTATGCATGTTGGTGGATATGCACGCGTATGTCACGTGTTTATTGCCTGCGGTTCTGTTCCTGACAGGACCACATTGTAACTGGTCTTATAATACTAAGACCAAGTGTGCTAATTATGCACACATGATGGCTACTGGCTGGATAGAGAACAGAAACAATAGTATATTGTTATATGACACAAGCTGCCTGCACATGAACTATGCTATGCTTTATCCTAAACCACAGTTTCAAACAAGAAAAAGGGGTTTGAACTGAGTCAATTATTTATTACTAAAAGGGCTACTTTTAGCAGTTAGCAGTGTCTAAGGGTCCTTGTGGACCTCATCTTGGTTGTCTTTCACTCTCATCTCATCTGCCTCTTTTATTTGAAGGAAGACTCTTTGAAGGTTAGGTAAGAGGCAAACTGTTACTCTCACTGCAATTTATTTGTAAATCATATGCTTCCATAGTAGTTTCATTGGCCACACTTAAACAAACTTCTGTAGAGCTTTTTAACAGTGAGAGTCCAGTTTAATTAAAGAGTACAAGAATTTTAAAACGGATTATATTATTGTATCAAATCATTTTATTATCATATATGAAAGTGATATAGTGTTATAGTTTAGAGATACTGTTGTGCTGTTCTAAGGTAAAAGAAATTATCAAAATATGCCATAAATTATTGAAGAGATTTTAATATTTTAGGTTTGACATTTTCACTTACGTGAAACTGAAACAAAAGGATTGTCTCTGATTTGTAACTACAATTAGGGATGACAACAGAATAAGATGGATTCCTGTCTCTAGTAGAGAATTCCTATCAGATCTCATCTCAACGGAGAAAATTACCATTTTTAACTGCAATAGTTGTAGAAGTAGAACTGGCGCCATTAAAAAGAAAAGAAATGTAATCTATGCTTAAAAAAAACACAGTTCAAATTTTAAATAGTGAAAGCCTTTTTCTCTTCATATTGCATTCATTCTAACTCTTCATATTAGATTGATCTTTACTGTCAAATACAAAGAATGAACATCACCAGAAAGAAAAAGGCATAGCAAACATATAAATACATGAGAACTACCATGACTTCTGTTCACTGGCTTCTTCCTCATGGCTCTGTTTACTCTTTTTACAAGTTCTCTGATTGTGTCCAGTCCCTTTACAGTTTAAACAGGTAATAGTTCTCCTGTTACCTGCATCAGAATCTGAAGGGGCTGGTCTCTTGTTTGGTTGGGTAAGCCGAGGACGGCCGGGTGCTCGTTTCACAGCCGGGGCTTTTAGATCAAATGGCACATCATACATGGGATTGAGATTATCATCAGAGGCATGAATGTCAAGCATAGAAAAATCAGGCATTGTCTTCTGATAAATAATCTCCTGTGTATCTCTATGGAACCATTTCTCAACAAACTGATTAACATCAAGATTTGCCCATTGTGCTGCCTTGCATGCATGAACACAAGGAATTCCAGTCATCTGCCAGTCCAAGCATGAGCAGTTCATCCCTCTCAAATCCACCTTGACTGTTGATTTCTGAAGATACTCAAAATCAAATATAAAATCATACACTCTACTTACAACTAAGTTCTGGGCTTTAGTCATGTTATCTTTAATTTTCAGATCAATTCTGTCTCCCACTGGACCTTTCCAGTTCATCAGATCTCTACGTCGATTTTGGAACAAATCAGCTACTTTACATAAGTGCACTTTCATAAACTCCACAAGTGGCTTTTGGCACTCTCTTAACAGCCATGAGTTATAGGGATCAGTCTCATCGGAGTTCAGTTTGTCCCATCGCTTCCCTTTAAACCGAGAGTTGGCCCAATTCTCGGGGCCGCTCGCTAAAACCCAGTCATATATATCTTTATTAACACGATGCAAGGCCATTAGAGCATTATTGTAATCTGCATCTGACCTTGCGAGTGCAATGGTCTTCAATAGGGCAAAAGCAGCTTTCTTTGAGCTTGATTTCGATCCCATTTGCAATTTACCGATGTATGAGCCAAAATTTTGCTGCAGGTGCAGATAACTATGGGAATGTGTTGCAAGGCTAAATAACTTGTGGAGTTTGTCTAGCATGTTTTGCTTTCCTTC
The DNA here is from genome assembly GCA_022379115.2 of Bauhinia variegata. Classification (NCBI taxonomy): domain Eukaryota; kingdom Viridiplantae; phylum Streptophyta; class Magnoliopsida; order Fabales; family Fabaceae; genus Bauhinia; species Bauhinia variegata. The sequence goes on along the minus strand of CM039426.1, from coordinate 17,454,199 downwards.
AGAGATTATAACAGCCTGCCTCTCACCCACAACCAACTTAAGTTTTTCAATAAACCATGTCCAATCAACATCCCCAGATGATGAAGCTTCCACCCCATAAGCCAGAGGAAAAACTTCATCATTTGCATCCAATGCAGTGAAAGACAACAAAGTTCCTTTGCAATCACCATACAGAAGGAATTCATCAATAAAGATCAGTGGCCTGCACCCAAGTTGAAATCCACTTATAGAGCTGTGATAAACAACAAATAATTGCTTGAATCGATTTTCTTCTGTGGATGACCATGCAGCAATTGTACCAGGCATTACACTCATCAGATGCTGGCACATCCAAGGAATTAACCTGAATGTGTCTTCCTTATTCCCATTGATAGCTAACTTCAATTGTTCCTTAAATCTAAATGTCTGGCGACTGTTAACTTCCAGGGTAAGATGTGAAAGAAAGTCTTTACAATTCTTTGTAGATAAGCAGTCTGGACTTCCTTTAACCTTCTCTTTGGCCAATTTCATAAGCCATTTTGCTTTATAGAAGGGCTCAGAATAATAATCACGTAAACCCTCATGGTCATGCTCCTCGACAAATGCATGTACTCTATATAAACCACTATCTCCAACGCTACGAGCTGTCAATTTCCATGGGCATTTATCAGCCATGCACGTGACTTTTATCCGATCTAAGGCATTTCTAGAATATTTGTACTTGAAACGTTTGGCAAGGGAGTACTTATACAATGCTAGACGCAAATCATCAGCACTATTAAATATCTGATCTTTAGTTATTTCATTTGCATAGTCAGCATAAATAGTTGATATCTTCTCACTAGAGGCACAGCCTTCATGCAGTGCCTGGTCCTGGTTCTCTCTACCAGCACACTCAACTTCCCCGTCTTCTCCATTATCATATTCGGCACTTGAATCATTTAGTGTGTTAGAGCATCCAACTAGATCTCTATCAGCACACACAACTTCAGCATGTCTGTTTGCAGCTGAATGGCTCTCTTTATCAGATGACCTAATAGTAGATAAAGAAAAACATACTCATGTCAGACAAAGTCAAATCTACATGCATAATTGGGCGATAACTGCATATTCACGTACCTTGTGTTCCCTGCTACATGTGGTTCAAGTGCAATTTCTCTTGTTTCTGATACATACACGCATCCAGAGCCATCATTGAACTGCAAAAATTTATCCAAGCCATTTTGGTCTTTCAAGGGCAAGAGACATGACTTGTCAAATTTAACTGAGTACCGAAATGACTTTCCACTAGGGGTTAGGGATAACTGTTCACATATCATGCTAATGAACGCATCATATGTGGTCTCTTCATTTATTACAATGCCATCAATAGAACCACCCTTGTAGGAAACAGATTTATCTTCATTCACAACTATATTTCCCCCAAAATGACAGAAGCAAAATAAAGATTTCTTCTCTCGTTTCTTTGGCATCGTGCTGGTATACACCAAAAACACGTATCAAATTAACAAAGGCAACCAATATGTCTGACAAATTTTATGGGGCACGGAAACCTATATGCATATTAAATTGAGAAAAAAATCATTTTCCAAAAGAAAATGTAAAAGGGAAAGTATTAAAGAAAGTTCAATATTCGCATTGAAACCCTTTTCAATGGAAAATATTTTCAATAATCACATTAGAACCCCTTTTCCATAACCTCAATTATGTGCATACCGAGAACAAGAATATGACACTGCATGCATACCTTGTATATCAAATCCAATTCTTTTCAGCTAAGAATTGTGAAATTTCAATAATCACAGACCAACATTACCATCCTAGTCACAGACAAGATGGAGCAGAAGTAATATCTTGCTCTCAAGGATCACCATAAGATGTGATACAGAATTATTTGGAATTAAATGAAAACCACTTTCGAATCACCCTAGGTACATATAGTCTCTACAGGTAGAATGACTAGGAGTGATTTATGCACTAGAGCTCAGTATTTCAGATTAAATAGCACTAAATGTGAATGGGTCTGAGATGCCAAAAGAATGGAAAAACCTACTACCTCCACCTTCATTTTCTAGTTTACATAAAACTATGGGAGGAAATGAAAAGAGCGTGCAGAATTTCTACTCTACTAATTGGAAGAACCACCTTCAACAGGACCTACAAATTGTTAAATACAATAAATTTGAATTCTCGAATAAGTGGTGTCACTTCTATTTTCAAAATTGTAATCATAAACACGTTTGCAGTACTGAATGTTGGTCTTATCTGCTAAACAATGCTATCGTTTCATCACGATTAGCATGATTGCAAGTCACAAGGGAAGCTGCATTCTGCACCACTCAACCACTACAGAGCGAACTCGATTAGCCGAATTGCTTCTGTTCACTGCGATAAGCTTCAAACATATTTTTTTCTTCGAATGAAAATGATTAAAAGCATAAACCCATTGCTAAAATCACCTAAAGAAATGGTTTTTCTCCATCACAGTCCTTAAAGGCAACCAATTTATATATCATACACATTGACATAAACTCCATTTCAGGTATCTCATTGTTTGGTTTTTATTAATTAACAAAATATAAGTATTTCCAAATAGCATGATAATCTAAGCTGGGTTTTGCACAAAACCCACAAATTGAGAAGAAGGAATTAAAGGAACTAAAAAGAAAAAACCATTGAAACAAGAATACCGAGGACGCACCTCGTTCAATGTGGACAGAAGAAGATTAAGGTAAACACCAGTCAGGGAGAAGCCGCAGCACCAATGGTTGAGAACTCAAAGAAAACAATGGGGGAAAATAGAGTGAAGTGAAGAAACGGGACAAAGTTAAAAAACCCAAGTGCGGTAACTGGGGATTAGAGGAAAAGGAGTAGAAAAATGGGGCAGACGACCTCAAAATCAAACCCGAGAGAGAAGAGACCCCCGGAGGAGAAATGGGTCTTTTGGGAATTAACTGCACAAATACCAACCATTTAGTACCATTTTTTATGCTCCTAGGTTATTATGCAAAATAATCAATGCCATAAGCCCATAACCATAATTAATTATGCCAATGGAGTAGTAATTTGTTGTTAGTTTTACTAAAAAAATAGTATATCTCAATTAATATATCAAACCACATAGATATATCACCACTTAATCCTATTCAATAGTACCATCTTATCAATTCATTGTTACACATTAGGATTTCTATTTTAAATAAGGTATTCACTTAATAAAAAAATAAATTAAACCTTAATAATTAAAAAAATTAAACTTAAAATATAACATGTCTTAAATTCAGAATGATTTATATTATTTTGATGAATTTACTCTAATTTTTTTTTTCTTTCCAAACAAAATATTAACTACACACTTAAAATATGTTAGAATGCTTTACTTGTAAACCAAAATATATCAAATAACTGAGTTTTAAGATGAGTGTCCTGTACCAAGCACATGACATGATATTAGCATATATAACAGTAGTATTAAAATTTATATTTAACGTAATCTATTTGCACTCTTGTGTTATTAAAATTTTATATCAAGAATTCCTAAGGTCACAAGAACTTTAGATTTTAAAAATATTTATAAAATATTTACTAACAAAATTATGGAGGAGATTCCAATTCGTATCCGGCGAGGTACAGTTGCAGTCCCTAACCTTTTACAGCAAACATTATTATAACGATTAGTGACTATTTTCTATCAGTTACGTTGTTGTCAAATCTAGATGTAACAATTTCTTCTTCACGAGCTGCTATTGATTTCTCCAATAGGTTTTCTCTTTAATTTGCCATTGTATCCAATGCCATTTAATGTAAAAAAGCAACTCATCACTTCTGTCGATTGTAGTCAAAGAAGATATAGAGTTTAAGCCCATGTTTTTAATGAAAATAATTTATTTTTGAAGGGTGAAATAGTTCATTTCATATATAGGATAGTAAATAATAGGTGGGCAACTAATTATTTTCCTCAAAATAAACACATAGAAATAAGATCAAAACAGATTTTCTCCAACTTGAAGCAATGAGTGATCATTCATAATTCATTAGACTTCCAATATTATATCTCAATACATTGATTAAGCTATGAAAAATTGATTGGCAACCTCAGAGATGCTTTAGCTGTTGTATTGTTAATTATACCTGAAACATATGGACTAGAAATGAAGCTGGTGCTAACCTGTTTACTGTCAGGACTCCAACCAACAGCATATATGGTGCACTTGTGTGAACAATACTTATTATACAATCAGGAGAAAATCCTCTGAAGACTATCTGAGCCTTTGCTGCAATCAGGAGAAAATCTAACACAATTAACAAAATTTGAGTGCTCCCTGCAGATAAACAGCATCTTCTATGAAGGAACAAGAGTATGAATATAGTTTACAAAGAGAGAATCAGGTTGTATAAAGACAGCTATACCAACAAACTAGAACCTTTCCTTAGAAAAAGATAATACTCCATCTCCCATTTTAATACAAGGAAAGACAAAAAAGAAAAGAATGGAAAACCTTAGAGATGACTCAAAGTTAATGCATAAATTTTGTTCTTGCTAAATTGGAAGAATTTAATGCATTGAGGTAAATATGGTTGATAGGCAAGCTTATACGTAAAGCCACTCGGTATGATTTAGTGGTGACAATGTAATTTATAGGAGGTAAAAATTCAAACATCTGTCCCATCATGTAACTTAAAAACAGACAAGGTAGGTTGAGGACTGACTCCATTATTATATATTTGCCTTAAAGGCTTTTAAGATACATTTGAACAATTCTTGTTATACCCTCTTTGTACAAAGCTTGCCACAGTGCAGCACATGCATTTTTTGTTATGCAATCCCATAAAGTCCATACCTGATGCACTTGTTGAACTTAAATTGTGGACCATCATGAATTCAAATTCACAAAATACAATTTAAAGGTGAGAAAAGGAGTGTGGGGCGAAAATGGAGGTAATGTATGCAGTTAAGCTTCCCAGGAAGATATTAAGGTGAAGCTTATGAAAATAAAGCTTACATGGAGTTCTCATGATTAGTTAATTAAGTTGTTTACCCAAACAAGGCCTTACTTCAATTGAATTGAAGCTGAAGCATATCTGAGAAAGAATGCTCTCTTCTGGTTTTTTGTGTAGAGCGTATTGTAGATTGTTCTTGAAATTTACTTCAGCAAGGGATTTGAATCCTCTCATATCAGTTACTGCTAATATAAGAGAACTCAAATTCTTTGATAAGATGCCTGTTCTAAAGTTAATTTATTTAATAAACAAGCCAAAAATTTGAGCTTATATTAAAGCTCAGTTTATTAATGTTTGATAGTAGGTTCAAATCCCCTCCCAGTGGCCTGGGGTTGGTGCTATTTATAGACTCTTCCAAGGCCATGCTGGATAGTAATATGGGCTGGACGAGGCCTATAGGTGCCATACTGGGCTGGGCTTGGGTATTGCATATTATTTGCACCTAGTCTATTAGGCTGTTTACTCTGGTTTCCGTGTCCTGGCCAGGGTTCACGGTCAGGCCTGGCCCATTTATCGTTTAGTCAATTAGGTCCACATCAATTAATTTGTTTATGAGCTATCTTAACTTTTCTCTATTTCTACTCTGAAATGTAACAAATAAAATGTTGACTTAATTTGTAAAAACAAGTTTAATCTTAAGGCATTTAAGGTTGAAGGTTTCATCAAGTTTGAAACCTATCTACCTCTTTGAAAAAAATTATCAGTTACTACTTGCATTCTAAGTAGAAATTAATCATACATTCAAAATGTGTGAAAATGTACTAAGTTTATAAAAATGAAAAACGTAAGTAGCAGTTTGGCTATTTTATAACTCTCCACTGAAAGAATATTCTTAGGAAAGCATTCACTTAACTTGGCCAATAAATTGAACCTAGTACAGTTTCCATAAATGAATATATAACACTAACTCTCAGCTTACGAGACCCAATCTTTCTACTTATAGATGTATAAAATATCCATACGGTTATCATTAGGGCTCCTCACTTTATATATGTTGTTTCATTTAAAACGGTGTGCTGTGGGCATGCTCACCCAATAGTAAATGTAGTGGAAGACAGAAAGTGGATAACCTTATTGCAACATAGACACTGCATCAGATCATGGGAAGCACTACTGGGCAGAAGTTCAACTGAGATTATTAGTTTAATAACGTATATGGGTTACCATACATTGCACTTGTGATGATGAAAGGCATTAATTTGTAACTTTCACTATCACTTAAGATATATACATTTGCTCCCACTACACGGGAAAGAATTGGAATGAAGTTTACATAAAAAAATTTAATTTAAAACATTGAAATTTAACTAGTCATATATTGAAGAAGTCATGGTGTGAGAATTTGGGGATATGAATAAGGACAAAGAGAAGTTAACCAACACAAGTTTAATGCTATCAAACAAAATTCAATATAGTGGAAAAAAGGGTAATTAAGTTAGTTTAATGCTATCAAACAAAATTCAATTTAACGGTTTTTGTTTTAAATAGATATTATTCTTTAAGCAAGATATAAAAATACCCTAGTGTAAACCCAAAAATATAGTGGAACAAAGATATTTGGATCTCACAATTTGGTTCATGGTTGTGGAGTTGACACAACCAATAAAGACAAAGAATAGCGGAATATAATAGTGTTTGACAAAGCTAATTCGTTTCCCAAAATTGCAATTTGAAAATTCAAAACTGCAATTAATATAATTATCTGTGGGCTGAGTAAAACTCAACGCTATTTCGTTTCCCACAAGCTTCATCTTGCGTTTTTTCTTTTAAACATTATTAGAATCATTGTGACTGAGTCAAATTGCATAAGTTTATATATATACAAATCTTCTCGTCCCAACAAGGAATGACTTAGTTTTTAAATAAATTGAGTTCAATGATTGAAGAATTTTTGTAATGTTAAGAATTTGAACTCGTACAAAAATATATATATTAAAAAAAAGTAATCGTTCATTCTTTGAATGAGATTAGTTTTATTTTTAATATAAAATAAGAATACTTGTAGATAAAAAGAAAAAGGCTCTTCTCATAAAATAAAATATAAATCTGGACTACTTCAATAATAAGATGTGAATCATGTGATCACTTCCTTTTATAAAGTCAAAGCCTAATTCCAATGAATTTTAGTGAATTGATCCAAATTCCATAAACTATATGCAAGTTATTCAATTAATCATAATGAGGATGTCATTTTCGAAAAGCTTCACATCTATACAGTAAAGCTATACAAAAATTTTCTTTGTGCAATGTGAAATATCTCCCTATTAATTGGTCAAGTCAATGTAGTGGGAATGTCGGGAAGTGGTTATGTGGTGAAGTGAATTGAGACTTGGCATTAATAGTAGGTGCACAAGAAAGGGTTAATATTATAAAAGACTCTTTCTAGTCTCCAAACAAGTTAATGCTCCATCTAGTACCAATTCTAATCACAGATTTGTGTTTTTCTTCTTTTTTCTTTAAATCTTTGTCAAGATCAACCAAAAAAGAAGTAACACAAAAAAAATCTTTGTCAAGAAGGGGACCAATGGTCATGTCTTGTGGAAAGGATTGCAGATAGCTTGATAATCTTTGTGGAAAGTAATTGGTACCAAATCCTTCGTTCTACTGATATGAATCTTACTAGGTGTGTCATCCATTGCAATTGGTTGGTCGACAATATACCAATTAAATAATAAATTTTAACCAATTACAGTTAGTGACATGTTTTTGATCAATTTAAATTTTTTATCAATTACAACAAATGATACATTTAATAATCCATGTTAGTAAAGTAAAGGATTTGATTCCAAAGTAATTTACTATAAAAAAAAAAAAAAAAACCCATATCAAAGCACTTATTGCAGTACTTTATTTTTATTTTTTACTTAATTCCTAATATTTTGAGAGATTGCAGTATTTATTTTCAATAATTTAATAATACATGATCAAAAAAAATCATACCTGTATAACAATTAATGTTTTAGTTTTTTTAACCAATTTTAAAAAAAGAAAATGGCATAAATAGTAGGATATATTGTTTTCTGACACATAATTGTGAAGAAAGAAGAGAGGAATCTCCTTGAACTTAATTATATAGAAAAAGAAACATACCAAATAATGACAAAACATGAATATGAAACATTGAACATATGAATACAAAATTAAGCTGAAAAAGCACAAAACTTTTTATGTGAACCTTCTCATTGGTGGCAGTGTTAGAATTGGAGCTATGTTGGCCATATAATTAATGTTTTATTTATTTTAAATTAGTTCACATCTCCATGGTTCATAACACAATTGGATTTAATGGGACCTTCTGAAACTTTTAATACATAATTCACTAAAGAATTTGTTGCAGATGAGTTCAAGTAACCCTAGTGAAACTTTTTTTGTTAATTATATAATTTCTATATCAAATCAGATTATATGAACAAACTTTTATATCTGTACATGTGATTAAGGTCATTTTCAAGATTTATGGATTTCGTGCTCAAGCCTAAAATTGTAGCCAAAAGTACTAAAAAAAAAAAATTAATTTGAATTGAGTATAATGCAGAAAAATAATTCCAGTGAAATTTATCCAATATTTGATTAGTTAGAGAATATCGTTTATATAGTTGTAAATTTTTTATCATCAAAATGATTCTATTCTCACTTTAATTTCGATATTTTTATGTTGTGTACAAAACATGAGAATAGATTAATTAATCAATTAACAATTAATTTAACTGAAAAAGGAAAAAAACACTACTAAATGAAAGGAATTCAAAAAAAAAAAAAAAAATTGTAGGGAAAAGAAGGTTTCGGATAATAACCTCTAAATTTGATTTTGCTCCTGGTTTGCTCTATAAAATAACACAAATTATAAAAGATTTGAGTTTTCTTTCTAACATATAACATATTATTTTTCATTTCACTTTTATCCTTTATTTTTATTCAAAAATACATAACTAATTCATTGTCTCCTTTCTCTCTTCTCCATATTTTTGTTTTGGAGCCATTATTTATAATGATATCTATTTGTTTTTACAACCAATTTTCAACTACTTTTTCTTTTTAAAAATAGGATATCTCAATAAACTTTCTTTATTTTAATTATTATATATTAGTTACTTTATCTATTCTACTTGAATAACGTGATTCTAAATTTAATTTTAAAATTATAATTATAATTATAATTATTTAAAAATATATTTTTTACAAAATAAAAAATCATATAAAAATTACATAAACATATAATTTTATATGTATATGCCAATTTGATAACTAATTTTACCAAACACTTATAATTTAATAAATTAATTTTCAGCTTTCAATCTTCAATTAACATTTTTAACTTGAAATTAACATTTAAACTTTCAATTGACTTATCAACTAATTCTTCCTTTGGAGCCACCAAAGCGTGGCAGTACTTTGTTCTCACCTGTGGCCATTCTAAGAAATAGACAACAAGGATCCAACTCAAAATTTCCATCATCAATCACTCACCTAATTATACATGAGTGAGACTTTTTGCATATCCATTTTTTATACTAATTTTTTCTTTTTCATTCTCTTACTTCTTTTTTTTTTTTTTATTTATAGTTTTTATTTCACAAAGAGGTGTGTGCTTGTGCAGGTGGCATTTTTCCAATTATATATGTACACACTAAACTCCATCACATGACCACACGCCAATCCCAATTCTCATCACCCTCTTCTCCTTCTTCACTCTCTTTCTCTGTCAGCAGGGAATGAAAAGGTCGAAAATGGAGAAAACAATATTGCTGCTGCAAATGCAACTAAGTTTCTTGGCTTTGTTATCTGGAGCTCTCGTCACCTTGTCCAATGGTGAAGATAAGCCTCTGGACCCATCCAAGTTGCAGATGTTTGTGGATGAGCTTCCTGATATGCCCAGAATCCAAGCTTATCAGCTTGTCCATGGCGTCCCAAAACCCAGGTCTCTCAAGATTGGCATGTTTAAGAAGAAATGGGTATGTGTATGCACACTTTTTGCTTTATTTTATTTTCTGGCCACTGGTTTTGAATCTATCATTGTCAATGAGCTGGTTTTTCCTTTCAGTTTTTCTGAAATTTTATTGTTGGCTGGTTTCGATATCATCGATCTAGTTAAGACTGTAAAAGCTGTTTGAGGGTTAATAAGAGCAGCTTTGTATGCAACCCAATCAAAAAAAAAAAAGTTCTTGAATTAATTTAAAATGGGTTCTTTGAGTACATGAAACTTAATATATATATATATATATATATATATATATACATAGTTTCGAAGTTTCTTTTTTAATATGCCTTGACTTTTCCATATGACCATTGCAATTCCATATTTGTTGGCAGAGGGAAAACAAATATTTTTTTAAGATTATGTTATTGGATCAAAAATTTTCAACTTTAAAAGTAAATTACATTAAAAATTATAAAAACATGTTTTAAAGAGACTAATTTGAGACATTAACGAAGATTAATGTCAATCACTTCAAAAAAGTTATAAGAACATGCTTTAAATAGACTAATTTGAACCCAAGAGAGACTAATTTGAGATTTTTACCAAGATCCCTTTGACTTAGGGACAAGAACATGGGGCTTACTTTAGGTTTGAGACTAATCTGAGACGATGACAACAACTAGTAAATTTCTTTTAACCAAGATGATTCTAGGATGGATTTGGCCAAAAATTAATTTTCAAATTTAGGGTAAGTTGTGTATTTGTAAATTTTTCTTGAAGAGCGCCTTAAATTCCATTTGGAGGACTTAGAGTTTTTTTTTGAATTGTTTCTTTTTTTAAAGTGCTTTTAAAGTGGAAGCAACATTTTTTTTTTTTTGAAAAAAAAAAACACAAACATTTATTTTTTCTAAAAGTGCTTTTGTCCTTATAAACAATAATTAAATTTGACTTAATTTTTTTCTCTAAATATCCTCGCATGCTTATTAAAAAAAAATAGAATTGTTTGTCCAATCATATAATAATTCTATTATAGATTAGGAAATAAGAACTCTTCTGATGATTTATAGGCATTGACCTCTTGTGCTTGGTTAATAGAAATCACAAACTTTATAACACTACACAACTTTTTGTAATATGTATTACTTATTAATATTTCCTAATAATGGTAGTGGTGTAAAGATATCATTATTGTTTCTCTACTCTTATTAGACAGAAAACTAGTTTGGCCATTCTTTTTGAAACCATGCTAATATTTTTCTAATAGTCATACACCTAATACTTCTTTATTTTATTTTATTTTTATATTCTTCTAGAGATATCAAAGGTTAACTTTAATGGAGCACTTCCATTGAAGATTATAACAAGGAATATGTTCTCCTATTAGCTTTTTAGGTGCAATCCACCCTGGCCATTTTCATCCCACAAATTCTTCTATCAACCTTTGTCCACTCAATCTAAGAAAAAAAGAAAAGAAAAGAAAGAAAAGTCTTCCCTTTAGTAATATTTTACTATTTAATCCACAAATTGTTGAAAGGTGGGAAGTACTTATATATATATATATATATATATATATATATATATATATATATATATATATATATATATATATATATATATATATATATATTTATTTATTTATTTATTTATTTATTTTTAAAAAAAAACTTATAACCTAACTTGAATTTATTGTGAGAGTCTCGTAAATTAACCCCAAAAGAAAAACAAATGCTTGATCAAAACAAGATAACATCACTTTAATTAGATTTGCAAGCATTTATATAAATATGACATGATTTTATGTGTTGGAATGGCATATATTGTTTGACATTTGTGTGATTTCCTGTATCAATATATATTGATGGAATGGCATATATTGTTTGTATGTTTGTGTCGTGTATTATTAAATTTTGATTGATTATTTGATCTAAATATATAATGATTAAAGAATATTTTGATTTTTTATTTTAAAAATATGTCTAAGAGGCAAAATAAAATTTTACTTTTTATTATTTCTTGATGGATTATAATTTATTAAAATAATGAGTGATATAAATTTTAAGATAATAAATGTTATCTTAAATTTGACTTAGAAATCCAATGGTTTTCTCGTTTGATGAAATATTAGCTTCGAAAAGAGCTTATGCAAGGTTAAATATAATTTTTAAAACTTTTGTCCAATAACTAAAATTTTTAAATTAAATTATCCATGATATTGCATAAATATATTTGTTCTTCCTTTAATTCATCTCTGTCTTCTCTATATATATCCTTTGTTTCTCTCTGTGTTTGCCTAATTGGGAGTTCTCTAGAGTACTTTTATTTCTTTTTATTTGTCGCTTTTGAAAATAAATTTTAATTATTTTATCTATCATTTTACAAATTCAAAATATCATTAATTACTATTTTTATAATTATACATTTGTTATTTTTAATTAATTTATTTAACTTATTAATTATTTTTACTTTCACTTCTAATAAATTAAAGATATATTAAAAACTGAAGAATAATTATAATACATTAAATATATTTCTTAATATATATTCAACCATCTTAAAGTGACAAATAAAAAGTATAAGAGGAAGTGATTAACAACATTAATTTACTTTTTGCAGAAATTTCATAGGGATCTCCCTCCAACACCGGTTTTTGCTTACGGTGAAAACAGGTCCAAAGCAACAGTTCCTGGTCCAACCATCGAGGCCCTTCGAGGAGTCGACACATACGTGACGTGGCAAAATCACCTCCCTCCGAAGCCCATACTGCCGTGGGACCCAACTATTCCAACGGCGATTCCCCGAAATAATCAGGGTGTCCCCACAGTGGTTCATCTCCACGGTGGCATTCACGATCCCGAGAGTGACGGGAACTCAAACTCATGGTTCACCGCACGATTTAACCAAACGGGACCCACTTGGACTAAGAAGATATATCACTATCCCAATCAGCAACACCCTGGAAATCTCTGGTACCATGACCATGCCATGGGGTTGACCAGGGTCAACCTCCTCGCTGGCTTGATTGGGGCCTACATCATCCGAGACGCCATGATCGAGGGCCCACTTAGGCTTCCCCGCGGTGATGAGTTCGATCGACCGTTGATTGTATTTGATCGTAGCTTTCTATCGAACGGTTCCATTTTCATGAACTCCACTGGAAACAATCCCACTATACACCCGCAGTGGCAGCCAGAGTATTTTGGGGATGCCATCATCGTCAACGGGAAAGCCTGGCCGCGTTTGACTGTACGACGTCGTAAATACAGGTTTCGTATAATCAACGCCAGCAATGCTAGATTTTTTAGATTCTTCTTCACGAATGGCCTGGGATTTGTCCACGTGGCATCAGATTCTGCTTATATTGATGCACCAGTGAGAGCCAATCGGATTTTATTGGGGCCATCTGAGATCACAGATATAATCGTTGACTTTTCAGAGTCAAAGGACAATGTTGCTATTCTAGCCAATGATGCAGCGTATCCTTACCCATCAGGTGACCCCGTCAACGAAGCTAACAGCAAGGTGATGAAATTCACCATCCTACCTGCTCGAGAAGTTGACACGTCACTAATTCCTAGATTGTTGGTGAAATACCCCACAGTGGACTTATCCAGTGTGTCGCGCACACGGTACATTACAATGTACGAGTACACGAGCGACACCGGTGAACCGACTCATCTCTATTTAAATGGAAAACCATACGAGGAACCAGCAACCGAAACACCAAAAGTGGGGTCCACAGAGGTGTGGTACGTGATCAATCTGACGGAGGATAATCATCCATTGCATATTCATCTGGGTTTGTTTAAAGTATTGGATCAAACGGAGCTGGTGAACCCCGAAGAGTTTAAGAACTGCATGATGAAACTCAACGACGCTATCAAGTGCCACGTGGATGAGTATGCACGTGGCAAGAAGCTAGAGCTGCCGGCTCACGAGAAGGGGTGGAAGAACGTGTTTAAGATGACACCTGAATATGTCACCAAGATTGCGGTGAGATTTTCCTACATACACACCAATGCATCGTATGGGTTTGATGCAACCAAAGAACCTGGTTATGTTTATCATTGTCACGTAAGTATCTCTCTCTCTTTTCAGAAAATTTTCCGATCAAAATATTCTTTTATTTACATTATTCTATGCTTATATTTAGTAACATTAAGGTTATAAAATTCATTTATGCATTTTCTGTATTTCCCAAAATTTAGCTTTTTTGGGTGAATAATTTTAGATTTCGGATTTTCTTTTTGTTGGTAAGATATATCATTTGTCTATGATTCCTAACCATTTATAACATTTGTATACAGATATTGGACCATGAGGACAATGCGATGATGAGGCCATTGAAAATCATTAAATGATATCATGGTAATCTTTTATTTTCTCAACCAAATTAGCTAACATTCTTATATTTTCAAAATAAATTATTTTATTGCATGGAAAATAAATTGAAAAACTTAGCAAGGAAAGTGATTTTTTTTTTTTTTTTTGCCATGAAAAATGAATGATTGATTATCAAATAATACAATAAACTATTTATTTAGTCTTGTTTTTTATTTTTTATTTTTTTTTCTGTAATTCAAAGCTCTACATGAATTTTTTGCATTTTTTAATTAAAAAACGACTTTTCTACCACATAAAAATGATCCCAGTTGCTACACCATAAAATTACTATTAAATATTATCTTGTTATGCAAGATCATAATCAAAACAAGAAGCTCTTAGGGTTGCTTTTAGGTCTATTTCTTCTGATATATTATTAATTGCTTTCTATGTAGGACCAAAATTATAATTATCAAGCCAGGACGTCAAACAATGTTGAAAGAAAATAGGGAGGTGATGGTTTGTTGTGTTTCACAATGCCAAGGCGCTAAAGATAGATGCAACAAGAACTTTTAATTTACACAAACTGTATATTTCTTGAAGTTATAATGTTCTTTTAGTGGTAAAATTGTAAGTTCAAATATGATTAAGTTAAGTACTCTTCTTTAGCAACATTTAGTAAAAATGAATAAAGTATATCCTAAGTTCTAGCTAGTTTTTCTGACGTTTCAAAAATTTTCAGGTGCTTACTGCACAAATGCTATACTGGCCTCTGCCTAATGCACCATTAATGCAATTTAATACATTAATTTAATCAGTCACAATATTTTAGCATATCGATTAACATATTTATTAAAATAGAAATTTTTGTCCCGTCTTAAGGTGTTACAACGATGATTAATCTATCTGTCTCATAATTTGTTAAAGAATTGTCTCCGTTACCTCTGAGTTCATCTGTGTCCAAAATCAGCAGCTGAGGAGGTTAATAAACTCTAGATGATCGACAAATCAGTTTATCTTAGTTGCAACTTGAGGTTTAGTGCATGGAGTCAGTTTAATCTTTAATTATGATGAAATTTCTGACTCACTTATCTTTTTGGTTTTCCTTAGAATTTGATGAGTATCAAGTTACTAGATGTAATATGTTTTTAAGAAGTTTTTGAGAATTTGGAAAAAAATCGAATACTAAATTCACTAGATTTTCCCATATTAGTTTAATAGAATATCAACTAAATGTGCATAAGTGTATCTGAGTTTATTAGTGTGAAAGAGTTGAGTCCATCAGCGTAGAGGATTTCACGAATTAGTAGATCTTCCAAGTTATCATTAGAAAAAACTATCAAATAAAGACTTTTAAAAAATAATTATAGTAGATAAAAATTGTACAATATAATTTTAAAACCAGAATCATAACTCCTGTTTTAATATTTGACCCATCATTAAAATATAAGTCATCATAATTTTTGGGCCTCACCATGTTGATCCCATAACAAAATATTAAACTAAGCCCATAATTCCTTGGGTAACTTTAATTGAATTGACTTAAATAATGACACCACACCTAACATACTACAAATGTGGCCCATACATTAGAATTTTCCAAGTGAAATAATGTATTAGCTATCTTTTATTAGAAGTTGGTGAGAAAAATAAAAAGTCATCTGAAATTGTTTCAACTAACAATAATTGAGTTGCTTTACTTATAACGTTTAAGTTTAAATCCCCTAAACAATGCCTCTTTCGTAGATTTTCCATATACGAAACTGAAAAATACATATTACAAACTAGTAAAGGAGTTTTCGTTATAAACAACCCTCATTAACCAAAACCCATAAGCAAACGGAATTCAAAATTTCCCTAAACAGTCTTACAAGAACTAATTCGATCCCAATAAGTTATAAACTACCTCATAAAGCGACAGAAAATGGGGAAAGTAGAAAGGGAAACTTTGAATGATTGCAACCTTTTGACAAGAACGCCGATGATCATTGTTTTTCAGATGAAGAGCATCAAGATTAGCAACTAGTAAGAAAGGAGAAAGAGATCAGCGAGGGCGAGCGAGAAAACAGGAAAAAAAAATTCGAGTTATAGAGAGGGTGAGAGACAGAAAACAGAACCATAGCCCTTGAGAAATTGCTGCTGCTTTGGAGAAAGATGATGCGACCGTGTGAGAAAGAGAAGGCTGCTCTGATGCTCTACGAGGCAAGAAAGAAGGACGGAGCTCCCATAGATGCGGTGGTGGTAGAGGTGGAGCGGTGGCTTTGCCAGAGCCAATAGCCGAGAGAGGGAGGGAAGAGCTTGAGATTAGGGATTTCACAAGTTTCTTCCTTTTCATCTTTTAGTTTTGGCCTTTTAATTCTACGGCAACCAAACAAAATTTGACCCTACATTCTTTAATAATTTCTAACAAAATTTAATTTTGTTGCAAATTATTAGAAATCTTGCATCAAAGTTTAATTTTGTTGCAGAATAGTATATTATTTACAATATTAGTAAATTATTGTTGCAAATTACACATTGTTTATAGATTCTGTACCAAATTTTATTTTTGTTGCAAATTATATACAATTTGTAACAAAATATTAAGTTTTGATGCAATTATTTGTTGCAAAAAATTAACTTTGTAGTAGTGCTCGAAGGAGAAAAAGGATCATTTGAGAGTTCAGTGTAATTTTGGATCATATCTTGTGCTGAACTGGAAGAGTTATAGTGAAGTTGAAGTACAATGTATTTTTCTATATGAATTTGGATATATGAAACAAGGAAGATCTCTAGCATTTTTAATTTTTCTGAAAAAAGAGAAAAAAGGATCAAGCTGGGGATCATAGGACTAAAGTGAATAGAAAAAGATGAAGAAGTAAATACTAAATAAATAAAAATTTACCATCATAGCCAGTAAAGGGCACTGTTTTCACTCTTTTTGCTCAGTTTTCTCTTCCCACAGAAGTAATTTGGTTAAGAAAATTGTCTCTGCAGCTGCAGGTCTCAAACTATTAGGACGCCATTGGAGTAATTGCAGCTCACAAGGCAGGGATAGATATCCATTCTCACTCAGAAGAAACAAAGTTCAAATTATCCACTGCACTTCTGAGCCTGTTAATTAATGGAACTCATCTGCAAGAAAAAGAACCCTATCATTCTTAAAATATTCATCACTTATCAGATCAGACCTGACCATCATCACCATTTTTTTTTTCTTCCCCATTCAAAAATTTAATCATCATCATTACTTCTATGTGATATCCATGTGTATAGTCATACATATTTCCATATGGTAACTCAAACCTCTCAATTTGTATCATTCTTTTGTTTTGGTACATCATGACATAGTTGATATCCAAGGATTAGGGTTGATGCAAGAACAAGACAATAGGGACATGACAATCTAGGAATCATCTAAGAGATGGTAGGGTGTTTCTAAAAGTCTTTAGTTAAGTTAGTATATAACAAATTTAATGCAAGATAAATCAACTTAAAGCTAAGATGGTTTCGTATAACAATAGTGATTGGATTCGTCAGTGATGAAATTGAACCTCAATTCAACGTACCATACTTAAAACATTTTTCTGGGTTCAAGTCAAATTTGTCATTTATCAGATTGTTGACTATGGTGGTCTTGAGATAAAAGTGATGTAGTTGGAGTAGGACATGGAAAGTGATCGCTAAATTCAGAAAGAGCCACTTGTTTCATTATATTCAGTTGGAACTTGCGAAGGTAGCATCAATTTTCAGCTGGTTTAAAAAGTTCCCTTGGCTTCTTACCCTTGGGAACATTAGCTGGTGAACCACTATGAAACTTGAAACCAATGGAGGTTGACAGATAAGAGGAATAAGCATTATCAAGTAGTTGAAATATTTTTCTTACACAGTAATCAAGTGCTGGTGTTTTGATGGAACATGGAACTAGAGGTCAATGCTTCCAAATGTCTTACAGTGTTTATCGTCTAGTTGTCTATGAATGTTAGCTTAAGGCCAATTTCATTCCGTGAATAACTGCTAGACTCACAAGCAGCAGCATATGTTGAAGTAAAATTTTGAAAAGTTTGGCTTCTTTCTCTCCTTAACGAAAAAGAGTTACATCTCTCTGACTCAAAGGGTTAGGTTTAACAAAAGATACTAATTCTTACAATGTGATGAACTTAAAACCAAATTCTTATTAAAAGAAGTGCTTATATTTAATGTCTAATAGTATTTTGAGTATGATTACTTCTAATAAAAAGATATTTACAGCAAAACCTAAAAAAGTTTCTATTGTATATTTATATACATGCCCTGTGACATTAAAAGTTTAAGTGAATTAGGTTTTGAGGATTCATCAAAAATAAAACAAAACTTAATTAAAATTTAAAAAATGCTTACAGATATATTTATAAATTACTTATCAATAAGGTACTCGCATTAACACAAGAAATTTAAACTTGTGTAATTGTGAAATATTACTAAAGAAATTTAAACTTGTGCAATTGTGAAATATTACTAACCAAATAAGCTTTTGTTTCTTCGCTCTCTCTCTCTCTCTATATCGTTTCTAAACACTATCCCCATCAAAATTGTGTACTTAATTATTGCTTCATTTTGGAAAAAAGAAAAAGAAAAGAAAAGAAAAGAAGAAGAAGAAGAAGCAATGATTCATATATTAAACTATTTAGACCTCTTTCTCACCTACGAACATATGTGGTAAGCTTAATTTTCTCCCTATTTATTGTCAATTTATCATTACTATGAGTTACACAATGAGTCATAGACAATTGGGTATAACTAATTGATGATCTTATAATCTATTAATTAAGTAAACTAAATAATAAAAATTAATAAGTAGTCTTGATAAGGATAAAGTGTTGAAAGAAAATAAAATTACTAAAAAAGCTACATGACTGCGTTCTTTTTGTGGCATTTGGGGTGGCTACTTTGATAGAATGTATAATGGTTTGTCCAACATGATTACTCCAAACATCTATTATGAGGATAAGCATAAATTGTGCATTTTTGGCTAAACACACCAGATAACGTTTCTAGAATAGCATGTTAAAATAATATTTTATTTTTTGTTTTTTTACCAGATGGTCCCTATATATATATATATATATATATATATATATATATGGTTAATGCAATTTTATTTTATTTTTTATATATTTTTTGATGTGATCGATCCCTATATTGTTAGAGTGAGATTAATTCTCTCTAAGGTTTCGATATATATATATATATATATATATATATATATATATATATATATATATATATATATATATATATATATATATATATATATATATATATATATATATATGTATGTATGGAGGCTAGTGAGTTAAATTTCTTGATTTTTCTTTTTGGTGAAATTAATTACTTATAGAATTCCTCTCACATAAAGCCACTAACAATTCCATATGATATCAGATAAAAAAAAAAAAAAAATGCATATGATATATATTATCATAACATTTTTAAAGCTACTAAGAATGAACTAACAGTGAGAGGTTTAAATAGTATTTAAAAAGTCAATTTGATATTCAATTGTTTTATGTAAAAAAATAAAATTAACAATCACCTTCAATAACTTTTTTTTTTCCCTTCAATTTTCAGCACATTTTAAAAAATATTTTTATCTTATTAGGTTTTGTTTAGCATAATTGTTATTATTATTGTTGTTAATAGATGCCACAAGTTATTTCTTCTTATAATTTACCCTAATCTACTTGGTATAATAAAATTTTAACCTAAGAAATGGATAATACAGTATTCATTGCTGAATCACTGAAGTGTTTCTTGGAAGCATATTTTCACTGTTCCTGCAAAATTTTCTTTTCGTTACCTAACGACAAAGAAATTTAAATATTTAGCCTATTTGAAATTGTTCATGTTTTTATGTTGTTAAAACAATTTTATAAAATTATTTTATAGAACAAGTTTTGGAAAAAAAATTTGAAAAATCTGTTTGAATAATTTGTTTTGAGAACAGATTAAAAAGAACAAGAAAACAAAAAATCCATTTGAAACATATAACATTTTGAAGAATACATATATGACTATTCCAAGATCCCAAGCCAAAAGTTATGCAATAATTATATAATTGATTGAACAATACGATAACTTTGGTAGTTGAAAGCGATAAACAAATATATCCAATAAGATTCCAAATACATATACTTTATTTTTGTGTAGATTAATGATTCCAAGTAATAAACAAAAGAAGCAATGGAAAGTGAGAATACTGTCATTGTCGTCATTCCCGCCAGTCTTTTCCTCTTAATTTAATACCATACAACAGCCATTTGCACATGCTTATCAAGAAGTCTATGGCAAATGGGTTTAGCTCTGCATTTGTGGTGGTTCACTTTACCCTCTCCCTCTCTTATATTCAATTCTGATTCAATGCATAGCATTAATTCAGAGAGTTATAGGTCGTATGCACGTAGGAAAATTATATGGGCACATTCAATTGTGATTTAATATACATAGCATTAAATTTAGAGAGTTATAGGTCATATATACATAGGAAAATGATATGGGCACATCTATTTGTGATTCAATGCACGGCATTTATTCAGAGAGTTATAGGTCATGTGAACATAGGAAGATTTTATGTAATGTTGACATCTAACCCATGCATGCCATTGTCTTTATCAAAATGTATTATTCACCCATTTGACAGGAAAAGTAAGACTAATTTTGTTTTGAGAGAGAATAATTACAGTTATTTTTTTAACATATATTTTTTTTGTAAATTTAAATCTTTAATATTATAAAAATTTCTCAACCACTTAACTCAATCTGCTTATCAATTAAGTCACAACTTGTTAATTATAAAGCTCTTATTTTATCTGAGTTAAAAGTGGAAGATGGTGCTTCTCCCTCTCAAAATATTTTAGTTGGACCTAGTTAAACCCTTATTTTAAGGTTCATTATGAAGCTCTTGCAAAACAAAAGCTATTAAAATTGAGTCAACCAGTTAAACAATAGTTACTGTGCTATTAAAAAAAAAGTGTTATATTTTATATAAAAATAACTTCTAATCTATGCTATCTTTGTCAGTGTTTATTTTAATTAATATTTAGTGGACTTCGAAAAAAAATTCAAAAAAAAAAAAAAAAGACTAGTCAAGTGGCAAGCCTTAAACAGAATAAAAATGGAGTAATACTCAGGACATGCACTTACATATATATAAGATATATTGAGTTAATATCATACCTTTCTTTCTTTTGATTAAAAAATTCATCCTTTCAAATCTTAGATAAAAGTTTGTTTTTGACAGGAAATCTTAGATAAAATTGGACCTTCATATTAACCTAATCAAATAGTTCATATTGGCATATATTTTTGAAAATTAAGCATATTACACACTAAAATAAAACTATTCAATAGAGTTTCAATATATTTTTTTTCCACTGGAAAGTTTTAATAAATTTTTAAATTTTGTTATAAAAAAAATTTATATGAAGCGAGTCCTATTCCAGATGGTCAGTTGCACCAACGCATGCACCTAGAAGCTTGTCAGGGACCAGTCACCTGCTCAGTCAGTTAAGGGAGGGGACCTCCAACTCCCAAGGGCACACTAGTGGGTCAGTTGCACCAACACACCTAGCATATTGCCAAGGACTAGTCACCGGTACAGTCACACCTTCCTAACATTAAATTCTTCATGCTTATCATAAATTAAATTAAGAAGGACCATTCTAGTTGGCTACTGAAATTGATAGATATCCTTTGATTTTTCCGATACGAGAATAACAACTGATACATTATGTTTAACGAATACAATTTTAACATTTTAAATTTTAAATTATTAACTTTAAGTGTCTTAAAATTTAATTTGTTATCATTAAACCAACTTATAAGTAGAGATAGTTAATCATCATTAGAGTAATTAATTTGAATTTAATTAAAACCCCAACGGAGGTGTTTATAAACTAATAAGGTTTAACTCTTCTTAAACACAAAACTTAAAGTCCTAAAGATAATCTCAATACCATTTGATCAATACCGTTTTGTTAGAGTTTGCCTCATTTAAGGGTTGACATGGTTTATCTTATTTATAAAAAGTGCCAATAAACCAACTCTTGGGACAAATTTAAGTTATTAGATAAATTTTTTTGAATAATTTTATATCTAAATATAATTTATATTGAGCTTATAAAAACTGTAGCTCTTTTAATCAAACAAGTTAAGCAATATATAGGACTTCTCAACTAAGTTCGGTTGGCTCGTTTAAATTGCTTAAGATCACAATAATACCAAATATGTTTACCAAAAAGAAACTATATATATATATATGTGTGTGTGTGTGTGTGTGTGCGCGCGCTTTATATATGAATGAGTACTCCATTTTGATTAAAATTAACACATATATGTGAATTTAAGATATGCAAATCATTTGGTACTCAATTTCTTACTTTCTACCTAAAACCTAAGATTCTCACACTTATTGGTGGGAAAAAATCTGCTATAAGTTTGCAGTGGTCTTGGATTTTAACTTAAGGAACAAAAATAAATATTTTTTTAATTTAAAATTATAAGGAAATATTTGTAAAGCCTTATGTTTAAAAATATAAAATTATTTCTTAATTTAGGATTAATTAATAATATTTTTTTAAAAAAAATATCATTATTTAAAATTTTATTTTAATAATTCTCTATGTACTTGACTAAAGAGTAAAATATTAAATAAAGACATTATTAAAAAAAAATTAATTATTTAACTATATTTTTTGAAGTTATAAAGTAAATAATATTATATTATAATTTTAAATAAAGTGAGTAACAATTAAGATATATGAGAAAACTAACAGTCAACTTTGAAAACATGTGACACATCCAATTTTTTATCGAGTCTTCTCCAACCTTCTTCTCCCATGCATCCAACCCTATGCTAGGCTTCTTTTTCTTTTGCTTATGAAGTCTCAGGTAGAATCCAATTCAGACGAGTCAGATTAACAGGAAAATACATTAAAAAAGTAAATGCCGGTGGATAGTGGTTGAACACCCAAGACTTCATAGAAGAAAAATAATTAATATCACATATTCAAATCCTATTAGATAAATTTAGGGTTCAACATTTGGAGATAGACTAGTCCATATTGCAAGCCTCCCATAAAAAAGAAAAAAGAAAAATTACTTAATAAGTATTATTTTCTTATTGGATATTATTGTCTTTGAGCCTTGATATCCTTCTTATAAATACTTATAATTTTCATTTTGGTAACAAAATTTAAATGAGTTAGATCTTAAGGTTCACTAAGACTACAAAAAAATTTGAAGATTCAAAGAACATTTATATACTTACATATTGTTCTTACATTGACACAAATTAAAACGCACATCCTCATAACATAAATACCTAAGGTATATGTGCGCTTAGCATTGGATTTTTATACCTCTGATTTATCTTATTAGACCATTCGCTAGTTTAAGCATGAAAGTGTGCCTTCTATGCATCCTCTTCAACCTTCAACTTTTGTAGGTTAAGCTCCTCTCACATGTCAACTTCAGACTATTTATAGCTTGACAACAGGTAAGAGGCAAATGCAATGACAAATTTAGACAGTGACTTATACTTAACGGGCAACCAAGGTAACTATCCCTCACATTATAAACCAACTTTCCTGAACAGTACTTCCATTCCCTCTCTCTCTCTCTCTCTCTCTCTCTCTCATATTCTCGTCCTGTGTCACGCATGGGCAAACCCACCGGCCGGTCTAAGTCAACCTTTCTATCCTCATATCCGAACACGCCAACCTAATAGTAATATATTATAGCTATATGCAGCTTTTTTCTCACCCCCAAAAGCAAATCTCTCTTTCTCTTGTTTCTCTTGCTCTTGCCATTATATATCTTCCATCGTTCCAAGCTAGGTCTCTATATTATATCTACCATTTTGAAGAACAAAAGAACTTGGAACATATATATATATATATATAAGTTTGCAATGAGGAAGCCTTGCTGTGATAAACAAGACATGAACAAAGGTGCTTGGTCCAAGCAAGAAGACCAGAAGCTCACAGATTACATCCAGAAACACGGCGAGGGTTGCTGGCGAACTCTCCCTCAAGCTGCAGGTATATATCAAACCCTAATCAACAATTGCATTATAAAGAAATTTATGTTTAAACCTATACAAAACACAAAAACATAGTCATATCTATCTCCCCAGCTAAAGTAAAAAGAAGAATATAAGATAGATAGAGAGGAAGTCTTGGATATATTTTACATGGTGTTGCCTCTCTCTTTCTTTTATGGGAAATTAGTACCCTAAAATAATAGATTTTCTTGTAGATGTTTTCTTTACAAGTTATATCATAGGAATTCCAATAGAGAGGGTTCTACACATTTTCCTGATTCAAAGAATGGATAATTCATCAAAATTAATGAATATGACATAATTTTGCTTTGATGCTCATCAGGCCTGCTTCGCTGTGGAAAAAGCTGTAGGCTGAGATGGATAAATTATTTACGGCCAGATGTTAAGAGAGGCAACTTTGCTGACGATGAAGAAGATCTCATCATCAAGCTTCATGCACTGCTAGGCAACCGGTACAATTTCATATAAACACATTACGCAAATCAATTTTTTCATCAATTAAAAGGGTGTGAAATGAGATATGATGTAAGACAAAAGACGTCAGTCATCTAAATTGGCTTATATAACGGCTGACATTGTTTTTCTATATATAGGTGGTCATTAATAGCTGGAAGATTACCGGGAAGGACAGATAATGAAGTGAAGAACTATTGGAACTCTCATCTTAGAAGAAAGCTCATTAAAATGGGTATTGATCCAAATAATCATCGCATAGGTTGTAAAATCTCACCCCTACAAAATTCAGCAACATTAGATAGCTCAGCATCATCTGGCTCAAAAGAAAATGGAAAGAACACTGAGCCAACAAAACCCCATGATGGTTGTGGCACTAACTGTGATCTTGTATCAGATGCTGCAAGTGGCTTGGAAGATGAGTCATATAGCTTGCCGGATTTGAACCTTGACCTCAATATGAGCATGGTTTCTCCTTCCCCTTGTGCTCCTCAAGACGACAATAAGAAGCCAATTCATGAATCCAAAACATCAAGAGATCCACATTTTTTCTCCTCTCCAACTCTTCTTCTGTTTCAATAATCAGTTTTATTGGTTTGCTCCAGGAATGGAGCTGGATTTGGAGCAGGTTTGATGATTCAGAGCCCAGGAAACTTAATGAGACATGTTTTTGCATTCAAGGACATCACAAGGCACAAGAAAAGAAGCTTTAATTGCAATTTAATACAAGATATCCCTCTGCAGGAATTTGAGGCTATTCCTTCCGTGAGCTCATGGGAATGCAATTGAATCAATTATGGGGGATAGATTAATAAATCTTGCAAGTCAAGACATGTTGGATATGTGCAATCGGTGAGATTGGTTAATCCACTGAGTAATTCGATCACCATCAATCTCAGTTAATTCGATCAGTAATCAATCTCGGTTCTGTTGTTAAATTTGGTCGATAATTTTTTTTTAATCTTTTAGTGCTACTTATATGGTTAATGTATTTGTGTTAATCATGTAAAAGTGATGACCATAATA
This sequence comes from Bauhinia variegata, assembly GCA_022379115.2. NCBI lineage: Eukaryota > Viridiplantae > Streptophyta > Magnoliopsida > Fabales > Fabaceae > Bauhinia > Bauhinia variegata. The sequence goes on along the minus strand of CM039426.1, from coordinate 17,428,421 downwards.
AAGAATTGAAAGATTTTACTGATTCTGTCCTATGTTTTTGCTTGACAATTAGGTGGGAATTAATAAGAGCTTTCTCTATTTGCCTAAGTTTTGGCAGTTTGCCATTTTATCTTCAGATTCTTTACCTCTAATGGACATTTTCCTTTCAAGCAAACCATTGAAAACCCATTACGTGAATCAAAAGAATATCCCATCTATGAATATAGATAAATGTCTCTGTACGGAATTCAAATATTTTATGTTGATAAATTTAAGGGAATCAAAGATTGTCGGCTATTAAACATCTTTTCTAATTAATTTTTGTGGCAGCTAACTAATTCAAATGCATATCAGATCGACATGCATGCCATCAAAGTATGGATCAAGCATTCATCAAAGGAATCAAACTGAACCCTCAATAATAAACTTCTTATGTTACTTTAATGTTGATTCATAATTTCCCTGATCAAGTGGTAGGTGTAAGAATTAAGCAATGCAATGGAGATCATGTGATACAGTCTGGCTGTGTGATCTTATCCTTGTCTACTGTTGCCTAGAGTGAAATAAAAGATAAGAGACAGGAGAAATTCAAGGAAAAGTCGAGAAATTAGTGCCATTTAACCTGAGTCAAGAAATTAGTACTTGGAGTTTTTTCTTTGCCTGGATTGAGAGTCGGTCATCTCATCTTAATTAAAACTTTTATCACTAAAATAAAGGATATTTGTTTAGCTAACAAGGTTATGGCTCAACGGAAATATGCTAGTCGAATTTCACAGTGTTTGAAGTTAATAGTCTTGAGTTCAAACCTTATAAAAGTTACCATTATTATGAATGATTTATTGATTATTACTTTGTTTTTAATTAATCCCATATCTAAACGATGAGGATATACTCTAGATGTAAATCAAAATGTATTATTCATAGTTGATCCTATCAAAAATAAAAAACAAAAACAAGATCGCATATCCAAGTTTATACAAATAGTAAATGCTATGTTGTCACATTTTAAAAAATTTAACCTATAATATCTTAACAACGTAAATGATGTAAAAATTTATTCCAAATTTATAATGTCTCAGTTTTTTACCAATAGTGAATCAAATATATAAGCCCTTAACCAAAAACGGGGGAAAAAACTAGTTTTTAAACCTCCATTAACCATGCAATTAATTTAAAAAACATTATGAAGTTTGGATGCTGAACAAGTAATTTCCTGGATTAATTACATCACTTCCCAATCTGAGATCAGATGAACGAATTATCAAGGGTTGTAACTTTATGTGCCTATCTAAAAGCTACAATGGTTGCATCAAGGCCACGTATAATGGAAGAAACAATTAGTTTCAGGACCCGCTTCGCTTGTTAATTAATTTTCTTGACTGAAGAATTCATTAGTTAGCAAATAGTTTTGAATTCAAAAGGTACTATTAATGTATCCGAAACCTTCCATCCGTCCACTGACTTGGAAGGGTAAGTGATATGGTTTTGCATGTACTAACATACACTTCCCCTTCCACAAGACTCAAAGGACTAAAGTCAACGTTAGAAGGATTGAAGACTTGAAGAATATATAACTAAAAAAAATCTACACACAATATATCTTTCTATGATGTATGTGTTGTTGCGTAGTGATGGTTCTTCTTGGGTTAGTCTAGTGTTCACCCATTCCACGTGTAGGTGCTACAAGAGGGAAATGTTCTTGTTTAGGGTTATATATATTGCACGAAATTGCCCAACTCAATAATTTTGAAGGAAAAGAACAATAAATATGCTCTAGCAGATAACCTAGTTGGTCCAATAATGTTGTTGTAGATTAGATTTATAGAATTGCATGTGGGGCTAGGGCATGTCTTGGTGCTATCCTCTAGACTAACCAGCTCGGAAAAAAACTAGTTGTTTGATGTTGTTCTCCCACTTATATAGAGGCAATAAAGATGTGCCTGGTAGAGGTAGTAAAGGGTGGAAATGGATTGAAAATTATAGTTGTACACATTTTTTAGTACAAGAAGAAAAGAAAGGTTGAAAAGATGAAATGCACGTGAGTAGACACATGGTAATGAGTAGAAACAAAGTAAAGGCCTATTAACAACACAAATCAAACCAAAAAGTCTTTGCATCAATGAATTGGGTCCTTCCAGTTAATTAAACCAAACCCGTCCACTTCAAAAACTGGAGCCTACACTATGCTAATATGAGATATCAAACTCATGCTCGTTCAGGTATTGACAATTGTTTAGTTATTAACAAGCTGGAAATGATGATAATAGATTTCCAATTCCTTTGACATGAGAATCCTACTGGCTACTTGACTGCAGCGTGTTACTACCATTAATTTATTGCAGTAACTCCTGAGTATATTTATATTATAAAATCAAACATGAGTCACAATACCCATAGATTTGACAAAGTCAACGTATCTAAATAACATGTCAAATCTAAAAATAAATTGGCGATGTCACAAAACAATGATTTACAATTTTTGGGTTCTTAGCATGATGGAGATTTTACTTGGTAACTTGCTGGTTTAGGGGTGCTTGAATCTATATGGTGAGTTCGTGAGATTAAATTGAAAACATCTTGAACTTAATTCCTCATATCCTCTAATGATGTTTAGTTTGTCTTTTCCTTTCTTTTCTTTTTTTTTTGGGTTTTTATATTGTTAATATGTCTTTTATATTATTATTGTATTGAAACCATAAACCAAACTCCAATCTGAAGTTTGCAAAATTTATTTTATCAAATCCAAACACCGCACAAATTGGTTTAAATTTTTTGCCATTCCATTTGGTTTGGGCAGTTTGGTTCAGATTTTACTCACTCCATTGCTTGTTAATTAATTAATTTCCTTGACTGAAGAATTCATTAGCACACAGTTTTCTGAAAACCCTTTATTCGTTTTTCTGACTTGGAAGGGTAAGTAATTAATTAATATGGCTTTGCATGTAACGTACACTTCACCTTCCAAGACTTAAAAGTTCAGACCCCCACATGTTCGTCGTAGGTGCTACAAGATGGAAGTGTTCTGGTTTGTTTAAGGGTCATATATATATATATATATTGAATAAAACTGCCTGACTCAGTAATGTTGAAGGAAAGAACAGTAGATATGGTGTGGCAGATAACCTAGTACAACATTAACTGTTCTTGCAGATGTATAGAATTGCACGTGGGGCAAGTCTTGGTGCATTATTCTCATCTTCTAGTCTTACCAGCTTGGATAAAAAAACTAGTTGTTTGATGTTATTCTCCCACGTAGAAGCAGTAAATATGTGTCTAGTAGATCGGTAAAGAGTGGAAATGAATTGAAAAATTTGAGTTGTACATATTTTTGTTACAATAGCAAAAGAAAGGATGAAAATGGAATTGTTTTCATCTTTCTCTCATTTCACTAAAAGCCAAGGAATCAAAAACAGAACATTTCACGTACGTTGTTCATATAAAGATTTTGCTTATGCAAGCAAATCTGTGATCTCAATGATTTGGTCTCCACTGCCTGAATTTTTTTTTTTTTTTTGACAATCCTCGTGAACTAAATTTCGAGAATGCTGTAGTCCAATAGAAATCCTTTATTTGAACTTGTGGTAGACATGTTCGTATCGTACAAGAAAAAGTATACGTAACTTTTAAGTTTGTATTTAATTAGGATGTGATATATGTGGGTATGTATTGATGCAGTTTCCTTTGACGGGTGAGTAGCAGGTTGTAATGTTGCTGATACCATGATTAATGCCTCATTTTTTTAATCAAATCATCAATTAATTTATCACTTATAACTAAGATAGAAATTAACTAACAAGGTGGGAATCACTTGCTGGGAGAGAATACTGTTTACTTTTCCTCATCTTGAAAAAAGATTAATTAGTCTCATAATTAAAGGTTATGTGTTGGATATGATATTAAAAGGTCTTTTAAAGTTGAGATATAGGTGCGTTTGCGTTTTGTTTATGCTTTTAAGTCTTTTTTTAATTTGTAAAAGTGTGTGAGACAATATACTTTGTGGACCAACATTATTGCATTCGTTTAATAAAACTATCTATTAAGCCTTACTTTTTTTAATGTAAGACTTTTTTTATTTCAACTAGATTCGAATACACTGTTGTTACTGCAGTATAATAATGATGTCACCGTTGTTGTTCCAAATTATACTTAAAAGTATTGTTTGTGAAAAATGCTCCCTAGTTGTTGTAACTTGTGACGTCTGACACAGTACATCAGCCCCCACCATTTTATGCAGGTATCTTCCATTATTTAGAGACATACATCTGAATCTTCGGAATGCCATAAATGCTGATCTGCTTCTTCTTATCCAAAAGAGAACAATTTTTATCCAGAGCCAAGCAAATAAATAAACAATCTGATAAGGAAGAAGTTGCAGTGATCCAAGAGCTCCTTGTGTTGTATCCCATGATCTACTAATCCAAAATATATGCACAATTTAAGTTTTATTCCGTATCCAGATTATTACACATTCATGAAGTTATTAAACCATAGGTAGGAGCGAAATCAAAAGGTGGAGTATGTTATGACCAGAAGTCCAATTGACCAATTTTGGCACAATTTGTTAACAATTAGCAGGCATGTTCCTTACCAATGTGTCACCAGTAACTCTTATAAATATCTCTCATTTATTTAAGTATAGACCTTTTGGACCTATGTATTTACTGATTTTAGTAAACCGTCTAATACTGACTCAAGTATTAAAGTAGTCCTTAGACTATTTGATCATTTTTTTTTTTTAATCTTATCCTTATAAATTGACTCTAACTTTCAAATATACCAATCTGGTAATCTGCCCATTAGAAACAAAGTGAATGCCTAGTAAGTATATAAGACAAGATTGACAACACAAGTCAAAACAAAAATTCTTTGTATCAATGAATTCGATCATTCTAATTAATCAAACCGATCCCATTGACTTCCTTTAAATTTGTGAATCATACTCATACAAACTCATACTAGATTAAAAACTGGAGCCTACACTGTACTGACACAAACTTAAATATATATAGGAGATATCAACCATGCTTGTTCAGGTTTTGACAATGGATTAGCTATTCTTTTTATTTCTCTGCTATTTACGTTAGACATGAACAAGTTGGAAATGATTATGATAGATTTCCTTCCTTTGATATGAGAGTCCCTACTTGACTACCATTAATCTGTTGCAGAGAGACCCTTCATTTTCTCTTGCATGCTTCGTCTCTTTCAATATAGCATTGAATACTGCTACTTAGTTTAACTGATTTGGCATGCACTTCATTGATAGAGAAAACGACTAAATATCCTTTCTAGTTAGATTAAATGTGGGGTATGTATCAAGAAAACAAAAATCAGCATTATTTTATATTGAAGTTTAAGTTACAAGAAATAAAAAACCATGTAATAAGAATTAAAATTTTACCCAATTCATTAAAAAAAAAAAAAAAAACTCTTACACTATATCAAAAAGCTAATCAAGAGATTATTTATCCTAGAATCTTTAGAAGAATGCCCACAATTTGGACAACCTAGCATATCAAGATAAGCAATATATATATATATATATATATATATATATATATATATATATATATATATATATATATATATATATATATATATATATATATATTACCGCTTAGAGTGTATCTATATATATATATATATATATGTGTGTGTGTGTGTGGATAACATTTGTTGTCATATATTTTGCATCACTCTCTTTGTCATTATATTGTAATTGGTCAGTTTGTTTAAATATTTAATCAAGTGGCGATTTTGAATTTTATAATTAAATAAACAAAAATGACAATGTAATTGTACAGTGAGGGACACAATGTGAAAAAGCAAATGTTAATCCATGAATTGGAATATTAATCCCATAAAATCCGGTATGACCCTGTACATGTTTAGGTTGAAACTAAAGATAGCTAGAAATCCGAACACCTAACCATACACAAGTTAAGCTACTAGTCCTTGTGATTACTATTTTTGTTTTTTCAACTCCATCATTGCAACAACTTAAACTTTGAAACCCTATCCAAACTTGTAGCCATCAAAGCCACCTGAGTTAGCCACTCGTACATACATTAATATTCCATTGTCAACTGTGTTTATTACATTTAAAATCTGATTCTTCTTTCATAACTCTTGTTAATTGAAAGTGTCTATAGGTTCCTATCAATAGTGAATTCCAAGGTATTAATGCATCTGAAAACCTTTCATTCGTTTGCTGACTTGGAAGGGTAAGTGATAGTTTTGCATGTAGCATAAGCTCACATTCCAAGACTCAAAGTTCAAACCCCCTTGTAGTTTGGCTACATTGAAATTCAAAGGACTAACATAGAGGGAAGTGTTCTGGTTTGTAATTAGGGGTCATATATATTGCACGAAATTTCCTAACTCAGTAATTTTGGAGCAAAGAACAGTAGATATAAATGCTTTGGCAGATAAACCTAGCTAGTCCAATATTGTTGTTGCAGATTAGATATATAGAATTGCATGTGGGGCAAGTCTTGGTGCTCTATATTCTTATCTTCTAGTCTTCCCAGCTCGAAATTGAATTAGTTGTTTGAGGTCGTTCTCACATTACAAGCAATAAGATTTATCTGGTAGATAGAGGTAAAGGATGGAAGTGGATTGAAAATTTGAGTTGTTTGCATTTTTGGTACAAGAAGAAAAGAAAGGTTGAAAATGAAATTCATGTACGATGTTTTCATTTTTCTCTCACTTCACTTAAAGCCAAGGAAATAAAAACAGAAACATTTCAAGTATGTCGTTCAAATAAAGAGTTTGCTGATGAAAATATGTGATCTCAATGATTTGGTCTTTATTGCGTTAAATGGTATTATTTTTTTTCTTGACAATCTTAACTTGGTGAACTAAATTTCGAGAATGCATTAGTCCAATAAAAATCCTTTATTTGAAATTGTGAAACATTCTTTGTCTCATATTATATTTCAAGCTCATTTTTATATGGATCTTGATTCAATAATTTTGGGATAAGAAATTAAGTGACTTTGAATGAATTTAGAAGATTAGTTTCAAATTCAATCATCTAAATTTTACCAAATGTTGAGAATATATAATTTTTTAAAAAATAAATCCACTTTAAAAATCTCATACAAATAAAATTTAAGTTATTAATGAATTTGAAACCAATGTCTTAAATTTGTTCAAAGTCGCATAATTTTCTTGTCTCAAAATCGTGAATCTAAATCGTTTCATACTATTGTGATTGATCAGAAAATTTAATTTCACTAAATCATTACACTCTGCAGCAGTATTTGATATTGTGGGTATAATATGGGATAGAGTTTAGAACATAATAATATGGGGTGGAAAACTTTATCCCTATAAGGCTATAAGACCAAGTATATAACTGAGTTTGTATTTATAATGTCATATATATATGGGTATGCATTAATGCAGTTTCTGTTTGATGGGTGAGTAGCCTTTTGTTTTACTTTTATTTTGTCTTATAGCAAATTTAATTAAGATTAGCTATTCAAAATCGTGTCTAGCTTCTTTACGACACTGGACCTCTATTAGATATATTTCAGCTATTGATCTTTATTTATTGCTTAACTCATCATCTAGCAAACATCTCTTAAGTGAATTTGAACGCTTCATTTACTGTCCAATAAAAAAATAATAGAAGAAATTCAACAAAACAACTAAATCCATTCAAAATCCTCATTTGGAGTAGAGTAGGCTCCACTAATTAATAACACATGTGGCTGACCATTTACCATTGTCAGACAAAAACATGACTTTTCGGGCGTTTACGTGAAAGTCTTGTGTGTGAAAGATGCTCCGCAAATGTTATTGCAACTTTTGACACAGTGCGTACATCAACTCCCACCATTTTTTGTTTGTATCTTCCAAGTTAGAGATATGCATCTGAATCTTCCAAATGCTATATCCAAAAGAGAACAAATTCTTATCCAGAGCCAAGCAAATAAACAAACAACAATTTGATGAGGAAGAAGTTGCACTGGTCCAAGGTTTCCACATGTTGTGTTCCAGGATCCATTTAATTTATCCAAGAGATTTTCACAATTTAAGTTTTATATTCTGGATCCAGATTACACATTCATGAGGTAATTCAACCATAAATAAGAGCAAAATCAAAACTGTAGGTGGAGTGTGTTCTCCAGGTCCTATAAATACCTCTTGTTCACTCAATATAGACTTTTAGGATCCTATTACATTTATTGAATTTATTAATTAACTTACTATTAACTTAAGCATCAAAGGGTTCTTTGACCATCCAATCTCTTTTCTTGTCTTGCTCTTGACGGCAACTTCCAGTGCCAAATACCAACCCAGTTATTATCCCAATAGAAATAGTGAATGCTTAATAAGTATTAAACAAAAGATTAATAACACAGATCAAACCAAAAATTCTTTATATCCTTCTAATAATAGATTTCCATCCTTTGACATGAGAGTCCCTTCGTCTCTTTCAATATGGCATTAAATACTGCTACTTAATTTAAATGGTTTTAGCATGCTTTTCTAATTCCAGACATTCAACAACAAAAAAAAAAGAATTGAAAGTTTACACCCTCTCTTTTGGTATATATATATATATCCCTTCAAATTAGATCAAATGTGGGCTATGTATCAAGAAAATAAAAAATCAATCTTATGTTATTTTTGAAATTTAATTTACTAGATAATACCATGTGTGTAAAAAGAAATAAATTTTTAACCAATTTGTGAAAGAACTCTTTACCATAAAAAAAAAAGAAAGAAAGAAAAGAAAAACACTTCAAGAGATTAGTTATCCTAAAATTTTAAGATGAATGCGCCTTGGATACGATACATGTGGCCAACTAAATATATCACTATAAGACTGTCTCCAATAATGTAATTATTGTTAAGTTGTATATACTTATTTTAATAATTTTTTAATAAGTCTAACAATGTCACATCATTTCGTATCATTTTATACAACCCTTATAATTTTTTACTCAAATAATGAAATTTTACAAAAAAAAATTAAATAGATTTCACATTTTTAAAATTAATTAAAATAAAATATTCTGATTCACTTAATAAATCATGAAAATCTTTTTAGGAATTGCTCTTAAAAACAACTCGATTTGAATTTTTATAAGTTGCATTTTAATAATTACAACTTATTTTTAAAAAAAAAAAATTGCATAGGCTATATAACTCTCTATAATATCTCATTAAAAATAACTTAAGTATATAAGCTTAATGTTGAAGAGTTGGGACATATATATGTACTTTATATCATTATCTATATCATTATATTGTGATTGGTCAATTTTATATAAACATCTAATCAAATCAACCAAAAACCTTAAACCCTAAATAAACCAACCAATCTAGCACAACCTTGTGGAACAACAACTGTTAACCCATGAAAACAAGAGTTTGGAATCCTTGAAAATCAGGTATGAGAAACCAAGTACATATATGTTTTATGTTGAAACTACAGTAGCATCTAGAAAAGCTGCACACCTAACCATGCATGCACGAGTTAAGCTACTAGTCCATTGTGATTACAATTCTTGTTTTTTAAATTCAATATAGTTGCAACAACTTAAACTTGGAAACCCTAACTGAACTTGTAGCCATTAAAACCACCTTTGTTGACCACTCGTACATACGATATTATTCCATTAATGTCCTCTGTATTTAATTATTACACTTAAAATGTGACTCTTCTTTCTTAACTCTTAGCTATTCAAACACCAAACGGATAGCCACATTTTTAGTTAGATCAGTGTCTAGTTTAGGTTCTAAAACGACAATTTAGTTGTCGGTGAACACTGTCGTTATTAGACATGACTTTCTGTACATAATAATCCTATGTAAGCTGCCTGCAGGTCTTGCCCATGAAACACGCATATGCATGGTTGAACTTGTCGTTTTGTTGTTGACACACTACACAACAACCACAAAATTTAGGTTGCTTTGTTATCATTGATTCATCATTTTGGATCTTTATACATAGATATATATATCAGAATCAAATACCATAAATGCTGCTCTCCATCTTTCCCTTCCAATTAGTTGTGGAAGCAACTTTTTCTATGCATACAAGCCACTACACGATATGAATCAGCATTGCCTCATTCATGACGGAATTTTTGAGTCTAGCTAGATTTACTATTTAGGGTTAGAATTGATATATTTCTATGGTAAAACTTTATATATTTACCAAATGATTATAACATAGAGATAAATTAAATTGTATAACTAAAGTACCTTAAAAAATTATGCATATATTTGATAATGCATCATGTCAACTAACCTTGTGGGCTCAATCGCCAAGCAAACCTCAATAATTGAAAAGTTTTTGTATTATTAGGAGTTTAAGGTTGTAAAAAAAACATATATTAAGAAAGAAGATAATTGTAATTGTTCTATTTTTTTAAAATAAATTTGTCATACATCTAATGTGAAATGGAGATATTCATTGCTAAAAGAAGAAAGAAAGTAGACTTTTTAAACACAAAAGAAAAAGAGAAGTTAGTTTCTCTTAACACATCCCATTTTTCTTTTTCTTTATAGGATTGTGTGATAAGAAAAATGGGGTGTGTCAAAAGGAACCAGCAAAATAAAAAAAAAATGTTAAAAAAAAGAGGTGGGGGACATGAAATGACATCCTGAACAGTCTAATGGGCCTGATTGAATTTTCTGGGCCTGAACAATATCTAATGGGCCTAGCTAGCCTTACTCCATACATTCTTTTTTTTTGGTTCATAAGAAGAAAAAAAGGAAACGTGGCATTCGCAAAGAAATGCTTTGAAGATGGATCCCAGGGAAAATTATCAATTTGTGCATACAATGTGCTTCAGGGGATTAAAAAGTTTGATTAAAAAAATTTAGTGAAATTTTTTTGTATCAATTAGGGATGGATCTTGGGGGCGATGGGACTTAACTTTGGATCCTTCAATTTTATTTTATTTTTTTTCTAACTTTCATATGTAAAATTTTTTATAATTGGAGTCGACTCCTTTATTTTTTAAAATATTTTCTTTTGATCTCACATTCTAAATTTATTAATTTTTTTTTTATTTTTCATTGTTATGAATAACTGAAATTATTTTATCAAAAGTTTTGTATATAAATTTAATATTAAATTTTTATTAAACCTTATTTTATCATGCCTCTAAATTATCAAACCTTATCCAATTAAGTTTTATGCGATGTTTCTCGTAAGATTTAATTTCGGCTCAAATTGAAGTCCTCCCTCTATGGATGTCTAAAAGTTACGTGAAATAAAAAATGAAAAGTATAACTTAATTTGGAGAAATGAGCAGCAATTAATGACTCTTAAGTTTGATTAATAGCCTACTTTGCATGGGAAACAACCTAGAAAAGATAGACATGTATATAGAATTAAGGAAAATGCCAAAAGTGATTCGGCCGTAGTGGGATACCAAACTTGTTGGTATTAAGGGAAATAACGCGCTTCAATGATCACTTGGACCCAAATGGAATGGCTCTCCAAAGAAGCAACCAACAGCTAATTGCTGGGGCCACCTGTCAAGTAATTGCTACCCTTAAATGGATAAGTCATAAGTCATAAGCCAAAAGTCACAAGTTTCAGATTATGTTAAGGATAAACAAAAAGAAAAAAAGTGATTATCAACGCAATAGATACCCCCGTTTGATCAGCCATCTGAAGAGAAGACCAAGCATCGCTCTTTATAATCATTCTCTTCTTTTTTTTTTTAATTAAGTATTCTTCAATCGATAATTCTTTTAAAATAAAGAGAAGTACAATTTTTTTTTTAATAAAATCTTTTTTATATAAATTGTTAAAAAAATCAACCCCTATTAATACAAATTGTGTCGAATTTTGTTAGTCATGACTTTCTAATCATTCCAGGTCAAATTCATGAGTTTCTTGTATGGATGGAGCCCACGTTGACACGAGAGAAAAATAAAGAGCTAAACCAACTCATCCATGCTATGCTATGCTCCAGTCTTTAGGTTTAGACATTTCATTGGTTATCTTATCATAGTTTGCTTGTCATTTGATTTGACATTAACAGAATTAAGATTTCTTACTTTGACAAACACAAACATAGGTTTATGACTCTGGTTTCTGTCAATTTGTGTTATCTGTACTTTGGTTGTAATTACTCGTACCCATTAAATTTACTACTCGCCATCATTTAATCTTATATTATTTGTCATATTTTATAAAGTGTGGTTCCATGAAATGTGGTGGTTGGATTATATTTTTTTATCATCGATATTTATAAAGTATGAATCTATTATTAGTTCATCAATTTACAATTAATTCAGTTCGAGACAAGTAGAACGACAAAGCAACAAAATTCTTTCTACTAAATTTTAATACAATTATATTCTTAAGATAAATTATAAGTTATATATATACATATATAATATATATAAAGAGAGTAAACTTAATGATATTTGATCGATATGTGTTGGTTAAGTAGTATAACAATAAGTTTAGTTTCAAAGTATTTTAGACCATCTTAAATTTGAAACATTAGAATTGTTTTTATTAAAGGAAGTTTGTCAATTGTTATTTCTATCATGAGTGGAAAATAATAAGATTAGATGAACTACAATCAAATGTCAATCATTCAATTTGTATATAAATATGTTCATTTTGCATACAGTTGATTATCGCACATCTAAATCCGCGTAAAAGAGTATTAGATACATTGAATGTAAACTAATAGAAATGTACGTTATTTGTAAATTAAACGTATGGTTCACGTGAGTTGTTTTGTGAATAAATTTTCCTGGCCCTAGGATCAAGTCATAAATTGAAGAACATAAGTGAATGGGGAGAAATATGTTTTCATATCTTTGCACTCTTATATTGAAATGCTTTAAATAAGATTTAATTTTATTTCATTGACAACTGAGAGTTTTACTCAATCATAACCTTCATATAAATCATAAAATAAAAATTATAAAAAAAAAAAATGCCAAACTTTAGTCTTTGTGGGCGGCATATTGACATGTTCTTAACAGGGAAACAAATATAAAGAATGAAACTATAAGAATTCGATTTAGTGGTAAGGGTACATTGAACTAATCAACGTAGTCAAAGTTTAAATTTTGAGGTGAACATTCAAATTTTTTTTTTTTTTAAATACATTATAATAATAAATTAGAAAAAATAAAGAAAAAAATCTATAATTGCATCACACATAAAAATAGCTTATCAATCATAATACAATGATGATATATTTTGATTTTATTTTAAATTTTAGTATTTGTAAGATAAAAATTTATTTCCTAAATTAGTTTGAATTAAATAAAAGATTTAAATGAGAGTATAATTTTTTTTAAAATATTCTTTTAAATATGTACGAACTTAAATTTAAGTCAATATATTTACGCAGTCTCAATTCTTATTACTATGACCATTAATGTATATTTCTTTAACATTAACATTATGACGTTATGCACATGAATTTAATTGAATTGGAAGAACTAAGGAAAAAAGAAAAGAAAATATTGGCAGAAAGAGGCACATGGCTGGTTCCATTATAGCCCCAGATTAGGAGATGCAACAACGCGTAAGATAGGAAAAAAGCAAAGGACTTAGTTCAAGAAAGGGTGATGTGAAAGTAACCCATCAATTGCTATCAATGACTGGTGTGGGCAACAAAATAGATTGAAAATGACATTGTCTCATCTCAACTTGATTGTATTTCTCATGCTCATTGCTCACCTTCACGTCAAATATGGAATCATAATAAATTTGCCTAAACAAGAAAAATATTTATTGTATTTTTTTTAAGCTTTAGTTATAATTATGAATTGATGAATTAGTTGTAGGAGTTATTGCATCCAATTAATACTTTGTTTGTGTATATATATATATATATATATATATATATATATATATATATATATATATATATATATATATTTAGAAGGAAAAGAAAAATGAAGTGGTGGGAAATAATGGAAAGAAAAATAAAATAATCATACCAAATAAAGTCTATAGAAATAACTTCATATTTTTGGGTGCGAGATTAATTCTAAATGAGAGTAATAATCATCTTATCCCTTTTAATTAGAACAACTCTAAAATTTTGAACTTATGACCTTCAATTAAAAAGTCTATTGTCATTGAATCAATACTTTATTGTTAAAACTAGAAATAATTTTTTATAAATAAAAAAAAAAAACCCAAAAATGATTTTAGTAGGGGGTTTGAAATAGCTTATTCAAGTTTTTTTTAATAAAAAATTATAGAGTTTATGAAAATGACTTACAACGTTTTCATAAATTTATTTGAGTTTATGAAAATAAACTCTTATAAAGCTCTCATGAATCATGATTCATCTTGTAACAACATTACCTTTACACTTGTTATCAACTCGAAACATTAATTAAATCTTAAACTATAAAACTTTAACTTCATAATTGTAAACCTAAAATTATAAATTTTAAAATCTTAAACATCAAATCATAAACCTTAAAATTTTAAATACTAAAACGTAAAAAGCCCTAAACTATAAATCTTAAAACCTAAATCATAAAACTTTAAATCTTATAACTTTGAACCCAAAATTGTGGATGGATATACATATATAGCTTGATATGAATAGTTCAAAGAAATACACCAAATTATATATTTGACGTTTAATATTCTTTTTTGTTTGATCATAAGAGTTAAACGACAATAACTTCTTCTCTAATCATAAGAGTCAAAGTTTTTTATGTGAGGCAAGGATACTATTTCTATCACATACTTTTCTTTTATTTTTCCCCCAAAGCCAAGCATTCCTATATAATTAAAATAATAGTGCATACTAGTAATCAAGTTAAGAAAACAAGTAACGACTTAATTATTCAAGTAATTAACACAATGAGGTTATCAAATTGAAGAAGCCCATATTGACTCAATCAATCTGTCAATTAAAATGTACCCACTCCTTTCATTGGTAAGACAAACGTGCTTGATCCGTTGTTACTTAAATTTTATTTTAAATTTTGAATTTTAAATATATTGTTCTTGTATATAATGTGTTATTAGAAAAAAAAAAAAAAAAATCTTAGGAAGATAGAAAAAAAATTATTTAGGTTTAAAAAGATATTTTAAGAAATCTTAATTAACATTATAAACAATGCAAGATTAACTAGATAGGAGTAGAATGTCTCATTAATGAGTTTAAAAATTTATTTATTATAACTTTTGTCTCGAAAAAAAAAATTTCTTACTTAAAAAGTATATAATATTTCTGATCATTCTATCAGTATATCAAACTCAATATATATATAACTAACGGTCGCTGATTTTAAAGGTCAGGAATTAAGGTTATTTAAGTATGTAATTTAACTTCAAGTCAATTTTTTTTTTTTTTACTTTTGTTTAAAAAAAAACTTATATATATAAAAAAATCAAATAATTTAGAAGAAACTGATATTAAAATTATTTTTAAGAAAGCCATACAAACTAAGTTTTAAAATATTTTAGGTTAAAGTAAAATAATAATAATAATAAATACATTGGAACACTTCAAAGAGTATTTTTTTTTTTTTTTAAGTACCAAGGAATTCCAGATAGCACCAAGTCACCTATGGCATATCGCCAAGCCTGCAGCAGACATGTTGATAAGTATATAAACAAAAAAGGAATAAGAATTTGACGTTATTATTATTATTTTATAAATCAATAATTTATGAAACTAGCTTTCTTTCTTTTTACCGCTTCGCTTTTTCTATGGGCTAAGCAAATATATATATAAATCACATACGGTTATGGTTGCACTAATAAGACGACAATATAATGGCTTTACAGCCTGGCACTATGCGCTCCCATTCCAGCTAGAACCCATCACAAAACTCAAAAATAAAACATTATTCCAAAAATTAAAAAATGACAATATATCAGATAAAAATAGAATAATATATTATATCGTACAAAAAAAAAAATCAACGGTCGGTTGCATTCCAATTCATAATATTCCAAACCCAACTGTATCCTCTTGTTTTCTTTCTCGCCTATTTCGACTCCCATCTCTCTCCGACATCCCCGCTTCCTCTTATTACTCTATTCCAAAATCAAAGCAATCTTTGAAAATTCAATTAATAAATTTTTAAATTCATTTTATTTTTATTTCATCACATATAATAATTTAATAGCATTCCAACATCATTTTTGATCTGAATAATATGCCAATATTTTAACATTTGCATTTTTTTGTTTACTTTTTTTCTAATTTAATGTATGACAAAGACTAATTCATTAGAAATAAAAAAATAATATATTTAATAATGTCGTTTAAATATCTGATTATCTTACAATGTCACTATTCTAATCATTGGCTTGTAAGAGATCAATATGTCCTACATTATAATGTAAAAATGGCAAGATACCTCAGATTAAATATCATTTTATTATTGAGATGATAAAGTATGAGCTGTACAACAAAAAAAAAAGTAATAAAGAAAACATTTAAGTCTATCAAACTTAGCATCTCAACAATTTTATTTTCATTTTTTTGATAGAAAAATGTTAGAAGAGTTGATTCAATTCAATTAATAACAATTAAATTATTTTATTTATAAGATTTAAGTTTTTCTTTTCTTTTCTATATGCACATTTAATTGCAAATTTATAATGTGATATGTGTTCATATCATCGCATCCACTTGAATTTTATTATGGGCAATTATTTTTTATGGATAATTTATAAAAATTACTGTAAATTTTCACCTAATTTTTTTTATAAGTCTTTATTAAAAAATAGAGATTTTGTTATTATATAATTTTTTAAAATTAATTTTAAATTTTTTTAATTATTAAAAAGCCTCGTGAACGTGAAGGCGTGAACTCTTTAGCCCGCATTGTACGTGGCGATATTCCATAAGTCTTCATACAACTTAATTACGACTCTTAACTGACTCTCACATAACACGCGACAAGCAGCAAACACAGGCGCAGAGAAGAACGTGACCATGGCCGGCGGAGTCACCGGCGCCGGAGACCGCACCCCGGAACTCCTCGGCCTAGTTCATGACATCGCCTCCATGTGCAGCGGACCTGGTGCCCCCTCCACCACCACCATTGCATCCGACGCTATGTTCAAGAAGGACTGCACCGATCTGGTTCGCCGGATCTCTCTACTCACCCATTTGTTCGAGGAAATTAGGGACTTGAAGCTTTCCGATTCTGGAATTCAGGAAATGGACGCTTCTTCCTCTTCTTCAACAACGTCTACTGCTTCTTCCTGGTTCTCTGAGCTAGTGCTTGCGCTTCAGGCAGCTAAGCGCCTTCTTTCGGTGGCCAGAACCTTCCGTTCCAATTGCTCATCTGTGAGTTTGTTGATCTACCTTCTTCATTTTCTGTTTTCCGCTCTCCATTGTTCAATGTATGGTTTCGCCTTCTGTTTGGTTGCTGTAGATGAATGGAATTTGGTAGAGAATCAGATTCCAAAAATTTGAAACTTCGGCTTAATTCTGTACTTCTCACTTTCTTTGCTTCATGGTTAACCAGCATTAATGTGAAAGAAAGGCCTCACATTTGGATGTGGTTGTGTTGGGTTTTTGAGCAATTTAGATCTGCTTCTCACCCGCTGAAGTTTATCTCTCAAATTGGAAATCTGGACATCTTTTTCTTTTGGTATTTGCACCCACTAAAGTTATACTTCTGATTTTTTTCCCTGATTTCTTTAATTGATGAAAGAATGCTGAATCTAATTTGTAGAACCAAAATGACATCTCAGTTGTTTTTTGCTTCAATTGGATGTGGATTGTGTTTCAGAAAGTTTTATGGATCATATTTGCAGCAATTGGTGTTGATCTGGTCTATATGGAAGTTCCAAATTTTCTGTCCTACATCACGTGCATTGTTCAATAGAAACACATTTACATGAGTTAGTTTAGGCTCTGTGCCATCAAATATGTTGGTAATTATAACCAAGAATCAAACGCTCCATTAATGTATTCGAAGGGTGACCTTTTGGGTTTGAAAAGCTGTGTATCTTTGACTGCAACTAAGGAGTCAGAAATGTTCAATTTGTTTTCTCATGGTAGTGGAATCAATTCTTCACCTTTTTTTCATGGCTTAGTCATATTCGGTACCTTGTTCATTGATCAATGTTATTCTTCTGTTCGGTATTGCATTATTCCATGTAATTGTCTAGGGAAATATTTAATTCAGTAGAATTTGTTCTGTTTTTATTTATCTTGGAATCTTACGACTACTGAATTTCTGTGGGCATGTATATTGATAAAAGGATGTCTGAGTACATCTCTGAAATTTGCTATATCTTGATTTAAGGATGGAGCTGCCAAGACAATTGTCTTCCAATTTCAGTGTGTCACATGGAAATTGGAAAAACTGTTAAGCAACTTACCAATTGACGATATAGAAATCTCAGAGGAAGTTACAGAACAGGTAGAACTTTGGTAGACGTGGTGTTTTACTACTGTTCTTTTAGAATTTCCTTCTGTTTTTATTGATGGTATTTGGTTTCTAGGTAGAATTGGCAAGAACACAATTGCAACGGGCCACAGAAAGATATGGAGCTATGATTTATGAGTTATCCCAGTCACCAGCTCAAGATATTAACGAGGTTCTTGGAAAATCCATGAATGGACTGCAAAGACAAAAAAGCTTACCTGAAGATACACTAAAACAGGTTAGCATTCCTAGAGTCAATGGATGGAAAAGTTGCAATACACATCTGGCAATTCCTCGCTTGGAAAGGGTGAGGAGCATCCCTGCATCTGCGGAGGCTTCTTTATCTAATGTCAGTGATCCTGGAAGTGGAGAAAATTCTGAGAGACAGAATGTAACTCAAGTTAAAAAGCCTGAAGCAATTGTAATTCCTGAAGATTTTCTTTGCCCTATTTCTTTGGAACCAATGAGGGATCCTGTTATTGTGGCCACAGGACAGGTATAGTTCATGTACGAGGCCGTGTAAAACATAAGGCATTTCATGAATAATCCAGTCCTCCATATTTCACATTACTTGCTTTTTTGACTTATTTGTTTTCTTTTTCTTAATTCTGCAGACATACGAGAGATCTTATATACAGAGATGGATAGATTGTGGAAATACAACATGTCCAAAAACTCAGCAGAAGCTCGAAAATTTAACCCTTACACCAAACTATGTTTTAAGAAGCCTTATCACTCAGTGGTGTATAGATCACAACATCGAGCAGCCAACAGGACTAACAAATGGGAAACTAAAGAAGAGTGATGGATCATTTAGAGATGTTACAGGTGATATAGCAGTCATTGAAGCTCTGGTCCGAAAGCTCTCAAGTCACTCCCTTGAGGAGCGTCGAGCTGCTGTTACTGAAATTCGATCACTTTCCAAACGAAGCACAGACAACAGGATTTTAATCGCAGAAGCAGGAGCTATTCCAGTTTTGGTCAACCTTCTGACATCAGAAGATGTATTAACACAAGAAAATGCAGTTACTTCTATTCTCAACTTGTCTATATATGAAAACAACAAGGGACTTATAATGCTTGCAGGCGCCATTCCATCCATTGTCCAAGTTCTCAGATCTGGAAGCATGGAAGCAAGAGAAAATGCAGCAGCAACCCTCTTCAGCTTGTCACTTGCAGATGAGAACAAGATAATAATTGGTGCTTCAGGAGCAATCCACGCTCTTGTAGACTTGCTCCAAAACGGAAGCCTTAGAGGTAAGAAGGACGCGGCAACAGCATTATTCAATTTATGCATTTATCAAGGGAACAAGGGTAGAGCCATCAGGGCAGGGATCATCACAGCATTGTTGAATATGCTTACAGAATCAAGCAAATCAATGGTCGACGAAGCCTTAACAATTATGTCAGTTCTTGCCAGTCACCAAGAGGCGAAGGTTGCCATTGTTAAAGCCAGCACTATACCTGTTCTAATAGATCTCTTGAGAACAGGACTGCCTCGCAACAAAGAGAATGCAGCTGCCATTTTGCTTGCCTTGTGCAAGAGGGATAGTGAAAATCTTGCTTGTATAAGCAGACTTGGTGCTGTGATACCCTTGACAGAACTTGCCAAAAGTGGCACAGAGAGAGCTAAGAGGAAGGCTACATCATTATTGGAGCATCTTCGAAAGTTGCAGCAACTTTGAACTTTGAATCTGATTTCTTTGCTTCCAAATATTTAACATAATTGTGGACGTCTTTTTTTGTCTTTAGCTTGAAAACTGAAACATGAGGGTGAGATAAGAAAGCCAACCTCATAGAATCAGTGTATTCTTTTCTTCTTTTCTTGTTTTGTTCTTTTATTAACCTCCTGTGTATGAATGAGCGTGTGAAGAAATGAATTGATATATTGTTTCCTCAGGAAATTGTTCTTGAAACTTTTCTTCTTTCCTTTTCATCTTTTAAACAAATACATCACAAGTATTATTGTCTAATGCTTTTGATGATTGTTGTAGTATCACTAATGAATCAAAACTATATTGCTGAGCCAGACTGAAGAAATATACAAAGCGGAGGCATCCTTTAAAACCTCATTGACTGGAAAGAGAACTGATATCATTGTATACTCTCTCATAAAGAACAGAGAGAAAGTGGGCTCATGTAGGCCCATTTTTCTCTCTCTTCCTTCGGTGTCTTTCTCTCTCTACATCTTCAGCTAAATTTACAGGAGAGGAGAGGATCCATGTTTGATTCTATACATGCATGATGACTGGTTTAACAGGACAATACAAGTGCTTGCACTAGAACAATGAATCTCGAAAAACGAGCAAATAGGAACACATGAATAAAAAGAAAACAAAAGAGCCAATTTGAATAATTTTGGTACCCAAAAAGAAACCTATGAACCTAACATTACCGGAAGTTCTATGATTTAAATATTAGTGAACAAAGTAAAAAGCTTCTGACTTTTTGGGCTTCTCTTTTCAGATAGCATGAGCTCTTTAAAGCCCACTTGAAATTTGGTTTCATCCTCTGGTGAAAAGAATATAAACTCCATCTGCCAAAGCTCCTGATACAGCTTCTCTGTCTTGTCTTTCCAGATGAGGCCCATTTCTGTGCATGTCCATCTTTTTCATAAAAATGAATTATTTGTAGTCACTTGTGTGATGTAATAATAAATATTAAATTAATTATTGATGTGACATAATAATTTAATTAAATAGTTATTATTATGTTATTATCGATTCCAATGCAATTGATTACCAGTAATATAAATTTTTTGTTTATAAAAAATTTTCATCAAGTAAATATAAAATTCTAGATAAAATCAAACATGTTAAATTCAAAATATTAAACTTATACTAGATTATTTTAATATTATGTATTACTCAATAAGATTATCGTATAAGAGATGAGAGATTATGATTATTTGAAATTAAAATATAGGCAAATAAAGGAGCTTAAATCAAGTGGGGTTTAGTTGAGTTAGCACCATTTCCAATATTGTAATTTCGGCACTCAGGATTTGATCTTGGCCTAGCTCCTTCTAGGTTAAAATTCTGACAAAAAAACAAAATAAAACAAAGGAGCTTCAAAAAGTAAACTGATGGGCAGAATTTGCCATAATATGATGAACCCCATTGGTTTTCTGTCAAGAGCATGGTACAATTGAAACCGGAAAATCTACTGTAATAAGGACTGCAATTTAACTGGAGAGTTAAAGTGATGACTAAATCCTCCTACCTCTGCTAGAATATTTACAAGCTACAACAAACGTAGAGCCGATGTTTCTCTTTTTCAGGTTGGGCAGACAAGAACATTGGTGCTGACAAAGCATGACCTTGTGTTGTGTTATTTTGATGGCAGCAAGCCATGTCCATCGCCAACTATGATTTCTATAAGTTTTTTTTTTTTTTGGGCTCTGTAGATAGACAAGATATTCGGTGATTTCAACTTATGTTAGAGTAAGAGTGAGAATAGGTCGGGTTTGGTCAAATTTGCACTATAAACAACCCGATCAACTTTATGCAAATGATTTTTTTTCTTAACTAAAACTAATTGATTAAAATGTTAAACCCAGTGGGTTGGGTGAAAATGGGTCGGTTTTGAATGGGTAGAAAATGCTTCAGAGCTGGACGGGTTGGCGGGCAGAGGTGGGTTGAAAAGTTTAGGGAAAAGATGAGAAGTGAAATTGAATAAAGTCGGACCTTGATGGGTACCAATGAGTGAAAAGTTTCAATTGATCACTGATTGTTGCTAACTAACTTTTTAATATTTTTAAATCGTTCTTAACCGTTTAACTTGATTTTATCCGACTTGAAAATACCTAAGTCGTTAGGTTCGGCTGTTTTGAAATTTTCACTTAACCCTGTATCAGAGAAGATGATGCACATGAGAAACTAGTGAGATTAAGAGCTTTAAGCTTTAGGAGTGTATCCCACCACAGGACATAGTTACTTGTTCCACTTTTTGTCTCAACTTTTGTTTCACAGGATTGAAATTAATCCAAAATTAGTAAAATAATAATACAAGTGAGACTAATTCAATTTTTAAATTAATTTTAAATTCATAAGATAAAACTTAAAATAAAAAGTGAGACAAATTATTTTGTCCCATTGCACCAACCCCGATTTGTCTATCTTTTTAATGCTGGGAATCACGCATGGGTATGTGGCAATAAATTATTGCTTCATGCAAATTTTGCTTCCCTTGAGCCTTCCACACTACATCTAAGGCTGCTTGGGACCATTCTCAAGACCTTATCTGCTAGTAAATCTACAGATCTAAATTCATGTCTCTTAAAGCAACTCTTTCTGCAACTACATGTGACAATTTATCTGACTGGAGAACATGAAAGCCAGAGAGAGATTGCTCTCATTGGACCCATTCGCGCTAGAGAAAACCTCATTAACCCAATGGACTAAGCAGGTCAAGGTGGGTTGGGTTGTTTAGTTTCTGGATTAAGCTGGTAAGACATGAAGATTTGGTCTAGAAAACTGTGATTTTCTTTTTTTTTTTTAAAAAAAAAAAGCAATAAATATGGATGTGAGAATCTTATTATTACTTGAAGAATTCATTAATCAATAAATATATTTGTAAAATTTTTTTTGAGTTTTGAGGCATGCTATAACTTTGGTAGAACTTAACTTTTCTATTAAATTAGGTTTTTGTTGAACATATCTCAATTATTATTTTAAAACATTTAAAAATAAAATTACTCAACACATATATGTTGAGTTAGTATGAGTTATTCATTTGCTGTTTAATAAAGGAATAGCAGAACAAATCTAGCAGAGAAGTTAGATCGAACCCTAATAAGCCATCTAGATTTAACTCATATAATTTTTTTAATAAAAAACAATAAATCAAGAGAATTCCAAAATTTCAAAATTTAATATTTTTAGTCTAAACAAATTATTTTTTATGTTGCATGACTATATTGATTGTTCATTTATTTACTCATTTTGGAGTACTTTGAAGTCTTCCATTAATGAATTTGATCAGGGTAATAGTAGCCAATGATAAAACAAAAGCCGCTTCAATAGTTAAATAAAATTTTCTCTCTTGGTCCAATATCATATTTGAAAAGGTTAACCTACTTCCAATTTGATGAGCCGACTATCATTTTGGACCCTAATTTTGACAAAGTCTACAACAAAAATCCCTAATTCTTTCAAGAGGCCCCACCTCTATCCTCTCCTCTTCAACAGAAAGTACAATTGCATTGTTACTTTGTTGAAAAATCGATAAAAATTCCAAGGAATTGAAAACCTATCCTTTGAAATGGAATCACTTTTCTTTTCATTCGGAAAATAGAATCCCCTTTTTTTGGATGAAACTGAATGTTTATTTCACATTTACAAAAAAGTCAAATATCTATCTTGCATGGCAACAGAGTTCGTTGGGTTTGAAATCATTGAAGCTTCTCCGCCGCGATTACCGTTTGGACAGAAAAATACCAAACACTTAACGTTTATCTCTAAAAAAAACTGGTTTTCAATGTGGGTGTGGATAATCATGTGTTAAGCAAAAACAAAATGTCTGCTTTCTTGGACTGCATTAAAATTTAGCAAATGGGACCTCACTTTGAAGTTGAAAAACATGATTGTTGAATACAGCATGGAGAAATGGGTTAATGCGTTTGTTATAGTTGTCTCATTGAAAGCGAAAGGATACGTAGTAATGTGTTTTCTTTGTATGGGAAATTTCGTCAAACACTTGGCAGGTTTTCAAAGTTGGCTTCTTTGTTTGACCAATTAACCAAATATCAGCATCCATCCATAAAATCATGTCCTTGTCTCACACCCACCATGTCCCACGAGAGCCTAAGCTTTTTGGTGGTTTGTGAACAATACCCGGAAACTCTTTTTCACTTTTATAACTCTCTAACACCATTTTTTGTGCTCTAGTGCCTCACATACCCAAAATTCAGACCCATTTTTGTCAGTGTGGGCACCAATGGGCAATGCCTTGGGTGGGAAGAAGACCACAAAGGTCATGAAAATCGATGGAGAAACCTTCAAGCTGAAGACACCAGTGAAGGCAGGGGATGTAACTAAAGATTACCCAGGTCATGTTTTGCTGGAATCTGAGGCAGTGAAGCACTATGGAACAAGAGCAAAGCCATTGGAAGCACACAGAGAATTGTTGCCAAAGAGGCTCTATTTTCTTGTGGAGCTCCCAAAAGAGACAGTGCCAAGAAGGGTTCGTTCTGGCATTAACATGAGCGCGAAAGACAAGCTCGAGAGCCTAATGCTTTCGAGGAGGTCTACTTCTGACCTGGGCATCATGAAGCAGAGCAACATTGGAGCAGAGAAGGACATGAAAGGGTCCCAAATTGCTGGGAGAAGGTTGAAATTGAAGCTTCCAAAGGCAGAGGTGGAGAAGTTGATCAAGGAAAGTAAAGATGAGGCTGAGGCAGCAGAGAAAATCATGGGTCTCTGCATGGCCAGCAGAGGAGACAACAATGAGCATCAAAGTGAGGGAAACAATGGAGACAAGAGGGTTATGATGGAGCAGCAATTGCATTGGAAGGGTGGAAAAGAAGGTGGTAGAGAGAATACCAAGACACGTGAGGTATGTTCCCTAAGCACATGATAAGGTTCATGGCTTGTTTTTTGAGAAGTTGGTAAATTTTACAAACAGCTTAGTCGGTGGTCCTAAATTTGAGTGTTCTTTTTCTTCTTTAGGACTTCGATGGCCAAAGATCAAATTGTGTCTATAGCTTGTAGGAGGCAATGAGTGTGTACGTAGTACGTACTAATTAATTTAAATTTGAGATAAATAGAGCTTTAAGGGATAATAAAACTTGCATATTAAGTTTTAATATAGCTTATTTTCAAACTTTAGACTAAAAATCAGAGTTTAAAATAGAACCACTCTTTATTAGTTGATTTATACACTTTAATATATTATGTCATGATAAATTATTTTATTTAAATATTAAATTTTGATTGATTATTTAATTAAAGTTATTAATAAAAATTAAGTCACAAAATGAGTTGCACAGTTATAAAACAATAGATACTATCTCATTTGGGAGAGCCATCAACAAGGATACATTTAATGATTATGCGTATAAAAAGAACATTATTAACCAAATTCATTTTAGTTCTTTAGTTAAAATCATAGCTGTGTTAATGTCATTACTAAATTAATATGTTTAGAAAAATTTGTAGGCACTAAATAGTTCAATATTGGATTTACAAAATTTGCAGAAGAGGGTGAGTTTCATGCCAATAAGTGAAGAAAGGAGCCAGATGGCTGTGGTAGTTTCCTGATCAAGTTAGCAAAATTTTCCATGAAGCCAAACAGTCAAGAAAAGTGGTTGCCAGCAAAGGGAATACCTCACCAACCAGAAGTGCTTTGTGGTGCTTAGTTAATAATATAATATGTATACAGTGGATAGGATATATAACCCTGTAAAATAATATAAACAAGAGAAATCAGGATCATGAATGACTATATATAATTTGACTTTTCCAATATCTCCTATGCATTCCATCCAAGGGCAAAGGAGGGGATAGGGCATTGTCGTCCTCTCAAATTTTTAATTTTCTCTTAATATTATACGTCCTACTCTCCCAAAATTTTTGTAAAATTTATATTTGGCCTTGAAAAATTCTGATTTTTTAATCTTACTCCCTTTTTACTAAAAATTATATTATACGTCCTATATAATTTGACATTTTTTTATGATTAATCATTATTTTTTCATATGAACTTAACTAAATTTATCTAAAATTACATTACAGCCAAACAAAAAGTGAGAAAAATTAAAAAGCTAGTGGCATTGAATAGAAGGAGAAAAAGAGAATGATAGCCTTTTCCCATTTAAGTCATCTCTGCCGTATACAAGATCCAAGGATGGAAAAATGAACACTCCCTCTGCATCTATGCACAATTATACTCCCAACTCTCTTTTTTTTTTTTTTTCTTATTGAAGAATCAAAGCAGTTTGCTTACAAAGAATGTGATAATACATTTCATGATGACCACTGATCAGGAAGAGTGAGAAAGTAGGTCGTCATGGCCTTCCGGAATCTTTTCTTGTACTGCTTAGGAGAAACAATGGTGGGGGGAGCATTCTTTGGACCACCAAGAATCCCAGATGCCTTCACCCATGTCTCCAAATGCTTGTCCCAAGTGTATTGTCTCATAAAATCAATTATCCCTAAAACCAGTTCCTTCTTCTCATCATCCACTCCAACCAGCAGTGAATAATCCATGACATCAACAGACTGGACAGTTAAGAAGAAGAAACATCAAAGAAGAATCCCATGATATCAGAATTTATCCCCGTATACAGATAAATTCAGATTTGATGCAGTCGAGAAGGCATGCATTGATTGCAGTCAATGAATGTGCATTATTCAATCTTCATCCAAGAGCTCATATTGAGCCATGTCATCTCTTCTATAAGGGAGTATTTGGTTCAAAGGAGGGGAGGAGAGGGAAGAAAATGTGTAAAATTACTATTATAACCTTATAAGTGAGAAAAGAATATAAACACTGTAAACAAACCAACATAAAAGTCCTAGTGATGTGGCTCAATATGAAGTTATGAACCCTTGGATGAAAGATCAAACGATGCACATTCACCGACTATAGTAACTGCACGCCTTGGCCAACTGCAACAAATCCGTACCGTATAAAATACTTGAATTCTATATAATTTGTAGCAATGTTGAAGCATGCACTTTTATTTTATTTTATTTTACTAATATGAGCACTGAAAGGTAATTGATAGGCAAAATAAAGCTTACCGCCAGAAAAGATGTGTCATTCCATACAGCTCTCTCAAGGCTTCTCTTGGCCTTGCTCCCAAGAAATATGGGTTTCGTTCTCAATGCTTCTAACAAATTCATGTCTAACATTACCTTGTTTGCCCCTGAAGTATCTGGATTGTACCTAGACCTTGCTGAGCCCTTGAGATCATATACCCTAGATATCTTTCTCTTATAAAAGAGATTCTCCATTACCATCAGATCCATTTTTGTCTCCTTGCTGCCTTTGGGGTATTTGACAGAGACCTGCTACCAAACAAAATAGAGAGAGGTTATACACCTGAATTTTATGGCTATATACAGCTGACTGGAGCATTTATGAAAAGCAAAAAATTGAAGTATCACCTGATAAATACCAAGAATTTTAGCAAGGCAAGTTGGGCTTCCTGAGTTGAGGGAATCTGTCAGGTACGTAAAATACTGAGGTGCAAATTCCTCAAAGGAATCTAATTCTGTCTTTGTCACTTGTTTAATGATAAATCTTTCATCCAAGGACTTGGCAAAATATACATTGCTTTTCCCTCCTTGTGCCCTCCATCTCTGGCAACGGCTCAAGGATCGTATGAAATCATCATCACTAGGACAGCACCTTTTCCTAAGTGAGTCAAACTGTTTTGCAAAATAACAAGTGACGGAAAAATTCACTTTCCCTCCAGCTCCCAAAGAATCATCACCAAAAGAAATTCGTAAGTGTGGTGATTTTTTGGAGTCTGTCAGAAGAGAACCAATAGAAGAAGTAGCATCTTCAGATCCATAGCTGCCATAATGTATATAATCCAAGTCCAGAGAGCCAAGAGATTGCCAGGCTGAAAAGGTGGAGGTGACTGAATCTTGTCTCTCACTAGCAATCCAATTTCCATCATGCAGATTCCACTTATCAGCGACCCAATCCTCATATTCTTTAGAGCTTAGGGCATAGGATATTATGCTAGTGGGTTCATTATCATAGACAGCAGTAACTTTATCACTACTATGTGCCCGGGGAAGCAGCAGTCGAACTCCTTCAGCCATGTGGGACACAGAGGAGATAAACAACGGTGGAGAGCTCAGTATCAGATTTAGCTTCTGTGTCTCCCATGGTAACGTTTGAAAGTGGGTCTGCATTATATTAGCAAGAGGATCTCTAACCATATTCCTGTAGTCTCCAGAAGCATGAAAAGATCTAATTGCTGAGAAACGTGTATGGGGAGGCAAGCCTTTCCGGATTCTTTCCTGAATTCTTAATGCTGAATCAAAAGAATTAACTCTCTTTGGTTGAGTTAACCTTCTAAAAGAAGGGTTATCATTTTGATTCGACAGGCTCACACATCCGTCTCGGGGACTATCTCCTTCAAATGTATGATGGGAGTCAATTTTTGACGGAAGTTGATCAGTTCCAGTCCATGCAGAATCTATTCTCTCTGAAAGATTTGATTCCTGGGCAGACAAGCACTCAGATAATGTTTTGCTGGCAACAAATTCAACATCAGAAATTACTTCCTCTCTATCATGACGAGCTGATGAGAAGGATTCAGGAGCACAAGGTTCAGGGTTAGGTAAATTAGGGTCATCAGGCAATCCACTCAAATGATTTTCAGGAGATTCATGCAAGTTCAATGCCAGAGGGTTGTTTTGCTCAAGCCCACTGTCAAAGTCACTATCCTTCCCAAATGAATCAACTCTTAATTCTTTAACCTTGGAACTAGAGCTCCTTTTTATAAGAGAGTCCAGAGAATGACACCGCTGATCCCAAACATGTGAACTAATTAGAAGAGAACGCCTCAGGCGATTTAATTCCAGAATGTCTAAAATCATCTGCCCTGGTTGTGGAATTTCTGAAGTGGCTGATTGTAGTAAACTCTACACGAACAGAAAGCAAAAGGAAGGTTGGGGGAGGAGGGAAAAAGAAGTTAGAGACAAAAAAATCCTTAAAACACAGATCAAGCACATCATACCATACATACTCTACAAGGTTCTATGGACCCAAGTGACCTTATATTAAAAGATTTGGACACCAGATAAAGCTTTTAATTGACTCACATGATAATCACTTCTTTCTGTGCTAAGCATATCTCTGAGCTCCTTCATGTGTTTATGAAGGTCACATGCATCTGACTGCTCAATTCCAGAAGCGGAAGATAAACTCTTTTTTTCCAAGCTTTCCAGCACATCTGATATCTCACCATACAAGGTTTCCATTTTACCCAAAAGCTGCAGGATAAAAGGAATATTTTAAATGTTCATGTCAATGCAAATACAGATCATGTGTGCAACCTATACAAGATATCAATCAAATTTCAGTGTCAATTTCAAAAAATAAAGCAAAAATGAGTAGTTTCTCTGGAGCACCTCTCCTGCCTCCTTTCTAATCCATCCCTCTTGAATGTGGCCAAATTCCAGCATTGATGGGGGTAAATGTACAGAAAGAACATCGATAGGGGAATACCGAAAGAATGCAACCATGTTCCCAAACCTATTACATCATCAGGTTGATCATCAAGTTTCAAATGTAATAATTAGAAAAATAACATACAACAACAGACCAATCAATTTCATAATATTTTACCCGTAATAACGAAGGCAGTCCCTCTGCAAAGAATGACCACAGGTTGCAACGCGATTTGCTGTTGCATGGTTTGAAAAGCTAAGCTCCAAGAACTTTCCAAAAGACAATCCCCAGGCAGCATCTGACATAATCACCCTACGGGTTGCAGGCGGAACTCCATCCACATGAGGACACCGCAGGCATCGGTGCCACATCCAAATCTTGCCATCTCTTTCCCCTGGTAACTTCACTGAAGGAAGGCGCCTAACATTGATGGTAAGATTTCCCTGCTGGTGCGTATAACACAGGACATGGTCCTCTACTGACTCTTTACAAGATCGACAGCATGATGTCTAGGGAGAAAATAAATAGAACTTATTTACACAACAAAATTCAGAGATAAGAACAGAAACAACAAAAGAAACATGAATTACCTGACCAAAGAGGTCATCATGAAGATATCTCCCAAGTGGCTTATCAAAAGATCCATAGAACTTTATGCGCAACAACCTGGTTTGTTCACATACAGTTTCTTTTGATACACAGTGACTAGAAAAGTACACCAATATGCTCTGATGACCATCAGTAGCAGAAAAGTATTCACTGGAAAGTTCACTTTCATCAATCTCTTCTACTTTTATTGATTCAACAATTTCACCATGCTGCTGCTCCTCTTGAACCAAGGATTCTTGCAGGCCCGATTGTAAATGGTCTCCCACAATGGAAGGAAGAATAACCTCCCCCTCTGATTCATAGTACCGATTACAATACCCTGAATCTACAGTCAAATTAGATGCTAAATCACCATGGCATGCATCAGAGAGTGCATTCTCGACTTTATAATTCACGGTGTCTGTATATGAAGGAAAAGTAAGGTCACCAAGAGGCTCAGATTCTGACCCTAAACCTTCAAGCTCAAAACCAAGACCCACTATTTCTTTCGCTCTAGCCGTGGCATCAGTTTCTAATGGGCACATGGCTGGAGCAAGGGAGTTAGATATCACAGAAATATCAGTGTCAGCTGTAGCCCTCTCTGGCATGGATTTTATTCTCATTTTAGGCAGAGTAGCACCCTCATCAGCAAGGAATGATGTCTCAAGAGATAAATGATAAGCTGCAAAAACTGCATATTGAACAACATATTTAATTTTCTTTAGTTCATCACGGCATGTACCCTTCAGTAAGACCTGCAATATGAACCAAACTTAGAGGAAGATACCACCTTAACGTGTAGCTTGCATCATATAATAAAAATAAATAAATAAATAAAATGTAAGAGAGATTATAGCAGATAACAGTTGATAATGATTTTAAAAATGAGAAGGACAAACAAGAATTGAAGAATTACCGTGCAACCCAAGCGCCTAGGACAGCCTTCAAAAAACATTAAGGTTTTAGATGGCCTTTTGTTAAACTGATTGGCAGTCTCATGATCTTCCACCACCTTATCCAAATGGAACAGTTCACATTGCCCCAACTGTGCTGTAGATAAACCATCCACTGACGGAGTGATAAGTGCACCAGTGCAGCGGGCTATACGCTCTAGTAATGGCCTTTTAACATTCAACACCAACGAGATTTCCTTGGCAAGCAGATATTCCTGAGCACATGAAGCTACACTTCTTTCTACCAGTAAAACATTTGGGTGAAGTGCCTCAATTTTTGAAATAATCATCTTCAGATGATCATTCTCCTGCAATGATTTTCAACAATCAGAAATTCTCTCCAACAGAATTAATTTAACTAGAAGATGCAAAAACCATCAGTGATCAATAACTAACCTGCTGCAATAATGTGTCAAAAGAAGCCAGTTGGTTTGGAACTTTCTGATATTCCAGTGCTCCTCCTAAAATAAGTATTCTAGGCTTTTTATATTGTGATGTCATGCGCTTATGCTTTATATTTTTTGTACAAACTACTCCTTTGATGAGGGTGCTGCAAAGACAGAAGTCCATAATTTGAATGTTAATTTCATGGGTTTGCATAGGAAATAGGAATAAATCAAGAACACATAATGACAAAATTTAAATCATAAAATACCTCTCACTTGGATTTCCAGATGCTATACATTTAATCTTCACATAATTACCAGGATCCATACTGCCTCCTCCACTGGTATCTGGTCTCACAAAGTTTGCGGCCTGCCAAGCTACTGTTGCAACTATGTCAAGCCAGTCCTCAGAACCATTTTCCTTGCCAACTTGAATACCCTCTCCCTGCAAAAGCTGTGAAACAAGAGCTCTAAAATGTCCCTGAATGATAGGTTTTAGAGGTTCTTTGTTTCCCTCATTTTGTTTCTCCTTGGAAGGAAACATATAGGATAGACTGCTACTGGATGAGAACAAGGCACTGGAGTCACCAATATCGTCATCCTCATCATCATATGGCCAGAAATTACCTTCCGCATCATCATTCTCATCATCAGGTGGTGGGGGAAACCAGATAAGACTATTGTTTTCAAAATCCAATGGCCTCTGTGAATTCTCACTCTGGTTACGGAAAATTGACAAGTCAACAGAAAAATAATCAGTACTATATGCATCCTCAGTCCCTTGTTCAGGCTTTCTTAAAACAGCCATAGTTTGTTGACCATAGGGACCATCATGCTGAGAACTGGGGCTTCTCTCATGCCCCTGCTGTACAGGAAGCCCAGCCCTTTTGGAAGTAAAATTGATCCTAGAGGGGCTCTCAGAAGGACTAGACCCTACAGACTTATAGTTGTAAATCTCGTTTCTAGCACTAACACTACTTGAATCTATATCTGAATCATTATGGAAGTATGTACTTGAAGGGCTGAAATGGTGCTTCCCAGAGTCCTCCATTCCATCTTCATCACTCCTACATTAATGTACATGGTTTCAGTAACATATATACAAAGAGAAGCACGGCCGTTTATAGTGAATTATGCAATTATGTGTCTTCTAATTACTTGAGGATCAAATAATATTAAAAAGTTGCCTTTTGTTCAGAATTCTCCACAACAATCAGAAATCACTGGAGCTGATGTCAATAAAAATTAATACCCATAGCTAATTTCTCATAATGACATAATTTTGAAACAGTTTTCCAGCGTTTATAAACCCAAGTGCAAAAAAATATAAGGGTGTGTTTGGTAGAAGGATTCTTTTTTGTATCCTAGGAATCCTAACTTAGGATTTCTTATTTCCTGTGTTTGGTTATGGATTTTTTTAAAAAAATAATTCCAAGAAACATATTTCCCAAGATTCTTTTTTAATACAAATTTCATTAAAAAGAATGCCTTGGGAGCGGGTGGAATTTTAATTTCCCGACCTTTTAACAACATTTTGAAAAATTTTCCCATGAATATTTAAAGCCAACCAAACACATTTTAAGAATTCTAGAATTCATAAATCCTAGAATTTATGTTTCCCATGATTTATGAATCCTGTGATTCAAAAATGGATTCATCTACAAAACACCCAGTACAGTAAATCCATATAACCTCCTTCTGAAAAGGTAGAATTATGATTACCTGCTGGCAGATTGATGGGTTGATACTGGAGCCAGGTGAGCACCAGATAAATTCATACCCCTATTGATCATAAAATGAGAATAATACCCACAATTTTGGGCCTGAAGATGGCGTTCAAAGTGATAGCTCTGATTCAATTCACTATTCAGTGAACAACTGATTCTTTCACTCTCAACACTATAACAGGGCGATGGTGGTTCAGGACTTTCCCTTGGACTCTCTTGCGGAGAAGCTGAAGGATGCACTTTATCACTGCACTTCCCCTGACCTTGACAATTAACATTAGCATCAGAACAGAATTTGCAAGACATGATGGTTTCCCCCAACCCAGTGTTGTCAGATTCAGGATCAGCAAGATCACGACCCTGAATGCATTTCCCACACAGCCAGCGGCCACAGCTTTTGCATTTGTATTTGTGGGTCATTTCACTGATGTTTCTATTACATTCACAACACATTTGGCAGCCACTATTGAGCATATCAAATTTCTCAGACAAACACTCACTTCCTTCCCAAGGAACCCAAGACTTAACCTTCACTATTAGATCTAGTAGAGAACTATCAGGTATTCCCATAAGATGTAATGACCCCAACAGAGAATTTATCCAGAACCCCTAAACAAAAAACGTATAATCTCCTCTGTTTTCTCCCTCTCCTCCTAACTTCAGTATAAGACTTTACTTTCACAAAACCAAAAGAACCAAAAATATCTATCCTCTGGCACTGGAACACTGAATCCTAAAAAGTATCTAAAAATGGAAAAAAAACAAATAATTCAAAGTATTGATAAAAGTAAACCCACGGATAAAATTGGGGGATTTGATTTTTTTTAATAAATGCTTCTTCTT
Source organism: Bauhinia variegata (assembly GCA_022379115.2). Taxonomy (NCBI): domain Eukaryota; kingdom Viridiplantae; phylum Streptophyta; class Magnoliopsida; order Fabales; family Fabaceae; genus Bauhinia; species Bauhinia variegata. Next base: position 17,394,440 of record CM039426.1, on the reverse strand, counting down.
TTCTTTTTCTTTTTTTTCCTTTTTTGTTGATTGCAAATAGATTTCAAAAATGGTAGCAAATCCTCCAAGAATTAAATAATATTACAGGAGGAATTAAAAGCAATAACGACACAAAAATCTAAGATTCACCAATCTAACACTATTTCCACCAAAAAAACCTGCCATAATTAACTAGACACACGAAGAACAATAATCCCCTGAACGCAGAAGAAGCAAAGGCACAAAAAATTTAAATGCTAATGACCCACCAGCTAACCGATCCCAGAATCATCAAGGATGGATTCAGAAACCAATTCTAGCATTACCCCGGTAATATAGCATGATGACTAAAAGTAAAAGACACACCTTTTGGACAAAACAGACACGACCCTTGATAGAAGAGAAGTTTTCTTTGCTGTGAGCTAAAATAATTAACACTTTAACACTCAAATCAGAGAAGATGAAGGAATTTCCCCGGAAATGACAAGAAAAAACGAAAAAAGAGTGAAACAATGAGTGAAGGAAGAAACTTAAATACGGGGGAGAATTAGAATCAAAAGCAGGAAAAGAAGTACGGACTGGTTTCCCTTTCTACCGGAATCGGCTCGCATCTCAAACAAGAAAACCACTTCCTTCTCACTCATCTTTCCCGGCTTCGCTGCTTCCCTTCGCTTTCCTTTCTTTTCTTTTCTTTTCCTTTCCTTTCAACCTCACTTCTCTTCCCTCACCTTATTATTATTTTATTGAATATTAAATATTATTGATTATTGTTTTTCAAAAAGGACACTCAACTCTGTCTCTCTCTCTCTCTCTCTCCTCCTTTTTTTTTTTTATCTCTTCTCTCTCTTTTTTTTTTAATTTAATTTAATTTAATGTTGAGTAATGAATTTATGATTACTTCGTAGATGTTATTTAACTCCAATGAATTATTAATTTGTCTTGGTACTTAAATCTCATCCTTCATCGTATAAATAATTAAAGAAAATCTCATCTTTCCTATTCTGATTCCCATTGGTCAACCTCAGCTATTAGCCTTAATAGAGTTTAAAAGTCATGTTTACAGTGACTAATTTATAAAATCCTTTAATTAAAATAAATTTATTTAATAAATAAATTTATTTCACAAACTTATAAGTCTTTTCAAACGATATTTTAATTAATATATAAATTTATAATTTATAATGTATCATTTTTTTTTTACATTTTTGTTTTTCATTTTTATTTCAAATTAGTTTATTAACTTCTCTATCTCTCATATATTTTCTTTTTAAAAAAAATTATTCATCTTTTTGCACAATCAAATTTTAACTTTTTTTAAAAAAAATTAATTCATATTAATATAATGTTATATTTTTTTTTCCTTAACTTTACAATAGTTTCCTACGAAGAAAATACTACTAAAAAAAAAATTCCCTTCATTATTTTTTATCAAATTGCTTTAAATTAAAGCTTATTTTATTTATTTTAATTTTGATAAATTGCTTGATCTTTCAAAAATTAATTTAAATTTAAAATTATATAATCATATCTTTTATATCATTTTATATTTATTAGTTTGTTCAACAGTTAATTTTTTTAGCCTTCAGCTTTCAAAATTAGTGTATTAATTTTTAATTAACTTATCAACTAATTTTGCTAAATAAAGTCTAAATCTATATTTCACAAATTTAATTAAGCATATTAATAAATTTAATTATACCAGATTTTACTTTATTTTGCATATAAAAAATCACTTTATTTGATAAGAATTTCGAGTTTGTTTTTAAACCAAGCCTATGCATATATACATATTCTCTTAAAGTATTATTTGTAGACTCATGTGTACATTAGCAAGTAAGTATGTATCAATTAGTGAACTTTTCAAAAAAAAAAAAAAAAAACTTACCCACGTTTTTGAGATATATGTCACATGTATATAGATGAGTACTACTTATAATAAAATTAATTTACAGACAAAGTAAATATCTTTAGATAAAATGACTTAGATACCCTAATCTTCAGTGCTCATCCAATTTAAAAGTAACAATTATAAATTATAGATGATACCTTAGTTGAATTTCACTTATACAAACTTTGAGAAAAATATATATATATAATAAGAAATACTGACATTAAATTATGTGATTCATAAAAATAATAATTTTGTTAGTATACTCTCTCTAATCTTTAGTTATGTTATGTCTTTATAATTAATTATTTAATTTAAAAGTCAGTTGTTGGTTGTTTCTATCCTTTTTTTAAAACCCTCTCGAGCCTTTGTCCAATTCCATATGCAAGCACTATGTCCCGTCCCTCGGTCAGCATCAATGTGCTGGGCACACACAGAGGTTGAAGTAATCCTTCTCTTTTACTTCTAAAATTATTTTAAAAAGCTACATCTTGATCGGTTAGGTGTCAATATAACTATTTTGTTTTCAAAATTAACGTATTAAAATTTCATTGTATAATACAAATAATTATTTGATTACAAAATATATATAACTTATTTACGTTGTTTTTAATTTAAGTTGATAACTAAATATATTTTTATTTTATTTTAAATAAAAATTTTAATTTATTAATTTTAAAGTGGTGAAATTTATTTTATACATTTAAATTATTATTTATTTATTTTTCTGCTAACGTTTAAAATTGCGAATATAATAATCATATTGGCACCGCACAAGTGGCAATCTAAATCCGCAGATCTTATAGCAGCCGAAGAGAATAAAAAAATAAATAAGAGTACTTTGGAATGGCAGGTAAAGGTAAATGCCACTGAACTTGATTTATAAATATTTTTTTCTTGAAAAAAGGAAAGAAAAAGACAAATTAGTATTGTCATTGATTCTGGGTTAGGATCTTATTTTAAGGAATAATTATTTTTTTATATTTAAAAATTGTTATTAATTTAATTTTTATATTTTTAAATTTATTAATTTAATCTTTTAATTTATTAATTTGGTCCCTTACCTTAAAATCTTAATCAATTTAGTATTTTACACATAAAATTTTAATTAATTTAATTCTTTAAACTTGTAAAACTTATTAATTTAATATTTTACATTTCAAAAATATTAATAAATTTAAGGAACGAAATTGATTAAGATTTCAAATGTAAGGGGTAAAATTGATTAAGATTTCAAATGTAAATGACAAAATTAATAAATTTAAAGTGTAAGAGACTAAATTGATAAAAATTAAATCAAAATAAATATTTACTCTATTTTAAACAACCATTCAATTTTATCATTTTAACAAAAAAACAGAAAATAAGATTTAGTTGAGTTTGCCTTATTTTCAAACCTATTATTTATTTATAATATTATTTTTACAATTTTTTGTTCAATTAGAAAAGGTGGAGTAGGAATTTTTATTTTTTTTAAAAAAAAAGGTAACATAGAAAATATGTGCTATAATATCTATTTTCTCAAATTAATCTTCAATAAGCATGATTCTAAAATTTTAATTTTTAGGTATGTTTCTATTAATTTAGTTAATTATGATTTCTTGATTTCAATTTTTTAAAATTTAAATCGTTTCATTTTATTAAAAAATTTATGTAATATTTTATTTTTTTAGATTACGATTTTATTTTTAATTAATTTTCTAAAGCAAGAAACACTCATTTATGTAACATCTCTTATTGTAATCTTTTTCATTGAGGTTATTTAGAAGTAAAGACTGGTTAAAAAAAAAACAAAATGCTTATAAAAGAATGGAATTTTACTTCACACGCATCGGGGGATGCGTGATGCGTGTAGTACACGCTCCCTTGTCAAAACTAGATTTGGGTTCTTCAGGTCGAGTAAATTGTCAATAAGATCCGACCCGTGGAGACTTCTAGGCCTTTGACATCCTGAACCCCATTCTTGAGACACATGATATGAGCTAGGCTAAAACGATGTGGGCCATGTCATAAAAGGGATGTCATAACTTGATTTTTTTTTTTAATGGTAATTTTTTTTATGAACTTAATTTCTTTTTTGCAAAGGCAGCTAAAATAATTTTTTATTTTCATTAAAATATCATAATAATGATTTATATTTAAATTAATATTTGTCAAAAATTTTATCTTCACATCATTTGAAATTACAGTATATACAAGTAAAAAAATATGTCATATTAGCAAATTTCGTTCAGATGAATTTGATAAAGGTAACTTTATTCATGGATGATGAAAAAATAGATCTTTCTTTTGAAAATAAAAAAAAAATATAGATGACAAGCTTATTTATTTGTTTGTTTAGAATACTATAATATTAGACGTAATAATATTTTTTCCTCAAAAATTTTGAGAAAAAGGATCAACTAGATAAGAAAAAAAAAAACTTGAATATAGAAAATGGATATACATGTTATGATGTTAACAAGAATAATTATTTTTTTCTTTTGAAGAATAATTAGGTTTTTTATAAATTAAGATGTGGTATCTTACATGTTATTAGTAACCGGCGGATCCCTCTTAATAAATACAACTCCAAGGTTTTAAATGTATAACCTTTGATTGGGAACATATATTAACAGTTAAGTATTTTACCAACTAGAAATTCTTAGATTGTCAACTATGTTTATACGCTTAATCAGAGATCTTAGATTCTGACTTTAAAAATATAATTATATTAAAATTTAATAAAGAGAATGTAATTATCGATATATATTGAGGATCTACCTATTATTGTTTCGAACTTAACAGAGATCCAAATTAGTCTTATATCAAAATAACGAGGGAATACCATAAGTGTATATATAGTCATCAAGAGATCACTACTCTTCTGTAGTCACACTGACAGATGTATACTTGTCATAATTTTTCTTTATTGGTAGTGACTAATGAAGAGAAAGGAAAATAAAAGAGAACACCTGAGCCTCAAATATCACATGTATCTTAAAGAGGGAAACCGAAAGAAAGCAGACCATGCAAGAAGTGCAACCTATGAAAAGCACCAGTCCTTCAAATTAACTAAGAAGGAGAAGCGTGTGAGAAACAAAAAGATTTAAAGCACAGGAATCCACATTGAGTAAACTTGTTGAAATTCCATTAAAGACATAGAGAGGACATTGAAGAAAAAGGCAATAGCCTCTCTTTCTGACATTATCCACAATTTTTCTCACGTAAAGTTGTGTAGGTTTCTTGTGATAATTAGTACATTTATATTTAGATAAGTAAAGCTGTTGTAAATTATTGACATTTATATATACCAGAGCTTTCGGCTTATATGTGTTTATTCAAAGAAAGATTGGTCTAAGTAGCCAACATGCACTAAATTCATGCAAACTTTATCATCAATTTAGGGTTGAAGTCGTACCTAATAATAACTTGTGTTCTACCTAGTTTATATTTAGGTATTTTTATACTCTTTAATATGAGATTAATTTTTATTTGTGATATTAATAAATAATAAATAATAAATCTCTCTTAATAAGAATAATTATAAAGTTTTAAATTTAAAATAAATTTTTAACTTAAAATACATTTGTGTTTAACATGTTTTTTATTGAATTAACACTTTATTAATCATTATCATAACTTTAATTCTATTTTAATGGTTTGGGGCAAAGTAGCATCATGATATCATTTTCAAGACTTTGTGAATTTTATATTCGAACTTAGAATTATAACCAATCAAATCAAAATCTTTGTTTGACAATTTTTAAATAATTTTCCAAGTTATTATATAAAAAATATTATCCTATTGAAGCAAATTGCAATTTTTAAATACCCAGTTGATCATCAGCTTGTCTATTTTTAATTTTTTTTTTAAAAAAAGCACTGGTTCATATGTAAAACGATGGGACAGTTTTAGTTTATGAGGGAAAGAAATGATCTTTACAAAACCAGATAAGGTTTGACCCTTCATAGTAAAATACCTAATGAGTGCTTGTATATACCACAATTAATTTATAGATATTTAAAATATTTTTTTATATATTATTACTCATTTTTTGCCTCAACCAATTGATTCAACTAATATTATTTGCAAAAATTTTACATTCACAATTTCACACACCAAATCAAGATGATTTTCTTGAAGTTCAAGTAATCCACATAAAAAAAAAAAAATTGCATTAATTTTTTTCAGCACAATCTGTAAATTGAAAGATACCATATTAATGGGCATGTCCCATGCAATGGTAGCTAGCAGGTGAGAAAGAGTTTGGTAGCATTAGTTTGGAAATGGTTTGGTGGGCAGACAACATCTGCAGGAGTGTGGTGCCTGCTAGGGTGTGCTGAAAGATATATAGGATGCCTTTTCCTTCAAATTTTCTTCCTTCCATTATTCAATTCAAAGCATGTATGTATTTATGTTCTTGGCATTTTCTTTGGTAGACCATAGTTCTCAAAACATGCCCATTTTCTTCTTATGACCAAATTGAAATGTTTAGATACCATTTTTTTTTTCCCAACCCCATCACATATTCACCCTTTTTTCTTTGTTTATTTTCACATACATAGTATATTAGTAACATTTTTTTTGTCAATGGTCGTTAATTTTAAGATTTTAAATTTAGAATATTTAATTTGAAATATCTTAAGATTAAAGCTTCAATTGAGTTGACACTTTGTTAGCACATAGTCACATGCTTTATTAGGTACAAGTTGGAATTTTTTTTGCCTCCTTTGTTCTATGCATGAGTTACATCATTTCCAGCTGATGAGAAGAAAGTTTAGTAAGAGGGCACCGCCCTTGAGACTTTTACCAGACAATTTTGCTTGTTATCATCATCATCAGCAGCATCTTCATTCATGACTCATCTCCATGTGTGATCTTGTGACTTATAATTATAACTTCTAGTTGGTATTGGAGAAGAATCCATCCCATTATATATAATTTTTTCAAATTAAGGGAATAAACAAAGACCCCACTTCCTATATATTTAATTAGAATAACATATTTGGTTTCATATTTTGTTTTATTCCTTGAGATAAGTACTTAATTAAAAATTTATTTTTATTGATTAAAAAATTTGAAACAAAGTGCAAAATTAAAGATATTACCTCTTATTTAGGAGTTTGGGTTTTGCTAATATCTAAGTATAAATAAATCAAATGAAATTTCACTGAATATTTTATCAGAGGTATAATTAACTTGACACTTTTTAAGTGTGCACCTAATTTAAAGGAAACCAAATCTTTTATCCCACACACACAAACCGCTAAAGATGATGTGACACTACTTCTAATTTATCAAGATTATTAATTAATTAATTTATAATTCATTGTTTTAATTAACTAATTAATTTTTTTACCAATTGACATGTGAGAATAAGATAATAACTTTAATCCCGATTAAAAAAGAGTTTCTCTATAGTTTAAAAGTTTTTTTTTTTTTGGGTAGATTGAATAGGTTTCTCTATAGTTTAATATCATTTAAAAAGATTCTTAATGTCCTTTGCCCTAATGTTATATTATATCTATAGCTAAAGTCAATATTCCCATGCGGATAAGGCACATAACCAGGTTCCATACAATGTCACAATCTGTGAATTGGCTATATAGCTTGCTTTCCCAACAAACCATTTTCCTCGTAGGTATTCCGTGGGTTATCAATGAAAATGGGATAAAATAACAGTAATGAGGCATGATGATGATGCTATGTTGTCATCATCCACTTCAGGGTAGAAATATTAGAATAGAATTAGCCCTTAACCAAATTAAAAGGATTAACACTAGGAATAGGATCTTATTAAGGATAGGGATAGGGATAGGGATAGGGATAGGGATCTTTAGTAACTTTTGGAAATATTCATGACCAAACATGCATCCCCCAAGCAACATTATCTTTTGCATGTATGTCTCCCTGCATTGGATGGCTCTATCAGACTCCAAATGACTTGACAATACACAAACTCATCTACTATATCCCATTTTGGGTATTGTCACCTTCACTGTACTTCTTCACTACTCAGTTGGTAAACATCACATCACATTCATAAGTTAAACTATTGTTCAGTAATATTACTTATACATTATTTAATGTATAGACTTAGTATATTTTTTTGGTTTGCACCTAATATTAAAATTTAACAAGAAATAGTTAAGAAAATAATTTGCAATACATATTATCTCATTAAATAAAATTATATAATATTCTTAAACTTTATCAAAAATTAAATATTATTCATAAATTTAAGAATTATGTCATTGACTTGTCCTCGTTGGTGTTTAATAATTTTTTTTATATATGTTCAAATTACCTTAACAATTTTCTCCTCAGCAACCACATCAATTTTTCCTATTATATATCATTTCAAATCTTGTATTTTTGTTACGTGATTACACATCCTCTCAACATTTTCATTTCGATTACTTCATTTTTTTTTGTTTTCTTGTTTCAAGTTCCAGCATTCATTGTCGTATAGCATAACTAGTCAAGATAGTGTATATATATAGACACTACAAGTATTATAATTATAGGCTATTGAAAATTAGTTTCTCGACCAATTAAATGAATGTCACAAGGTTGTGGCACGCATTGTGATTTAGAAATTTGATGCCTTAATTTTATGGCAAGAAAATGACCTAATTTTAATGAAATTAAAACATTAATTTCAAAATAAATGATTTAAGTTTTAGATAATATTTTTTAAAAAATAAATATATGCCACACATATTATAAATTTTTGAATTTATAATTAATCGAAATATTTGGTTTAACAAATGTTAATCCATTTTACAAACAACATTATTGGTGCAAGAATCTTTTCTCTATTGCTAATGCTAAAATGATGTTGATTGATTAGTTTGAGCACCGCCTTTATATATGGTTGAAAGTTTAATGACGGCAAACAAGACAAGTAATTAGGGATGATAGGGCTAACTGGGGGAGAAATTAACTAAGACTTTCAAAGGGGTAAAAGTGAAGTTCAAGTTCAGATCAATAGTTGCATTTGCTTTTTGAAAAAGTTTGGCACCTTCTTTAGAGATGATGGATTTTGACAAAGCTGTAAATCAAGATTCCTGTTTCTGTGGTAAACATATGCACAATCACTTTCTAGGCCATACTTAATTTTACCATATATTTTTAGAATAAAATCAACCACATGAACAATCATCTATGAGATCAGTTTTGTTTGTTATGAATCAAAGTTTAGAAATTTCATGCAAACAATTCTTATGCACAAAACTAGGCAATAAGAGCTTGTTTGGATTTATTTTTGTCAAAAGTGCTTTTGACAAAAATAAAAAGTATTTTTTGACAATTTTAAAATATTTGTATTAACTTCTAAAAAAAATAAATGCTCATCTAGAAATAAAAAAATATAATTTAATAGAAGTCCCTGCTATTTATGAAAAAAAAAATTATTTTTAGAAGTCAAAGAAATTATTTTTGACTTATGCTTTTATATCTCTAACATACTTTTCTTAAACATCAATACAAAACAATAAGCCAAAAGTTTTTTTTAGCTTATAGAGATACTTTTATTTAAATAGTTTGACATCTGTTTTTACATTTTATATATAAATTTTCTTTTCCAATCATGCCTAGGACATGCTTCTAATCACCAAGAGGAAATCCTTCTTAATATCCATCAAATTCTTCATCGCTAAGGCATGGAATTTGGCTTTTAAAGGCAGGGATGCCAGGCCGAAAGACCACCAAATCCAGTGGCGCAAGTTCTCAACTTTCTGATATCACTAAAGTGATTATGAACAAAATAGAAAATGTTGGTGGCTGCTACTTTAACTGCAGATATTATTTTGGTTGTGAGTTATTGACTTTGCTTCATCACAATCAGATTTCTTTAGTTTGATCTTTTTTGTCTACAAAAAACCAACCAAGAAATAGATTGTTCAAGTTTGGTGTGCGAAGCTCAAGTGGATAACTCTTCATCCAATAGCTATCGGGCCACTTTTATGCAGAAAAAAAGTAAAACGATTGCTTGGGATTCAAAGTTCTGATGAGACTAGCAAGGTACTTAATACTGAAGAAAAGAATGCTGCACTACTAGAAGATGATATTAAAGCCTTAAAAGATTAATGGCTTGCTTGGTAACATCAAATGGTGATCCCATTTTCTGCTCTATTCCATTGAAAAAAAAAAAATGACAGAAAAATTTATTTCATTTCAAGCATGATTCCATAAAAATAAGAATGAACATTCCCCCTTTTGAGAGCTGGATTGATGGACTATTTCATGCTCTATAAACTGAGATGTTTATTTCTATACGGAATGGCGATCACATTTTGTGGTCTATCCATGGAAATAAAAAACTGACGCAAAATGTTATTCCATTTCAAGTAAGGATTTTAGTGATAAAAGAGTTAGGGATTAAGTCTATAAAGAGTTAGGACCGTTTAAGTATGTAACTTGGGTTTAAGTTCATATTACAAAAAAAAAAGTTTTTGGAATAATTTTATTCCTGTTTAAGTCTTCCAATTAGCTCGAATCAAATTAAAACATATCATCTTTAATAAATTTTGTTTGATTTAATAAAATGATATTATTATCTTTTAAACCAATTATAATTTGGGGTTACCTTTATCATGAGTTATCAAACCATATTCCCATTTCTATTTAAATTCCATAATTTTCTTTCATTAGATCCAATTGAACTTTTTTTAATGTAATTATATATGTTAGTCTGAGATGTAGAAATATGAGAGCCAATGTCTCTAGCCTCCTTTAGATCCCTCACTTTAGACGCAAGTAATATTTAATCTATTGATAGAGCCGTAATGGATTGGAAATGAAAGGGTTAAAAAAAGACTGCGAGAGAAGAAAAAGAAATGAATAAGTGCGAATGAAGAAGATTGGCTCTGATTGCAAAGTCATACTATAAACTTTAGCATTTGTCATTTTATTAGAAATTGTCATGATGGAATATGCAAGCGTGCTCAGTTGCGTATCAGATATTATAAAACAACAATCTTGCCCAACTGTCAACAGTGTCAGGCGCGAACAATAAAATACTAAGCTATGCAAAATTCTGAGGGTAGAGAGAAGGTTCCAAGAATATCACGGATTTAGATTTTCTCTAAGTTAAAAATTATTGTAGTTTCCATAATCAAGCAAAAAACAAGAAAATTTTTTTTTTCGTACTATTATTAATTTTTTTAAAAAAATTATATTTTAAATCAGACAAAATAAATTTTTATATTTCAAACCAAAAATAAAAATAAATTTTCTTAAAGTATTTTTTGTTTATATAAAAAAATTATTTTTATTCTTAATTTGATTATCCAATTTAAAATATGAGTCTTTATTGAAATTATCAACAGTATAAGAAGACAAAAAAAAATTTGAAAAAAAAAAAAAACACCTATTCAAATTCCATCAACATAGGTGTATGTGAAATTTAGATTTAGATTTAGGTATTTTTTTGCTTGACCACAGAAAACTGCGGTGATTTCCAAAGGGGAAATCCAAATTTGAATATCACATGGATATGTCATTTTCAAATCATTATTCTTGTTTCTGTGATAATTTAAAATAATATGACATCTCTGAGTTATCCAACTAATACACATTAAATGACTTCAGAAACCAATGAAGAATCTCATTATAAAATATATGCGTTCCCCTTGTATTGGGTGAGGAATTTCAGATTTAGAGTATGATTGATTCTCCATTTCAAAGCTCAGAAACTAAAATATTTCATGAAAAACTTGACAGAGGGATTACTTACTCAGAAATGAAGGTTGAATGAACGAAGAAAGTTGGAATTTTCTTAAGTCTTCAACGAATGTGCAGTATATCTTAGACTCCAGTTGTATGTTGTACTATCAAAGAAATGTAACACAATTAGCACTGCAATTAGATGACACCAGCAAGAAAAACTGGCCTTGAAATTAGAGTGCAGCATAATTACAGCCAACAACAACAAACTGCAGCAACAGCAAGGAAGATTATTATATATGGAAAAGAATCAGGCTCGTCCGGTACGCCTTCCAACTTTGAGTGCCAACTCGGTGTCGATTTTCAGGGAGATGTCAAGTGCCTTTACAGAATGAGTCAGTGAACCACTGCAGAAAAACCAAGTTGCCATGATTGATATTTACCAGGAACAATACTGTATGAACGTTTTAAAAGTTTAAAAGAAATAGAAATTGTAACAAATTGAAGTCAAAAAAGATCACAAGAAGGATTTCTATATATGGTGCACATTATAAAAACTGAAGATGTGTTGATGCACGTTTTAGAATTGTTAAAAATCAAATGTAGTTGTATTATTACTGAATACATTCTGTTGTGTATAAAGATTTGAATCCACTGAATGGTAAATAGCAACCATATCCAGGTAATGCAAGACTTGTTTAAACTCGTTTATGGTCACCACATCCATGTACTGTATTATCGAGGTTATAACAAGAACCTAAAGTGGGAAGAATATAATAAGGAAGTTATGAATAACTCTCACTCTGAACAGGGAGATAACAAATAAGATTTTTTTAAGTTTCTGCTAGATCTCATAACAGTCTCTCCAGTAAGAATGTACATCTGAATGATTTTTTAAGACAATTTTATTCAGCCAACAGAAAACACGGCTGGGCAATATATCTACCTGCAAGAAATCTAATGCTTGATTGAGTATGCTCCCTAAATATGCAAAGTTTAAGAACAATAAATCCCATCAAAGAAAACTACCACTTTATTCCTCATCCTCATAGTGAATCTTTGATTACTTTGAGGCATTTATTTACATTGAAAAAATATTATCTCTATGAAGGAGTGGAAATTTAAGTCTTGGATGCCTAAGTCCAGTTTATGTTCATTAGCACAAACAAATCCATTTCAGATGATGAATTGAACGACTCTAGGTGAAAGAGAAGGAAAACATATTATGAAACTATAAGTTACAAAAAGTTGCAGGACTATAATTTACCTAGAAATGTAGGTTACTCCAGTTTGTCCAATTTTATGTACTGTTTCAAGAGTAACATTGCCTGATGCCTGACATCACAAAAGAGACACATTAATAATTAGTGAAGGACATGAAACCCAAAAAAAGGAAAATGAAAGTATGCATTTACTGAAGCAATTCCAAGAAAGGATACGTAATCGTTGGCAGAAAAGAATGGAAGCAACAAACAAGGATCAAAGTAATAAAATAGAAGTGGAAGCAAGGAACAGTATCTCCCACAGAAGAATAGCAGAATAAGCATAGCAAATTAGAAGACAGAAAGGAAGAGGCTTCAGGTAGGATGATGACCTCCACCAGTGCCAGATATAAGACAATCTAAACCATAATAGTAACTGATGTATCTTTCATTGCGCACTCCTATGTTTTTAATTGCAAAAGTAGCCATCACGGCAAAATATTCGCTCAAGACATAAATGGCAACCGTGCAAGCGAGAAATGTCTTTTTGGTAGTTCCATTACATATTGCAGAACAATTGTCCATCTACATGTTTAACAGAAAACTGAGCAAACATGCTACTTTCTCATCAAATTGGCAGAAAAAAGAAAAGTTTATATGAGGATGAAATCACTGGAAATTTTTTTGTAAGAATTGAGTCAAAATAATCCAAGCAATAAGATATGGTTAAATGAACTAAGTTTAGCCTTCAGTACCTCAGTCTCAAATCTTCCATTGACCAACTGCACAGCTTCTTTTAGCATAGATACATCCACATCTCCATTTGGTAGTGGTACAACCATATTATCCAACATTATCCGGGTCAAAGAAGTCTTTGTTTGGGATGCATGATGCAATAACTCTTTCACTTCCTCAAGCGTTCTGGTCTCAACCTGGGAAGAACACAGCTATGTTAAAACTACCATAGCTTCTGCCAGGATTGGTCTGGCAAAACCAGACAATGAATCTCATACACAAAAACACATCACAAATGTAGACAGATTAATTATGAGAGGAGCACAACTTTGTAGTTATTATCAACAAACTACCAGAACTTATGCCAAGTAAACATGATAGAAGACAGAAAGACAAACAATGTCTACAAGGATGGCCAAAACCACATAACTAAGAAACATGTAAATATATGTAAGAATTCAATAGAATAGGAGGTTGATGTCAGCCAGCTAATCATGCAGAATGCAAAGTTATTGTAATGCAAGCTGGAATAGAAATCATGTCAATAATCCTTAAAACTCAAAATATTATAAAAATAGACACATGTCAGGTGTACCATTTTAGAGAAATTATAAAGCTGAGAAAACACCAAGAGAGATCTCAAAATGAAAGAGAGGAAAAAATATATATATCTTAAAGAAAGAGCATGAACACTACCTCAACCTCCATCTGAAGGTTATTTTGATCTAAATATAAGTCAACAGCTTTGAGGGCATTAGTAACACCTCCGGCTATTGATATATGATTATCTTTTATCATCACCATATCAAACAAACCCATCCTATGATTACGACCTCCACCAATCAGTACCTAAAGAAACAGATTTGCACATAATCATCAAGTAGAAATACTATAAAAATAGAAGGTTAATGCTATAGAACCAAGAACGAGATCCATACTGCCCACTTATCCAACAAACGTAAAGCTGGAGCAGTTTTTCTCGTCTCCAGTATATATGCAGGGGATGCTGCATCTGCCATTGCCTATCAAAGACATGAAAACTTGAAACAGGTTCAGACGTGTAACTAAAATCAAATGCAATAATAATTTCACTAATCACTAGACATACTGAGGCATGATATATTTCACCATCTTTTCTGACTAATCTAAATTCATAAGATAATATATTGTCTTTTAAAATTTGTGGCCATCACTTGTTCATTAGGCTTGATTATAAAGAAATATAAATGTGATAGTAATTAAAATTTAGATGGAAGCACACCCTTATCAAATGCGTTTTATTCTGTGAAGTTTCTCCTAAAACTATGTGTAGAATTAATAAGAAGACTACAAAATAGGGCAGCCTTCCCAATTCCTGGTTCCTCATTTCTAAAGACTCTGGACAGCTGAACCACAAGTCCCACTGATATATCTCATCAATCTGACCATTTCAGAAATACCATATAATGTTAACTAATTCAGTTCACATAAGATTACATTACAGTTCATTTCAGAGTCACGTTAACATCAATGCAACTTTGACAAAAGAATAATTTGAGAAAAGAACAATACCTTAGTCAGAGTTGCAATACCACTCATCCTCTGCATAAAGTTTAAAACTACCCTTTCAGCCACAACAATGTTGTGTGCCCGTCCTACACATAAATGAATGGGGATTAATAAGCCTTTCAAGAACTTTACACTGTTGATATCACTTTCCTTTCCCTTTCCTTGATTACTAATATAATTTTCTTACCATGAACTTTTCCAAACTGGAGCCCTTTATGGACATAATCTCCATCCTTTTGAGACCACTCCACCTGATATTCGAAAATAACCCTATGATAAGTGCTAACTACACATACAATCTAAGCACATGTGCCCATTATTTTCATACCTTCAAAGAAGGATCAACCTCATGAAATATAATCTCTGCAAGTGCAATCCCAGCAATAATACCATCCTCCTTTGCCAAGAAATAGGCTTCCACTTCCATGTCAAATGGAATGGTAGCTTTGCATGTTATATCACCTACAGTTGAAACAGTTTTGGTACTCAATACCATGTATGCATTACTATTTACAGATTATGTCCAACATCAATTAAAAAAAAAAAAATGATAAAAGTAAAATCAGAAAACAATGTCAAATATTTACCAGATAGCAATTTAATGATTTCTACAGAACTATAAATTTGGACGTCAATACAAGAAACAAGGTGACCTATGGAAGAATCTTAGAAGAAAGATTAGATATAAACCTCGATCCCCAGCATCCTCTGCTAGGGCTAACTTGATAATGCCCTTCAAATCATAAGTGGGGTGCCTGGGAGGCTTTATTGTAAATGAGTCAGATGATAATCTAGTGTTGGAAATTTCAGTTGCAGACATTTTAACAATCCTCCTGCAGTTGAAACAAGTAAAATTCAGATAATCAACAAATATATGGCATTTATTTTTGCTTATATTATATCTTGGTTGAAGGATTTTACCTGATTTTTGATTCTCTTGTATGATTAACTGTGAAGCTGCAAGAAATTAATGTCACAGAGGGTCAGAAGGCTACAGAGAGAGGCACCCTCACTAACAAAATGCAATGAACATAAACCTAATAAAATCAAGAAGATACAATTTATGATGTGTTTGGAAGACATAAGAAATGAGAGGACTGCAATTACATAATATCGTTCAAGATAATAAAACCAATGGAAAGAAATGAAATTGAAGTAATGACCATTTTCTTTTCACCGTTAACAACTATTTTCATCCTAATGAAGGCATTATCATACTATTTACTTCTACTCTATTTTCACTCATACCAAGCAAGAGAATGATTTCAAAGGCAATGGCCCTGACAATAAGCAAATCACTCTTCAACTATCTTTCATAGTGACGGTCCCTCAAAGCCAGATTTTAAAGACGGTTCCTTTACTTTCTAACTAAAGTAATACCTGCACTGTTGTGTGATCGAATACATGTAACCAAAAAGCCACGATAGCTTTTCTAATTGCTAACAGACAACAATCTTAACTATAGAGTGATAATCATTTCAAAGAATCATATGCAGCTGCATACTATATTCACATAAACAATAACTACACTACATTTTAAATAAGTAAACTAGGTAGAAAAGATCAAAAGTTTATGTTAGTTTCAATTCTTCAAATAAAAAAAAAAGAAATTGTTAATTGATTAAGCAATGCAATTTTTCTTTTTTCATTAATTTATACGCTGCACATTTGACTATGAGAATTTCTAAGACCGATTAATAGAAATAGAGAGAGATAACCAGAGGCAAGACGGAGCTCCACGATCGAATGCTAGCGTGGTATTGGTAGGTGGCAGGCGCCGTGAGATGGTGGCCGGAGAAGAGAGGCGGCAGAGTGAACTCGAACTCATGCGAGAAGAAGCTGTAACTGTATTTACCATTGAACATAACAAGCAAACAGAAAAAGTAAATGAAATTATAGGATAAGAAGGAACATGCAGCACTACCAGCCAAGCCGAAAGTTGGGCTGAGGAATTTATGCTGCTGTGAATGAGTGCGCCACTGAGCTAGAGGTTGAAGAACGCAATCGGGGTTAGACGTTGTCGTTTTATCACTTCCTCTTTTCCTCTTTTGCCAATGGCTACGCGCGTTTTGGTATGAAAACAGGAAACATGCAAAGAACCTGCAAAATTATTGCCAAAAAAAAAAAACAACCTGTAAAATTGAGGAAACAAACTTAGACTATCAAAAAATAGAAAGAACCTGTAAAATCAAGAAACATTTTTTAAGAAAATGGAAATAAGAAGGGATAATTATCATATTAGCATTTTGCTTTTTTAGCCTATATAAATATTAAATAGTAATTATAATTGCAATAGAAAGGCAATAAATTTGGTAGGAAAAAAAATTATTATTATTATTGTAGTTTTTTTTATTTAAATTTAAATTAGTTGATACAAATATTAAATTTTGAAAAAACAGTTACAATCGAAAGATCTTTTGAGTGCATAATATTAAAAAAGGTCATGAATAACTACCAAAAACTATAGAGTCAACTAAATTCATATAGTCAACTAAGTGGGCCAATTGTTTAATAGGCTAATTTTTGCCGATACATTGATTCGCTTTCCTTGTTCTTTTTATTTTGCAAGAAGGAAAAGCTTGACATCAAACAGTTTATGGCATGAGTGGTAAGACTCGTAAAATCACATTTGAACCCAGAATCATTTAGCTTAACAGTTAACAAAATGTGGTTCCTTGATAAAAGCCTAAGCACATTCTGTTAACATTACCATAATACCAATACAGTTAAGTAGAAAAATGTCACATAAGCAGATTCTATTAATAATCATTCACAAAAGAATGAATTTTTAAGTATGATGAATAGAATTAATGAGAATAATAAGTGTAGAAGATGAAAAAAAAAAAGTTTTCTCTAATATATACATACCATACAATGTAAACTGTGAGAATATATAATATGCATGAAAGCATATTTTCTTTTGTTGGTAGAAGAAAAAATCTAAATTGAGAAGAGGCTATCCATTTTAAAATTATAGTATATTTAATAACTTATATATATCTAATATAATATAAAAAGTAGGATGGGCTTTGCAAAAATGTAAACCTTTCTTTTAACTTGGGCTTAATACTTCGTAGGTATGGCCTTCTCTTCTTGACACGTGACTAAATTTTTTCATTTTTTTTTAAACACATTTACCTCTTTTTTTTTTTTTTTAATCTTCTTCTCAAATCAACCAATATCAATATAAATAATAAATAAATATTAATATAGACATGGAATGAATGATTCTATGTTTTCCACTCTTATGTATTCTTAGTTGTTCTATTCGTTGATAGGGTGGGCACGGCCTAGGAATTTGATTGTTCTAGTCCCGTTTTGAAAAATTATTTAAGACAAAAGTCCCATTTTGATTTTTTTTTTGTTTCGTCTAGTCCAGTCCCAGTTTTATATAGCCTTGTCTCAGTTCTATCTCGGCCCGTCCCAATTCCCATCCCGATTCCTTTGTTTCGTTTTGTCCAGTTAAATTTTAAAAAAAATAAAAATGATAAGTGGGTGTATAAAGTAATAAAAAAAGTGTTGAAAGCACTTGAAAAAGAAGGAAGGTGTTGTGTAAACAGCAAAAATAGAGGTGTAAAAAGTAATAAACAAGACAAATATATATATTTATCGGAACAGGACGAGACAAAACATATTTATATAAAATTCAGAACGGGCCGAGAAAGGATTTCGCTTATCCCGGTCTTATCCTGAACATTAACCGGGACGCAAAATTTCATCCCGGTCCTCTTTTGAATCCCAAATCATCTTGTCCTGAATCTTTTGAGCCAGGACAGAACACCAGAACGTCTCGTCCCGTGCCTATCTCTATTTGCCGATAACTATCACTTTTTTTTTCTAAATATTTTCAATCATCTTTTTAAATGTTTTGAAATTGTTAACAATTAGTAGCATATTAGAATTAATAGTATGCCATGATTTCTTATGTATTTATTTCTCTAGACATGCATGTTAAATAAATTAGAATTAAATTAAGAAAGAGAGTTATATTTTTCATTATTAAAACTGATAAACACCAAAAAAACACTTAAGTACTTTTCATTTTTCCAAATTTTATTGCTACATAAAATTTTAATATATATATATATATATATATATATATATATATATATATATATATATATATATCTCACTTTGTACTTAGTGAATCTATCTAAATTCTACTATACCATGACTTAAACTCTACCCAATAGAACCTATGCCTCTCATGGAATGTACATATCAAAATCTAGCATGTTTTAGGCTTCAATAAAAACTTATTATTTACATATCGTCACTTAAAGATAACTTTCTACAATAGCATTGGAATCTATATTTTAACTAGATAAAAGCTTATTATTTCTCGACAAATTTAACCATATTGCTACTTAGTTGGCACTTTGTGCATACTTGGTCATCATCATCTTTGGTAAATCTTAGTCTTACATAATACTTGTATTAGAATGAGTTACTTTGAAAGAAAAATTCATGGAATTATTAATGAAGCATTAATCTCCATGGGCCATGGCCAAGATAATGACACTCACCATTTTGAAAGAAATGCAACTCGGCGCATGCCATAATTGACATAATTAATATTTGACATGGTCTATTCTACGATCAAAAAAACATTAAGAAAATGTGAGCTCACTGAAAACCGAATGCAACTAATGACTTGGTCAAGTTAAGTGATCAAATTTTCATCACACTTGACAGATAAATGAGCAAGAGAATCTGAACAGATATAATGATGATATCAAAGTAGTTAAATCATGTAGTCAAATATATCGAAGGACCTTAAATAAAGTCTTGAAAAGATAAATGATTTATTATTTTAAAATATGTAATTATTATGTAAACATATATATATATATATATATATATATATATATATATATATATATATATATCTCACTTTGTACTTAGTGAATCTATCTAAATTCTACTATACCATGACTTAAACTCTACCCAATAGAACCTATGCCTCTCATGGAATGTACATATCAAAATCTAGCATGTTTTAGGCTTCAATAAAAACTTATTATTTACATATCGTCACTTAAAGATAACTTTCTACAATAGCATTGGAATCTATATTTTAACTAGATAAAAGCTTATTATTTCTCGACAAATTTAACCATATTGCTACTTAGTTGGCACTTTGTGCATACTTGGTCATCATCATCTTTGGTAAATCTTAGTCTTACATAATACTTGTACTAGAATGAGTTACTTTGAAAGAAAAATTCATGGAATTATTAATGAAGCATTAATCTCCATGGGCCATGGCCAAGATAATGACACTCACCATTTTGAAAGAAATGCAACTCGGCGCATGCCATAATTGACATAATTAATATTTGACATGGTCTATTCTACGATCAAAAAAACATTAAGAAAATGTGAGCTCACTGAAAACCGAATGCAACTAATGACTTGGTCAAGTTAAGTGATCAAATTTTCATCACACTTGACAGATAAATGAGCAAGAGAATCTGAACAGATATAATGATGATATCAAAGTAGTTAAATCATGTAGTCAAATATATCGAAGGACCTTAAATAAAGTCTTGAAAAGATAAATGATTTATTATTTTAAAATATGTAATTATTATGTAAACATATATATATATATATATATATATATATATATATATATATATATATATATATATATATAGAATAAAATCGGATATGCTAAGAGGAGTAAAATATTAAGAAATTAGAGAAAAAAAAATGACAATACCTTTTACTTATATCTGAAAGTGGTACATAATTTGAAATATAATTTTTAATAAAAGTAAAAAAAAATGTTTGATAAAATATATTGTGAATGATAAAGTTAGTTTTTAAATTTAAAATTTAAAAGTAATAAAATAATAATTAAAAAGTAATATAATTATTTTTAATAATATATTAATTTAAAATAATAATAAATATTTATGGTGATAGTAAATGGAAAAGTAAATATTTTGTGAAAATAAATGGAAAGTGAAAAAAAGAGTCAAAAAAGAATAATTGTGAAATTTACATTATTCATTAAAGACAAAATAAAAAATTATGATAGAATATATAATGTGTCAAATTATGATAAAAAGTTGAATAATAATAAAGCTCATTGTTGAAATATAATATATAGTAAGATAAGATAGATTACATATAATGTTAAAATAATTCTTTTGGTCCCATCACCAAAGACTAAGCTCCACCATAGAGCTGAGGGGTAGTAGACTAAATACCTATGCGTTTGAAGTTAGAGATTTTAAGTTTAAAATTTAAAAGTGATTTTTTTTTTTATTATTTGACCTTCAGTATTTGTATTTGTAAGATGCAAAATTATTATTAAGTTTCTTATTAACTCATAACTAATTCGAGTTAACTGAAAGTCATTTATATTAAGAGTGATTTATTAGATATTAAACCATTATGAATAAATATTAATTTTATATTCTATAGATGTAGAAATACTTGAGTGTGAACCAAGGGAGCTAAAGGAGGTTCAAAGATCAAACCTTTAATATAAATTATTACTTAATATTTTTTAATAACAAGCATTATTTTATTAGGTGAAATCAATTATATAAATTATATAATGTCATTATATTTTATTAAAAATCACATTTAGAATATTGTTAACCCTGTGATCCAATATTCTTATAACTTTCTCTTATATCTTTTTGAGCCTTTTATTTTACATTTTTATTTAACAAGACTAATAATTATATGATGAATTATTCTCATTGACATCCCTAACTACCTTTTCTACTCATATTTACACATATTTAAATTGTCTCAAGTTGATATTTTCCAAATTTAAAAAAAAAAAAAAGTCAAAACTTCAATAGGATTTTTTTTTAGAATTTTCTTTTATTATTATTACAACTCAAAATTAGTCTACATTCTTACTGATAATTCAATTTCTTTGAAAGCCGCTAAATAAGGAGCATGGTCAAACTTTTCATTTGTAGAATTCATAACTTCTGAGTTCACATTTTTCTTTTCTATTTTCTAGTTATAATTCTATATATAATCAATGTATTTTTCCCTTATAATTATAAGCTTTGAAGTTTTATGTTGACTCAAGACAAAAGTCCCATTCTGTTACTACATGTTCTAAATTGTCAGCTACAGAAAATGCATATATTTAACATACCATCACCTATTTCAACCTCATGCTTCATAGAAACCTAAAAAAATACAAATCCCACCATAGAAAGGCACCTTATATATATTTAAGATGTGCGTCAGAGGAGTTGACAAACAAGCATCAACACATTCACATTAACTCCAATGCACCAAAAGTCAATCTACCACTTTCATTTTCTCCAAGTGTTCTTCTTCATAAATATGACACGAAGTTATTATCATATCTCTTCTTCTTCTATTAATTGTCTCTAACAGTGTTTATAAATTGGATATTCTCACTCAGAAACCAAAGAGAATTGGCTGGCTAGCTACTTATCTTAACAGCTATGTCATGGTTTAACAGAAGATCTGGTTCAAGCTTAGGTTTAGTTATCTTTCTTTTAGCAGCAGTTCTGGTTTTGGGAATGGTTCCAGGGAGTGAGAGCATCAGAGACTTCAAGGCTTTCAAAATGACATTGGGAAGCAAACTACCAAAGGGGCCAGTGCCACCTTCAGGGCCCTCACTCTGCCATACCAAGCTCAGTCCTTACAAGTACAAGCTCGATGATTATGTTATTTGCCCATAGCAGGAAAAAGAGAAGAACCATAGTACAATATATGATTTCAGAGTTCTTGCTACTATCGTGTCACGTCACCGTCTGTATGATTGTAGGGAATTCGGATTTATATATATATATATAAAAATCTCTCTTTAATTTTTTGTTTTCTTTTCTCTATATCATTTTGTTCTTGCAAGAAGAGCAAAATCTTGGCTTGATCAATTTCATGTTTATTTGAGTTGCAATAAGCTAATATATGTATATTCAGATGAGATGATTGGAAAACTTGCATCTTTGCATCTTTGCAACTTTTCTCTTTTTTTACTTTCAACAAAACTTCATCTGTGCTCATTGTTTTTGGGCCATTTAGTGGAAGTTTAATTTCCTCTTCTCCCTTTCTTTCATATGTTAGTTCTTCCATTTAGCTTTGCCAATTAAAAGTAATATTTTGTGTTTTTGACATAAACATAAAGAAACATCAAACACAAATAAAATACTTCAACTAGAATCACTTAGATTTTTGTCTATTAAACATAAGTCTTTAGCTGATTGTATCAATAAATTTAAACATAAGCAGCAATATTATAAGTAAAAGTTTTAGTCATATGACATTGAATAACATTTTTTTGTGTTACTTTTTATCTTATTCTTTTTGAAATAATAAAAAAAAGGTATAAAATAATACATTTTTAACAATTTAATACTTACATTATTATTTTATTATTGACCAATCAAAAGAGTAAGATTGAGAAATAGAAATAAAATGTTTCGAGTTTTGAACATTGAAAATGTTATTACACTAGAATTAAAAATAACTTTGCTACTTTTTTTTTATTATTATTATCTAATTTAAATTAAATTAGTCAGAGCTTAATATTGTACGAAATACTATATGATTTTCATAGTAAAAAGGAGAAATATAATACTATATATGGGAAAATTTTCAACTTGTTACCCTCCTTAATTGCACATTGATTTCTGAATTCTAATATCAGTCTTACAACGCAGCCTTCAGAGCAGGAAATGAAGATTTCTGGTCTTGACTTGGTTACCAAGAAAATATTGGGAGATTATTATTCGATTAAGTCATACGTTCATTGAATAAGATATCCAGTCTTCTATATGAAAAGAGGGAACAAAATAAATGCCTTTTATAAATTATACGGCGCCAGTCCATTCCTTGACCAAGACTACACACATGTCACAAATAAAGTTTTGAGTAAGGCTAACTCTATAGATGTAATTTTTGTTAGGTTATATATATTTATTTTAATTATTTTTTAATAAGTCTTATTATATCACATTATTTTCTATTATTTTATGTAATTTTTATGACTTTTTACTCTAATGATGTAATTTTATAAAAAAAAAATTAAATAAACCTCATACCTTGTCTTATAACTTTACAAAATTAATCATAAATAAATATTCTGACTCACCTAATAAATAATAGAACCTTTTTTGAGTTACTCTTGAGAATAACTCATATGTTGATGTGAATTTTTATAAGTTGTATTCTACTAATTGTAATCTATTCTTTTAAGTTACATATAATATGCAATCTCTGTAGCTTAAAGTAAAAAATAAAAACATAATCTAAGTCTTAAAGTCCATTTTAAGAGAAAAAAAAAAAAAACTTAATCTAAGTTTAAAACTTTAAAATTTAATCAAATAAAAAAAACTTTAAAATATAATCTTTTATTGTTATGAGAAATTTAGAAATTAGTCTTTTCTTTTCAAATAAAAATTAATTTCATAAAATTTATTAGAATAGTTTAAATTTTAATCCAAAAATTAAACCATGTACATATTATTATATTGATCATCACCTAACACATAAAATAGGAAAAAAGTCCACATAAACTAAGTCTAGTCAATTCAGATACAAAATTTTAAAATTGATTACTTCAAAAGTTTGATCACTGTCAAAGTTTCTACTTATATCTTCAATATAGCTTCAAATTTATGAAATTGTTTTTTGAAAAACTAACGATTAATATATGTGGAATAATTAACCATGTGATATATGCATATATCAGATTAAAAGTGAGTTTAATCTTATTTAAAGAAAGAGAGTAATTATAGTTATTTCTCTTTTCAACATATATTTTTCTGTAAACTTAAATCCTTAATATTGTTAAGGACTTTCAACCACTAAATTTAATATGCTTATCAATTCAACTACATCTTCTTGGTAGGGTAAATATATATATGTACAAGTATAAAAAGAACATTATTCTATAGCAAAGAGAAAGGGTAATTGCTGACTATAAAATAATAGTTCAAATAGTCGTGTATATATGTATATATAGTATTTAAAATTATGGAAATTTTCAACCTATCTAATTTCTAAAATGTTTTATGAGAAAAATTCTTTTTATTTCTTCAAACTATCATTAATTTTATTAAGATATTTTTATTTATATACATGTCTACTTTTGTTTTAACTTAAAATATAAAAGTTTATTTTATTTAATTTAAAATATAAAATTTTCTTTTAAAATTGAGAATAGTTGCAGAGGTAGAAATTTTTTTTCATGTTTTATTTTAAAAAATAAAAGAAAAAAATAGGCAATTTAGTGGTTGAGTTGGTGCACCTTTAACAACTAACGAACATCAGGTGGTTTAGGGCGTTGAAGGCAAAAAATTCAAACAAATCTAGAGTGTGTTTGGATTTGCTTATTAAAAAAAAAAAGTAAAAGTAAAATTTTTTAAAATATAAATAATTTTTAACAAAGGTTAATTTAAAATAGTAATTTTTTTATATAAAATATTTTTTTAAAATTAAAAATAGAAACATCTTAACAAAAACATCCAAAATGGGTTGAATTGGGAGGTTGTGGGGGTGAGATTTTTTTTATTTTTTTTATTAGTATGGGTGTATTTGGGGACTTAATGGGTGTAGGAATTAAACAAGGGGTGCAAAAATTAACCCTCAAAATATTGTTGTTACATCTGGGCTCAATATGCCTAACTTGCCTTGGGCCCAATAACCTAAAGTAGAGGCAAATTTATGGATGCAGATTCTCACTTCAAAGCTGGAACATCACCCTCCCTGACTTGGGTGATTTGGGTCGTTGGATCAATCCAACAAACCAAAATTTGCCAGCCATCTAGATAAGTTTTTTTTAAGCCACAATCCTGAATTTGCCTTGAAGATATGCTTCGAAAGCCATTGTCATCATTTTCCCTTTTTCTTTAGAGAGGCAAAATGGGGTTAAAAAAATATAAAAACTTAGCTAGACACGTGGCAAAATCCGGTGCGTTCCAATGGCCTAGATCAAGCTAAAGTTTAACATCACTGAATCCGTGTGTATCCTAAAATTATCTGCTTGAATTTGGAGGCTTCATTGAAGGTACGTGCATCTCATTTTACTACTTATGCTAAGCAAGCTATCATTAACTTAAACATGAAAATCAACCCAAAAATGCTCCATCTTATGTTATATTTTTTTTTAACTATTTGACCCAATTTGTCATTCCTCTATCTACTACCAACAATTTTTAAGTTTCAATTAGCATAATAATTATTTGCAAGTTGCTTTCAAAATCGAGTCAAATACTGAGTTTTTGATGTTTAAGTCAATGTTTAAGCTAAATTGAGTAAACATTTAGAAATTAGTATTAAAATTACTTATCTTTTTATTAAAAATATATTAACTTTTTATATAAATTTAGTGAGGAGGGGCTTTTCATAATTTTTCCTGTATTACTTATTGGGTTAAATCTAAATATAAGAACTGGTCCATTAGTCTTGGTCTATATCAATACTTAACATGTTATTCATATCCATTTTTTCTTTCATTTGATAAATGTGTATAATCAAGTTCCACATTTTCCTTTCCTACGCATTGAGAATGTGCATATAAAATAATTGTTGTTATACATACTTTGTTCTTCGTGTTAAAAGTACATCCATGTGAAAGTAACTACAAAGGCTTATAACTTGCATAATTCTACACAATATCTATCTATTTCCTATTGATGTTAATTTCAACGTATTTATAATGCTCTTCACCTATCAATTTCATTTATGACCTCTATGTTCATGAAACAAGACAAAACAGAAGGAAAATGCTATATGGGCATTTATTGATTCACACCTCTAAATTTGTGGCTAGGATAAAGTTATAAACAAAAAGTAAGATTCATGATTTGCAATCAATTGTTAGACCAGATTATAATTATATAATTTAAGGTTTTATTTAATGATTAGTAATTATTCAAATTTTAAAAAATAAGAGATCCTAAAAGAAAAAAAAAATAGTACATACAACCACTCAAATCAAAAACCCTACCAACATTCACTTGAATAAAAATTTACTATTTTACTTTTTTATTTTATATTTTATAATTGGTTAAAAAAGTATAAATTAATGTTATTATTACATTTTTTTTTATCAATTTATTACAGTGAAATAATAATATATAAGTCACTTTCAAATTTGGTCTCTACCCACTTAAGCCTTTCATCTAACATGCCTTTGATACCTACCCCTCATGAACATCAAAGAAAATCAAAATGGAAATTAAATACAACAAACAAATAATAATGAGAAGAGAGACAGTAGGTAGGGTTGGCACTGACCTACTTACCCACGTTTCTTAGTTTTGGAATAACTATTGTGGTCCAACTCTTCTGACCATCGGAGTCTTAGAGTGCTCTCGAAAGTAGGTTGGTTGTTTTCCCTTGAAAAGTTATCGCTCTGTAATTGGTTGGAGAATTAATTTGGATATTTTTGGTTTGAAAAGTCCCTGCAATTCTCTAGTCAAGTTGATGTGGATGTGGATGTGGATGTGGATGTGTCCTTCAAATTGAATCACATAATTTTTTTATGAATTGCAGTAATTCACACGCTAACTCTAACTAAAGTCAAAAAATAAGATGAAACAATGTACGTTAACTTAACATATATAATTACAAGAATATTCACGTGCAAGAAATCCAAATTTAAGCCTACGGCTTGATTATTAAACTATTTTTGGTGGTTTCTATGAATTATTATGTCTCGTTGAGGTGTGTAGCATACACTGGTATTATAATGAAGTAGTGTTTTACCATCTTAAATTTTAATTTATTATTAAGTCTTTTAATTTATAATTAATTTGATTTAAGTTAAATAGAGGACTTAAACAAAGTTAAACTCTTCTAAAAATATTTTCTAGTTCTATATACATATGAACTCAAATTTAAATCAATATAGTTAAACAGCTTTAATTCCTTATCATTAAAACCAACGCACGTGAGTGTTATTTTAAACTTTTTTTAATTAATTTTTATTTTTATTTTTTATGAGAAATATTAAAAGAAAATTATTATTATAGATTACAATGATTATCAAGCCACCAGCGAGTGATATAAATGTGAGAGGATTGAGTAATTTTTAAGAGATAAAAGGGTTTAAACCTATTTATTATCAGAGCATAAAAATATAAAAAGAGGTCGCATATCTCATAGCCATCTAAAGACTTCCTTTCTTCTAAAACTACATAACTTTCTAAAAAGCACTGGAACTTAGTGCAGAAGAGGGAGTGCTAAATTAAGTCCAATGACAGATAATGACACTACTGACATTATTAGTATTATTATTTTCTAATCTATTATCATGTGGTTCCTAACTAGTTCTACATTGAAGAAACTTTTAAAATATAAGTACCATGTGATTTTATGGATTACCGATTATAGCAAAGGGACCCATTGTTTTGTAGACAATCAACCTATTATCTATGATATGACTGAAAAATAATGTCCCATCAAATTAAAAAAAAAGAAAAGAAAAACTATGAGTGAAATGATTGCTAGGGAAAAGCGGAAAAGCGTAGATGAATATGACTTGGTAATTGATTAAATCTTTTACCAAGTCAAAGAAGTCATTAACCACTTCTTTGACATCTCAAGCTGTAATAAAACAATAACAGTTAAATTTAGTTCAAAAAATCTATAATAACTAGATTGTTCCATATTTGATCTCGAGGTTTAGATTAAGTGCAGTAAAAAAACAGACGCGTAATCATAAAATTGTGCCGGTGTACATTTTTTCTTCGATTATAGCTAGATGATGTGGCACAATTAAGAATCTAACAGTAGAATGTTTATTGACTGTATGACTGCACAATTATTTGACTATACCTTAATCCAAAACCTACATTCATGTCAAAGATTTAACCAACCAAGATGTAAACAATTGAAAACTCTAATGTCTACTTTATTATTTTGCCAATTTACAGGAGAATAATTTACGTACAGTTGGAACCCTATGTTGCACTTTAATAGTGATGGCTACGTATATGCATTATGGCTGTACGTATGAGAGTCCTGAAAACCTTTTCCCAGAAATTAATACATATGCAAGTGAATGTCAGAGAGGATGGTAGCTAGAATAAACGTTATCATGTGGGGTTAATTGCTAACGAATGAAATCCCATTTCACTCCACCTATCAGCACTTCAGATCACACGAGCACATCTAACCTCTCACTCTGCCCTTTTTTCTTCTTCAACTATACTCTTCAATTTCTCTCTCACGCGCTCATTAACCACTCGATCACGATTTTTTACATTGGTTTTACAAAGAAATGTGAAATGGTATTTAAGTTTAACGAGTTATTTTACTTAATAAATTAATCTTTTGAATTAGTTAACTCTATTCAAATTTGAAACTTAACATTGATACTTTTATTGATAATTTATATGACATGAAAACGAATTATTCGGTACTTCATAAGCTCTAAAATGAACTTTCGACTTCTTAAGGAACAAATAATATTATGAGTTTTATGAATCTTTTAAGTTGTGTTATCTTTAAAACCTAACATAGACGCGCGCACCCAAATATTCTTTTTTTTCCCCTTTGTTATTCTTTGGTTGTTACATGAAACCATTGGACTATAGTGGGAGTGCATGGTGCGTTGTTTCACCAGCAAGTCAAAGCTTCTCACACGTCAGACCCAGCAAATACAAATAATAACATAAAGCCATAAGAATTCACAGGATTTACCTTGACTCCTTTCAAGGTAATTTTTATTTCTCTATAAATCAGCAACAAGTGTACTATGAGAAGCACACCTTCATTGGCCAAGCCCAAAGATATTTGAGAAAGGTATGTACTTCTCCTTTTGCTGGGTATCATTACCATCATCGCCATCATCTACATGCTTCTGGTTCGCCCTCTTTTCTCTTTATTCCGAGCTTATTGATTATGTCGTTTTCTGATGGCTTTCAGATTAATTTGCTTTTTTAAGTTCCAATCGCGAAGAGATATTGATCTTCTAGGCCTTGTTGTTCATGGATGAGTGGATTCCATGCTGTGCTTGTCAAGTGAGCAGTCTTCTTGCTGATTACCCTTCCTTTCGTTGTCTGTTCGACCTTGAGCTAATATGGATTCGAGTTTATCAACAAAAACACTAAATCAATTGTATGATATAATTAAATCAACACATCGATTCAATTGAATAATGATCAAAAGGGAAGATGCATGACTGAGTCTAAATATGTGTGTTAAACCCATGGTTGATCATTTTTATTTTCTTTTGAGCAGTGGATCCCTTTGTTTCATCTCTTTTTCTCCATGATCCCTTTCTTTTTCTTTTTTTCTTTCTTTTTTATTTTTGACCTTGTGTCCCCAGCCACCATTTTATGCAGGAGTGGGCACGAGTCGAGACAGCTCGGTGTCTTGGCCTGGCCCAAAGTGTTCGAGACACAATCGGAACAGGATAAATCAGGACTCAAGACGGGATCGGGATGTAATTTTGTGTCCTGATGAATTTTTAGGATAGGACCGGGAGAAGCAAAATCCCGTCCCGGTTCCGTCTCGAAATTGTCCCGATAAGTATATATATTTGTCTTGTCTATTACTTTTTACACCTTTTTTTACTGTTTACACCTCATTTTTTCTTTTTCTGCATGTTTTCAACACCCATCTTATTACTTTATACACCTATTTTATTTTATATTTTAAATTTAACCGGGACGGGCCGAGACAAATAGATCGAGACGGAACCGGGACAAGGTTATATAAAATCAAGACGGGACGGGACAAAAAAAAAATTCGGGACGAGAGAAATTTTTTTTGGGACAGGACAGGGACGACCCATCCTGGCCCGTGCCCACCCCTAATTTTATGCTACACCCTATTTTAATTTTCATTTTTTTTTTGTACTGCTTTGATTTTAAATAGTATCATAGGTTAATGCAATTAATATAATTTAATTTTTTTAAATGTAGCCTAAATATTAAATAATAACATTTAAATTATATTAATTATGTTAAACTAATCATTATTTTTTTGGTGATAAAATAATAGTAGAACTTAAGAAAGTACCCATCTCTATGTCTGAATTTAGAAGGTGAACTGTCCTTATGCCAGGACGAATTTGGAAATTACCGAAGGGCTGCAATCAAACCTATTCACCCAAAGAAAAACCAGTCATATTCACCTAACCATAAAAGTCATACATATACGTGCAAAACTGTCCAGGTTTATTATAATAGAAAAGCATTTCTTAATAGAAAGTACATTTGATACCATGTTATTCTTATAGTATATATATATATATGATTAATTATTAAATATAAATTTTATGATTACCATTGCTACATGGATTATACTTAAATGAAACTATGATAATTAACTAGAACCAGTTTTAAGAGATTTTGAGGTCGAAACGTCAACGAAAAACAGGAATTAGCATATATGGGACTCTTCATTTGACATGCTTCTGCATGGAACTCAACACCCTCCTCTATACCTTTACTCTTGATTTGGAGTAGATTCCTTTTACCAATTTGGTGAAGATATACTTTCCAAGGTACGTGACACCTCTCCCTTTCTCTCTTAATCACATATAGACCCTAACTAGACATATAAACAAGTTCTTTGTAAGTTAGCACGCAGAACTTGTTCATTAATTTGCTTCTAGCTACTACTATATAGACAATCTGATTCTGTGTCTAACATGCAAAATTCAAGTCAGAACATGTTTAGATATTAATCACTATATGCTTTACGGAGAAGTAAGATTTGGTCTGATAGGTTCCCGTCTTTCATTAAATCTTTTGTAACTTTTTCACCTAATTCTGAATTCCTTAAAATCACAGGTTGCAATTCTTGTTAATGCTGCCCCTACTATCTAACATGTGTGATTTTGCTCTCAAATACTTCCAAAACCAATATATATTAAAGGAATACCAAATTTAACTTATGTGATCAGGGTGGAAGCAACCTCAAACAAATTAAACTTAGTATATGAACCATACAACTGCACATATTAATTGCTTTCAAATTAAACCAATTTTACCAAGTGACTGGTGTACCCTCATAATTCACATGTAGCTTTAGCCATTTTATAGTTAAATATATTCTCATATTTGTACATAATCTTGTTACCATACGCTATGTTTCCTAGACAATAATTATCCCGTAGGTGAGCTCCTATATATATATATATACACCGGAGATATACTGCATAATCTATATTAGAAAATTTTCTTATATTTCATGGCGATGTTCAATTAGTACTGCTCTAAACTTGTTCCTCATGATAAGTTTAGATTTATCCCAATAATAAACTTGCATATAGATTGAGTCCTAAAGTGTTTTAGTCTAAAATTTTATATTCCAAAATACTTGAGTAATTTTTATTAAAAAAATACTATTTATTATACCCTTTGTCGAATAGGGATTGATTAGTATAAGAATACATTGAGTATAAATCGATCAGAAGATATCAATTTGGAAAAAGAAAAAAATACACACACTATTAAATATATAAATGAGTTGAATAGAAAAAAGTCTTATCTTAAAATAATTTAAAATTTGAGAAAAATATATATAAAAAAAGTTATTAACATAATACTTTAAAGTTTTAAGTTTAAAGTAATACTGGCAACACGGATATAATCTTTTGCAAGTAGGTTTAGGGCTTGGTGTTCCTCGGTAAACAAATCTCCCTTAGTCCACAACACAGATATCTCACAAATCACATGAAATTCTAAGTTTAATTGAATTTTCATTTTCTTAATATTCTCAACTAAAAATGTTAACTTTGCATATTATCCGTAAATAAACTTCTAAAGAGTGTAAATAGAGGACATAAAGAAAAGAAGAAATTCATTGTTCATTGTTAGATGCTTAGGTGAGCTCCCCAAACACATGTTCACTGCTAATCTGATTCACCAGTGAGTCAAATCTCTGACAATCAAAAGTGCATGTCCTTTCAGTTATTACTACTTTCTTGTCTATTCTCTTTAGCTCTTTCGATCATTCATTAATTAAGGGTACGTTTTGCTTCAATGGGTTGAATGCCAGCTATCACACCATTAAAAATGGTAGTTCGTATCAGCTCTTTCAAGCTTTTTTCTCTTTGAACAATGCAACTTCATCATCATCATCATGCCATCTACTCTTTCCAGTCTCGTACAGATTTAACTTTCCAATTCATTTTGGCCCACAGAAGCAGAATATCAAACACCAACTGTAATCTCAACTGAAGTCAGTTGCATAATTATATCAGAAAATGAAGGGGAGACTGTGAGAGCCAATTATTTCCTAAGACTTCAAATGACTACTAATTCTTTTCTGATAATTGAATTTCTTTCTTCTTCTTCTTCTTTTCTTTTTTACTTTTTTTTTTTTCTCTTTCTCTCTCTCTCATTTCATCAGCAAACCATGAGAGGGTTCCACTTGAGAACGAGAATGTGCTTTGTGATAGACCAAAAGGGTGTGTCCTCTTCTAATGGGCTGATTGTATTTTTTTTATTGTAATTATTCGGTTAAAGCGTTTATATGATAAGATAAATTGGAAGAAACTATTTAAACATTCATTCAAATGCCCTTTTATACTCAAAACACTACTCTATTTAGTGCTGATTTTTTTTAGAACCTATAGTATTTGAGTTAGGGTTTATAAGGTTTTTTTAGGCTAAGTAGGTGATCCAAGTTGTCATTAAATTAATAACAATTCTTCCATGTAGAGTGGGATACATGTTGGAAAGGAAATGAGAAAGAAACTTTCTTCATCATGAAGAACATTGTTTCCCTCAGGCATTTGGGTCTTTCCTTCTCTACCTATACTTAGCAATATTCTTGTTTATGATGAACAATGTGTGCAAGATCAGCTTCCATCCCTTTTACAATTTGATTTGACCTTCTAAGCAATGGATCAAGTTATCGAAGTTGTGTCCTTAATCACTATATTGGAAGTTCACATCAATTAGTTTGATTCCTAAATAATTGTATCTAATTTGTAGAAAACCAATCCTATTTGTCATGATTATATAATGAAAAGAGACTAAGATGACATAAAATATAATAATTAATATATGAGGTATATCATATGTAAGATTAATCACATTTGCACTTTTGAATAATTTTTTGTGCCTAGAAGATAAATCTTTAATTATAGATTCAAGTATTGAGTTAAAAATTCTTGTGCAAATAATACACTTAAAATTTAATAATTGATTAGTACTACATTAAATTTATAAGATTTTATTGGTATAATTTATAGTAAGAGATTTTTTAATTCAATAATTGAACCTATGAAATTCACACTCTATAAAAAATTATAGAAAAAAGTAAATACGACAAGTTTTACTTTTGAAGTAATGAATATTTCAAATTAATTTTTTTATTTCTTTAAAAATTGACATTAACCCATTTTTTTTTTTTAAATATACATAGATATAGACCAGATACTGCATGTATGTACATACATGAATAAGCATTTTTCTATTTTCATGTCAAGCTTTTATGTTTTTCTTATTTCCGTTTCTTATAACATAAATATGTGTATATTTTTATTCACCCATATAAACATAATATATAAGCCAATGAAATTAATTTAACTTGTAAAAATTGAATTAGTTCACTTGTAATTAAGGTTTTGGTTTAAATTTTGCTATAGGTAAAACTGAAAATAAACTTATTATATTGAACACAAGCTCGTTTCATTATCATTCTAAATTTTATATATATATATATATATATATATATATTGATTCAATAGGTAGATTCATAAAAATTACCTTCTAAAAAATAGTTATTGAATAAATTAAGTATACAAGTTTTATTTTTAGAATAAGTGAATTCTTTCTTGTGTATATATATATATAGAAGGTGCCAAAAGAAAAGACAATCACAGAGTCATGTTCAATCATATATATATATATATATATATATATATATACACACACACACATACATGCGAGTTAGCCAATAAATTTATTAATTCATTAGTGAGCCGAGCAAACTAATATTTAATAAATTATTTGTTATTTCAAGTTTACTATGTGTCACGATGAATTCTATTTCAAACATGTAATCACTAATTAGTTAAAGTGATAATACTTTTTTTATATTAATTATCGTTATTTGTGGAACATGTAATTTATAATTAATTTAATTTTGAGTGAGATTACAAAGTTAATAAATTTTTTTTATTAAATTTTAACGTAAATTATATTTTTAAAACTTAAATTTTAAACTTTTAATTAAATTAAAATAATTCTATATTAATTAATTTACACATTTAGTACTAAAATAATAATATTTTTAAGTTAATAAAAAATTTTAGATATAATTCTTGACAAATCAAACTCCCATAACATAGTAAGCAACCCAAATTGTGGAACAACTAATAGGTTAATTGAGCCACTTAGGTCTCTCTTTGCTTATCAAAACTAAACTAATCGCTTCGTTGATGGCCCCAAAATTGTTAAGATGACTTGTGTTTGTACATTTTTTTTATGGTTTGGGAACTAATTACTAGAAAACTAGCACAAGTTATTCAATTCAAAACATGCATTCAAACTGGAATTTTACATTGAAAATCACAAAAGGAATAAAAAAAAGGACAAAAGTGGTAAATTAGTTGATCTTCTTGTCCATTTTAGTGACAAGCTGGCGCATCTGAAACCTCCACACCAAGAACCAAGCCAAGCCAATCCCAATCAGAACGAACAGCATGACGTTATCACTCTCATCCTCCTTCGTCGATCTCATCTCCACTATACTAAAAATCTCCCTCCTCGGTGAATTCTCCATCTCACCCTCATTCACGTGCCCATATAACACATACACCCTATCCTTTTCACCCACAACAACGGAGGTGGGGAACCTCTCCACATCGAGGTCAATATTGTCAAACACCACTCCTTCCGCCCAACTATCTTGACTCTTCAAAAACCATAGCTTGAACTGGGAAACCACCAAAACGACGCCGTCCCTCCTTATTGCGATGTCGTCTGCTGCCATCAAATCCTCGTTCAACAAAACCAGCCTCGCGGTCCCATCGTCCGCATCAACCTTAAACATCTTGCCCGTATTGCTTTGCACCACCAGTAGGTATCCCTTGCTGACGTAAGCAATCCCATTCAACCCGCAGAAGCTATACGGTGTGGTGCGGTCCACGGGATGAGCAGTGTACTGCTTAGACTTCGAGAAGATCCACGCTTCTCCTTTGTCGTTCACCTTCCAGATGTAGTTCCCCGCGGCGTTGGTGACGTAAGCGTTGCCCCGGTAATCCACTGCCACGTCATTAGCGATCGCACGGGCGGCGTCGGTTTCGGCTTCGTCGTCAATGGGGAGGTGGGCGAGGAAGATACGCTGTTTCGAACGGAGATCATAGGCGGCGAGGGCGTTGAAAGGAGGGAGGGGTTTCGTGGCATGGACGGCGGCGAGGAGGCGGTTGTTGTAAGAATCAACGGCCATGCCCAAGATGCTAACATTTTCAGGGAGTGATGAATCGGTGATCAGGGTTTCCGCGACGCCGGCGTCGGACACGGCGGCGATGGTGCGCTGACGGAGGGATCCGACAAGGAAGTGCTGACCCGATGGATCCCAAGCGAGGCCTTCCGGGTAGAGATTTGGTGAGCGGAAATTGATGATGTGGTCCTTTGCGGCAAGAACCGAGCCCGGAATTGAAACTAGGACGGTGACGAGGATGACCAAGGTTAGGGACTGTTTGGATAATTTGATGGACATGGTTGAGGTTTTGCACCGTGTTTGGTTGTGTGTCGCTTCGCAGAGTGTGATTTGTGCGCGAGAAAGTAGCTGTTGAAGTTACTAAATTAACTTGAGCTTGATTCGGGAAATAATTTAAGCAGTTTTTATAGAATTTTATTTCTTGCCAAACAGGGTATTGTTTGGTTTCTTGTCAAACGAGAAAAAAAAAATGGAGAAAAAAAATTTGCGTAACGGTCAACGAACTTCTTTTCCAAGTTATTAGTAATTTTTTTTTTTAAAATGGAATTTTCTGTCGCACAATAATTTCTCCTTTTAACATCTTGATATTAGTTTGCAAGTTAAAATTTGAAATCTGAGAGTTAACTGTGTCTTACTTATATTGGAATAGAAATTTATTTTTAACATTAATTTCATGACTAGGCTGCTTCTAAAAGTAATTTTTATTATATTATTTTAAAGAATATTCTAATATTATAAAATTTTAAAAGCTGGTGATGATCTTTTGTATCTAAATGTTCTGCCCACAATAACCAGGGTGAGCTTGGGCTGCGGCCCATCAGTGATCTTGGGCTTATGATCCATCAAAGTGCCACGTGTCAATTTATAGTCTTCCATCAACGGCATCTCGTTGTCGGCCCCACTTTCCGTCTCAGAAAAAAAAAAAATTCATCCAGTTTATTTCCTTATGCTCAGTGGTAGCGAAAATATCTCAGCTCCACAGATGTCTTCACCGTACCATAATTCCTTCCCGAACTTTCCAGCATGGCCATAGCCACCAGTCACCACCACCTGTCCTTTTAAACCTTCTAGAGCACCCATTCCCTTTGCCGCCTTTACCCAGCCCATCCTATAAATTCATCTCTTTGTTTATTTCATTGAAAGATGCCCATGTTGTAGTGAAGCGTGTCGTCTTTGAATTCTATTTTGGGTGATTGGAAGTTGATTGCTTTTGGTGCAACCGGTGATGGTGATGGAGACTAGCAAACAGGGGTATTCGTCGTCTTACTATAGCATTCTTGGGGTTAACTCTGATTCCTCCATTGATGATATCAGGCGTGCTTATCGGAAGCTTGCTATGGTTAGTACGTAACTTGCTTGGTTAAGTTTCAAATGTGGGCTTTTTTTTCAAAGATGAAATTTGGGTTTGAATGTGTGGGATGCTGATCAAAGTGGATTTCTGAGTTTGATGCAGCAATGGCATCCAGATAGGTGGACGAGAACGCCTTCTTTGCTGGGTGAAGCCAAACGCAAATTCCAGCAAATTCAAGAAGCTTATTCAGGTATATATGCTTCTCTTACTTGCCATACCATTTTTTCTGGTTTCTGCTTCGTTTGTGTGCGGTTCAGTATAATAATCTTCTTTTCTTTTTTGGTGGAGCAGTATTGTCTGATCCCAACAAAAGAACGTTGTATGATGCAGGCTTATATGATCCTGAAGAGGAAGAAGACGAGGTTAGTGCTTTATAAAAAGTTTAACATCGTTCAAATGTGCTAGTTCTTCTCGTATGATGCTAAAATATCATTTTGCATGATCTGTGTTTCAGGGCTTTTCTGATTTTGTGCAAGAAATGGTGTCTCTTATGGCTCAAGTAAAGAATGAGGTATGATCACTATCCTTTTTCATAGAAAAGTTTGCTACTTTATACATCTTATGCCTCTTTGTAGTAATCCAATTGATCTCTTTGTAGTAATCCAATTGATGTTACTATGGGAATTCATAATCAAACCAAGCACTGGGTAGTGGGTACTCTATTTTGGAGGTCACGGAGTCAAATTTTATTGGGATAACATCTAATGGGAAACAAGAAAAGAAAACAAATTTATACTATGAGGGGATCTATTGAAGTTTTGGGAATTGCTGGAAAAGTTTTTAAGAGCAGGAAAGTGGGGAAAGTGTAGAACTTCTCTTATCATCAGGTTCAGTATTTGCACTCTTGTGGTGAACAGAAGTGGTTCTAGAAAAAATACTCACGGATTTGTTGTCGCAGGAAAAGGAGTACAACATGGAGGAGTTGCAGACAATGTTCACAGAAATGGTTCAAGGATTTGATCCTCCTTGGCACTGCGGATGCTCACCTGCAGATGAATCCCAATACTCTAAGAGGACCCGCTTGGATCCCACAAACATGATGGGCAATGGCTTCAAGTTGTATGAAACAAGAGGCTACTGTAATTAGGGAAGGTGTCATCAATTGCTACTCTTCCATGTAATTGAGATCTTGACACCAAAAAAGAAGGGATTGAAGAAATCATAGCTCAATGTTGATATCAAGTTATCAACATAGGGACGGGGTGTACGAAGAAAAAGGAAGTGGGTGTATTTCTTTTATACTGCTATCAGGTGGTGACTGAATGTTTTCTTTACTCATTTTCTATTGTCAGATCTTTTGGGCCAAATGTGGCCCACATCAGGCTTTGTTATGTCATCCTGAATTGATTACCTTGTTTCCAAAGTTGCTTCACGTTTAAGTAGATAGCCATCGACAAGACCTTAGTTTGATGCAATTT
Organism: Bauhinia variegata; assembly: GCA_022379115.2. NCBI lineage: Eukaryota > Viridiplantae > Streptophyta > Magnoliopsida > Fabales > Fabaceae > Bauhinia > Bauhinia variegata. The sequence goes on along the minus strand of CM039426.1, from coordinate 17,355,301 downwards.
GAGTCAAATGTGAAACTTGGAATTACACTTACCAAAAAATTAAGAGATAATCTCCCATTTAAATTTTCTAATACATAATAATTGTGACTTCTATAACACGGTCTGCAAGTAAGTCAAGTCTCTGCCTTTATTTGTTTCAAAGTCAATTCAACAGATAGAAGCAAAATGTGGAATCCAGATCAAACATCATCTTTTCTGCCGAAAGCCAAAAAGAAAGAATAAAAAAGATGATATTAGGAGAGGAATTTATTTTAATGTTTGTGCTTTATGTTTGCACTTTGGAGTTGTACCTTTACAATTGTTGTATGTTTCCAAAAGTGACCCTTGGATTGATACGAGGTTGGAGTTGTGTTTTATCGGTTGGTTGGTTGTACCATTCTGAGGAAGATGCCTTGAAAAAGGGATGGTGAATTTTACACTTTACTTATGGACCAAATCCAATTGGATATACCATATCATCAACCCTTTTTGGGCTTCTTTTTATTTCTTCACTGCCAAGCTGCAATATACCGCAATTTTTTTTTCTTAGTTGAAGATAGAAGGGAGTATTTAGGAGTTTCAACCTAATGATACTATTGCAAGAGGAAAATGAGATATCCAACAACTCTTATTGCTATTTAAGAAATATATATATATATATATATATATAAAATGGTATGCCTTTGCTGACCCAAAAACAACTAGACAGGGTAAGAAGAAAATAATAGTGACAAGGACAAAGGAGACTTGGAGATAGAGTTGGAAAACACAATAAGCAATAAGCAAGTGTAGTGTGACTTTGATGACTCAAAAGCTACAATAGTCCAAGATGATGACCTAATTCCCCCTTTGATTAAGGGTAGAAAATCAAAGGGAAAGTGCCCTTCAAGATTAGGGTGGGTGTCTGCTTACATATTAGCATCCATCACACTTGTCAATTTTAGACAAAGGAATCAAATCAAATACATGTGGACAAATATTATACGTATTAGTGATTGAAAACTGATTCCTAGTCATTGTCACACTTTTTTATATTTATTTATTATCATGATGATCGTTACATAAGTATTTGGCTAATGTATTAGCATTCAATTATATATAATTATTAGAAAGATTGAATTTTAAAATAGAATAAAATGATTGGGTATTGTTGATTGATGCATTGACCACGTGGCAACATGCAGAATATCCACCAAGGAAGGCTTTCTTCATGTGAATAACAATTTTCATAAACTAAAGAATTCATTTAAAATCTACAATACCCATAAGAGAACCTTCTTCATGTGAATAATGAAAGCTTCATAAAAGTATAATATTCATATAAAATCCATAAATACCGTTTTCAAAGAAAGGAATAACTTTATCCTCTTTGCAAGCTAAGATTCCTTCATACATATACGTGTACCTCTTTTTTTTTTTTTTTTTTTTTTCCTTTTATAAGTTGATATCTGTTTGGTAAATAATAATTGTTAAATTCTTTTTAATAAACATTATGTTAAAATTTCGAATTTATTGTTTGGCCTAAAATCTTTTTAATTTGACCTCAATAGTTAATCAAAGTGGAAGATTAAGGTTGCTTGATCATATCATTATAGATAAGCCTAGCTTGTGCTAACTAAACCATCAAAAGTGGACTGACCAATGTGAATTCTAAAGAGCTTTAATTTGGTGGAGTATATATACGATGGGGCCCACAACATGAACAAGCCACATGCCAATTTTGTTCCCTTGTTCAACAAGTTTTACTTATAATTAAAGGGCACAATGGTAATTAAAGGACCAGTCCGTAAGAAGAAGACTAACAAGTCTCACTCCAAGTTTCCCCCTAGAAAACCAAATCCCCACAACCCAGAAGCCTCGTCTTGCTCTTTTTTATAGTTCCCATGCACCTAATAACGTGAGAAATCCTTCACCTCTCCTTTTGGTTCTCTCTTGATCCAAATCACCCAATCTAAAATTCATCTCCCATTCCCACATAACCAGAACTTGATTCCTCCATTTTCTCACCGGCCAAACACCAACATGTGGACTCAAAAGCTTCAAATTAAGGTCCCCATGATCCTCAATTTGATCCTTCTTATTGTTTGTGCCACTGCTCCTTCAATCAGCGGCTTGAATCCAAGGAAGCTTGATGAAACAACCGTGCCCACAACCCCAACTGGTGATGAAAAGTGCTCACCGTGTGGTTACAGCACTCCTCCTCCGCCATCTCCACCACCGCCGGCAATTCCTCCTCCGTCACCACCACCGCCTTCTCCCAAGAAAACACCATCTTCATACTGCCCTCCACCACCATCAGGATACTTATACATAACCGGGCCTCCGGGGAACTTGTATCCCATTGATGAGAATTTCAATGGAGCCAACCGCCACAGCCGGAGTTTCGCCGCTGCCTTGCCGGCGTTGGTTGGCTTCTTGACCCTGCTGGCGTATTGGTGATTAGTTTGTGACGGTAAGGCCTTTCATCAGATTCTAAGGCAATAGAAGAATTTTATGGTTTATGGCTTATAAGAATTTTGTAACCAAATTTAGTGTTGACACGTTCTGTTCATCCAATTATTGAATAATCAATCTTCATTTTGTAATTTGATGACAAAGTTGTAAGGAAAATGCTCTTTAATCTGTTTTTCTTTATTGAACTTTTTGGATCTTTCTTAGGTGATGCTGTAACTTTTTTCTTTCTTCTTCATTTGGTGGTAAAGTTTTACTTTTGTGCTCATCAAAGTGTGAAAAGGAAATCCACGATTAGAATTGGTAGATCAAATTAATGGGTCCATAGAAAAATTGAGTGCTAGCTCTGCAATTGCAATGCAATTTCAACATCATAAATTGGTGAGAATTAAATTATTGTGTTGAATGTATATGGATCACCCACCAAGCTAGCCAGCTTGCTTTTCTCATAGCCATCTCAATTTTTAATGGATCATGTCCATGGTGGTCCACCCTTTGTTGCTAATAATGATTAGGTTGAGTGTGGCATTATCTCATTCAACACATGGCTGGCATACTATGGATCGTCAAATCAAGAGAGTTAGGGATTAAGCTTAATTGCCTTCTTAATTAATCTCTCCATCTTCTCTAAAGCTAATCAAACGATTTAATATGGCCTATTTACCAATTAAAAAAAATTAGTGCTTTCTACTTTAGTACTGATTTTTTAGTTGTACTATTATTCAAAATCAGCTATGGCTACCAGCAAAAAGGAAGATTTCCAACAATTCTTACTCATTTTCTTCCTTCTCTCTTGATGTGATTAATATTAAGAAAGATTAGTTTGAGTATTACAAAAATTTTCTCTAACAAGAGACTTCTAAATTATTGAGAATATGTTAGTAGTTCATATATATTTGCATTCAGGACATCCTTAAACTAATTCATATTTCGATAATAACTAAGAATACTAAATGATAAATTTCATTCAATAAAAGTGATTTAAAATTTTTAAATTTAGAACTTTTAATTTTAAATGGTGTAAAGTTTAATTTGCGTTCTATTCAACTAACTACATGTAGATTAGTCCATTATTGAGTCCACAAATTTATTTTTTAATAAAATAGAGTGAGTATATATTAAACTATAGGATAAATAAACTTAATTTTGTTTTGTGTAATCTCTAATTAATTTAAAAGAAACTCACGATTATTAATTGAATAGACGTTTACCCCTATGATTCTGAAATTTTTTTTATTTGAATCAAGAGTAAATTCAACATGATGCCAATGATGTGTCACACACTAATTGGTGGGCAGGACAATTTTCTTGATAAGAAGCCAATCAGCATACTAAACAATTAACCTAGAACCCAGACAAGACACATGTGAGTGTACAGTTAATAATTTCATTCATGCTTATCATTTGCTACGTGGATATAGAACAGAATAGAGAGCAATCCAAGAATGAACTATGAACTATTGATTGGATTGTGATGTCAGAGTTTAATTTTACCTTTTGGGATCAAAATGTCAGTTGTCAGTCAGTGCCCTGATCAGATCAACTTCCGTTTCATCAAACGACTAACTTCACAAAGGGACCCATAAGAACTATTATAGCAGATTGATGCGTTTGGGAAATTCAGAAGCATGCTAGTCTAGAATCATCAATTTTCACTGTTTGGTCTCTTTATTAATCAACAAGAAAAGTTGTATGGGACACGGCTCCTACCCCTTCAATTGAATAGCACAAAGTGTTAGTTAGCTATCTTGCTTGTTCTTAGGTTCTACTCAAAGTGCTCCACTAGAAGAGTTTTACAATATATATTAATTAATGGTTATCCTTAACCATAAATTAACAAAACATCAAAATCCAAATTGGTTTAATCAATTCACATGCTTTTAGTTACTTATATTATATATATAAGTAACGGTGTTACATAGTCTAGGCTTATATGGTTGAAGGAAGGCTTTGAATTCAGTCAAATTGGTAATAAATTATGTTTTACAATGTGGTTAAGTGAAATTATTACCCTTCTTGTCAAAAACTTATAAATGTATCGATAAAGTATTGGTTTAATAAAAAATATGTTAACGTTAAAAGTATTATAAATTTAAAATTTTAGAGTCATATTTATTAATTAATATTTTTTGTTTTAAAAAATAATTAGTTTTATATTATCTTGTGTTTAAAACAAAACAAATTTGGACATATCACAAGGAAGAGCTCGAGAAGACAGCACTTAAACCTAACTGGCTCTATAAATGCACCAATCTTCAATGGTGTTACTACTTTGCATCATTCACATGTGGACTACTTTCTATTTGGTTAATCTGTCTAATTGTCGGTTCACATTTTATAACACTTTCAACCTAAAAATCATAGGTTTAACAGACAAACACAAAGATGAGAAACTCCTGGAAACTCATCGCAATATATAAACAGTGAGAATTAATTCATAAGATAACTCCTTCTAGCTTTTTTATTAAGCTATCTATACTTTCATGATAGGGTTTCAATGTCATTTCCCACCTGAAATTGAGACTGAGTTTATAGGAGAATTTGTGGATATAATTTTTCCCGTGCTATGTTTTTCCCTACAGTTATTGGTCTAAGTGATCTTGAATACAAGAAAGAAAAATGGTATCCAAATTATATATACAAGTTTGTTATCAAAGACAAAAGAGGAAAAGTTTCTTTGGTGGAGACTTTTTGGGGGAATAAGCGCGTGGTGTTTGGACCAAAAGGCAACCAAAGCAATAATAAAAAGGCAAATGGGATTGTGAATCACAACTGTGTGTAGATTGAGATTGAAAAATATGCACAGAAATACATGCATGTGCTAGGAAGATTCAAGTAAGTTCACTCATCTCTTTATAGAAGATTCCTTAGCATTTGGGAAAAACCAATTCCATGATCATTTTCTTTACATGTGCTTTCCAGATGATATATACATTTGTAAAAAGAGATTGACTTTGAAAGCCAATACGTAAAGGTCCTAAAGAATAAAGAAGAAATTAAGGGTGGTTGTCGGTCATCTCCTCTTCCTCAAATTTCATTTTTCTATTTTCTTATATAGCTTATAAATAATTAGCATATATTAATTACAATTAAATATATGATGTTGTAACTCAATTGATAAATTGAGTTGCATATGGAGCAAATCTTAAGATAATATCAAGAATTTAATCTTGTTTAAAACACTGATAGTTAAACGAGTAAAAATTAAAATAAAAATTAATCTCATATAAAAAATACAGATACGAGATACAGTATTTGTATAAAAAGATTGAAAGTGCTTAATTGAAAATGCTTAATTTACTTTCAATGAAGCTATCTTTAAACAGCATATAGATGCTTGATGAGCTTGGGAATCTTAGGCAGTTAGAACCACTGCATGTGACAATAGAACAAAACAAAAGAAGAAATGGAGGAAAAAAAAACTAAGGTTTGAAGTGTTCAAACTTGAATTAATTTGGAAGCACATTGGTAGCCATAACAACTATCATACGACAAAAAGAATGCTTGTTTAGGAAATGAAAAACCAACTATATGATCTTTCCACCGACAAAATGAGATTCAGTAAAACTAAAACCAACCACCTCATTTTAACTTTCCTCGTTACATTTTTTATCGTTAAACTAAATTTAATAATCAAATTAATTTTTTTTATAAAATTAAATCTTATTTAAAAAATAAAGTAATTACAATTTTTTTTCTTTTCAATATACATATGTATTTTTTATGAAGTTAAACTCATGATATCATGATAGTGTAAAAGTCACTTAATCACATAGCTCCATTTATTTATTACACTTTATTGGATACTCAATTGGGCTATTACCTTGCTCTTGAGTTATACTTCTAAACATAATCAACCATTAGTTAAAAATCAAATCAACAATATGTGGATGTGAATGATTGGTTAAAATTGAACATCAAAGTGTTAAAAATGGTAGCTTTATCTTTTGTTTGAGCCATTAAAGTGAGGCTATGTGTGTTTGGTTCTTGGCCCACACGCCTTGATCATTTATCTTCATACACAACCAGCTGTGCCTGCGTCTTCAATTCAATTATCTTGTTTGCGTGTTGAATGGGTTTTCTGAGGTTTGATTTAGACTTATGAAGTCAGCAAATGGGAGCCTTTCTTCACTTGCAATCTTTTCCACATGCCCCCCTCTATGATTTGTTTCTCCTCGCCCTCCTAAACCATGTTGTTAGGTGGAAGAATCCCTAGTTTCTAATTAACTAGACAAGATTATAACTAAACATGTTTCTATGTACTAATTAACAATAATAGCCTTTTTAATAGAATAAAGAAATGAATCCAATTTCTAATCCATGTGGTAAAAGAGATACCTCTCAATAATTCCCCCAAATCCCTTTTAATTATTGTTTGCTCTTGCCTAAATGATGAATTTGCATTAACGTTTCATAGTTTACTTTTTTGTTTCAAATTAGTTAAAAAAATATAAAATAATATTATTAATTTATTATTTAATATTTTTTGATTAATCAATTGCTCAAATATTGTGTGAGGTTCTGTATATAACAACAGATTTAACATAAATTTATTTACATGACACACTATTGTACAAGGGATACTATTTTAATTCTATAAAAAAATTATAAAATGAGCATTAAGCACATAAATTAGTTAAAAGTATTATTATAATTTAATTAGTGATCTCAAATTTAATTTACCTGTTTACTAGTTCATCCTATTTAGTCATTAATTTAATTAGAAGCTACTAATGTTAAGAATTCAAACCCCTTTGCCATAACGATGATAAAAAATAAGTTTAAGAGATTATTAATTTGAAATTAAATTATGCTAATTAAGTAATTTAATACCAAAAAAAAAAAAAACACAAAATTACTTGAACAGCTAAAATAATTGCTGAAATGGGTAGATCACAAAGACATAATAGCATGTCCTTGGGAATTCTAAAGAGATTTTGCAAGATCCAATACAAGGATATCATCAGAACACAAATTTCAACTTGTGTAGAATTTTCCCAATGTGATAGTAAAGATCAACACTTTATTTGATGCTCTTTCGTCGAAGGAAAGCATCCTTTTCATTCAGAAGCATACACCAATGAATAAAAAGGCAATCAAAAGTTGCTGTCGTGTTGAGATCATTGAGATTGATGTTTGCTCCTATGAAAGGAAACCCAAATCACTTTCTTCAATAAAATTTGCAACTTGAGATTTGAAGGTATAATGGCTACACCCCACAACATATCTCATAGATTTATTTGTCTTGCAAATTAAATAGAACTTAAGTATTAAGATTGTTATGTGATCATTAACCTTTTTTGGAACATAAAGTTTTGGTAGTTTTATTCATTAATTAAACAATCATATTCCACGACATCATTGCCCCTCCATTGCTTAGAGATGCTTTCTCAATTTAATTTTGACCCAAAACTGCCTAAAATTCTCATTAAATAGACTTAAGGTTGTTTAAAATCTTAAAATAATTCTTGTTTAGATAGAAGAAATTCATCAATTTTTATTTTTTTAATAGAGATTAATCTCATACTTTACTTTAAGTATAAACAAGAAAAATATTACTAATCATAGAAATAATTAAGATTTTGTATTAATGATAAATGATTGTAATAATTTTTACATATATGTAGTTCAATAATTATATATGGAACTCTTTTATGCTGTCAATAAAACAAAATCAAATCCATAATTTGTTCATCTTTGTGTCATCACCATGTAAGTTCATTATGATGTTTTGTTTGCATTTCAAGCTTGATGGGAAAAAAAAAAGATACAAAAAGCTTTCTTAATCAACATGGCTATGAATTATTGTATCAGAAACTTAAGGGAAAATTACATAAAACCTCTTAATTCTTAGTCAATGTGTATACATACCTTGCACCCCAATAGTTCCAAAGTGAACCTTAACCCATGCATCAACTATAATAATGTTTAAGTTGGCCCACTATATATTAACAACATAATATTAGTTTTAGACTACATAATTTGAAGACTTCCTACATTAGCATTAGAACAATTCATGATTTTGTCATTGCTCTCTCTCTTCTTCTTTTTTTTTTTTTTTTTTTTTTAAAATTTCTTTATAATTTGTGACATTACCCACTACCAACCATCTAAGAGCATCTCTAGTGGGGGGAAATTATGCATTGCACAGGACTATACAACGTTGCATAGCCTGTTGCACCATTAGAGAGTTTGTGAGGTGGAAGAGAGAGAAGATCGAGAGTTGTTGAAATATGAAATTATTGCATAGAAAAAAAAGTGGGGCTCAGTTTATATTTTATAAAAAAGAAAAAAGATATTTATAAGAGGAAAGAAAAGAATTGTGAAATAGATTGATTAAAAATAAGAATATAAAATAATTTGTGGGACCTATTTAAAAAAATTTTAAATTTGTATGAGTAGAGAAAAATATATATAAGTTGTATAGAGTGATGTGTTATCGTGAAACCTATAAAAATAATATAAATAATTAAGATATAGAACTCTAATAAATATCATGACTAAAGATACTCTAAGGCAATACATTGTATCCTCTTGTTGCAGGTATCATGTGCAATTATTGTTATTCTTAACCAATAAAACGAATAGAAAGAAATTGCTACAGTTCAAATTAACTAATGTCTCCTAATCATGGAATTGAAATAAAAACAGGAATACAATGAAATGGAATGATTATTTCATTTCATGGTTCAATAGCTCATGGAATAGAATGACTTTTTAAGTTATTTTAAAGATTTAAAAGGCAATAGTACATCTTATTAAAAATAAAACAAAGCTACATCCTATTTATCAAATAATGTGAGTCGTTGATTAATCAATGGAGATGAAACATTCTCACTTCTAAGAATGCTTTTTTCTTACTTCTATATAATCATACTTAGATTGAAAAAAAATATATTATTTTGTGTCTTTTTAATATTAGTCAAACTATTTAAAAAAATAAATTTAAACACAAAATATAAAAATTTAACGTTAAAATTACATTGTGTCATTACAACTTCTTCGTAAAAATACTCATTTCATATCATAAGACATAGAATGAAATAATCAATTCATATACCAAAACAAGCCATAAGAGCTTTGAATTTCCACTCACCCCATCACCCACTCTCGTTAATTTTTGTTTTTTTACCAATTATAACCTTTTAGGCCAAAGTCTTTAAAAGGGCCACATATAGTTTGTAGATACTTCAAGCCCCCAATTAATACAAGACAAGACAATGAAGGGTAGCTAAAACCTTGTTTTCAATCTCTTTAATATCTTGGCCCCTCCTCTCCCTTGAGCGATGACAAAGCACCCATAATCTCCTAAAACCTCAGCCTCACATCACACATCTCACATCTCACATCTCACATCCTTTCCTCACATTTGAAACCCACTTGGGTTTCTCAGTTTTCTCTTCATTTTCTTTTCCTTTCCCTTGTTTTCCTCCTCACCAAACATGTCCACCGCTCACTTAAACCCAGCTGCTTCCACCTTCATCTTCTTGCTCTCAGTACTCCTCTGTTTTCCGGGCATAACACTGTCCGATGAGCCGTGCCCGTATCCATGTTACCCGCCTCCAATAGGCACTACCACTCCAACAACTGGCACTACAATCCCGCCGCCGCCGCCACAAACGGTGTCAACATTCTCACCTCCATCTGGGTATTATCCTTATACCCCACCGGCTGTGTACGGCGGCGGTGGAGGTGGGTCTTACGGCAGCCCTCCGCCTCCTGACCCGATTCTGCCATATTTTCCATTCTACTACAGAAAGCCTCCTCACAGGACAGAAGAGAACTCAGGTGCAGCAATCACTTTTGGGAAATGGATAGGGATGATTGAGACAACAGCTAGTCTATTTTCTTTACTCTTTCTTTTTGTATAAAGTAGTGAGAATCTTCATGTAATCAAAACCAAATCTGTGCTCCATGAAATGAGAAAATTAGTGGTACCCATTAGGAATTTTTATTGAAATTTCAGTTATTTATGATAAAGTTTTTTAATTTAATCTATTTTGGTTTTTGGCAATGAATTTTCTTGTGCTTTCTATCTCTGTTTCTGATTGGAATGGGAAGAACAGCTTGAAAGAAATTAGAGAGCTTGTGAAAAGAATAAAATAAAAGATAAAATTTTGGAAATTGTCTTTGGAATGTAGTTTATATTATTCAATTTGGTGTTTGTTTTGTTTTGCCTGAGATAAGGATATTCTTTGAAGTTCTGCTTTGGATGGGTAGAGGAAGAGAAGGCCCTTTAATTTCTTGCTTCTTTTGTTCTTTCTTCACCGCTTTAGTGTTTTTTTTTTCCTCAATTTTTTTTTTCTATCTGAATTAAAACAATTAAAGAAAGTTTACAATGAGCAGAGACTATTCTATTACAGTCAAGTTTGGTGGTCCTAAATTTAGTTGTGTTGCCAAAATGAAAAGTAATTTTGTAATAAGAGATTTATCTACGTAAATTATTTTGTCTTGACCCATAGAAGTAAATGAAGGCTAAATAGACCCTTGAATATCAAAAACACCAATAGATATTGTTTCGATCAGAATATGTTATAAATTTTGAGAGCTCACATTGGTAATTAATCACTTTATTGAAAAATAATTGTTTGCAGTAAAATTTAAACTTAAAAGCTAAGCCTATTGTCGCAATTTAATCCTAAAGAACCTAAGCAAGGATATTTTCTTCTTCTTTTACATCAAACCAAAAAGGTCATGTAATAGTGGTAGGATAGTAAGAGAAGCAATGAGTGTAAGGTGAGAGCATAAAGAAGATAGGGCACATAAGGGCAAGGTGTCTTTTTGTGCTCAGTGCTCAAGATTGAGCGTCTCAAGGATCACAAAGACCGAAGAAAAAAGAAAAGAACCTCCAATAAGCACCAAAGCAATTCAAATTGTAATGCAGAAAAGCTTATTTTGTCCAGAAAAAGCACTCTGCTCTGTTGCTTATCTTCGATTCTACTAACAAACGACAATGCTAAGGTTAAGTAAATAAAATAATCATTTAAGTATTAAGTGATGACATCATTAATAATAGACATAAAACTTGGAATTACTGTATCTTAGCTGAAAATTTTCATTTAATAATTTTCTACAAGGAACATACATTTAGTAGTTCCAAACTAATTACTTAGAATTAGAATTAGGGATGAGTACAAGTCTAGTTCAATTGAATTTACATTATAGTTAACTCAATTGATCTTTTTGAAGAACTTATTTTATTAACTGATACTAACTGATTAAAAAGCCAAACTTGACAGGTCAAGGAAGAATTGGTTATCAGTCAAGTTGAAAAGAGTTACTAAAATGTCTTAAGCTGAGCAGTGTTAATACAAATTAAAGTAGAGAGAATGAGAAATAAAATTAAACTAAAACAACTTAATTTTACTAAACATTGACTAAAGAGTTTGAAAATTCAAATATTCTTTCTTGAGAATCAAAATCTTATTACCGAATGTTACAAATCAAATATAAATATTTTTAAACAGTTGTTAACCGTTCAACCCATCCTTAGCTAACCCAAAGCTACCTGAATTATTAGGTTCGTTCAGTTTTTTCGGTTTTGAAAAGTTTGCTCAACCCAACTTGGAATCATAAAAGTTCTGCAGTAAGCTAATTTCCAAGCTGAATCACAAAAAAAAGACAGTCAAGAGGAAATCTTACTAGTTCCTATTGGTATAGGACAAAAACACGGACCATCAGAAATGCAAAGACAAATTATTTACAAATCAATCTTCATTAAATAAATAACATTCCAAATGTAGGGTTGCCCAGATGGTTCAACAACTCCAATACAAAACATGCTCTTATTCTTTAGCATAGCTACATGTTTACATGCTGCATACAACATATGTGAGTATAACAAGCTATCAACTGTAAATAGTCAACTAGATAAATATATATAATTAAGATTTCATCCACTATACCATTGCCGAAAATCATGAACTTGGTTCTCAACATACTACTATCAATCTGCAATATGCTTCAATTAATGTCTATTTGTATGGTGGGAATTTTCCCCCTAAACTCCATTGCAGAACCTGGAAAATGCAGAACATGAAAGAGGGAAACTTGTTCAGGAAGCAACACGTACGGCAAGATTACCAGTTCTAGAACTACTAGTTTTGGCACCAATGCTCCTCACAAACTTCCTTGTCATCTCATTGCCATGTTTTGGGGGTTCGGGCTTTTGCTTCCCTTCATTGCCCTGTCTTTTTGCTCCCTTACAACACTCTGAGATGACCCTTTGTTTTTGTGGAGTAGCCTTTGTTCGATCTTTCTTCCCAGAAATCTGATTATTTGCAGCAGAATCTGGAAAGCAGCTCTGGTTGGTTGACGGAGTGGGAGAGGTCAAAGTAGCTTCGGAGGTGTCTGACTCAAGAGCAGTTTGGTCATTTCCGGTCTTCAGTTTTGAAGGCACTGCTGGATCTCCTCCACTCCCTTGAGATTTTGATTTCCCTTGTAGTTTCTTAGTTCTGGTGTTATTTGATAAGTTCTGACATTAACAAGAGAGTCCACAAAACATTAAGGTACTTTCAATCGTATAGAGAAAGATGAGGAAGAAAAATGCAACAGTTTGAATCAATGCTGATTTCTATTCTCAGTGGAATAAAACTGGGAAGTTGACTGTGATTTGACATTCATAATTCTGGTACTCACTTTACAGAAACATGCCGGGAAAAATCAGAAACCATTTCTAATTAGCTAGAACCTGAAATCCCAAATCAACAATGACTTTTTACCAGTTAAGTTTTCTGAGCCATTCATATGTATTGTAGCTGTCAGCATAATGGTAATTCTAATAGCAAAAGAAGATCATGGCATTCTCTTTACCATGGGAGTTGTTTCCCAACAATCTTTACAATAATAGCATGTTTAGGTCTGCCAACATTGAAACTCAGCATTTGAGGCAAAATGAACAAATCCATTTGAAGACTGAGAACAATCTAATTTGGGCATTATAGGGATATGTGGCAGCAGAGTTTTTCATTTACCTTGTTCGCATCTGTTCTTGGAGGCACAGCTGTTTGATAAAAGGAAGGCATTGGCGTTGCTTTGAAGTTGAGGCTCTTCCGGAGTTTCTTAATCTCCGCTTCTGTCTTTTCCTACAGAAACAGAAGTTGAATTTACCAACAAGTACACGTGATATAATTTGTTTCGAGTTGAACCAGTCCAAAATGGGACAAGGAACAAACTCATTTACAACCAATACAATTTTCTTTCAACTCGTACTAGTTTGAAAATGATAAAATGCAAACATAAAGAGCAGGGCAACCCCTAAGAAAAGACTTACGTTATGATTGGTAATGTAAGTTACCTGTGATATAGCTTGAATTTGATTCATTTCATCTTCCTTTGCCTGCAGTTTTTCTTCTAACTTCATGTAGAACTGAGCCAACATATCAAACAATCATCAGCTAAATGCTTTATGACAAAAGGTTTTGAAAACTTAGCATTTCACTTTTACTTGCCTCTTTCCTCCTTTCTGCTCTCTCACCACATTTAAAATTGAAAGCTGCAGCCTTTGGCCTTGAATCTGATTTTGTTGAACTTGAATTGACAGTCCGGTTCAGCCTATATAACAGTGTTATGCTAGTTTTGTATCAGATGAAAGGAAAATGAAGATTAGTACTTAATATAAGCCTACATACCTCTTTGCCTCTTGAACGCCTCTAGAATCAGGTCTTAAACCATGAAGTTGGGATTCAGCAGCCTTTTTCACTTTAGACACTATTCCACTATGAAAATTAAAAAACATAGGTGAGGTTTCAAAATGTTAAGCATATAAGTTTCAAACTGTATGAAGAAAAAGAAAAAAAAAAAAAAAAAAACGAGACCTTTTGCTCTCGCAAATTTGTTTCTCCCCAGTTTTAGAGACCTGCTCATAAAGGCCCAAAAGAAAAAATAAGAGAGATTATTTACTCACCAGCCATGCATATCAAACATTATAATCATATGCATTTTCAAATTAACAATATATACAAATATGAAACTGCTAATAATAGTCATCCAGAAGTACACTGTTTCTGTGCAAATCCTTACTTCTGCTTTTGGGGTTTTGCTCACTGAACGAGTAGTTGGAGTTGCAACTCTTGACAAACTTTTTTCTGTATATGTTCTCCTTGGACTCTCTCTACTGGGATGTCTTGCAGGATCCTTAGATGCTCTAGAAGAAGTGCTTTTCTGGACTTGAGCATTATTTACTACTGAAGTCACTGGAGGATCGGGCTTTGCTTCCAACACATCAATCAACTAGAAAAAGGAAACAAAAAATTTAAACACAAAAAATTGCAAACATTAGGTATATCACTAAGATTGATGCAACAGACTAAAAAGTGTATTCACGACATATGTTTTTGATTCTCCTATTTCTCATCTTTCAGTGTACAGAAAAAGGAAAAATGTAACTAGCTGCTTGAGAAATTGTACCTTTGCAGACGGATCTTTAGGACCATGCAAGGTGGTCTTCTCCACATCCTCAGATGGTTCAGTTAAGCTTGCATTCACAGGTTTTAATGATTCAGTTACAGTATCATCATGCTTACTTTTCACTTCTGTACATGCCGCATTGTTACTTGAAAGTGGGTTGCTAGTTTCATTTTCACCCAGATGAGTTTCGTCAACAGTAATATTACCATCAATGTCATCCTCAAGAGCCTTAGGGTTGCTCTTAGTAGATTCCGTCAACAGATTTAAAAATGTAATGCCTGCATCTTTTGTAAAGGCATCTTCTCTTTCACATACAGTTACTTGAGACTGTTCATTACAAACTAAAACATCAGGACTTTCATCAAACTTAACATGATGGCCCTCTTCATTTGGCTCAAAATTCTCATCATAATGGCCATCTTCACTAGGCACAAAATCCTCTTTGAATCTTTGTTCAAATTGAACATAATGATCATGTTGATTTGGCTCAGAATCATCTTGTGATCTTTGTTCTAATTGAGCATGATGGCTACGTTCATTTGCTTCAAAATCCTCTAGGAACCTTTGATCAAATTGAACATAATTAGCATCTTCATTTGACTCAGAATCCCCTTGCTCCCCAATTCTCTCCAAGCCATCATTCTCACTGGTTGTTCGATCTGATCCATCATGACTCTTAGAAGAAGAATTACCAAATAGGCCCTTCTTCTTGAAGTGAGCTTCAAGAATTGCTTTCTTCTCAATAACTGAACCTGGTTTTGAACATTTCTCAACCTCCTCTAAGTACCTGTTGTGTGAGAAAGAGGACCTCCTTTCCCAAGATAGGGGCTCATTTTCAAATCTCCCAAATGAGATAGAGCCAGAATGTATAGAACCTGCCTGCATATCATGACAAGGAAGATGCAGAACACTAGCAATCAGAAATAAGTAACACTATTCAATCCAGTCATTTCTCAGGTATTGCATTCATTCATTTATTAGTTTTGTTTTATGTTATTTATTTATTGCATGCCTTTTATATCTGCATATAAAAGGAAAAGCGGCATCCACCAGCAAGTATACTTCTCTTTAAATTCCAACGAAGGTGGACTAGTGCAGCACAATTTGATTCTATATTGTATTTTTCTGGATCAAAAGGATGCCAGCATCTAATATTACAGAGACATTACCGTATATTACTGAAAATTTCTCTTTCAGCATGCTAAATCATAGAAACAAGTGTGTCTCAATATGATACAAATCACTAAATATGTTAAACAAAAGCTAAGCAAACTAGATCAGGCCTTGTGAGAATGAATAGGTATATCCAACCGAAAGAGACATGAAAAAGGAATTACATTAGAAGAACCAACTCCAGTCAATCTTCTTTTGTTGTTGTTCTACTACTTTTATTACATAGGAAGAAACGAATTCAGATAAGCACCATAAACAGCTGACACAATCTTCTCGGACACAATATGAATATCATTATCACCCAGAACAAGACATTAAGCAATGAAAGTGATGCATACAGAACACCTTATCATTCAAAGAAAGTAATAGTAGTGACTGACCAAAAACCCATTAAAAACCTGAACTTCTCTTGTGTCATTGGAATAAACTGAAAGGTGAAAGTTGTTGTCGTCCAATCAAATAAATGGAAATGGCTTACACTATGACAAGAACGATCATAACATCATTAGATCCAAGCTAATATCAAACAAGTGGATAAAAACAATAACCTGTAAGTTAATGCTAAATGATTCTTCAACCTCCCCAGCCATTACTCTTCCTTAATAATCACCAGCCAGAGGAAAAATCAGCAAGCCCACCAAATGATCATCCTTACCCTATAGAGAAATCAAGACAAATTCCATAAATGAAGAAGCTTTACTATAACAAATCAGAAAGACGTACATGTCGGTTACTTGTAGCTCAAAACCACAATTGTACCCAGAAACCACAAAAAGATCAAAACCCATTTGAGAACAGTTTTAGTATTGAGTAAAAAAGCTGTAAATGACAACCTTAAATATCCACGGGACAGCAACATTACAACCTCTGCGAATTCCAAGAGCAACACAATTTCTAACTCTGCAAATGAAACAGTGAGGGAAAATCGAATAACCCAGAAAACAAATGGAAGCAGGAGACCCAAAAATGCTTCCAAGTTCCAAATTTGGTTTCAGATCTTTGCTTGAGCTCCCACCAAGTAGCGTTCTTGGAAATGTACTCTTAAATCTAAACTCAGATACATAAAAGAGATATATTATATGCTCTGCTTGTCATCGTTTGTCTTCTTTTGCTAGGACACAGTGAAAGCGCTCTGAGTGACTTGCACTGGATTAACGGATCGCTAACGCACCGTTTGATGGCGAAATGAGCTTTGTCTGATATTCTATTGGGAGAAGGAAACGGGAAATGGCCGATCACTGACGGCATTGCGGTAGTAGCAATGTCCACCCACGTGTAGGCTTTGGTGGTACTATTGAGTTCCTTTCTGTGACCGTCCGATATAAATTCACGAGAAATGGTGGGTCCAATTAATGTTTTTTTTTTTTTTTCTAGTAATAATTGCTGTGTAAATTTTTGTGGATTTTAAGTTATACTATAAATATATTTTTATAAAAATAATTAAATTATTCATATGGGGAGGCTAAATGGTTTGAGTTTAATTTAATGTAGGGAAACTTATGAAGTGTATCTTTTTTTTTTTTGAAAAAAATTGGTAGCATAAGTGAATTAATTTCATGCTTGAAATACATAGGCATCTCGTGAATTTTTTTTTTTTTCAAAAAAGAATTTTTCCTTTTAATATCGTTACAGCTGAATTTGTTAAAATACAAAATAAGTAAATTTGCCAAGGAAAGATAATCTAATCAATAAAAATCGTAAACATATCTCATAAAAATGCGAGTTTAAGTTACACCGGTAATGTGACTATAAGTATTTTTGTAAGTATTATTTAAACTATAATATTTGTCTTTAATAAGCCTTAAGAATTTTGTTTGTAAAAATTAAAACTTTGTTGAAGTAATTTATAAGAGTTTTTTTGTTTTTAATTTTTAAAAAAATTATTTTATATAAAAAGTTGACTATTTAGATTAATTTTTTAAAAAAAATTTAAAAATTAAAATTTTATTTTTTTAAAATTAAGTGAGATATAGTTTTGAAAGCACTTTCATAGTGAGCAAGTTACCACTAAAAAAACATAAATTCTCTCATTGTTTTGAAAAATAAAATAAAAACAAAACATATGTATGGCTAAAGTGATAAATAGGAAATAAAACAATATTGTTTCTAAAATTTGTAGAAATTAGTATTTCCAAGTTCATTTAATTTGGCTTGTGCTTTGAGTGAAACTTTGATTTATAGTAGTTCGTCAAACTTTGCCCACTTTCAATAAATCTATCGTTTTAAGAATAAGTTCTGTTTGGTAAAATATCAATTCATTAAGTACTATCAATAATTGCAATTTTTTTTTTCTTCATTTAAATCAGCCCACCAAATCCTAAGGCTTCATCATTGAACTAAAAAGGGTGGGAAGCTTTTCATTTTCTTTCCCCATGGAAATCTCAGATATGATGATAAGAGGAACCAAAAAAGTTGGATCTTACCCACTCTGTAGTTGGGACCCGAAAACTTTGCTGTTCGGATTGACCCGCCCATGGAATCGGGTCCATTTGTAATATTATTATTATTATTATGAGGCAATCATGTCGGCTTCGGGCCAAAAAGGCTGATAGAGACAAATAAGGAATCTGTCCCTGCACGTGCATGGGCCGTGTGTGGGCTCCGGTCTCCGGTCTCCACGGGCTCAGCTCAATCGAGTGATTATCCTGACCGTACGCGTGGGGTCTACATTCATCATATTTCAATTGATTTGGCTATTCACATGTGCAAGTGTTGTTTATATAATTTTGTTAGATGGCCAATTTAAATTGATTTGCCCAACTATAAGCAAAGTGATGAAAGTTAATACGTGGTTGGATGATCATTAATGAGTAATGAATTTAAAACTAACATAGGAAGTGATTTCGTGTTGTCACACAATCCTCAAAAATTTTGAGATTAAATTCGATTTTTTTTTTATATATTTAAATTAATATTAAAAAAATTATTTTCACATTTGGTTTCTCCTTAGCAAATCAAAACTCCTCAGTTTTACGTTAGAACTCTTAGAATAGCCTTCCCTAAATTATATTACTTTTTCTCACACAAATACACTGAATCTATATCTAAAGTATCTCCAGTAACAACTATGTCCAGAACTTGGAAACCTTTCCTCAATTGCTGCTGCCTCTGATTACAAGCTAAGCTAAAAGAGAAAGAGGTCATATCCATAAATAATTGGTATATGTCCGATTTGCTGTCTGCATATTCATTATAGTTAAGTTAGCTTATTAGCTGACTCTTTGTAACATGTTTTATAGATAATTTCTGGTTCTCGGAGGCTTCCCTAGAGATTTCTGGCAGTGTCTGTGATTGCAAACGATGTCGTTTTCATCCTTGCAAAGAGCATCTCTCCTTTGACCATACCTTCCATAAATTGAAAAGATATTCATTTAGTCATTGTATGGTGAATTAAATAACTCCACTAGAAAGCTGTACTTGACAATGAACCCTGACCAACCACAGCTGCCAATTGGAACTTAAAACCATGAAAAGGAACTTCCAACCAGTCAAATAGACCTAAAATCCTACCTTAATGAGATAGAGATTTATCATTTTCACTTTGCACTTTTGACAATTTGGCTTGGCAAAGGAGAGGAAGTAAGCAAGTTGGACACAAAGACATGCATATTTATAGTATTGCAACAAAACTCTATCAGCCACATACAGCAACAAAGTAATGACTTTAGAAAGAAATAGAAATAGGATTTAGAGAGTGAAAGTAAATCTCATGTTGAATCCATTTTTCTTCTCTAAAATATATTTTTGTTTGGTCTATTTAAATATATTAACTCTAGTTTATATATACGTAAAAAAATATTTTTATTATTTTTTTAATCTTTCAATTAGTTCAAGTCGAATTAATTGAGTTAATTTTTTTTTTTAAAATAAGTTTATGTTTCGTACATATAGGTAGTCAAACAACAAACCAAGAGAAAGAGACCCTACCCTACCCATGTGGTATAAAAAAAATTACAGTCAATGATCTCAGGATTCATCTATGAAATATATGATCTTTGGCTGTATCAAGTTAATTTGAAGAAGAAAACAAAGAAGAGGTGGGCTTTGGGAAGGTGGGAATGCAGCTTGTCAAGGGTGAGATGGGTCCTCGTAAATCAGTACTTAAAATAAGAAACCCACATTGTTCACAATTCTTTGCTAGATGTACTGCCATAGAAAATTGACACCCCTCACATTATTTCCCTCTCTCTCTCTCATGTGATTTCATGTGTTTCTTCTGGTCCACCCTTGGCTGAACCCAGCTGGTCAATTTGTGATTCACGAGCTCATGATATTTGTCTCCGTGTGACCAAGAGGGAGAAAGATATAAGCTTAAAGCTATTAATAGAAAACTATAATATGATTATCGTTCCAAATCTGGAAAGCACTATATGTAGAGCTTATTTTATACTGAATAATATTAATGGTTGCATGACTCTTTTACCAATTATGCAAATGATTTTCATTTGAACACAAGTGTTTTTATTTTTTTAGTTTACACTAAGTAATGTTTAATAGATGCATCAATTTTTGAATCTCAGAATTCCTCAATCTTAAAAAACATGAATGGAATTGTGAACCAGGACTGATGGAGGGAGGTGCAGGTAGGAGCCTTTCCTTCCACTCTCTAGAACTTTGTTAAATTTTTTACATGTAATTTTTCATAATTAGATTTTTATATGCAAAATTTTTTATTATTGAACTTAGCCTCCCTTATTTATTTATTTTTGAATATGTTCTTTTGACCTGTTTTAGTTGATATTTTGGATCCACCGTGAACCTAAGAAACTTCATTAAAAAAATATGAAAAACATATTTTCTATGATTTTTTTAGAAGAAAAATCATATCAAAGTCCAAACACATAACAAAAGAATTATAAGGTAGAATTCTTAACGTTAAAAAAAAAAAAAAAAATTCGTCTGCCATATATAAAAATAAAATTTTAGGCAACTCATACTTATTCTTTAGTATCTCAGTCAATGGATCTTATATGGGTTAGATAGCTAGCATCCATCATAATGATCATACTAAAGTGAAATAATATTTCATTTTTCGATTCAACTATATATAGAAAACTCCATTTTGATTTGGGGGACAAGTCTATTTCTTGCCCTCTATATATTCCTTCAATGTTTATTTTGGTAGTTTGTTTTTGATTTAGGAAATATTTTATATTTCTATTTCTTATTTTCATTCTTTATATTTTACATTTTTATATTCTATTTTAATTTTAATTTTCACCTATTGAATCACTAGAAATTTTAATCAAAAACTTAATAAAATTACAAAATTGCTACCGGAAACAACTAAAAATTTCCTATTTTATTTACGTGTTTTTGAACATTATTTTCACTTTTACTAGAAATATAAATAAAAGCAAAACAACTAAGCATTTTCTATTTATTTACATGTTATTTTCACTTGTACAAGAAATGAAAAACAATACATCTAACATAAACATGCCTATAATTTTTCTAACGTTGTCCAACCATCAAAATCTTTTGTTGTGGACAAGCTTTTGAGGAATGAACCGCTTCTGCTGATTTCCCCGAGTGGTTTGTGAGTAAATCTAATGAGGTTGTAGCAAAAGACACCAACAAATGGGCCAACTGCATAGACAGGAGATTCTTTTCATCCCTCTTCATTTTTTCTTTCTTTTTTGTTTTTGAGATAAAATTTACTAAAACATCTTCATAAAATAAAATAAACTTCTAAACCTCACCTCTAATAACTTATCACAAATCTTTTTCTCTCTGTTTCTGGATCCTCTCTAACCAAAAAAGAAGTAAAATTATAAAAAATAGGTAGTATGGAAAGAATCTCCCCTTATAAACATGCATTATAACTGCAGTCCAATGCTTCTTGATGGATTCATAGAAGCACACTGACATAGGGGATCTCTTTTCACACCCCTATTTTTCTTTTTACATCTCCATCCAAAGTGTAATCCAAAGAAAATGCATATGCATGCAGAAACAGAGATTCTGGGTTTTGCTTGTTTTTTGTTTATGCAAATTAATATTAACACATATGTCCCAACTGTCTCTGCAATTACCTCTACATGTTACACACGAAGAATTCAACTATATATTTTCTATCATATTTGATGTAATCGATGATTTAATGTGTAGAGCAAATAATACACCGATAGATCTAATAGCACTTATCCCATCATTTTATTAAGTGCAATGACTACTTCGAAAAACTAACTCCGGAGTAAGATAAATAGAAGTATGTGTGTATGAAAATATGAAAGAGTAGAGAAAATATTATTAGGTAAGTAGCTTCTGTATCAGAACTTTCTGATTTGAACAGCAAAACCCAGAATCTCTGGACGAAACAGACTCTCCTTGTTCCATCTTACTGATATCATGTGATGCCATTGTAATTGTTTAGCTAAGTTACAACCAGCTGCAAGAGTGGAGAGATTAATGACTTAGCACCATCGAGCATTCACTAGTGGCAGTAAGGAAATAGATGTGTTGCATGTACACTCATATATATTCAGATTCACTTATAAACTTCTTTCTTCTTTTTGTATTTTTTTTAAAAAAATTTATTTATAATTTTATCTCTACAAATAAATTTTTTTTTTAAAAATGTGTAATAAGATGCAAGTAAGTAGGTGTGCAATTCACCAAGCAATGCCCACCACAACTTACCCTTCTATTTTTCGGAGGTGAGCTACTGATTTTCTGGAAACTTTGGGGGTTCAAAATTCAGATAGTCATCGTCTCGGATTATAGATAGATTTATCACTTTTCTTTTCCCTTTTTCTAACCTGGGGTGTGTGGTGAAGAAACATGGGGTGTCCCAAAAGAAATGGCCTATGAATAAAATGGTTTTGGACTGAACTTGCCTGTTGAGCCTTCTAGCTTTTCATTTACCACTATAAGTCATTTCTTTTTTTACCTCTGTTTTTTTCTTTACTCAAGAAACACAATCAATATAATATTGGTCAAGACTTCCTTAATACTCTATCCATCTACATTGAGTCACATCTCTTATTTAATAATTTGACATATATCACACTTTTTTTTTTTAAAATTGGTTTGGGTTTATATCAACGGGTGGGGTATATATAGAGATACCATAACTTTATGAATCTTTCTTTGATTTTAGGTTCATTAACAATTTTCTCCAACAAATTTTGGGACGAATTTGGAGGATTAAATATGGGCCTCCTTGATTCTAGAAGGGGATATAGAGAAATGGGCTTTCTATGTTTTAATAGGTTGAGTACATCTCAGTCTAATATCTATGAAATGATAATGTTATCAAGTTGATGGCTATTAAATTTTTTATATTACTTAAATATTTGTGAAATTGAGTTCCGAAGACTTCTTTAATAAAAGTGTCATCAAAATGTTACATTTACATTTATTGAGAAGAATTTATTAATTATTGTTTTAATTTCAAATAAAGATAAAAAATATATATAAATTTCATCAAATCTACTTAATTATTTTTTTGGGATTTATTTCGTTTTTTATTTTGGTAGAAGATTTAGTTATTTCTACTCAAACTTGTGTAATAATGTAACATTTGAAAACATGTAAAAGATATATATACCTTTTTTAGATATGTTCATTATCATCATACTTGAAAACATTATAAAACCTGTTAAATATATAAATTTTACTTGAATTTAATCTAACAACTTAAATTAATTTTATATTTATTGTTGATAATAAATGCAATAAGAGAAGAAAGAAAAGAGAGACATGCATGCATCCAACACCCCAAGAAAAAAGGACAAAGTGGGAGTAATGGCATTTCTCAAATAGGGGACCAAAAGAGAACATGCAAGCTGATGTACAGATTAGTATTTTTATTGAGGCATATATATGTCAGCAGGTATTTCGGTGCACATTCAATTTTCACACTGACTACTGCTCTAGACCTCGAGGACCCACCATTGTTATTCTACCCTAAGCTAATTCAATCTGCTATGCGTTATATTATCATCATCTTTAACCTAGATATATAAAACACATGTGTGCTATATATAAATCCTTTATATTTCAATTAAATAGGCACTTCACACCAATTTAGACTCTTAAGAACTAGCTATTCAAGAGAGTTTTACAATGATTGAGCATGAACTATATATGTATACACACACATTTAAGGTATTCTTATCTTTTAAATATAAGATTAATCATTATTTAAGACATAAAATAATAAATCGTAAATCTTTTTTAAGAAGGATATCTAGAAAGTTTCAAACTTTAAATTTTTGTTTTGGAAAGCCTGAGAACTGAACCTTCATTCTAGTGAACTAGCACCTTTTTAGCAAGATTGAGATAATATATTATGGGTATTTTGAGTTATTTATTATTTTGATTAGATGCTTCATATATATATATATATATATATATATATATATATATATATATATATATTGTGTGACAAGTAGCCATTTGAGAAGTTGAAAAATATCTTCACATAATTTTATCAAAGTCTTGCTCGTTTATCCTTTAGGTAGGGTTTGTCGCAAATGGTCCCGGCCACCCCCAGTGGTCCAACGCATCTGGCTCATGTCCGTGGTTCACCCTACACAGACCATGACCTCTCTATATCCCTCTCACTCTCTCTCCCTCTCAGCTTTGATTAGCTTTCGTTTGCATGTATTTAGTCTCTTCTCACTCTCTCCATCTATCTCGCTCTCTCTCTGACCAAAACTTCTGTCTAATGGATTTGGTTTTTTTTTGCTATTCCTTTATAGGTAACAAATGAAAAGTTCATATCCAATAAAAAAATATGTGTTTGATAATATGTTAAGCAACAAATAAAGATAAATAGCTAAGATGTGTTCGTAGAAACCCAACTCAATAAAAAAGTCAAACACTCTATTTAACTAACACAAATTACAACTTCTAATCGGTTAACAAAGGAATTAATAAACAAATAAATTAGTTATTTATTAATAGATTTTAACTAATCAAAATAAGTAATACACATAATAAGTTTTGCTAATGAGATAGATGATGTGGTTCCTCTCTTTGCTTTGATTAGCTTTTCCTTGTATGTATTTACGCTAATTTCACTCTCTCCCTCTCTTATAGATACAACATCTTCTTATGCATTTGTATGAATAATTATGTATGTCATTATTTTTAATTAGTCAATAAACTAGTTAATTATAAATTAGTGAAAATCAATTAATAAATAAAGAAACTAATTTATTAATAGATCATGTGTAATTTCAGTTGAATTATCAATATAATGTCGATGGTTTATACCAAAACAAAAACAGTGACACACATAACAATTTGTATCGATAAGAGCGAGAGGATGTGGTTTCCTTCTCCCTACTTTGATTAGGTTTTGTTTGCATGTATTTACTCTCATCTCAACCACGGCTTAAATATCTTTTTGGTCCAAACACCCCACTTGTTTGTGCCAATATTTATTATCCTCCTCCAATTATATCCAATCCAGAAAACGATTTGTTTCTCAAAATAATATCATATATTTTTCACCTGAATTAATTATATACCAGAGAAGTTCTTGTAGCTGATAGGTATAGGAATTTAATACGGAAAAGGGTTACTGGTTTTCAGATACTTGCTGCACTGCTATCTCAGTCAACAAAATCAGAACCTTCTTGGCCTCCAATGTATTGTGTGCTCCAACACAATGCCACGCAACACAAGGACACTACCATATATTCTATTGGCCACCATATCACATTCCGTATATAATTATGAAAATGAAGATCACAAATATTGATTTCTTGATGATTTGGTTAAAGAAACTTTAAAATTATATTAATAATTGATTTGATACGAAAACCTAAATTAATGAATAGGTCAAGGTATAAGATATAATGATTTTATTCTCGTTTCAATATGTTGATCTATCCCCTATTTTGCTGTGTTAAGATTCATCAAGAGATAATTAGTGTATTTTATTAAATGAATTTAAATTTAAAATTTAAAATTTTATTGTGCAATTGAAAATAACAAAATTTCAATGGAACCTGTCAAAATTCTAACGAAATCATTATATATTTGTCTTGGAGTGAATAATTAGTGTATAAGTAGTGTTATTATTATTTTCTTATATTTATATTTTTTTTAATAAGTTATTAGTATTCGATGCTATAATAGATAAAAATTAATTTAATTCGAACTGGATAAAATTATAAAAATAAAAAAAAAATTATTAAATTTTATCGTAATAATATTC
The DNA here is from genome assembly GCA_022379115.2 of Bauhinia variegata. Classification (NCBI taxonomy): domain Eukaryota; kingdom Viridiplantae; phylum Streptophyta; class Magnoliopsida; order Fabales; family Fabaceae; genus Bauhinia; species Bauhinia variegata. The sequence continues at coordinate 17,329,116 of CM039426.1, read as the reverse complement.
CTAAAACTTGAATATGAAAATTTCCATTAAATCTTTATTATTTACATTTGGTGGAAATTTATATTTATATCTACATCAACCCAAATGAAAAGAAAAATGAAATGTTACTTGCTTCATTCTCACTAGTCCCTACCATAGTTGGATCCAATGTTGTCCAACCTTCATCTCTTTTTCTTATCTCCTTTTAATTTTCTGCCCTTCCAAGCAATAAGATACACACCCATATTAGCTTCAATCAGTCTTTACACAATGCTATCAACGCCCACATGAAGACAGTATGGGCAACCACATGAACACGGACCCCATGCATGGACATTACCTTTTGCCACGTGTACAGTCACTGTACTGTGATTAAATTGCACTTTACTACTGGTTCTTGTCTCTGCAGAAAAGCTGATGCCAACCTTATTTGGTCCATGCCCTATTGTGTTTGTTTTGTATACCTATCCACTTCGTGACATACACACAGAGTTCATATGAATTAATGACGGTGGGACGGGTTAGGACTTAGTCCATAGACTTTTCTACATTGTTTTCTATATACATATATTGCTGATTTTATTATCCTGAATTTGCAATTGAAAACCATATTAGATATCTAAAAATAAGTAAAGAAATAATAATTGTGCATTTCAAATATTTTTTAAATTAAATAAAAACAATGATACAATATATATTTGGTGAAAACAGTCTAATATTTGTCCTATTTATTGTTCCATTATAATCGTGGGAAGAAAGAAAGTTCTACATAAATGTGAAATTCATATGTATGGAAAAGTGGAATGCCACTTTTCTTAAGTTTTTAATATTAGTTGAAGTGTTTGAGGAAAGAAATTGAATTTAATCTTAAAATATGAGAATGTCAAAACTTTTTCTTTGAGATTGTGCTATTGCGTTAAACCATTCTTTATGTTTAAAGTTGTTGTACACAGACTAAGAAATATAATTAATATATTAATTTTTTTTAAGTTTCTTAATATGTTCTTAATTTATTATGAATAAAAATAAAAATAATTAATAAGTTGTAGAAATTAATTAAAAATAATAAGAGTATAATTAAAAATAATAATTAATGTTAACTTACATATAAATATAAATATAAATTTTCTTTCAAAGTGATAGATAAAAAAAACGAAGGACTTTTATTATAAGGTTTGAATGACGTTTAACTCGACAAATTTAAAGAAAATTAATACAGATTTGTAAGAGAACATTCTATTTGTCCTAGCAACACAAATTAATTATTATATGTTGATTAAGTGTGGCACAAAGTAGGATAATAGTGCAAAATTAAGTCAGAGAGTGAAAGAGACCCAAATGTACCCGATATAGACATCTATTAAATCAATTTGAGTTAAAACATAATCGTAAAGGAAGTAAAATTCTATCTACTAAGTTTTAATGCAACTATAATCCTAAGTCCCAATCTTGATACTTTTATTTTTACTAGATACTTTTATTTTTACTAGAAAATCCCCATGCATGCCAACTATATAATATGCACACTTGTTGATACCCAGGTCATTTCCTCTGCAAAGCATATATGTATATATATCCTTAAAAAGGCAGTTAGAGAGAACATACATGGTGATTAGATGTGGAAATATATGTTATCATGAGCTTTCATGATTAGAAGTAGACAATGGAATAGAGACATATATATACATGTACTTTATAGTAAGAATATCATCTATCTCTTCTTCCTGTTTCTGACCAAAAGGAAAAATGGAAACCAGAATAAGTCACACCTAAATCTGTGCATCCATATAGAAGTGTCTAATGAACTCTACCTAATATGTGTTGCTATGCCTTTGTCATGCATGGAAATAGACGAAATACCAACTTGTGTACCTTGTTGAAAGATAATGACTAAGCCTTGTGTGGGCACAACCTTGTGTACTTGGTTCAAAGAAGATTATGTATTCGATTGATAGGTTAATTTCAACAATGGTAGATCACATCATTCTTCTATTATTAGCTTCGTTGATAATAAGTATGCACTCCCCTTATGGTGGCCAAAATTTGTATTCTTTGATTAATTTAAACAATAGCAGACACTTGTATAAAGACAGATTGAGAGCATTCCATGCTAACTACACTGTATATATAGAGTTGGGATAATATCTTGTCCAAGAGTCTACGATGCAGATGTTTGATTATTTAATTTTCTGTTTTATCCTTTTGTTATTTTTCTGCTTTTTATGGTGGGAACTAAATAACTAATATCAAAAGGAAGCACTGCATCGTTTGATACCATTAATATATTTTAATAGAGTGAAACTAAGAGTTTAGATTAGATGTAACATAAAAGGTCCTCCATGCACATTGCTTTCACTATTAACTGTTGTGTCCATACGTTGGGACAAGTGGAAATGGGGTTGACCTGCAAAAAAAGAGGACAACTAGGGAGGCAGTGAAGTCAAAGCTCCGACGACCTCTCAGATACTCAAATTAATAAATTGTATAAATAGAGAGAAGAGTGCTGCCGGAGGAGGTGGTGGAGTCAGAGCTCTGGCAAACTCTCATACACTCAAATCAGTAAATCGTGCAAACAAAGAGAAGAGTGTTGGCGTGAGAGTTAATACCAGCTGATGAGGGGTCCTCCAAAACCTAGGGTTTTGTGGTCATTGAGGGTACTTTGGTCCTTTTCTCGTATAAGGGCGTAGGTGTGATCGGGGGTAGTAACACAAACCATTAGAGAAGATAAGATTCATTTTTTTAAAATTGTGGATGATTAATTAGTTTACGATTCAGTCTAAGAATAGTCATTAGGTTTAATAAAGAGAAATCTAGACAATATGCAAGAGTTTCGGGTTTGAATTTCCTGTCCTCGTGTAAACAAAAAAAGTTTATGTCTCGAGAATGATATATAATAACTTGTTACTATATTGAAAATCTTAAAACCCCATTTTCATGGATGAAACTTAATTAGAAAGGATTCCCATCATGACTATGCAACTTGACATGTTTTATTTTTCTCAAGTGAAGAACAAAAAGTAAAAATAACTCATAATTAAAAGTATCTTAGAAATGTATCTTTGTTGTTCAAACATAAAATATACCTTAATATTTTCACATAGTTGAACTATATCATCAATATGCTTATATTTCTTGTGGCCCTCATCCCAATAAATCAAATCTTTTGACTTGAAGCTAAGTGCAAGATTCATAGATATATCTACCCAAGATATATATTCGGATCCTGTATTAAACCAAGAGAAGCACACTTAAATAAACAAATTCCTCATCAATCGCTATAATCATGGGTCAAAAACCATTAAGGAGATAAGAATAAGAAAATGGCAAAGTCACTTTCAACAATTAATACACCAAAAGATAGACGCAAAGGAAAAAAGCTAGCTTCATCATCTGCGTTGCTTGGATAGAATTTCATTAATATTTTCCATCCATATAAAGGTCCCATTGAAACCAAAACCAAGATTTAAGGGAAGAAACGCATGCATGCATGCATGGGCTATGGCTCTTTGAGTATGATATAATTTAAAGCAGAGATTAAGAAGCATAGAAAGGAGAGAAGAAGCACACGTGTGGAGGGAGAATGGATTGACCACACCCTTGTTGTGTTCTGACTACAGAGCCATGTGAAGGTGGAGAATTGGGTATCACAATGCACAAACACCCATCGCTTTTTCGGCCAAGCATGTTGGTCTTTGCGTGGTCTAGTGGCCTTTGTGTTAGAATACAACCATAAAAACTCTTTGTGATTCGGTTTACATCCTAATATCTTTGTACCGTTTGAATATAAGACGGTGCTGAACTATAATTGATAAAAAAAAATTTAATAAAAATAATTTTAAATTTTAATTTAATATTTTTATATGAAACGACTTAAGGTTTAATTTGTTTTCATTAAATTATCACCTTACGGATAAACTCTCTTTGTTTTATAACACTTTTACATTGCTCCTTCAAAGATTACCATGAAATTCTCCTTAATTTTGTGACTTTTAACAAAAGAAATGCCATAAACTAGGGGGATAATTAAATTACTCTTTTCTTTATGCAAGTGGATGATGAATTAAGGATTTCAAAGCTAATTTGTTCTGCGTATGTTCCCTGTAAATGGTACATCTTATGAAATTGAAATCTTAATCTAATCTCTGAGTGTGTGTGTGCTTTTTTTTTTTTGACAAATAATTAAAGTCATAGAGTGAGAAAGTGTGATACTCTTTCTTTCCTCTTTGACCCTTTTTTCTAGTACTGAATTATTCAAAATCCCCATCAGCTTAGACTCTTCGCAGATCTTTTTGCACTTATGAAACAACTATTCCAATCAAACCATATGTTCAAATGATCAAAGGAGATACATGAAAAGTGAGTGATCCTATTTAACGATGACAACTTGTTTTATTGATCATCATTTGCCATTTTATTTTTCCCCTTTTTAGAGATGCCATTCTATTTCTTAATTATTGAAAGAAGAGTTCTCTATTTCAACTGTCCTCCTTATATTTCTTTCATCTAACTACAATTTTTATAGTGAAGATCTGTCTTTGCTCATGGACATAAATCACATAAATTCCTGTATGATTTTTGTGTTTATTTTTTTGCTCGAATTCCATAACAAGACTTTCAAATTGTGCATGAGACTTGCACGTTAGACATTCTCAACATTCCAAGTTAGTTGGATTGCAGAGGGAGATGAAAGCTATAGAGAGATGTGCTCGAGGCAGGATACATGCACCTACAATATGTGCATGTACTAAATCAAGGTCCCAAGTTCCATGTGTACACTGACATATGTTGTCCTATGTTTTCCTTTAGATATAGGTGGGAGGCCCTTAATTATAGGCTTTTTCCATTCCTCATAGTGAAGGATTTAGGTGAGGATAGATGACAAGACGCCTAGATTTTCCTTCATCAATAGCCTTAGATTAGGAAGTTATGAAGTCCCATCTAACAAAAAAAATAAAATAAAATAAAATAGTGATATGTGATATTTGTTTGTATATATTATTTTATAATTTTTTATTTATAATTTTATTGTTGTAAATAATTTAATAAAGAAAGATATACACAAATATGTAAATAAAGAAGTGTGTAACGATCATTTAAAAAAGAATATACTCAACTTTGTAACTCATGCACCAATTCGAACATGTGGCTTGACCTACATTACTATTTAAACTTTTTCATGTACTCTAGTTATCTTCACAATGTTCATTCTTTTTTAAAAAAAAAAAAAAAAGTTTAGGGTGATAACAAGTGATTTTGTGCCAGTTTCATTAAATTTTGGTATGAAAAATGTGTTATTTTTGTAATTTTATTTGACTTAAATTATAGTAATCAATATTTAATGTATTATTATATATCAAATGATTTTCACAATTTTCACCCAAAAAATTTAATATGACAAAAAGTTATTATATTTAAAAATTAAAACATGTCATAATTTTTAATAAAAAATATAATATTATAAAAATTATTTATAATGAAATTCAATCTTAAACTTTACAAACAAAACAATTTTGTCATGGAGAGTACTTTACTTACAAGGTGTACCATCCCATGATGTTTATTATATATAATAATTAAGCAATATAAGTAAGTTACTGCTTTAAGGTAGAGTCTATCTTTCGACTTTGAACCTATAAGATGCCTACTCCTCTTTATGACCATCCTAAGGATATGGGAAAACGATCTTTTTGTTGCTTTTTCCCCTTGTTAACTTGTCAACAGATGGATATAATTAAACCACTCTTTGTAGATGATTGAATGAGATTTGTGAATATATGATTGAGGTTGAAATACAGGTACCACAATTTTCTTGGTAAAAAAGTTGAGTGCTGACCAACCCACCCTACCAAAGCCATTCCTATAGCTAGTTCAGATCAATGATATGAGTTCATTGTGGGGCTCATTCTGCATTGTAGAGTAAAATGAAACCAAATAAATGTAGTTGATTATATTATGCAGTCAACTTGTCAATCATTAAATTTATCTATAATTACATTGTGACTGTTGTTTTCAAATCAAAATAAAATACCGAGAGAGAGTATTTAATAGTCCTATAAAATTTTAATAGTAAAACCTATATTGTGCTTAATGTATTATATATGTTGTGACCTAAATTTAAATTGAGCTAGCAGCTTAATGTTACGACATAAATTTAAATTGATAGTATATGTTTATGTACATTTTATTTTATTATTTATAAATTTATTCATACAAATAACGAGTAAAAAAATGCATACGCATATCATTTTCCTATATAATAACAAGTGTTGAAATAACATTTTGTGGTTTTGTTAGGGTTGTGGGCGCATCAAGATAGCAAAAAGCAGAAAAGCATGGTGTGTGCTTTTGACTCAAGCTTTCCTTTCTGCTTTTGTTTCGTTTCCCTCACTCAACTTCAGGTCCCTACTACTCTCTCTATATATAAGTAAAGCACAGAAACCCCACTCATTAGAAAGAAAAGACTCTGTTTTGTTTTCAAAGATCATCTCTCGCTCTCATATCCCAACTTTCTTCCGCAAGTTGTTTTCCCTTTTACGTGAGAATTTAATTTATGAGGGAATATATCTGTATATATAGATAGAGAGATAGAAGGACAGTCATGTGACATTTCGTTGTCCTATTGAAAAATACATCATCAACTTTTCTATTAACACAAGTTGAATCACTAACAAAGATCTCTATCTTCTTTTTTTATCACAAAAAACCTAAAAAACGACATTAGAAAACAAAAGTAAAACGACAAACGCAAATAATTGCCGGATCCACGGACAATCGAAGACAAACATCAACATTCAACAATAATAATAAAATCAAAGTCTAAACTAAATCCCTCTCTTCTATTTCCTGCACCTAATAATTATTATTCAAGTTACTTCAAGACCCAAATCAAAGACTTGTATAAAATTTACATGCAGATATCTTTGACTGCTTATGCTTGCTTTTCCCCTATTTTCCTCCTGTGTCCCCTTGGCCTAATTTCGTGGGGGAGGCTTTGCATCCATAAGCATTCGTGTGGACACTTAGTCAAATTTTTAGTTCCCAAAATTTTGGAAACTCCAGATATTTTCTCTGCGTGATAATTTTCTGGGCACCCAGAAAATTAATCCTCCATGTTAACAGAAACACAGTCCTAATTCATATAGTGGTCTCCATGGATGCATGCATGCTATTGCTGGCTAGCTAGCTCCCAAAAGTGATTAAGATTGAAGAATAAAGGTCATTCATTTTGTCCTTGTACTTGTATGGCTACTTTTGTGTCTGGGAATTCTACAGGCCGAGGAGTATGTAATAGACTAGAGTGATGGGTAGTGCTATCAACATTCCAAATATAACCCTGAAATTTAATTTGCAAAAAAATTAGGGTCAGTTTCAATTTGTAGACAATGAAAATTAGTGAGAGAAAATAGTAATTTGATTGCTTACATTGTGCTGAGAATGGCAGGATGGACATTGTATTCTTTGGCAAACACGAAAGGAACAATCCCTTGAGGAAGTGCAGCCTGGTTTTTAACAATGACATTTTCCAGATGTGAACAATTATCTTTAGTGGTTTTGCTATAAGAAGATTAATAATATACATGATTTATTTTTCTTTTTACACATTTAAGATGTACATCTATCTTAATATGAGACTAATTTCTGAGTCGAAAAGCCAATAAGGGAGGCAGATTTGAAGACAAATTACCTGAACAATGGCAATATGTAGAAGGGTGCCACGCAGGCCAACTATGACAGAAGCGGCCGCCATCACTGCCGGGCCGGTGAGGAATCGAATCGCCATGGAAAATGCAGCCACGGAGTTACCACAGGCAATGAGTTTAGGTTGAAGAGCCATAAACAAACCTACAAGCATCCAAAATCAAACCCAACAACCATCAACAAAGTCTTATCCAAAAGGACTAGAAAAAACATGTGAAAAAAATTCGAATTTAGATTAATTATATTTAATATGGTGATAGATACGAAATTATTGTAACTAAAGAAACATTTGAAAAAAGACCGACAGAAGAAGAGAGAAAAGAAAAGATGAAATTCACTGTACAGCATGATGCCACCAATTTTCAACCACCGTTGCCAAATTAGGTTCCAAAATGGCATCTATCACAAACCAAAGCCCACCGCCCCTGGACCGCAAAGCGACGTAGTTTAAGACCGGTCCCACATGTCGGGACTCTATGCTGTCTACCCCGATTACAGTCAATGTAAAGTAGATCGAAATTCAGATCTTTTGGGTATATGTCATGAGAATGGACGGCTGAGATTTACTTTTGCCGATGACCCATAATTCCCGTTACATCGTCGACCCGACCGGTCATATGGCTCAAAAGATGCCATAAACTTATAAACAAAACCGTCGAAATAACCAGTCGCCGCAATAAATATCCCTTTAATCAACCGAACAGCAAGCATATGCCGGTGCTTCTTCTTTATGTTGTTAGCATATATGTACACTAAGAAACATTATGAATTTATGCAAAAATTTAATTATAGTATGGGCTAGAAATGGAATCTACTAAAACTGTGCACTTTTTATGATCATTAAAAGGGAATAAATTGTAAATTCAAAGAATCAATGGGTTGAATTGCAGAGAAGAAATTTGGAAAAATACTCACCTAAGCTAAACATAGCCATTCCAAGCCCAGCATCTGATAGAATGGAGATCGATTTTTCAATTATTTTTGGCATATGCACATGCCACCTGCAAATAAATAATCAAAATTAAAAAAGGGTTTTTTTTTTTTTTTAATTGGATTGACCTTTTTTATCTGAGGAAAAATTGTGGTTAACTTTTTTACTCACCTGAAGGCTACGAGGGACCAAATAACCCCAATGAGGCTTGAGTAAGTGTTGGGGTTGCGGATAAGCTTCCTCCACACCATGATCAGTATCAGACGGGTCATCACACTCGCCGGAGGCATATTCTTTCCGGCACCGGGATCTGCTCCTCCGGCGGTTTTTGGGTGTAGCTCAGCTGTTGAACTGGACCCCAGCTTGTTAAGCCCAGTAGGTCCCTCTTTTTCTCTCTCTTCCTCTCCTTGTTCTCCTCCCTTCACCGGCAACTTGAAATCTTCTCCACCAAATTCCAGCTCCGAAATGGCTTCAGTAGGAGCAATGATTGCTTAATTAGTAAAATATTGAAAAAATAAATTTTTTTTTTTTTTTTGGTTTACCTTTGCTTTCCCCATTTGGAGGATGATCATCAGCTACTAACATTCTGATCTCTTTGGCTCCCTGATCGGAGCGTCCAGATTGCTCGGATGTTCCGAAATCGGTGCCGCCGAATACGTGGAGCCCACCACCTTCTGAAACCGACGATGCACTTGAACTCCACACAAACATGTGAAGCTCTTTAGCATCATGGCTATTTTTGCTGTTAGGAGTAGCTTGAGCTTGAGTCTGAGCTTGAAGCTGCTGCGGCGGCTGTGGCTGTGTTGGCATCGGCTGCTGATTCTTAACACTTTTGCTCAAAGTGGAAGAAAATTCGGGGTTGGGTGCTGGGTAGGAAGTGGGTACCGTTTGCGCTGGGTAAAATCCGAACCGTGGGGAGCTGATGGTTTGAGGCATTGGAGAACAGTTCTCCTCGAAATTCGAGGGCCTCGGCGTTGGCCCTCGCGACGACTGAACGGAGTACATATCCGCCGGACCGAAGTTAGAATGCCTCGCCGGATATCCCATCATTGAGTAGAAATCGGAGTGATTGAAATTCGAGCCTCTCGGCGTTGGATTCCTGGAAGAACTCAAGCTGTAAATCTCAGCGCCGGTGAGATTCGATGGCCGAGGAGTCATCATAAACGACCTCCTCGACGCGTTCGATTTCCTCACTTTCACGTGAAGTTTCCCATCATCTCCGACCTCCGCGTCAGTCTCAAGAAAGTCCCTACCGTCGAGTGAAACCACATCGGAATCTACTTTAAACGACACAATCGACGCCGCCGTTTCGGGAAACTGCTCCATGATCAAGAGCTTCGCACCGCGGTATTCAAACAGAAAGAGCAAGAGAGTGTACCAGATGATGCACTGGAGCACCACCACTTGAACCATAAGGCTGCCGGCGTAGTCGTTATACATAGCAATCAGCAGTGGAATCCCCATGACCAGAGTGTTCGGCAATGTGGATACCGAGAAAATAGTAATCATCCACTCCAGGCTACCGTTCTTGGTAAAATTGGTCCAGATTGCGAGTGCAAACAGCATGATGATTTTCTGGAGCGTGTCGGCGGCGATGAACCGGAAGTTCATCTGGTAAGGGTTGTTGGTGGAGATAAAATGGAAAGACAGAAGAGGCACCGCGAAGATGGCCACGAACCGATTGATGCCGGAGCACTGGTCCGGCGAGAATATCTTCCACCACCGGACGGAGCCGTAAGCTAAGATCATAGCCACGTACAGTGGAACCACCGCCGCTAAAACGGTGTATAGATCGTTCCAGGTGATCATTTTTTACTAATTATTTCAAAAAAAAAAAAAAAACTAAACAAAAAAAGTAACTGCTGAGAGCTGATGTTGAGCCCTGTTTCAGATCTGACAGTGGTTTGGAGGAAGAATATGGAGGGGCAACAGAGTGAAAATTTAAACGGGGATGAAGGGTAAAATAGGTAGAAAAACTCAAAAACCGTTAGTTAACTAACTGGAAGGATATATGTCTCTGCAAACTCGTGCCTACACCACTGCTGTGCTTCTGATTATGCTGTTGAAGCTTTTAGAGAGAGAAAGGGAGAAAGAGAGAGAGTGTGTGTCAGAGAAACAGAGAGAGAGAGAGAGTGAATTTACAAAGGTGTAACTTCCGAAGAGTATGTATAGGCCATTGCAGAGGGGAAGATGGAGGAGGATCGGAGTTGAAGTGTATGAATATATGTAGCTGAGTTTTTTTTTTTTAATATTTTTATGATTGGATAGGATAATAATAATTTTATATTTTTTTGGAAAAATATATTTTGGGGAGTGATACTGTGGTTTGTGAGGTTGGGGGAGTGGGGGAGCAGTGAAGAGTGTGAAATTGGGTTAGAAAGTAACTGCCTGATATGGTTAAGTTAACCCAACATGGGTTTGTATGCGTAAAGGTAATAGAGGAAATGGGTCATGTGGTGGGAAGGGTTTTCTAACGACGTGGACAACCTCATTGCTTTTCCTTTTTAGTTTTTTACCCTTTCAATCTTTCTAGTGTTTTTTTGTCAAGGAGGTATGAAGTTAGAGTCCAAAAATTAGGACCAAATTTGTTGTTAATTAGTATCTCATTTTATTTTTTCCAAAATTTAGAAGCAAATTTGTTGTTAATTAATATCTTATTTTATGTTTCACCCATTAAAATTGTTCTCAAAAAGTAAAATTATTTAATGTGTAATATTATTTTATAACATTTTAATTAATCATTAATGAGTTTTATATACTCAAATCACATAAATATTTTACCATTAAAGATGAAATATTGGAGTTTATTCTAAATCAAATCAAGAAATTTAAATCTTAAATTTATTATAATGAATTTATTTACTATTACTCTTATTCCAAATATATAGATTAATTGTGTGATGATAATACCATAAGTACAAAACTATAAAGTTTAAAAAAAATCATGAAAAAACAAATGTGGAGAGTGAATATAATTTCATATTTATAAATTGATATGTATTATTCATAACTTTCAATAATGTGCTTATTTAGAAGATGTTGTGTCGCTTTGGGCCCTTTATATATAGAATCTTCTTCTCTAATTGCCAAAAGGAATAAAAGAAGGTTTGGACAACAAAGTTATTTACCTTCTTAAAGGTATTATTACCTGGCATCTGGTTCAGGCAAATTGCACAACTTAGAGAATTAGATGCAACCTAAATCAATTTATAGAAAGGTCAAGTGTTTATGTTAAGATTTTATTATGGAAACATAGAGACTGCCAAACATACCACCAAGAATGTAAATTAGTTGGTTAGGGATAATTTTAATATAATTAGGGATTTTGAGTTAGACTTTTAAGAATAAAATTACATTAAACTTGAAAGAAAATTTTTTGGCACCCTTATGATCCTGCTTGACTTAAATTAAATTAATTAATATTTAATGTAAAGTCAATAAAAGATATTAGAACTTATAATAAAATATGTATGAATTTTTTTATTTTTTAAGTTTACACTCATATCCTTTAAGTATGAATCTAATCTCTATTGGAGATGAGGTTTTATCCACAAATTTGTGCCCGTATTTTAAGTCAAATCCATTAAATCCCTTGTGATAAGTAGTTTTTTTTTTTTTAAAAAAAAAAAAAGTTTCGCATGACTATTTTCTCATTAGAGGTGATCCTCCAAAGCAGTATTAAATATGAGTGCCTTTTTTAACAAACTTTGGTTCGCCATATTATGAGACTAACTCTTCTATTAACCCAAAGTTTATGAAATTTGTATTTAAACTTAAAAAGTTATAAAATTTTTATTCTTTATATCAAATTTCACTTATTAACTTGTGACTAGTCCCTTGAAGAGTTCTTTAGATCATTAAAGAGTCGTTTCACCTGAAAAAGAGTCTTCAAATAAAAACTATGTTATATATATATATATATTACTTAGCTTCTCTTAGTCATTGAAAATGAAATATACCATGCTATGGATTTCTTGGAACTAAACCACTGCTCGACATTCAAAGTCAATGTAATCTAACATAAAAACAAAAATTTGTGATAACATAGTGGGAAAAAAAATAGAAAACTATCTAAATTCACTTTCCCTTTCCATTGTTTCTTATTCTCTCAAGTCTCATCAATAACTTTATACTGTCTCCAAAACAAATGATTAATTACTAAGATGAAATCAATAGTTTATTACTTGGAAAAATATTTCACATGAAATGAAAATTTCACAATAAAAACAGCAAGCATGCTAATATATATATTTGATTTACTTTAGTAATTATTGGCAAACTCAAGTTGATTGTATTGTGCTGATTCCCGATCCGGGATTAAATTTATTAAAAAGAGTTAGTCTCTCAAAAAATAATCAATTATAAATCTAAACTCTATTTAGAGAAACATTTATATTTAGTGTTTAACTAATATCACACGTAAAATTGTTGCACACCACATAAAATGGTGAACCATGAATCTAATTTTGGTTAAGCTTTTTGTTTTGGGTCTAGACAATGGTGAGAGGAGAATTGATTGTTGTATATTAATCTTCCTCTAACTTTTCCTAATTCTACGTAGTGTTGTTGCCTAATTAAATGTTACTTTAATGAAATTGGATTCTTCTTTGAATGTTATAATCTTAATTAATTATAGTGAGGGAGACTTTTATTTTGGGGGATAGTTTGCTCCCATGATAGTGACACATGAAGTATAAAACATGAAAAAGTGAGACCATTGAGAGAACCAACGTGGGGGAATTACCTTAGGTTGGAAAATAGATTCTCATACATAAAAAGCTTGCACGTTCTTCATGTACCTATTTTTCTTCAATCAAATAATCTTTTATATATATATATATATATATATATATATATATATATATATATATATAACTACGAAAATTATTATTATTTTTAATTTGGAGATGCTTTTGTTTCTTATTTTTAAAAAAGTTCATTTAAACACTTCAAAATTATATAAAAAAAAATACGTCTATTTTTTCACCAAAAGCACTTCTGAGAAAATAAAAGGTCATATAAATAGAATTTATATTGAAGTTTTATGCATTATTTTATATTATTTCCCCTTTATTTATTTGATTAATTTATTTTTTAAAAGAATTATTAGCTATTATCCAACAATAGTTATGTGATCACTGATTGAAAGTTGAATTTTGTTCAACGCAAGTCATATTCATGCAGTACAAAAGTTAGTCACAACTTTGATTTCGTAGAAGCAAAAGCTTACTCTTCACTAATCCTCTTCGTTGTCATTTCAGTTAATTTATTTGACCTGAATGTTCAAATTATTTTTTTTAAATAATAATAATAATTAACATGTAATTATTTTTTACTTGATATTTCATTTTTTGTCAAAATTTAATCAAATGCTAAAAAATACATAAAATTATTTTTTATTAGAAATGCTTCTGACACAAAAAGAATATTTTCATTCTTTTTTTTTTAATCCATTATTTTTGTTTATAGTTATATTTCTCATCTTCTCTACCAAATATAATATTAGAGTATAGAGATGATATTGACCATCATGATCATTTAATTTAAATCTTCTCGAATGACATCACTCTCAAATATTTGCTAATATAATAATCTCTGGTTGTGATCATTTTTAAATTGAATTCAAAATTAATGGTTAATTAATTAAATCATACAGAGAAAGGTATAATTTTCTACTCACTTAATAATGCTTGAAAGGACTAGTGTTGACTAACCATGTCAAGGTAGAAAAGATAATTAAATTTAAACCTCAAAAGAGCATGCAACAAAGTTTGGTAATGATTTGCATAATCTATAAGCAAGGGAATAATAATAATAATAATAAATAGAGTTAATTCTTGAATATTATACATCATGGACCTAAAAATATCAGTCTCATTGGTCCCTTGCTTCATTTGTAAAGGCATTATCGAATCAAACAAAAGAAAGACCTTTTGAAACCAAAACTTACCCACCTTGAAACTTTTCTGACCCATTTGAGTCAAAAAGTTCCAAGCTTAAAATATTAAAATTTATTTTTTTAAAAAAATTTATTGTTTATTGTTCCAATTAGATATTGTTAGATATAATATAAAAATAAATTTTAGGTTTTCTTTAAATAATTTAAGTTTTTGTGATAAATTAATTTTTGATGTGATATCAAAGTCTATTTAACCTTACGATTAAAGGATTAAATCTCCATCACTACTTAACTAAAGTACAATTAATTAAAATTTTAACACATAGTAAGGATGAGTATGTACTTTATTCATACTTTTAGCCCAAATAACTTTGATGTGTAAAAATATGTTATATATAATATAAAAACCAGTCTTGTGTCTTTTCTTAATGGAACTACATCTTCTGTTCCATTCCATATCCCATAAGTTTAGATTTGTCAAAAATTCAACTTATAATCTATTTGTAATATTATTTTATTTATTTGGACTAATTCTAAACTCATAGGAAAGAATTTAAAACATTTGATGTTTAGGAAATATAGTTTTTTTCTAAACTACTTAAGAAATTGAAATTTAAAATGGAAAGGTAGAAACTTCCCTTGAAACATTGATTAAGAAAGTTTGTGTGTGCAAAGTAAATTATAGAATTGATTAATAGTTAAAGTACTTGAGCATACAAGTTAAACCCTACCTTTGCTGTATTTCTTTCTCTCACAGAGACACGAGTACATTAAACATATTCAAATGTCTTCCCCAAAAACTTCATAGCTGTCACGGGGCATCATAAACTATATATATAAACATATATTTTAAGTAGAATTTATGTGATCATATGAGATTGTGAAATAGATTACAAGATCAAAGCATAAATAAGGTCCATTGCCAAAAAATTGTCTCCCTTTCTAAAATAGTACACTAGGAACAAAAGAAAATGAGGGAAATATTTTAAGAAACCCCAATAGGGACCCATCTAACGAATTAATTTAATTATGAATTTAAAAAATAGATTCTTAAAAAAAAGGAAGGATTTAACTTTTCATAAACACAAATAGAATCAAAAGATAGAACCTAAAAGATTAGTTGAGTGAAGTAAAATAAAATTACTCATAGATTTCAATTTCCATTTCTCATTTTGAGTTAAGTAAATATAAATATATATTTTTTTTGAGTCTAAAAACTTTTTCAGTGAATATAGATATAGTGTAGTTATTACAGTTAATATAGGATGAAGTTGTAATTATATAATAATTATGTAATTGTAACCTTATCTAATAGCTAAGAAGTTATTAATACAGTGCAATAATTATAATGTATTTAAAATTTTTTTTCTAAGTTAGACCAAGATATTATCTTCTCACTCTAAAATTTTGTACAATCTGAAAAAACAATATGCTTGGACATATCCAAAGAGTAGGCAAGGGCCTTGCCTTCCCTTCAAAATTTAACTTTATATGTAATATTTTTTTTATTTTTCAAAATTTTTGTTAATTTTTATAGGTGAAATTTTTTTATGATTAGACTTGGCTTTTCTTATTTTTTTTAAAAAATATATTCTTTTAAATTTTTAATTAATTTCTGGATATGTCACTAATGATATATAGCTTAGTGATACTAAGATCTTTTTTATTTTAATATTTGTGGGTTATTTTCTTCCGAACTTAAAGTCATAATTAAAGTAGAAAAAATAACATAAAATTCCCAAAAATACATTCACTATATAGATGGTTAGTGATAATCAAAGGTAGGCTTTGATTTTTGTTGATGGCTACATACTCTTTATCTCTATCCCTTTCAAATGCACGTGTATACAGCAAACAGATCCACTTCTAGGGGCCGGGTGCCCAACAACCTAACCCAACAGAATAAAGCTACCCATTAATTTTGGTCACCTTGTTAAAAGAAAAAAGAAAAAGAATATATATATATATATATATATATATATATATATATATTTGATTAATAAAGTTGTGATCATTAATATAAAAGAAAATATAAGAATTTCAAACTATATTAAAAAAAATAAATAAACATACTTGACTCAAACCCGAAACTGATAAAACTAAAAATCTTAAGCTTCTGAGGTATTGCCCCAACCCCATTTCTCATACATGGCTCTTCAACTTTCTCACTATTTCTGGGGTTACATTGATGATTTAAAGTTACTAAGTGGTGGATTAGGCACATCAATATGTACCATAATAATAATGCAAAGCTAGCTAGCTTTATTATTGGGTCACTGCGCGCGTGCACACCCATGACCCAGCCAATTCCTTATCTGCATTTTATTTTTCTTTTTCTCTTGTTATCCTTTGACATAAAAATAAAAATGTTTTTTTTAAAAAATTAACATATTTCTTCTTTTTTCATTCTAGGGGACCAGAACCTCATGTTATTGCTACCTATTTGCTAACCATGAAATAAATGTGATAGCTTCATTAAAGATGTCATGTTTAATTTTAAAAATATAATTACATTAAAATTTAATAAAAAAATTATTATTTTTATAATTTAAATTAATTATTAATTAAAAGACCTAATAAAAAGTTTATGTTTCATTATAACAAGACCAAAAAAAAAAGAAATAAATGTTATAATTATTAATTATCCTAATATGTGTTGTCGGTGAAAAAGATATTCACAGAAGCATTTTACTGTTTACACTTTACTGTTTTCAATTTTCCTCAAAGAAGAGTTTTGCTGAAAAGGAATGAGTATATCATGCATATTAATAAATAGACAAAGCTAATTATTTAACTTGAGGTTTTAATTTTCCTTTTATATTAAATAATAATTTATTTTATTTTTGATAGAAAATTATGACTTATTTTCTTACAAAGAGAAATGTCATATGAATAGTATATTATATGCATGTTTAAAACTAGGAATAATTACATTGAAAAATCATAATTGCATTGACATTAATTCTAGGTAATCAAATTTTCATTCATTTTTGGTTATTAGTTAAATAAATTCTTTAGCTAAGAATATAAGAAATTGATGATTCACGAGTTATTTTTATTATAAAAAATTTATTGTTTAATACTCTCTATTTTAACCAAATTTTATATGAACATAAATCAAAAAAAATAAAAATTATAGGAATACTCAAGCATGAATCAAAAAAATTTAACATTCAAAGGTGTCTCAATCTTTTTTGGGATCACTAAAGTAATGTGTGCCAACTTTACACCAATCAAACACACACTAATTCAACCACTATATGATTGAAGAAAGATAAAGTGTAGAAATTATGAGGAAATGCTATTGAAATGAAGTCTATAAAGACACCAAATGTCCCATCCAAAGAATTCAAAGGGGGTGCCACCTCCTTTTAGATGGTCAAATTAATTAATAGCAAAATCTTGTTGGTGAATAGAACTTCAAAGTGAAAACATTAACCAAATTATCATAATCTTGTAGCTGCAAGAACCTAAATGATTAATTTCTATGAAAGAATTAGAATTAACCAGAAAAAAAAAGAGGAAAATGAAGGAAAAGTGAGAAAGAAATAAAAAAAAAAAAGCACAAATTAGATGAAGAGTGACTATCAGCAAAAAGAACAGAGACCCACTACTGAATGAATCACCCAACTGATTTTAGGCCTTAATTTGAAGAAGGGGTTTGATCTGATCAGACCAGAGGCCATGTGTGGCAAAAGGGAAAGGGTTAAAGGTTACAAAAATGGTCCCCTATAAGGTCTAGTTAACAGAATTTTTTTTCTTATTTTTTATTCTAAACTTTGTTCTATGAGTTTATAATTGGTCCAAAATTTTAATTAATCCAACTTATAATATTATTTTATTATATTTGAATCAAATTCAAGTTATAAAATTATGCTAAAAAACAATAATAAGAGGTAATTTCGTCCCAAAATTTAGTGGTTCAAAATGCATGGCTATGGCTATCTCTTTTTTTATTTTCTTTTTTGAAGTAAGCAAGTATTGCAT
This sequence comes from Bauhinia variegata, assembly GCA_022379115.2. Taxonomy (NCBI): domain Eukaryota; kingdom Viridiplantae; phylum Streptophyta; class Magnoliopsida; order Fabales; family Fabaceae; genus Bauhinia; species Bauhinia variegata. The sequence continues at coordinate 17,310,622 of CM039426.1, read as the reverse complement.
TGTAAGCAGAGTTAGGGCATGTGGGAGTCAAAATTTGGGAGCTCTTGGTCCCCAATGCTCACTATTCCCCACCACCATTTCCCCATGCTCACCATGCAGCTGGATCCAATAACATAAGCTCATATTCTTCCTTTACAATGGCCAAATATAGAAAATTATCATAATCTAGTTGCATAATTCTTATGTTTGTATATTTTTGTAATTGTACATATGGGTCTCCAAGTTATGACATGTACTGAAATTGGCACATAACATACTAGAAATCATTTTGCTGATTTAGTACATAGAGTGATGATTTTATTGATTCATGTGAGCATTTTTATGTTTTGTAGCAACAAAAAAAATGGAACACTAGTTCTATTATAAGTGTAATTCCATAAAAGTAAGAATTAGCATTTTTATCTTTAGAGATGAGATTAATCATCCTACGCTCTTTAGTATTTAAGTTTTTTTTCCAACTTACTCTAATTATAATTTGTTTTATCTTAATAAGGCTTTATTTTTAAAACTAATTACTATTTTATTCTACATTAATTCTATGTATCATATAATTAAATAATTTGAAAAGCCTTTCCATTTTATATAAGCTACCAAACTATGAAATAGAATAGATAGTCCATTATGTTCCTATTCTTATTATATACAAGAGTAATAGAGAGATAGATATAATAATAATAATATAAATAAAAAGTAGTTTAGCTTGTTATTTATTTGACATTTTTACTACAAATTATAGAAACCACAATCCAATCAATTTTTGAAATGGACTTCATGTCATATTATATAAAATAACTATGAGGTGGGTTTAATTAACAACTCATTGCAAATCCCCATTGGTTGAAAGAAGTTATTGAACCTTTTTCTTCCTTTTTATCCTTGGTTTCTCTTTTTGAGAAGGATAAGGTTCGAAATTTCATAGATTCACTTTATATAGTACTAAGAGGGGCTAGTTTGTCAAACCTTAATCATTCAAGAGATCTAGATAGGACCATAACTCATGAAAATTGAAGTGGTAGTGCTAGAATTGTTGGTCAATTTTAGGAACGCAGTACTCATCCCAACAATGTGGTAGGCCTCCTTGGTTCTCATCATCAAGAATTTGCAATAATAATAACAATACTTTCTCAAAAGCATCAAAGTTTTTATCATAAATTGGTGGTGGCAACTAATGAATGTGGTCATTGTTGCGCTAGGGTCCTAACTTGGTCGTGAGAATAAGACTTGTTTGAATGGTCCGACATAAATTCGTGATCTGATTCATATAACACATAATGAAATTAGAGATTAATTCGAAATCTAATTCATCAATTACATCATATACAAAATTATTATTTTAATCTCGAGCAACACCCTATAAGTTAAAAGTAAATTTTACCGATGTTATTGGCTCTTCCCAATTATCAAGTTCCACAAGAATTGGACAAAGGTCTTGGATAAGGTTAAATATTTTAGCACTTTCATCCAATGAATTGGAGGCTTTGATTTTTTTCTTTGCTAATGGAGATAAGGAATTCATTGGATGAAAGTAAGAAAAAGAAACTTCATTGGATTTTTTTTTCTTTCTAATTTAATGTTTTTGGTAAATTGAAGTTATCTAGAGTGATAATGCTTCGGGACCAACAATAAGGAGAACTCCATATTCCTTTTTGCGTGTGCGGTTCGTCGACCTACCCGGCAAGGAATGCTTCTTCCCTTTATTGGGCCTAGCCATTTTCTTTGATCAAGATCTACATTGATTCGTAAGCCCATTTTAAGAAACCCCATGACTTCCCACTTCAAAATACACACACACACACACACACACACACACATATATATATATATATATATATATATATATATATATATATATATATATATATATATATATATAAATTATTTCAGTTGGTAAGAATATGATGTATATCTCAAAAATATGTGAATTGAAGTTATGTTACCGATATAAGAATTTTATTAATGAACTATTTGTTAATATTACTGTAAAACACTCTTACACTTTCAAGCATGCTCTAATTTTAGTGAGTTCTTAAAATTTAATTTACCTAACATAATTGCCTCATAAGAGCCCTTTATTAAATTGAAAATAGCTTTAAGAAGAAAGAATAACTATAAAATTGTATCAACACCATGTAACCTGAATATTAGTTGTGTTCAATTTATCATGCACATTATTTTTTTTATAATTTTTTTTTATCAATATTTTGGGAGGGCATGGATTACTTTTGTTGCGTAGTCTACAATGCAATCTAAATTTGGTGTAATTATACAATTAACGAATCATTTAATGTTCGCCTAACATTTCGTTGATTACATAATTATATTGGTCCATAGCTACACCAAATCTATATTTGTTTTTAATGGACTGAAAAAAGAATTTTAACTAGAAGTGCTATTAAATCTTTAAGTGATCGGAGATAGAACAAAATTTTAATTGAATATACGAAAGCATATGTAATCAAACCTACAACCTTAAACTTTTTGGGTAAAATATTGAGTTTGACAATGAAAAGAATTTTTTTTTTTTTTTTAAATAAGGTTCAATATAATATGTCTAATCTTAGACATGAGACCTCAACTATGGTTTTAAGTTGGGAAACTCAACAAAGCATAAGTAAAACAACCAGTATTTGAATTTACCATTAATGTAGATATTTCAAAGGAAGAACCAACAGAAGAGGATTCCACATTTTTTTTATTCTTAAATGTTGGTTCTGACTTTAGTGAGTTCTTGACATTCACTGTACTCAAACTTTTTTTTCATTAAAAAAAAAAAAAAAGAAGTTTGCATTTTCTATTTAACTTTGTGTCTCATTTTTTTTTAACTCACTTTCTTTAATTGATAAAAAATAATTTTTAATGACTCAAAAATACTTATAATATTCTTTTATAATTTTTTTTTTCTTTTTTATGAAAGAGGAGTAAAACAAAGAATATGATAGAATATTGACTGAGGACTTGATTCCTTAAAAGAAGACTGTCTCCGACCACTTAAATAGCCAATTAATTATAGTGATGCAAATTTGGAAATGGAACTATGGTATGACTGAAAATTTCACTCTCATTGGGCAAATATGCATTCCAATTTTCAAATTCTATTACAAATGACTCTGACACCAATACATGTTCATAAGATTTAGGTTCCATTCTTCTTACTTTAGAGAATCATGGCCATATATATATATAATAGACATCTTTTATTAAAGGCAATTTTATTCGAGTTATGGTCAAGTATTAGACGCGAGTGTCTTTCCAGCCCAAAGAGGATTCTAATCTAACTTATGACCCTCGTTCTTGTCCCTTTCCAATCCTCAAAATTTCCCATTCCTTTCCTTTTATCCTTTTGATCAACTGCTCCAAAATTCCTCAAAAAGAAGAAGCAATTCCCAAAATACAACTAATGATGTGTTCCAACTTCCACAATCTGATCTCTTTGGAAATACTCATTCCAATTGTGAAATGTTAAAGAGGATCATCAAAATTGGGGACACATTCAGTGATTCTCCCTAGACATGTTTGGACAAGAATATAGGTTGGAAAAGAAGCTTTGTGACAAAAATATCAGACAATGTTTGCATTTTACAGATGTATCTATGTCCATTCATTTGGAATAAAGCTCATGGCGGTGTGAGGCCCATGTGATCTTGTTTAGTGCCCTTTTAAGGGAATTTATTCTACTTGTTCGGTGGAAGGGGTGTTCTTATTAACTGCTTGCTTCGTCAGGCTTGTGTCCGTTCCTCTTGTTTCATTTAATCATTTGCATAAAGTCTTTGATCTAGATTTTTGTAGTAAGTCGTGATTGATTTTAGGTATGAATTTCTCTACAAGCATTCTAAAACAAGAAGAAAAAATCAAATAAATAATATCCTTTCAATTATGTTATATACATGCCCTAGCCCAAATGACTAGCTGACTCATCTTACTTAGGATAAGCTATATATATATATACACCAATTTGCCATCATATACTTTTACAAGTACCTTGTGCCTTATTTAGGTATGAACTTTTCCATTGTTATTAGCAAACCATCCAATTAAAGCATTAGAATAGAATCCTATCCCTCGTTGAGCTCTATTAACCTTTTTTTTTTTTTTTTTAATTTTCAATCCAAACTTATCCGGAAAATATTAGGGATTTTGACTTATATTTAGAAAGAAAAAAAAAAAAAAACTCTTAGAATTGAGATTCTTAAGTTTTTGTAATGTGCCATTGCACCAACCTCATTTCTCTACTATTTTTTCCTTAGGTTTTGAAGAAACAAATAAATAAAATGATTAAGTTGATGGTAGAGAAATTTAAGTAATCATATTTGTAGTGTCACTGACCAAGAAAGAAAAACAAAGATGGAAGGCTCCACCATAGAAGCACAAAGTTTGGTAAATGCTGGCTATACACGTATGAACCTAGCATGATTCATTTGTCACTTATTTATCATTGTTGAAACACACACCATGTGATACAATACCAAAGAACAAGCTTTTAAATAGAAGGGTCTTTTTGTTTATTATTATGTCTTCTTTTCAAGGACGAAAAACACACATAAAGACATTAAATTTTATTTAATGAAATTTCAGACCCAAAAACTCAGTTGAAGAGATTCAGAGTTTGCACATGTGTTGAGTGTGATCTTTGTCTGGGACAGTATTATGGTGTGTCTGTCCCCTTGGGTCTTTGTGGGCTAGAAAACTCTTATTTGGGTATCTGGCTGTTGTTGGAGAAATTTGAACAGCTTGTTAGCTTTAAACAGCAATTTGAACGACATAATCTAAGGCTAACCTGTGTAGCTCATCGTCTTTGGTAGCTTGTTCTCTAGAACAGCTTGTGATCTAACATGTGTCTTGGATGATGTCAAAACGATACGTCTTGAAAGTTTAAATTATTATGAGAAAGTTTATAATATGTTTTATATCTAACATGCTTTTGTGCACAAAAATTTTTTGGACTTAAAGTATGAAAATAGTACTAACACACCCATATCATATGTTAAAATTAAATTTAATTATAATTTATTAAAGAAATATTAATAAAAGAATTTGAGAACAAAAGATCATAGAATTTTTAATATCATATCAAGCTTAAACTATGGAAAAAAAAAAAACCTAAAATAAATTTTATATCTAATATATCATATCTTAAATGTTTTTTTGGTTAAATTTAAAGTAGCAATACAATCTCTAAAGATGAGACTGTGGTATCCTCATGTTTTAAAGATCAAACTCGGATTCCTTCTTATACAATTAGCTAGTATTAAAAAACTTACATAAAATATAAGAATAACATAGTCAAATATATTTCGTTCCATTTATAACAAAAAAAAAATGTATATTCAATACTTACATTATAAAAAATCTTTGAATAGAGTATACCACTAGTTTGCACAAATTTAGGCAGGGGACTGACCTTTCTTGCTGCCCCATGGCCTATATTTGTTTTGGGCCTCATAATGAAATAAGAGTAATTTGAAGGATATGCGATGGAATGGAATGATCTTAAGAGAACAAGAGTAGATATCTACCTAATAATAATAATAAAAAAAAAAACATAAAGGCGAGTAATAAAAATGGATTAATCACTATTTGAATGTATTCTTTCGATGTAAGTAACTTAGTAATAAATTGGACAAAAAGAATATTTAAAATATGAGAAACCTTCTCATCTTGGCATTAATCGAAGAATTTTAACATTCTGCAAACTAAACATAGCCTTAAATTTTTTTTAAAAAAAAATTCCTCACTCTTGTTTTTGCTAAATTAATTAAAAAAAAAAAAATCCTTATAACTTCGAATAAGATGATGCAATATGGGCTAACTATAACACTTTCATATGACAACAGCATAATGGCCCAAACTTGGGTACTCCCAAAGCCGGTGTAATCGGGTACAGGCCCAAATGCCCAAGACATGAAACGGGCCTAACTCGTACCCTAATCCATCTTTGACAATTGACACTCCTCGAAAGTTTTCTCTCTGCTGCGCATAGTTGTTTCTTCCCCCAAATCTCAATGCTGCTGCTTGCTCCGCCGCACATGCCCTAATTGCCCACAGTATCTCAAAGCTCTTCAATTCTCGGGACAATTTCTCGCCGAACCCACAACTGCTTCAATTTCTACGGTGCCCTGTAGCTGATCTTGCTGACTTCTAGACGCTGGACGAGTTCTTTCTCTACATAAAGGTTCGTGCTTTTTTCTTGTTTGATTTGATTGAATGTGAAAATTTGTCTTTTTTCTTCTGTAATTTGCGATTATTTTGCATTATTGGCATAATTGAAAGCTCAAGTTAGAAAATTTTAATTGAATCTCGTGCTTTGAAGTTTTTGCAACTATTCGTGCGAAATTGTGCCATGGAGAACTAATCCATCTTTGATTTCTAATTCCCTGTGGCTCATCTTGGGAGAAGAATATGTTTTCTGCAGGTCTTATACGTTTGTGTTACTTTCATGCATCTCCTCCTGCTATTGTATCATTCATTGTCGGAATGGCCTGGATTAACTATTTATTAGCCACTTTTGCATTCATACACCTCTCAAATTTCTCATACCCCTCACCGCATTTTTTTTTTTGTTTTACTTATTCACCCCCAAAACTTAAACCCTCCCACCACCCCCACCCCCACCCCTCGGAGAAATACTCACCCCACCCCCCAAGTCCTGAACAATCCTCCCCCCTTCCAAATCGTCAACTTTTAACATTAGTTCCCCTTGAATATCCCTCCTCCTACAGTATTTACTTTGGTCTCAGTGCTGACTAAGCTAGCCTAATGAGTTTTTGCTAGTTATTTTTTGGTGCTTTTTTCGTTTTTTTTTTTTTTTAAAAGAATCTTGGTTTATTTAATTTTAGATTTTTGTTGATTTTTCAAACTTTATACATAGATTTACAATGTAAGTTCAGAAGTGTATTATACACCTCTGTATTTGTAAAGTCTGGAAGTATATTTTACTTATCTGTATCCATAAGTGTATTTCCAAACCTACTGTAAATTTGGAAGTGTGTTTTTAAATTCAAATCAGACAGTGAATATGATATTGATACGTTGTATTTTTGTCAAATTTTTTTTTTGTCTGTTTCATTATCAAAAGAAGTGAATATGAAAGATCATTCAAGTCGGAATCACAATGTATCAGAGGAAGTTGACATGCCAATGAATGAGTCCAATGGTGAGGAGGTAAGAATATTCTTCATGTATAAAATATAAATTGTCAGTGACTAACAATAATCTTCAATTTTGTGTTGATATTTGGACTAATGTTTTGATAAATGATTTTGTAGAATGATTTGGGTAAAGAAGACATGGATGCCATGCTATCGAATGAACAGGTGGATTGTAGCAGTGCATTCACTACGGAAGAGGTAATTAAAGTATGCATTAGTTTGTTAAATTATAAATGTATGAACTAGTGGACTTAAATTTTTCTTTACTTCCCAGAGTTTTGCTTCCCGAGATGATCTCATTAATTGGGCAAGGAATGTTGGGAGAGAGAATGGATATGTTGTTGTCATCGTTAGGTCTGAGACAGGAGGTCCGAGGAGGAGGACATTTGTGATATTAGGGTGTGAAAGGAGTGGAAAATACAGGCAGTACAAGAGCGAATTAGTACGCAAGGTTAGTGGATCAAAAAAATGTCAGTGTCCTTTCAAACTTAAAGGAAGACCATTGAAAAATGGTGAAGGATGGAAGGTTAAGGTACTATGTGGATTTCACAACCATCCAAGAGCTCACACATTGGATGGTCACGCATTTGCTGGTCGGCTAAGTGAGCAAGAGAAGTCTATGCTGGCTGATATGACGGCTAAAATGGAGAAACCCAAGAGTATACTGTCGACGTTGAAGGATCAGAATGAGAGTAATGTAACCTCTATAAAGCAGATATATAATGCTCGCCATAAGTTTCGACTCTCACTAAAAGGTAGCAAAACACAAATGCAAATGCAACGTCTAATTAAGTTATTGGAAGGTGCAGATTTTGTGTATTGGCATAGAAGGGATGAGTCGATGGATGCTGTGAGAGATGTATTTTGGGCACATCCTGATGCCATAGATCTTTTGAATGCTTTTAATACTGTATTGATGATTGATAGTACATATAAAGCCAGCAAATATCACCTCCCATTATTGGAGATTGTTGGTGTTACTTCTACAGAATTGACATTTTCTGTGGCATTTGCATATACGGAGTCTGATCGAGCAGACGACTACATTTGGGCATTACAAAAGATGAGGGACTTGATTCAAAGAGAAGATGCATTACCACAAGTCATTGTGACCGACAAGGACACTGCTTTGATGAATGCAGTTCAGAGTGTTTTTCCAAGTTCAACTCATTTGTTATGTCGGTTCCATATCAATAAGAATGTGAAGGCTAAGTGCAAGTTGTTGGTGAATCGCAAAGAGGAATGGGAGTCAGTGATGTCTTCTTGGGAAATTATTGTGGATTCCCCTGATGAGGTTGAGTTCGAAAGACGTTGGGTTGCATTCCAAACTGTTTATGCTAGCTTCCCTGATTTTGTTGAATATGTTAGAGATACATGGTTGATTCTCCATAAAGAAAAATTTATCTCGGCTTGGATAGATAAGGTGATGCACCTTGGGAATACAACAATTAATAGGTATGCTTTGCACATTCATAGATATTCAAGGTTGTGTTTCATGTATCTCATATATTATATTTTCTATCATTGTACTTGATATTGTGTTTTTACATGTGCTAATAGGGCCGAGGGTGCGCATGGAAGGTTAAAGAACATGCTCCAAAATAGCACAAAGGATTTTTGTAGTTGTTGGGATAGTATGAAAAGTTTGATCACTTTGCAACACAATGAGATAAAGTCCTCATTTGAGAAAAACATCATAACAGTGGAGCATAGGTTGAACACTCACTTCTTCTCAAAGTTACAAGGCTTTGTGTCAAAGAACGCAATGAGACATATTTTGACTGAGTATGACAGAGTGAAATATGTTGGAGTTGACAAATCCCTTTGCGGTTGCTCACTTAGAACAACACATGGATTGCCTTGTGCACATGAGCTTGCTGGTTACGAGAAGATGGGATATGCAATTCCATTGCATGTTGTGCATCCACATTGGAAGAGGTTAGACTTTGGTGACCAAGGACTGATCAAAGAGCCATGTGAAGAGGTGTGCATTTACCATGAAATGGAGGCTGTATGGCAGCGATTTCAGGAATGTGATGTATCCGATAAAACAGCCATTAAGAATAAATTGCGTGAGATAGCATCTTTAACAACACTTGCTATATGTCCACCGGTGGAAAAGGTAAAAAGAAAGAGCATAATGGAAGGGAATGAAGTGAAATTCATAAAATCATTGAAACGTGATCATTCAGACATTGAATCTAGTGATTCCTCCCATGAATCCCTCAATGATAGTACATCTTCTTCGTCTCATAGTTCTATTGAAGAGACAAAACGTAGGAAAGTTCCGTTGATGTTGGAGCATTTTCCTCAGGAGATCCACGAATATATTGAGGATGTCATTGACGTGACAGCGGATGGAAATTGTGGTTATCGTGCAATTGCGACATTACTTGGCAAGGGTGAGGAATCTTGGGCCCAGGTCCGACTTGATTTGATTAAAGAGATCAAGACTTGGCATGCAGATTATGTCCAGATTTTTGGGTCCAAGGAGCGGGTGCAAGAACTTGTGAACTCATTATATGTCGACAACCTCTCGTTCGCACCATGTGACAAGTGGATGACCATACCTGATATGGGTTATGTGATTGCTTCAAGATACAATGTAGTGCTTGTCTATCTATCTATCAGTGGGTCCATGACATTTCTCCCTCTCAGAGGTCCACCAGTCTCACCATCAAACCAACGGCTTATTTCAATTGGATTTCTCCCGAATTCTCATTTTGTGCCGGTATTGTTTGATACACATTTCTTTCACAACTCTTTAATTCCTTACATGTTATGGTTGACTATTTTCTTTCTTTTTTTTTTTTTTTTCACTTATAGGTGTTTTTGAAGGAAGGATCACCAATCCCTCCTGTTGCTTTGCAATGGCGGCATTTTTGTTCTGCAGATGCCCGGGAGTGGGAGACTCCATATACAGCTCGCATGCAAGTTTTCAAATCCTTGTTTCCATGTGAAGAAAAAGAACATGTAACTAGCCAAGTGTAGCGTAATTCTACTGAAGTGTAGCAATCCCTGTCTCACTGCCTGCAATGTTAGGTGCCTATTTTGCATCTCAGTCTGTTTCATTTGTGGCTGTGATTTTTTTTTGTGCTGTGTTTATTAATTTCTGAAGTCTAGATTCTCAGGTGCCATTTTTTGCATCTCAGTCTCTGTTTCATTTGTGACTGTGACTGTGAATTTGATTTTTATTTTTTTTGTTTGTGCTATGTGTTTATTAATTTCTGCATTTGAGTCTAAAGGTGGATGCTTTAAAGTGGGATTGATGGAAACATTTTTGGAAATTCAATGAAGGCAGGGAGTGCTGCCAAGTTGATAGTGGATGCTCTTCTTGAGTGGTTTCTTCCACTTGCTGATGTCGTATTAAAACTATTCAAGCTCAAGTGCTACTAGCTTCCTAATTTTTTTTTGTAATTTTTTTGTTAAATTTCTTTCATGAATCTGTTTTGATGAATTATCACACATAGTCTTCCCTTCGAGTCTGGAAATTCTGAGTTCTTTTTTTTCCCCTTATGTTACAGGTCTATGTTTTGGGTTCTTCTGATTGAGTGTGTGGATGTCAAAGGTGTCTTTAAAGAAATTAACATCGTAGCAAGTCTTTGTAATTGAGAATGATTGAAGTATTTTGGAGTTTTTATCCTTGTAATGAAATAAATAATTTTCTTAGTTTGGTTGTTGGGTTGCTATATTTGCAAATTTATATTGGATTAATTACTAACAGAAGTCCTTTGAACTTAAACTCTGCATAATGGTGGCCAATAATGGCATGCCAATTTTCATCTACTTTATATAACATTTTTCATATACTATGATGCTTTAATATCTGCTTTTAAATTGTTTTTAACTACCATCTATCTAGAAGCAATTATGTATATGGGATCTTGTCACAATGGTATAAATAGTAAGGCGATATGATCTGCATTGTTTATAGCTTATGCCAGAGTTGCTTGTTTACAAGTGCAAAATGAATGCTGAGTCGGTTCTGCTGTAGGAGCTGAGTTAAAGAAATCTGAGTTTGATTTTTGAATGAAGTTGTGCCAAATTCCAATATTAGAGGGGAAAGTTTTTGAACCATGTGGCTAGTAATCATTCTTGGGAAGGCAATTATATGGTGTGCTATAACAGCAAATTTTTCCTTACTAATATTACTTTGCTTGCTGTGGAAAGGACTTATATTTTCCCATGTTATATTATTTATGTATGTATATTTTCAGCTTCTTGCTTTTGGTAAATAATAAGATTCAAATGCTGGGCATCTGCCATAGTTAATTGCATTTTCTGTGAATATCAATTATCACAATATTGTATATTAGACATGTTCCTTAAACTCTTGTGATGTCATTTTACAATTGTCACAACATTGTATACTAGATATATTCCTTAAACTCTTGTATGTCATTTGAATATCCCTGTAGGTTGGTATTCTTTCCAAAGAGCATGCAAAGTTCTTGATTCAGGTACCACAATCCTTCAGAGCTGTTATATCTGATATGAACTAGTTCTTGTTTCTTGAGGTCTTACTCAAGGGTTAATTTTTCCATTTTTTTTTTTTTTTTTTTCATATTCAGGGAAGCAACTTGCGTGGTAGATAGTTTAACTTGACATTGTGTACTGGCATTTCATGCCTAAGACTGGGCAAGTGTTTGCAGACAAAATAGCGATGATGCCAGAATACTGTTAATATAGATTAGAGTTTCCTGTGTAGTTTCTATGTTGTTGTTTTAACTTGATCCTTTCTCCCTTAAAGGGATATGGAAACTAGGATTATCATAATGTATAAATCAGAGTTTCCTGTGTAGTTTTAATGTTATAATGGCCTTCTCCTGTTGCCTTAGCATAATCAGAATGGATATCTGTTCTAGATTCCGAACCAGAACCATATGGATCTAGAAATTTATATGTTGATTAATTTCATGCCGCCAATTTGACATAAGCCCACCAGGCATTTCTGACACTCTCCCTTGAATGCCATAACTTTTGGTGGTTCTCAGCAAATGCCTAAATTACAATCAAACACCATTTGCAACCAACCAAAAAAATCATATGGTAATATGCATATAAGAAGTAAAGAGGCTACACAAGCATCGTGAACCTGATATATCAAGAAGTTCTGACGTCCACATATCAGATATAATAAAGTCTGTACATATTTCGCATAAGTTCTACAGCCATTACGATATTTGGGAAAGTAACTCAATAAGAAAAACGAATTATATATATATGTAAGGATCGTTCTAGTTCTCTCAAATTAACATATGAATATAAGTAATAAAACCTAATACTGGTAACTTACATCCACGAAGAAGGAAAGAGTTTGACGAAGTGGTAAAGTTCTATAAATAAAGTTCCGACATCTATATACTTAGAATCAATCTCTTCTTAAACACTTGACTTACTATTAAAATGAATAAGATAATCAAATACTAACGCAACTTATCTCTCTAATTAACATATGAATATAAGTTTGATGTTGAATAACTTACATCCTTGGAGAAAAGAAGTAATTTGACGAAGTAGTATAATTTTAAAAATAAAGCTTTAGCACTTATATACTTGATATCAATCTTCCCTCCTCGAACACTTGACTTAATATTAAAAAAAAAAAAATGAGATAACCAAATGATATCGCAACTGATCTGTTAATCTACATTCATGGGAGTGTTAACCGATATCCATAAAAAATCCCCCAATGGTATAAGAAGCTTACTTAGCGTGGATGCTGGAAATGGCATAAGAAATCATAAAATGATTTAAGAGAAAAGAAACTAGCTACCTTTTTCACAGCATGCAGTTTGCTTTCTTCCATCCTCTTGTTCATTCAGTAACTAGCGGTGTTATATATAAACTCACTTGTGTAGACTCACTTTATACACCACTTTTTTCTTTGGATAACTCTGCTTTCAATTTTAAGCTCTACACTATAACCAAAACCGTGAGTGTTACAAGTTTGAGTGTGTTTTTGCCTTCGTATTAACTAACCCTCTTTCTCTTGTCTTTCTTTCACAGAGAAACTTCAAACTAATCTACTTCAACTAGATTATGATTGTGTAAGAGGAGAATAGATCTGTCTTCTCTTAATTCTTTTCTTCTCTGTGATCTCTCGGCCTTCTTCTTTCTTTTCCTACTGGCTCTCTCTCAAATGCACAAGATTACTACTCAGAAAACAGGTTTAAGAGGGAGTCGTTTTATTCCCTTCCAACTTACAGCCCCCCTTAGCCAACCATTTAACAGATAAGTGCTTCTTAAATGTGTCTGAGGTGTCAAGTTTAGGAATGAGCTAAGTGTCTTCTTGCATGGCTTAAGTGTTCGTTTTATAGTTAACTTCGTGCCACTGGGCATTATTGTATTGTTATTAGTTAATACAAATTAAAAGTTGCAATTTGGTCTTTTCAGGCCATGTGCCAGCCGTGTCTGAAGAGACACGTTTACACATAGCCATGCAACATTGAACTAATCCAACATAAATTAGCTATGTCATTTAGTGTCCTACTTCTTGTCTTTATTATATTTTAATTAGTTAATTATGTATAGTTATAAAATTTAAATATTATTTTATAATTTTAAAATTAATTAAAATTAGTGAGATGGAGAATAAAACACTAAATAAAATAACTGATGTTATCTCATTATATATACACAAATAAAGAGAAAGCATACTTACTTTAAAAGTAAGAATTGTCATATTTACTTTCTCAATACTAACTTTTTTATAGAAGAATAGATGATAAATTTCATTAGAATCTAATGGTTCAATTAAAAATTTTTATACTTTAAGATCATATTCATAAAAATTTGTAAAATTTTAAAATTAATTGATATTTCATTGTATTACACCTTCTTTTACAAGAACATGGTTACGATGCTTGCAAGGAACAAAAGGGTGGAGGAACAAAAAAGGGTACGTGAGGATTTAAAGAGTGGGGAAGTTCTGTTTTATCAGCATACATTTGGAGACATCAGAAGAGCTTTTTAGACAGTGGATTTCTTTTTTTTTTTCAATGAAAACTCATGAATTTTAATTTAAAAAATAAAAATAAATTTAATATGAGGTTTGAGAATACAAAACTTTAACTCTAAATTATGTCACTACACAAAATCTACTTCTCTTCTAGATAATGAATTAACCTTAGAGGCAATTGATATTTTCATAACAGGACCTTAGCTTTGAGTTTTGAACTTGAGAAAGCATATTCTGCAATGTGTGTGTGTGTGTGTGTGTATCAACTTCAACAGTATGAATGATTGCTGAACTGATATGTATAAATTAATTACTTGGTGGAAGCTTGATGGAAGGAGTTGTATCACATGGAAAATCTACATGACATCTATAGAACAACACTTTAAAATATTATGTTTGACTTTGAGTTTGAGCTATTTTGTTGATTCAACCAAAATTTACAGACATTTTACTAAATCTAAATTTGTTTTTTCCCTTTGCTAAAAGTATCAATGGAAATTATCATTGCTTTTAAAAGATATTCTTCTTTTTGGTGAAAATGGAGATTTGGAGCATGTTTGTTAGAGAAAAACTCCTGCTGCCTGAGTGTTCCTCAAATTTTTCCTGGATGAGCTAGTTTACTCATAACCTAGCTAGCTCAGCTTTATTTCTACATATCCTTATCTAAAATTAAGCAGAGGTACCATGTTTAAATCCCAATCAAACAAGTGAGATGAAATTTTAAATGAAAAGAATTATCTTATACTTTGTAGCTTTTTCTAGCAAACCAAACTACTATTCTTTACAATAAATTATATTTAAATCTAAAAGTCTAAACATCATTCACATGAAAAAAAAAAGGGTCTGAATATCAAATCAAACCAAACCCACCCAGACTATAGGGATAATTTGACTTGAGGTCCTACAACTTTGGACACATATATGAGTTCATAAGGAATATCTCAAATATTTCTTGTAGGTAATCCTCCCATGGATACCACGCTTAGATTTGATGGCTCTTTATGTCACATCATTTTGGCCAAATTGCATAATATAATATGGATACTAAACTTTAAGTTCTAGTGCGATTTACTGCTTCATGTCGCATATTCCTTTTATATCTTAATATTGCATGTATGTTTAACCAATACCAATTGCACTTTTTATTTGGTGTAGGATATAACCAAAGAATTATTCTTTGAATGGTCCATTGCACAGTTATTATTCTCCATTACCAAACAATTATTCCTTTTCTGAGAGTCGAAAGGAAAGTTAATTTTTCAAAAAAATACTTTTACTTATGAGATAATGATTTTATTATTATTTTATTGTTTTATAAAAATTGTTTGTTAAAAAAATTACAAGAGAGATTTATTGATTATTATTATATTATTATTTTGAACAAAAATTTTGTATTTTGTTGGTTTGCAAAAATTAGTTTTGTTATTAATTTGATATGTTCAAGTTAATGTTGAAGTTAATCATGTAATTTAGTATAAGTGATACTAAATAATTTGAGATGATCAAAATATATTTATTTAGACAAATGAACTGTTATTTATGAAAAAAAAAATTACGAGAATAAATCAATCATTTCACACTAATTATAAACCAAATTTTAATGGGTCATAGACTCGTACAATAGTTCTATACTTGAAAATTATGTGAACATCTTAAACATTAAAAAGAAGCATTTTTTATTTTTATTTTGATAGAAGTAATCGAAAGAGAATATTATAATTATATATTAGAAAAATTGACATGCAAGCAGTAATATATGTTATGCTGGCAAGTGCAATATTCATTGTACATTGAGAAGTGTTTCTAAGATTAAACATCCATCTCTCCCAACTCCCAAACACATACATACATATAAACATTAATTTCCCTACTCTCTTTCTTTCCCCTCTCTTCTAAAGAAAACTTTATACACCAAGAAGATAGAAGATATTGAAAGGCTAGCAAGCCGCCGAAGGTTGATGTGACTGGATGGTCGGCGCCGGGACTTTAGAGGACAAAGCGGCGGCCGCGGTGGTGGGGCCGCTGTCGAGATTAGTGGTGGTGACCCTCTCGCAGCAAGGACACATTGTTAGGGTTGATGCCGGCATTGGCTGACAAGTGTGAGGAGATATTATAGTGGGCGGTCCCACTTTCATGGCTCTCAGTTCTTCAACCTCTCTCTGCAGTCTTCTGTTCTGCTCTCTTAATGAACCAAACCATCTCTTCAAGTATTCACACTCCATCTCTGTCTGCTTCAGTTTGCTCCTATCATAGCCACCGAGTATAAGGGTAACATTATAATATATATATATATATATATATATACGTGACAAATAAATTTGACCTTATTTTAAAATAAAATCTAAAGCAACAAAAGAAGAAGAACTGAAGTAACTAGAGATTTTAACAAAGGTCTAAAGTAAATAAGTAATAATTGTCGGGCATAATATAGTGAATAATTAATATTATAAATCTAATTATTGAGATGATAGTGTAGCCTTGGCTTTTATGGGCACCCACTGATGATAATAACTCAAGGTACGAAGTTTAATAATAATTTAATTAGCGAAATGAAATGCAATGCATGGGGTTTGGTCTAAACTAGAGGAGAGAAAATGAGTGGTCAAAGGAGCACTTATTTGAGGGATGATCAGAGAAGCACACGAAGCCAAAGACAACTCCGTAAATGCGGTGATATCATTATCAACTTGTCTACTTCACCTAAGACATCATCATCATTTTCCCACACATTAACTGAATTATGATAATAATACATTAATTAAATATCCATGTGAACTACTCCTCTCATTTTTTTTTATTTATCTTTTAAAGTTATTTTATTTAGATTAAAAAAAATAATTAATATATTAAATTTTTTAAGTCTCCGTAATATATTTTTAATCTATTATGAGTAAAAATAATAATTAATAAGTTATAGAAATTAATTAAAATAATAAAAATATGATTTAAAAATAATATATTAATATCATCTTCAACTTCTAAAATGAGAGATAAATAAAATAAAAATTAGACTAATGTATATTTAAGAGAAAAATATGACTTATAGTATATGATAAAATAATTTTGACAAAGCATTGAAGTTCTAAACAAAAGATTGGTTTTAATATCTTAAGTTGGATATGGGAAATAAAAGGAAATAAAAAAAAAAAAGAAAAAGAAAAAGAATTGAAGCTCTTATTTTGTAAGTTCTATTAAATTGATAATAAGCAACGCAAATTTGCATTGCTGTAAGTAGAAACATTTTTCATCATTAGATGTAAAAGGAACCTATTTTCGTGTTTCAACATTTTGCACATACTTGAATCATTAATCAAGAGGTAAAGCTATATATGCATGGTTTAACAAAAGATTCAAAAAGAAATTTCTCTCACTAGTAGGAAATGTTTTGTTAGAGGACAACAATCATAGTTGTTGAACAAAAGTTTTGTTTCTTTTGCTTTCTTTTGATCTTCATGGAAATCAAAGGCAAGATCTTTACCCTAATCTCACTCTTAAGTTATCATAAGTGGTTTATGGTACCCATGCCATAATAACTCACCCAAGGGAGAGGGACCAAGTATGTCATAGTCTCCCAAATTTATAATTTCGCCTTAGTTTTATATATTATTTATACATTTGATATTTTAATTTTTTTATTACCATATATTATATGCTATTTAATTTCTGTTTCTTTTATTCAAATTCTGACTCTGCCATGGAAATACATCCAACTATTTCTTCCTTTTGAGCTCTTAAGTGTTCATATAATAGAAATCTAATACTGCAAAGTCAAAAGGTTTGCTTTCTGCTTTATATATATAATTAATGTAGAATCAGATTCAGACTAAATATTATTCTGTCAAAGGGTTAATATAATAATATCTATCTCAACAACCAACAGATCTAAGAAAAAACAATTCTTATTTTCGAGTCATTATAAGAAATGACATCATAGCACTAAGACAAAGAAAAATATCATTTGTACCCTAATTCTCTTCACACCAGTTCACACTAACTTAAATGAATCAAGATGATTAAACCGCAAAGGAATTAGTGTAGAGATATTAGTGAAATACCTGGCCCTACGGTTTTGAAACCACACCTCCACCTGCCTTGGTCTCAGCTTCAACTGCATTGCCAAAGTCTCTTTCTGCTTCTGCAAAGTATAAACAACCAACAAATAAAATCTTGTACATTAAATGAGATAATAAATGAAGGAAAAGAATTTAATAAATGCTGACAGTAACCTCAGGAAAAAAGAAGTGCAGATGTTGAAAAAGTGTAAGAGAGAGATCTGTCCAGATTCAATGTGATTAAAGTCGTTATAATGAATAATGTAAAGTAATATTAATAGTTAGATGAATTGAAATGTGCATTACACTGTTTATTTATAATCATTTTGTGTTGTATCATTGATTATAGTAACTATGCATTTATTCGATTGCAATGAATCTGGGTCGGGAGAGATTGAGAGTTACTGACTTACTGGGTTTAAAGTGTGGTTTTGTCTGAAGCTTTCTTCAAGAAGACGAGACTGTTCCTTTGTGAGGCGAAGTTTCTTCCGGGGAGGGCCTCCATTGCTGCTTTCTTCTTCATCCATTAATTCCATGTTTGATGCCATCCATTCTTCCTCTGAGGGCATTTGGTTTATGTCCAAGCTTAACTCTCTCACTGAAATACCAAACCAAACACCACCTTCAAATCATCATCCTCTTGATCATCTATTACATCCCCAAAAAAAAGGACAAAAGGCAAAATAATAGAAAGCATCTTATAGTTAATGATGCAGAGAAAAAGATATTTTGAGATATCGATCTTTCCAGATATAAACACACTTCTCCCCAACCTCCAAACAAGAGGGAGTGGTATGATTAATTAGATCATATAACAAGACTTGGAAGAAATCCAGTGTTCATAATCGTGAGCCTATTATTTTCTTTTTATTTAAAGATTTAAAAAGTAGGGAAAAAAAAAAAAGTACATGAGTAAAGGACCACTTTCGATCAGAAAAATTCTGTGAACAAAATTAAGGAGGAAAATGAAAGAAAAATTTACCATAAAATTAAACATGAACAAGAAAACAAAGGAATAAGAGGAAGATATGATGATGATGATGATGATGATGATGATGCTTACCAGATGAAGGAAGAGATGGTGAAGAAGCAAAGCCAGGGACAGAGATGGACAATTCCAAGCTAGAAGAGTTTCTGGGTAAAACCGCCATGGAAGATACACAGATCAAATGAAAAGCCAAAAAAAGATGAAGAACAGGATGAAAAAGACGGTGATGTAGAAGAAGAACTTTTAAAGGAGATATCAAAAAAGGTAAAGTAAGGAGAAAAACAAAAAACAAAACATAAGCTACAAGTCACACATGAAAAGGGAAGACTAGAGAGGATCCATTATAAAGGCAAAAAGAAAGAAGGTCAAATCATAAATGGAGGGTTATAAATGTTTTAGTAATTACACCCTTAAATAATAAAGGACTTTGATTTCTTATAGTAATAAAAGATGATGTAATTATCCACGTAATTTATATTTTAAATGATCATTCAACGATTTATTATAATGTATTATATTAATGATTATATTATAATTATTTTGTAATCGAAAAAATTAATGTGCATTGGAATTGAAGGGCGGTTTTGTTGGGAAATTAATGCAATTGGAGTACTGGTTTTTAGGGTTTCTGACTGTGGTCTTCTAAGTCAAAGGTATGACTATGACCCGCTTGATGTGAAACACGTGTCAATATGCTTGCACGAGAATAACAAGCAGGTTTTGCTGGTGAAATGATTGAGAAGGTCCTAGACTAGTGGGGCATTGAGCCCTTGTCCCTCCCTCCCTGCCAACATAAGGAACAAAACACAAGCAAGCAAACAACTTGTTAAACATTAATTGTTCACAATATTTTGAAAATCAAGTTATTCAATAGGTCAAACACCAAAATAATTGATAAAATTTGAGTTTTTATTTATGTATTTTGTTTGGAATTTATTATTATAAATAATTTATTTTTAAAAAAAAAATCTAATAACATCACAACTGAGGGGTAGCTTAACATCAGTGAAAGAAAAAAAAAGCTAGATATTATTTTTTATTTGAGTTGCTTGTAATTAACTTAAATAATGATAATATTTTTGCATAAATAATTAAATTTCAGTTGGTTCCAAATTTATCTTGCTAAAATGCCACTTTTTCTCTCTCAAGGTTAATCTATTACTACTACATAGTAATACTTTTAGCTTTTTAATATATTTTCTGATAGAAAATACATGTGTAATGCAAGAGCAATAATTATAGGTGGAGTTATGAACTTCTTGAAATTCTGTGATAGTCCATTAATGGTCTTGAAACTTGAGACTCGCAATAATATAGCATCAAAGGGAAAGTTTTCTTTATTTTATTTTTTTCCTTTTTTTTTTTACATCCATTGAAAAATAATATACTACTACTGCTTTGCTTATTAAAAAGAAAGAAAAAATTGAATTAGCTTTTCTTTTCTTTTTTTCTTTCTTCTTCTTCTCTTGCTCGAGCTTTTCAATGTTCTACGTGGTGGAATATCTACATCTATATATCGGATATCTATAAAATAAGATATTTGTGAGGTGCTTGACGTACATAAGATAAGGGCATAGCTATAAATGGTGGTTTTCATTTAACAGAAGGATATTTGTAGGGCATAAATGCTATCGGATAATGGAAATATGAGATAATACTAATTTATTGTCTCACTAAATTATTAAATAGTCAATGAAAATGAAAACTATGTTTCAAAACATGTTTTTTTTTTTTTTTTCTTGGTAGAATGTTTGAAAACATGTTTGGTTCAATTAACATGCATGATATGTTTTCTCTAAAATTTTTAAAATACATTAAAAAAATATATGAGTTATTTTTTATTGTTTCAAAAATGATTAATGATAATTTGTAATTTTATTGACTTTTTCTTTTCCAATGAAATTGATAGTAATAAAATTTATTGAAAGTGATTATTAAGTATTGAATTGATATAGAAACAAGTGGAAAAGAAATGAAAAGATATGGAATTCATCAAACATGTCTTTCAAAAAATAAAAATAACACTTCAAAATATGAAAACAAAAACTAATAATATAAAAAGATATATATTAAACTAAATTACCAGCTTGTAATTAGCTGTTAGGTGAAAATTTAAGAAAATAAGTAATTATTTTGCTATCTACTTTAAATATAAGTAGTATTTTTACATTTGTTAAATTATGAATTGATTTCACTTAAATTACTTAACTTTTTTTTTTTTTTGGGATTAGATTGGTTCTAGGGTTATGAACATCATCAAAGTTAACATTTCCTAATTGAGCCATACCTTATTAATGTAGTCCCTCTTATTTAAATTTTATTGATTTCAAATTATATCATTATTTTTTATGGGAAGAATTATATCATTCCTAGTTGTTATTTTTAGCATTTTTATTATGATTTCAGATTTAAATACAATCTATACATTTTGAGAATATTTTTAATACCAATAAATGATAACTGCTGAAAGAATACTATCTTTACAATTTCATTGTCATTCTTAATTAAGCACTTAACAATATCTAAATTTAATTAGATTATTGAAACTATACTCAACATCCTACTAAAACTTCATTTTGAATTTACCAAAAAAAAAAATCACTCAAAAGCTTAAATTAACTTTAAATTTTCTATATACTTTTGAAAAATGTGAGAATATGATTTTTCATGGATATTTATTAGTTCTTACTTCAAAAGCCCAAATGACAATCCCATAAAAAAATAAAAATAAAAAAGCCAAAATGACAATAGAACTTCATCATATTGTTTGGGTGGTGCAAACTAACTATACTTTATGCAACATTATGATTATATGGCAGTCAAATCAATTTTCTTTCCAGTTAGATCTTACAGTTTTTTTTTTTTTTTCTGTAACTACATGTATAATATTATTTTAATTTGATTTATGCTTAGAGTTTGTTTGATAAAACTAGTTAAAAGTTGTGAGATTGTAATGTGTAATTGTGAAACAAGCTAAAAGCTGTGAGATGTAGCTGAAAATTTATTACTGTGTACCTTGTTGATTTAATTGGAGTTGTTTGACAAAAAATAACTAAAAAATAAACATAATATTATATTGAATTATATTAAGATTAAATATGACTTATTTTACTTATTTATTAAATAATTTATTTTTTATTATAAATTAATTAATTAAATAATAAAAAGTTAAGTTTGTGAGAGAGGAAGAAAACAAAGGGAGAAGAGAAAAAAAAAAATGAAAGAAGAAAAAGAAATGAGGACTATATGAAAGAGAGAGAGAGTGAAGTTGAGTTATTATAATTAATTGTGTGAGAGTAAAATTTGAAATTTGTTCAAAAACTCAATAGTAAAATAAGAAGTGAATTATTGATGATTAACTTTTAAAATGAAATTCTACTTTAAGTAGCATTTTACAAGTTAGTTTTTAAAAGATACAACTTCTCTTTATTTTTTATTTATCAAATGATTCTACAATCTTATTGACCAAGTCAATAAGACATAATCTCCCTAATAAACTAGTTGGTCTTTTTGTAATACACACTTAAACTATTTTTATATAATTCTGATAATTTCTAGCATTACACCATATATATAAAAAAACATTATTTCTCATTTTTCCTATTTCTATATCAAATTTGTTATTAGAACCTTAGAGGGATAATCAGTTCTTTGTTAATCATTTATTTGATGTAAATATTTATGTCTTTGATTTATATTAGTAATAATTAATTAGTATAGTGTAGTTGTTTGCATTTTAAAAGAGTTTAAAATTATTGTTAATATAAAGTAATTGCATGAAACATAATTAAGTGAAGTGTACTTGGAATAAAGGGGCAAATAATGTACAATATGATACGAATGTATCATTGCATTATATAGCTCTAATTGTATTTTCAGGCTTTTATTTTTTTATTTTAAAGATGAACTATTTAATTGTTAAATTTTACAAAATGAAAACTTAACCTATGACTAAACTCCATTAAAAAGAAGAAGAAGAATGAGCTGACATCTACACTAAGAAAATCATCTTAATTTTTTGATTATTATGTATATTCCATTACTCTTTTAGTATTTATTAAGGTATTCTCGGTTAATAATATAAGATTAATTCTTTTAGAGAGAAAAATTATCAAAATAAACGTAATTTCTTTTTATAAAAGCATTTTTCACATACATAATTAGGGATTAAAAGGTATTATATTACTTAGTCTTCCAAAAAATTATTTTAATGTATGTTGATAAAATTAGTTCAATGAGCTACTTAGCAAATTTTTAAATTTAAATTTTATGAAAAACAGTTTTGTAATAAAAAATTCATAAGTATTTATTAGAAAGTTTCAATATACATTAGATCTTAGTTTGTATTAATCTCCCCTCATCCTTTTTTATCGAATATTTTAAACTTTTAAAAATTGAAGTAATATAATTTCTTTCAAAAAAATAAAAATAATTTTTGCTGCATGACTAAAATAAAACTCTTGGTCAGAAAACAACCACACAGGCAGGCGCAACTTTTGATAAGGGAAGCAAGAGTAGAAGAAATTTATGGTAAAAGAGTGGGGCCGTGGACCCTCCACCGATGATTAGGTCAAGGACAGTATGCAGAACACGGTAAACGTGGCCCCCACCTTTTGATGATTTAGTAGGAAGCCACGTGGGCCCCACTTGTCTCCCTGTCCTCGATTCGTGAATGTTTGATTGGTTACTTATGAAAAATTACCATGTCTTGTCATCCTAGTGGATAACATGTGGGCCCCTTCTCACCCATCTAGAGGGAAGTTTACAATTTTTTTTTTGTGGGTTAGTAAGTTTATAGTAATGTTTACTTGCCTAATATAATTCACTATAACCCATTAGGTTAAATCTTTATTTGGATCGATTTTATAAAATTTTGGTTTTGATTGAGATTTTATAAGAACTGATGCTTATAGAGATGATTTTTTGTATGATGCTTATATAAAGATGATTGATAATATAAGAATCAATTCTTTAAATACACATTTATAGTTATTTTTTTAAAAAAATTTGAATATTGAATAATGATTTACTTGAGACAACTTATTAAAAGTTTAGGCCATGTTTAGGTGTTTTCATAAGATAGTTTATTTTTATCCTAATTTAAACTTTTTTATATAACTAATTTAAACTTATAATAGTTGACACAAAAAATAAAATGATGCTACTAAAAATATTGTTGGTTTAATGAAAATAGACAAAGATTGATATATACTAATCTCTTATGTTTTTCCCAATAAAAAGAAATGTGTGTTCATAAATTTGTAGACATGTTACCAACTAAGACAAAAATAGTAGTGATGAATACTGAGAGGTTATTAATCTTTGATGCAGATCCAATGGTTGATAAACTATCTTTAGCCGATGATACACATAACTAGTTGGGTTGTTCTAAAACAACACTCTTTACCAGTGTGCATCTTGTAAAATATTCACATCAAATTCCAATCCTGAATGTTCTTGCCTCTAAGTTGGTGTAATTGAGCAATTCACAACCATCATAGATGCATCTGGAACATCAAACTCCAATCTCAATTACTTTTTTATATGCATTTCTCAAGTCTTAAACTTTTTCAATGCTTCATTGAAACTAGTCTAATTAATAGGAGCAAAATGGTTCATTCACTTTTTGTTCAAATTCCCCCTCCCCCCCTCCTATTTTCTTTCCTACAACCAAACAATGGAAAATAATTTTTCAACTCCATTTTATTCTGTCAATTTCTTTCCTCCCTTGTTTATGCAGGAGTCAAGCAGTGGATAGATAATATTATTGGTTGGTTTCTAACGAAAAAAAAAAAAAAAAGTTGAAGAGAAAGAACGCTGAGTTTCTCCAGAAAAACTATAATTAAGAATTTTTTTTTATAAATATAATCATATAAAGTGATATAGACCAAATCTATTATATGAGTTTTATATAATAGTAAAAGGTCAAGTCCAAAATGCCAAAGGCCTAATGATATATTTACACCTTCATCTAATAAGTAAAAAGACTTTTAAAACTAAAGTACTATAAAAGAAAAACTCATTAATAAAAAAGTACGTGTCTTCTAAAAATTCTTACTCATATTTATTTTAATTTTTCTTATTTATCTAGACTTTATATTAACTTTAATATCGAAATATGACCTGACCAACTCTTTCCTTTCCGTTCTTGCAAGTTTAATACGACTCTGAGCAAATCCATCCGACCCTAACGGAGACCCCAACACATTTATCATGTTGATCAACTAACTAAAAGATAGTCAACTTGTAAACATCATCAAATCCAGTGTCATTTCTTCAATGTTGGAGATGCCAAAGTACTGCTAGCATCTGAAAAACATTTGGCATGCTAAATGAAAAGACATGTGAAACAATTAGCAAAGAGTTTATATCTGTCTCTGTTTTTATTCTTTCTTCAAGCCCTTATCTTCTATAACAGAGTAACAATTGAATTAGCAAAAGACAGAAGAAAGACACTACATCAGACATCCTACTATGAAATCATCATGTGCAGATAAAAAGACCAATTCAGTAGATCTCCACTTTCCTACTCTAGAAATGTCCCAACATTTAGCTAATTAGAAAGCCTCTCTGAAGTATACAAATGATCCGAAAAACAAAACTTTCAACATTTAACTATTCATATGCGATTAACCATTGACCCATAGAAATGTCTCATTTTGTGAATAGTAGGTAGCAAATGATACGTCGGTAGCTAATAATTTAGCCCAAAAACTTGTAGTAAGGAAGTGTTTTTGATATCTTTGTTGAGAACAAAAAGGGCAGATATTCATTTTAAGGTAGTCACCAGCACTTGTTAGCTAAATGGTAGTAAAAATTTTGGGGAATAGAAACTAGAAATAGACAATATTAATTATTATCCATCACATACGCTTAGATTCTATGAAGAAACCATCAAGGCTGTTTCTCTGTGTGTTGGCCTTTCTCCTTTGAGCTCCAAACCGCTCCCACAGTGAAATGGTACGGGATGGTAAATTATTTTAATTAAAATTTTCACATCTGCACATGTAAATTTTTGGTTCGAGAAAGATTTTTAATTGCGTTTTGTTCAGTTTGAATTTTTTGAAAAAAATAAAAAGATAATATTATAACTATAATTGTTTATTTATATATTGTATTTATAATTATTCTCTTTATATTTGATAGATAAAATTGTATGTATAGATGTAATAGATATTTATTTAAAGTTTTTATCGTTTTAGCAATTTATAATTTTTTGTTTTAAGTATTTTATTGAATTTTTGTTTAGAGTTTTTTTTTTTTTAATGATAGAATTTTGTTTTTAAGTTTTGAAACGTCAGAATACCTCTCTTAGTAATGCCTTTTCTTTTTCTAAATGATAAAAATGAAAAATTTAAATATATATATATATATATATATATATATATATATATATATATATATATATATATATATATATTTGTTTTTTTTTGGAAAAGAGAAAAATAGCTTTCCAAACAAACCATTAACCCCGGTACCGCAGTAGCTCCCCACAAAACATAACGCAGCTTCTTTGTGACTCCGCGAACCCGAGCTGGCGCCGCTGTCGGGGAGTACCACTGCGGCAGCTCCGAATGTCAGTTAAGTTTCTCCGACCTTGGAGTTCTACCAAGTTAGGTGTCACTTATTCTCTTCTCTCTCTTACCTTCTCTAAGACCATTAACCTCCGGTTCACTCACTGCTACTATTCTTTTTCTTCTATTGCTTCGTCATCTTCTGATTGCTGTGATTATTTATATCAGTTTCTGCCTTTTGGGAACTTAAATTCAAATTCTTTGAGCACGATAAATCCCAGGGAACGGCGAAAAATTGTGCTTGGATTATCCAGGATAATTAAGAATGAACAGTGTTTTGTGTTGAAGGGATTTTCTCGAGGTTTTTGTCCATTTTTTCTTGTTAAGATCATGAAATTGTTAGAGACCCGGGATGCTGCATTTTCATTTTTCAAATTAGCGTTTCGGGATGATTCTGAGGAGACTCTGAAGTTGTGCTGCATTGCTGCTCATGTTTTGGCAGCACAGGACCTTCAGTTACTTGCACAGGATATGATTTCATGGGTTTTTTCTAAAATTGGAGTTAGTAGAAGCAAACAGCTTGCTGAGTTTATGTGGAAGAATCACCCTGAATATGAATCTGATTTTTCAGTCCTGAATACACTAATGAGAAGCTTTCTGAATGCGGAAATGAGTTCAGAGGCATTGGATATTGTGCATAGGATGAGGGAAGCAGGATGTAGGCCAAGTTCAACTGCCGTTACCATTCTTTTTAGATTGTTAATTAGAATTGGTGATTATGGTAGTGTGTGGAAGATATTTAGGGATATGGCTCGTAAAGGACCTCGTCCTAGCAATTTCACATTTAACATAATGGTCTATGGGTTTTGTAGACAAGGGTTACTTTCAATTGGAGAAAGTTTGTTACATTTGATGCAAAAGTTTCAGTGCAATCCCGATGTTTTTACATATAACATTGTTATCAATGCATACTGCATTAGGGGGAAGACATCAGATGCCTTGAATTGCCTACATTCAATGATTGGAAGTGGTTGTAAGCCAAGTACTGCCACAATAAATTCAGTTCTTCATGCCCTTTGCAGGGAAGGAAATGTGATGGAGGCTAGGAAATTCTTTGATGGGATCCAAGAACTGAGTGTTGCTTCAAACACAATATCCTACAATACCCTCATGGATGGATATGTCAAGGCAAGGGACATTGGTCAAGCTAATGTTCTTTACGAAGAAATGAGGAGTAAAGGTGTATCTCCTGATTGTGTGACTTTTAATATTTTGGTTGGAGGACATTTCAAGTATGGGAGGAAGGAGGATGGGAATAGGTTGCTAAAAGATTTATCTCTATCAGGTCTTCCAGATAGTTCACTGTATGATGTTACTGTATCATCATTGTGTTGGGCAGGAAGACTCGATGACGCTGTAGAAGTATTACAAGATATGGTTGAGAAGGGACTAACTCTTAGTGTGGCTGCCTTTAACTCAGTAATTGGAGCCTATAGCAAAGTAGGTTTAGTAGACAAAGCTTTTGAAGCTTATAAAGCTATGGTTGATTGTGGTTTAGCTCCTTCATCTTCCTCATGTAGTTCTTTGCTCATGGGTTTGTGTAGAAAAGGGAGGCTGCAAGAAGCAAGGACACTTCTGTGTAGGATGTCAGAGAAGGGGTTTCCTGTCAACAAAGTAGCTTATACGGTGCTTTTGGATGGATATTTTAAGATGGGTGATATGGATGGGGCTCTAATTATCTGGAATGAAATGAAAGAAAGAGGTCTATATCCTGATGTTGTTGCCTTTTCGGCCTTAATAGATGGACTCTCAAAAACAGGTATGGTTGAGGAGGCATATGAAGTGTACTTAGAAATGTTAGCGAAAGGCTTTGTACCTAACAATTTTGTGTACAATTCTTTGATTGGTGGATTCTGTTACCGTGGGAACATGACTGAAGCACTGAAGTTGGAGAAAGAGATGAGGCTTAAAGGTCTTCTTCCAGATGTCTTTACCTTCAATATCATCATTGATGGGTTTTGTAAGCTGGGCAAAATGAAGTATGCAGTTGATACCTTTCTTGACATGCACCGGATTGGTTTGATGCCAGATATTGTTACATTTAACACGTTAATTGAAGGTTACTGTAAGGTATTTGACATGGTTAGTGCAGATGAATTTGTTAATAAAATGTATACATGTGGGTTTGACCCAGACATCATAACCTATAATATACGCATACATGGTTATTGCAGTGGTCGGAGAATGAATCGAGCAGTTATGATGTTGGATGAGCTTGTATCAGCTGGTATTATTCCTGACACAGTGACATACAATGCCATGCTGAGTGGTATTTGTAGCGATGTATTGGATCGCGCAACGATTATAACTGCAAAATTACTTAAGATGGGATTTCTACCGAATGTGGCTACGACAAATACATTGCTGTCTCAATTTTGCAAGAAGGGGATGCCAGATAGGGCCTTAATGTGGGGTCAAAAGTTAAGTGAGATTGGCTTTGATTTTGATCAAATTACCTATAAAATACTTGACAGAGCTTACCTTACCTTGCAAGAAGATGTTGCACTTGTGAGAGGAACATATGGAAACAGTCTCTTTTTGGATTTCCTAATGTACATTACATTTGATTATTTTTCTAGAAATAGGCCTCATAAAATAGAAGATGAG
The DNA here is from genome assembly GCA_022379115.2 of Bauhinia variegata. Taxonomy (NCBI): domain Eukaryota; kingdom Viridiplantae; phylum Streptophyta; class Magnoliopsida; order Fabales; family Fabaceae; genus Bauhinia; species Bauhinia variegata. The sequence continues at coordinate 17,281,295 of CM039426.1, read as the reverse complement.
ATCAGTCAAAAGCTGATTGTAAGTCAAATTGGTGTTTTATGAACTTGACTTGATTCAGCTTTTATTTCTCAAAAATCTTCCTAGATTTTGTTTTAAGAATGAGAACTACGGATAGTACTTAGTGGTCACTTGAGCATTATGTCCAGTAAGTGGTTACAAAAACTTGAGTGGCACAAACTGGAGAGAATTTCAGAGGGGTTGGTTAACTAACTTTAAGGTAAATTGCATTGACTATTGGTACCATTCCAGGGTTATTTCATGCATGGTTTTTCCTTGAGGAACAACACCTATGATTCTCAGGCCTGCAAGACAAACATGGTTTGGTCCTGACATCTTGAGGCCTCAAGGTTGTTACCTGTCCCCTTTGTGGTTAAGTTGGGTCAATTGGCTGATTTGCTGGTGGTGAAATATGCATGGTAAGTACCATAATGTACCTTTAAAAATGTTTTTAGATATTGTATTTTGCCTGTGTCCACCCTTGATTTTCAGTATGTAGCTGAGATTCTGTAAATTTGACACTTATGTGGACTGTAACTTTGATCACAGTTCAAATTTTATTCTTTTTATACTTTTAATTGATTCGAGTACAAGTTAATTTCACTATTTTGAAATGTTTTAGAGAGATTGAAAACGTCTTTATAAAGAAGTATCTGATTGGTTACTGAAAATAGGCATATAAGTATGAAGTTGTAGTTTCGATAATTGTGTTGGACAGGAAAAAATAACTACAAAATTTGATGTTTTCTCATTATGATCCTTCATCTTATTAGAACCTAATTGGGTTTAAATTGCCTCTGAAAGTTGCATATATCTAGGTTGGGATGGGGCCAAAAGCAGCACTCAGCAGGATCTAATATTTGATGAAATTTCTTTAAGTCTTTATCCAGCATATAGTTTGATAAGTTGCAAGAAAGGAAAAAAAATGATCATGCGAGAACTGATGCAGTAAAGTAAGAGTTTATAATGATTATATTTGCACTAGAATATATACACTATGTCTTGTGGTTCATATGCTCAACCAATTTAAGTAAATAAATCATTCCTTTAATAGGAAAACTCGAACTTGTTGTTTCAAGTACTCAAGTATATTGTCTGTTTATTTTATTATTTATCAGAAAATACTGAAGAGAGCTGTTCTTGCCATCTTAGTGAGGTATCCGGAAACTACAAAACTTTCTTTTGGTTAATCTCATGGTCAAGTAATTTCATTATTGCAATTCTAGGCTATTGAGCTTTTCCCATCATTGGAGTTTTAACCTTTTCAGTTTTAAAGAGGCATCCTCTCAGAATCAATATATAGCTACAGACTGAACCACTTTTTCTGTCTGATTTGGCAGCTGTACAGTTCTTGTTGCTAGAGCAGGTTCTCCTTAATGAGCTTTGTAACCTCGGTGGTAGCATTGTTTTACTCTACATAGCTTTTCAGGATTCAAATAAGTGATAGTGCTGTATGTGGCAACCACCAATTGAGCCATTCTACTGCATGCTGCCTAAAGGATGATTACCATTTTTAAATCTGCTGTTGCCCTCGACTGTTGGACATAAAACTGTCATTATTTTTGATATATCAGGTTCAGGACTTTATCTATCAAAGAAAATACCAAGCAGGCAAAACACGTTTACAAGTTACAACTTAAAAACAACCTTTACAGATTAAGTAAACAAAGAATTTATTCTGGACAAAACATTTGATGCTATTACACTTGAAACCAGATTCAGAATGAGTTGAAGTAAAGAACATATAGCTCGGGTTAAATGTCATGAGTCTTTTATGTTTACAAATGGCAAGAGAAGTAATTTTTTGCTAATGGAAAGAAATCATAGCTAAATTTATGAACTACATTTATAGGAAGCACTGACCTGTATGTTATCTTGTTTGAATGCTTCTGTTCTACATATTACAGGAGGAAAATCTGTTGAAGAATGGGTTGAGAGTTTATCGTCTGGCAAAGTTGATGTCCCACTCGTTTACCGGCTGCCAGTTTAAGGTTTTTGGTGCTCATGGTGCTGGCACTTTGGAAGATGATCTTTGATAACAGAAAAGCATTTGTCCTCATTAACAGGAAGGTTTCAAGTTTATTTGCACCAAGTTGGGAGGAATAATTCAGGGAAACTGCATTTGCAAACCAGAATTTGGACAACCAAACATGCACCATGTGCTGATCCTGGTAGAATGGGAGGATGCATTATTTTGAAGCCTGAAGATATGTGAATTCCTTCAACCTTCTGGTTCTGGAGAGGTTACTACTGAGTTTGAGAATTGCTCTGTGCTTAATGTTTGTGCATAGTTATGTACAGTTAGGACAGCCACTTAGTCCAGTCTTGCAGAACTTTATTCTGAACAATGTATAATAGTTCAAGGAGACAGTCGAACTCTAATTTCTTACTTGATGATGGAAAGCAAGCAGTGCCTTGAGATTTCCTTTTCGTTGCTAATAAGTTTATTGAAGATTGGAAGTAGTCAGAATTGACTACAGTTCGGAGAAATGGAGTAACACTACAAAATGGGCTCTCGATTTTGCTCAGATATGTTGAATTTTTAGTTTAAGGTGTACATATCCATTCAAACACGGTTCGGTAATCCCCAATCTTTAGATAGTGAGACTGGCCATTTCTTTTGGCACGCCCTAGAAAAAGTGACACGTTTATATTCTTGAAAAGTCTAAAATACCCTTCAACAACTTAAGAAAATAACACTTCTCATCCCCTTACACACCTTAGAGTCCGCACATCCACCGCGGATGCATCTCACTGTTTTATATTATAAGACTCTTTTATAAAAGTTTTGAATGTTTTATAATATAAAATATTTTAAGAAGTTTTATAATTATTAATTATTTTTTATATTTATCCTTAATTAATATGGTATTTTTTAAATTTTTATATTTTAATTAATATAGATAATTAATTCATTATTGCAATAGTTAATTAGAGTTTGATATTAAATAAAGATAATTTGAAATGTTGTGTTGTCTTTAAAAACTAATAAATTAACCACTTTAAACTATTTTTTTTTTTAAATATATGTTTCAATTAAAAAAGTCTTATAATATAAAATAGAAGTAATTTTTGGGGCCAATGAAGGCATTGGAACAGTGTCCCATCAAAATATAGTTTTATAGGTTTTCAAGTACTATGAGAAGCCGAACCAAATGTAAACAGATGGTTTAAGCCCAATAAAGCCCAAACACAAACCCACCACGTCAAAACCTAAATCGGAATCTTTATATTGAAGCATAGCTGCAGAAATGCTTGTCGTTGTAGCTTGTAGGGTTTGCTGCTTCAATGGCCGCAGCTGTGACTATCGCTGAAACTCACTCAATTCCATCTTGTTTTGCTAAATCATAACATCTGATTGGATGGTAGATTCTGTTTCGTCTGTAAAGGTTAGGGCTGATGCAAATAGGGGAGAGCAGTATTGTTCTGTAGCTCTGAAAAACCTGTAGGTTCTCTACGGGGTGCCCTGCAATTCTAGCCCTTTACATAAAAATGGCATCATAGTACGGTTTTGTGCTTTGTGGGTTGCACTTGGATTTGGATTTTTGTCTATGGAAGGTGTTAACCTCCATAGCCAGAGTTCACTTTCCTTCGTCTTCCCGCTTTCTTTTATCACAAACCCGCCTCCAAACGCCGTTACATTACCACCACTTAATCTACCATTCCCAAATTCTTTTGCGTTTCTTATGGTTAAACTTACTAAGAGAAAAAGGGATCCTTTAATTTGTTTAAGTAGATTAGATTTTTACCTCTACACGATCATTTGGATTGAGTCCTTTCTATGCACAAGATGTGTTGAAAATTTCCAAATATGATTTTCTGGGTCATCAAACATGGCTTCAGACCTTGGTCACATTTGAGATTCTGTTTTCCGATTACTGCACTAAAGGTGTTAGTGTTTTACCACCCAAATGTGGGTTTGCAGATTGGTATAAAGTCTGGTGAAGTATGATTACTACAATTGTGTAGTTTCATTTTACAAAAGTCAAATTAGAATTTAAATTAACTTCATAAGACAGCACTCCAAACTTCTCTCAATTCTCTATGATGATACAGAAGTGGTATTATTTTTTCTACTTTTACATGTGGGAATATGCTGAGCTTCTGATTTATATCGGCTTTATGCTAGACAATTGGAAAATGTATTAGTTTCATATTACTCACTGCTAAACACACCCTTTTCCAAAACCCAGTCTTCTATCATAGCTTGAGAATTCACAGCTTGATCAGCAGGCAAAAGATGTCCAGCACCCAAAACCACAACATTAGTGAGATTCTTCCATTTCTGCACATACCCAGCAAGCTCTCCATTCACCTTCCAAAGCTTCCTATCTGCATTCAGAAACTCCTCAATCCCTTCCCATTTCATTGTCTTCACCCAAGCCTCCACTTGCAGCACTCCACCCTGCAAATCATGTTGACCTTGATACAGCAAAACCTTGCTATTTTGGACTAAGTACTCAGCCATAAACTTGACACTCTTCATCACATCATCTCCCAATATATCGTTCACAACCTCACTAGAAGACTTGAACACAATAGACTCATCCACCCCCAAAAGCTTCTTTATTTCTCTAAAATTCAACAATTCATTTACCAAATGAGTTTTATATGGGACTGACTTTGTATAATCAAACAAAGTAGCCAACCCAGTCATGTTGGACAGTGTTTGGAACACCCTGCTCCTGGCGGTCCTTGCTTCAGTCCAATTCTCGATCAGCGTCAATCTGATTGCCTCTGACTGAAGCTTCTCTAGTTCAATCTTCTGTCTTTCATTGATTAAACCAACATAGTAGGCATTCACAGCATGAGTTGCCACCTGGGTTACTGGGTCTGTTAACCCATCCCCAATTGCCACACCAGCCAAATTTAACCTTTGGGAAACTGGCAATTTCTCATTCATCTTCAAAATGTAATACCCAATTGCTGGAACGTACTTCCCAGCATAGCTTTCGCCGGTGATGTAAATTGGGCGAGTTTTGAAATCGGGGTCTAGCTCTATGAACTTCGTTATAGCAGCGAAGAGGTGTTTTGCAACAGAAACTTGATCTCTTGGGATCTCTTCTTGCTTTGAAGCTATGCTGAAGCCAGTTCCAATTGGGTTATCTAGGAAAACAAGTCCAAAGATTCTGTTCCAAGCACCTGGGTTGGGCTCGAGGGCGAGCGGTTCAGAGGTGACACGCCAGGGACCAAGCTCAAAGAAGTTGCCGATCATGGAGGAGCTTCCAGGGCCACCCTGGAGCCAAATGACAAGTGGGGTTTCTGAAAGAGGGTATTCTGAGGTCTGAGCTTCATAGAATGTGAAGTAAATGGCGGATTTGGAAGAAGGGATAACTGGAAGGTAGCCAGTTTTGGTGGGCAGTGCTTGTTTTGGGAATGTAGGGGTTGAGTTTGAAGCTGAGACGTGGATGAGGAACAAGAAGAGCAGAGAATAGAACTTGAGGGAAATGAAGCTTGTTGATTCCATGAGTGCGAGTAATACAAGGTATCGGAGCTTAGCTACGTTGTTGCATTTGAGCGTGTTGAATTAATATGGCAGGGTCTTCGACTTTGAAATGTTGGAAGACAAGTCGCTTGTTGCTTCTTGTTATTGCTGGCGTCGACTGCTTTCTACTTTCCGTCACCAATACTTGCAGAGTTGAAACCAAGTCAGTGTAGAAACAGCGTCTTGAGTGGACCCGAACGAAACACATATGGCTAGTTTGGAAGCTCGTGTGGCTCGTGAAATGGAATAATATTTCTCAATAATTAATTTAAACGATAATAATATTTCTTATTAAACATAAAATAAAGTATAATAAAACTGTAAAAGTGTAAAATTGATAACATTAATTAAGATTTTAAGTAAAAGGAATAAAAATAAAGTTTTTCAAAGCATAAAATAGAATCACAATTTTGCACAGTGGAGTGAATGTAGCAATGGCAACTTGGTAGGGAAGAGGGAAGATGGACCAGAATGTTGAGAGTTAACAGGGAAGTAAATGTCGTGTCCAACTTAAACTACGACTTCAAGTTCAAGTTGGGCGGCTTGCAATTTGAACTTGGACGATAATCACTTGCATTCTTTAAGAGGACTTTGCATAACTTGGAATCAGTACAGGAAAGAGTGGTATTATATACACGCTCTTTTAATACACTCAATTTTACATATATTTTGTTGGCATCTCTTTTATTTTTCTTTTTGTATAATTATGTCTCAATGTACACATCTTATTTTTAATTATGTTACAGCAATAAAATTGTAAATAAAAAAAATATATAAAAAGTAAAAAAAGGTGATATAAAAAAGTAAGTGCGAATATTTGAAAGGCACATTTGAATTTAAAACTATTTTTATAAAAGCTTTTGCAGGTAAATCAGAACAAATTTACTATCAAATAAGATTTTTTTTTTCTCTATATAAAAATGAGATACTATATCTACACTTATTTTTATATACTTACTTTTTTTTTTTTCATCTTCCTTATTTTTTATTTATAATTTTTCGAATGCGCCATAAAACTTGTGTTCCCTTGTGCAAATAGCTTTTCTGGCATACTTTATGCCCAGGCAGGCAGTCTTGTATTTGTATACCTGTCATGCTATTAGGCATTCTTCTCTGATAACACAGTTTCTCTTCGCAGACTGGTTCCCAGAGTGCAATGGAATGAATTGCAACTTTTAAAACGGGCTTAGTCCGAAGAATTGGCCCAAATAACTCGTAAGAAAATGTGACTTGGATGAAAATTTCTTTTCACACACCTTAATTTTTTTTTTTTTTTAATATTCACATTTTCTTGGGTATTAATTAAGATATTGGGTATTAATAGGTTTTCGACAATATGTGAATTTCAATTTAATTGATGATATGCATTAGTATTCAAATGAACAAGATAAAACAGAACTTGGAACTGCCGATGACTTCAACTCTCATGAGCTGTTATTTTACATCAACTTAGGAACATTATAGTTCCTTAAAATGACAAGAACAACAATGTCAACATCAACTGAGAAACACATACTTAAACTACAACAACAATATCAAGTTGGAATATGCTGAGCTTCAAATTCACATCAGCTTATGCCCCACACTTGATGATTCACCCTCATTTTGCTCACTGCCAAACAAACCCCTTTCCAAAATCCAATCTTCTATCATAGCCTGAGAATTCAAAGCTTGATCAGCAGGCAAGAGATGGCCAGCACCCAAAACCACAACATTCGTGAGACTCTTCCATTTCTGCACATATCCAGCAAGCTCTCCATTCACCTCCCAAATCTTCCTATCTGCATTCAGATAATCCCCAATCTCTTCCCATTTCATTGTCTTCACCCAAGCCTCAACTTGCAGAACTCCATCCCTCAAATCATATTGACCTTGATACAACAAAACCTTGCTATTTTTGACTAGGTATTCAGCCATAAACTTGACACTCTTCATCACATCATCTCCCAAAATTTCACCCACCAGATCACTGCAAGACTCAAACACAAGAGACTCACTCACTCCCAAAAGCTTCTTTATTTCTCCAAATTTCAATAATTCATCAACTAAATAATCTTTGTAAGGAGCTTTCTTTGAGTAATCATACAAAGTAGCTAGCCCAGTAATGTTCTGCAATGTTCTCAGCACCCTGTTCCGGGCTTTCCTTGCTTCACTCCAATTCCCCTTCTGTGTCAATCTAACTGCCTCTAATTGAAGCTTCTCTAGTTCAATCTTCTGTCTTTCATTGATTAAACCAACATAATAGGCATTCACAGCATGAGTTGCCACCTGGGTTACTGGGTCTGTTAACCCATCCCCAATTGCCACTCCTGCCAAATTCAACCTTTGGGAAACTGGCAATTTCTCGTTAGTCTTCAAAATGTAATACCCAATTGCTGGGACGTACTTCCCAGCATAGCTTTCGCCGGTGATGTAAATTGGGCGAGTTTTGAAAACTGGGTCTAGCTCGATGAACTTGGTTATAGCAGCAAAGAGGTGTTTTGCTACAGAAATTTGATCTCTTGGGATCTCTTCTTGTTTTGAAGCTATGCTGAAGCCAGTTCCAATTGGGTTATCTAGGAAAAGAAGGCCAAAGATTCTGTTCCAAGCACCTGGGTTGGGCTCGAGGGTGAGGGACTCGGAGGTGACACGCCACGGACCGAGCTCGAAGAAGTTGCCGATCATGGAGGAGCAACCAGGGCCACCCTGAAGCCAAATGACCAGTGGGGTTTTCGAAAGAAGGGATTTTGGGGCCTGGGCTTCGTAGAATGTGAAGTAAATGGCGGATTTGGAAGAAGGGTTGACTGGGAGGTACCCAGATTTGGTGGGTAGGGCTTGTTTTGGGAATACAGGGGTTGAGTTTGAAGCAGAGAGGGATGAAGCTGAAGCATGGTTGAAGAAGAAGAGCAGGAGACAGAACTTGAGGGAGGTGAAGCTTGTTGACTCCATGAGTACGAACAATGCATAATCTACAAAGTATAGTAGATAGCTCGGCTAAATTGTTGGAGTGGATTAATAATTAATAATAAATAATAACAATAATTTATTGAAATAGCGTTGAATTTTAGGACTTGACCAGAGCAAAAGAGCATCATTTTTGTTTGACTACTGTTTGGAGAGTTTTATGAGTATGAATACAAGTTTCTTTACGCGTGAGTCGTGTGTGGTTGTGGGGAGCGTAAGAGGGAGACATGCTTCTTTGATCAAAAGATTTCTCTTGCCACGTGACCGGTCCCCTTGCGCAGAATGCCAAGCAGCAATGTAATCAAATCCGGGTTGCTCCATTTTACCACTATCCACGGCTCGGTCGGGTTAGTTTGAACCGAGGCCCCACCCGTATCAGTATCTTCCAAAGACCACGCTGGTACGCTCCACACACTCGTGTCTTGTTCTCTCCTCTGTTTACCCCGAGAATCACCTGGAAGGAACACCGCACTTTCACGCCCTCCGACCTCCTTCTAAGTTTAACTTTGTGTTCAGAATTTTCCTGTTAATTTTTTCTTGTTCCCTGTTTACAGAACATTTTTCTTTTTGAATTGCTGTTGTCTGCAGGATGCAATGCTGACCAGATTGGATTTTGATGAATGCCCATGTGGTTTTGTAAAAATACAGTTTTAATTGTCTCTCACGCATTCTTCTCTCTCATAATTAAATGTTGGGTTAATGGATGGTTGAGAGATGGGAGTTTTTCCCAGTAGCTACTGCTGCTTTAGGAATACTTAAAATGAGTCTTGCATTTTATTTGCTCATTCTCTTGTTGGGTAGCCTTCAACTTCAATTTTCTATATCAGAGGGCAATGTGGTTGATTATTGTATCAGATGGTTGTGCACACCGTTTGTTTGGTGATGGGTTCTCTCAATGACTGCTTGCACTCTTTTGGTTCTCAGGGTAACTTGTAACTATCTTTTTGTTTTAATCCATGAGGCTCTACGAAGGATTTAAAGAGATACTGAAGATTCAGAAGTTCCTTAGATTGATTTCTTATACTGGGTTCTACAGTTTTGTTGCGGTTTTGAGCTATGCTTACACTGCGAGTCAAATACTGTAAAAACCTTGCTGTAAAATCTTGAATTCATTTGAGATTGGTGCTCGTGGTAATCTCCAGTTTATTCGTTGGTTATGTCTTTTTGATGTTGCAGAAGTAGGGCTGGATACTCCAGAGCTGACCAATTCTATGCTTCTTACAAACGTTGCCAAGGTAATATTTTAGTCTTTGTCCTAAATTGATGTAACTTTGAAAAATTCATAGGTTTTTCTGATATTATTTTCAGATTCTCAATCTTATTTTGGTATTAAGTATGATAATGGTGTTTTGAATCTGTTTTTAGCTATACAAAGCTGCACTTGGCAAGTGCTTTAAAGAAGAAGATTGAGGACCAATTGAATTCTACATCATGGCAAAGCACTTTGAGCGTCAAGGCAAGTCTACCATTCAGTAAGTCTTACAACGCCCATGCTTGCATCTGCTTACTTTCCCCACACCTTGCGCAAAAGTTCTTTGAAATTATGTTTGTTTATTGAAATTGGATACTGTCATAACTTACAAGTACCACTACTTCTGATTGAGGTAATTTCTAAAGGCACCGATTCATGACAAAAGAGAATTTCAGTATGTTAGGATTGAATTCCACTCATGATGTTAGAATACTCCATTCTTAGCCTGCTTTAGGATAACATACTTGATGCAACACCTGTTTTTATTCATTTATTTTATTTTTTCAAAACTTCAATTTGTACTCAGCATATCACATATTTACATTCTTGCAGCAATATATGGGACACCTCCTCTTTCTTGGACAACTTGATGGAAGCGGCTAGAAGGTAAGACCTACACTTAGACAACAAAGCTGAAAGTTTCTTTGAAGGTTGGATTTTCCATTCAATTAGAGATGAATGCGGGTTTGGTGTAATGCTTAGGAGGACATATTGCTAGACAACCAGAAAGTCAGGAAGTTATTTGCATATAGCAAATGTTGTGAAAGATTGCTTTCCTGAGTTATAAGATTATCAGAAAATATATAGCATACTCTTCTGCAGATTAATATTTGAGAAATATTTTTAGGCTTATATGTAAATGCGGATTTCCTATTATAAATGGGAAATAACCTGATTCTCTTGAAAAAGGTTTCATCCAGATGGCAAGAAAAAAAGGAAAGAGAAGAAAAATAATAAGCAGAAGCATCATTCCAAACAACTTTACATCATAGAACATAGTTTCAAAAAATCTAAATTCAAATCATAGTAGTGGAGCTGTATCTTATTCTTGCTTGAATCCTTCACTAGCTTCAACAACCTGAAATGAAGGAAGAATTTTATAAGCTAGTGGTCACAAATAAGAGGAAAATCTTTGTTGGAATATAAACTTGTCTTTATTTAACGAAAGAGGAGAGATGGATTATTCTACTACACACCAAAAATTAGGAAGAAAAGAAAGAGCCACTCTTACCTGCAACCTAGGTCCAAATTTGTGCACACCTGCATAATGATCATATAAAAATTAACAATGCTTCATGGAAACCATTATTTATTTATTTATTTATGCTAGAATGTCCACAAGTCTACATTTAAGCAGCCTGTAGTTATCATTATTTGAAAGGGCTAGCATGTAAATTGGTTGCTATAGCATTGTCAGATAAGCACCTCATTGTTTCTTCTTATATGTGTACTCTGCCTCCATTGATCCCACAATCAAGAAATGCTTTCTTGATTTGATTCAACTCCATAGTGACATCCACCATGTTCATTCTTTCATTTGGTAATTCCACTGAACAAGCAAGTCCAATCTTACATAGTGAAAGAAAGCAATTCTTGGCTTTAGGATGTAAATCAGTCGGGTTCTCCATGTCTATATCTGCTTCTATTGCTGCTGTTGTCTGTTCGAATTTTCTTGGCAGTAGAACTGGATCTATGATCTGTAAAATGTTCGGGAGTGCAGCTCTCACATGTTTGTGGAGATTGTAGCCTTCTTTAAACATTTCTTCCGTGGGCCTTCTTCCGGTTAATATTTCCAACATGAGGATCCCAAAACTGTACATATCACCTTTTGTTGACACCTCATAACCCATTCCATACTCTAAAAAAATTTGCAAAATTGTTAACTTTTTGAAACTTATAAGTACAAATCTAACAAAAATAGAAAAGAAAAATCATATAGAAACAGTATATTGTTAGAGTCCTGAATCATATGAAACTACCTGGAGGAGCATAGCCAATGGTTCCCTTTATCCCAATTGTGCTGGTGTTAGAGAGGCTGGTAATAGTTGAAAGAAGTCTTGCCAATCCAAAATCACCCACACGAGCAACCAGATCATCATCAAGAAGGATATTGCTCGGCTTTAAGTCGCAATGAACAATGGGTTGCTTACATTCAATGTGAAGATAATGTAATGCAGAAGCTATGTCAATAACAATAGTTAACCTTTGACGGAGATCCAATGTTCTTTGATGCTCAGCAGTTTCTATCCCATGATGCAACCAATTCTCTAAACAACCATTTGTCATGAACTCAAAAACTAGAGCTTTGAATGTTTGACCCTTGTAATCTATGCTGGAGCAACATGTTAAAATCTTGACCAAATTTCTATGTCGAATGTTTTTAAGAGCATTACATTCGGCAATGAAACTCTTGTCAGCTCCCGTCCTTTGAAGGTTAAGGACCTTTATAGCAACAACTCCTTCTTCAGACTCAAGCCTTCCCTTATAGACAGAGCCAAAGCCTCCAGTGCCTATCAAGTTGCTGGGTGAGAACCCATCAGTTGCTTGGTATAGGCTTTGGTACGACACCTTTGAAAGCAAGTCAATTGTTGGTGAACTTGAAGATGATTTTCTGTTTCCTTTTCTCAGGCAATAGATGGCAAGAATAGATGACGATAGAAGCAGAAAAACAACCACAGAAATTATCACCACTACTAGTTTAAGATGTTGGCGTTTTCGCTCTTTCGTAGCTTTCATGGGGCATGGTGGTAGTTGTAATTCTGAGATACCCCCACAATGCTTATTATTGCCAATCACTGCTAAAGACTTGCATTTGCAAAGACACCATTAGTGGGTACTTCACCATCCAACATGTTAAAAGAAATATTCAGGTATTCTAGAGTAGAAATACCTTGCAGGGCTTGCGGAATTGATCCGGACAAGTTGCTTTGTGACAAGTCTAAACGTCGAAGACCTTTTACTGAAGCCAAAGATGAAGGTATGGTTCCTTGAAAGGAATTCCCCTGTAAATAAAGATACTCTAAGGTTGTGCAGTCCCCAATAGTTGTAGGAATGTCGCCAGAGAGGTGATTTTTCGATACATCCAATTTATCAATATTTCTTAATCAGCCTATCTCAATCGGTAGACTGCCAATCAATGAGTTTGTTGATAGAGTTAAAATTTTTATCAAATAACTTATCCCATGGTTTAGTGGATAACAAGATTTTATAAATTTATTTAGTACCATAAATAAATTTTTATTCAATACTTAAATCTTTTAAAAAATTTAAAAAATAAAAATTTTTATATTGTGTTGTTGCATATTTTTTAACAAGTCAAACCACCATTAAAAATTTTTATACTGTGTTGTTACATTTTAGTCTTTGTCATAAATTGATATGACTTTTCAGTAAGTATGATTATGGTGTCTTGAATCTGCTTTTAGTTATACAAAGCTGCACTTGGCAATTGCTTTGATGCAGAAGATTGGGGATCCATTGAATTCTGCATCATGGCAAAGCGCTTTGAGATTCAAGCCAAGTCGCCATACGCTTACCATTTAGTAGGTATTACAATTACAATGCAAATGCTTCGGTCTTCTACATCATTCCAAATTGCATACATTTATAATTTATAAGTACCACTACTTCTGATTGAGAGTAATTTCGGTATGTTAGGGTTAAATTCCATTCATGATCTTAAATACCAGTTTTAGTGTATGACGAAGATCTTTATAGGATTGGAACATCCTCAAATAGGTCAAATGAGCTTCATTTATGCAGGTTCTGTGTAATGCTTGGAAGGAGATATTGCTGAACAATCAGAAAGTCAGTAAGTTAATTGCACATAGCAAATAATTGTGAAAGATTGCTTTTTTGAGTTATATGATAGTCAAAGAAGTCTATACTATATGCTGGATATTATTATTTGAGAAATATTTTAGGCTTATATGTAAACATGGAGTTCCTATTATAAATGGGAAATAACTTGGTACTAAGTTTGCATCCAGATGGCAAGATAAAAGAAAAGAGAAGAAACATAACAAGCAGAAGCATCATTCCAAACAATTTTACATCGAAGACACAGTTTCAAAAGCTCTAATTCCAAATCATAGTAGTGAAGTTGCATCCCATTCTTGCTTGAATCCTTCACTAGTTTCAACAACCTGAAATGCAGGAAGGATATTATAAACTAATAGTCCCAAATATGAGGAAAATCTTAATTAGACTTTAAACATTTTTGTTATAATGAAAATCTTAGGAAGAAAAGAAAAAAAGAGCCACTCTAATTACCTACCACCTTGGTCCAAATTTGGGCACACCTCATTGTTTCTTCTTATATGCGTGCTCTGCCTCCATTGATCCCATCAGCAAGAAAGGCTTTCTTGATTAGATTCAATTCCTTTGTGACATCCACCACATTCATTCTTTCATTCGGTGATTCCACTGAACAAGCAAGTCCAATCCTACATAGTGAAAGCAGGCACTTATTGACATTAGGATGTAAATGTGTCGGGTTCTCCAAGTCTATTTCTGCTTCCGTTGCTGCTGTTGTTGTCTGTTGGAATTCTCTTGGCAGTAGAGCTGGGTCTATAATCTGTGAAAGGTTGTCTGGAAGTGCAGTTCTCACATGGTTGTGGAGATTATAACCTTCTTTGAACATTTCCTCTGTGGGTCTCCTTCCGGTTAATATTTCTGACATGAGAATCCCAAAACTATACATATCACCTTCTCTTGACACCTCAGAACCCATTCCATACTCTAAAATAATTTGTAAAATTGTTAATATTTTAGAATTTGTAAGTACAAATCTAACAAAAATAGAAAAGAAAAATCATATAGAAAAAGTATATTGTTAGAGTCCTGAATCATATGAAACTACCTGGAGGAGCATAGCCAATGGTTCCCTTTATCCCAATTGTGCTGGTGTTAGAGAGGCTGGTAATAGTTGAAAGAAGTCTTGCCAATCCAAAATCACCCACACGAGCAACCAGATCATCATCAAGAAGGATATTGCTCGGCTTTAAGTCACAATGAGCAATGGGTTGCTTACATTCAATGTGAAGATAATGTAATGCAGAAGCTATGTCAATAACAATAGTTAACCTTTGACGGAGATCCAATGTTCTTTGATGCTCAGCAGTTTCTATCCCATGATGCAACCAATTCTCTAAACAACCATTTGTCATGTACTCAAAAACTAGAGCTTTGAATGTTTGACCCTTGTAATCTATGCTGGAGCAACATGTTAAAATCTTGACCAAATTTCTATGTCGAATATTTCTAAGAGCATTACATTCAGCAATGAAACTCTTGTCAGCTCCAGTCCTTCGAAGGTTAAGGACCTTTATAGCAACAACTCCTTCTTCAGACTCAAGCCTTCCCTTATACACAGAGCCAAAGCCTCCAGTGCCTATCAAGTTGCTGGGTGAGAACCCATCTGTTGCTTGGTATAGGCTTTGGTACGACACCTTTGAAAGCAAGTCAATTGTTGGTGAATTGGAAGTTGATTTTCTGTTTCTTTTTCTCAGGCAATAGATGGTAAGAATAGATGACAATAGAAGCAGAAAAACAACCACACAAATTATCACCACTACTAGTTTATGATGTTGGCGCTTTTTCTTTTTCGTAGCTTTCATGGGGCATGGTGGTAGTTGTAACTCTGAGATACCCCCACAAAGCTTATTTTTGCCAATCACTGCTACAGCACTTGCATTTGCAAAGACACCTTTAGTGGGTACTTCGCCATCCAACATGTTAAAAGAAATATTCAAGTATTCTAGAGTAGAAATACCTTGCAGGGCTTGCGGAATTGATCCAGACAAGTTGTTCTGTGACAAGTCTAAAAACTGAAGACCTTTTAATGAAGCAAAAGATGAAGGTATGGTTCCACTGAAGGAATTCCCTTGTAAATTTAGGTACTCTAAGCTTATGCAGTCCCCAATGGTTGTAGGAATGTCACCAGAGAGGTGATTTTTAGAGACATCCAACGCATCAATATTCTTTAATCTACCTATCTCAATAGGTAGATCGCCAGTTAATGAGTTCATTGATAAGTTGAGTCCCAATAATACTGATAAAAAGGAAACATTCATAAGTTCTGAGGGTATGGTTCCACTTAAGTTGTTCTGTTCAAGGGTTAGTATTTGTAAATTTTTGCAATTTCCAATACTTGGAGGAATATTTCCATCCAACATATTATCTCCTAAATTTAATCTATACAACCGGCTCATGTTGCCTAAGAAGGCTGGTATCTGTCCTGACAGTTTGTTCCCCCACAAACTTAAAAGTTCTATCTTGTGTAACTTGCCAAAACTGGTTGGAATGATGCCAGAAAGATGGTTGGATTCCATAGCTAAGAGATCTAAGTGGACGAGATTTCCTATTGTTGCAGGAATTTCACCATATATCTGATTGCCGCCAAGGTATAGACTTTCAAGTTGAGTTGACAAATTGCCTATGGAATTAGGTAAAGAACCTCCAAGACTATTCAAGGTTAAACCGAGAATGCGCAATTTACTACAGTTTGTCATAAGTTTTAAAAACTCTAAGTCCTTGTTTGAATTACTACCCAAACTATTTTCAGCTAAATTAAGGATTTGGAGGTCTTTTAGGTTTCCTAGACTCGGAACTTGTCCTACCAAATGGTTGTCAACGAAATCAAGCAAAATAAGTTTAGATGCATTTGTCACAGAAGTTGGGATTGGACCTGACATTTGATTGTAAGCCATGGCAAATTGTTGGAGACTGGGGAGGGTGACAAACATGTTTGCTGGAAGGGATCCTCTAAATTGATTGCTCGTAAGATAGATCTTTGTGAGAGATGACATGTTGTAGAGTGAAGAAGGAAGCTTACCGGACAATTTGTTGACAGATATATTTAGAATTGTCAAGTTTTTCATATGGCCTATTTCTTCTGGGGGACTTCCTTCTAAGCTATTTTCTTGTGCATGAAGAGTACTAAGTGAAGAAAGATTTCCTATGGAAGTAGGGATTTGACCTGTCAACATGTTTGTTGAAAGAAACAACCTTTCAAGCTTTCTTAAAGAGTCAATCTCCCTGGGTATCTTGCCAGTAAGATTATTCCGTTCCAAATATAAACCCTTGAGTTGAGAGCAGCTTGTCAAGTTGGTAGGAATGTTCCCCGCCAAGGTGTTATTGGTGAGCATGAGTTCTTGTAGCCGGATTAAACGACCTAATTCCTGGGGGATCTCATCATTGAAGCTGTTGTCCTGGAGGTTGAGAATTCTGAGAAAAGAGAGGTTGCCAAGGTGTGGTGATATGAATCCATGCAAGCCATATCTTTGCAGATTCAACACGGTAACTCTTTCATGTCGACGGCTGCATATGATTCCATTCCAAGTGCAGAAGTGGGAAGTACTATTCCAAAAGGCAAGGATTCCATAAGGATCCTTGGATATTGATTCCTTAAATTTTAGCAATGCCAAGTGATCAGTCTGGTTTCCTATTGCAGCAGCAGCATTAAGTTGAAACCAGATCAATAATGGGAAGAAATGAAGCACCCAAAAGAATATGGACCAACATGCAGGTGACATGGAAGCAGATCTAGTGGGATTCATCTGGTTGACGAACACAAGACTGCAAGGTTGTGCGAAATAAAAGATTTAATAAAATGATTCTTATAGCTGTGTTTCTTCTGTGTCTTTCTACTTTCTTATACTAGGTGTGTACTCACTCTCTATTAGATCTCTTCCTTGTATAACGATTCAACGTTGTAGTACTCACTGAAGACTTGCATTAAATATGTTGACTAAGGGAATTTAGTTTGAGTCACCGGCCCTACCATATCAGTAATGACTTAGGACTTGACTTGGGTAAGTTAAGATCCACTTGGGAAAAGCACTAGCAAATGGCAGCAATGCCAACCACACAGCTATCTAACGTTTATAACGAGGTATCATCTCATTTAATTTTTGTTGATGGAGTAATAGATTTTACCATATAAGCAGTTCACTTTTGGTGGAATTATATTATTGAAAATCATGCCTGCGGAAGGAAAATGCTGCTTCAAAGTAGAAAAACGTGAAACTCTTTATTGTTCTTTTCTCTGTTGATAGAAGTGCTTCTCTCTGAGATGCCGGACTGTTGGTAGCTTTCATTTCAAACTACTGGGGCTGTGAAACACGTTGGTGTGAAGACATCACAGTGAGCGCACTCCAATTTTGCTAAAGTCAAGGTGGTGGAATCGGTGAGGCCTTATGCGAGACCCAGTCTTTACACATGACCTGACCCCAGTTACATTGCTTGTTTCTTTGCAGCTAAAAGCTTGTTTATGAGGTTAACACAGCTTTCTCAATCTGATGAAATGCTTTTGCAGCAATAGATATTCAAAAGTCCCTTTGGCTTTGTTACATACAATGATAGAGCTTGAACAAATATATTAAGAGGGCGAAATAGTTTATTGATTTACTCAAATATATTGGAGTCAAATATGAAGAAATAACTACTTGTATTATCAACTTAAAGATTGTTAAACTGCTGGGGATGATGCGTTCTCGTTTCTGATATCTTCAAGAACAAAAATCTTTGCTAAATGAGAGCATAATTTTATATAGCCCTTTCTACCAAAACCGGTGGATCTAAAGTAGCATACTACACAGATTGAAGTCACTATACCATGGATCAATAAGAAAAATAATTTATTAACTTCTTTACTAATGATAATCATGACTCAAATTAGTCAATGGATTTTCATGACTCAATCCTCTCAAGATTTCACTTGTCGGGCAAAATTTGTTACCGCATATATTTTATTAACAATTCATATTACATTAGTCATTTATTCTAATAATAAACTATTTTGTCACTGACAAAATAAGACTTAAATTATAGTCTCACGTTAACACAGTGATGAAATAATTCATTTTTCATTAGACAAAATAGCGGAAAAGGATAAAGAACAGAAATACAAAACTGTAATAGCAAATATTTGTGAAAGATTGCTTTTCTGAGCATACAGCATGTGCTGGAAATTAATATTTGAGAAACATTTTTCAGTTTATCCGCAAACATGGATTTCCTATTATAAATGGGAAATAACCTGGTACAAAGTCTGCACCGACATGGCAAGAAAAAGAGAAAGAGAAGAAAAATAATAAGCAGAAGCATCATTCCAAACAATTCTACATCATAGACACATTTCAAAAAGGTCTGAACCTAAATCATAGTAGGGAAGTTGCATATGATTCTTGCTTGAATCCTTCACAAGTTTCAACAACCTGAAATGCAGGAAGAATATTATAAGCAAGTGATTGCAGATATGAGGAAAATCTTTATAGGCGGATTATTCTATTTACAAAATCTTAGGAACAAAAGAAGAGCCACTCTTACTTACCAACTAGGTCAAAATTTGTGCACACCTGCATAATGATTGCATCAAAGTTAAGAAAGCTTCCTGGAAACCTTTTATTTTATTTTATTTTGTTAAAAATTGACGGAGAAATATCTGTTAGAATGTGCACTGGTCTACATTTAAGCAGCATATAATTATTATTATTCAAAAGAAAATGATAAGAAACGGCTAGCATGTAAGTTGCTTGAAATAGCATTGCGAAATAAGCACATAATCGGTGATTCCATTGATCCCATCATCAAGAAAAGCTTTATTGATTATATTCAACTCCTTAATGACTTCCACCACATTCATTCTTTCATTCGGTGATTCCAATGAACAAGCAAGTCCAATCCTACATAGGGAAAGCAAGCACTTCTTGACATTAGCATGTAAGTGGATCGGGTTCTCCATGTTTATTTCTGCTTCAGTTGCTGTTGTTGTCTGGTTGAATTCTCTTGGCAGTAGAGCTGGGTCTATGATCTGTAAAATGTTGTCAGGAAGTGCAGTTCTCACATGGTTGTGGAGATTACAGCCTTCTTTGAACATTTCCTCTGTGGGTCTTCTTCCGGTTAATATTTCTAACATGAGAATCTTGAACTATACATGTTACCTTCTGTTGACACCTTGAAACCCGTTCTATACTCTAAAATAATTTACAAAATTGTCAATGTTTTGGAACTTGAAAGCATAAAACTATGAAAGGTAAAAAAGAGAAATCATACAAAAAGAGAAACTTGTAACTGTAAGAGTCTAGAATCATATGAAACTACCTGGAGGAGCATAGCCAATGGTTCCCTTTATCCCAATGGTGCTGGTTTGCTTATCAAAAGGGCCAAAAATAGTTGAAAGAAGCCTTGCCAATCCAATATCACCCATATGAGCAACCATATCATCATCAAGAAGGATATTGCTTGGCTTTAAGTCATAATGAACAATGGGTTGCGCACATTCAATGTGAAGATAATGTAATCCTGAAGCAATGTCAACACAGATATTTAACCTTTGACTAAGATCCAATGTTCTTGCCTGCTCTGCAATTTTTGTCACATGATGCAACCAATTCTCTAAGCAACCATTTGTCATGTACTCAAAAACTAGAGCTTTGAATGTTTGGCCCTTGTAATTTATGCTAGAGCAACGTGTTAAAATCTTGGTCAAATTTCTATGTCGTATATTTCTAAGAGCATTACATTCGGCAATGAAACTCTTGTCAGCTCCCCTCCTTTGGAGGTTAAGGACCTTTAGAGCAACAACTCCTTCTTGAGACTCAAGCGTTCCCTTATATACAGAACCAAATGTCATGAGTCTTTTATGTTTACAAATGACAAAAGAAGTAATTTTTTGCTAATGGAAAGAAATCATTGCTAAATTTATGCACTACATTTATAGGAAGCACTGACCTGTATGTTATCTTGTTTGAATGCTTCTGTTCTACATATTACAGTAGGCAAATCTTTTGAAGAATGGGTTGAGAGTTTATCGTCTGGCAAAGTTGATGTCCCACTTGTTTACCGGCTGCCAGTTTAAGGTTTTTGGTGCTCATGGTGCTGGCACTTTGGAAGATGACCTTTGATATCAGAAAAGCATTTGTCCTCATTAACAGGAAGGTTTCAAGTTTATTTGCACCAAGTTGGGAGGAATAATTCAGGGAAACTGCATTTGCAAACTAGAATTTGGACAACCAAACATGCACCATGTGCTGATCCTGGTAGCATGGGAGGATGCATGATTTTTGAAGCCTGAAGATATGTGAATTCCTTCAGCCTTCTAGTTCTGGAGGGGTTACTACTGAGTTTGAGAATTGCTCTGTGCTTAATGTTTGTGCATAGTTATGTACAGTTAGGACAGCCACTTAGTCCAGTCTTGCAGTAGTTAATTAGAGTTTGATATTAAATAAAGATAATTTGAAATGTTGTGTTGTCTTTAAAAACTAATAAATTAACCACTTTAAACTATTTTTTTTAAAAATGTATGTTTCAATTAAAAAAGTCTTATTATATAAAATAGAAGTAATTTTTGGGGCCAATGAAGGCATTGGAACAGTGTCCCATCAAAATATAGTTTTATAGGTTTTCAAGTACTATGAGAAGCCGAACCAAATGTAAACAGATGGTTTAAGCCCAATAAAGCCCAAACACAAACCCACCACGTAAAAACCTAAATCGGAATCTTTATATTGAAGCATTGCTGCAGAAATGCTTGTCGTTGTAGCTTGTAGGGTTTGCTGCTTCAATGGCCGCAGCTGTGACTCTCACTGAAACTCACTCAATTCCATCTTGTTTTGCTAAATCATAACATCTGATTGGATGGTAGATTCTGTTTCGTGTGTAAAGGTGAGGGCTGATGCAAATAGGGGAGAGCAGTATTATTCTGTAGCTCTGAAAAACCTGTAGGTTCTCTACGGGGTGCCCTGCAATTCTAGCCCTTTACATAAAAATGGCATCATAGTACGGTTTTGTGCTTTGTGGGTTGCACTTGGATTTGGATTTTTGTCTATGGAAGTTGTTAACCTCCATAGCCAGAGTTCACTTTCCTTCGTCTTCCCACTTTCTTTTATCACAAACCCGCCTCCAAACGCCATTACATTACCACCACTTAATCTACCATTCCCAAATTCTTTTGCGTTTCTTATGGTTAAACTTACTAAGAGAAAAAGGGATCCTTTAATTTGTTTAATTAGATTAGATTTTTACCTCTACACGATCATTTGGATTGAGTCCTTTCTATGCACAAGATGTGTTGAAAATTTCCAAATATGATTTTCTGGGTCATCAAACATGGCTTCTGACCTTGGTCACATTTGAGATTCTGTTTTCTAAGTACTGCACTAAAGGTGTTAGTGTTTTACCACCCAAAATGTGGGTTTGCAGATTGGTATAAAGTCTGGTGAAGTATGATTACTACAATTGTGTAGTTTCATTTTACAAAAGTCAAATTAGAATTTAAATTAACTTCATAAGACAGCACTTCAAACTTCTCTCAATTCTCTATGATGATATAAAGTGGTATTATTTTTTCGACTTTTAAATGTGGGAATATGCTGAGCTTCTGATTTATATCAGCTTTATGCTAGACAATTGGAAAATGTATTAGTTTCATATTACTCACTGCTAAACACACCCTTTTCCAAAACCCAGTCTTCTATCATAGCTTGAGAATTCACAGCTTGATCAGCAGGCAAAAGATGTCCAGCACCCAAAACCACAACATTAGTGAGATTCTTCCATTTCTGCACATACCCCGCAAGCTCTCCATTCACCATCCAATGCTTCCTATCTGCATTCAGAAACTCCTCAATCCCTTCCCATTTCATTGTCTTCACCCAAGCCTCCACTTGCAGCACTCCATCCTGCAAATCATATTGACCTTGATACAGCAAAACCTTGCTATTTTGGACTAAGTACTCAGCCATAAACTTGACACTCTTCATCACATCATCTCCCAATATATCGTTCACAACCTCACTAGAAGACTTGAACACAAAAGACTCATCCACCCCCAAAAGCTTCTTTATTTCTCTAAAATTCAACAATTCGTTTACCAAATGAGTTTTATATGGGACTGACTTTGTATAATCAAACAACGTAGCCAACCCAGTCATGTTGTACAGTGTTTGGAACACCCTGCTTCTGGCGGTCCTTGCTTCAGTCCAATTCTCGATCAGCGTCAATCTGATTGCCTCTGACTGAAGCTTCTCTAGTTCAATCTTCTGTCTTTCATTGATTAAACCAACAAAATAGGCATTCACAGCATGAGTTGCCACTTGGGTTACTGGGTCTGTTAACCCATCCCCAATTGCCACACCAGCCAAATTTAACCTTTGGGAAACTGGCGATTTCTCATTCATCTTCAAAATGTAATAGCCAATTGCTGGAACGTACTTCCCAGCATAGCTTTCGCCGGTGATGTAAATTGGGCGAGTTTTGAAATCTGGGTCTAGCTCTATGAACTTCGTTATAGCAGCAAAGAGGTGTTTTGCAACAGAAACTTGATCTCTTGGGATCTCTTCTTGCTTTGAAGCTATGCTGAAGCCAGTTCCAATTGGGTTATCTAGGAAAACAAGTCCAAAGATTCTGTTCCAAGCACCTGGGTTGGGCTCGAGGGTGAGCGGTTCAGAGGTGACACGCCAGGGACCAAGCTCAAAGAAGTTGCCGATCATGGATGAGCCTCCAGGGCCACCCTGGAGCCAAATGACAAGTGGGATTTCTGAAAGAGGGTATTCTGAGGTCTGAGCTTCATAGAATGTGAAGTAAATGGCGGATTTGGAAGAAGGGATAACTGGAAGGTAGCCAGTTTTGGTGGGCAGTGCTTGTTTTGGGAATTGAGGGGTTGTGTTTGAAGCTGAGGCATGGATGAGGAACAAGAAGAGCAGAGAATAGAACTTGAGGGAAATGAAGCTTGTTGATTCCATGAGTGCGAGTAATACAAGGTATCGGAGCTTAGCTACGTTGTTGAATTTGAGCGTGTTGAATTAATATGGCAGGGTCTTCGACTTTGAAATGTTGGAAGACAAGTCGCTTGTTGCTTGTTATTATTGCTGGCGTCGACTGCTTTCTACTTTCCATCACCAATAATAGCAGAGTTGAAACCAAGTCAGTGTAGAAACAGCGTCTTGAGTGGACCCGAACGAAACACATATGGCTAGTTTGGAAGCTCGTGTGGCTCGTGAAATGGAATAATATTTCTCAAATTAATCTACTGTTTGGTATCCACGTATAATCATAATTAATTTAAACGATAATAATATATCTTATTAAACATAAAATAAAGTATAATAAAATTGTAAAAGTGTAAAATTGATAATATTAATTAAGATTTTAAGTAAAAAGAATAAAAATAAAGTTTTTCAAAGCATAAAATAGAATCACTATTTTGCGCAGTGGAGTGAATATAGCAATGGCAACTTGGTAGGTAAGATGGAAGATGGACCAGAATGTTGAGAGTTAACTGGGAAGTAAATGTCATGTCCAACTGGCGGCTTGCAATTTGAACTTGGATGATAGTAACTTGCATTCTTTAAGAGTACTTTGCATAACTTGGAATCAGTACAGGAAAGAGTGATATTATATACACACTCTTCTAATACACTCAATTTTACATATATTTTGTTGGCATCTCTTATTTTTCTTTTATTTACAGTTTTAGTAAAAATAAGAAGTATATACATATGTGTGCATAAAGAGATAGAACATGTTTTTTTGTTGGGCTAAATTAGTGTTGAACATATCTGAATTATTTATCTCTTGCTCCTTAAATGCTTTGTAAAGTGATTGTTTTCCACTTATTTATAGCCATTCATTTAAGCTATCCATTTATTATCTAGATGCACAGTAGAAAAAACCCAACAAAGAAGTTAGATTATGCACACTTCTTTTCTCTTAGAGAGTGATAACATTTTATACTTCTTATTTTCTTTTTGTATAGTTATATCTCAATGTACACCTCTTATTTTTAGTTATGTTACAGAAATTGTAAATAAAAAATAAAAAATACAAAAAGTGATATAAAAAAGTAAGTGCGAATATTTGAAAGGCACATTTGAATCTAAAGCTATTTTTATAAAAGCCTTTGCAGGTAAATCAGAACAAATTTACTATCAAATAAGATTTTTTTTTTCTCTATATAAAAATGAGATATATATCTACACTTATTTTTATATACTTACTTTTCTTTTTTCTTTTTTTTTACATCTCCCTTATTTTTTATTTATAATTTTACGAATGCGACATAAAACATGTGTTCCCTTGTGCAAATAGCTTTTCTGGCATACATAATGCCCAGCCAGTCTTGTATTTGTATACCTGTCATGCTATTAGGCATTCTTCTCTGATAACACGGTTTCTCTTCGCAGACTGGTCCCCAGAGAGCAATGGAATGAATTGCAACTGTTAAAATGGGCTTGGTCCGACAAATTGGCCCAAATAACTCGTAAGAAAATGTGACTTGGATGAAAATTTCTTTTCCCACACCTTAATTTTTTTAATATTCACATTTTCTTGGGTATTAATTAAGACTTGAAACTTCCGGTCGCAAGAGCATTTGATATTGTGTGAAAAAGCTTGCAAGAGCCTTAAAAAAAATGTTGCACTGAACTTTTCAAAATTGGTAATAGGGTTTCGACAATATGTGAATTTTCAATTTAATTGATGATATGCATTAGTATTCAAATGAACACCATAAAACAGAACTTGGAACTGCCGATGACTTCAACTCTCATGAGCTGTTATTTTCCATCAACTTAGGAACATTATAGTTCCTTAAAATGACAAGAACAACAATGTCAACATCAACTGAGAAACACATACTTAAACTACAACAACAATATCAAGTTGGAATATGCTGAGCTTCAAATTCACATCAGCTTATGCCCCACACTTGATGATTCACCCTCATTTTGCTCACTGCCAAACAAACCCCTTTCCAAAATCCAATCTTCTATCATAGCCTGAGAATTCAAAGCTTGATCAGCAGGCAAGAGATGGCCAGCACCCAAAACCACAACATTCGTGAGACTCTTCCATTTCTGCACATATCCAGCAAGCTCTCCTTTCACCTCCCAAATCTTCCTATCTGCATTCAGATAATCCCCAATCTCTTCCCATTTCATTGTCTTCACCCAAGCCTCAACTTGCAGAACTCCATCCCTCAAATCATATTGACCTTGATACAACAAAACCTTGCTATTTTTGACTAGGTATTCAGCCATAAACTTGACACTCTTCATCACATCATCTCCCAAAATTTCACCCACCAGATCACTGCAAGACTCAAACACAAGAGACTCACTCACTCCCAAAAGCTTCTTTATTTCTCCAAATTTCAATAATTCATCAACTAAATAATCTTTGTATGGAGCTTTCTTTGAGTAATCATACAAAGTAGCTAGCCCAGTAATGTTCTGCAATGTTCTCAGCACCCTGTTCCTGGCTTTCCTTGCTTCACTCCAGTTCCCCTTCTGTGTCAATCTAACTGCCTCTAATTGAAGCTTCTCTAGTTCAATCTTCTGTCTTTCATTGATTAAACCAACATAATAGGCATTCACAGCATGAGTTGCCACCTGGGTTACTGGGTCTGTTAACCCATCCCCAATTGCCACTCCAGCCAAATTCAACCTTTGGGAAACTGGCAATTTCTCGTTAGTCTTCAAAATGTAATACCCAATTGCTGGGACGTACTTCCCAGCATAGCTTTCGCCGGTGATGTAAATTGGGCGAGTTTTGAAAACTGGGTCTAGCTCGATGAACTTGGTTATAGCAGCAAAGAGGTGTTTTGCTACAGAAATTTGATCTCTTGGGATCTCTTCTTGTTTTGAAGCTATGCTGAAGCCAGTTCCAATTGGGTTATCTAGGAAAAGAAGGCCAAAGATTCTGTTCCAAGCACCTGGGTTGGGCTCGAGGGTGAGGGACTCGGAGGTGACACGCCACGGACCGAGCTCGAAGAAGTTGCCGATCATGGAGGAGCAACCAGGGCCACCCTGGAGCCAAATGACCAGTGGGGTTTTCGAAAGAGGGGATTTTGGGGCCTGGGCTTCGTAGAATGTGAAGTAAATGGCGGATTTGGAAGAAGGGTTGACTGGGAGGTACCCAGATTTGGTGGGTAGGGCTTGTTTTGGGAATACAGGGGTTGAGTTTGAAGCAGAGAGGGATGAAGCTGAAGCATGGTTGAAGAAGAAGAGCAGGAGACAGAGCTTGAGGGAGGTGAAGCTTGTTGACTCCATCAGTACGAACAATGCATAATCTACAAAGTATAGTAGATTGCTCAGCTAAATTGTTGGAGTGGATTAATAATTAATAATTAATAATAAATAATAACAATAATTTATTGAAATAGCGTTGAATTTTAGGACTTGGACCAGAGCAAAAGAGCATCTTTTTGTTTGACTACTATTTGGAGTGTTTTATATCTGAGTATGAATACAAGTTTCTTTACGCGAGTCGTGTGTGGTTGTGGGGAGCGTAACAGGGAGACATGCTTCTTTGATCAAAAGATTTCTCTTGCCACGTGACTGGTCCCCTTGTGCAGAATGCCAAGCAGCAGTGGAATGAATTCCGGGTTGCTCCATTTTACCACTATCCATCGTTCGGTCGGGTAAGTTTGAACCGAGGCCCCACCCGTATCAGTATCTTCCACAGACCACACTGGCACCCTCCACACGCTCGTCTCTTCTTGTTCTCTACTCTGTTTACCTCGAGAATCACCTGGAAGGAACACCGCACTTGCACGCCCTCGGACCTCATTCTAAGTTTGACTTGGTGTTTAGAATTTTCCTGTTAATCTTTTCTTGTTCCCTGTTTACAGAACATTTTTCTTTTTGAATTGCTGTTGTCTGCAGGATTCAATGCTGACCAGATTGGATTTTGACGAATGCCCATGTGGTTTTGTAAAAATACAGTTTGAATTGTCTCTCACGCATTCTTCTCTCTCATAATTAGATGTTGGGTTAATGCATGGTTGAGAGATGGGAGTTTTTCCCAGCAGCTACTGCTGCTTTAGGAATTCTTAAAATAGGTCTTGCATTTTATTTGCTCATTCTCTTTTTGGGTAGCCTTCAACTTCAATTTTCTATGTCAGAGGGCAATGTGGTTGATTATTGTATCAGATGGTTGTGCACACCGTTTGTTTGGTGATGGGTTCTCTCAATGACTGCTTGCACTCTTTTGGTTCTCAGGGTAACTTGTAACTATTTTTTTGTTTTAATCAATGAGGCTTTACGAAGGATTTAAAGAGATACTGAAGATTCAGAAGTTCCTTAGATTGATTTCTTATACTGGGTTCTACAGTTTTGTTGCGGTTTTGAGTTGTGCTTACACTAGCAATACGCGAGTCAAATACTGTAAAAACCTTGCTGTAAAATCTTGAATTCATTTGAGATTGGTGCTCGTGGTAATCTCCAGTTTATTCGTTGGTTATGTCTTTTTGATGTTGCAGAAGTGGGGCTGGATACTCCAGAGCTGACCAATTCTATGCTTCTTACAAACGCTGCCAAGGTAATATTTTAGTCTTTGTCCTAAATTGATGTAACTTTGAAAAATTCATAGGTTTTTCTGATATTATTTTCAGATTCTCAATCTTATTTTTGTGTTAAGTATGGTAATGGTGTTTTGAATCTGTTTTTAGCTATACAAAGCTGCACTTGGCAAGTGCTTTAAAGAAGATTGAGGACCAATTGAATTCTACATCATGGCAAAGCACTTTGAGCGTCAAGGCAAGTCTACCATTCAGTAAGTCTTGCAACGCCCATGCTTGCATCTGCTTCCACTTTCCCCACACCTTGTGCAAAAGTTCTTGGAAATTATGTTTGTTTGTTGAAATTGGATACTGTCATAACTTACAAGTACCACTACTTCTGATTGAGGTAATTTCTAAAGGCACCGATTCATGACAACAGAGAATTTCAGTATGTTAGGATTGAATTCCACTCATGATGTTAGAATACTCCATTCTTAGCCTGCTTTAGGATAACATACTTGATGGAACACCTGTTTTTATTCATTTTTTTTTTTTTTTCAAAACTTCAATTTGTACTCAGCATATCACATATTTACATTCTTGCAGCAATACATGGGACACCTCTTTCTTGGACAACTTGATGGAAGCGGCTAGAAGGTAAGACCTACACTTAGACAACAAAGCTGAAAGTTTCTTTGAAGGTTGGATTTTCCATTCAATTAGAGATGAATGCGGGTTTGGTGTAATGCTTAGGAGGACATATTGCTAGACAACCAGAAAGTCAGGAAGTTATTTGCATATAGCAAATGTTGTGAAAGATTGCTTTCCTGAGTTATAAGATTATCAGAAAATATATAGCATACTCTTCTGCAGATTAATATTTGAGAAATATTTTTAGGCTTATATGTAAATGCGGATTTCCTATTATAAATGGGAAATAACCTGATTCTCTTGAAAAAGGTTTCATCCAGATGGCAAGAAAAAAAGGAAAGAGAAGAAAAATAATAAGCAGAAGCATCATTCCAAACAACTTTACATCATAGAACATAGTTTCAAAAAATCTAAATTCAAATCATAGTAGTGGAGCTGTATCTTATTCTTGCTTGAATCCTTCACTAGCTTCAACAACCTGAAATGAAGGAAGAATTTTATAAGCTAGTGGTCACAAATAAGAGGAAAATCTTTGTTGGAATATAAACTTGTCTTTATTTAACGAAAGAGGAGAGATGGATTATTCTACTACACACCAAAAATTAGGAAGAAAAGAAAGAGCCACTCTTACCTGCAACCTAGGTCCAAATTTGTGCACACCTGCATAATGATCATATAAAAATTAACAATGCTTCATGGAAACCATTATTTATTTATTTATTTATGCTAGAATGTCCACAAGTCTACATTTAAGCAGCCTGTAGTTATCATTATTTGAAAGGGCTAGCATGTAAATTGGTTGCTATAGCATTGTCAGATAAGCACCTCATTGTTTCTTCTTATATGCGTACTCTGCCTCCATTGATCCCACAATCAAGAAATGCTTTCTTGATTTGATTCAACTCCATAGTGACATCCACCATGTTCATTCTTTCATTTGGTAATTCCACTGAACAAGCAAGTCCAATCTTACATAGTGAAAGAAAGCAATTCTTGGCTTTAGGATGTAAATCAGTTGGGTTCTCCATGTCTATATCTGCTTCTATTGCTGCTGTTGTCTGTTCGATTTTTCTTGGCAGTAGAACTGGATCTATGATCTGTAAAATGTTCGGGAGTGCAGCTCTCACATGTTTGTGGAGATTGTAGCCTTCTTTAAACATTTCTTCCGTGGGCCTTCTTCCGGTTAATATTTCCAACATGAGGATCCCAAAACTGTACATATCACCTTTTGTTGACACCTCATAACCCATTCCATACTCTAAAAAAATTTGCAAAATTGTTAACTTTTTGAAACTTATAAGTACAAATCTAACAAAAATAGAAAAGAAAAATCATATAGAAACAGTATATTGTTAGAGTCCTGAATCATATGAAACTACCTGGAGGAGCATAGCCAATGGTTCCCTTTATCCCAATTGTGCTGGTGTTAGAGAGGCTGGTAATAGTTGAAAGAAGTCTTGCCAATCCAAAATCACCCACACGAGCAACCAGATCATCATCAAGAAGGATATTGCTCGGCTTTAAGTCGCAATGAACAATGGGTTGCTTACATTCAATGTGAAGATAATGTAATGCAGAAGCTATGTCAATAACAATATTTAACCTTTGACGGAGATCCAATGTTCTTTGATGCTCAGCAGTTTCTATCCCATGATGCAACCAATTCTCTAAACAACCATTTGTCATGTACTCAAAAACTAGAGCTTTGAATGTTTGACCCTTGTAATCTATGCTGGAGCAACATGTTAAAATCTTGACCAAATTTCTATGTCGAATATTTCTAAGAGCATTACATTCAGCAATGAAACTCTTGTCAGCTCCAGTCCTTCGAAGGTTAAGGACCTTTATAGCAACAACTCCTTCTTCAGACCCAAGCCTTCCCTTATACACAGAGCCAAAGCCTCCAGTGCCTATCAAGTTGCTGGGTGAGAACCCATCAGTTGCTTGGTATAGGCTTTGGTACGACACCTTTGAAAGCAAGTCAATTGTTGGTGAATTGGAAGATGATTTTCTGTTTCTTTTTCTTAGGCAATAGATGGTAAGAATAGATGACAATAGAAGCAGAAAAACAACCACACAAATTATCACCACTACTAGTTTATGATGTTGGTGCTTTTTCTTTTTCGTAGCTTTCATGGGGCATGGTGGTAGTTGTAACTCTGAGATACCCCCACAAAGCTTATTTTTGCCAATCACTGCTACAGCACTTGCATTTGCAAAGACACCTTTAGTGGGTACTTCGCCATCCAACATGTTAAAAGAAATATTCAAGTATTCTAGAGTAGAAATACCTTGCAGGGCTTGCGGAATTGATCCAGACAAGTTGTTCTGTGACAAGTCTAAATATCGAAGACCTTTTAATGAAGCCAAAGATGAAGGTATGGTTCCTTGAAAGGAATTCCCCTGTAAATAAAGGTACTCCAAGCTTGTGCAGTCCCCAATAGAGTTAGGAATGTCGCCAGAGAGGTGATTTTTTGATACATCCAATTCATCAATATTTCTTAATCTGCCTATCTCAATTGGTAGATTGCCAATAAATGAGTTTGTTGATAAGTTGAGGTAGGGCTGAGCAAAATTGAGTAAACCGACCGAAATTAACCGAACCGAAAGAAAATTTTAATTTTCGGTCGGTTAACGTCGGTTGAACGGTTCGGTTACGGTTTCAAAAATATAAAAATTCGGTTAAATGCGGTCGGTTTCGGTTTTAATTATTTTTAACCGACTTTAACCGAACCGACCGAATAAAATTAAATTTTTTATATTTTTTACAATACTACGTCGTTTTGGCTATTGTACTGGTACTACTTTCCCTTCGAGTTTGAGGTTTCCAAAAACCAAAATCCCCACTTCACTTCAGACTTCTTCTTCTCAGTTCTCACTCTTCTTCTTGTTCTTTAGACTTCTTCTTCAGGCTTCTAAGTTTCTTCTTCTTCAGACTGCTCTATTCCCTTCTCACTCTCACTTCAGACTTCTCTGGTACTTTCCCTTCTCACTCTCACTTCAGACTTCACTTCAAATCTCTCAAGCTCTCAAGTCTAGAAAACCCTAAATTCCCAAATTCTTCCATCCTTCCTTTACTTTGTTTACCTTTCAATTTCTTTCTCTTACACTTGCACACACTCCACGTTTTATTCTTATTACTTGTTTTGATTTGGATGGGGATTTGGTTGGGCTGTGAAGCAAAAGAGTCGGAGTTGCGAACACTAGGCAGGTATAGTACCATTCTTTGATTTTTTTTTTTTTTCTGTTTGTTTCCCGACTATTAGATCTGCTTATATTTACTAAGTTCCATTAAATTGACTTATTGATGTTGAACAATTAAAAGCATGATACATGTTTGTACTGATAGTTACTTCCCAATTGGGCAATTTGCAATAAGCTTGTTCAGAGCCAAGTTTCAAACGCAATAAACATAGCCTTTCTAGAATTTATCAGTATTTAACCAATTTTACTAACATTTTCACTTCTAGCAGGAGGAATTAAAATCTGTTC
The DNA here is from genome assembly GCA_022379115.2 of Bauhinia variegata. Taxonomy (NCBI): domain Eukaryota; kingdom Viridiplantae; phylum Streptophyta; class Magnoliopsida; order Fabales; family Fabaceae; genus Bauhinia; species Bauhinia variegata. Next base: position 17,249,192 of record CM039426.1, on the reverse strand, counting down.
AAGGCCTTCAGCCTGCTTCTAGATGCTACAAAGAGTATGATGTTAAATGTTTAATTTTTGAAGTTGCTTGTTTGTCATTTAGATTGTGGAATTAGTTTTAGACTGCAGAGATGTTATAAACTGCTTCAGTTGTCGCTAGCTAAATCTTCTGTTGATTGATGTTGTAATACTGCAGGATTGCTGAATTTGTGTTGGCAAACTCAGATCCTTTATTACCTACGTAAGAAATGCTCTCATTATTATCTCTCTGTTAAATTTAAAAGATATCATAATCCTGATGCATTTCCCTTTCAAACAGAACCAAGAAGAATCACCAATCATGTTGACTCTGAAAGTGGCTCTGGTACCATTCTCCTGTCTTGTTACTGGATGCATATTCACACATACACTCTTATAAAAGTACAGTTTGCTGAGTAGTGATTCAACTGGGAGAACAATGAAAATAAAGCATGTTTGTTTTGTTTTAGATGACTCCAAATCAAATAAATAGTTTCCGTTGGCAAACAATTGTTGTTGTTGTTTATTATTATTATTAATTCAAATTCATATGATATAGTTTAAATGAAGGTCTTTGGTTTCTTAGCTTGAAATCCAATCCATGTATATAGTGTCTATGTGCTTAAATTAAAATAAGCATTTTTTTAGGGAAAAGGATGACAACACTAATAATGAGGAGAAGGGCAGGCAGCGAGGCACTCAATTTGATACTTTAAGCATGTGCACCCACTAACAACCACTGCTCATATATATATATATATATATATATATATATATGTATGTATATGCACATGACCATCCTCTTTGCATACTCACAGTAGGTATAAACAATAAAGATAACACTCACATACAGCTCAATAAACTTTATTCATAACCATTTTAAAAAGGATTAAAATAATGTCATTTATATAATTTTTTTGTTTAATTATTCTTCATCCTAAATTTAATGCCTTCACATGCAACTGGAAATTTAGAAATTATCTTGGTTCAATAATGTCAATTCTGATGGGTAATTGCGTATACATAAGAAAGTACTTAATAACACACTAGTAATACAAAGAGTTGTTAGAATGCAGTACCTAGAGGGTGGTGTAAGGTATTGTATATGATTATTTCTATTAGTTACTTGTTATGCTAGCTGGAAATGCATTCATGACAATATATTAGTTATAGTTGTTAAAATAGTAGGCACTACAAAAATATCATATTTGGACTTTCTGGTTTTTCCTTTTAATCTAAATCAGACCTTATTCTGGTCCGGTCATCCTATTCTTATGATAATACAGAGTATATGTGGTTCTAGTTCAATGATAGCTATTGATTTATTCTTACTCTTACATTGTTCCAAAGCCACCTTTGGCAATTATTGTTACTTGGTTTTAGATATCTCAGCAGGGACAAAGGCTAAAATTTTATGCCAGTGCAAAGTTTGTAGTTATTTGGTGCATCTATATGACATGTTTGGGGGAAATTATATGTTTGATGTGTGCTAATGTGGTTAGATAACAGTTGTGATAGCCAACTTCGGTATAACTGTTATCACTGAGGATGAGTTAAAAATAGTGGTTTTTTTTTTTTAATATTGTCTTGCATGAACATGCTATTTTGATTGGAAATGTAGTATGAACCTTGTTCATGAAAATATTAATATATGTAAGGTTTTCAGTAGAATATTGATGCAGAAATTTTCTTCAAAATGAAAATATCAATTGACATAATTTTGGTTGCATTCTTGTTTCAACAATACCAAGTCTTTTAAGTGGTATATCTATATTCTTTTATTGCACAACAAATTATAAACCTTGTCTTTTATGCTTTAATTTGCCAATGGTATTGTAAAAATTTATAAAGCTATTAAGACCATATTGCTTTATGGTTATGTATGCTATAGTGTAAGCTAAATTTTTTTTTTTTTGTCATTTTAGTAAAAGATGCAAGGATCAAGTCAACCACCAATGGAAAAAAACCAAGAACAAAGCCACAACCAAAGGGCAGCCTCTACATCTACACAACCACAACAAGAGAGCAATCAAAGTGAAAGAAAGAATGAAATTAAAGGCAAGGAGAAAGTAGCCAATCGAAAAAGTAACTTGCCTAGGAAGAGAAAGCCAAATGCAAGTGGTGCTAAGAAGACTTCAATTGCTTGGGAACATTTTGAGAGGCTGCCTAATGTAAAGGAGCCCACTGCAGCATGTAAGCATTGTGGGAGGAGGTATTTATGTGATCCCAAGCAAAATGGTACTTCTAACATGCTTTTACATATTACTAAATGCCCAAAGTATCCTTATGCTGTCACGCATGATCCCACACAATCAGTTATAAACTTTTCTACAAAACAAGATGGTGTTGGGAATGATATGGTAGTGGTGTCACAAAAGTTCAACAATGAGGAATGTAGGAAGGCTTTAGCTATTTTTGTGATTGTAGATGAGCAGCCTTTTAAGGTTGTTGAGGGGAATGGGTTTAGACACCTTTGTGGTAAAATGCAACCTCAATTTATCTTGCCATCTAGATTTACTGTAGCTAGGGATTGTTATCAATTATATCTAGATGAGAAATTGAGGTTGAAAGCTCTTTTAAAGAATGATTGTGTTAGAGTAGCCCTCACCACAGATTGTTGGACTTCTATTCAAAATTTAAATTATCTCACAATCACAGCTCACTTTATTGACAATGATTGGCGGTTGAATAAAAAAATCCTATGTTTTTCCTTAGTGCCTAATCATAGAGGAGAAACCATAGGAAAATATATTGATGAATGCTTGAAAGATTGGGGTATCAAGGCTGTTTTTACGGTTACTGTTGATAATGCATCTTCTAATGATGTGGCAATTTCATACTTGAAGAAAAGGATTAAGAGCTTAAACAGGTTAGTTTTAGATGGTGAGCTTTTGCATGTCCGTTGTTGTGCTCATATTTTAAATTTAATAGTGAATGATGGATTGAAGGATATGCAAGATTCTATTTTTAGTATAAGAAATGCTGTGAGATTTGTTAGGTCATCACCATCTAGGCTTGCTAAATTCAAGGATTGTGTCAATTTTGCTAGCTTGCCTTCCAAGGGCCTTGTATGTCTTGATGTTCCTACAAGGTGGAACTCAACATATTTGATGTTGGAGGCTGCCTTGAGGTTCCAAGCAGCATTTGAAAAACTTGAGGATGATGATAGGTCTTATGTGGAGCATTTTGGTGAATTAGGCCCTCCTAGTGCTTCGGATTGGTTGAATGCAAAGGTTTTCCTCAAATTTTTAAAGATTTTTTATGATGCCACTATGATTTTATCTGGGACATTGCACATTACTGCAAATAGTGCATTTCATCAATTGGCTTTGATCTTGATTGAGTTGAATACATGGTGTGTTGCTGATGATAGTTTGCTAAGGGGAATGGCTATGGAAATGAAGAAAAAATATGATAAATATTGGGGGAATGTTCAAAATATTAATCCAATCATATACTTTGGTGTTATATTTGATTCACGTTATAAGATTAAATTTATTGAGTGGACATTTGAGAAAATGTATAGTGATGATGTGTTGACTAGGCATGACATGTATATTAGAATCAAAAACATGTTATCCAAGCTATACTCTTGGTATTCTATAGCTTATCAGCAAGGCAAAGAGTCTACTCAAGAATCCTCTTCACAAGGCTCTCAAAGTGAGCATGGTGGAACTGTAAAATCTGGTCTTATTTCATTGACCAATGCATTTAGAAGCCACTTAAAAGAGAGAGATTCAATTGAGCAAAGAAATGAGTTAGAAAGGTACCTTGCAGAAGGATGTGAAGATGGAAATGAGAATTTTGATGTCTTAGCTTGGTGGAAAGCTAATGCTGCGAGGTTCCCGATTCTCTCTTGTGTTGCACGTGATGTTTTGGCTACTCCAGTCTCAACTGTAGCCTCAGAGAGTGCATTTAGCACTGGGGGGAGAGTGTTAGATTCGTTTAGGAGCTCCTTATCTCCTAAGATGACTGAGGCTTTGATTTGCACACAAAATTGGTTGAAAGGCACAACAAGTTTCAAGGATCGTGACTTATTTGATGAGCTAGAAAATTGTGAGAAGATTGAATTAGGTAACTTTCATGTTTTCACTTTTATAATGACTTTATAACGTAAAGGTGCTAATTTTTACTTCTTTTCATGCTATTGTAGAGCTAGCTAGATATGATTCGGGACAGAGCCAACCACAATCGAAGGGTGCAAGAATCGAGATTGAGACACAAACACAGCCAATGGCTGTTGACTAATGGGTAAGGGTTCTTGAGGTTGTTAAATCATCTTACTCCATAGCTTCATATTTGAATAAACTAATTTTTATATAAACTAATTTGTATGTAATATTTTATGGCAGGTGTAAACAAAATTTCTTTTGCATTATTAACTTTTTGCTGCAAGACTATGATGAGTACAATGACCAAGTGACTATTGGCACCTTCTTCTTTTTTTGTGAAAGGGCCTATGAATTCTTTTTGTATCTAGTTGACAATTGACAATGAAGAAAAATAGTTTCTTTTTGTAAAGGAAGTTAAGAACTAGACTTTTGGATTTTGTAAAGAAAGGATAAATAGTCTTAGGAAATAGCTGTATTTGAAGCTTAAAATTGTATGGTGACATTCTTATTAAATGTCAATTGCTGTAGATTAGATTATGCATTTTGAAATTTGTTTGGTTATTAAAACTTTTTAAAGTAGTCTTAGTGTTTTCTAAAACCAAGAAAAGTAATCCATAACATATAATATAATACCTACTTCTTCTTGGTAAGTACTTACTGATGCAGTTATTTCGAGTTTTCACTACTATGGCGTTTATCCTATTTGCTGAGGAGAACATTAACATTGCAGCTATTGAGGTTGATTCTTTTTCCCATTGGCTTATTCTTTTATTCTTATGTTGATTTTTCTATTGGATTTTTCTTTATTAAACTAAAGAAAATTTTAAGATGGAAAAGTAATAATAATTTGTTTTTAGATTTTCTATTAACAGCTGGTTTGGGTGGCTGCTATTGGAGGTTCTTTGGAAACTATAGCAATGGCAAAGTCAGGAATTATAAAAGCAAGGTTTGAAGGGTATTTTTTTTAGTATTTAGGCATTTATGATTGATCAATGTTCTTCTTGGTCTTGATTCATGTATATTTGTGCTAACTAACCTCTGATTTACCATGTTGAACATTGTATATCTCATTGGGGAATGGTGAATAAAGTGCTAGTATATATTTATTCTCTTTTTATTATTATTCATTTTATTTGTTGATTGTTTGTACAACTTGCAAGATCCAATTTTAGAAATTTATGAGCCACCTTCTCAATCTACTCCGTGGAATTGCCATAGTAAACAAATCAAGTTTCCATGACTGTCCCAAGCTGCTTCAATGAAAAACATGCTCTACTAGAAAAGTTGCCAAATGTAAGAAATGCATTGTTGCTCAACTGTCTTTGAAAGGTTATTTTTCAAAAGGGAACTTTTTTAATCTATTCTCTCTCCCTTCATCATCACTGTGTGTTATTTATTGTTATTCTAACAGGTAGTGCAGAATTGGCAGATCATATTAAGAGCTCTTTCAATGACAAGGTAATAAACTATCTTAGCACCTTTCGTGGTATAGTAGTAACAGTGGAGCAACTTGAGGTGTATTTTCTAAGATTCACTTTCTTCTAATCAATGCACAAACTTGAATTTGCATGTGTTGAATTTTATTACAACTAAAGCTGGTCAATCATCATACTGATATGTTTCATAATACTTTACTTCTCATATTATGAAAAATAAACATAACTGAGACTAAAATAAGAGGTCCTTAATATTGTATTAAATTATTGATTTACCACTTAAAACATGCTTGATTTTGAAGATTGTAAGCTTGCTCGGTGGTGGCAAACCTCTGTTTATTTAAATAAGAAAGTTTAGGGACATATTTGGTGGTGGTAAACCTCTGTTTTTGACTATCTGGATTCTGTTTGCTTTTTGTAAAATTTACCAGTCTAGATTGGATAGTGCTGTTATGTTAGATTTGAAATTTATTAAGCACTTCCCTTTGCTATATGATGTGTCAACTGTCGGTTAACTATTAACCGATCGAAACCAACCACTTAACCGACTAAAACCGAACCGTCGGTTATAAGATATAGTCGGTCGGTTATCGGTTTAATAAAATTACATAATCGGTTAGTGTCGGTCGGTTAAAAATACAGTCAAAACCGACCGTAACCGACCGATGCTCACCCCTAAGTTGAGGTACATTAATACAGATAAAGAGGGAACATTCAGAAGTTCTGAGGGTATGGCTCCACTAAGGTTGTTTTCTGCAAGGTGTAGCTTTTGTAAATTTTTGCAATTTCCAATACTTGGAGAAATATTTCCGTATAACATATTCATGTCCAACTCTAATTTTAACAACTGGCTCATGTTGCCTATGGAGGCTGGTATCTCCCCTGATATCTTATTTCCCCACAAAAATAATAATTGCAACTTGTCTAACTTGACAATAGTAGTTGGAATGATCCCTGAAAGTTGGTTAGATTCCATGGTTAAGGCTTCTAAGTTGATGAGGTTTTCTAACGTTGCAGGAATTTCTCCATATATCTGATTGCCACCAATATATAGTGCTTCGAGTTGAGCTGACAAATTGCCTATTGAATTGGGTAGAGAACCGCCAAGATTATTGTAGCCTGCATCCAGGCTACGCAATTTACTACAATTTTTCATAGATTTTAAAAACTCCAAGTCCTTATCTGAATTACTACCCAGCCTATTAATAGTGAAACGAAGTACCTGGAGGTCTTGTAGGTTTCCTAGGCTTGGAACTTGTCCTACAAATTGGTTTTCACCGAAATCAACTTGAAGAAGTTCAGATGCATTTGTCATAGAACTTGGGATTGGACCTGAAATTTGATTAATACCAATGCCAAATCTTTGGAGATTGGGGAGGGCAAGAAACATGTTTGCCGGAAGAGAGCCACTAATATGGTTGCCTGCAATTGAGAATGTGTTGAGAGATGACATGTTGTATAGTGAAGAAGGAAGTTTACCAGACAGTTTGTTGACAGATATTGTCAGATTTGCCAAGCTTTTCAAATGGCCTATTTCTTCTGGTAGACTTCCTTCCAAGCTATTATAACTCACAGAAAGAATGATAAGTGAAGAAAGGTTTCCAATGGAAGTAGGGATTTGACTTGTCAAGTTGTTTTTCGAAAGAGACAACTCTTCAAGCTTGCCTAAAGAACCAATCTCCATGGGTAACTTGCCGGAAAGATTATTAAGTGCTAAGGATAAGACCTTGAGTTGAGAGCAGCTTGTCAAGTTGGTAGGAATTCTCCCTGCCAATGTGTTGTTGGTGAGCTCGAGTTCTTGTAGATGGAATAAACGACCTAATTCTTGTGGGATCTCACCATTGAAGCTGTTGTCCTGGAGGTTGAGAATTCTGAGAAAAGAGAGGTTGCCGAGTTGTGGTGATACGAGTCCATGCAACCCATATCCTTGCAGATTCAACACTATAACTCTTTCATGCTGACGGCTGCATATGATTCCATTCCAAGAGCAGAAGTGGGAAGAACTATTCCAAGAGGCCAAGGTTCCATAAGGATCCTCGGATATTGATTCCTTAAATTTGAGCAATGCCAAGTAATCAGTCTGGTTTCCTAATGCAGCAGCAGTGGCAGCATTAAATTGAAACCAGATTGAGAATGGGAAGAAATGAAGCACCCAAAAGCATATGGACCAACATGTAAGTGACATGGAAGCGGATGATCTAGTGAGATTCATCTGGTTGAAGAACAAAGTCTTCAAGGTTGTGTGAAATGAAAGCAAATGAATTGATTCTTATATATAGCTGTGTTTTTGTGTCTCCTTTTACTTTCTTATCCTTGGCGTGGCACTCCATTTTTTTTGTATGCTCTTTGTCAAAATATTTGAGCTTTTTTAATCTTTCTCTTTTGGCTTACCACTAAGTGGCAATTTGTGTTTGTGAAGCTACCACTTGGAGTGGAAATTGGTGTTAAAAGATAAAGTAAAAGATAATATGAGCTGCCTCTTGTATTGCTCTTATTTGAGGTTGAAACTGTGATGCTACTCTTGGATGTGTACTTTTCATGATGACAAGAAAAGGAGATGAAATTTGCACTTAACTTTTTTCATTTATCTTCAATCATATCTCTTAACCTCATATTTACCATTTTTTCTTGGTTGAGAGGGAAGAGCTCTCTATCTTGATTATAATGAAGTTTGAAGAGAATTAATGATTGTTAGATATAATATAAATTCATACTTTAGTGTTTGTCTAATCATTTAAGCTTTTAATTGTTTATTAACTAGGGAGGCGTGTTTTGAATGTAATGTTCTTATTGCTTCTATATTTGATTCACAACTATATATATATATATATATATATATATATATATATATATATATATATATATACGTTCTTATGACTATTTTAAATCTCTAATTTTCTGTCCATGGATGTCAAAGAGATACGCAAGTGTTTCTTATGATTATCGTATATTTCTCCTGTGTCTCTTTCTTATCTGCTGTCTGCTAAGACTTTTTCCTCTCAATTCTGTTTTTAAATTATTGAGTTTCCCATTTTTCAGTCTGATACGTCTTGATTTTCTTCAATAGCTTAGGACTTTGACTTTCTAAAATTTTAGGTCCACAAGGGAAAGCGGTTGCTAGTTGCGGGCAGTAATGTCAACCACATGTAAATTAGATTAATTAAATTGTTAAATCAATCTTAAGTATAAGATAACGATGCTGATCATTTCATTTGATTTTTGTTAAGCCAAGTCAGTTGTTTTATTAAATCATTATAGAATTCCATGAGACAAACAATGTTTGTGACAATGGCATAATTCGTAGAATTAAAATTTTGCATTTTCATACCTGAGTTGAAATCTGTCCTATCTTTTTTACGTTGATAAAAAATGACCAATCAACTGTTCAAGTAAAAATTGTGGGGCTTCCATATAGAAAAACAAAGCATTTTCCTCTGTAAGTTACCCAATCAAATATAAAAAAAAAAGAAGAAGAAAAGGTCATCTTCATTAAGTCAATAGTCAGATAAACTTGCAAAGTGCACAGAAGAAATCGTCAAGTATCTTATAAGCACAATACCATGTGTCAATAGATATTGTTTAACAAAGTATACTTTTTTTAATGGAAAACTTACAGATTCATTATTATTTTAGGGTGCCATACAAATATAAAAATTGCATATATCTATTAAAAAGTTTGGAAATGTAACGCTTCCATATTTAATAAATCTAAAAGTGTATTTACATGCTTCAAATTTACACTGCTGAATTTAGTTAAAGCTAGAATTGTATTTATACATATCTAAATTTAGTGAAGTATATCTGGAAGTCTATGGGTAGGGGGTGTGTTCGGGGGAATGTAAATTTCAGTTGGGAGGGGGTATTTAAGTGAAAAAGAATTAAGAAAATGGGTACATGGTGAAAAAATATGAAAGGAGGGGTGTGAAAAGAAATCCACTGCCATGGTGTTCTGGGTTCAACTGCTTTATTCTGCTTTTGAGCTATGCCCACCCTAGAAATACGCGAGTCAAAACTTAGTTGTTACCTGCATTTAATATATAATATTTGATAGCATAAGTAAAATTATATATTATAAAAAATTAACTTATAATATAATTTTTTTATATTATTAATTATTTTTTATTTAATGTATTAGATAAATTTTTTTTATATTATGTGTTAAATTTGTAATAATATACTTTATATTACTTTTTTAAATATATATATATATATATATATAAAATCATATTTTTATATTTTATAATAATTAAAATAGTTTATCAAAATATAAAATTAAAAAAAGTCGCCTCTGTTGTCAGTATTTTTTTGTTGTTGTTGAGATTTGCTACTAGTAATTTAATGAGTTAAAATATAAAAAATTATAAGATAATTTGATAAATAATAAAATTAATTTTTTTGTTTAATATTTTAAACAAATACTTATCTCATGTTTAACGAGTAATAAAATTTTAAAAATTTGTCCACTATCATAAACAAATTTTCACCAACAACTTAAGTATTTTAAGAAATCAAACAAAAAATAAAAATTTGTATGTTGTGTTGTTTCAGATTTTTTAACAAATCCAAATCGTAGCATTAAAGTTTCAATTCCTTTCCTTTGAGATCGGTAGTTATGGTAATCTCCAATATTGGCCGGTTAAATCTTCTTGGATACTCCAGAGATGACCAGTTCTTTCTTACCTGGCAAGAACTGAGCTTCCAAGTCCAACAGACACAGCCAAGGTATTACATTTTAGTCTTTGTCATGAATTGATATGACTTTTCAGTCTTAAGTGTGATTATGGTGTCTTGAATCTGCTTTTAGTTATACAAAGCTGCACTTGGCAATTGCCTTGATGCAGAAGATTGGGGATCCATTGAATTCTGCATCATGGCAAGGCGCTTTGAGATTCAAGCCAAGTCGCCATATGCGTACCACTTAGTAGGTATTACAATTACAATGCACATGCTTCGGTCTTCTACATCATTCCAAATTGCATACATTTATAATTTGTAAGTACCACTACTTCTGATTGAGAGTAATTTCTAATGGCATTGGTTCAGGATAAATGATAATTTGGGTATGTTAGGGTTAAATTCCATTCATGATGTTAAATACTCCATTCTCAGGCTACTATAGGATTACATGTTTGATGCAATACCAGTTTTAGTGTATGACGAAGATCTTTATAGGATTGGAACTTCCGCAAATAGGTCAAATGAGCTTCATGTATGCAGGTTCTGTGTAATGCTTGGAAGGAGATATTGCTGAACAATCAGAAAGTCCGTAAGTTAATTGCAATAGCAAATAATTGTGAAAGATTGCTTTTTTGAGTTATATGATAGTCAAAGAAGTCTATACTATATGCTGGATATTATTATTTGAGAAATATTTTTAGGCTTATATGTAAACATGGAGTTCCTATTATAAATGGGAAATAACTTGGTACTAAATTTGCATCCAGATGGCAAGATAAAAGAAAAGAGAAGAAACATAACAAGCAGAAGCATCATTCCAAACAATTTTACATCAAAGACACAGTTTCAAAAGCTCTAAATCCAAATCATAGTAGTGAAGTTGCATCCCATTCTTGCTTGAATCCTTCACTAGTTTCAACAACCTGAAATGCAGGAAGGATATTATAAACTAATAGTCCCAAATATGAGGAAAATCTTAATTAGACTTTAAACATTTTTGTTATAATGAAAATCTTAGGAAGAAAAGAAAAAAAGAGCCACTCTAATTACCTACCACCTTGGTCCAAATTTGGGCACACCTCATTGTTTCTTCTTATATGCGTGCTCTGCCTCCATTGATCCCATCAGCAAGAAAGGCTTTCTTGATTAGATTCAATTCCTTTGTGACATCCACCACATTCATTCTTTCATTCGGTGATTCCACTGAACAAGCAAGTCCAATCCTACATAGTGAAAGCAGGCACTTATTGACATTAGGATGTAAATGTGTCGGGTTCTCCAAGTCTATTTCTGCTTCCGTTGCTGCTGTTGTTGTCTGTTGGAATTCTCTTGGCAGTAGAGCTGGGTCTATAATCTGTGAAAGGTTGTCTGGAAGTGCAGTTCTCACATGGTTGTGGAGATTATAACCTTCTTTGAACATTTCCTCTGTGGGTCTCCTTCCAGTTAATATTTCTAACATGAGAATCCCAAAACTATACATGTCACCTTCTCTTAACACCTCAGAACCCATTCCATACTCTAAAATAATTTGCAAAATTGTTAATATTTCAGAATTTGCAAGCACAAATCTAACAAAAATAGAAAAGAAAAATCATATAGAAACAGAATATTGTAAGAGTCCAAAATCATATGAAACTACCTGGAGGAGCATAGCCAATGGTTCCCTTTATCCCAATTGTGCTGGTGTTAGAGAGGCTGGTAATAGTTGAAAGAAGTCTTGCCAATCCAAAATCACCCACACGAGCAATCATATCATCATCAAGAAGGATATTGCTCGGCTTTAAGTCGCAATGACAGATCGGTGGCTTACATTCAATGTAAAGATAATGTAATACAGAAGCTATGTCAATAACAACATTTAACCTTTGACAGAGATCCAATGTTCTTGGATGCTCTGCAGTTTCAATCCCATGATGCAACCAATTCTCTAAACAACCATTTGTCATGTACTCAAAAACTAGAGCTTTGAATGTTTGACCCTTGTAATCTATGCTAAAGCAACATGTTAAAATCTTGACCAAATTTCTATGTCGAATATTTCTAAGAGCATTACATTCGGCAATGAAACTTTTGTCAGCTCCCGTCCTTTGAAGGTTAAGGACCTTTATAGCAACAACTCCTTCTTCAGACCCAAGCCTTCCCTTATACACAGAGCCAAAGCCTCCAGTGCCTATCAAGTTGCTGGGTGAGAACCCATCTGTTGCTTGGTATAGGCTTTGGTACGACACCTTTGAAAGCAAGTCAATTGTTGATGAATCGGAAGATGATTTTCTGTTTCTTTTTCTCAGGCAATAGATGGTAAGAATAGATGACAATAGAAGCAGAAAAACAACCACACAAATTATCACCACTACTAGTTTATGATATTGGCGTTTTTGCTTTTTCGTAGCTTTCATGGGGCATGGTGGTAGTTGTAACTCTGAGATACCCCCACAAAGCTTATTATTGCCTATCACTGCTACAGCACTAGCATTTCCAAAGACACCTTTAGTGGGCACTTCGCCATCCGACACGTTAAAAGAAATATTCAGGTATTCTAGAGTAGAGATACCTTGCAGGACTTGTGGAATTGACCCAGAAAAGTTGTTCTGTGACAAGTCTAAAAACTGAAGACCTTTCAATGAAGCCAAAGATGAAGGTATGGTTCCACTGAAGGAATTCCCTTGTAAATTTAGGTACTCTAAGCTTATGCAGTCCCCAGTGGTTGTAGGAATGTCACCAGAGAGGTGATTTTTAGAGACATCCAACGCATCAATATTCTTTAATCTACCTATCTCAATCGGTAGATCGCCAGTTAATGAGTTCATTGATAAGTTGAGTCCCAGTAATACTGAGAAAGAGGAAACATTCATAAGTTCTGAGGGTATGGTTCCACTTAAGTTGTTCTGTTCAAGGGTTAGTATTTGTAAATTTTTGCAATTTCCAATACTTGGAGGAATATTTCCATCCAACATATTATCTTCTAAATGTAATCTAAACAACCCGCTCATGTTGCCTAAGAAGGCTGGTATCTGTCCTGATAGTTTGTTCCCCCACAAACTTAAAAGTTCTACCTTGTGTAACTTGCCAAAACTGGTTGGAATGATGCCAGAAAGATGGTTGAGTTCCATAGTTAAGAGATCTAAGCGGATGAGATTTCCTATTGTTGCAGGAATTTCTCCATATATCTGATTGCCGCCAAGATATAGACTTTCAAGTTGAGTTGACAAATTGCCTATGGAATTAGGTAAAGAACCTCCAAGACTATTCAAGGATAAACAGAGCATGCGCAATTTACTGCAGTTTATCATAGGTTTTAAAAATTCTAAGTCCTTGTTTGAATTACTACCCAAACTATTTCCACCTAAATTAAGCTCTTGGAGGTCTTTTAGGTTTCCTAGACTCGGAACTTGTCCTACCATATGGTTGTCAAAGAAATCAAGCAAAAAAAGCTTAGATGCATTTGTCACAGAAGTTGGGATTGGACCTGACATTTGATTGGAAGCCATGGCAAATTGTTGGAGATTGGGGAGGGTGACAAACATGTTTGGTGGAAGGGATCCTCTAAATTGATTGCTCGTAAGATAGATATTGGTGAGAGATGACATGTTGTAGAGTGAAGAAGGAAGCTCACCGGAAAGTTTGTTGACAGATATTTTTAGAGTTGTTAAGTTTTTCATATGGCCTATTTCTTCTGGGGGACTTCCTTCCAAGCTATTTCCATTCGCAAAAAGAATACTAAGTGAAGAAAGATTACCTATGGAATTAGGGATTTGACTTGTCAACATGTTTCTTGAAAGAAACAATCTTTCTAGCTTGCTTAAAGAGTCAATCTCCTTGGGTATCTTGCCAGTAAGATCATTCCTTTCCAAGTATAAGCCCTTGAGTTGAGAGCAGTTTGTCAAGTTGATAGGAATATTCCCTGCCAAGGTGTTGTTGGCGAGCATGAGTTCTTGTAGCCGCAATAAACGACCTAATTCTCGTGGGATCTCACCATTGAAACTGTTGTTCAGGTTGAGAATTCTAAGAAAAGAGAGGTTGCCAAGGTGTGGCGATATGAGTCCATGCAACCCATATCCTTGTAGATTCAACACTCTAACTCTTTCATGTCGGTGGCTGCATATGATTCCATTCCAAGTGCAGAAGTGGGAAGAACTATTCCAAGAGCCAAGGGTTCCATATGGATCCTTGGATATTGTTGCCTTAAATTTGAGCAATGCCAAGTGATCGGTCTGGTTTCCTAATGTAGCAGCAATTCCACTAGGCTGAAAGCAGATCAAGTTTGAAGAGAACAGAAGAATCAAGTTTTGGCATATGAACCAAAATGGAAATAACATGGAAGCAAGTTTAGAGAAATTCATTTGGCTGAATAACACTAGGTTGCAAGGCTGTTTGACGGTAACTAACTTATTGATGTATAAATAGCATTTCATTGCTCCTATATTTGATTCAGAACTATATATATATATATATGTTTCTATGACTATTCTAAATTTCTAATCACTATTCATGGACATCAAAGAGACACGTAAGTGTTCGCTATTGCATTTCATGCTTCCTATGTTTCACGTGTCCTTGATAGTTTTCTAAGTCTTCTCCGTCTCTTTTACTCTCTTATTATTTCTCTTGGGTCTGATCTTTATTTGTTGTCTGATAGAACTTTTTCTTCATTCTTGCCTTGCAGTATACTGAAAACTTTTACTTTTCTTCCTCTTAATTATGGTTTTAGATGCTTGAGTTTTTAATATTATAGCATTGCCATTTTTTCTATCTGATTGTTTCTGCAATGACTTGGCAAAGTTTAAGTCCACACTGAGTGGATTACATCATATTAAGTTGATTAGTTTAGGTCGCATCAACCACCGCGTATGCAGCACTTCTTCACATTTGTGGTTCCTGAAAAAACGAAATGCAAATTAAAGGCCTTGCCAGTCGGGGTGCAGGGTGGAAATTTGAGTAACTGAATTATACATATGAAAGGATATAATGTAATAGGTCAATACATTCATTAGAGCTTCTCTCTAATGCATGGTGCAATCTATTAAAATTTTTTAACTTAGTTTTTATAATAATTTTGTGGGTTGTATATTAACACATTATTTTTTTAATTACTTGTGTAATTTTTTTTTCTCTACTTCTATAATTCTTAAAAATTACTTAAGTGAACCTTGTAAATTTGTTTCTACTTTCTTACTCTCCATTTTGCTGACACATGGGCTACAATCTCCTTATTTTTATGTTGCTTCTACACTGAACTACCTTTCCATTATGGAAGCCACATCTCCCATTTTGCAAAATGTCCTGCGTACCTTTGCAGCGCGGTAAGGACGTCGTTGAAGCTGCCCTTATGGTTTAAAACTGATAGGCACACAATCACTCGTATGATGACAAGACATTTTGAGAGTATGAATCAACTTATTATTCCACTTTTAAATTTATTTTGTTGTTTCTTCACTTGCATTGGTTAGAAAAATATAAAATAATAAAATATTTTTTATTAAATAAGATAAAATATATTTTTATTTAATCAAAAAGAATGAAACAGTATATAAAATATCAAATAGAATAATATATTTCGTCTTGAATTATTATTTTATTATAATAAATTATTATACATCTTACAACTACAAGATAAAGAATTTCATATTCTTCCTAACATCATGACATGAGTTTAGAGTCATCCAGCACTCTGCAAAATATAAACTCGATGAAGATGCATCATATATGCTATCCTCTCAGATAATACTACGATAAAAATCACTGAAATAATAAGTTTGAATTCATTTAAAGTTGATGACAATGAAACAAGTTATAAACTCTAAATAAACCAAACAAATGGCTAAACCAAAAAAAAAAAAGAAGTAGGAATTATGTAGATGAGCTATGTGCATTTTGATATTGGTTTTACATATCTGATGACCTGGCAGCATGTATTTGTTCAAGCTAGGAAGAAGACAAAGGGGTCTGTGTGATTCGCTTTAAAATGATGGATTGGACTGAATAAAAAATTTTGTACTCTATTTGATTTTAAAAAAGATAATAGTATTAGACAAAAATATTCTGAGATATTGGACAAATCTTCTATTTTTTGTCCCTCAAAAAACTAGGGGACAAAAATTTTGTCTACAGTACAAAAACTTAAAAGAGATAAATTTAACCTCACCTCCTCTATCCAGGCCTTTCAAAAATTTTGTCCATAATCGATTTTTTTTTATTATGCAAAATGAACCTGTGCAATATCTAGATTAGTTTTTTTTTTTCTTTTACAATTCCAATTTTGTAAAATTCAAAAATAAGAATTTTTAATAGACAAATCCAAAATTGTAAATTTTTAAATAGATCTCAAATTTTAGTCTTTTCATAATATTTTATTTATATGTTTTTATTATAATTTTCATATTTTTATTAATTATTATATTTTTTATATGTCAAAATCTTATTCAATATCTTTTTGTTTTTCCCTTTAAAATAACAAATATTGTATAACACAGAGGGTATTATAGTAAATTTTACATTATTCTGTCCAGTACTTATGGTAATCAAATAGTAAACAGTACAATTTTTTTTTGTCCTATCCATTAACTAACAAACAGTAAATAATACTAGAATTTGTCTTATAACTTAGCTACTTGTGCTGTGCTGTTTTGCTTATATTGTTCTGTACTGTGTATCAAACGCACCCAAATATCTACTGTCTTTTGTGCAGCAATCTATGCCATTTGAGAAAGGCCCAAATGAGTTATTTTTCTAGCACAAAACATCCTATTAGTTAACTCTAGTATGTTTTAGAGTAGTTAGTGACTTAAAGATTAGTGAAACTTTTTGTTAACGACAAAGAATAGGAGCACATGAACTCTGTGAGACGTTTAATATTTTTAACCTCTTTAGTTTAAGGATAAGTCCCTCTTTGATGTAAATGTTTTGTTGTTGTCATGAATATAACTCTTGAACATTTTTTTGGAAAAATTATGTAGATTATTATTTTTTTTGAAAAAAGACAGTCGGCTATTTACATGAAAAGGGAAAACATTGATAATGGTGGAAAGGACTCATAAGTACTTATCAAAAGTACTTTCCACTTTTAGATAACAAAGTTGAAAGTTTCAAGTTTCTTTGAATGTTTGGATTTTCAACATTAGAGATGTAGAAAGCCTGGATTTTCTCATAGGATTGGAGTATCAGTAGATGAGTCAAATCAAATGAGCCTCATGTATGCAGGTTTTGTATGTAGTGCTTTGGGGAAGATATTGCTGGACAATCAGAAAGTCAGGAAGTTATTTGCACAGAGCAAATGTTTGAGAAAGAGTGTTTTTGAGTTATAGGATTATCATAATATATATAACATTCTGTGTATTAATATTTGAGAAAAAAAAAAAAACCTGATATTATTGAAAAAAGTTTGCATCCAGATGGAAAGAAAAAAGGAAAGAGAAGAAAAATAATAAGCAGAAGCATCACTCCAAACAATTTTACATCATAGACACATTTAAAAAAAAGTGTAAATCCATATCAAAGTAGTGGCGCTTCATCGGATTCTTGCTTGAATCCTTCACTAGTTTCAGCAACCTGAAATGCAGGAAGAATATTATAGGCTAGTGGTGACAAACATGCGTAAAATCTCTGTTAGAATTTAAACTTGTTAGATTATTCTACCCGACAAAAATTGGGAAGAAAAGAAAAGAGCCAATCTTACCAACCACCTAAGTCCAAATTTGTGCACAGCAGCATAATGCTTGATTGCATAAAAGTTAACAATGCTTCATTGAAACCTCTTTATTATTATTGTTTTCTTCTGTTAAACTTGACAGGGACATATCTGTTGCAATATGCACAAGTCTACATTTAAACAGCATGTAACCATCATTATTCAAGTTGTATAGATCATGAGAAAGTGCTAGCATGTAAAATTAAGAAATAACGTTAAAGTAAAGGATGATATATGATATAGATCATAGCTCAACATGTTCTCATGTGCGTAATAATATGTGAATGTTTAGGTGTAAATTGTATTGTTAGTAATTGAGATAGAATTGGTTATGCTAATCTTGGATGTCTACCTTTCATAATGAAAAGATAATGCGATGAAATTTGGACTTGAGTTTATAACTCTAAATAGCTTATGTAACTCTTTTTTTTTTTTTTTTTTAAATTTATCTTTCTTTCCCAATTCAACAACACCCACACCCCCCCCCCCCCCCACAAAAAAAAAATCTAGAATCATATCTTTCAACCTATATTTACCTCTTCTTTTTTTGGGTTGATTGAGAAGGCTAATCCATCTTGATTTTACTTTAATAAATTCATCACTATTAACTCTTGAGTCTTTGTAAAGTGGTCTAAGTTTTTAGGTTAAGTTGATTCATAATAAGAGTAAATATGTTGAATATAACATAAAATCATTATTAATAAGGTAAGAGATGAGCAGCAAAGCCTATAAAAAAATTGTAGAATATACAAATGAGGAAATATTACATACAAAATAATGTATAATTCAATTGAATTCTTAAGTTAATATGGCTGCAAAACAAATGCTTTGAAAAAAGTACTGTGTAGATATTCGCACACCAGTCATGAGGACTGATGAAAAATCTTTATTCTTATTTCAAAAATTACAGAACTTTCCTTCTACGTAATATTGAAAGATGTTTGTAAATTAATAAACGAGAAAATGATTTTTTATAGTGTAAATGATAATAGTCTTTGAATGATATTTCACACTATATTAAATATTTATTAATTCGATTCAAACTAAGTTAAACTTACTTGAAATCCTAAGACATCAACTAATACAACTGAATTCCCAAAGCATGAAAATTTAAAATTTCTGATTAAATTATAACAATTTCTACTAGTTAATCTATATGCTTGGTGATTGGTATAATGTTTTATTGCTTTTATACATGATTCTCAACTAAATATATAATCTTTTTATGACTATTCTAAATTTGACCCTTCGTGGATATTAAAGAGATCTGTGTGCTTCCCAGTACATCCCATTCTCCTTTTTTCCACTGTCTTTGATATATAGTTCTAATTCTTGGTCTCTTTTTACTTTTGGTCTCTTTCTTATCTGTTGTTTGATAAAACTTTTTCTTCCTCCTTGCCTGGCAGATTGCTGTAATCTTTCTTTTTCTTCCTCTCTATTGTGGTTTTAGATGCTTGAGTTTTGAATATTTGCATTGTCATTTTCCAATCTGATTGCTTCTGCAATGACTTGTTAAGACTTGACTTTGGAAACTTCTAAGTGCACACGGAGTGGAGTTATATCATATCAAGTTGAGACTAAGTTAGGTCGCATCAACCACGTTTGTGGTTGATGAAAACCCTAATGCAAATTGAATGTCTTGTCAGTAGGGTTGAAAATTTGAGTTAGTGAATAATAAATATGAAAGGATATAATGCAGTAAGTCAATACATTCATAATGGGTTAAGATACATAATGGTGAATGTTGGGGACGCAATTATTCATATGATAACAAGACATCTTGAAAAAAGGTGGAAGTTTCCTCGGCGGAATTGAGGGGGGGAATGAGGTCCCACCCCACATTACAATGGACTATAATAGCACCGAAGACTTTTATTTTTCCATGGAGATAGAGGGTCATTGTTGCCACGCTGCTGGGTTTGAGGAGTGGGTTGATTTTTTGAACCACCCCTCTTCCGGAAGTCAAGGGTGGTGCAAAAATTGGTAATGCCCAAGGTTGACATCATTGTTTGCTTCAATCACTTCATGAAGATCAGATTCCATCAATTCTAATACCTCATGGATGTCCTTAAATACTCTTTGACATGGAGGAAGCATTATGTGCTTAATTTATTTGTACAATATCAGATGTCGGAGCAGACAAGGTGCTTTATTTCTCGTAGAATGCTTGTAGCATCTGACATACTCAAGAACATTATTCATATTCTTAATAGATACACTCTCTCCAGTGTAACTGTCAACTGCAGATGCCACAACACCATAGCTGCCTTTCCTAACCACTAGAATTTCATATTGCACTTGCCTGCCCATACTCAATGAAGAATTCTTTATCGAGCAAGTTCTAAGTTTATATCAAATTTTATTAATAAAAAACCTTTAGAACAAAAGGCAACGAGTTAAATAATATAGAAGTTAGAGAGAAAGAAACCTGGCATAGGATTTGCTTACTTGATTGTTTCTCCTTCCACAAACTATAAACCTTAGATTATCTTTGGTAGTGTAATTATTATTGAGTTACTTATGTTTTTTAATCATTTTTATTGTACTTCGTAATACTATATTATTTTTTAAAACTTTATATAATTCAAAGAACATCTCACTTAAATAGTGTTTAATAAGTTTCTTAATTAAACACATAACATATCACACATCTTTTTAAATGTGAAAGAACTCCATACTATTAAATAGTTTGTATCCCAATGGTGATGGCAATAAAAAAGGAAAGAGAAAAAAATAACAAGTGGAAGCATCATTCCAAATTATTTTACATCATTGGCATAGTTTCAAAAAGTCTAAAATCTAAATCCAAATCATAGTATTTGTGTTGCATCTGATTCTTGCTAGAATCCTTCACTAGTTTCAGCAACCTGAAATGCAGGAAGAATATTATAGGCTAGTGATTACAAATATGAGGTAGATTATTCCATTCACAATGTTAGAAGGAAAAGAAAAGAGCCAAACTAACTAATTACCTATAACTTAAGGAATTCTAGTGATTACATGTGCTCTGCCTCCAATGATCCCATCAGCAAGAAAAGCTTTCTTGATTAGATTCAACTCCACAGTGACATCGACCACATTCATTCTTTCATTTGGCGATTCCACTGAACAAGCAAGTCCAATCCTACACAGTGAAAGCAAGCACTTCCTGACATTAGGATGTAAAGGGGTTGGGTTCTCCAGGTCTATTTCTGCATCCGCTGGTGCTGTTGTTGTCTGTTGGAATTCTCTTGGCAGTAGAGCTGGGTCTATAATCTGTGAAAGGTTGTCTAGAAGTGCAGTTCTCACATGGTTGTGGAGATTATAACCTTCTTTGAACATTTCCTCTGTGGGCCTCCTGCCGGTTAATATTTCCAACATGAGAATTCCAAAACTATACATGTCACATTCTCTTGAAACCCCAGAGCCCATTCCATATTCTAAAATAATTTGCAAAATTGTTAATGTTTGGAAAACATGTTAGTATAAATCTAAGAAAAATAAAAAAGAGAAATCATACATTAATAGAAACTTGTAAGAGTCCAGAATCATATGAAACTACCTCGAGGAGCATAGCCAACGGTGCCCTTTATCCCAATTGTGCTGGTTTGCTTATCAGAGGTGCCAATAATAGTTGAAAGAAGTCTTGCCAATCCAAAATCTCCCACATGAGCAACCATATCATCATCAAGAAGGATATTGCTTGGCTTTAAGTCACAGTGAATAATAGGTTGCTCACATTCAATGTGCAGATAATGTAATGCAGAAGCAATATCAATAGCAATATTTAATCTTCGACCAAGATCCACTGTTCTTGCCTGCTGTGCAATTTTTGTCCCATGCAACCAATTCTCTAAGCAACCATTTGTCAAATACTCAAAAACTAGAGCTTTAAATGTTTGGCCTTTGTAATCTATGCTGGAGCAACATGTTAAAATCTTGATCAAATTTCTATGACGAACATTTCTAAGAGCATTACATTCGGTTATGAAACTCTTGTCAGCTCCTTGCCTTTGAAGGTTAAGGACCTTTATAGGAACAACCTCTTCTTCAGACTCAAGCCTTCCCTTGTACACATAGCCAAAGCTTCCAGAGCCTATCAAATTGCTATCTGAGAATCCATCAGTTGCATGGTATAGGCTTTGGTATGACACCTTTGAAAACAAGTCAATTGTTGGTGAATAGGATGACGATTTTCTATTTCTTTTCCTTAGGCAATAGATGGCAAGAATAGATGACAATAGGAGCAGAAAAACAACCACACAAATTATCACCACTATTAGTTTAAAGTGTTGACGTTTTCTCTTTATCATAGCTTTCATGGGGCATGGCGGTAGTTGTAACTCTGAAATACCCCCACAGAGCTTAATATTGCCTGTCACTGCTACAGAACTTGCATTTCGAAAGACACCTTTAGTGGGTACTTCGCCATCCAACATGTTAAAAGAAATGTTCAGGTATTCTAAAGTAGAAATACCTTGCAGTGGTTGCGGAATTGATCCTGACAATTTGTTCTGTGACAAGTCTAAGAACTGAAGACCTTTCAGTGAAGCCAAAGATAAAGGTATGGTTCCATTGAAGGAATTCTCCTGTAAAAGAAGGTACTCCAAGCTTATGCATTCTCCTATGGTTGAAGGAATGTCGCCAGAGAGATTATTTTTAGAAACATCCAATATTTCAATATTTCTTAATTTTCTTATCTCAATTGGTAGATTGCCAGTTAATAAGTTCGTTGATAAGTTAAGTTCCAACAGTACTGATAAATTGGGAACGTTCATAAATTCTGAGGGTATGGATCCACTAAGGTTGTTTTCTTCAAGGTGTAGTTTTTGTATATTTTGGCAACTTCCAACACTTGGAGGAATATTCCCTTCTAACATATTTACTGCCAAATATAGTCCAAACAATTGACTAATGTTGCCTATGGAGGCTGGTATCTCCCCCGATATATTATTTCCCCACAAAACTAACAGTTGCAACTTATGTAACTTGCCAATCGTTGTTGGAATGATCCCTGAAAGATGGTTAGATTCAAAGCCTAAGCCACTTAAGTTGATGAGATTTCCTATTGTTGCAGGAATTTCTCCGGATATCTGATTGCCACCAAGATATAGTGTTTCGAGTTGAGTTGACAAATTGCCTATTGAATGGGGTAAAGAGCCTCCAAGACTATTGTAACCTGCATCCAAGATGCTCAACTCACTGCAGTTTGTCAAAGATTTTAAAAACTCCATGTCCTTTTCTGAATTAGTACCCAAACTATTATTTCCAAAAGTAAGGAGCCAGAGGTACTGTAGGTTTCCTAGGCTCGGAACTTGTCCTACAAAATGGTTGTCAATGAAATCAAGTACACGAAGTTCAGATGCATTTGCCACGGAAGTTGGGATTGGACCCGACATTTGATTATAAGAGAAGGAAAATTGTTGGAGATTGGGGAGGGTGAAAAACATGTTTGCTGGAAGAGATCCACTAAATTGATTGCTTCCAATAAAGATCCATATGAGAGATGACATATTGAATAGTGAAGAGGGAAGCCTCCCGGACATTTTGTTGGAACTTATTGTCAAATTTATCAAGTTTTTCAAATGGCCTATTTCTTCTGGTAGACTTCCTTCCAAGTTATTTTCATACGCTAAAAGAATACTAAGTGAAGAAAGATTACCTATGGAATTAGGGATTTGACTTGTCAACATGTTTGTTGAAAGAAACAATCTTTCAAGCTTGCTTAAAGAGTCAATCTCCTTGGGTATCTTGCCAGTAACATTATTCTTTCCCAAGTATAAGCCCTTGAGTTGAGAGCAGCTTGTCAAGTTGGTAGGAATGTTCCCTGCCAAGGTGTTGTTGGTAAGCATGAGTTCTTGTAGCCGCAATAAACGACCTAATTCTCGTGGGATCTCACCATTGAAATTGTTGTTCTGGAGGTTGAGAATCCTGAGAAAAGAGAGGTTGCCAAGGTGTGGCGATATGAGTCCATGCAACCCATATCCTTGTAGATTCAACACTGTGACTCTTTCATGTCGGTGGCTGCATATGATTCCATTCCAAGTGCAGAAGTGGGAAGAACTATTCCAAGAGCCAAGGGTTCCATATGGATCCTTGGATATTGTTGCCTTAAATTTGAGCAATGCCAAGTGATCGGTCTGGTTTCCTAACGTAGCAGCAACTCCACTAGGCTGAAAGCAGGTCAAGTTCGAAGAGAACAGAAGAATCAAGTTTTGGCATATGAACCAAAATGAAAATAACATGGAAGCAAGTTTAGAGAAATTCATTTGGCTGAATAACACTAGGTTGCAAGGCTGTTTGACGGTAACTAATTACTGAAGTATAAATAGCATTTCATTGCTCCTATATTTGATTCAGAACTATATATATTTGTTTTTATGACTATTCTAAATTTCTAATCACCATTCATGGATATCAAAGAGACACGTTAGTGGTTGCTATTAAATTCCACGCTTCCTAATTTTTCACTCGTCCTTGATAGTTTTCTAAGTCTTCTCCGTCTCTTTTACTCTCTTATTATTTCTCTTGGGTCTGATCTTTATTTGTTGTCTGATAGAACTTGTTCTTCATTCTTGCCTTGCAGTATACTGCAATCTTTCCTTTTTCTTCCTCTCAAGTATGGTTTTAGATGCTTTTGTTTGAAATATTATAGCATTGCCATTTTTTTCTATCTGACTTTTTTTTCCATGACTTAGGACTTGACTTGAGAAAGTTGAAATCCACACGGAGCGGAGTTACATCATATTAATTAAGTTGAATAGGTTAGCTCGCATCAACCACCGTATACACCCACTTCTTCACATTTGTCCTTCCTGATTAAGTAGAGTAACTTGATTTTACTTTAATTGTTCCATTTAGTTTGGAAAATGTTTCAACAGAATTAAAGATAACTGAATATAATATAAAATTATCATTTTTAATTTTTATATAATAATTTAAATTTTTAAATTAAATTAATTTATAACAAGAGAATAGATGTGTTGAATATAAAATAAAATTATTATTAAGCAAGAGATGAGTTGCAAAACCTATGAAAAAAAATTGTCAAAATTTACAAATGATCAAATATCAAGTATGAAATTCTGTATAATTGAATTTCTAAGTTAATTTATTTGCATTACAAGTGTGTTGAAAAAATTACTGCATAAATATGCACATACCTGCCATGAGGTCTTATGATAAATCTTCATTCTTATGTTTTTTTTTTTTTTAAAAAAAAAAATTATAAAAATTTTCTTCTAAGTAAAATTGAAAGATGCTTGTAAATTAATAAATCAGAAAGGGAAATTTTTATGGTGTAAATGACATAATATTCCTTTTGTATACAATTTGTTTATATTTAGCATTACATTGGGTTCAAATTAGATACTGATTAATCTGATTTGAGTTGAGTATAACTATAAAAAGAGACAAAATTTTTCCTATCACATTTTAAAGTAAATGTCTTTTTAATTGGCTTGAACTTAAGATATTTAATTAAGTTAAAAAAAATTTACTAGCTAATTTACTTATTTAATGTTGGCATAATGTGTTTATGGCTTTTATATTTGATTCTCAACTCTCTCTATGTATAATAATCTTTTTATGACTATTTTAAATTTTTAATCACTCTTCATGGGTATCAAAGAGATCCGCAAGTGCTTCCTATTAGATCCCATGCTTCTTTCTCTCACTTGTCCTTGGTTGTTCTATGTCTTCGTCTCTTTTACTCTCTTAATATTTCTCATGTTCTCCTTGTCATCCGCTGTCTGATAAAACTTTTTCTCCTTCCTTGCCGAGCAGACTTCCGAAATCATTCTTTTTCTTCCTCTCCATTCTGGTTTTAGATGCTTGAGTTTGGAACATTAGCATTGCCATTTTCCAATCTGATTGTTTATGCAATGACTTGTTGAGACTTGACTTGGGAAACTTCTATGTCCACACAGAGTGGATTTACATCATATCAAGTTGAGACTAAGTTAGGTCGCATCAACCACCATATAGCCACTTCTTCATCCCACATTTGGGATTGATGAAAACCCATATGCCAATTGAATGCCTTGCCAGTAGGGGTGGACATTTGAGTTAGTGAATGATGGATATAGAAGGATATAATGTAATAAGTCAATACATTCATAACGGGTTAGATGCAAAACGGTGAGTGGTAGGCATGCAATTATTCAAGACTTTGAAAGGTTGGAGTTTCCTCAGTGGAATTGAGAGGGGGAATGAGGTCCCACCCCGCAATACAATGTACTGTAATAGCATCAAATATTTTCTTTGTTAGGGGGTCATTGCTGCCTCATTGTTCGGTCTGAGGAGTGTGTTGACTTTTGCACACACCCTTTTAATACCCTCACCACCACCACCTCTTCCAGAAACACATCTCCGGAAGTCAAGGGTGGGGCAAATGTTGGTAATGCCTAAGGGTGAGATCATTGTTTGCTTCAATGACCTCATGAATATCAAATTCCATTAGTTCAAAATTCAAATACCTCATAGGTGTCCTTAAATTCTCTTTGACATGGAGGAAGCATTATATGCTTAATTTATTTGAACAATATCAAGATGTCGGAGCAGACAAAGAAGCTCAGGAACATCATTCATCTTCTTACTAGATACCCTCTCTCCAGTGAGAGTATCGACTACAGATGCAACAACACCATGGCTGCCTTTCTTAACCAATAGAATTTCATATTGACTTGCCTCCCCATAGTCAATTAAGAATTCTTTATGGAGCATATTCTAACTTAAATTAAATTTTGTTAATAAAAAACCTTTACAAACAAAAAGCAACAAGTAAAATAGTGCAGAAGTTAAAGAGAAAGGAACTTAGGCATATGATTTGCATACTTGATTGTTTTCCCTTTGAAGAACTATAAATCCTAGATTATTTCTAGTGGCGTAATTATTATTGAGTTATTTATACTTTTTTAATCATTTTTATTGAGTTCTACAATGTTAAATTATTTTTCAAAACTTTATTTAATTTAAATAACATTTCACTCAAATAATGTGATTTTAAAATATTTTTTAACTAAAACCTGTAACTTATCCACATTGTGGTACATTTTTTATAAATGCCGAAAAACCTCATACTGTTAAATAGAGTTTGTATCTCCATGGCAATAAAAAGGAAAGAGAAAAAAATACATAGGAATAGTTTCAAAAAGTCTAAAATCTAAATCCAAATCATAGTAGTGGTGTTGCATCTGATTCTTGCTAGAATCCTTCATTAATTTCAGCAATAATATTATAAGCTAGTGATTACAAATAAGAGGTAGATTATTCCACTCATAATATTAGAAGGAAAAGAAAAGAGCCACACTAATTAATTATCCAAAACCCAGGTCAAAATTTCTGCGCGCCTGCATAATGATTATTGACACAACGTTAACAAATGCTTCGTGGATATCTTTTTTGGTTCTGTTAAACTATGACTGGGACATATAGGCTAGAATGTGCACAAGTCCACATTTAAGCAGCGTGCCATTATCATTATGCAAAAGAAAACAATAAGAAAGGCCTAGAATGTAAATTGGTTGCTATATAGCATATTTAGATAAGTACCTTATTGTTTCTTCTCATTCATTCTTTCATTCGGTGATTCCACTGAACAAGCAACTCCAATCCTACATATAGTGAAAGCAAGCACTTCCAGATATTAGGACGTAAAGGGGTTGGGTTCTCCAGGTCTATTTCTGCGTCCGTTTGTGCTGTTGTCTGTTGGAATTCTCTTGGCTGTGGAGCTGGGTCTATAATCTGTGAAAGGTCTCACATGGTTGTAGAGATTATAGCCGTCTTTGAACATTTCCTATGTGGGCCTCCTTCCAATTAATATTTCTAACACGACAATTTTAAAACTATACATATCACATTTTGTTAACATCTCAAAACTTACTCTATACTTTAAAATAATTTACAAAATTGTTAATATTATGAAATTTGCATGTATAAATATAAGAAAAATAAAATCATATAGAAATGGAAACTTGGAAGAGTCTAGAATCATATGAAACTACCTGGAGGAGCATAGCAAATGATTCCCTTTATCCCAATTGTGCTGATTTGCTTATCAGAGATGCTACTAATAGTTGAAAGAAGTCTTGCCAATTCAAAATCTCCCACATGAGCAACCATATCATCACCAAGAAGGATATTGCTTGGCTTTCATTAAGTCATAATGAACAACGGGTTGCTCACATTCAATGTGAAAATAATGTAATGCAGCAATACCAATAGCAATATTTTCTTTGTTTCTCTGCAGTTTCTATCACTTGATGCAACCAATTCTCTAAGAAACCATTTATCATGTACTCAAAAACTAGAACTTTAAATGCTTGGCCCTTATAATGAAATGATTCTTATAGCTGTGTTTGTTCTGTCTCTTTTTACTTTCTCATCCTCGGTGTGTTGATCACTCTACTGGTTCTCTTCCCCGTATGCTTTCTTTGTCAAAATATCCGACAGACTTGTTTCATCTTTCTCTTTTTTGTGTATGCAGGCACATTCCTTGTACTCACTGAAAGAGTAAACTTTCATCAAATATGTTGACCTGCGGTGATGAGTTCTCATCACTTTTTAAGAGAAAACTTGCATCAAATATGTTTACCCGAGGTGATGAGTTCTCATCACTTTTTTATGGCCTATACTCTTACCATGTGCAAAAATTTCTGTTAGACGAAGTCATTTGTGCTTTTGTGTGTGTGTATATATATATATATATATTTATGTACAGTTGTTTCTTTCTTTTTTTCCTTAAATTTAATTTGTTTTGCGATTTTTAATATTATAAAACAAGATAAATTTAACCTCAAAAATCGTTGAAATACTTTTCTTTTAGCAAGTGTTGATATATGTATGAAAAATGTCATTCTTTACATTAAAAAAAATATCAGTACATTTACCTATTATTTTAACTACGCCCATAGTTTAATAATCAATTTCAAACTTGAGCAAAAGAGGAAAGTTTTGTTAGAGACTTTCGTCAACCATTGAAAAACTCTGGAATTTCATGAACATAAACCAACAATTTGAGAATTAGGGTAAAGGATAAGAGTAAAAGGCAAATGTGTGAAAGAGAATTAGAATCAAACAACCAGAGTTGCACGCATGATTCAAAGGACAGAAAATGGATCAATCAAGAAGCTTCAATTAGAGATGTATGAAAGAGGATTTAGATCCTCTTATATTACCTAAGTCATGTTTGTTTTATCTAATTCAAAATTGTGCATTTGATAAGAATTTATCTAAATAACTGATAGTAGATTGTCATATAAGCGCTTATGATCATGATTAAGTAACTGAGTCATTTCCCTATGAGAAGATTACCTAAATAATATGTAATTAGAAAAAATGACCAAAGATGACCAATTATCAAAACTACGAAACTTTCATATCAGCTTGAAAATTTCTATCAAAATCGAATGAAACACTATATAAAAATAAAACTACAAGATACCATGAAGAGTTTGAACTTGCCAAGCAGATTTTTATCCTGCATGGCTTCTAAATATCAGGGAAAATCAGTTTTTTTTTTTCCTTCTATACACAAGCATAGAAGAAGTACTTATATCCACTTCTGGCTGTGGTTCAGCAAGGCTCATAAGAATTTGATCTTGAACTTGACATGGTTGGGACTGTAGCTGCTGGTTGCTTTGGCATACATACGACATTGGTTGGGACTGTAGTTGCTGGAGACTTTGACAAGCATCCAACACTGGCTGTGAGTCTTGTGACAGTGGCTTTTGTTTAGGAGGCCTCCCCCGACGCCGGACTTGACCTAGACAAGGTTGTGACAGTGGCATCTGCTTGCTTTCATTTGCATCGAACATTGGTTTAGGAGGCCCGCCCAGAACACCCCGTCCCCGTCCCCGTCCCCGACCTCGACCTCGACCCCGACCCCGACCCCTACCCCTACCCTGACTCTGACCCCTGCCCAGAGCACCACTAAATTCATACAACTGCTGCATCTGGCTTTGGTCTGCAGGTTTATTTTCTTTGGAAAGCCAGCCTTCATCTTGACTGCTACCTTGTGGCAGCAATGTATAGCTTTCATCTACACCTGACTCCAAATTAGGAGGCTTTTGCCAACTTTGAGCTTGACTTTCTAGCTGCAACTGCTTCTGTTCCTGGCCTTGGATTTCATTTGGCTCTGAATTAGGAGCGCTCAGTAGGCCTCGAGCTTGGTTTTGTGGCTGTACCTGCTCCATGCATTGGTGTGCATTTGTACGTACCTTACGAGGCCTCCCCCGACCTCTAACTCTACTTTGGTTTTGTGAGGGCTGCTGCTTCTGGCTTGTACTTGTTACATTTGGGTTTTGTTCATTGAGAATGTCATCATCTAAGGGCAACAATTCCCCTGGGTAACCTGCATCTGGCTTTACCTTACGAGGTCTCCCCCGACCTCTAACTCTACTTTGGTTTTGTGAGGGCGGCTGCTTCTGGCTTGTACTTATTACATTTGGGTTTTGTTCATTGAGAATGCCATCATCTAAGGGCAACGATTCCCCTGGGTAACCTGCATCTGGCTTTGCCTTAGGAGGCCTCCCTCTTCGTCGACGCTTTTGTGGTTGCTGCTCAAGATCTTTAAGAGTTGGGTTCTCAAGTAGGTTCCTTTTGTGACTTCCTTGATGCCAATGCTGTGGTTGATCGTGATTATTAACATTCAACAAAGATGATGAAGCTGACACTCTGGATTTTACACCCAAATCAGTTCCTAAAGGTCCACATAATCGTGTTTGTGACAATTCATTTACTATTACTGGTATGCACTCTGGGGGACCTTCAGAAATAGGAACCACGAACTGCTGCTTGGAAATGAGAGCTAGAGTAGCAGGAAGGTTCGATTCCATTGGCTGGGATGAATAGACCCCTGGCTGAGAATTCAGGAAGTTAGCAGAACCTTGATCTTGATCTTCGGGCTGCAACTGCTCCTCACATCGGTGTGCATCTAAATTAAGAGAGTTCACAGGAACTTGGCCTTGATCTTCTGGCTGTAATTGCTTCTCACATCGGTGTGAATCTCTATGTAGTTTACGACGCCTACACTGACCTCGTCCTCGACTAGAGGGCAGCAGCTGCTGCTGCTTCTGCCATCCATGCAGTTTAGGTGGCCTCCCCACACCTCTAACTTGACCTCGGGGTTGTAACTGCTTCTGCTTCTGGCTTGTGCTTTTATCTGCACCTGACTTTAGCTTAGGAGGCCGCCCACCTTGGCCTTGACGCTTGGGTAGCTGCTGTTCAGGATCCCCAAAAGTTGTGTCCTCATCTAACTTCTGTAAAGGATCAACACGCATTAATACGAATTACCAGTTCTTATTTACGAAATCAAAATACTGATCTTACATACATGATAAATAACAAAGAAGCTCTGATTTTGGAACAAAATTTTCTCAATTAAAATGAGACCTGCAGTAATCATAAACAGGGTAATATTACTTTCTGAACTAAACAAGTTGAAATGAAGAATAACTACAAATATAAAAGATTGTAATAAGCTTCAAAAGAAAATGAAGGATAACCATCAATAGGAAAGCCAAAATTTACTGCAAAACCACACTACCTGAGTCTGCTGAATTTTTATGTTTTGAAAATTTTCTGCTTCACTTTCTGCTATGACTCTAATTTCTTGCCTCTGCGGTAGACTTTTTTGTTCATTGGTTCCAAGAAAGCCTTTCCCAGATTTGTTCTGCTCCTCACTCCTTTCAATTGAATGCTCATGTGCTTCAACCTCTTCTTGGATCCATCCACCGTGTGCTTCTTGCATCCTACTTGGCTCGTTAGTCTCAATAATCTGTAATACGGACACTTGAGTTTGTTTTTCATTTTCTTGCCCTTGCAACTCTTTTTCTCTCTCAACATATTCACTCCATTCCAATGCTCTATTTATCTCTCCCCCAGCACCCAAATTCCCATTATAAACCCTATACCTCCTACTCTCAGTACACAGAAGCTCCCCAGCATCACAAAGCTTTCTCAGATGATGACCCAAAATTGCCATATGGGCCCAAGGCAAATCCTTGTATTCTCTTTTAATGAACTCTGAGATTGCCTCCTTAGTGGAGCCAGTTGCATCGTTCAAATCTATTAATGCTCTCTGTATCATCTAAAAGACAGCCCCAAAGAAGAAAACAGACAAAGAAAGGAAGAAACAAAATCAGAATCAATTAAATAAAATGCAAATACATCCCAAGATTCAAATTTCATAATTCATTATATATAGAGAAGGCAACTAGGTCACCTTTTGTTAATGGCATAAGAAGCCTATCAAATGTTCCAATTCAATGTCAGAAAAGACAGATTTTAGAAAATATTCAGGTAAATTTACTCATAGTTAAAACATCACATGAGTGAATAAAATCTTCGACAACAAATAGTAATGAGTTCTTAACTTTGAGGAGGAGCAATACTTTGAATAGTACCAGGAACAACAGCAACGACAAAGTGACAAAGGAGGAAAATGACAAAAGAACTCTATCATAATGTAACTTCCATAAACCCTCAATAAAAGGAAGCTCAAATATTTCATTGACAGAACTTAATTATTTATTGGCATGCATTCTAAGTAGGGAAAACTTCAAACAAAAAAATCCCTAAACTTGTTATATGTATTTTGCCTCTAAAACTTTCAAAACCTGCACTTAACCCCTAAATTTTTTAAGATGTACACATTACTCTCAAACTCGGATTTTGGTTAAAAATTTAACAGAAAAAACATATATTCTCTATTCACCTCTTTTTTGTGATAGAAAAATGGAAACCGTGAGTAAAAATAAAGAAACCATTAATTGCACATTTTGAAAGCTTTGGGGGCAGGGTTTTTTTTATGCTTGCCTTTTAAGTAAGTGCAGGCCCAAAGAATGTACTCTGTTCCAGAATCAATATATGATGAATGAGCTCAGTTTTATCTCAAAGTAAAATTCATTAGAGACAATGAGAATGGTAGGAGCTAAGAAGTTCTCGTATCCAAATTTGACGGATCCCACTAAGACACCTTTTAACACATTTCAATCAGCTCATTTAACAATGAGAAGCAAAACCAGTACAGGACAAATTACCTCAGTTTGACATATAACGAAATACAATGTGCATAAAACTCTTACCGATTTTCATTTGGATCAGTTTGTTATAAAAGCAAACATGACAAGTTTTATCTTGGAAGACGAAAAAGGTTTACATAACCCGATTTTCCATTCAACATAAGAAAAAAAAAATAACAAAAAAAAAAAATAAACAAAGGAGTTCACTCAACTTCAGTATTAATCCTTTGTTACTGAATTAAGATTTAAAAAATACCAAACAAGAAATTTATTGCCAGTACATTGAAATTAGCACCAGAAAAATGGAAAGTTCCAAACAATGAACAGAAATTACTAAAAAGAAACAGCTTTTAGATAACAATTCAATTTTCTAGCTTAAGCACACACAAAAAAGAGAAAAGAAAACCCAACATTTAGTACTAGTAGTAAGAAAAACAAGCAAAGGAAAACAGAGTCCTACAAGTTAAGAACATCAGAGACAAGAAACGGTCTCATGCAGAATTACCCACTACATTAAAACACTTTCATTGATTCTAAACAATGCTATAAACACAAAATTCTGTAACACACCCCAAAATAGAAAGGTGGAAGGAGAATAGAGAGTTACCAACGCATACGGGGGGTGAGATGGAGTGTTGAAGGAGCTGAAAAGCTCTTGAAGCCGGCGCTGAATGTGAGAACCATAGTCAGAGTTGACGGAGATGGAGGGGTTCGATGCTGCAAGCTCAGACAAGAGAGAGTCTCTGAGCTTACCCATCACGCGGGTGTGCCTGGAATCGGAAGCAGGAAGGGATTGAGGATGAAGCTGAGGGTCTTCCATGGCTGAGATAACGAGCTTCACTCTTCAGGGAGAAGACAGTGACAGCATCGTAGTATGTGCCGCATGAAGGCAAGGTTAGAGCTGAGAGTAGGAGAGTATGGAACCGTCACGACTCCTTGAGCAGCCCCTTTTATACTCCGCGCCTTTGCTTTGTAAGCAAGTTGACTCTCGGCCCGCTGGCCCACATGGGGATTAGACCTATTTCTAATATTTTATGTGAATTTTTAATTTAATTAATGGATGGCATTACGAAACGTGACATGTAACAAAATTAAAAAAAAAAAAAAAAAAAAAAGATGAAACGTTGCAATACTAATTATTTCTTTATATTCTGGATATTTAATGCTATCAAATAATTTAATTTTTAGTGAAAATCATATTGTTGATTGTTGTTAAATTATATATATGTAATGTTTTAAAAATAAAAACCAACATCCAGAGAATAAGTTGCCAATTCAACGATTCATTAATTTAATAGTTGAACCATTGGTTCAATTGAAAATTTTAAAAATTATTTAAAATTTTTATAAAAGATATTTTACATAAAGATAAGTATAATTTATTTTATTTTAATAATAAAGATAAAAGAAATTACATTAAAATTTTATATATTTTATTATCTTAACAAAATTGTACGTAGAAGATATATATATACACTGATAAAAAAAAATTAGTACAAAGACATATCGTAGAAGGCATGGACTATGATTTCTTAAATATTACAAGATTAATTTAATAATAAATTACCAGTCTCACTTTCTCGTATCTATCACAGGAATTTTTTTTTTTACCCCTTCTAAAGCTTAAAATTTTAGCTTCAAGAAAAAAAAAATGAAATTTAGAAGTGATTTAACTTTTTTTAAAAAAAAAAATATCCATCAAATAATTTCTTTTTTTTCAAATTCACTTTATTCAAAGCAAGCACTTCTTTAATAAAAGGCTTTCAAATTCCTACCTTTTTAAATCATAAGTCAATTTCCAACAATTATTGACTTTTACATATTCTTACACCTTTTTTTTTTTTTAGTTTTTTCAACCGCAAATGAAAACAGAAAAAAAAAAAAAAAAAAACAGAGATTAAAAATTTAGGAA
Organism: Bauhinia variegata; assembly: GCA_022379115.2. Classification (NCBI taxonomy): domain Eukaryota; kingdom Viridiplantae; phylum Streptophyta; class Magnoliopsida; order Fabales; family Fabaceae; genus Bauhinia; species Bauhinia variegata. The sequence goes on along the minus strand of CM039426.1, from coordinate 17,214,372 downwards.
AGTAATTTTTACTTGAATTTAGTTTACCATATATATATGCTTGAAAATCAAAGGAAGTTAGAACTGTGAATGGATAGTGGATGGATAGTTTGTTTGAGAAAGAAAGAGAAGAGGAACATACTGAGTAACAATTAACTCATACGAAGTGAATTAACTTCTTTAAGGATACATTGACAAAAGAATGAAGTCATGAGCACTTCACCATATAGCTTCCTGCAATGAACACTATCTGCATCACAACACCAAATTCATTCAAGTACTTGATTCGACAAAATCAATATCAGATAAGCTTACATCAAGTCATCTTCTTCTTCAGACGCATCAAGGTAATAGAGCTTCTGTAATGAAACAAGGCCTCCAATTTTTGCTGATGCTTTAAGACCCATATATTTAAGAATTGGATAATGATAATCAATCAACTTTTCCAACCTAGATTGAATCTATTATTTCACCACCGATATACTCTAAAGCTGTCCATTGCATCTATCCGCCGAATCATCTCTTTTTTCTAAGATTCAAGTTGAACCTTTCCAAGCTGCTGAATCACCTCTCTTAAGCCCTCTTCTTGTTTCAATGATCGAGAAACTGATAGCAACAACTTTGAGATGAGAGTCACCTTGTATAAGCTAATTAATCAGCTCTTGTTTTGGAGTTTCAGTGCCAACTAGAAGTGCGTTCCTTCGAAACTGATTGACTGCTTCTATATTTGAGCTTGAACCTCGCTCCAACAAGTAATGTAATTCCTCTCAGATATATCTTTCACTCTGTTTTTGATGCTTTGAAATTCCACTCTTTGTAAAAGGAAGCTATCTTGTTGAGACAACTGTTTATTAAATATTGCAATAGCACCAAATTAACAAATTTTCAACTAGACCATTTCCTTTTTTGACCATTGTTGTCCCAGAATGAGTATCCATCTCTCTTGTTTACGAATATACATAGTACTTTACATTTTTGAAAATTTTTGAGATTTAGAAGATTGAGTTACAACTTTTCTTTTAAATTTATGAGAGTTTTTTTTTGCTTTCAAATGTTGAAACAGGTTGGACGAATGGCATTGGGTGGATTACTGGCTCTTGGGTACACTGTTGTCGTTTGTTATAAAGGTGCATCTACAACAGTCGATCATAGCAACGTTTCTATGTCCTTTGAAACTATGGGTGCTCTTGGTGAAACATTCACGGTGCTAGACTTTAAGCTACTATATTTTAAGGAAAAAGTCACTTCTTGCATCTTTGTTTTTTCTCTTTTTTATTTCTCTCTTAACACTTTGGATAAGATATAAAATAAGATGTAACATTTATTTAAATAGTTTTTAAAAATTGCAATTAAAAAAGAATGTGACTTAAATTTTAGAGTAAATATTTAATTTGGTGTTTTACACTTAGAATCTTTATTAATTTGATTATTTACATTTCAAGTTAATTTAATTTTTTATACTTAAAACGGTAATTATTTTTTTTATCTTAAATTTATTAATTTTATTTTTCATACGTCAAAGTTTTTTTCAATTTTATCACTTAAATTTATTAATATTTTTAAAGAATGAAAGATTAAATTAATTTGTTTAACAAGTTTAAAGAACTAAATTAAATAGTATTTTAAGTATGAGAGATTAAATTAATAAATTTAAAATATAAATAATTAAATTGATAAATTTAAAAAATAAAAAAACTAAATTTATAAATATTTCAAATGTAAAGAAATAAAATAAATATTTGTTCTAAATTTTATGAGATGTGATAAAATGATAGATTATAACAAAAATAATAAATTTAAGTAACTCTAATGAGTATCAACATTACATATGCTCTAAAAAATTATTTTTTGACATGGATGTAATTATTATAAGGAGACATATTGCAAGCTATGAATTGTCTTCTCATAAATAGTACAAAGTCAATTTTGTTCAAAAAAATTAATAACAAATTACCGATAATTACTTTATCTAATGGGACTATTTTCTTAAGCTCAAACTAGTCATGGAAAAGAAATATTAATTTGAGTTTTTCTAGTGCTTTTTTTTTTTTTTTTTGAAAAGTTCGATCCAATAATATCTTTTCTTGAGAAGTACTTTAAAAAAAGAAAGAAAAAAAAAAAAACAACAGAGGGTTTTCTTTCTCAAAATAAAACTGTCATTTTTTTTTTACATAGTTACGAATTATCTATTCATAAATAATAGTACAAGGTTAACTTTCTTATCTATCACAATGACTTTTTTTTAATATCAAATTTTCAGTCTCATGGAAAAAAAATTAATTTGAGCTTTTTCTAGTGGTTAAACCTTTTCTTTACTTTTTAGAAAATGTTCATCGGAACAACATATTTTTCTGTAAACCACTAAGATTTTTTTTCCCTAATAAATACATCCATTTTTTAAAAGATTTTAAATTTTAACTTTCACAACTAATTCGATTCAAACTAACTAAAAACCTAAACAAGAGTAAAATTCTCTCAAAAACTTTTTTTTTTTTTTATACATATGAACTCAAACTCAATTAATAATTCTAACTTTTTTCAAAGAATAGCTACACGTGCCAAGTTCCTCCAATTATTATCTTTTATATATCCTTACACTTTTTTTAAAAAAAAAATTGCCACACCAAATGAAAAAACAAAAAAATAAATATTGCAAAATTTTGGAGAATACTTTTGACTGGAATCACTTTCTCGTATAAATTTCATTTTTCTTCTGAAATCAAAAGAATCTAAACAGCGAACGTGTTTCAAATAGTGCTCGAAAAGAAGATAACATGCATGAGATATACAAAAGAGAAGAGGAACATGCTAACAATGCATTGTCAATGATGACATTGGAAAGCTTATAGCAATTAACACTATGCAACACAGCGACAAATTCAAGTTCTTGGCTTGACAATATGAGCAAACTCTTTTTCAGCATATTGGTACCATCCTTTTTCTGGCATCCAATCTGACATTTCACCATCATCGATGTACCCTTTTCTGCCATCATAAGCTGTGTCCTCACCGTCTATATAAACACATTCCAAACTAGGAATTGCATTTGGAAAAATAAGTAACTTACTTACGCTGCCAAATTTGAAAATGCCAAGAAACCTGAGTCTTGTAAAACAACCACCTGGTTGGATGAACATTACCTCCCCAATAAAAGCATCATAAAGTAGAAGATCAATTAAACAACCACCTGGTGGGAGAGACTTCAAAGGGTCTTCCTTCAGTTCAGAATTTACTAAATGTAATACCTCTAAGTATTGGAGAGAAGAAAGCCAGCTTGGCAACTCCACTAGACGTCCAGTTAGATGTAAGCGTTTAAGAAGAGGAGGTGGGGAGGACATACTTTGCAAATCAATTGGCCCTTTCCAATGTAGAGACAGAGAGGAAAGACACTGCATTTTAGAAATGGAACTACAAAGAACGCTCCCATGTTGTCCTTTCACATTAATTAAGCATAGTCGTCTCAGCTGGACTAGCTTCCCAAGCTCTATGATCAAGTCATCTCTTTCAGACGCATCAACATAACATAGCTTCTGTAATGAAACAAGGCCCCCAATTTCTTTTGATGCTTCGAAAGCACACACTGACCAAATAAAATATCCAACAAAACAACCACCACTTTTTACAACCTTTAATGCACATTTTGTGCCAGAACTATGAAACTGACATATCAGAAGATTGCGAAGCTTACGAAGCTTATATATCTCAGAAGGCAACTCAGTGACATTTGTCTGTCTAAGATCTAAAGTCTCCAAGCTGTGTAGATTCCCAATAGACTTACTGAGCATTGACACTTTAGTATTTCTGAAGCTCAAGTACCTTAAGAGGAACAATGTGGAAACTTGTTTAGGACATTTATCAAGAGGGGCACCCTGCAAATCTAACACTTTAAGGAGTTTGAAGCCGCCACTTAATAACTCTGACATTGTTAGGCTGCTATCTGCCCCAAAGAAGAAGAGAGAACGAAGCTTAGACAACAAGGATCTCTTAAATTGATACATGGCTACCTGTTGAGAAAGATGGAAGATGGACAATCGTCGTGTTCCTTCAGGCAACCTGGTTGCATTCTCCCTGCTGAGTACTTGAACAAAATTCTCATCTTTGGACTTTGAAAGAATGGCCTCACGCAGAAAGTCATGGATGCGGCAGGATTTGACCCTTCCATCATATGTTGTCGTGGCTGCTTGTATCAAACTCCTATTAAGAAGCTCATAGAAATAGCTCTCTGCTACTTCCTCCAATGTTCTTCCATCTTTCACTTTTACAAAACCCTCTGCAATCCACAGTCGAACCACTCTTGTGCGCTCAATCAAATAATCTTCTGGGAAAATACTCAGATACAAGAAACATGATTTCAAATTATAAGGCAGATCATGAAAGCTCAATGAAAATATTCTCTGCATCATTTGGAGACGAGAGTTTTCTTGTAGCTCAACACTGAGACTATCGAGAATCATCTTCCATACTCCAAAGCTTTCTACACCTTTTGTGGCCAAAAGACCACTGATTGTTGATACTGCAAGAGGAACCCCTCCACATTTTTTTATGATTTGTTCACAAATATCTTTCAGATGAGGAGGGCATGATTCTGCTTGGAATGTTTTCTTACAAAATAGAGTCCAAGAATCACTTTCAGATAAAACTTTCATTGGGTATGACATACCTTGGTTCACGTTTGTAGAGTATCTCGCTACCTCAGATATCCGAGTAGTGATTATGACTCTACTTCCATGACTGTTTGTTGGCATTGCAACTATTAGTTGATCCCAATCTTGTGTTGCCCACACATCATCGAACACAATCAAATATTTTTTATCTTGAAGCAACTCTTTCGTTGTTTGTTTCCACCTATGGTTGTCCATTGCATCGATTCCATGATGAAGCTCCGGAGGAGAAAGCTGCCGAATCAACTCTCTGAAGAGCTCCTCCTGTTTCAATGTTTGAGAAACTGTTACCAAAGCTTTACTTTCGAACCGAGCATTCACCTTGTCACTACTGTAGATTTGTTGGACCAAGGTTGTTTTTCCCAGTCCTCCCATCCCACTGATAGCAAGAACTTTGAGATGGGAGTCCCCCTGCATGAGCCAATCAATGAGCTCCTGTTTTGGTTCCTCAGTGCCAACTAATTGACTTTTATCTTGCAAAAGTGCATTCCTTCGAAACTGATTGACCTCTTCCATCTTTGTGTTTCTTGTGCTTAAACCTGGCTCCAACAATGAGGGATACCTTTGATGCCTCTCATATATCTCTTTGACTTTAGTTTTGATGCTTTGCAATTCAGAACCAGTTTGGCGGTTAATTTTCCACTTTTTGTAAGAGGAAGCTATCTTGTTGAGACATTTGAAGCGTGGATACCGAGCAACCAAGTGGAGCAAGAATGTGTCAAGAATATCTTCTATGTCAAAAGCAACATCCCTCACTTGCTTGACCCACTCGGCAAGTCCTGGGTCTTTCTCTTCCTCAACATCAGCAACCTTCAAGAAAGCATTTATGCTTCCTAATTCAGCTTTGATGAGCTCAATTTCTCGCTTGACCCCTCTTTCCAGATTGATCTCTTCCTTGAGGACTTTGGAAAGTTCATTCAACAAAAATGAAACCACACTTTCCGCCATCCTTTAACAGTGTTCTCTCTCTCTCTCTTCTAAAAACTCTCTTAGAAGTAATAGAAACAATTTTCTTATGAATTTGCAAGCTTAAGAATTTGCTTGATTTGCATTTCCTCTACCAAGAGCGTCATATATATAATACCCATATTTTGATTCCCTCCTCGGTGATAGAGGAAAAGTATTGCCTTTTCATTTGAAAAGAAGACATAAGAAGGTTTTGAGGGTCCGTTTGGTACGCTACAATGAAAAAAATAGGGTAGAAAAAGAAATGGACCAAACAAATAGAAAGAATAATGATAGTCCTTGAGTATGTTTGGTATGTAATAGAAAAGAAAATCATTTCCTTTATAATGTTTTATTTGTATAAAAAATTAAAAGAATGAAATATATATTTTTATGTAAGTATAAATTTACTATTCTTTTAAAACTTATATATATAAAAAAAAAAATCTCTATTTCTCAATTTAATTACCATAGATTTCATGATTAATATTAAAAAAGAAAAACAAACTTAAACTTATATAATGTAATTTTATAATTTTATAACTTTTATAATTACAATTATAATTTTTAATTTTTTAATTTTTATAATTTAATTTTAATTTTATAATATAATAAATTAAACTTGATTAATATACAAAGTTATATAATGTAATTTTAATTTTATAATTTTAATTTTTTTATAAATGAAAATTTCATTCCATATTTTTCCTTTCTTTGACTTTCTTTTGAATTTGAAAAAAAAGTTGTAGCTCTCAAATAATAGAAAGTTGTATCTTTGAGGAAATAAGCTTTACTTTATCTTAAAGTTACTAAACAGTGCAAAACGAAAAAACGGAAATCGCACTCTTTTTTCTCTCTTTTCTTTCCTGCATATCAAACGGACCTTAAGATAAGAATTTTTATTCTTTTTACTTGTGCAGTACTAATGAAATGAATGCAATCTATTCGTGTGTTTTCCAAAACATATTCAAGTTTTTCTTTTATTAATGGAAAAGCATATAGAACTTTCGAAGTAATCAACATATCAGAACAAAATCTTATAAACTCGAAGTGGTAAAGAATTTTACAAAGATTTGAAATTCTTTAATGATATAATACTCTTTACATTTCTTACCTTTTCTTAATACTCATATAGCTTTTATTCTGTAATGAATTATATTCTTTCTTGTAATGATAATATATCAAATATATAAGCGTGAGCAGGAAGAATTGGAATAAAAGAATTAAATCATATTAGCTTTTCATGATGTGCTTCTCCTAATGTGCAAGTCATATTAGACAAGAAATAAAAAATGATAATAATAATTCTAATTAACCATAAAGCATAACTATCTGGTCCACAACATGTCTACTTATCTTATTGCAGACTTCCAGCTAGGTTGGAAAATTGATTCCTTCCTTTCATGATAGAGAACACGTAAGTAGGCTCTAAAGTAAAAATAAGTTGTACGATATTCATTTGCTTAATACTAATAAAAATGTGATGCCGTCTCGTTCAAAACATATTCAAATTTTAAAGACAACAACATGCAAAAGAAAAATCTAGGATTCTACTTCGAAGAGGTAAAGAATTTTGCAATATCCTTTACTGATATAGTACCCTTTATATCTTTAATCTTTCTTCAATTGGCTTTTCTTCTTTAATAAATCACGTTAGTTCTTTTACAACGAGGGAATGAAAGAAAATTCTTTATACATAATAGGACTAAGTACAAGATACTTAGATTCTTGATATTTCTAAGATCTCTTTACCCAATATTACAAATAAAATTACCAAAAAAAAAAAAATCATTTGTGATAAGATTGAAAGAAGCCAACATCACATAAACCTAAAACTTTAAAATAATAAATTAATAAATCTTTATCATTTATATATTCTTCACAAGTTTTAAGTTTTTTCAACTTATTCCAAAATTTCTAACTCCCACTTTTATACTTAATGATTCATTTCCTTCAAAAAGAAAAGAATTAATGTCTTAAAGAATCTCCCTTCAGTTAAATGAAGATGAAATTCCAATAGCTTAACGTCACAAGTGGCAAGAGTCCACACTGACAATAATATTCCATCTTTTGTAAATCACATAAGAAATTCATCAAATGTTCAAATTCAATTTAAGAAAAGATCGAGTTTTGAAAAAATATTTAGGTAAATTTGCTAACAGTTAAAGCATTCCATAAGCTAATAGTTTAGGAATTTGTTAACGGGATAAGCTTTAAATGCAGTGATATTAATTGCAAAAAATTAAAGATGGATGCAATTTTCATTAAATGTCATTATTAATTACTAACCCTATTGATGTCCTTTATTTTTTATATGACATGTATACCCTTAATTTTAGGGTTTAGAAATTTATATACTGTAATATAATAAAACATAAGATATTAATGATAATTATAATTAATATAGTAATTAATGAAAAAAAAGTAATATTTGAATCTCTCTCATTAATAGGGGTGTTATTTAATATTTATGCTCAGCCCCTGCTGAGGTTAACAAGACTCTAAAGTTTAATAAACATTACAATTAATCAAAGAACAAATAATGAAGAGAATTCCATCCATGTAACTAAAAGGTAGTAAGCTTGAGAACCTAGCAACTTTCTATAGCTATGTCCATAATTGCCCCTAAGTTGACATTTAATTATGGAAATGACAAACTCAAATGTGAATCATATAGGGACCACATAACAAAAATCAAAATGAGCAGAGAACAGTAATATATGGTGAAGGAGGAAAACGACAAAAGAACTTTATCATAATATAACCTCCATAGACCCTCGATTAAAGGAAGCTCAAAACGCTACTGCGTTGCAGAATCAATATGTGATGAATGAGCTGAGTTTTATCTCAAGGTGAAATTCATTAGAGACTAAGAGTATGGTTGGGGCAACCAGGGCAAATCATAAGAATTTTCTAAGCTGGAATTTCATTTTGGTGAAGAAAATCAAATGTAATAATTATCTATAACACTACAACATCAGGTGGTCCAACCACACTTTATTTCGACTGTTAAAGCTATTTAAGTTAGTAGTTATATCGATTTTATTCTATGAGCTATTAAATTATAGAACTAAATATTAATTCTATTCTTATTTTCACTTTTTTAGAGAATTAAAAACTAAATATCTTAGGAATAGAAATGTCTAACTTAGAAGGAAGTATGCCTATTGCAATATAAATTAAGTAAACATGCAACTCAAATTACACAATCATGCAACATAAATTGAATACTCATGCAATATAAATTATGCAGACACACTATATTATTAATTCTTAGTATCATATGAAGATTATTCGCACTAGGGATTTAGGATTTTTCACAATGACAAAAAAGTAAAGAGATTTGCTAAGGCTCCCTCTAAGAGTATGCTTTAGTGAAATTTTTGAAAACAAATATTTTGAATAATTCATAGCAAAAACCGTTTAAGGAAAAGTTTTCAAAAAAAAAAAAAAAAGAAAAGAAAGTATTGGAAACATATCAGGGTGAAGAAGATAAATTTTAAGAGTAAAAATGATATTTTTTTAAAAGAAAAAAAGGTATCAGAGCAGAAAAAAAAAATCATGAGAGGTTAAAACATGACAAAATTTCTCCCCTTTTAATAGTCGAAATCTCCCTTTATATAAACTTTCTTTATTGGATTTAACAAATTTTCAACTAGACCAATATTTCTCATTACGTACTTTTTTTAGTGCTTAATTTTTGTTAAATGGAAAAGAAATATTAATTTGAGCTTTTCTAGTGCTTAATTTTTTTTTTCTTGAAAGTTCGATCTAACAATATCTTCTTTTTTTTTTTTTGGAGAAGTACTTTTTTTTAACAAAAAAAAAAAAGAGATAAAACTGTCAAATTTTTTTTTTTTATTATTTTTGTTTTACGTAGTTACAAATTTGCTTGATTTGCATTTCCTCTACCAACAGCGTCATATATATAATTCTCATATTTTGATTCCCTCCTTTGTGATAGAGGAAAAGTATTGTCTTTTCATTTGAAAAGAAGGCATAAGAAGGTTGAAAGATAAGAATTTTTACTCTTTTTCTTTGCGTATCATTGAAGATATATTCATAGTTTTTCTAAAGTATATTCAAGTTTTTCTTTTATTGATGGAAAAACATATATAACTTTCGAAGTAATCAACACATAAGAACAAAATCTTAGAAACTTGGAAGTGGTAAAGAATTTTGCAAAGAGTTAAATTTTTTTACTAATATAATATTCTTTGCATTTCTTACCTTTTCTTAATTCTCGTATAGCTTCTATCCTTTAATGAATCATATTGTTTCTTGTAATAATGATATATTAGATATATAAGTGTGATTGAGAAGAATTGAAATAAAAGAAATCTCACATTAGAATGCCATAACCTTAAAGCATAAATAATTGAAATAAAAAAATTGAATCATATTAGCTTTTCATGATGTACTTCTCCTAATGTGCAAGTCATATTGGACTAAAAAATTAAATAATAATAATAATAATAATAATAATTCTAATTAACCATAAAGGATAACTACCCGGTCCACAACATGTCTGCTTATCTTATTGCAGACTTCTAGCTAGGTTGGAAAATTGATTCCTTCCTTCATGATAGAGAACACGTAAATAGGCTAAAATAAAAATAAGTTGAACTATATTCATTTGCTTAACACTTAGAAGATGGAATGCCATCTTGTCCAAAACATATTTAAATTTTAAAGAGAACAACATAGAAAAAGAAAATCTATGATTCAATTTAGAAAAGGCAAAGAATTTTGCAATATCCTTTACTGATATAGTATCCTTTATATCTTTTACCTTTCTTCAATTGGCTTTTCTTCTTTAATAAATCACATTAGCTCTTTCTTGTACAAAATACTTATATTGCTGACAATTCTAAGTTATCTTTAACCTATGTTGTAAGTAAAGTTGACAAAAAAAAGATCATTCATGATAAGATTAAGATTGGAGAGAAATCAACACTACTCTAAACCTAAAACAAAGTAATAAATTAATAAAACTTTATTATTTATATATATTTTTTATAAGTTTTAAATTCTTCTAATGTAAGACTTTTTGCTTCTTTCAAAACTTCTAATTCACAGTTGTATACTTAACAATTCATTTTCTTGAAAACGAAAAGAATTAATGTCTTAAAGAATGTCCCTTCAATTAAACGGAGATGAAATTCCAATAGCTTAATCTCACAAGTGGCAAGAGTCCACACTTATTTAGGTAAATTTATTAACGGGATAAGCTTTAAATGCAGTTATATTAATTGCAAAAAATTTAAATATAGACGTAATTTTCATTAAAGGTTATTATTAATTCTTAACTCTATTAATGTCTTTTATTTTTTATATGACTTGTATACCCTTATTTTTTTATGAATATCTAAATCTTAAATATAAACCCTAAAAATTTTAAGATTTATGTTTTGAGTTTAGAATTTATTATTTAATGTATAAAGTTTAAGGTTTAAGGTTGATACTTAAAAGTTAAGATTTATGTTTTAGAATGTAAAATTCATATTTAGAATTTAATGTTTTTATTTTATAATATAAAGTTTAGAATTTTAAAGTTTATATTTAACATTTATATTTATTTTTTAGAATTTATTTTCTAGGGTTTAAATACGATAAACCAAGTTCAAACATACCTGTGCCACTCCCAAGCATTGGCGCGAGGCTTATAACTATAACTAATACCTAATATATATTATAAAAGCATGATCTGTTTGGTGGCGTTCACGCTTGATGTGTTATTCAAAGGACATGTGGAACTGAATTAAATTATATATCAATGAATTCTAAAAATTACTTAAATTTTGATAGGTGACATTTAAGTGAACTTAGTAAAAATATTGATTATGTGGATTAATTTTAAAACTTTGTAATCTTACATAATTATTAATTGGAAAAATAATTAAATGATATATATAGATTTAGAAATAAATTATAAATGAATTTCAAAAATTGTCATAAAATGAAGATAAAAACATTTGATAAAGTGATTTGGTACAACGATTTAATCTCAAGAGATAAAGTTTTTATACCCTCGTATTCTTTCTAGGATCAAATTCAGCTCTTCCCTATACATTGAGTTAATATTAAAAAAAATTGTATTCTTATTTTATCTATGACAAAAAAAAAAGATTTAAATAAAATTAAAAGTAAATATGCTTATTAGATATATTTTATATTTTTTAATTATTTTAACTTTTTCTTACCAAATTTGTTATATGCTTAAATGAATTTGAAAAATTACTATTAATGCTGATTAAATACATTTTAGTAAACTCCAACAGGGATTTGAGTGATTTTATCAAATACTAAATAATGAGGAAGGATTCACTTACTCTAAGAGTAAGTCTTACATACTCACTCTCTTCAATAACTCCCTTTTGAAAATATTTTTTAGCGATCCGACCATTGAATGGAGTCATGTTCGGCGTTGATTATTCATGCTAAATTTTGTATAAATTTAAAATTTTCAAGTATTTAACATAAGTGAAGACTTTTACTTGTAATTTAAAATCTTTTTATCCGTTAAAATAAGATCAAATAATAAACTATCAATTAATTCTAAAATTTTATGAGTATAATTTATTGTATAAGATCTTTTAGTTCTAACGGTTGTAAGTAAAACAAGACTTACTCTTGGAGTAAGTGAATTCCCCCCTAAATAATTGTTACTTAGTATTAAAGTCGGCAATTTTTCTGCTTAACTCAAATTAAATTATTTGGTGCCTGATGTGTTATTAGATACTAATAGTTTACACAAAAAGTTGGTAAGTTTTCTAATCAAATGACTCTGATATAATTCATATCATTTTATATATCATATTATTACTTCTTTCCTCAACTGACCATGGACTCTTGTCACCATGGGTGTTTGTTTGAAGATTTCTTTTAAGTACCTGGGTTTCGATGGCTTTGTCTTGACATGCCCAATCTCAACCTATTTCTTAGCTTTGTAAATCAAAGGGAATGACAACAATAAAATTTCATCTGCATAATAGAGAGGTACTCATTAGATATATTTAATTGTGTGGAAGTTTCTGGATGCTTGTTTTATGGATACATGATGAGTTCAATTCTTTGCTGGCTGGTAATATTGACCACCTTGCTGCAAACTCTCTTAAATTTCATAATATTGTACAAGTAATCAATTTGAGAAAATCTCCGGTGTTTCATTTTCTGTATCTTTAGATTTTGAGTGGTCAATGAGTTTGTTTATTTGCTGGCTGGCAGTGTCTCATCTTAGAGATAATTCTCTATTCTTAAACTACCATTGAAATCTTTTTTCAGTGTCCTTAATACGGGGTCTGAATATTTCTCTTTCAAAGGATAAACTCATAGCACATCTCTATGTTCATAGCTGTAGACCAGAAAATAAAAATAAAAACACACACACAGAGAAGTGGTGAAGATGAACATATTTGATTAGCATATTTCATATTGAAAGAGAAACTATTTGGTATTTGACCAAATAATGTATGATGAATTAGCCCCTCAAGTTAATGATAGAACATTCTAATTCAATTTGGCCAAAAACAAAATGGAAAAGGAAAAGGCTCAAATTTTTCTAACAGCAACCAACAATAAAATACATCACACTGAATAACTTATAACATCAGCTCAAAGCACCCCTATACTAATTAAAAACAAAAATACCATGAAATTATCTTTTGCAGTAGGAGTAAACCTCAAAGTAGGTTCATAAATATATAACACCATGTCCTAGTAACACAATAACTTGTCTAGTCAAAGCCTCTGAAGAAGCATTCAGCAAAACCCAAGAAGCCCATCATCCTGATTATCCATTACTCAGATCTGATAAACAACTTCTCAATCGCGTCCTGTAATTCCAATCAAATGTTCAGAACGATTTTTATTTTTATTTTTTTCAATATAAGATTAGGCTATAAATGCTAGGGCTTACAACAATTCAAGAAGCAAAGTAAATGGTCAGTGCATGTACCTTGACCTGTTGTATTTGGGATTTCAATTGACTTCCCTCGTTACTTGTCACAGAACATAAGTGGCCTTGTGACCCCGCATGCTCGTCCAGATGCTTGTCTTGATGGGACAAAAACATAGGGAACATCTTGAGAAATTTATTAAAAAATGGTTATACACTGATAACAAAGTAGTAGAATTTTTGGGAGAAAAGAGGACTAATAGAACCAAGATCCCAACAGATTTGTTACTTAGGGAGGAATTTTAATGAAGGGGAGGGGTCATCCTTCAGAGAGGAGAGGAAGAGAGGGGGAAAGTAAAAGAAAATTTACTATTATAGTTTTATAAGTAAGAAAAAAGTAAAAGAGAAACATAATATGGAGATTAGTACAATAATTATATAAAATCCCTTTAAATCTCTTCATTTTCGTAAGGGAAAAAGTGAAAGAAATGTGATAATTTTACCCTTAATTTTTTCTCTCCTCCCCACCAATTTAATCACTCAAACAAAATTATCTTCCCAAAATCCTTCCCCTCCCCTCCAAACACTGCCTTTAAGTTCCAAAGAACGGATAGATGATAAACTGCTTTGCAAGCAACTATAAAAAATAAATAAATAAATAATGGTAAAACCAAGTAGAAAAGTTAAGTTAGCTTATCCTCAGCAAGTAGAGGGAGGTGGAGAAGAATCTCACGCGGCTCTGTCTCAGCAGCCATGACTATAAACTCAGAAATACCTCTATTCAGAGTCTTCGTTGCTGAAACAAAGTAAGAGGTGTTGATATCTATTATTATTTAACAAATTACTTAAAGAGGTGAAAAAAAGTTTAAATTTTAATAACAAAAACTTAGACGGAAAAATAAACTCTGCGTGGGAAGAGAGAAGCAAGATGATCATGATACCTTCATTAGCACCCTTTTTGAGTTGCTTGTAGTTGGCAGCTTCTTGAACAAGATCCAATATATAGTTATTGTTAAACAATGAATAAACCATACAAGAAGTGACAACGTGTATATTCTAAACACGAAGAAACAGAAAGTACCATGTTCAGAATCGAGAGGAAAAGAAGCTAGGGTTTCTTTAGAAGATGAGAGAATAATAACGTTGAAGAAAGGGAGATAAAAGAAGGAGTCAGTTTTTGTATCAGACTAAGATAGGGAAAAAGGTGATAATTTCCTCTCCTAATTGGCAGATATCGGTAAGATTCTTTATATAATAGTATATGGTGCAACTGTTGTGGAACCAAACAAAATCTTATTTTTTATTTTGTTGTAACTGCCTGGAGCCAAGATCATATCCAATTTGATCTCCTCCAATATTTTTCCAATTTTTTTATAATTTTAAGAACAGTTTTATAAAACTATTTCTTAAAACAAGTTTTAGAAATTTAAAAAATTATAAACGTTGTATTTTGTATGGAGTTTTAGAATTCACATAAATTTTTTGTAGGTTTTATTTTAAGTTGTGCACTTGACCTAATTGATGATGCATTCATGGTTTTCAAATAAAAGAGGATAAGCATGGAAAGAGAAACGCGAGTAAGAAGAGGAAAAAAGAAAGAGATAATTTGGTGAATCTAATCTAATCTGTCATTCTAATTGTTATTATTTACTTTAGATTATAGAAATAAGCCTCTTCCTTTAAAAATCTTAATTCAAATTATTATATATTACAATTAAAATAAGAGGAAATTATCTATTCGAAGTATGTGTAACTTCACTCATAAAAGAAGACATGATTATAATGGAATTAATCCTGAGAAAAAGTAAATTATATTACATTTAAAATAAGAAGAAGATAGGTAAATTGAAGTATTGCTAACACTTGGAAAAAAAATCAAATTTAATTTACGTTTTACTCATGTTTGTAAAAGTATTATTAATTAAGGTTGGTATAGAAATATTACTGAAATTGGTTATAAACTAATTCCAAAAATGACATGTTAACAATGATGCATTAGGAGGTAATATACTAATAGCTCGTTTGAATTGCATTTTTTAAAAAAAAATCATCTATTTTTTTAAAAATAAAATTTTAATTTGTAGATTTTTTTTTTTTTACAAAAGTTAATCTAAATAATAAACTTTTATATGAAATATTTTTTAAAAATTAAAAAGTAGTTTTTAAATTTTAAAAATATAATTAAGTTAAAATTTAATAAAAAAAACATTTATTATTTTACTTGAATAACTCGTGAAAGATAATAAAATTTTAGTAAAAGTTAATGACAAAAAATAAATTATGGTAAAATAAAAAATGATAAAATCAATTAATATTTTTTTTATCCATATTAGGAAATAAGCAAAATTATTAAGAAATGAGTGGATTAAAGAAATCAAATAATATAATTTGCTAAAATATAAAAAAATTAATAAAAATTAAGAAAACATATATTAATCGCTTATAGAGTCTTATTTCTTTGTTTTGCTAGCATGAAATTGGTAGGTAAGAACGAACAATGTGTGATTTAATTGATATGTACATTAAATTTAATGGTTAAAAATCTTTTGTAATATTAAAGTTTAAATTCACAAAAAAAAAAAACACATATTTAGAGGAAAAATAATTGTATTTACTTTTTATTTTTGAACGAGATTAGTTTCAATTCTAATATAAGATGAAAATATCTAAATATAAAACCTAAGATAAATAGCGTGTGAAATCTAATTTCATTTACTTTTTTTGCATCAAATGGTAGAGCTGAAAGCTCAAAATTCATTAGTTTGGATAGTTCTATTTGTCTTTGCCAAAAGGTTTGGTTTACTTATTCTCGCTTTCATTATAAACATAAACATGTCACCCTTCGTATGGAATTATTATTATTATTATTATTATTATTACAAAGGATATCTTGTCCAGTTAAGGCACGAAATCTTACTTATT
This sequence comes from Bauhinia variegata, assembly GCA_022379115.2. Lineage (NCBI taxonomy): Eukaryota > Viridiplantae > Streptophyta > Magnoliopsida > Fabales > Fabaceae > Bauhinia > Bauhinia variegata. The sequence goes on along the minus strand of CM039426.1, from coordinate 17,197,968 downwards.
ACCTACTCCCCACCACACTTCCAGTGGCGACTCGGCCTACTTTATTCAGCCTCTCGGGACTACTTTATTTGTCCATGCCTTTGCGGGGTTTCGAACCCAGGACCTCTCGGCTATCCATAAGGCTCTGATACCATTAAGCTGACAAGGATATCCTGTCTAGTTAAGGCACCAAATCTTACTTATTACGTACTCCCCACCACACTTCCCGTGGTGACTTGGCCTACTTTATTCAGCCTCTCGGGACTACTTTATTTGTCCATGCCCTTACAAGGTTTCGAACCCAGGACCTCTAGGCTATCCATGAGGCTTTGATACCATTAAGCCGAGAAGGATATCCTATCCAGTTTAACAACAACAACAATAATAATAAACAACAACAACAATAATAATAATAATAACAATAATAATAACAACAATAACAATAACAACAACAATAATAACAACAATAATATTGTTGTTGTTGAGTTGTTCTTTTCTGTCTCAAGCGCTTAAAGCTTTTTGATTAAGGTTCTAGGTTCTTATCCTTCTATTGGAGAGGAAAAAAAAAATCTCTCAAGTAATTCATTTTACTTCACTTTTCAAATATTATCTTTTATTTTTCATTTAACATGTCCTTATCTTTTTCATTTTTGTTTGGATCTTCTAGAGACTTTAATTTTGTGTCCTTTTAAGCATGATTGAATATCAATATATAGAAGAGGAAGCTAAGTAATGGAATAGAGTAATGTTCAACCAGTGAGGTTTTCATTTAGATTCTTCTCTGGCAAATTTTTGAAATTTTGGATTCAGCAAGTAATGGAACAGAGAAGTTGCTGACTCCAGTGGCTTTGGTGAGGCCAAGTCTTCGGCAATTCCTCCATGGCTTCCCACACATATCCTTCATGTTAAAGGCCCCAATTCTATTTGTTCAATAGGATATGTAACCTTTCCAAGTTGGAAAATGCTATTTACACATCTATTTATGTATGCTCTTTATACCCCCTTTTTTTATTAAGGCAAGAGGCTCAAAGAACATGCTAAGGGACTACTTGATCTAAAAGCTTATGCTACTGCAATGACTCTTCATATATGAGCCACAAGGTTGTCTCAAGGTTTTCAATGGGGTTAATAGCAACTTGTATCAAAACTATGAACTACAATTTAAGCTGAAAATTATCAATTATAATACTTAAGAAAGAAAAGACAACTCTACATTCACTACTCTAATACCATGTCAACCACCTTAAGGAAGAAATAATTCATATAACTCAAACAACAGGCCATGGACACTAGAAACTAAAACTGACAGGGGGAGACAAAGAGAGGATTAATGGAAGGCATTTACAAATCAATACATTGGCAATGAAATATGAAAATAAAACTAAGGTTACACCTAAACAGCATCCTACACATGACAACTAATACACTGGCAGTTCAGTTTTAAAATAGAACTAATGCCGTAATAGCACATGCTTAGTGACATGTGCAGAAAATACAGGGACCAAACAAAGAAAGACAAATTCATATTCATTTCTCATTTCTCTCTACTATCTACGTGAAGAACTTCTTATATAATGGAGTGTCAGCTTCATGGAAGGAAACACTAAGCCTACTCATAACTAGTTGTGATTAGTCCATAACGGCATCAAATTTCCAATATGCTCTCCACGTGCGTAGCCACAGACTCTGATACATCTTCTTCACATATGGCAGCACCAGCTATATAATATTCTAGATTGTAAACAATCAGCTCATATTTTTCCCTATCTACCAACATCATTAGATAAGGGTCTTTTGTTAACATCATTGGCTTAACAAATTGAAAATCTGGATTCTCAATACTAAACCATAATGGCCAATTATCCAATGATGGCTCGGCATGGTAATCATTCATCAAGTAAATTGCAAACCCCTGGTTATCTAGCTCACATGCAACACATTTTTGGTCTCTAACGGAGAGGCTACACATTTCAAACTTTATATGAGCAGGCAACCAAAAATCTTGGAACGTCTCCTCTTTTATATGAAAGCAAATGACGCCCACATCTATCCTCCAATGGAGAACACCTTGCAGTACGCAATGATCAGTGGAGTAATTGTTATCATAAGGAATATCTCCAACTCTGCTCCAAGTATTTGCTTTAAGAACCAACAAAAAAGCAGAAGTCCTGCTATCTGCCCTATACCACCTTGTAATCATCAATAGATTCATCGAATCCAAACCCATAAAGCCAAGTAGAGGAATTATAGGAGTTTGAAGTAGGAGTGGGAAAAGGTATATCCCTAAAATATCTGGTTTCTAGGTTCCAGAAACAGAAAGATGAGACACCACACAATAGGAGTAGGCCATGCTTGAGTAACAATGGTCATAATTTGATGATCCATCTATGGACTTGTAACCTTGGGTTGCAACTGAAATGGAGGGTCGAGGTTGATTGATTGAACTGCAAGTATATTCCTCTGGAAGGATGGGAAAATAGGTTTAGGGATTTGGTGCTGCAAGTTGAAAGTGTAAGTAAATATGTCCTAGAAGGGGTGAATAGAGCAAATAAAAATTTTCGCGGAGTAACTGTTAGTTTCCAGAATCAAGTACAATTTAATAAGCTTGATTATAAAAACTTCACAGTTTTAAGGGTGATAAATCAAAGTTAAATATTAAGCAGAAATAATGTACTGAAAGTAAATATATGCTGAATATAAAGAGTGTAGGGAAGAGAAATTACTCAGTTATTTATAGTGGTTAGGTTATAACAAGACCTACGTCCACTCCTATCAAAATTCTTTGAGAGAGTTATCTCCACTATCTTCACTGGTTTATAGAATGCCAGTACCTTTTATAGTTATATAGCATAATTGCCTAGGCTTGGTTTTCCAGGCTTACCAAAAATCCTTACAATAGATTATGTCTCTAAAAGACTATGTCTACGTTATTTTACAGGATTCCAACAACCTCTTGGTTTTCCAAGCTCACCAAAAACCCTTACAGAAAAGAAGAATTTTGAAGTAGAAGAAATCGAGTTTGATATGTGCTGCTTGATTTAGCTGATATACCAGTATGCTCAGTATATAGAATGATACTCAAGTTGAGAGTGTAGAAGATGAAAACTCGAGAGCTCTTGAGAGAATGTGCAAATGAAATTTTTATAAACTCTTCTTCTAATCTCTTACTAGAAGCTCCTCCTTCCTTATATAGCCTTCAAAAAATAGCTGTTGGAAACATCATCATATCAATATGGCTGTTGGAAATTTTTGTCTTCTCTAAGTGAAATCTGGTTACTTGTGCATCTCTTTTGTCCAAATGGTAAACTATTTGGTTAGCCTTTTTGCATGATACAAGTTGGGTTATCTTCCATTGTCCACCAGATTTCATGTTTTACAGGGTATGGGTTGGATTGAGAGCTGCAACATTGGTGGACAAAAGTTAGCTGAAGTTGGACTTGCAGTAAGCTTGGTTCTAGACAATGTGCAGTGGCTGTTAGTAACTTTCTAGAGCTCATGCTGTTGATTGGCCCAATAAAGTGGCCTAATATTGCATTGTCCAATAAATTAATCATTTAACCCACAATTAAAGAGTAATAGTCCAGTTAAGCATTAAATACAAAAGACATTTTTACTGCACACGTGAGGCAACTTGTGCCTCTGCCATTTGCTTTTCCCATAAAGCATGATTGGTCGACTTTGTAGAAAATGAGTTTTGCTGCAACTTTTCAAAAACTTGTTCACTAAGATAAGTAAAATGGGCATGAACGGTAAAGAGAAAAAACCAAAAGAAGAAGAAGTTTTTTTATTTTTCTTCAAGCCAGTAAGATTAGAAATGATGGGAGGCGTGAAAAGAAAAATCTGCAATAATTGTAGAGAAGATTTTTCAGAAAAGAGAAAAAGTAATATATCAAAAATCAATTAATATAATAGTTTACTTTTGCCACAAAATAATTTTAAAAAGCAAACACAAAAATAATAATTTTGTGTAAGAAGATATTATCCCAAAAATATTTTTAGAAAGTGAACCAAAAAATTTAGAAATCAAATAGAAATATAAATACTCTTTTTATTTAAGAAGACATTTTTAAAAATCATAGAACACATATTTTACAAGATATAAATTTTTTCAACAAATCTAAAATATATTTTTCTTATCAAAATTAATTAAGAGATTGATTAAAATTTCCTTGAGCTAACACAAGTGAGCCATTGCAAATCTTTGGACAAGAGATGATGGAACCCATGACTGTGACACTAACTTTAACGCACAAAGAAACTTAGCAGGCAATTTTGATAAAATGCCAGGCACCATGTCCTCTGGAAAGTAGTCTCTCTAGGGTTTCTTGAAGAAACGTAAGAGACGGAAGAAATAGGAAAGTTTCAGCTCAAAGGTAAAGGAAAGTTGCAGGCTCAGCTGGAGCATTATTGGCACTAAAGCAGCAAGAAAGCAAGAGTGACGAGGAAGGAAGAGAAATGAACAAAGAAGAAGAAAGAAAGAAGCAAGAGTGACGAGTGTAAATGGAACGACGACGTCTTGTGTCGATGGGAAAGGAGGACATCAGGTGAAACACGTGGCAAGATCTGGGTAGAGGCTTAGTTGAGGTAGTTTTAGACGTTGGAAGGATCCACTAACTGCAACAGAGCTGACTCAGCCACAATAAAATCATGTTGTAACATAAACAAAGTTATTTGGGTACGTGACAAAATTCAAGTAATAGTAATAAATAATTAGATAAGTTTAAAACTAAATTAAATGCATATATATAAGTATAATATATATCATACTAGCTTCCATCAAGCGTTAATACAGGTGAGATATACTTTTTTTTTTTATTTATTTATCATTTGTGAATTTTTGTCTTAGAATGCAAAGAAAAGCTAATAGAAAAAATAATAATAAAAATTTTTTACTATCATTTTCTTGTACTTTAAATGATCATGGATTCTAACTATCCCATGTAAATCCATGAAACATAAGAAACAACATAATGGACAGATGAATAAACCTTTCTTTTAGGCTAAGGAACTCAATTTTTCAAAAGAGACTTATGAATGAAGAAACACAAGTTCTATCTCTTAATTTTCATATTCACTTATAAATGGGAAGATTGTAAATGTCCTTTAGGTAATGAAGATACTTTCAACAATGATTCTCTTATGGTGAGGTGAATGCTTACTCTGCAAATGACTTTTTTTTTTTTTTTTTTTTTTCTAGATATAGACTTATTAGAGATAGAATTAAAAAGACAAAATTTATTATGCACAAAAAAAAAGTATAAAAAATTTAGAAATAAAACAAATACATACGAGGAATATATGTATATATATTTGGAAGGGGTGAATACATAAAATAAATAATACATGTTAAATAATTTTTTTTTTCTTGAGAGCGAATACAAATATAGGTAGTTCCATATTTATTTATATCTATAGATTAAGATGAGATAATTAGATTAGAAATTTTCTTTTTTTTTTAAAAAAATCTTTAGTTATTCTCTATTGAATAGAATTCTTACTTGGTTGTGATCTTCAGCCTACATAAGCACCTTATCGACATATTCTTTATTGGCAACCAAATCATCTAAAACAACCATAATTTTTTTTTTCGTAAAAGTTCATGGTTTGAAATAAAGAACAAAGAACGAAAGATCATATCCTATGGAAAAAAAGAAAGAAAGAAATGAGAGAACAACACTGAGTACTTAGTTTGCAGAAGAAAATAAATATACACAAATCATGAAATTTTTAATTTTATAATAATTGGGAGCGAGAGAAAGCGAGTGTAGCAATATAAAGATAACCGTCATGACGTGTGAGTGTATATTGGAGAAAGTTAATGATAAATAATGAGACATGATAACTTAATGTGTGTAATTAATTATTTTTTTTTAAATAAGGATACGTGATTTGATTTTGAATAATTGAATTTTTTGTTTTAAAAAATTAGAAACGGAGAAAAAATCAAGCTGACGTGGATATGCTATATATGATAAGGAAATCCGTCTAAATTAGAGGGATTTTATAGATTCATAGATATACAATTTATATATATATATATATATATATATATATATATATATATATATATATATATATATATATATATATGTATATGTATGTATGTATATATAATGAAAAAATACATGTGGTTTGGTTGAGATTCGTAAATTTTTTAAGAAGTCAATTTGCAATCCCATCATCAAGTTACAAATTAAAAATTTTGTAATTTAAATCAAAAACAAATCAATTTAGATTTCTTATAATTCGAAGTAGTTGCGGCAATTTAAGTAAATTGATTTTAATTGATCTTATAAATATAAAATATTACAATAAAAATCTTGGAAATTTCCTTTAAACATATATTTTAAATTTTAAATTCAATACAAAATTTATGTTATCATAAAAATGATAAAATTTTCTTTATTTTAATATAATTGCAACTTTTAGTTAGGTTAAAATAATCTTATGAGATGATTTACACCCACTTTGATGATAAATTATTTAAACTTCAATTCAACTCATTTATTCCTATAAAAAAAATCTAATCATTTATATTCTAAATTAAAATCTAAATGAGCTCCCTAATGTGTAAAAAAAAAAAAGTGTTCTTCACCCCAAAATGTTTTAAAATGAGATGATATTTTTTTTTCACATTATCTCAAACTATTTTTCATAAGTTTATAATTGGTGAATATATAACACAAAATATTACAACTTGTATTAATTAATTTTTTTAATTAATCACTTACTTATAAAATAAGATGTAAGACAAAAAAAAAATCTTTTTAAAATGTAAGTTTTATCACCTTAAAGTTTTAAAATGTGTAATTAAATAACAAAAGTTAACTTTCATTAAAACATTTGATAGAAAATAAAGAAGTAGTTTGACACAATAACATAATTTATAGAGATAACACTATGATATTTTCATACTTTATAATCAAACATTCCTTTTCATTAGTGTAAATTAATATTAAAAATTTTGTGTATCTATAATTGTCTTATTTATAAAAAAATTAAAAAAACATTTAATAGAAAATTACATATGCATGTCACATGCTACAAATAATAAAAGTTAGAAAGGATAAAGTGATAAAAGGGTGATATATATCTCAATTTTATTTATGGCTTCAAATAAATAATAGGAATTTCTTTTAATAGTAATAATAGGAAAAATTTGAGGATGACATTGATAAATGAATAGTTTTTATGGCCGAAAAAGATAATTTTCTAAAATGAAGTGGTAGTAATAATTTTCTTGAAAAAAAAAAAAGTCGTAGTGAGAACTGAGACGTAGTTCGAGGCTAAGACCAAAAATAAACAAAAAGAAAAATAAAAGGTTCAAGGCATCAAGCAACAAAGCGTACAGCTAAAGAGTGCTGTGGAAGTTTGGAAAGTTAAGTAACACCCAACGAAACGGAACTGATATTTCGATTTTTATTTATTTATTTTTTCCACACCAACCAGAAAAAGTAACTAAGGAAAAGAACTGTGACTTCTGATAGATTTCGATTTTGAATTTCTTATTTCTTACATATAAAGATAGATTCCTCCGGCAAAGCAAGTGGGAACTGGTAATCGGAGATTGAAGCGTTTTCCGGTGAGAAAATGGATGACGAAGTGGTTCAGCGAGTGTTCCAAGAAGGAGGCCGCGACTTCTTCCAGCAACAACCTTCAACTTCATCGTCTTCTTCCTCCATCCTCCAATCTCTCCCTCTCCACGTGGTATGATTCTGGTTTGCTTCTTTTGATTCCCAAATTATCGATGTCATTAAATTGGATAACACGAATTTTTCTGTAAATGTTGAGATTAATGCTTTCTGGATTTGTTGATATATAAATATTAAATTCGGTTGCGATTTTTTTGAAAAAAAAAAAAAAAATTCCTGATCCCTGGTGAGAGTATTATGATCGAATTGCTTGTTGAGCATATGCTACATCAGTGAAATGAAATGATATGTATATCAAATTGGATTATCAGTCAAGCACGAATATTCAGAATTTTCGGCCCTGATGCTGACCTATATGAGAGTGGATTTGCGTGTGTGTGTGTATATATATAATGCATTGCATGAATCACCTTTTCATCAGAGCATTATTATGTGCTTCAGTATGTGTTGCTTGACAACGCTGACATGGATACACTACTGTGTCTGTGGGAGTGACATTGCAAGTAATTACAGACAAAAGTATTTTCTTCTCTCGAGCATGCATCTATTGTGATGAGCGACTGTTATTGATATTCATGGATTTCTCTACCTGCTTAGTTTTAATGATCCATGAAATCTACGGGGAGCATTGCTAAGATATGTTTGAAATCGTGCAGTCTTTTGACCATGGCTATTATTTATTGGTAAAATCTATCCAAGAACTTCGAGAGAAAAAAGAGGGTCTTGTTACAGTTGGCATTGGTGGACCAAGTGGTTCTGGTAAAACAAGGTATTCATATCATGTAACTTATTGTTTGTTGGTTTTGTATATGTTATCATAAATTTTGTTGATGAAAAATCTTTATTTCTGTATTGCATTTTTCTGATTTTTTTTTTTTTTTTTTTTTTAAATTTTGTGGTTCCTGAAGCTTAGCAGAAAAGGTGGCATCTGTCATTGGTTGTACTCTCATTTCGATGGAAAATTATCGAGATGGAGCAGATGAAGGGAATGATCTAGACTCTATAGATTTTGATACCTTGGTCAAGAATCTTGAGGTTTGTTTTTGCTTATCCTTTTTCTTGTCATGTCACAAATGTTGATCTAGGCCCTCCTATGTTGTGCTTCAAATTAGCAAAATACTCTCTTCCTATGTCCTAACTAAAATAAATGAAAACAATAGAAGAAAGAATAATATCGAGAAAGTTTAGTTTAGTTTAGTAAGTATTTTCTTTTTTCTTTCTATTGAACTTCAGTAACTGGCTTCTATGTTGCAATTAGGATTTGACAAAAGGCGATGATACATTAATCCCAGTTTTTGACTATCAGCAAAAGAGACGTATTGGCTCTAAAGCAATACAGAGTACTTCAGTGGGGGTGGTAAGCAATGCTAGTCATAATTTCCAAGGATATCCTTGAAATTTGTTGAATTCATTTTATCAAATTGGTTTCAGGTAATAGTTGATGGTACGTACGCTCTGCATGCAAAACTGCGGTCCTTACTGGATATTCGAGTTGCTGTGGTACTTTTTATCATTACTTGTAATTTTTTTAGTGTAATGGTTATATGGTGTCTTTATTAGTCTCTGCTGATATATCAGTATATTAAAAATTTTAAAAGGAATAAATAATTCATGCTTGACACATGTATTTGACAAATCAGGTCGGTGGTGTTCATTTTAACCTACTTTCCAAAGTTCACTATGATATTGGAGACTCTTGTTCGCTGGATTACCTTATTGACAGCATTTTCCCATTATTTAGGAAGCACATTGAGCCAGATCTTCACCATGCACAGGTTGATTCCCTTTCTTGTTCTCATCTCCAAATTTCATTGCTAATCCTTTTTTCTTTCCCGTTTTCTTTTGGCAGATCAGAATTAACAACAGCTTTATGTCATCATTTAGAGAAGCAATCTACAAGGTGAAATGTAGAAGTGAGGTGAGTTATCATTGACAACTTGGTATCAACATTTGTTACTTTGCATTTGAACTTTTTTAACAAATTCATTCTGTCAAAAATTAGCAAACAGGTTCAGTTTGCTAGTTTTGCCTTTTCTTTGGTACTCACCTGTTGACTTCTTTTGTCTTTTTTGAGTAAGATATCTGACTGAATTTTAGTTTTTATGACAGTCCCCTGACGGACATTCAGGTTCTGTTCTTCAAGGAAATGAAACCCAAACAGATAAGTGAGTATGTTGGTAGATTGTAGGGAGATATAGAGAAAAAGAAAAGGAGATTGATGCCATTTAGTTGACCCAATCTCTAAGTGCTTTCTACTCAAGTTATTATTTAAAAATTTAATAGGAGCTTTTTTTTGCTTTCAGTTTTATTGAGATGTACCTTAGACCTCCTTCAGCTGGTGAAGAAGCAAGGATAAATGATTGGATCAAAGTGCGGCAGTCTGGAATTAGATATTACCTGGCACTTGGTGACCAGAGGATTGTTGACAAACACTTCATTATCAGACCTAAAGCTGAGTTTGAGGTATAATATTTCTTTTCATCTTATTGGTTGTCTTTTTGATGATTAAACAGTATCAGTGAAGTGCATGGAATTTTTAAAGAATATATCACCAAAGGACTGAGAAAAGTGACATAGAGGCTCTAAAATGGTTGCAACAAAGAACCCATATTAGACGAGCATGCATAGCTTTTTTATCTGAAAATTAAAATAAAAATCATTGGCTTTGAGAAAATTCTGATTACCCCCCTGTGCCTGCATCTCTTGGTTAACCACATTACAGGGAACCCGGGTAATTTAGAGTAAGTGGATCAACTGTCCAACACTACAACTAACCAAAGTAAAAGTGGTCTTATGCTTTCTTCTTCAAATTTAATCATGGATAATTTTCTCAAAATTGTTGACCTATTTTCTTGTATTATTCACTATGAAGATTTAATTCCAATATATTATCCTGACGAAAGAAGCAGTTCAGCATATACTGTTAACCAACTCTGCCTATAAATGTTTTGATGGAGAGAATACCTCCCAACAGTATACAACCTCAAAAGCTCCTCTTAGAAAGGAAGCCATACACTTAGCAGATATTAAACATCTTACATTGTGTACCTCCTCAACTGCAGAAAATATAATTGAGGAAATATATTTATCCAAGAAAATTTTCAAATCTTATGTATAAGTCTTGTAGTCCAATGCTAAGAGCCTCCTTGCCAATTTATATGAACCAAGATAGTAGCATGCTGTCTATGCAATAAGTCAAAGAACTAGGAGCTTCAAATGCATGCATCAGATTCCTCTATAAATTTGACATCCAATTTTAGGATAACTTTGCAGTTGGACTGTAATAATATGATTCTGTTCTGTTACATTTGTCTTCTATAATATGTTTGATACTGGTCTTTCTGAGGAAGGATTTTGATATTGTGCTTTCTGGATGGACATATAATTTATGACTTATAACATTATACTTTTTTTTTTTGGGTTTTGGGAGGAAAGCCTCTTGGGGTATGTGGATTATATTGTGAGGACAGGGATTAGTAGCGGCCTTTATCATATATGAATCTGCATAATTTGAGAATATTTTTTTATTGCATTATTTTCAAGTACGATGAAGATAGAGTGAATTCTCAGGTTTTCTGGGATTTATAGGGCTTTTTTTTTGAGTTTGCAATTCAGTAGAACAGGAACATATTATCAAGGCTGAAGGACGACTTCTGATTTGAATTCTGTACCATAGGAGCGTTTCATCTTCCTCTGACTCAGAAGAACTAATGCGTTTTCTTGCAGGTGTTGTTCGCATGGTGTCTGAGATTTTAAGCTTGATTAAAATATTTTTTTAGCATTTAGGTGCTCTGCCTTGTGTACTTCGTACAGTTCCAATTTTACCTTGGTCATATTTCCTTTATCCTTCTCTCCTTTCTAGCATGTTTGTTATCTATCAAAAGTAAATGGTTCCATTCACCACTTAATAGTTACCATTTTCCTTTTCGACTATTGTTGTCCCAGAATGAGTATCCATCTCTCTTGTTTGCAAATATAGCACTTTACATTTTTGAAACTTTTGGAGATTTAGAAGATTGAGTTACAGCTTTTCTTATTAGAATTTTTTCTGCTTTGAAATGTTGAAACAGGTTGGACGAATGACATTGGGTGGACTACTGGCCCTTGGGTACACTGTTGTGGTTAGTTATAAACGTGCATCTACAACAGTTGATTACGGCAGCGTTTCTATGTCCTTTGAAACCATTGATGCTCTTGGTGAGACATTCATGGTGCTGAGAGGGACCAATAGGAAAGTATGAATTCCTTTTTTAATTGTACTCTAGATTATGCTTCCTTTTTAATATTAGATCTTCTTAACCACATTTGGTCTTTGCTTTTAATTGATCTACATATTGCTTTGAATGTTATATATAAAGTGATTCTTGGAACTTCTCCAAACAGTTGAAGCTTTTCGGATGAATTGTTTCTTGTCATAGTTTCAGGGTCTCTTTGACCAAATGACCTAGAGGTCCAACTCTGCTTGTCATAATTTTAAATTTATTTTTTAGCAGAAGGTTTAAATTGGTTTTTGCTTTTTCTACACTTCAGCTCAAAGGGCTTGTGCATTTGGGTGCATGTTAGATATAAGATCCCTTTCTCCTAACTGCATAAGCTTTTTGATGACTTGTTTATTGTTAATACTAATTTAGTGCTTATGATTATTATCCTCTTATTTCATCCTTTTCTGCTTATGTCTGTATTGATATATCAAAAACTTCTGTTTCTTCAACTTTTCTAGAATGTTGTGGCTGTTGGTTGCTACCTGTAGATAACAAGTCTAATATGTACATGTATATATAATCTGCTGCCAACATGATTGTACCACCTTTTCTTTGATAAATTACGTTACTTAAGTTACTAATCAGAAAAAAGGAAAAATTCCTTTTTTCAGACAGTTGGAAAAGAAGCGTTAAGGATGGGTATAAATGGACCTTGGATCACTAAATCATATCTAGAAATGATTCTTGAGAGAAAAGGTCAGAATTTGATGCACTTTCTGTTTCTTCAGTCTATGCATGTTAAGCTGCTTCAGTTTGTTTTCTTCTTTCTATATTCCTTTTTCTTAAATATGCCGATGACCACTGGAAGATTATTTGTTATGAGGACAGCAAGCGTTACTTTAGGTGTTCCCATTATGTCTGTTATTTTATCAAGGGAATGCAGAAACGTTCCCACTCTTTTTGTGACTGTTAGTTAAAACAGTGATCTAGATTTACACGTGCAGGTGTACCTCGTCTCAGTACACCACCACTTGTGTCTAATGCATCTGTGCCTGGTAATCAAGAAAGAGCAATTATTGCACCAACACCAATTCGGGTGACGCCTAACCTTGTTACTGGACTTGAGGATTTATCTCAGCCATGGACTCGATCCCCAACAAAATCTAAAATGGAACCTATAGTAGCTACTTGGCATTTCATATCTTCTGATTCATCTCAGCCTAACAACTCTGTCATAGGTATTTTTCCTTGAATTGGAGGATATATTCTAAACTCTTCCTTGTATTTTGTTTCATCATTTCCTGCATGTCTACTCTGTTGAGACTTCTCTCATGAAGCAACCACAGATCCTTTATCTTTCAGGGATAGCATGAGGCTTGCTCCAATGCCCGATTCATATGACCTAGATAGGGGATTGCTTTTGTCGGTTCAAGCAATACAAGTAAGATAAATTTGGAATTTCAAGGGTGGAGGAAAAGAAAAAGATAAATTTTGAAATGTTTCAGATCCTCATTTTGAAGATCATATTTCCAATAAAAGATCACATATTTATTTGGAATTTAATTGAAACCAATCCACCAATTTATTGTTGTTTCAGGCTTTGTTGGAGAATAAAGGCACTCCAATCATTGTTGGAATCGGTAAAGAACATTTTCTTATAGCTCTGTTTGTGTTTGTCCATGTGGCCATGTGTACACATACAACATGTATATATCTGGTCACTGTCTTTGTCTCCCATAAAAGAGGATTTAGTTCAATTGATAGGATTTCTCTGTCTTTTCTCCTTTTCTTTCAAAATTTCATTGGAAGATGACAAAGGGGCATGATCTATATGCACACAATTTTCTTTTGATATATAACTAACTGTCTGAAGGGACAAGATCAAAAAAATGGGGGTTGCAAAAATGAGAATATTAAGATGAATGTGTGGCCATACAAGAAAGGACAAGATATAGAATGATTGCATACAAAGAGAAATTGGGGTGCCACTTATTGAGGAAAAGATGACAAAAAATTGGTTAAGGTGGTTTGGAAATGTGCAAAGAAAGTTGCTAAAGGCACCAATGAAGAGAGTTGATCATTAACCCTGTGAAAAGGTATGGAGGGAGGCCAAAAAAGGCATTGGGAAAATTATAGAAAGGGATCTTATGGTGAATAACATACCTGAAAATTTGGTTTCTGATAGAACCCAATGCGTCGTGCAATCTATATAGCCGGCCTCATTTAGTAGGATAAGAATTATTGTTTTTTCTGTATACAACTAATTGTACAAAAAATGAAACAATGCTAAATCTGTGACTTCCTCACATAAACAATGCAGAGTTGAGGGACAAATGGAAGAGACTAGTTTGAAGCCAATTGGTTTAGTCATACAATCATTCTCTCAAATCAATAATCAACAAATGAATAGTTTAAGGTCAATTTAGGATTTGGGATACTGAGTCTAATTTTTCTTGTCATTTTGTAGCATAAGATACCTTTTAATTGAATATGAATAAAATCATGGTAATAATATATGGTTGTGCTAGTCCTTAGCTGGCCAGAACTTTTTCTGATGGGTTTCAGTTTACTGTTCATACCCTTCTGTGTGTTTGTATGTGTGCGCTGGTTCCTGAGGTCCCTAAACATTGTGGAACCAATTCCTCATTATCTTGAAGGAGGTAACTGCTGTAGTTATATAAAATGATAGCCCTAGTGTGAGGATTAACGCTGCTGTTATTGCAGGTGGTCCAAGTGGGTCTGGAAAGACTAGTTTGGCTCATAAAATGGCAAATATCATTGGTTGTGAAGTAGTTTCCCTGGAAAGCTATTACAAACGAGTAAAGGATTTTAAATATGATGACTTCAGCTCACTTGATTTGTCTTTGCTATCTAAGGTAAGGATATTGAATATTTTTTATGGTTTATTGAGTGAGTCCATATCTTTTTGTAACTGACACTTCAATTATGATAGTTGCCTTTTTTTTTTTCTTTCTTCTCTCAAAGCTTCACATAAACCCCAATCTTTAACTGATATAAATCTTTGCAAGGTTTAGGGTCCCTTGGTAATACTTTAACTGTTCTAGATCTTGTAGGCATACTTGATAGAAATCTGTTTTCATGACTATTTTCTGCCTTTGTTCTTCAAAACCTAAACATGTTGATGCTTTCCTAAGGCTCTATGAATGAGTTCTGACATATCTGTTCACATATTCTCTTTATTTTTCTGACTTAAATATGATATATGTGGATCCTTTTATAAGATTGTGACATTGTTTCTGAGATTTCTCTTTAAAATAGTTAAAGAAACATTTACTTTACAATGTTGCAGAGATTTCTTTAAGTCTTTGTTTAACGTCACTCATATAATGTGATGGTTATATCTCTTCAGCTTTATGTTTGAACTTATATATATTTTTGAAATTTCACATCTATACAACTTGTGGGAACTTATCACTAATATTACTCATGTTTTGTTAGCATACTTATGCTTGAGTCTGATGCAGAATATTGATGACATAAGGAATGGTCGAAGAACAAGAGTACCTATTTTTGACTTGGAAAGCGGTGCTCGGAGTGGTTTCAAGGAACTCGAAGTTTCTGAAGATTGTGGAGTGGTCAGTCTTTAAATCTTTTGTACTATGACCCCTAAAACTTGAAATTTATTGTCTACATTATAAACTAACCTTGCCTCGAATTTTGAACAGATTATATTTGAAGGGGTTTATGCTCTGCATCCTGATATTCGAATATCACTTGACTTGTGGATTGCTGTTGTAAGAACGACTTTCCCTCCACCGTTCTTTTTTTGTTTTTTTCCTTTTGCTCAAGTTTGATCAATTTGCTTTTGATTCTTATATTTGAAACAGGTAGGAGGAGTTCATTCACATTTGATTTCTCGAGTTCAAAGGGATAAGAGTAGAGTGGGATGTTTTATTTCCCAGAATGAGATCATGATGACAGTGTTTCCAATGTTCCAGCAGCACATTGAACCACATCTTGTTCATGCCCATGTTAGTAGAAAACTTGCTCTCTGCTTATTTATTCAATATTCATTTTGTAAGAACTACTTGGCTAACAATAGACCTAATACTTTCACTATATTAGATTTCACAGTTTAGGTTATACAACCTGAAACTTCTAACAATTCCTATTTTCGTTTTTTTTTTTTTTTTAAATCTACGCTTTCTTCTATCAAAAAATTCCAAACAAAATGTCTTTACGGACTTTACAATATTGTGTACTTTTAGTCTTTTACAAAGCCCCGGGGAATAAATTTTTGATGATGGCAGTTGAATTCCATGGATATTTATTGGAGTAACTTTAAAATTTGATAATATATGGTAATATATGTAATCTGGTCTTATTTCATTCCCGTTTCCCGCCCAACCCATTTTGTTGCATTGTGTTTTAGCAGTTTTCTGAGAACTGATGCATATAAATTGTTACTTCTGAACATTGACATATACTTGTGATGGCTACAAAATTTTCTTCTCTTTGCAGCTTAAAATTCGGAATGACTTTGACCCGGTGCTTTCTCCTGAGAGTTCATTGTTCGTATTGAAGAGTAACAAGCAAGTAAGAGCTTTATCTGGACTCATATATTGTGTATATATTTTTGTATTAAATTTTTTGACAGTCTTTCCTTCAACTTACTTACTAATGACCACAATCATCAACAGGTAGCTTATCAAGATATTCTTAAAATTCTTGATCCAGCAAAATTTTGCAGCTCTGTTCAGAATTTCATTGATATATATTTAAGGCTTCCTGGTATCCCCTCTAATGGGCAGTTAACGGAGGGTGATTGTATACGAGTCAGAATATGCGAAGGGAGATTTGCATTATTGATACGTGAGGTTGGCAAAATTGTTTTCTTCTCCGCATCATTTCCTTGCATTATTGATAACCACGGACATTTACAGTTAAATTACATATATCAACACACTGTATCAGTGTTCTTTTTTTTAAAAAAAAACAAAATTCTTAATTGTATTTTTTTCTTATTATCATTTGACATGTACAGCCTATCAGAGAAGGAAATTTCATCATTCAGCCTAAGGTGGATTTTGATATTAGCATTAGTACAGTTGCTGGTCTTCTTAATCTTGGGTAAGCCATATTTCAATGTAGAAAGCTATTTCTCTCCATCTTCTTATAAAGATATCTTGAGTAAATCAAAGACTATGTACTCCTTGATTGAGATATGGTTTCTGGGCAGCAAATGCTTGTGGAATGATTGGTGGGTGGAATTGTAAGGAGATAACATCTTGCTTGTTGATGATTTTGTCCAGTTAAATTCTCTTGACAAAAAGATAGGTAAATAAATTAGCGTCAGAGTTTCTTGTCCATGTTTTAAACATAAGAAGCTTAAAGCTGTATAGTGTATAAAGGAGTCTTTACTGTCCAATTTGCAGTTCACACACCCTGCTACAACCCATTCCCAGGAAGGAAAAAAGCTAAAATGCTAAATTGAAAGTTTCAGTTAGTTTTGAACTCCTGAAACCACATTCATGCTGAAACCCTAAATATTGAAAATAGATTTTTTTTTTTTTAATACTGTTAGATTGGTTTAATTCTAGGTTGATGAGAAAGTGTAGGGCATTGATTTACAAGTTACAATTTCTTTTTGGCATTAACCTTTTACCATTAATACATTTTGTAAATTGTTATTTTTTTATTTTTCCTCTTCCTGAACTAATGTAATCATATGTTGAAGTATTTTTAATTTCTCTTTTTGTCAGGTATCAGGCGGTAGCGTACATTGAAGCATCTGCATTCATCTACCAGGATGGAAAGGTCACATGACTTATTCTAAGACACTTTTGACTGAAAATACAAAAGCTTAAGGATCTTAAGCTTGAAAAGAATGTGATTTCTTTTTGCAGCTGGATTTTGATATTTTATAATTTTTTTCACATGAACTGGAGTTCATAAGTATTCTTATGAACTATTGAGTTGGTATATTTAATACACATATGGATCACTACTTTTATTAAATTATGGAAAAAAAGGAAAAACAAAAAAGAAGACTAGTACACGTTAAGATTCTTGATAAAATTGTCTGATCCTTCATGAAGATTGCTGGCTGACGGACATGATCTTCTCTGGGGTTATTCTTGTTGATATGCTTTTAACAACTACTTTTTTTGTGCGTTTATAGATTCTAATTGAGGTTGATCATCTACAAGGTGTATCTGGTCCATACATTCAGATCAAGGGGGTAAGTAAAGATGCTGTCGCCGAAGCTGGAACGTTGCTTAAATTGGATAGTGCATATACTACTAAGGTATGATTTTCTTGCATTAATTTGAATATATAGTTATTTATTTATGGAACCTATTTGTGCTGCTGGATCAACCAAGCTTTTCATGCTGTCTGAATGGTCCACTTTTTTCTTTTTCCTCCCTTTCTTTGGTCAAAGAGTTATCTGCAAATCATTTTGGAAAGTTTACCAGCAATCGAAAGAACCTCTGGCCGGATTTACTCTCAGCAATCAGCAAGACTGCAAGAAATTGTCGAATTTATACAATCTCAGGTAGTATTTACTTTTTGGTACAAATTGCCGGTATCCGCCACCACATAATATTCTACTTTTGCTTGGCTTATCAACCGTTATCCTTTTTTGTTTGATGCGTGCGGAACCTTGTTTGCATTTGTGACAGCGTACAATAATTTATTTTTTTTTTAGCACCTATCATTTGTTGTCAATATTTTGAAATGAACAGGGAAATAGTTCGGCTTCAGAATCCTCGCCGAGGAGGGTGGTCTCTCCGGTTGAAGGGGTTATTGAGGAGATGCAGTCAAGGATCAGAAGGCTTGAGCGGTGGCTCGCCATAAATACAGTATGACCTGAACTCTCTTAAACTGCTTTTTGAGTTTTCAACTTGAAAATCATATAAGTCCTTCATCTATGTAATGTCTTAAATAAGATCACTAAATTAAAACATGCTCAAATAGAACCTTCTGTTCACTCAGATAGAACCCTTCATACATAATTTATCTTTTAACGTATTTTAATTTTTAGAGGTCTTATTTGAAATATTACATAAGTGAGGAGATTATTTGATTTTTAAGAATTCTTGAAGAGCGAAAACAGTATTTTACTCTTCAAGTTACTTGTCACCATAACTTTTCGTTTTTGTATTTATTTCCCTATCATCTGGTGAGCAGGTTCTATGGACATTTTTAATGTCTGCGCTTGTTGGTTATTCACTCTATCAAAGGAAGCGTCAATGAGAGTATTGGAAGATCATGGCTTAAGCATTCTTTCCCACAGCTAACATACATACCTATACATGGCTCAACATAGTTGAAAGTAGCAAGTCACAGAAGCTAACAATAATTGCTGTAGGTTTCAGTTACAATGCATGGCGGTTCAAGAACTTCAACGATAAATCGAGGTGTTCCCTTCTAAAATAATTTGGTGCGATGAATTAGGGCTTGTGAAACTAAGAGCATTGTAAATAATGGATTTACTTCATGGTTGTTTGCTCACTTCATTTTAATGCTTGCACTGTGTTTAGAAAAGGCCCCTTTGGGCATATGGAATTGATTTTAGAATTAAAATCTAAAATTGAAATTGTGTATTTCAGCTTTAATTTAGCTCTTGGTGTGTTATTTGTTTGGATTATAATGGTCGGTAATTAGTAGGAATTTTTCCACTAATTAGTACCTGTCAACCTAATTTCCGAACTCTTTAATTTTACGATTAATAAAATTATATTGTTTTGGTTTGATTTTACTTTTCACTTTCTCCTTTTAACTTGACCGACTGAAGAAAGCATTTTGATAACTTTGTTCTAACTAAACAGTTACTTGTTTTCCTTAACTCATTGGGGTTGAGTTTTTAATCAGTCAATATCAATTAAAGAAAAAAGTCTTTATAATTTCAGTGAGGTTCATTATATTGCAAACCCATGTAAACTTAATCAAACCTAGTGTTCATCCCTATATGAATTTAAACATGACTTATAATTAAAATTCTGCATTTAAGTCTTCATCTAATCTAAATATCAAACTATAATACTAGCCATAGGAAAATCAATTGGGGCTCCATATTTTTTAAATTTATAAATTTTTTTCTTACTTTATTGTAAAATACTAAAATATTATAAAAATAATTTCAGGATTGGTCCCTGCCTGATGATCTGCAGGGCAGAATTGAGCCACATTTGCTGGCTCTTAAGCTTGGCCTGCCCAAACCTACTTGCATAAAAGTAATGAAAGAATAACTTAAAAAGAACATTGTATACCAAAAAGAAACGAATATAGCGCATCAACATTTCTTCTGATTCACACAAAAACATGACTACTCGTCTGCCATCCCCATTATTTTATTTTATTTTATTTTATTGTCATAAATGAAACGAGAATGCAAATTTTTTTAATATTAACTCAAATATATATATGGAAAAAAAAAACTAAATTTAATTAAAACCTTATCTCTAATGTTTTTCCAAACCATTTCCTCTTTTTTGAATGTTTAGAAGCAATGTAATAAATTATATAACACCAATGATGATCAAAGAGAATCAAGGAATGAATCAATGCTACTTGACTGTATAGATAGGGAAAAGGTCAAGTCCCAGGGCGGACCATTCAGTAGGACGTATATATTAAAGGGCATCTGTGAAAGAAGAAAAGAGAAAATGCATCAAAATAACGCAGCAGTGACGCATTATTTCATCAACCAAATCTTAATTGAGTTGCCCATTTTACACTTGTAAAAGCTTTTTAGCTAACAGCAAATATTTATGAAGAAAATAATAATGCAACCTTCACTTTACAATCCCTTCGAGCTTCAGGTAGTACACAACTATAGCAAGTAAGATGATGAATAGTGTAATCCACAAGCCCGATCCTCCTGAAAGAAAAAAAACGACGAAGAAAATGAGTAGAAAAAAAGATTACTGACCTGCTAGATGATTTATAAAGTTTTAGAAGCATTTATTAGTATTTCTCATATTTTCCCTTCATTACTATTGCCCTTTTCTAATTCTAAAGTTTTAATTAATGTAAAGTTTGACTTTAAATAAGGGTAAAATAAGAATGTTATGAAATTTTTTCAAATACCAATACATTGACTAATTTTACCAACCTTTTTTAAACTATGTAAATATAAACATGCTATCGATTACTAATGTTAATACAGAATGTTTGTCATAGCACAGTTTTACACAACGGCACATCTATAACTCAACCTTCAGGAACCAGAGAGTAACACTGCAGGAAAAGACAGTGCTTAAATTTCAAAGTATGAAAACTTAATCATTCAGACAAAATCCTATCCAAGCCCAGTTTCCGTAAGTGTTATTTCTACTTGATTACTAGGCCAAGAGAATATCACCAATTATTATGAGAGCGTCTAAAGCATTTATGCATCTGGAAACAAGTAAGGACTCATGCAAATGAATTAATAAATTACATTATTAGCATGCACATACCTTTTTTCTTCTTATCATCGATTATGGTCACCCTCGCACTTGAGTCCAAGGATACAGAAGCCAAGACTCTGTACTCAAAAGGGACAAATATGAGTAACTCTTCAAAGGCATAATACAGCAAATTAACTTTCAGCGATAAGCAGATATAATCTAAATACATTGGCTGCCAACCTTGAATCAGGAGAGAATGTCAATGCAGTTACTACGCCAAGGTGAGCCTTTTTGATTATTGTCTGAATCTGCAATTTTGTTGAATTTACAACAACGATATCTCCTGAAGGCGTTCCACTGCACAACAACCACCACAACAGAAGGAATAAGTTCTTGCAAAGGTGCATTCTTGAGGTCTGAAATCATCAACTTTAAAATGTCTACAACCAGGACAAAGAGGGTGACATTCATAGGTAGTTGAGGAGTAACAACAAATTTTACCATGCAAGGAACTTCCCATCGGCTGAGACATTCAAGGCAGAGATAGGGTCACGAATAATATGCTTTGATCCTGTCCTTTCCCATGTCTTTGTATCCCAGGTCAGAATGCTTCCAGCTTTGTCTATATAAAACCATATAACGCTCATGTCAGTTAAATAAAATTAAAATAAGTAGAAGTGCACTTTTTCTCACCCGAGCATTTACCTGTCATGGCAGCAATATACAGAACCTGAGTCCCGTCATTAATTTGAGAAAATCTGCATGAGCTAAAAACTTCACGCTGTACATAGATTAACAAAATTTATTAGCGTATAACTATTATAACTAATGAAAAGAGATAACAAGCTAAAAGACAGGAGAATGAAAAATTTATCCACAAGGACAACCATATGAAGCCCTCTATATGCTCATGACCAGCTAATCAAATTTACTATCTTTACCACAAAGTTATGCATTAGATGCCACTTGTCATATCCTATCACATGTTAGCTACATCTCTAAAATTATTTATATTTTGACAAAGGGAGAATTGACTAAGTAAAATATGAAGGATTTATACCAACTAGATGCTACGAGCAAAATCTTGTTTGATCCTATACCCTATTGTTGCTAACCTTAATTCAACCGGGTAGATATTGAACTCCTCTTCTTTCTCGCATATATCAGTTTATACTTTTTTGCATTTTTTTTCCTATTTCAAAGTAATAAATACTAATATAACCACATATAAACTGTATTAGCTAATCTATATTTTCATGTCAGAACTGTGTACCATGTCAGTTGGGAATATGCTTCTTGAATTAACCAAATTCTAATCAATTTTCCAGGCTGGAAGAAAAAAACTTAATCTATGCTTAAAAAAAAAAAAAATCATGTGCTGCTAGTTATTTATTCAAATGAACATTCTATATTATAAGATTTTAATCAGTTCTCACATTTTCATTTGATAGAGAAGTCAAGACCATTGTTGAAGACAGATCCCAAACCCTGCAAGGGCCGGCACTTCCCAAAGAAACAAGCAATTTACCATCAGAACTGCAAAACAACAAATTCATTTCATCAGGCATCTAAAGCTTCTCTGTTCTTTTTGTCTGTCCCTTTTCTTCCTTTTGCTCGTGTTATCAAGTAAAAAATAGCATCTGCATACAATACTGCTATTCACAAAAACCTGAAATGCAAGTCTTTTATGGTAGAATGAGCTTTAGTCTCATGGAGAATAATTTCCATGCTGGGCCACTTGAAAACCCTAAGATTGCCATCCTGTACTGCACCAAAATTAGAACATCATATGGCATACCAGTCTCGTATCAAAATAGAAACTCTACACATTTTAATGTTGATTTGTCATATGAGCAAAGGGACAGCAATCCTGTGCCATAGAAAAGTCCAAGCATGACACGCCCTTCAACTACTGTCTTATTTAAATATTTCTCACCTTAACTAATATACTTTAAAAAAATGAATGTAAAAGTATAATCACATGTGCAGGGACGGACCTACGTAAAAGGTCAAACCAAGACTGTAAAGTCCGTTGTGCCAAATTAGTATTGCACTGGATGAATGAAGATATTTGGTCAAGCCGTCAAGATACACTTTAATTGAACATGAAGTGTGGTAACAATCAATGATTAGAAGAGATATTTCCCCTGAAGTCACTTATTTCATTTTGCAAAAAATATTCCTCGCTGTTGCAATGAATTTTGCAATTTTACTTATTCAAAATGTGCAAGGAAAGACTTTACCTCTCCACCAGTAGCTAATGCAGTACCATCATTATTAAATGCCAGTGCTAACTGCTGTCCAACATCCTCCAACTGGGTGAGTACCTTTTCAGATTTCTTCAAACTCAACTTATGAATTTCTGCACTATCATTTCTATCCCATTCAAACCATCTGAGTGAATAAGGCATAACACCATGTTAATATAGCCGGAAATACTGATACCCCAGCTCCGGGGATATTTGAGGTTTTCAGCGTAGAATTAATTAATCAATATAACATGAAGATCATACAGCAACACAATAATGGTAATTGCCCTTTCTCAGTTTACCCTTCCAGGCACTGCAGTAAGTCTATACTTTCACTTAGTCAGTAGCAATACTGTTATTTTATGGTAAACAAAAGACTTCTCTTTCCAAATGCCTTCACAAACGAAAGCAACACTCCTCATTTTGTTATTTGCCTTTATTTTGCTCCAAATTAGACCCTACTTCCAGAAAATGGACGAACCCTTTATGATTAATGAGTAAAACAGTCATAAAGCTACTCGTATACATGAACGCTTTCCATTCTTTGGACTATAGCTGCAGCTCAGAAAATCATGCATACTCATACACTCATTTTTCTGATTGAACCTCATCATCTACCAATACTGAATGTTAACTATCAGAAATTTCCCTTATCAAAGACTTATTATATAATGGTTAGAATCACTAAAGCATCACATGCTCTATTGGGTTACTAAGTTTTCCAATGTAATTTTCCGCCTTGCCATTTAGGATAAATAAAGTTATATTTCAAGAGTAAGAGTCCCCAATATTAGAACCAAGTGATAACTTATTCCAAGCCATCCCAAGCACACATATAACACAGAAGGAAGGAATGGAAAGCAGACCTGCAACCATTTGACATTGCACAAATAATGCCATCCCCTCCGGGATTGACTGCCATTCTATAAGGCAAATCAGAATCAGTTCCAAGCCTACCCACCTGAAATATTCATAATGTTACTCAAATAAGACAGGACACTGTTACAAAAACGTAAAGATTGTTTGTTAGCACACATGTTTATGCTTCTCTAAGGTTGAATTCAAAATTATGATATAAGCTAAGCTACTAGCTCCAGCTGAATTAATTCTTAAACAGGCAAATACACGCATAATAATCCAAACAAACTGCTCTTGTGATACAGCACAGGAAAACATCATACATCTAAATCCAGAAATATACAACGCATTACGTTATTAAATGAGGCAAGCAATTAATCCACATTGCATGCTCAAAACCAAAAGAGGAAACAAAACCAGATCCAATTCCTTCTATTTTTGAATTAAAAACACCATCACCAAATCAAATCCATGACAATTTCCAAATTGATTAAGAACAGAAAGGAACATACAGCCTGATCAGAGAGCGAATTAGATTCAACATGGAAGTCAGCAAGCAACACAGCATTGGGGATACCGCTGCGGCCTTCTCCACCGCCACCAGCGAAGGCCAAGTAATGCTCACCGGTCTGTTTCACCACCTCAGGCTCCGGCGGCGGATCTGACTTGGCGTCGTCGCCGGAAACTTCATCGGGCGGTGGATTTTGGTGTAATCTGATAACCGCGGGTGGAACCCATGCGACTGAGTAGAAAGGAACACCGTATTTCTTAAAGTTCGGAGGGTCTGGAATATTCTTATTCACCATTCTTCTTCTGAGCCTCTTATTCTTCTTCTCTTTTCTCAGTGATGCTACGAGGAATGGGTTTATGAGCGTGATTTGACTGTGGTCCTTAATATCGATTTTATTATCATTGAGAGCGATTTCCGCTTTATTTATTGTCTTAAATTCAATCGTAATTTTTTATTAAAAAACTTATATAATTTGTTGGGAATATATTTTTCTTGTGTATTTTATATTTGACAAAATATCTTAAAAGAAAAATATTAGTAAAAATTTTTAGCTAGTTTTTCTTGTGTTTTGTAATATTTAAAATATTTTTAAAGTTATAAAATTATTTTATGTCTCAACAAAAAGCTTACCTAATTTTTTTATGAAAATCTTATCTAAAAATTTAAAAATATATTAATAGAATAATCATTTATAAAAAAAAAAAAAAAACAAGAATTTTAGTTTCAAATAAATTTCTACAAATTAAACTAATTTTCTTAAAAAATTAAATATTTTTTGAATAAAATCATAACTTTTTTATATATACACACAAAGAGTATTTTAATAAGTTTAATCAACATGTGTTAATATTAGTAGTAAGAAATTAAAATTATTTAAATATATTAATTTGAGTTTAAGTCTATATATATGTATGAAAAAAATCTATTTAAAAGAGCTCTATGTAATTTGAGTTTTCTAATCAATTTGAACCGTACTAATTGTAATTAAGATTGAAAAAAATGTAATATATTTGTAACCTACAATTAAAAAAAAGATGCAAATTTCATTTATGATTATCGATTATTAATATTTGGTTTAGTACACGAAATAAAAATTGTGGAACCAAAAAAAGAAGGAATGAAATTTAGTTTATTGAGATTTTTAAAAGAAAATAAGATTGAATAAAAAAGTCTACATTATTGCTTGTGAAGAAATATTTACAACTGAACAGAGATATACATACATAACACATCAAACCACCCTGTGAATAAGTGATAGGGTATTAAATTATACAGCCCCCTACTTTAACAAATGTCACCCCCCTCTTAAACATTCTTTTCAAAATTTCAATAATACCCTTAATGAGCTTTGTCTGCGATCCCTTACGACGGTTCTGAAGAGGCGTTTAGGACATTATAGTGGCTTTCCACCGCCGACTGGACATTATAACAGCTGTAGAAAGCCGTTTTGTACATTAAGATGTGTGTACACAGTCGTTTTTCCTCCGCAAGACTTTTTTGTACAACCATTTTTATACCACACAATATACCAAGAAACAAGAAGAAAATATATGAAAGGAAACTATTGCCCATTAACCAAAGGAATTACGACAATAACACATTACATCACAATTTTTCATCAAAGTGTTACATATATCATATAGCAATTTCCTAAGTGCTATTTTTAGTAGGTGATTTAGCGTGATCCCAAACATGATGATGGTGATGTTGATGGTTGGCAGCAAGTGATATTCTTGGTAGGTGATTTAGCGTGATCCCATTTGGGATCACGCTAAATCACCTACCAAGAATATCACTTGCTGCCAGCCATCAACATTACCATCATCCTCAAAGACAGCATCTAAAGGGGGGTGATGAAAAAATGGCAAGGAATGAAGCCGGTGGGGAGGGGGGGGGGAACTAATAGTCCTTGAGGAGCATGGGAAATTGCTGAAAATCATTAAAAGAGGGGCATGGGGATTCCAAAGGAGCATGGGGAAGCCTAAGGGACGTGGGGAAGCCAAACGCCATGAGAGTTCTCGACTATTTCCATTAAAACGGCTATGCAAAATCGTTTATTAAACTAAACGATTATTCATCGCCGTTATATTTTTAAAAACGGTTGTGCAAGTCCGTTTTGTACTATCGGACAGCTACACACATCCATTTCCTACACCAGCAATCACTCGCATTCCGTACGAAATATATGTGAAGTTGGTATTTTTTTAGCCCGCATGGGCAATTCCGTCATTTCTCAACCACGGGGGTAGTATATGTAAAAGTTGGGGGCTGTATAATTTAATACCCTAAGTGATACTATGACTTCCAGATTGCCATGGCTGAAAGCACCAAATAAAACAATTGCAAACACACATGACAAAGCAAATATCACTTTCACAAAGAGACTTCTCATGTGAAAACTACAATGCTTCACTTTGCACTAAACCTATTCTTTCTTTCTTTTTTTAATTTTTGCTGATTTATTCTACAATTAATGTATCTTGCTTCAAATGAAAGGATTTACTCTAAAGAGGCACATCTTGCATGGATGATTGTTGGTCCTTTACTTCTAATGAAAGTGCAGTAACAGCTTCTCCAACCGTTAAGTAAAGATTATTTTCTCTAATGAAATCATTAACTTTATCTGCTTTCTCCAGCTTATCAATCACCTCAGCCAAAGGATTCACCAACACAAACTGCGACACCAGAATCACAGTTCAAACTTGAGAAAACTCTTTCAAAGATAGTAAAAGGAATCAGAAAAATAATAGAGTTTAGCATTGTTCTTACAGCGACACCCTTCTTTTCCATGGCCGTTTTCATATCCTTGAAGAATGAGACTCCACTTGTGTCAATGGCGGTTACAGCTGAAAAATTCCAAGCATATTTGTGATAGCAATTACTGCTGTTCTTGATACAATAGATTTCTATTTACAAACTAAAAAGTTACATGGAACATGTTTGTTATACATAGCCATTCAGTCTAAATGGCTAGCCGGCCCAGCTTACTCTCAAAGGCTACTTAACTTATAGATGTGTCACTAAATTTTTTTATAAATCTTGTATCAGTCATTCCAGTATAGAATTTTACCCTCTTAGCATTTATTATTAATAACAAACTTAAGTACCAGAATGGTCTTACACTACACGTGATCTCTATTGTCTAGGAAGGATTCTAAGCTGGACTTGTCCTAACGATTACTCAACAATCAACTTAGTTCATAGCTCGGCAACAACAATATTCAGTCATGTCATAAAATGCATAAGAAAAGATTTTGCACAAAAGTTTGCACCAATGTGCATTATTTTCTAGCTATATTGGATCTAATTAATATTCATCATACAAAGTTTAACCTAGTGCAAGAGAAGTTACATGATTCATAAGGAACCAAAACTATATACTTGCCAATCTCAATCTCGATGTTTCAAAAGCTTGTAACGTGTTACCTGACATTTCAAGAATCACAAACCGAAGGCTTGACTGTCGTTGCTTTATGTTATCTTCTTCTTCAAATTCCTCTATCCATCTAGAAATCCTACATGTAT
This sequence comes from Bauhinia variegata, assembly GCA_022379115.2. Taxonomy (NCBI): domain Eukaryota; kingdom Viridiplantae; phylum Streptophyta; class Magnoliopsida; order Fabales; family Fabaceae; genus Bauhinia; species Bauhinia variegata. The sequence goes on along the minus strand of CM039426.1, from coordinate 17,169,636 downwards.
ATATAACAAATGCAAGCAGTTAAGTAACAAAGAAAACAATGATGAATGGATATTAGTGGATAAACTTGTTTGACAATATATGAATCAGTAACCTTTCATTGAGATAGTTGATGTTGGCAAAATTGATGGGAGCTTCGATGCTCAAAATGAGGAAACCTGGTACTCTTGTAGCTTCCTTATAATGATGAAGATCGCGGTATATGTCTGTCCCCGGCATGTTCCCCAGCATCACTGTTTTAGGCCTTGTAACTTGCAGAAGGATCTTGAAGATTGCCAACCCAACCTGATCAACGCCAATGTTCATTAACAACCTTGCACAATTCATATTTTATGGCTAAAAATTTCCACTTTTTGATGTTCTAATGTCTAGGTTGGATTTGCTCCCTTATTTATTTAGCATATTTTGATGATTTTTGCAAGCAGCACGAAAAAAGGTATTAGAAGAAATGAGCATAATATCCAAAAGGATGTTAAAGGAAATAACATGTTTGGATTGACTTACAAGAAAAAAGTGTTTTTAAGATATAAGAGCCTACCGTAACTTTTTTCGACTTCTAGAAATTTTTTTATTTTTTTCCAGAAACCAGCTTTTACTTCTGTTTTTTTGGTAACCACACCCATATGCTTTTAAAAAAAGCAAATGTCTTGGTTTCTAAAGTGTTTCTACCCTTCTTTTGTCCTCAAAACCTATTTAAAACAAGTAAAACTTACAGAGAAGTGCTTCTAAAATAACTCAATCCAAACGAGCTTTAATTACTTACGGCAATAGCTAGGCCTGTTTGGACAGAGATGAAGATAACTCCAAAGAATGCAGCCAACGTTGTGATGAAATCATATTTATCGATCTTCCAAATGTTATAAGCCGCAGAAATGTCAATGAGGCCAACTACTGCTGAAACTATGATTGCCCCCAATATCAGATTTGGTGTGTAATGGAACAATGGCATAAGAAACAGAAGCGTCACCATCACTGTCACTGACATGACAACATTGGACACTGCTGTCTTTGCACCTGCATTGTGATTTACAGCCGACCGCGAGAAAGAACCTTGAAGTTCATAATTTTAACGAGTGATTCAAGTGTTTTCAATGCCATTATATAAGAAAGTGCGAGAATAAAACCCGTTTGGATTATCCTTAAAAATAATACTTTTAAGATACAAATTAAATAAAAATAGAACTCAAAAATAATTTTTATTTTATATAAAATATAACCTGTTTATGCTTATTTTAAAAGTGCTTCATTATATAATTTTCCAAATTTTTTTTTTAATTTAGAAACTAATCTAAACATGCTGTTAATTAGTTGATGTATGTGATAGTAGCTTGTCATAACTACTGTTTATGATGATTTTATTATGGGTTGCAGCAAGAAATGAACCTGTTGTGACGTAGCAAGAAGTGACAGAGCCAACCACGTTCATGAATCCTATTGCCATCATCTCCTTGTTTCCATCTACTCTGTAGTTCTTGAGAGTAGCAAATGTCCTTCCTACTGCAATGCCTTCCTGTTTAAGAAAGATCCATTTTTTCTTAACATTTATTTTTGTCGTTTCAATTTAAATATGAAAGAATATGAGCAAAACAATATAAAGTAGACACGAAATTTAACTTTCGTATGTTATTTTTGGTTTTTGGCCGAAGTCAAAAATTAAACTTACGAGTCATTTGATTTCACTTAAAAATTTATCTATCAATTACATTGTATAAAATTATAATTTTTTCTTAATTTTTTTTATAGAATTACATATTTGCCCTCAGCCCTTCTTCTATAAATAGCAAGTATATATTTTCTCTGGTTTATAAAACAAATTATGCCTACTATGTAACATGAACTTTTTTTATTTTTCGGTTTTATCTATTAGTATTTATAGAGTAAGAATTTTTATTAAATATTTTAACTCATAATTAATTTAACTCAAGATAACTTAAATACTCAAATGAGAATGAGCATGCAATATGAAATTTGATCTCACCCTTACTCTATGTTTACCATTTTCTTATATATGTAACAATGTCAACAAATTATTTCATTGCTCCATGATATACAAAGATCTTCGAAGGAGGGGATAAAAGAAAAGCTATGAAGAGAAAAGAAAGAGAAAGAATAAGGTAGAAAATTAATGTGAGACTTACAGTAAGGGATAAAATGCCTGTCATAATGCCAGTTTTAATGACCAGAACCAGATGGGATCCTTGAAAGCGCAGCATATTTAATGAAGGAGGATTTAATCCTTCTTCCAATTTTCCAATCTGACAAACACAGCAGCAGTATTTTTTCAGAAACAAATTAAACTGATAGTGAATCTGTGGCCCAAACACTTACAAAGTGAGTCCTGAAGAAGCAACCATTGATAAAACAATGGGAAACGTTATTTATACACTGTCTTTATACATTTAAGTATACACCTCTTTGTTTTAATTATTTTATAAAAATGAAACTGTAAACAGAAAATTAAAAAAGAGATATAAAAAAAAAAAATAAAGAGATATAAAAGTGGGTGCATACAAATAATTGTGTGCATAGCAAAACTCAAACAATTTAGGGAAGTGTGACTTACTACACTGATGCCATGCTTTTGGCCCTTGATTGCAAAAACCAGGACTGTAGAGATGATGACAGACACAAGAGGAGCTCCAGCTGAGACCCAGAACAGCTTTGGATTCCTTATACTCTGCATAGCATGCATTGGGATACAAGTTAGTTAATAATATACCACGAATTCACTCACTGTGAGAGATGTTGGCTAAGCAAGCCAATGCCAAGGAGAAGATATTGCCATTAACATAACATTTATGGATTTGTTTGATTGGATGAGAGTAATGGATTAAAAGGAGAAGGGAAAAGAAAAGGAGTTATATAGTCATTTTTGATCCATTGGAAAGCTACTCAATATAAGGTTAGCTTATCCATTGTTGTCTACTACAAGGCTCAAACATGCATGGATTCTAGCAAGACTTGTGAATAAAATGCAAAGATATGAGTGTGAGATTAATCGTTATTTAGAATGAACACTAATAAATAATACATTTCTCTTAATAAGAGTAATTTTAAAATTTTAAATGTTTGGCTTAACATACATTAAAATTCAACATATTTTTTATTGAACCATCATTTTATTGATTACTTTTTAATTTTCAAAGAGGATTTTTGGATGCCAAAATGAGTAAAACTTTTAGAAGAACATAATTAAGTTCAAATCATTTAAAAGTTTCAATATATTAGAAGAAAATTTAAATTTGATTCTCTATCAAAAATTCTAATTAAAGTTTCATTATATTAACAAAAAATCATTTTAAATATTTCCTTGTAAATAATAGCATATGGTTCAATGATATATAAAACATGTTCTACTGTCAATAAATCAACAAAAAAAAAAAAAGAAAACTATTTTTCTAAAGTGTATAGCAGTTTCATGATTTATATATGTACAGATCTATATAGTTAAATATCATAAAAATTTCGTAGAAATATATATATCTTGTCACTAGCATTATGTAAAAATTTTACTTTGATTTGATATATACTAAAATACGTGTATATGCAAAACGTGTAAATCTTTTGTATGTGTCATGTGTACAAGGCGGGGTCTTCCAAGTGTTTGATTATTGGTCCAAACGAAAATAGATGAATAATAACCATTTCATATTATTGATTTAACTTTTTTGTCTTCAAGGTGGTTACGTGAAGCTAGTGAACGTATTGGCACTGATTAATTCAGTTAAGTAAATTTTGAATTCAAAAGAAAAAAATAAAAGCCAAATGGATAAAGCTTACAGATGCAGAAAAGACAGTAGAGAATTTGAGATCAGAGTGCAGGAATAACGTACAACGTGTCTTGCCAATAGAAGTAACACCAAGAAGCAAAAGCCCATCACTATCGTTTGCCATGACCACTGCACAAAAACCACAAGCATTTTTAGAGACAAAAATCATGGCCAATGCAGAGAGCAGAGACAAATAGAACGCAAATCAAAGTGCTGTGTGAATAAAACCATCTGAATCTGACTCAGTAATACCACCTGAACCTCTCTTAAATTTTGGCTACTTTGCTAGTGCTCTAGTGAAATTTTGAGCACATTGAAAATTGAAATTATTTCTTTCATAAATCTCTAATGCATTAGGAAAATTTAGGGCAACAATCTTAAATTCTAACATTTAATTTAGCCAACCTCTTTTTATTAGGCAATCTCTCCTAAAATGGAACACTTTTGGTTAAAATGTAGAGCAACAAGAGAGAGACAAGAAAAAGAGAGAGAATAGAGTTTACTTTCTCTTTCTTCCCTCTCCTCCCATCTCTATCATACCTTGCATTTCAACTATAAAATATTTTTGAGTGTATATCTTCGTAAAATACGAGATTACAGAAAATAATAAATAATTTATTTTTTTTAATAAAAACTTAACTCACGGTTTTTTTTTGGTTTGGATCGTCTTGGAGCTAAGAATGTTTTCCACTAAAAACACTTGTTGGCATCAAAGCTTTGGTTAATATAAGTTGATTTATTTTGAAAGGGTAATTTATAATTTTAGCAAAGACTTTTAGTTTTCTCACACTCTTGCTTTGCATGTCTTCTTGTGTGCACTTGCGTGTATGACTTTGCGAGTGTGCGTGTGAGCGCAGAAGTTGAAGGTAGGTCGGTTTGCGCATGCGTGCGCCAGAAAACTTGGCTTCTAGCCTTCTAGCTTAATGGTCATGTTAGTACCTAGCCTTTATTAAGTCACAAGAGACCTCATTTTGCGAGTTGAACTTGAGGCCCATGTGTGGCAAAATGCCTCGTGAATCTTCTACAGTCCAACAGATTATGAAGAAAGAAAAAAAAAAATGAAGTGAGCAGTTCAACTACAGAAGATTCACACTCAACATAACAAAAGAGGGATAGAGATGAAAGAAAGACAAAATGAGTTGAATCGACAGGGAAGAGGGATTGAGATGAAAGAAAGAGAAAATGAGCAATTCAACAATAGAAGATTCAAGCTTAACAGAATGAGAAACAGAGAAGAGGGATTGAGATAAAGGAAAGGGAAATTAAGGAGTAACCTCATCAACGTTATGGAAAACAGAAGACATAACAGGGACTATGGCCATTTGTTGAGTGAAGTGTGTGATTCCAAGAAGGCTCTTAAGCTGCTGCAAAGCCACTATTATGGCAGCTCCAGCCATGAATCCAATAAGGATAGCCTTTGATAGGAAGTCAATAATAAACCCCAGCCTGCAATTATTTAATCAGAAAAATCATGATTCTATTCCCAAATTTTTTAAATTAAAAAATGGATAACTCAAACTTTTATTTTTTGGATTAGTTATTTATTTATCTGATTACCTTAAAATTCCAAGAGAAGCTTGAAAGATACCAGCAAAGAAAGTTGAAGTTAAAGCAAGCTGAAGAAACAGAAGAGAATCTCCCGTGGGAGACACTTCCTCTCTCAACATGGATCCCATCACAAGTGAAGCAATAGATACAGGTCCCACAGCCACGTCCCTTGAGCTTCCAAGAACAGCATACACCAGAGGAGGAACAAAACTAGAATCTGAATTCAAAAACAAGAAAAACCCAGCTTCAGAAATTGCCCTTCAACCATATCAGAATTAATAAACCAGAGGAAAAAAAAAAAAAAAAAAATTCAACACTCACAGAGTCCAACAATGGGTGGAAGGCTTGCAAGCTTAGCATAACTGATACCCTGAGAGAAAGAAAAAGAAGGAAAAATCCAAAAATGGGTAACAATTTCTGGCCCAGAAAATGACAAAGAAAATCAAAAAGCAAAAAACATTGCCAAAGATAACGACAAAAAGGATTAACCTGGGGAATGGCCAAGCTAGCAATGGTGAGGCCAGAAACAATGTCAGATTTCAAGAGCTTGAAGCTATAGCTAGGACCCCATTGAAGAATAGGGAAAAAATACTGAGCTCCAAGTATGAGCTTCTTCGGCAATGGCTGTCCCTTGAATTGGCGAAGAGGGTCGTCGGGGAAGAAGGTTTCCTTGAGCCTGGCTTTGAGCTTCAGCAGAGTGCTCTTCTGGGGTGGTGCCTCAACTTTGTGCACTTCAAATTCTTCATTGTCATTTATCTCTATGCAATGAGAACGCATGGTGTTGGTGTTGCTGCTGCTGCTGCCGTTTTGATCCATGGAGAGTGAAAGTGTTGGAAAAGCTGGTTTGATTCTTTGATAGCTACAGAAGTAGCTTGATGGATTGTCTTTGTTTGGGGCAATGGGTTTTTATTTGAGGTTGCTTGGTCCACAGACCGCTATAAAACAAGGTAGCACCTCTATGTAGTAAAGACAAAAGGATAAAACAATAATCAATAGGAAATTTGTGATAAAACAGATAAAAATAAAATTAAATGAATTTTTTTTAAATAAATGAGACTAAACTTACCAAAGTAGGAGAAATTTTATTAAGCCCCACTTGGCCACTTCTTTATACAGGAGCATGAAGGATTTTTTTGGGCAAAAAGGAAAAAATAAAAAAAAGGACTGTTTTTGTTTTCTTAATTATTTCTTCTTCTTTTTTTTTTTTTTTTGGCTTCTCTGAAGAAGAAAAGGCATGTGAAGTAAAGAATTTCAGAAAAGAAAAGACTGTTTTTTGTTTTCTTAATTATTTATTTTTTTGGCTTCTCTGAAGAAGAGAAGGTATGAAGTAAAGAATTTCAGAAAAGAAAAGACTCAGAACCAACAAGATTTGCAGGAGTGTGTCTTCCTGAATTTGTTGTTCTGATTTATTTGCTTTTGAAAGATGAAACTCACTTATCCCATTATGTTTGGAATAAAATCATTTTAATTTGTATAAAATAATTTATTCATTTTGAAAAAAAAAATTATTTGCATTGAGTTTATAAATGAATTTTGTTGTTTGAAACAAAGCATGAATTTTTATTATTTCAGTTGAGTAATAATTAGTAGAAAAAATATTTATTCTTTGAAAAATTCATAAATTACATGGTATTCAGTCCATGCAATTATTTTGTAAATTTTTTGCTTTAAATGAGAAATAAATAAACCCAAAATAAATTATTCATTGCTATTCAAATCTTATCAAATTTGTTAAGAATTGAAAATAACTATATATAATCACAACATGATTTATAAATAAATTGAATTGGTAAGTTATAAAGCTAAAAGAAAGATCCAAGACAGAATTCATTTTGTAATCACAAATAATTTTATCTTCCCTCAAGCTCTGCTGCTTGATATATTTGAACACTTGTAGCTCTATTAATTTATTTCCTGCCCAATCCCAGGAATCTGCAGAGAAATTTTAAGCAGAATTAATGGAGAAGATGAAGCTAACTGGTTCAATTTTCAGAAGAATTAATACAGTACTGATTAAAGGAAGAGATTTAGCTAATTAACAAACAAACCTTGTAAAGCAAGAAATGCTTTAACCTCAAATCTGAAATATAATAATAAATGATCCTTCCTTCTTGTTTTTGATTTGAAATTAATAGGTTATGAATTAGGGTTCCTGCAGGCTTGAAGGGGAAAATATGATCAAGAAAATAATTGGTTTGTGGGAAGCTAAGGGCAAGGAATTGGTGCATGAGTGTTGAATGGGGATTCCATTCTAAGGCCACTCACTCCATACATTGTTTGTGAATGTGATTGCACACTGAATGGATTAATTTTGGAATAGTGATTAGAGATAACTTGACAATTTTAGAAAGATTTGTTTGCTTTGTTGGTGGTTCTATATTTTGGGGACTCCGGATGTCAAGGGAGTCCATGAGGGAGATGAATTTAGATCCCCTAAAGAGCCAAAAATTCTTAAAGTATAAGAAAAATAATTGTTGATTAAACAGACATTATATATTCTAATAAATAAAAAATACACTTAAATAATCATCTCTATGAATTTATTTTTTTTCAAAATTAATTCGTGAGATTATCCAAAATGTACATTATTCTCTGAATTGTGAATCCATTATCTTTAAGAAGATGTTCCCCATTTGTCATTCTTCAAATCATCTACATTTGTTTTTTCAGGAACTAGTTATTAGGGCATCATATCCGACCTCTTAAGTTGTATTATATGGGTTTCACCATGCTATTTTCTTTCTCTTCAAGCAAATTCTTCCAACAATACACTCTTAAAAAGCTCTTGGAATGAAACACATAATGCATGTATTAAAAATCAATGAAATTTGATATGATTATTCAATTACATTATTAATTAAAAAAGTGATTACTAGATCCAATATTATGAGTTATTGATTATGTTTGAAGGATAATTTACTCGCAATACAATTATTGCTATTAATTGTCAATTGTCAATATTTTCTCAAGATTACCACTATATATATAAAAGAAGAAGAAGAAAGAAACTAAACTTCAAAAAGTATTCAAGTTTTTTGAAAGAATATGGTTAAAGAAAAAAACTAACCCTGGTCAATCTGGTTGTGTTCAGACTGCATAACCTTTAGAGAACGTTCTACCAGAAAGTCTTGTGATCTTATTCTTTCATCATTTATGTATGAACTTATCCTAAAAATCAGATTATAAAATTAACATTGTTCAAAGATCACGTCGTATAATATCCTAAGAAAGGCATTTTTGCTTGTCTTTTTAAGGACAGTGAAGAATATAAGAGATTCCCACACATGAATTCATTTTGTCCTGGCTACTTTATCTGCAGTGAAATGGACAAGTGTGATTGATGGATAGTATATTAAAGTGTCAAAAGATTTATTACTTTTATTTTAGATCATAGATCCATAGACTTACTTTTTTAATTTTTAATAAAGATATAATTATTTTTTCTTTAAAAATCATCCCATACCCAAAACTATATTAAATGTTAACTAATCATATTTGAACCTATCATATAATTAATTTTTTTATTGAAATATGACTATTTTTTTAGTCTTGACCATTGATATTTATGAAGTCTAAATTTATTATCAAGTCTTTCAATACACAACTAATTCAATTTAAGTTAACTAAAAAACTTAAACGAAAATAAAACTCTCTTTAATATATTTTCTATGAACATATAACTAATATTTTTATTTGTGAATATACAAGAGTATAAAAATTTAAACTGAAAATTTAAAGCTCATTAGGAAATTCTTGAATCATTATCACCAAAAAAAAAAAAAGTTAAATTGAAATTTCAATGCATAGTATTAGTATTTATGATTTATTCAAATTCAAGTTAAGAAACTTTTTATGTGTAATGGTGTATTAGATATGATATAAAATTATTATTAAACCTTCACCTAAAAGTTTAATATTAATTTTGAATTAAATTATTTCTTGATAAAAATATGTATCAAAATTTTTACTATGATATAAACAAATTTATAGAAATTAACATTGAAAATTGAAATAATATCAATAAACATGTATCAAGTTCTCATTTTTGAAATAAAATATATTGCTTACTGACTACAAAAACAGATTTTACAATAATAAAAACATATATGGATGGAGGAGAAGAGAGAAACCCTAATAGATTCAAACATAAAACTGGCATCCTTCTTCCCAATGCATTATTTTAGATTTGACAGTAAAATAATTTCGAGCACCACTTGCAGATGTGATTCACATGCAAATATATGCATAAGAGATAATGTGCTTGTGAATTATGATTTGGATATTTTGTCTTTCCTTCTAACTCAAGTGCTAACACATACTGTTAAATAATATATATATTTGATTTTTTGTGCTTCAATTTGCTCTTAGCTACAATCTGATTTCTAATCATGCTGGACAACCACACTTGATAATATCTCAAGCAATATGAAGATACCCTCGTAATTGCCCAAGAATTAATATCCACCAAAAATGTAATGGACCATTCAAGATTCCAATATATTGATATGACCCCACAAATAATATTCTTAGAGTGTAAACAGAATATTGCAGTATCTACAGAGGGGTCAAGCAACTCTAAGATTCCTTTGTGATGACATGACCCTTTTTGTGGCAAGCGTAGATCATAATGCACTAATTGGCCCCAATGCCCATCAATGGTCCATTGTCTTTTATAGGGTCAATGTCAATTATTTGAACAAACTATTGCAATCATCAATATCTTCCTTTGAGTATTGCACCAATATAACATGCGCTCATTCTTTCTTGCAATGATGGTCTAGGCTCTTTGCCTCCTCGAAGCAACTTCTAATTGATACAATACATATCTAAAAGGAGCAAAAGTCTTCATCTAATGGATGGATCATATTCATGTAGCTTGTAAGATTTTAAAGATAGAAAACCAATAATTGCACACTACATATGATCTGTCAAAATATGTCCAGCTTTTCTATTCTTAATTTTCACAAGATGTTTTCATTTTTTATTTTTTATGTGAGACTGATTCTCATGCCCAGACATAAACATACATACATCCTGGCTGTTAGTGCTTTCAGTGAGGTTTGAAACTTTAGACATTACTTCTAAATTTATCTTAAAGCTCAATTTATCAAGTGGGGAATACCTAATTAAAATTGTAAAGCTTTTTGTTTATGTTTAAGCTATTTTTGTACTCTTTAAGTATGAAATTAAACCTCATTTGAAATAAGAGTAAAAGCTTATAAATCTCTTTTAATAAGAACAATTCTAAAATTTTAAATTCAAGATAAAGTTTTAAACCTTTGATAGCTTAATTACAACTCAAATATTATCAAATGCAAATATATATATGTAAATAGTATGAAGGGGGGAAAAATATATGTGCAAGACCAATATTATTATAGACAACAAGTCTAGCAAAGCATAACCACATTTTGTGCAGTTACTGCACTATGAGAAGATTACAATAGCTGCTGAAAGAGTTGCTTCTTTTTCTTGTATGGAGTATTTTGATAACATCTATATGGAATTGTGGTCCTGATAATGTCAACCATGCTTCCAAAAAGTGACTTCTAAAAGAAAGCTAGAGAGCCTCTCTTTCTGCTATCACAACAAAATATATAATTTGGTAGAGAAAAAAAAACATATCTTTGATGCTTAAATAAACTCCATCATTGATGGATGACCAAGCAGAAAATTATATGTGGTCTCCCTGCAACACTTTCTTTGGGAAGAAAAACTGCTGGGATAATGTCTATCTATTTATCTAGTTAGAGTGAGTGAGTGAGTGAGTGGTTGTCCATTTCCATTCCATTGTTTTGGCTCTTCGATAAAGTTTTCAGAACTATACATCAAGAACGAAGTGTTTTAAATAGTTGAACATTTCTTCTTCTATATCTTCAAAGTTGTCCATATATGTCTCTCATCCATAATTTCTATTTTGTAATTCGGTTCGCAATCAAGTTATCTTTACACTCTGAGTATAAAACTAATTCTTATTTAAAATAAAGAATAATAAAAAATAATTCATTTTTTTTTTTAACAAAGATGACTCAAATGTATCAAACTTAGTACTTTTTGTTTAAATTTAAATTGTCTAAAGATGAATAATCATACTTTCTCCACAAAACCATCATCTTGTTTCCTTAATTTCTATTTCATAACAAACCACTATTTTAAAATAAAGGTTCAAATAAGTAATAACTCATGAGTTGCTTCAAGCAATTTCCATTAAATTAGGTGGCTTAAGTTTGTGAGAAAAAATTATCTTGTTCTATTTCTAATTTAGAAGATTTGATGGATAGCAAATATACTAAGTGATGGATATAGACAGTGTTGATGGTGACCTTCACAAATTATAAGGTTGTCACATTTGATATAATCACTTATCTCATTGAAACTTCAGTATGTATAGAGGAACCACTTCTAGATCAAACAATTGTCAAAGTTTCAGCAAATGTGGCTAGCATCACAGCAACAATCATTTTTGAGATGAGAAGCTTCATATATGCCACAAATTAATTTGTGAAGGTGTAAATGGTCAAGTGGCTAATCATGTACATCATGTATAATGTGATTCTTTTCTTTTTTGGAATTAATGATTACAATGTGTCCTATCCTTTTGCCTAGGCCATACTTTCAAACAAATGGGAATACCTTTTACAAGATGTTTGGTAAAATGAAAGTTTTTCTTATTCTTAGGAAACTCACTAAAGAAATGAGTTATTTACATTTGTTAGAAGTTATCAAAATTTTTTACTAAGAATCTAAAGTTTGTTAAGAAAATAAAATAAGAAAAATTTTAATTTTTTGGATTCCCAACCTAGATATGTATCCAAACTTTACTGAAAAAAATTTCATAAAGTAAGTGTAATTTATAATAAAATTACCTTAAATTTTATTTAAAAAATTACTCACATTACTAGGAAACTTAGTTAATGACTAAATATAGCAATAAATTTAGTCATTACTTGCCTAGCAAATTACTCAAAAACCATACATTCTATCAAATGCCCCATTAGGCTAAAACTCTAGGAATTGTTACTTATGCAAGCGGAGCCAAGTTTTAGAGAAAAGATGAGTCAAGATTAAAAATTTAAAATTTAGGATAGTTAAAAAGCCAATGAAAAATCCTTAAAATAGAGGCCCATAGTCCTTGTTGTCTAGGTCATTTCCTTTGGCACACCCCATTAATTTCTAATCATATCCCCATCTCACACTACAACCCCTATTTTATATCACATAGGGTGTTTGTGGTTAGAAAATATGAGATAAAATCTTATTTTCATCTTTTATATTTAAGGATTTAGATAATTTAGTCATTTACTTTTTAATCGTTTCAAATTAATTTTTAACATTTTAAAAAGATACTAAATTGATTCTTCTATTAATTTATGTGACGGTTGATTGACGGATAATAATGATAATATGGTTGTTAAGTGCTGATTTAAACTATTATCTATCACAGGGCCAGTCCCTACTGTCATTATCCTCCTTTGCCAAAAAATAAACTATGGCAACACCATCTTGGAACTATCGAATCACCACCATTGAAAAATGGTGAACCCAAAAACACTAAGGAATTAGAAATTCCATTTATGATTTACTAAACTAAAATGCATTTAAATAAAATATAAAAAATTTAAAAAAATCAATTCAAACCCACAAACAATAACCCTGACCTAGAAGCTAGAACTCACAAGCACCATCAGCTATCATCTTTCTCCTGTTTCTCTCTCTATTCTCCTCTATACATTCATAATCTTTATAACAAAGGCAAAAAGATGAATGGGTCTCAACATTGAAATCAACCTTAGAATTACTTACTCATAGTCTTCAATCTTGGTGATCTGTTGTATTTTGTACAACAATCAAGTTTTGGGAGGAAATTAAATAATATTAAAAATATTTATTATGAAGTTTGCTTTTCATTATTTTTGCCTTTCCAATCTTTATGGTTTTGATGTATATATATGATTTTAATATCAACAGAAAGAAGGGGAAAAAATCCAAAATAAGAACATAGTGAGGATCTGAGAGATTTAGAAAAATGAACCGATGGAACATAAGAGTACTTGAGAATGAAAAGAAAAGCAGCGTTTTCGAAATCTCAAACACCAAAATGGTTAAAGGATGGATCAGCTTGGCAATTAGTCTTTCAAATCAATATTTAACTAACAAATCAAATAAGTCCGTTAATTAATCGTAATTGAGGGTAATAAAAAGATTGATTTAATTTCTTTTAAAAACATTAAAAAATTATTATCAAAAATTATATTGTCCTAACTCTATAGGACGAAAATGAGTTTTACTCAAATTCCGAAAGAAATAGCCCTATTGTTCGGTCCATAGGCCTTACATGGACCTCGGCCCATGAGTCCATCTTCTCTTCGACGTGAAAATCCTTCGACTTCGCTTTTTCGCCACTAAACACCTCTACACCTTAAAACCCTAGAAACCCTAGGCCTATAAGCTTCCATTTCCATCCAGAACCAGAGCTTGAAGCTTCATTGCCGTTACCCACATTTTAAAAATCGATTGAGCTCCACTTTTTTTTTCTGCCCTAATCACCAATCCATTTGCAGAGAAACCCTGATTTCCAGCGCAGCAGAGATGGCGAAGCGGTTGATTCCATGCTTGAACCGAGTCCTGATCGAGAAAATCGTGCCTCCGTCGAAGACCAACGCAGGCATTCTCCTCCCCGAGAAGTCCTCCAAGGTTTGATTCACGTCCACTTTGCTGATCAATGCGAGTTTCTGTGATTTGGGTTTGTGTTTCTTAAAATCATTCTGATTAATTTGAATTGGTTTAATCTGGATTGGTCCCAAAACAGCTTAACTCTGGGAAAGTGGTAGCAGTAGGACCTGGAGCTCGAGACAAAGCTGGGAACTTGATTCCGGTGTCTGTGAAGGAGGGCGACACCGTCCTGTTGCCGGAGTATGGTGGCACCCAAGTCAAGCTTGAGGAAAAAGAGTATGTTTTATTCACATAATTGTTCTCTGTTTTGCAGTTGCATCACTAGATAATTTTTTCATGGAATCTCTGATATAGCTTTACTGTGAAGATGAAAATTAACTCGAACTAGAGAAGTGCTATCTACACAACACTTACTGTCATTAATTTTGCATTTTGTTCCAATAGATTGATTTGATATCGAGTTTTTGAGTATTGTTATTTTCATTCCATCATCCAATTGATTTGAAGTTTCAAACTTTAACTAAACTTTTTTTCATTAAAGTCACTTGAAACTTCAATATCAATTGCATTGTGCTAGCTAGCATTATAAATTGAATGTGTTTTTCAGACATAACGCAGATTGTAAGATTGAAAAATTAAATGCTATCATTGGTTTCTGTGCAGGTACCATTTGTATAGGGATGAGGATATTTTGGGCACTCTTCATGATTGATGAATTGGTTGCCTCAAAAATGGGGTTTTAGGATGGAGATTATGATTGATAAAAATGTTGAGGGTGTCATTGATGTACTGGATACAATTGTTCGGATATTTTTAGCTACTGTTGTTAGTTTGTATTTCGGGAAATGACAATGGTAATTGAGGTTCACTTGTTCTAAGCTGTGCTTCGCAAGTAGAATAATGAAAGAACAAAAATTTGAGCAATGTTAATGTTAAATTCTTGCATGCATGTAGGAGTTGGGACCTGAATCAGGGGCAGTCACTGCACATGCTGTCGATTGCTTGAATCCACCTACGACTGCACAGTTAATGTAGTTGCAGGTGGATCAAACAACTAGCTAGCAATCCGATTGCATAGTACATGGTGCAGGAATTGCACTTGATCAAACCAAATCCAGAGGAGTTGTTGTGCTGTAATTGATCTTCAAAATCTGTTTTTTCAAACTCAGCTGAGATTAAAATATTAGTATTTTTTTTGAAATTGGTAATAATATAAAAGTAGAAAAAATACATTTTTTTTTTCAAAATCTACTTTTGAGAAAAATACATGATAGTTCAGCAGATTTGAAAATACTGTTATAATCCCTGCCGGTAAAAAGAATACATGATATGAAGTACTTTACTTGGCGAAGGGGTCATTGGGACAAGAGGGAAGGTGCAGGGGATGGGAACGTTTTCTAGTGTCGTAGCTTGGCGGGTAATGTGAGTGAGATGGATAATCGGGTTCTCCTTTCGGGTCCCCGTGTAATACGTCATCCATATCTCAGCCCAAATCCGAAAAAAGTTTACGGTATATATTTATTGGGACAAAAATAAAAGTAAGAACAACAGTTTTCTTTTATATTTTTCCTTTCTTAAGAAAATTGCTTTTAAGTTGAATAAATACCTTTTTTTATTTTAGATAAATAAAAAATATGAATTTTTAATAATAATTCAAATGTATAAAAAAGATTACATTTAAAATTAAAACTTATAAGAAAATAATTAATAATGCATATAGCTTAAGCAAAAAGCGTCGTTAGGTAGATAACGTTGATAATGCCAAACTCGTAATGTTCACAAAAATAGAATTTTTTGAACAATGATTAAGAAATTTACTAAAAGAATTCAATGTTTGTTATAGATATCTTCTAGAAAGATTAATGAGATAATGGAAGAAATTGAAAAGTGAATATGACTCGTCAAATAGTTGATATCGTTTTCTTGCTTCATTTGGTGCAAATTCAGTTCAAAATATCATGCTTGTTTGCATCAAAGCTTGAAATGAATGCCGTGAAAGCAATGCTCAATTGCATAAGTTTTCAACATTCCCTTTTGTTTTATCTAAAAAGTTTCTTTGTGGATAATGATTGCCATCATTTCATTTTTGGCACATGTACAATTGCAATTAGTATTTTGATAAATGATAAATGATATTTTTATTCTAATGAAGTAATTTAAGATAATAGCAACTTATAAAAATAAAATTTTATATTTTTCTATTTTTAAATTAAATTTAATTATTTTTTTATATTGTTTAAGTAAGTTGAATTTTAAAAATCACTAAGTAAACCTAGAATTTATTATTAATATTTTACTTATTAATTACTTTTACATCAAAGTTAAACTTGAATCTATCTCTTTTTAAGATATCAATTTTATCTTTATTAATTAAATCAATTTTTATTATAAATTAAATTCCCTTAAATATTTTATTATATGAGTGTTCAGTTGAGTGACTTCTTTTTAATGGATAATATTTTACCACTCCCTCGTTCGAAGTATTAGATAGTAGCCATGAATTATGATTTTTAATCTCAAATCTTATAATTTTGGAATCTAATCCACACTAATAATGTCATCAATTATTTAATTTCAAGATATAAATTACATCAAAACTTGGAATAATAGCATTAAACCTCTCGAGTAACTTAAAATTTTTCTTATCAAACCTTAAAAGCTAATTCTTATTATGGGTTGCTAAATGAGTTACATATTGGGTGTGTTTGTGCTAGTTAAATGAAATATTTATAATTTTTTTATAAAATTTAGATTTTTCATAATTCATACAAATTTTTTTGTGATATTTTTAAAAAATTAAATTAAACGAAAAAATAAAGAAGAAAAAGCAACAAAGAAAGAGAAGATGTGGGTCATTCCCTCTTGAGTAAAATACTCTTTTCCTTTTAATAATACTAGAAAATTCGAGAGCACTCTAATTTTTACATTTCATCACATAACACCACTATAAAATGAATGTTAATCAAATAACACTCTCTGTTTCTGTTACTATTAAAATAAATGCTAATCAAATAATTGTAATGGCCAATGATAAAATTGAAAAAAAAAAATTTATTTAATTAATGTTCATTTTATAAAAGTGTTATGTGATCAAATATAAAAATTAAAATATTATTAATTTTTTTTAGTATTTTTGACGGACAAAAAAAGTATTTTACTCTTCTCTCTTCAACGAAAAAGAAAAATACTTTTCTTCTGAGCTCCAACATAGCACCCAAACCTTCTCCTCCCACCCGGCTAGCCTAGAGCCAGCCATCCCACATCCCCACTCTTGCAGAGCACGTGCACTCCCTTTCTTCTCTTTCTTCCTCTTTGTCCATCGACACAAAAGTTTTCTCTTTTCTTTCTCCCCAATTCCCCCAATTTCTCTGCCATTGTCAAGGTTTCTCTCACCCTCTGAATTTTTGCAAAATCTTAAAAGGGTAGAGAGATCAATATGCCACTCTTTTCTGCGATGTGATGTAGAGACTTTCATTCCAAATGCACCCATATAACCGGCTACCCAGTAGTGGCCACTCCACCCCGTCGCCGCCGCCGTCGCCGCTCCGCTCTCCCAGGCTCCACCGCAGCCGGTCCAAAACTGGGAGGTTCCCTCCCGGTCAGCCGGGCAGGACGTTTGCGCAGCGTCTCTCTTGGATCTTTCTCTCCGTTTTACTTCGCCGCCAGGGCGTGTTCCTATTTGCGCCTCTCATCTACATCTCCGGAATGCTCCTTTACATGGGTACTGCCTCATTCGACGTCGTTCCTGTCATCAAGCACCGGCCTGCACCTGGGTCTGTATATCGAAGCCCCGAGCTGTATGCCAAGCTCCTCCCCGAGATGGATGCCGATAATTCTTCTCTTGATGCGGTTGGTATTAGCAGATTTCCCGTTGTTGCTTTTCTCTTTGGAATGAGTTTGAATTCTCACGCAGAATGGATGGCATTCTTTTGTGAAATTTGATCACTTTTTTTTTTTTTTTTTTTTGGTATGGGATTGTGGGGTTTTGGTTTTTCTTGGATTTCTGATAATCTTGAGGCATGATAGGGTTATCTTGTCATT
This sequence comes from Bauhinia variegata, assembly GCA_022379115.2. Taxonomy (NCBI): domain Eukaryota; kingdom Viridiplantae; phylum Streptophyta; class Magnoliopsida; order Fabales; family Fabaceae; genus Bauhinia; species Bauhinia variegata. The sequence goes on along the minus strand of CM039426.1, from coordinate 17,151,606 downwards.
TTTTATCTGGTGGATCTCATTGTTTATATTAAGTTGTCCTCATTTGCTGGGAAAGTTTAGATTGAAAATGAGAAGGCTCAGGCAATGCTCTAGTTGTTTTGCATTGTATATTTGGAATGTTTACATTAATTTTCTACTGTGCATAGCTCTGAATGTAGAATTCTAACGTATCTTTATGCTTTCTTTGCCACTTCTGCACCAGTTATGTATTAGTGTTGACACTAGTTGTTATCTATTTTGAGTTTACTTCCTTTCTTCTGGAATACTTTGAAGTATTTTAATGCTTCTCTAGTCTGAGTCCTTGGCTGAGTATGTAACGGAAGCTCAAGGACTAGGTGATAACACCTTTGCTGTTGGAACCTTATAATAATAATAATGGATTTCTAAAAGAGGAAATCAGTGCCCTTTCCTTTCCGATGTGATGCCACCTTAGCAACTAGAAGAGTAAATGGGCCATGTAGTGGCTAAAATTGTTGCGTTGGTCTACTTGCTAAAAATTCAAGCTGAATTAGGTCTGGCGGCCTATAATTCTGCTTATCTTCATAAGCTCCTTTAAGGACCATCAGAGTGTTCTTAATATAATGAAAGATGAATCTTAGTTTTGGCCATCCTCTGGCTATATAAGTTTCCCCATCTGTCTGTTCTTTATTTTTATTTTTTTCCCTTTTCTTCTTTTATACTTTATGGTCTTTTTGTTGATTACTTTTAGTTACTTTATGGATCTTCAAACGTTCTCTTCCTTTTTGCTTTTCTATCAAGTTGGGTACGTATTAAAGTTAGCTACCTTGCAGATATCAACTATTTGGAAGAATCCCCATAGAGGTGGTGAATGGAAACCATGTGTAAACAAATCTTCAGAAGGTATCATATAACTACAGCCTTTTCTCTTTCTCTTTCTCTTTCTCTTTCTCTTTCTTTTAGATATATATATATAATATGTATATATTTTATTTGGTTTTTGGTTTGGTGTTTTGGTACTATTCATGTGGATATTGCTTGTTGGTAGATTGGTTCTTGAGTATTTTAGTTTTGATCTTGTAACTAAAGTAATATCTAGAAGCTGGTCATGTCGTGTTGGTCTTACTTTAAAAAAAAAATTAAGACGTCCAGCTTATTTTTGTCTTTTAAGTGCAGCTCAAGTTAATGTCTTCTCCTTTTATCTTTTATTCTATATATCTTGGTGTGGATTCTAGATGTAAACATTTCATAATTGTCTATTGTGTGGATGGAATTATGGGCAGGCTTCTTAAGACTGCCATGAACTATAAAAATATGATTTAGAATAGGAAGTGTTCAACTCTATGCTTGTATATGATCTTTAATAGAATACTTCAAATTGATCTTGTTGCAGAGTTTATTATCTTAATGTTGGAAAGTATATTTGTATCTTCCTCCAATATAACATGATCTATTGGATCTTATTGTATATTTGATATATTTATATCAGATTTACCAGAATCAAATGGTTACATATATGTTGAGGCTAATGGTGGCTTAAATCAACAAAGAACATCAGTAAGTGTTATTTTCTGTATATTTCTTGTTTTAAAATTTTGTATTGTGGTTATTATAGTTTGACTTTAAGAGTACTTGATTTACTGTGACTTATATATGGATGTTGTCAACACTTATAGATATGCAATGCTGTTGCTGTGGCTGGCTATCTCAATGCTACACTTCTGATCCCCAACTTCCATTATCATAGCATATGGAAAGATCCTAGGTTTGTCCATTGTAATGTTTTTCTAATTGTTGTTTTTCAGGACTTGGGGGTCTACTGATTGATATTAGCAAAATTTATATTTTCAATTTTTTTATTGAAATTGAACTAAAGTGGATTACGTGTATTCTATATGCTATTGCTCTTTAGATTTTCTTATTAGTATCTTCAAATTGTTTGCTTTCATTCACGAGGAAATAATGCACTAGAGGATGTTCTCTTGCCTTTTCTACTGTTAGATATTTTTTCATATTAAACTGTTGTATTAGATGTAATATTAGTGGTCATATGAAATTGCACAGTTTATAATGAGTTCCTTAGTATTTACGCTAACATTGTTCAAAGTGTTTTATTTTAATAAACTGACTAAACTAATTCATTGTGCTTCACTTTTCCAGTAAATTCAGAGACATTTACGATGAAGCATATTTTATCAATACCTTGAAAAATGATGTACGGGTGGTGGATAAGATTCCTGAGTACCTAATGGAAAGATTTGGCAGCAATATGACAAATGTTTACAATTTCAGGATAAAGGCATGGTCATCCATTCAGTATTACAGAGATGTGGTGCTCCCAAAGTTACTTGAGGAAAAGTGAGTGTGTGTTTGTATGTCAATAGGAAAAGAATTATAGCATTTAGGGCACTTAATGTGTCAGATTTTCAGATAGAATTATAAATTATGTTATGATGTTGGATGATCTCATTTATGGTATGATGTCAACATATATGCATGGGTAATGCCGTGATTATAGTTTGGGAGGAGCTAGAATTCTATTTTATTGTATTAATTTAATATTGTCTGTTGATTCGTGCAGGGTTATAAGGATTTCTCCTTTTGCAAATAGATTATCATTTGATGCCCCTCCAGCCGTCCAACGGCTCAGATGTTTAGCAAATTATGAGGCTTTACGGTTTTCAAATCCTCTACTGACATTAGGTGAATCTTTAGCTGCTAGAATGAGAAAACGTAGTGCAGTTAATGGTGGCAAATATGTCTCCATACATCTTCGTTTTGAAGAGGTTAGAATTGATTAAATATGATTGTCCGTTCCTCTTAATTATGAACATTCACATAATGTCTTGGTTGCAACTGTCTCATGTTTTTCCAATTGCAGGATATGGTTGCTTTTTCTTGTTGTGTTTTTGATGGTGGTAAACAAGAGAGAGAAGACATGAAAGCAGCAAGAGAAAGAGGGTGGAAAGGGAAGTTCACAAAACCGGGACGAGTTATACGTCCTGGAGCAATTAGGATCAATGGGAAGTGTCCCCTCACTCCTTTGGAGGTAATTATGTGCTTGATTTTCCTGTGTTTTATTCTTTTAGAAGAGGGAAAGTATTTCAGTGAGTGCTTCTTTCCTTCTTGGAATTTTTGTTAGTCTAGTTAGTGCTTCTTTCCTTCTTGCTTCATCACTTTTATTCTCTTCCATCTCTTCAGGTAGGGTTGATGCTTAGGGGAATGGGTTTTGATAAGGGTACATCTATTTATTTAGCGTCTGGAAAAATATATAATGCTGCGAAAACAATGGCTCCATTACTGGAAATGTTTCCTAATTTGCAAACTAAGGAGACTCTGGCTTCTGCAGAGGAACTTGCTCCTTATCAGGTACAAATTTATGTGTTACAATCTGCTCCATTCTTCCACCTTCAGGCTTGATTTAGTGCAATGGTTTTGATTTGAGTTGCTGTTTGCAGAACTTTTCTTCCAGGATGGCTGCCATAGACTACACCGTTTGTCTTCATAGTGAGGTGTTTGTCACAACTCAAGGTGGTAACTTCCCTCATTTTCTCTTGGGCCACAGAAGATACTTGTATGGTGGACATGCTAAGACAATTAGGCCCGACAAGCGGAAGTTAGCATTACTCTTTGATAATCCCAATATTGGGTATGTATCTTGTTACCTTGCTGCATATTTCTTTTTGCTCAGTTGTATATGTTGGTTGGAACAAATGTTGTTACGAATTTAATTTTCCGATAGAGGTTAAATGCGCCCCACCCCCTCTGCTTACCTACAAGTCACGACAGAGGTGATACATATAGGTGTTGGATTGGGTCCTGAAACAATTACATGTTGACGCTTTCAACCTCTTATATAAATGTGGCTACATAGGATCTCTGCCTAGGCCACTCACAATCATCTTACTTGTAGAATCAAACTGCTAGGTATAATTTTATCCTTCTCAGAAATGTGCCCCTTATTGTTGTACTTTTAACATCCTTAAAACAGTGTAAAGCATTAAGGTAAAGGGGATCTATAAGCCTTCTTAAGATCATGGATTTTATCTTTCTGTGAAGTATCTAAATAGTCCCTCAACTGCTTTGATTGATTCCTAGATGGAAAAGTTTCAAACGTCAATTGCTGAATATGAGGGCACATAGCGATTCCAAGGGATTTGAGCTCAAAAGACCAAATGACTCAATATACAGCTTTCCATGCCCAAATTGCATGTGCCGTGCAAATAGAACAGATGATTCAAAATCTTCATCAGCAGCTTGATCTGTTCAGAGAATCCGATGGGAGTTATCTATGAATTCGTGAACATGCAATGCTACTGACTGCCTTTTGCTGGTATTCTGATTATTTCATTTTTTCCTCTTTCCACATGGCGAGAGGGCATACACTAAATTTTCAAAGCTTACAGTGTTTTGGAGGTCACATTGATATGATTATTTCTCGGGATTGGCATCTTTTTTGTATATGATGCCGATCGTGGATCGCAAAAAAATTGTTCCTCTGCTCAAATATGTCCCAGAATATTGACTGAGGAGCATTGTTTCATAAATGGATTAGCAGCTGCTGTATCTAACAAGCTGTGAAATGACAAACTCACATTCCTTTACAACAACCCTGCCTGTACATTACCTGCAGTTTATCTTCATGTGTTAAGGCTGTGTAGCAACAGATTGTGCTGTGTACATTTTACAAAATCCAGGGTCTTATGTCACCTTTTTTCCTTTTCTCCTTTCATTTTTTGGATTCTTTCTTTTGGGGTTCCTGTGTTGCCAAATTTATATTGTTGTTCTTCTTCACATTGAGGATCCCTTTGCTAGTTGTATACCTGTATCTGATCTTGAGCACATTTGTTATTCTTTGACATTGATAACTCATTTAGTGATGATAGCAGTGAATGTAATTAGTTTACCATTTCTCTTGCATCATTAGCAAATATGCAATGCAAGGCTCAAACGGGAGCTCTGTGGCCAAAGCTTGGAATTTGAGTATTGAGCTCAAAATCTTACAATGGAGGTGAAACTTGCACACTGAGAATGACTCATTCCAAGAATAGGGACAACATTTGCTTTGGCAAAAGTTTACAGTAATCCTTATAAATTTTGGCGGATTGACAAACAAATTAGTTTAAATCTTACCATTTGAGCTAACACTAGCTGGCTAAATTGTATGAACTTAAAATAATTCCAAATGATATTTTATATGGAGTGCACAAAAAAGGAGGAAGCTTTCACAATAGAAAAAACTCTCAATTTTTTATTAATTATTCCATTTCTTCATGTATTACAAAAACTCGTGAGTAAGTTGGCTTTTAAGATAAGCTAGCTTAAAGGCTAAGTTTCCTGAGAATTTAACTTTTATATGGAGTGCACAAAAAAGGAGGAAGCTTTCACAATAGAAAAAACTCTCAATTTTTTATTAATTATTCCATCTCTTCATGTATTACAAAAACTCTTATTTATAGAGTAAGTTGGCTTCTAAGATAAGCTAGCTTAAAGGCTAAGTTTCCAGAGAATTTAACTTAAAGGTTAAGACTTTCACAAGCTTTTTAGAGAAGCTTACTTTAAGACTAAGACTATATTAACTTCTAAGAGAAGCCTAGTCTTGATTTTTATGAGAAGCTAATTTCTTAAGAGATTACAAAGATTAAACTATTATACAATTATCAAAGTGTAGATAAATGTATGTTATAATATTACCTAGAAAAATAAAAAGACTTAAAAGGTTACAAGGTATATAATTAAACTTAAAAAACAAAAAAAGTCAACTCAAAATAATAACCCTAAAAATAAGCACGAAAATTCACTAAAAATAAGATAATGCACAAATCCAAAAGCATCCGATCCAAATCTTCAAGTTGGGTTATTCTATGCTTTTGTTGGGTCAAATCCTTCACCAGAATTTATAAAATTGTGACTCATTTTAGTGTTGACTTGAGTCCAACTACATCTTCCCTAGCTTGTACTTCTATGTTAAAGCCTTGCAAAGTTTCTTTGATCTTTTTGGCCGTGGCTCTAGTCACGAGTCCTCCAGTTACGTGCATAGGTTCGATAGGTTGTCTAGTTAGATCTCTATTACTCTCAATCTTATTTATTTATTTTTATAAAAAAATAGATTAGGATGCTTTTACCACTCGCAGTTGACATATTTTTGCGTGTAAAGATAATTTAGCAAGTTTTCTCTTTTTTCTTTTTATTTTTTTAACTTTGTGCAAATGATTCATGATTTATTTTCCAAAGCACTGAATTGGAATTTGATTGCTGGTAGTAGCTGAAAAGTCTCATTCTCCCAATTGTTCTCGAACCATCCACAGCAGATCACGTCTCCAGCTAGTCCCTCTCTTCTTCACGAGTAAAGCTGTAAAGGTACGTTGTTCAGTTCTCTCTATCTCAGTCTCGTCAGGGTTATAGCAATGAGCTATGGTGTTCATGATTCATGGAACCTCTCTCTTGCCCTCGTCACTGACATTTCCAATTCCAAGTTTTTTATTTTACAGAAAAGATAACAAAACCAAATATGGTTGATAATGGGTATCTGTGAAATCGAATCGCAACTCATTCACATTGTTGACAGAGTCTGAGGAACAGAACTTGCGACTGAAGCGGTGAGTTTTGTGATAGGGTTGGGACCTATTTGGGATGACATGGGAAATAAATATAGGGACGGAATGAGACAATTGATAAAAAATCTCAGTTCCTTTCTGAACTTTGGCTCCTCTAGGTCCTCACATCTTATTGTTCTAAAAATAATCTGATATGTTCTATAATTAAAATAATAGGTTTATATGTTTAGCATGGGATGGGACCACGACAACACTTGAAACTAGGACAAGAAGTAAATAGAATAAAAGGGATTTAGGATTAGACCAAGATGTGATTTTTGTCCCAAACAAAGTTCAAGACTGAACTAAAAAAGCTAGGAAAGAAATATGTTTTCTTAGACTCGGATGAATCGGAATTTGATCGGTTTTTGACCGGATTAATTGCAAAAATGGTTTGATAAGTCTAGGCTAGTGTGTGAAATTTGGTATAACTCTACAGTGATTCACTTTAGGAAGTAGTTAGGTAAGGACGGAGCTGAGACATATGTTATTTTAGATATATGTGGGCAATCTAAACCAATGTTGTTAACTGAGTATTTTATACTTTTGAGTTAAGAGAATTTGTTATGTTTGGTTGAGCTTGAATTGGTTATGGAGAAAATAATCAATTGACTTCTCGTAACCCCATTTTCTTGTTTTACAAGAATTTTCATGAATTATATATGTATTCCACTGTATATAGGGACTTAACATGGGACTCATTATTGGTTCTAGGAAAGTCCCCCACTTTTGTTTGCCTAGTAGAAAACCAATATCTACCTCATTCCCTTGATCTTGAAGAAAAGAGCCTAAAGAGGGTAAATGACGGTATTTATGTATGTTCTTAGTTCTTACATTGAGTATATAACTTAACTACTTTGATTCCTTTAATATATTTGTTCAAGCCTCGCCACTGTGATCTGGAAGAAACTTCAGTGTCTATAAACCCCAGAGAAACTCATCTTTGAGATCTTACACGCTATTTTTTAGCTTCCACATATTTAGATAGATATTCTCACTGCACCATATGCTCAATTTATCCAGCATTTTGAAACTGAAACCATTTATTGAGTTTATATATATAAATAAATTAGTGCAAAGTGATTTCAACTAAAATCACAGCTTAGAAGTTTTAGTGGAGCTTGTGCGTTCTCTTAACTCATTTGTGTTCTCATGTTTCACCTAGGTTAAAATCTGGAAGTGTGGTCTGCATCAGAGAAACCAGCAATGACACAGCCAAGAATTTCGGCTAAATCTTCTAATGCAGTACATGATTCTCCATATATAACCTATGAAGAAAATTAACATATAATAACTTCAATGAAACTACAAAGTATTCTTTTTCTTCTCTGACTTATGCAGGTTTCTGAAAGAAGAGCCAGTGAACAATCAGTGGCCGACGTTGAAGCAGATATGATAGCCTTTTATGCTTCTATTGGAACAAATTCTTCTGCACTGCCACTTGGTGAAAAGAACTCCGAATCTCTGAACATCAAGCCAAGTGAAAAGACCCAGAAAGCACTGCAGAGCCTTCAAAACTTGTTCTCAAACAAATTTTCTCTTTTGTTGCACCCTGGACGATCTGTATTTATGAAAGATACTCTACATTACCTGCTCAATTTGTCACCTGAAGATGGAATTTCGCCGAGTATGAAAATGGTGATACTTCAAGTTTTGCGCTCCTTTAGCAAGTGGAGTTTGGACTACTGGTATGCAATTCCAAAACTTGAGCTATCAGCTGAGAACCTATCTAATCTTGAGAATATAGAGAAGGATCTTGAAGATAACATTAAGGAATTCAAGGATGTTGCAAGACTAGAAGATTGCTTACGCAGTAAGTTTGTCTCTCTGGAGGAAAGGAAGAGAGAGCTAGAAAAACAGATCAATGCTGTCAATAATGAAATTGCAGCGTGTAAATCAGAAAGGGGCAGAGTTGCTGAGAGAAAGAAAGAAGTTTTTGAGAAGGGAAGAAAGATAAATGCTCAAAAGGAAGATTTGAGGAACAGGGTACCACAATTGAGAGCTGAGCAAGAATGGGCAAAGACAACTCAAGCATGTATTGAATCTGAGTGGTTAAACCTTGTACAACAATTTCAGCAAATCTAGCTCCTAGCTCCATCTTTGGGGGTAGTTTTTTTTTTTTTTAATAAATATTCTTCTATTAAAACAATCTTGCTGGAAACACTATTTAACTAGAATATATTTTTATCTATCTTTACGAGTAAATTTAGCTAAGAAATTTTGTTCTGTCTTTTTTTTTTTTAAGTACATTTTACACTTTTTTTTTTTTTTGGTATAATTGGATTTGACTGATGAACAAATTTTTATTTCTATTTTGGTTGGCTATAATGCCTTGAACAGTCTTGGATGCAATATATCAAGGTTTAAGTGTTTAACTAGCACAGGAATTGGTCCAAATCTTCATACAAAATCCAAAGTTCATATAAATAATTATATTATCATGCGCTTAAATTATATTATCAGTCCACTTTAACAAAAAAATATGTTTATTTATTTTGATTAATTAAGTAATTATAAAATAATATAAAATAATACTTTATTAGTAATTTTTTTTTTCTTAAATTTGTTCCTCATCTGAAACAGTCATGTGGGAAGAGGAATCATTTCCTGCGTTAGTCAAATCACCAGTTTATTTATTATTAAAATTTCTGTCTCCCCACTTCTGTCGTTTCTCATCCTTCCACATTTGGATTGTAAAGAAAGATTTGACTTTTGACAACATCAGAGCTACTTCTGGTAAAACTAAAATACGCAGAGATACATACTACAGAAACGGACTGCATGGGAGTCCTCGGAAACTTTACTCAGGATCAGCTCCAATCCTTTGATTTTCAAGGTAACCCGACAACTATCTTCAGGAAACGAAACCCATTTTGTTTTTGCTTGGTTTTGAACTTCCTGATTGCCGGTTTGTTCATTATTAGAGCGAAATTTTTAATCTTTCACAAGGATTCTGTTGATACCTGTAATTACAGGTTATCTTGTAATTGAATCGTTCGCCATGATGAAGAGAATGGACCAGTTGCTGGACGATTTTGATGCTTCCTCCACCGCCTCCATATTTTCCACCAAGAACCAGGTTACCTTGGTTTGAGGACACTAAGATTTTTGGCTTTTTTTTTTTTTTTTCCCTCTCATAGTTTTCTCGTGATACTTAAAGTTTGGACTTTTTCTTTTATCTCTGATTTTGATTTTCAGCGACACTTGACTGACAGTTACTTTTATGAGAGTGCGAAGAAAGTTTCATATTGTTTGAGGGTATTGAATCATCTAAGCTTTTGTGGTTTTATAGTACCTGGGTTCCTTTTAGGCATTGATAAGTGCATAGTTTCCTTATTTTCTTTCACGCTTTTGGTAGAGAAAGCATTTGGGGATGATGGCAACTTGAAGCAGCCGAAGCAACTGTCCATTAATAAAGATGGTCATGGTTTGCGTTGAACAGCATAGTTCCTTAATTCTTTTCCTCCAATATCTTGTTCAGACTCCATAAAAGGTAGCAATCAGCTAGTTTAGGCAACAAGAAAGTGTTGGGTTCTTTCAGTTTGTTGCGGTCCTTAGGTTACAAGAGCCTTGTGATTATGCAGTCCATGTACATATTTAAGGTATTTAATTTTCTTCTTAAGGTATCTTCATGGCATTCAGTTGTTGATTGTGAGCTTGAACTGGTTTATAATTAGTTATGACATTTTGAGTACTAGATATGTGAATTGGTTGTGCCTGCTCTTTTTATTTTTACACATTATTTGTGTCTTTTACAGAAACGGACCAGTAATACACTTTCCCCTCTCCTTGTTTTTTCTTGTGTTAATTTCTCCAATTTTCTTTCAGAGCAATGTATGCTTGAACTATGTGATATTTTACTTTGTGTGTGTTTCCATGAACTATCCTTTGTGGGATTATATCTTTTTTTTTGTTTGCCATTTCGCTTCTTGAACACAATTCTCTGATAGGTGCTTGGACCATATGCATTTTATATGGTTCAGTTCATAATTTTTTTTCCCCACAGCCCGAGTTTTTCAGTTGATACAAATTATCTAGATTCACACTATGGCGGTATTAGGTAGATGGAAATCTGAAAGATTCTTAGAAAGCAATCCTCTGAATGATGTTTTAATTTTTGATCCAAAATTTCAATGCATGTTATAATTTGTTGATATGTTTGCTAGCAGTCTGCATGCCATAGTTATTGTCATTTTGTAATCGTCTTCTGTCCCAAGAAATTCTGCACCGAAATCGAAATAATGAGTCACCATTAATATCGACTCATCTGAGATCAACAAACGTTTGGGAGTTTCTCTATTCAATCCTTTTCCTTCTTCTTGTAGCTTTTGTGTTCTTGGCTAGAAGCTACAAATCCGTTCCTCATCCTGCATTGCAACTGCTCTTATGGGGGTTATAGTTTGTATCCCTGGTAAGAGCTTGAAGTAGTTGTTCTTTTAGTGGTCTGTTCATGGCACTCTGGTAGCACACTAGTCTAGACCGTTTCTATTGCTCGAATAAATTTACCATGTTATGGCACGTTCAACTTCAGCTTTTGATCATGATTCTACTAGATGAACGCAGTGGATATGATATGGTTCTGCTCAAGTCTAACGGTAAATTGTACTGGTGTCTCAGCATTTTTTTTTTTCCCTTGATCTTGTTACAGCGAGTACTTTCTACTCCAACCTGTTTTAAATGAAGTGTTGGAGAACTGCGACGGTTTCTCCTTTCCTAATTGCATTTAGTTGAATTATGCAACTAGCTATATTCCTTGCTGTAATATATGTGTATGTTTAGTTTTCAATTTTGGATGCTTGCTCATTATCATAACCTAATCTGTGAAAGCTGGAGCCTTGGTTGTCATCCGTGGCGATCTTATACATCAGAGTTTCATTAAAGCAATTCTTTGTTGATACTGTATACAATGAAATATAGAACAAAATAACTTCCTTTAAAGCATAACACAATTGACCCTTGTTTTACTCTTTGTATATGAATGACAGTTTTGAAAATCAGTCTTCAAAATCAAGGCATGCCTACAGCTTACATGTAGTAGATACCGATGGCTGCAAATGGGCACCAGAAAACTGGTAAGCACAGTTAATTAAAATATCATCTTGCAAACTTAATTTGCAACCTAGATTTCCAGGCTCTAATGTGGAGCTTTTGCAATTCCTATCATGATAACACAAAATTTAGAGTTAATCACCATTTTACTCTTGACACTTCAAGCTCTTATCAAATTAGTCCCTCACAGTTCAGTTTTATTAAATAGGTCTCTCACACTTCAAAATCCCTACCAAATCAATCCCTCTGTCAACTTCCGTCCTAGACTGTTAACAAAGAGTGCTGAGTTGGCACATTTAATGCCCATGTGTAATGTTATTTGATGATGTGGTGATTTTCCGTTGCTGAGTGAGAATGAAACAAAAAATAGAAGCTCAAAATGCAAGAGCAGCTTGCGTTTAATTGAGCACTAGATATATGCTAGGTGAAATTTTGGGAGAGATGGGCTTCCCCTTGTCCAGTTCATCCTTTGAAACCTTATCACATCCCTCATAAATTTATGCAACTTGATATCATTTGACTTGACAAATTTGTGACTCATGTAGCCCGGTTATTTCATGGGCAGCATCTGGGTGGTTCATAGCATCTCTGTTCAATCATATGCAATGTATTTTGCTGAAACTTGCTTGTCTCTATCAATTTTTCTTGGAGGATTCGACGCAAAGTGGAGCCAGAACCACTCTATGTAAGCTGATCCACAGCTGGCCATTCTTCAGTGATCATTGTATAACAATCCTGAATTGGCAAACTGGGGAAAGTAATTTCTGCAAGGCACTGTAACAACTGATGATTGTTTATATTAGTTGTTACAGCATTGTAACAATGCCAATCCCCAAAGCAACTAGCTCTCCTCTAGCGATGAGAGGTTTGAATAGTTCGCAAGAAAGGTTCTAACCTCCATGTTGTCATGTGCCAAAAAAAATGGCCATCCCCCTTGTGTTGCCTTTATAACCAGTTTCTTTCCATGAATCATCTAAGATCTCTGTTAGATATGTAGGCAATGGTAATAAATTTTTCTGTGCATATTTTTCACTTTGTATGTGTTAAGGTCAAAAGCTTTCTTGAGAATCTAGTTTATGATCATCGAATCGAATGATGCCATGCGATTTATGTAACCGATTTTAAGGGAATAAAGCTTGTCGTTGTTTTGTATGTCACGGTCTCTGTCTTGGTAATTATGCATTCTTAGTTTGGTTAATATGTGATTCCAGTGTATGCTCTTCTACTACCCTTGAAATATTTGGGCTATCCGTTAAAATATTTGTTCTTTCTCTGTTCAAATGAAGCTTTGTTAATAAAATAATTGTTTCTATCCATTTTCTATTGATTAATTCATTTTTCTATCCATTCACCAATGTAATCACACTTTAAAAATTATATATAATTTTGTGGTAATAAGTCTAAATAATTTGTAGAAAGTTAATGATTTAAATTTTCATGCCATCATCTAATAATAAAAAAAAGTATCAATAATTTGAAAGATCAAAGCCTTTGCAACTAACAATTCTATTTATCAGTTATCAAAATCTGAAATTCAAAAGGCATCTTATCTTGAACTCTGATGAGATACTGTGTGCCAGGGAGTTTTACCTCACATGTCTGAACATCCTGAGTTCAAACCAGAGTGGGGGGGCAGTTATCTATGCAGTTACCTTCCAAAATTCCTATCTTCAAAATTTGTAGTTATTGTGTTCCTATAATTCTTTTACTTAGTATTAGAGTCTTTTTAATTAATGAATAAGAGTTCAAATACTTTTCGAGTCTAATTTTAGAATTGAAATAAATGAAATTTTAGCATGATATATAAGTAACCGGGAAGGGCTAATCCTTATGATATGGTAAATTTAGGTTTAAATTTTCATTTAAAAAAGTGTTCATGATTTCAGTCAATTGAGAAATAGTAAAAACACACAAAAAAAAGTACTACTATAGTTCTTTGGCTTGAATCCTAATCAATTAATACTTAATATGATTTTCTAAAAAAAATGACTATTGTATGTTGGGTAAATTGGATTAATTGAGAAGTGAAATGAGTTAATCACTTCCTTTCTAAGGCTCTTAGAGTTTTTTCATCTAATTTTGAATCTCTCAAAAATCTCGAGTTATAATTCTCGTCTCACCTCCTTCCTCTACTATCTATTAAAAAAAAAAAAAAAGAATTGAATTAGTTGGTCTGTAATAGTACTAAACCTTTAGGATTGACCTAGTTACTAAAATACAAATGAGCTTACAAAGAGATTTATAGATCTTGTGAGTGTTGTCTTATTGAGGAGTGGTAGGACAGAGAGACAACAGAGTTGAAGAGGTACAATGGCAGTTGTGTTATGCAGCCTCTTTTACTTTTTTTCTGAAAGACAAATTAAGATGGGAGAGAGATATGGAGATTTTATTTTTATATGGTAATGCTTAGCTCATGGTGGCTTCTCAGTTTTTGCTTTCTTCTCTCTCCTTCTCTCTTTTTCATACATGTTACAGTTTTCAGTGATGAGAATTCTGCAATTTCCAGTTTTGCGAATTCATGGACAAACCTCTTCTCTCTTTCACTCTTCAATTATGTCTGATTCATTGGCAAATAAATGAAAACTGATTCTTTTTATTTTTTATTTTTTTGTGTTTGGTTCTTTCCTTTTGAATTTTCTATGATTTGGGTTATTTAGGTGATGTAATTTCTTTTTTCTCGTGTGGTTACAAGGTTATGTAGACTTTTACTTCAGCTGAATTAGTGTCCCTTTTACGGGTCAACCGTGGATATTTTTCATTTTCTGTTTTTTTTTTTTTAAATTATTAGAATGTAATATCATATTAAATAATTAATTTAATTTAAATTAGACAAAATAATAAAATAGTATGATAACGAGTATTATGGGTATTTTTCTTTTCCATAATAATAAAATATTATATTACTAAAAAATAAAATAAAATACTATGCCTAGTAGAGTAATAGTCCGCACACTTGGTATTACAATTTCTTCTAAACAACACTTAACTGCATTTTTAAACACTTTTATAAACTACACAATGCAAAAGTACGTCTTTTTTTTTTTTCAAAAAATATCATCACTTGTCAAAACTAATATATTATTTCAGTTAAGAATTGTTTTGTGTGTAAAACTTAGGTTCAAATCTTATTACTGCAAGTAATTCTCCTTTAGGTACACAATATGTAACAACTATTTTAAGTGTTTGTTGAAAACTATGATTATGCCATTAACCCTAGAATAAGGAAGTTTTCTAACCCTAAATATCTTTTTTATAAAAAAAAAAATGATATTTGTCAAAGAGGTTCTTTTAAGAGAAAAAAAAATTGGTGGATCTATGAAGATGAAAGTACTATATGTTTAGTTTTGCTAGAATATTAAATAATGAATATAAGAATTAAGTAGCACGTCTATTTTTTCATGAATGATTAGAACTTTTTTTTTTTTTTTTTTAACTTTTATCTTTTGGAAGAACTAAAAAGGAACTTATGACCTATAGTGATTCTGGCATTAAAGTATTCTTTTTGTTGGTGTCTTTTCTCAAAGGAACATAGCAAATATAATAATATAGAAAATTAGGAGACCAAGATTGAAGAAAGGGTAATTGAAGGAATAGGACATGGTAAATTGTCGGATCTTGGACCACAAGATGAGACTAGTCTCTTTCAGACCTCTTCACCCAAAGTAGATTTACATAACAAGTCCTGTCTTTATATATATATATATATATATATGTATGTATATGTATATATGTATATGTATATGTATATGTATATGTATATGTATATATAGCATAAGAGAAAGAATGCATGCCTTCAAGTTGATCACATGATATAAAATTGATAATACTACTGCAATATGGAATAATATTGGCTAAGTAGAGAATTAGGATATTACAAGTGTAATCTTTCTAACTCTCCTCCTCCTCTCTCTCTCTCTCTCTCTATATATATATATATATATTACTTTAGTCAAACACTGATATTCTCTGTCTTCATCAATTCAAATGTTTTTTTTTTAATCTAAATATTATATTACATAACTAAAATATTTGACTTCTTTTTAATTTTTTTTCTTTAATACACCTTGCTAAATTTAGTTATTCTTCCTTTAAGTTAATTTTTTTTTTTGGTTTTATTCTTATTTTTGTTATATGTTAATAATGAAGATTGAATTCCTCACCTCTTAAATACTATTTTTTTTTTTTTTTTAAAATTACACTCAAGATGTTCTCATCCTCGTAAATGATTAATTTTTATTTAGGACTAGAATAGTAACAAAGACTTCTCCAATTATGAATACAAACCTTAATTTAATTTGGAACATCTTTAACTTGCTTCCATTAAGCATAGAAACTTTGGTTCTGGCATATTATCTAAACCCTTGTTAGAGCATCTCTAATGTCTCAGATATTTGATCATAGACAAGCATAAATGAAATCAAATATCTGCAAGTACCATTCATACTCTACCAACAAAGCAACAAATACACTGTGATATATCTCATCCATGCTCTCATACCAGTCAATTACTATAACAAGTACCACTGCATGCATGTCTAAGGTCACATGGCTACTTGGCTCTAGCCTAGCTTCCTTTAATGTTTCAAAGGAAGAAACTCAAAAAACTGATTGGAGCTTATTTCAGTGTTCACAGAAGCAGAAGCACAGCAGAATCTAGCTTTGCTTTTAATGGGAGAATTGCCATCTTGGTCACGATCCCTCTTAAGTGGAAAAAGCTCAAGGGTCTGATCATGAGTTTCTGCATTTTCTTCCCCGTAACAAGTCAAACTTTCTCTGTTGAGTAAAAATGGCAAACTATAACACAGAGGGGTCAAAAGTTGAGAGCTAGGACTTCTGTGTGCAGCTGCAGCTTCTGAAGCTGTAGAAGCTGTAGGAGATATGTCTTCGAGGTGATAGGGAAGTGAGCGTGGCATCTGCATGTTTTGGCACTTAGCTTCCTTTCTTCTCAAAACAAGCGTTTCTCTCTCCTTAAACTGAGTCCACTTATCTGATTTCCTCTCTGCTATATCCAGTGAAGCAGACTCCTGCAAATTACAGAATACAGATGGTAAAAAAAAAACTGAAAAGATTAAAATATAACAAGAAAGAATGTTAGCAGGAGAGTGAGAGAGAGAGCTAGGGTTTGAAACCGGATTTGTGGAATAGTGAGTATAGTCACTAATATAACGATAAATACTAATGCATAGATCTACGGCATCCAACAGTGTCGGACTGCATTAACTGGACTATTTTTTAAATATAGCAAATCTGGGTTAACTAGGGTTTCGAATTTTTAATTGATTCTTTGAGTTTACATGTAGTCCAATGAACTCTGAACTCTCAACATACCCCAACAGAAAGTAAGAAGAAGCAGCTTTTTAAACTCTTCTTTTCCCAACACACAAAAGCTCTCGTAGCTTTCTTCCAATTCTTTTTTTTTTTTTTAATTGGTTTTTGGGTCTAACATCTTTTTCTTTGACTTGGTGAAGAAATAATTAGATTCCATCAATCATATCCTAATATATATATATTTTTTTTGTTTAATTACAAAGTTGAATTATCATGTACTATGAGAAAGGCTAAGAGCATTGTACAGACATCTGCAAGTCCACTGCAGTTTGAAGAAGATGCCCACTTCTTTGTCTCTTCAACTTCATAACCTGTCTCCCTCAACCCTGTAGCCAAAGTACAGACAAAACCCAAATTAACTTCAAATCTCACATATCAAATTTACATAAAAATCTAAAATAGCGTTGTGTTTGCATATGTCAAATTCAACAAACAAAACTCACATTTTCACCCTTGATAAAAATTGACTCTAATTAACAAGAAAAAGTTTAAGGAGCAAATGTCACACCACATCAAATTGAAATGATATAACCTAGAATAGCATGTAAAAAGCAGTTATACTATTTCAGCTAATGCATTAAGCTATCATTGTACCAATAGTGATAGTGTATGGTCCTATGAAACTAAGAATTACTCAAAGAATTTGAATTTGCTATGATTAAAAAAATGCATGTAATTCATTAAAGTGACTCATTAGATGACATAAAATTATACAAAAATTTGTCTATCTCATAATGTGTTATATCAGTGAGTGCATATCTTATTTTTTACTGCAACAATTTCAGTCTCTTAAAAAACCAATTCCTATCTATACTTTTTTCTCTCTCTCACGCTCACTGTTGTGATCATCTATCTTGGACCGTACACTCATTGTGTGTAAAATAGGAATCTTTTGACCATTACAAGAACTCTGAGAAGTCTCAAAAACGTCATAATATTATTAGTGCATTATATATGTATTTGTAATGGTTAGATTTTAATCTGTACCTGCAGCCTCAGCTTCTTGTTGCTTTTCTGAGCTTCCCATATTGTACGCTTTTGCATCTTCACAAGTAGTTTTCTCCATCTCCCTACGACGACGTTTCTGACGTTCTCTTGCTTTGTGATTCTGAAACCAGTAGAAGACATTCTTGCCTTCAATCTTGCCAAATCTTCTGAGCTGCAAAGTTATTTGCTGGATTTGTTCTGCCGTTGGTGTCTTCGTCCCTCTTCTAAACAGTTCTTCAAGGATTAAAAGCTGTGCTGGGGTTGGACTCCACCTTGAACTTTGCTGGGATTGAACGTGAAACCCTGCACTTGGTCTTTGTTCTGCTACATATGCTGTAGGAAAAATAGCCAAGTATTCAAAACATGGTCAATTTCTTGACAGACCCATTACAAGAAATGACCAAATAAAAGCCATGATCATGAAAAGATTAAAACTTCGAGAAATTTTTTCTTACCCAGATGATGATTAAAGGTGACAAATTAAAAATGAATGCAGTAGCATGGTTACATGTGTTTAGAGCACAGTAAATTTTCTACATACCAATACAAGCAAATGACCCTTATGGCAGTGCATGCACACAAAAGTCCAAAAAAAGAGACATTTGAGAAAATTTTGCTTGCCCAAATGAGGATTAAAGGTGACAAATTAAAAATGGATGCAGTAAATTTTCTACAGAACCAAACAAGAAAATGACCATATAGATATGAGAGATTTGAGAAAATTTTGCTCACCCAGATGATGATTGATGCAGTAGGGGCAAATACAGAAAGGTGGGATAATGGAGGAAATTGAAGAGATTTTGGGAGCTGAAGCAGAAATGGTGGAGTTTGAAGTGGGAGAACGAAGCTTGAAGGCAGTGAATGAATCAGACATATTGAGGTCAGAGACCATTATTGGTCACAAAGGTCTCTCTGCTTTTGTTGTTTGACAAATGGGTTTTGTGTCCCAAATGGTAGAACGAGGAGGAGTATAAATAAGTGATAGAGATGGAGAAGTTATAAAGAGAGAACACTGTACTGTGTTTGAAGAGAGAACGCTGTAGTAAAAGCTTTAGGTGGAACAACAAGCAACAAAAAAGTTACTTGACCAATCTATTAAATATGCAGAAACCAAAAATTCAAATCATGAGAGAGGTGCAGGGCCTTTGGAGGACAATGAAAGAGAATAATAAAAAAAGGGACCACATAGATTTATATTATGAGAAATTTTGGATTAATTTTGTTTTAAGTAAATCTCCCAACATGAATGAGTTTCTAAAAGATAAATTATTATTTGGTAGATCCAAAACATAAGATTTTAAGTAGATGTTGGCTAAAACTAATTAGATGCCAATCATATAATGTGGATTTACTTTCTCTATTAAAAGTACTTCTAGTATGAAAAAATATTTTTATATAATTTTGAAGTATTTGAACTGATTTTTAAAAACTAAAATACCTATATGTGAGGTTGCTTTTAGTGAGTATTGCTGGTGAAGAAAACAAGTTAAAATATTTGCTTTTTTTAAACCTCAATAGCATTCTTTTAAAGTTATACAATAATACAAGATTAATTAGATAAGTGTTCATCAGAAAAGAATGATAGTACTATAAGTGTGGAATTCTGGAGAGTGAAGGTGTGAAAGAAGACACAGATGATGATGCTGATGATGATGTTAGTGTGTGCTGTTAAAGTTCCCTTGTAACTTTCCAAGGTTACATAACACGCGCATATACCACTTATGTTCATTTACAGTGCCTAGTGCCTTTCACTCTCTTGCTTTCTGATCACTGTAGAAAATCAAAATTTCCCTTGAGATTTGAGATTCTCTCTTGTTCACAGCCACAAAAGTAAACTAAACTCCTATAAAAAGAAAGAAAACCTATCGTTATGGTCTGCTTAGCTATCTGTGTACTTTGACATTGTATATGGAGAAAAATGCTTTAGGACATTAGCAACTTTCATAGCCTATAGTTTTTACCACAACAGTTTTCATTGGAAAAACTATGTGACTTAATTTTTTTTTTCCTTTTTAATATTTAAGATACCTTTGTACTTTTTGTATATAATAACTAATTTATGTTCAAGATAAAAATGGTAATCGATAAATTTTTTCACCTAAAATGAGCCCGAAGTTGATGAGCACCATCAAAACCTTTGGTTTGGAACAAAATAAATAAACAAAATTCACAGTAAATTTAAATATTAAGGGTTATTTATCGATAAAATATTATTTCAAAACAAAATTATTTACTTCCTAATGCACACTTACCACTAATATTAATGGTTATCTCCTTTCAGACATGCACTACGTATCACCAAAATTTTTTTTTTTTAAAAAAATACAATTACAGGGTTTTTTTTTTTTTTAATTTTTGTCTAGAAATACTATTGGACAATTGACTATGATTCTAGGTTAAACCTTCAAACACATAACCTAAATAAATCCTGAAGATGACCTCACTGCCATTCGGCCAGAGACTGTTTAATTAGTTACATAACTTACAAGCAAAAGCTAAACCATTTATAAAGTACAACACTTGTGCATGCATGTAACTGTAGTGTGGATCTCTTTCGTGGGTTTAGGTTAATCGACAGGCAAGTCCTACTAAGACTAGAAATTGAACATTCTTCATAAATCTGTTTGTCTCACACAAGCATGCAATGCAGCATATTTGTTGTGTTCTTGCAGAGTGTCATCAAAGTATATAGGTTACGTGTAGAGAACAATAAGATGGTACTTCTGTATGCTTATTCAATGCGAAGTGAAATGCATGGTTAAAGGCCATGCATGGCGGTGCTTGTCTTGACAATGTCATGTATTCTTTGCAGTTGAAAGTCATAGCAGTCGGAGAGAAAGAGACATATACAACAGAAGTGGGACTCACATGAAAAATAGATTTTATGTCTATGCTGTTTCTCTATTAGGCAATAGTTACCTAAATTCATTTTAAAGATGTGTGATAGATGATATCATTTATAAATATTTTAAATAAATAATTGAGACATGGCGAGCACAAATACAGCCTAATAGTAAAACTAAACATGATTTCACATGAGTCCTATTTTTTTTTTTTTATGTCTATTTCACTCTTACTGTTGTGACTTTTAATTACAGAGAATCTATTTCTGTTTTAATATGTATGCATTAACCATAAACAACAAGGGTTTTGGAATGTATCGAATAGTTAGGGATGAACCTATGTTTATAGAAATAAGGGCAACCCTCCCCCTAATAAGTTATTTAATATATATTATTTAAATTTCTTGCCCCAGTTGAACTTTGTCTCCGATTTAATTTCTCTTGTTCCGTCCTTACAGATAGTAATAACTTAGCCCAACCTCAAGGCTCACACTCAACTCAATCTGCTGCCTAGTTGTGTCTCAAATTTTTATAATTGAAGACTGAACAATAATATATGGGTGCTTCCATGTCCCCCGACCATCCTTCATGAAGCCATGAATGTTTGAGTACTGTGTTTTTTGTCTCTTGTCGTAATTATTCAATTAATGTTTAGCGGATTGATGCATACGTGTGTCATCTTTTTTCTCTATCACACGCATATTGTCTACCGTACGTAACTGTATAGGGAAATCATTTGCACTACACTAGTATGTGTGAAATACTCTATGTGATACAAAGATTAATGTTTAAGTAGATTTAATATATATATATATATATATATATATATATATATATATATATTAACCATTTATATACATTACAAATTTTATATATTATATATTAAATATAATACAAAAATATTAAAAATTACATAAATTTATAAGTTTTATATAAAGTGTTATATATATATATATATTGGCATGCATTTTTAAGTTGTCCAAATTGTTTCTAAATTACACCAAATAAAATTTTTACAAACGTTATCAAATTACATAAAGCAACGGTTTTAAATAATTTTTAAACTAAATTTAACAATACTGAATCAGTTAACAAAATTTTAATTTGTAATATTATCAAACTAACTGATTCAGTCGATATAATTTTTAAGCTAAATCGTACTAAACTGGACTAACAAAGAACCCTAGTTAAACAACATGCACATAACCAACAACAATAATGTTAATGATTTTCTTTGCTTGACACCATCTCCATAAGCAAAGGTCTAAACCATATACTAAATATAACTATTGTTGTGCATGCATGTCTAGCTCATGCCTAACTAACTGTATTCTTGCTCTTATAATCACCAAACCAATTCTTGGGTCTAGATTAATCGACAAGACCCTTGTAGTGAGAATAAAAGTTGAACATTGTTTATTTTTATATAGTCTTGCTTTGTTTGTTTCACAAAGTAAGGGTATTTGTTGTTGTGATCTGTGTGGTGTGTTATCAACATATAGGTTACGTGTAGAGAACAATAAGATGGTACTTCTGCATGCTTATTGAATGCAAAGCCAAAAAATAGTTAAAGGACCATGCACGTACAAGCTGAATGACGCACATGTCCTAATAACAATGCATGAATGATCTGATTCGGTGACATTATGGCAAGAAAACTCAATAACTTTAGGTGAATCTGGTTATTGGTTTGAAATTTAATAGTTTGGATGTAATCAGACTTATTTTTTTTAATTAAAAATATATTTTAAACATGTGATGAATTATCTAAATCACAGTGGCATTATTAGTTTTTAATAGAGTACAATGATACTATATAATTTATAAAATTGAATAAATTTTAAATTATCTTTTTTGAGAACTACTCACATATCACTTTAATTGCTAGCTTTTATATTATGCAGATATCTTTTTTGTTACACAATGCTATGATAAGTGAGTAGTTACATAAAATATATCTTAGTAGTTCTCATGAAACTGACTTCATCTAATGAAATTATAAGATTTATTATGGTTGTATGTAATGAAATCCAGATTATTAAATCTAAAAATGATTACCTAGATTCACTAAAATCACTAACTTTTCAAATTCAGGAATTCCAAATCCAACGAATTATTTAGTAGCTTCTCCTATATTTCATATAGTAATAACTTAGCCAACCTCATGGCTCACACTCACCCCAATCTGCTGTCCGTTGTGTCTCAATTTTGAGGACTGAACAATAATAGATGCTTCCATGTCCCCCGACCATATCCCTCACAAAGTCATGAATGTTATAGTACTGTGTTTTTTTTTTGGATCATAAGTGTTCAATTAATGTTTAGCACTTGGATGGATACAGACGTTTATATCATCTTTTTACTCTATCACACGCATACTGTCTACTATAACTGCGTGAAGACATCATCTGAAATACGAAATCATAGTGATACAAGAAAAAATGTTTATATATATTTAAATTATGGTGTAAACAAATTAGATTTTTTTTTTTTAACCACCGATATATAACACTACATCAGATATTGACTAATTCAGTTTGAATTAGATAGAATCACAAAGACAATAAAACTCTTCTTATTAAATTTTAATGTAGTTACACTACTAAGACATTAAGTATTGTTCTATCTATTGTGTAAGATAGTATGAAAACGAATTTGTAAGTATATACATATAGAAGTTACTATAGTTGGCAGGGTCTATGTTATGATGGATCTAGAAATCAAATTAAAGGGACCGGAATGAGGCCTAAGATGAAATAAAAGGGGCTGAATTTACCAACAAAGACTGACATAATTAGCATATAGCTAGTTCTTTAAGTATGATGGTAAGTGTTTGATTTCTGATCATGTGTATGAAAAATATTTTGTTAGAAGAGATATACTTGTGATTTCTATGCCTTAATCTCAAAAAATAAAAATAAAAAATAAAAAAAAATTGAAAGAAGGGACTAAGGCACATGCTTGCTCCTAAATTTGTCCCTGCTGCTAGGGATTGTTCTCTGAATCGTCAAAAGCTCAAATAAAAAATCAACAAGCAAATCAGCATGCGTCGATCTTTTTCATTTTATAATCATCATCACTATTATGAGTCATATCTAGTTATTGTTTGGTTCAAAAAAGTAAAGAAAGCAGAAAACCATTCAATTCCAAACAATAATACCTTTCACTAGAATGAACCCTAGATAATAAAGATATGCTACCCCATATGCCATACTCATGTAAGAGAAGCTTAAAGGCAATTTAAGTGAATGGTGTAATGTAGTTAGAATTAGGGTTAAAAGAAGGAATAGAACAACAAAATCATATCTAATGCAGATCAACAACCAAGTTTGTCACCAAATGGAATCAAATTGTATCCATTTTCAGTTCACAAAACACTATCATCTTCTGTTGAGTTGGCTTGAATCAAATTAGTGGTGTATGGAGTATCATGGACCTCACCCACATATTAACAATAGTCATACAGGGCTTTTAAAGTAAATGCCAAATGGAGCAATCCGTATTGAAGTAAGTAAAATTGCTTTAATTTATTGCACCACTAAGAACTAGAATTATTTTAGCTCAACTAAAGATTTTAAGTTTGATCTTGAGATATAATTGCATTAAAACTTGATTATGTGAAAAGTTTTATTATTCTTGTAATTTTATCTGACTCAAACTAAATTAATTGAAGTCTAATACAATGTTATATATATATATATAGCTTTTGTTGCATTTAGGATTAAAAACAAACTGAAAGGCTAGATCAGAACATAGGTAAAAGTCTAGATGCAGTAAATGTAAATTTCTACTCCCATTTGATAATTGGTGACAAATGGACAGTGCAGGTTAATTCGTTTAGAATTATTGGCTCACATAATTGCAGCCAAATGCCATGTACAACAGCAAGCAAACATTGCCTAGCAACAGCTAGGGTTCATATTAACATGCATGCATGAGGCGAGATTTTTGGATCACAATAGTGAATATTGTTAGGCATGTGCTGCATTTATATAAATACTAATGAACTCTTTCAACTATTCAAACAAAAGCACTTATTCAGTGAAAGACCATACACTGTACTGTTGTAGCAGTGTGCTTTCCATACAATTCAGAGACATTTGCTTAATAAGCTTTTGGAAGTGAGTACAGTGTGAATACACACCTGAGAAAGGCTACAGGTATTTGTGGATGTATCTATAAAGTGGAACCATTTTCTATTATTTCTGTACTTTCACATTATTATTTTTACTTATACTTAGAACGCTCGTATATTTTAAATATGAAATTAGTTAATTCATGTCAATTTGAGATAAATAACAATAAACAATTTTAATAATGATTGACTTCAAAATTTGAAACTCAACATTTAATGATATTAAAGATCTTAAAGATTAGTCTATTTTCTAATGAGTTAATACTTTGTTAATAACAATTATTTGATGTAATTATTTTTGTCTTTTCCCTGTAGATGACTCGAGAAGGGCCCAGCTAGTTGATATGCTCAGACTTCATTTGAAAGTTATGATTTCAATTATTACATGACTGGCTTTACAAGAAAATTAAACCCACTACTTGTCATAATATTTTACATAAAGATTATAAAAATGGTTACTAAGACATTAGAAAGACCAAACAACACAACTAGAATAAGAATCTTAAAAAAAATGCATATCGAATAAATAAATAAATATGATATTGGTCCTTTATTTATTTTTAGGTGTTTCATTGGTTCTTCAATTATTTGTAATGGAAAAAATAGCATTACTAATTAAGAATATTGCATAAATAATTAATTACATTAAAAATATAATATATAGGCATATTTTGTGTTACAAATTTTGTACTTAAATAGTTTCGAATATCAACTTTTATGAAATAATTTTGCAAAACATCAATTTCTATGTCAAAAGAAAAATTTTGAACTTGGTTTCCCATAAAACTAACAAGTCACAGGTAATATAGATACGATGTATGGCAAGCTAAGCTATAGCTCACATTCAACATATTGATATATTAATCAGCTACCAACGTCTTGCAATAACGGTTTCTTTCTCCATTGGATTTATGGTATATCTCATATATGTACAATTGCTACAATTGAAGAATAGAAACTTGAGGAGCCTTAAATGGCAGAATTCATCTCATCTAATGCAAAATCTTAATCAACAGAATAATCTACATTTTTATACCTTTCCCATCTAAAAGATCCAAGTAGAGATTATAGGTAAAGTCTGCGAATGGATGCTGGTTTTCCTGAGCAGAAAGAATTGCAGCTTTGAAATAGAATAGATTGCTACTCAAGAAGCTTATTGCAGGTGCCTAAGCCAACAGCTGCAGCGAGATGCCATGCAGCATGAATGAATGGAGTTCTAGGGAATAAATCATCAGCAATGAAAAGCATACCGCCCACCAATGATGACATCTTTTGCACAGCGTGTGCCATCCTCAGGTCTGGATCTTTTAGTGCCCTTCTTGCAAATGCTACCTGGGTAAATATCAGTTTTGTCAAAGAAGATCTTCTTCATGAGATAACCCTACTTTTGATTATTAACAAAATCATTAGATGGTGATTGAAAAGTAACTACAATATCGCGTGCCACGCAGACTCGGATTATGTGTAGCAGCATAGTATAAGATTCAATGCCGAACCTCCCCAGTTAAATTAATCAATTGCTATGAAATTTCAATCCCAAAAACGCGAAGTTTGTGATTGGAATTGTTTTCAGCTTGAACCTTCACATTTGATTGACAATGATATCTTGATCATGTCTTGTTATAAAAGATTTTGTTGAACAGTAAAATTTTCTCTCATATGAAAAGAAAATAGGCAAATGATCTTTCATAACTCAATTAAGTATATAGGAGAGAAACTAGTTACCTCCATCATCCCGGTGTGAACAACCGAAACCATCATTGGATGAACTGGAAGACATACTGCACTTGCTGCCATCAATAACGTTGGATTCTCATTTCTGAGGGCTCTTGAAAGACACTGCAGAAAGATTTCGGATTCAAAAAGAGATATCAAAGTAATTGATTGACTGCACACAGCCTAAAGCTACCTCAAATTAGGAAGCATAAATTACAGCAACAGAAAGCTCTATTGCTGATAATATATATATTGTGTGTCACACAGCACACATTGCAATTAGAAGGGCTTAAAGTTGCAATTAGAAGGAAAAGTTCTGTACAGCGTAAAACATATTAATCAATTTTTCTGATTGTTGAAGAATGAAGAAGTTGGTGCAAGGCCTATATCGGCTAGTGAAGGGAAATATAATGTGGATATAAAGCTTGGAGTAAATCGAAAACACCTAACTTTTACACTCTAAGCTTCATATCCTCTTTATGTTTCCTTTTGCTAACTTTTACACCACAATATTTTGTACAAGGGAAATTGCTTATTCAACTATATGAAATTAGAGTTTGAAAAACTAAAGTTAAAGGATCATAGAGTTTATCAAAGAAGAATTGACAAGCCATTTTTTGCATAAAATTATTCAAACAAAATAAGGATACAGTATATTGACTAGTATTTAGCAATCAATCAACAGAACATATCAATTTTAGACTGTGGTGATGCGCACAATGGTTGAGGGTTAGGTTTCAAATCAATAGCACTAGAATTATTTTCAACTATAAATATGCTACTTACAACGGTTGCTGTGGCTATCATCGTGTAGTCAACCCATCTAAGAAATTTCCTTAACTTCCCTCTTGAAGAATGGTACATGCTAGAGGCCACTCCAACTCCAATTAAAGAATTGGCATACATTTTAGAATTAAGACTTTTCCTGCATTGGATATAAGTAGCAATTTTAATAAGATAATTTAAAGTGAAAAATTATTCTTTATTGCATAAAAACTCAGGCAGCTTAGAACAAAATAGTACCTGGGGGCATTCATCCCAAGAGCAATAAAAGGAAGTGAAGTAAGTACATTAGCAACTGTTTCAGCCAGAGTCTGATCACCTGATGAAGTTGGCCAACATTGGAGTATATAGATCAATTATTTAAATAAGATTGAATTATTTCCAGATTATAATAGCATACACCAAGTGAGGAAAAAAAAAAAAAAGAAAGAAAGAAGTAAAGCTTCTCTATTACCATGGGAATGTAGTCTCATGTGGATAGGCGTCAAGCATGCTGCTTTTTGTTGAAACATCCGCCTGGAGATAATGTAAGCAGTATGTTATTTTGATTAGCTTTGTATGTTGTACATAATCGTGCTATCGAAAGAAATTACTATCACTTAGAAAAGGTGACGTTTCCATCCAATGGTTAATTATTACACTTACTGTATTGATAAATGTTGATTTGCTCTAATAGCTGATGTTTCACATGTTGATAGCTGAAAGTTCTCCCTTTGACCACTCTCTGTTGAAGTAAACGGTGAATGAAGCACTACATGGACTCCATGCACTCCCTCCAGGGCTCTACTACGACTCTGTATATTTTGAAGACTCATATGCCCAGCAGCTAGAAGTGCAGGTCAACTTGAGTACCAGCAATAAATTACTGGTATCAGTTGGAAAGAATGTGCGAGATGCAAGCCAATAATTCTGTATGGAACTGAACAAGATAGATTGTTTATCAATTTGAAGAATTAGTCTATCTAGAATATATATGGTTTGATCAAAAAGCAAATTCCAACTTTTAAGCATAATCAACATACATAGTCATATAAAAGATGTAAGAACTAAATGCAAATAACCTTTGGTAATGATTGTAACAAATTTTTCTTTAATTGGGTCCTTACAGAATAAAAAGAAGGAAGATAACCAATGGCTTATAGATGTTGTATATGTCAATTCAAAATTGTAAGATGAATGTCCCTTCATTCTTGTCAACTGGAATCTCTCGTTTCTTGTCAATTTTAACATTTTCTTATAAAAAGCCCCAACAGAGTCCCCTGATAGGCATTTATAGCCGCTAACTACAAATGAGTTCCTAACACGCCTAAGACCAGAATTGAACTACTTGCTACTAATGACATGATGCGAGATCTAAGCAATAAAACAGAAAGATATAAAGAAAATTGGTGAAGAGGTTGCTCTTCTTACAATCCAATCCATTCAACTTAACAACCAGAAGATAATTTGACTGGAAAAAAGAAAAAAAGAAGAAGGTAATCCAATCCATTCACATTGGATAAGCAATACTCAGATGATTATGGGATTAAACAATTAGGGAATGCATATATGATCCCACAAGATTTGAGCTCTTGGAGCTTATGATTAAGTGCATAGAAGTATGATCAAATTCCCAAAAGCACCAGTTTCAGACTGATCACACATGTTCAGAGAAACGCCCAATATTCCCTATCAGTTTTCTAAGAATTTGGTACATCATAACGCACCCCCAAGATGCAATTCATGACTAATCACTGGCTGTACTTCATCGAACAGAAATCAGCATTACTAAATCAGACATCTAACAACAACCCATATTCTTGAATAACCCGGTTGTCAGCTTTACTTCACAATTTCAATCTAAAAATCTCACCTTTTATAGAAACTCCTATAATATAAACCATTATAAAAAACATAAAAAGGGATTTCAACTATTATCATAGACAGCAACATCACATTGAGATTGTCTTACTGTTCATATCTATATTCAAATCAACACATGAAAAATAAGTGTGTGCGCAAGTGGGCAGGTGGGTAATTCAGAAACAGAGAGAAAATGAGGGAGAGAACCTGAGAGACAATGCTGAAAACAGTTCAAGTTAGAAGCAAAATCAGAAAGGAGAACTGGGTATATATATAGAGGGAAAGACTAAGAGGAGGAGGTTTATTTCAGTTGTGCAAGAATAGTATTATTATTTGGAAGTGAAACTTGAGACGAGACAAAATTGGAAACAGAATAAACTCAATAGTGGAAAGGAAGATGCTGATGACTCACGAATCTTCCTCATTGGCTTGCGCATATTCGCAACCAGGGGCTTTCGGCTTGGCTTCAGTCTTTTGTTTTCACTCTTTTCGCCAATACAAGAGCCCGGTACTGATGCCGTAGACAAACTTACCTTCGGGTTCGTTTCAGACCACAAGTGGCCTAATGATTGGGGTTGACCATTGGGCCTAAGTGTGTGAGTGCGTGTGTGTGTATATTAATAATAAATATTCTCACACTTCTTAAATATATTATTAATTTTAATTTAGAATAAAAATAATTTTTGAGGTAATGAAAGGTTAGTCCTAGAAAAATTAAAATTTAAACCTACGTTAAAAGTGATATTTACATTTAGTATATGATAGTGTATTTAATAGGATTACTTTCCCATAAAAAAGAAAAAATCAATATCCCCTATTTCATTGCAATTTAATTGATCAAAAGACAACTAAAAAATTTATAAGTGTTATTAAATTATCAAAAATAAAATTTTTGATCAATTAAATTGTAATAGGGTAAAATATGACTATTTGTGAGATAGAAAATGTTATATTTTAAAGAAATAATTATGAGAAACCAAAAATTTGCGTGTGTTGTTCTTATAGCAAAAACTATAAAATTATAAACTATTGATTTTGTTACAAATTTGATTGAACATTTCCAATCAACAATTTTGATGATGATGAGGAGAAATTGTAAGATGATATATATGATTCTGTTTATGTTTGTGTTGTTTTTTTAACATAATTTTTTGCAAAAAAAAAAAAAGAAAAAAAAAAGTGAGAAATGGAAGTGAGATAGATATGGTCTCGTGTTGCAGATTTGGGGTGTAAATTGTGAGGCTAGGAGTGGGGATATTTTGATAAATTCAATCAATAAAAAATGTGGAAGGTGTGTAAGAATAAAAAAAAGGGTTGTTAAAAGAAATCTCCAAAGAAAGGTTCCCTTGCCTTAAGCCCATCAGCCAAGGCCCAAGAGAACTAGATAGCTCGAATCAAATGGCTTCCTAGTTTAAAATAATTCACCCTAGGGCTTAAGGTTAAGGTACTATAAAACTTTTTACTTATGCTAAATTTCTCCCTTATTATTCTTGTTCCTTTTTTATTTTTAATGAGCAAAATTTTCCGCTTATTTTTAAAATCATTCCAAATATTAAATTAAATAATTTCACATATTTTCTTATATTTTCTGATCAAGGAATCTACTCATACATATTCAATAATAATAGAAGTTAAAAAAAGGACTTTAATTACAAGCTCATTTGATTTTTTTTTTTAAAAAAAATCTTCTAGCAAAAAAAATATATTATTTTTGAATTTTGGAATTAATTTTTTTTTTTTAAAATAAAAGCACATTCCAGAACTAAAAAATTGTTTCTAATAGAAGCATATATAAAGAGATTTTTTTTTTTTTTTGAAAAAAAAAGGTAGAATAATGCCAAGCTATTTCCAACCAGCACTTGTTTAAGTTACACAACTTAATATTAATGAGTTACACCATTATTAAGTAACTCACATTTTACATCTCTAAAGCTTTAAATTTAGAATTCACATAGAATCACACCGCAGTCATTACTATATATTTATCTTTTTACATTTGAAAAGCTTTGTATTTATTTTTTAAAAAAAGGTTTTTAATCTTCATGGTAATTATTATCCTTTACTACTACTTATTTAAAATATATAAATTATTCTTAAGTTTTGTACATATATTAACATGCATAGCAACCAATCAGGTGCATTGCTCATGATCACTTGCTAGTTGCGACCCAAAATTGAATTGATGCTTTTTCCATAAGAATTAATAAACAAATCTTAGATCTATCAGTCATAAATATGTTTAAAAATAGAAAAGAATAAGAATTTGTACAATTCTATTCTGATGATTGTCCATCCACAATATTTTCAATGTCTCCCCTACGCTATCACTTATTATGATATTGTCCAACATATTATATTGAAAATTTGACTCATTTTAACTTGATCGAAATTAGCTTCTGATTTAACATTTGCATGTGATTGCATGTGGTTAATAATTAAAAAATATAAATTAACCTAATGTGAAAAGAAATTTGCCCTGGTTGGATTACTTTGAGATATCTATGAAAATATAAGGGGAGAGCCGTGATTTAGGTAAGAGGATTTGAGATTAGAAAAATTTAAATCTTATAAAAGAGCTAAATGTAAATTTTATAAATTTTTTGGGAATTACATGCACGATAATTATAATTATATAATATCAAGAAAAATTGAAAACTTCTTGTGACTGTGGCACTCCTCAATCCTCCATTCTCTCCACCTTAGATAATGCGTACAAAAACCAAGGTTAATTATAAGCTAACATCAAATTTGCTCTCTATGCTGGGAAAGGAGGCGAATCCAAACATGAACTCAAAATAAATAACAAAATAAAATCCTAACCACTCGGAATGTGCCATTATATTCAATCATAGTTCTTATTGATTATAAATTAACACCCTATAATAGTGATACAATAAATATAATAGATCAATAGAGTCTTAAAAAAAGAAATAAATTAAAAAATCTAGAGGGGTAATTTGGTCATGTCAGAAGGAAAGATGGCAATATTATAATTTAGACTTGCATTATTATATCATTTTCTTTTTGTGCAAAGAAGAGAAAATCTTACATTAAAAAAATTGCTTAGAGAAGAAACAGTACTGTACGATGGCAGAGTTTGTTTATCCAGGCCCTCCAAATTTGAATATGTTCCGGAGACAGCGGCTATTAATACTGGACAGTCCCATAGCCATCCCGTTACAAAGCCAACAAAATAACCAAAAAAAAAAAAAAAAATTCACCCAAAGCACATAAGAACAAAAACAAAACAGATGCCAAAATCCAAAGGAAAAAACTCAAAGCGGTGATAGGCAGCCACTGTAGCCAGTGTGAGTACAAGCTATGCAAATTCCAAAGATAGACTCAGAAACCAAGTGAAATATAAGAATTATAAGAAGTTTCCAGGAATCAAGGGTCAAGATCCCATGTGACTAGACCCATAAGACAAGGAAAACACCCAAGTTTTAAGCTTACTTTTTCTCTCTTTCTAGTTCTGCCTACCATCTTCCGCTCTCTGGCCTCTGAATTATCCAAAACTCAACTGTGTGATAGAGATATTGTATGGTCTTCTTCTGGGTGCAACTGCAATGATAGGTTTCAGAGAAAGATTACAAAGAAGGGTTTTTGGAGCAAGAGCTGCAGTTTTCTTCTTGTGGGTCATTTTGGTCTTTGCACTTACAATCTTGGTTTTGTCTATTCAGAATGAAAGAAGCAGCGGCAGCAGTGGCTATTCAATTAGGCTTCAAAGGAGAGAACGCGTTCTAATCAGCAGGGCATTGTTTCATGCACCATCATCATCTTCAGCTTTAAGTGCTTCTTATGCTGATCAGGTTGTGGGCACAAATGGTGAAAATGCTGATGCAGCTGATACACTTTACGGGGATGATAAGAGAACAATTCATACTGGTCCAAATCCTCTTCATAATTAGTCTCCAAGGCACTTCTTAATTGTACTCTAGTGTTTGCATGCTAGAAATGAGACTGTAAGATTCTTCTTTTTCCTTTCTTACATTTTGAATTCAGAAAAGAATGAGAGCATAGCTTTAGCCTTTTCAGCTAGCTAGCAGGGTGTTTGACAAGGAGAGCAGATTCACTACAATCAATATTTGATACAATTACTATAATTTACGCTATTCGATCCATTCAATAGTTCTTACCATATATACGATCTTATTTATTGCGTTAAATATTGACTGTAGTGAATCAAAATTTGTTTAACGAGGGAACGAACTTGGGTGAGAAAAATGAGGAGGCTAGTTTTAGTGCTCTTGTTTCTTTTGCATTGAATTTTTCATTTTTTTCCCCTCTCCCTTCATCTTTTATGTACTCTCTTCAGGTCAAAACAGAAAAAAAAAAAATGTACTATTTGAATTAGTTTTCAGGTACATTATTCATCTACTCTTCTTCTTCTATGCTATGAACATGAAATATGATCAATTCAATCGTGGGTTTGATATCAGTGCGGCTCACATGGACCTGTTTATTAGTACAGGTACGCTATAATTGATAGCAGTTTTCCAGTTGAACAGTGCTGAAAAATCATTGATTCAGTCGCTGAGCACACAGTTTTTGTGCCGAATTTCTAACTTTAAAAGCCATGCCAGGGTTAGATGCCAAGATATATGGCAGAGAAAAATCAAAGATTTTATGTTTAAACTACAAGAAAAAAATTATATTAATTATTTTTTAAAAAATATCTTATTAATTTAATCTTGATACTGAGAGAAGCATACTATGTGACTAGTGTCATAAGTCACGAGAAAAGCATCCAAATCTATGACCTTAATTATATTAAAAGTATTGTTCACTGTTTCAGTCTTGGTCTTAATTTTTTTAAAGATATTTTTTTTGGTGTAACTGTTATGGTCATTGTTATGTCTTGCCTTCTGTGCCATAAATGGGCCAAAACTAGGGTAAGTAATATTATGAGTAATTATTTGCATGTTATAATCACAGTACCAGATTTGCTGTAGATAAAAAAAAAAACAATTACTAACATAGTGTATCTTTGTTAAAATACCACTTGCATTTAGTATTTAACCGTGTTTCAAATATAATTATCTCTAATAGTGTAACATTAAATTGATTAGTACAGATTCCTACGGTTGCACTAAGTGACTGTCATTTTATAACTGCAGTAATTAAATCTGAATCCCTCCAAGTGTTAATGTTAATTGTGCATGACTTATCATCCTATTTCATAGTTATACTCAATGTAATTGTGTAGATGACTCAAAGGTAAAATGATATACCAATATATAAGCTTCAATTGACAATAATACACAACTGTATTATGTATCAGAATATAATCTGGGGAGAAAAAAAAGATAAGCAAAATCAGTTGAAGCAAAGTTGTTCTTAATCACCCTACATTTAGAAAGACACAAATCTGGTGTTGTGTTTTGCTTGGAAGTGTGAGCTGAGAGAGGGTGTGAGAGAGTGTATGCATTGATTATTGGTGGGAACACGGCTCGTTTGATTGATTTTTCCCAGAAATGCCACTTGTTTTTGACTTAAATGCACCATTTTTTTAAAAAAAATTATTTGTATTTTTTTTTTAAATCAAATGGGATGCCTGTCTCAACGGGCCTACACGCTTTCTCAAGGTTTAGGGCACTACCCCCAAGCAATTGATCAATATTTAACTACAAGAGATTTCGTATGAAGCTCTCCACTTGGGGCCCTATTTCATAAATAAGGCACCCCGTGGTAAGAAAAAGATAATTCTGGCCTTCATTCAGTTATTCAATGAACGTACAAACATCCTTGTGAATCGGGGAATTCATTTGTGAGTTGTGACCACTCAGCTCTGTCAATATATTATATAGATAGTTTTCTCAAGTGTTACGAATGGACAAAACATAGTTCAAGCTCTCAAGGCGAGAGATCTCTATAAGACATGTTAAGGAAACTTCCTTGGAACGAGTTTTGTCAACTGAACCCCACCCACAAAACCATGGCAAGAGAATAAAGTATATATTATAGTCAAATTTTCTATAGTTAAAAAATAATATAATCAATGTAATTATTAACATAGAGTATCAAAAATTATTTATTAAAAAATTATTATATAACTATATATTAACTAATAGCTTATAATGTATTATACTCATGAGTATATTAATAATGTCATTTTTAAATAATAAGAAATTTGAATAAGTAAATATTTCTTCTAACATTGGTTTTAGCACTTTAAAAGATTCTCTTCAAGAATGAAACCAAGGTGTAAAAAAGATTTTCTCTTAACTTCTCACTCCTCTTTACAGGGGAAAATTTATGGTAGAGCTTCCCCATGAAATGAATGTTTGCCTTGAAGCCAATATATAGAGCACAAAAATAAATGTATTTTAAAGAGGGAGTGATAAGAGTGCACCTACCCCATCTCTTCATGGTCCAACTTGCATAAAGCTCTATTTTATTGCTCCTACCCACCCAACTCTTTGCTCTATGCCTTGCTACTAGTATCTACTTTATAACTACTTTCCATCTATGTGTATACTTATTTATTTTTATTTTTTTTTTCTCTCATTGGGATGGGTTGTTTCTTCAGCTCCTTCAATATTATTATGGAGCACCGTAGAGAACCCTAATATGGAACCCTTAGCCAAAATTAAGGACCCACATTGTATGGCAAGTTGGTTGAGAAGCTATTGTGAAATAATACCACATCTGCCCAAAAATAAAAGCTATATATGTTAATCAATATGGGTCACATTCATACAACTTTGCAATGATCACTGCTTTAATTGATATCTAATTCAAAGAGGCATATATCTTCATTTTCTCAAAAGAAAATCTGAATGCTTCAAGGGGGAGTGTTCTATTTAATTGTTTAGGTAAGAATTAACATTATGACCACAAAATAAGGTAATATTGAAAGGGGAATTTGGATTTAGTGACTTTGTGCTGTGAGATCGTGACATGACTCTAAATGAGTCATGGACATTGATTTCAAATTCAATCACTTAATTTTTGTCAATGTAATATATATTTATTTTTTTAAAAAAAATTATCTTAAACACATAATTAAATATAAGTCATTAAATTTAAAATTAATATTTTAGATTCACCTAAAATTATGACTTTCTCACCACAAAATTAAAGAATCTAGATGGTAGAATGGTCAATGAAATGTACAAAGATATTATGGGTTATATAATATAATCATCAAAGTCAAGGAGAGAGATCGGGAAATATAGATATATAAATGCGCTATGAAACAAATCAGCATATGACTAAACTTTAAAGCTGTAAAGCCCTTAAAAGCTGATTCTATACTCAGAAGGAAATGGATCTCAGTGTTTGACCATAAAGCTGTGGAACTAGTTTATATTGTTCAAGCTATTTATATATTGGTGTTACAGTTCATAATAGCCTTTCCCCTTCTATATATCTCTATATATTAAGCAAGTCATGTGTTTTAAAATCTAATTTAAACTCTTCCTGTTAATTTATTGAAGCAAGTCGTAAGTTTTATATAAATTATTCTTAGACAGCACTAGTGATGATAGGGGGAATAAAAAATTAATTTGCTTACATGTGATATCTATTCTAAAGGTCTTAATTAGTAAGACAAACGACCAATATATTTCTTATGGTTATGCTATTAAATGACACTGCTTTTCTCTTCAAACATTGGTATTAATAATTTTGTGGGATTGGAATATTTCTGATTTGAGAAGAGAGGGGACCAGAGAATAAGAAGATAACCCACCTTCATCTGTTTATTCTTCTATAACAGGACTTATGGGCAAAGTTAAGCCTGAAAACAAACTTATACATATATATATATATATTGTCTTTCTCTCCTGTATATACTCCCATTTTTCTTTTTCCATATACCAAATTAATTTTTTGTCCTACTTTTTCTCATATTTATGCATTTTTTCGACAATAGGTCAAGACTTGAACTAGTCATTGAACTAATAAAGAAAACGATTCAGGTTAAATAGTTTAATTGGACTAGATTGTTTTTAGACTGATATTTTTAAATATATGTATATTTCATAAATAAAAAAATACCAAAATATAACACCTTAATATTTAATAAATAATAAAACATGAAAATTTTAAATAAGGTATATATAACTATTAAATAAATAATTGTAAGTGTTCAAGATCAACCATGAAAAATTATATTAGCTTTGAATTTCTTCTATAAATTTTTCTATTGTATTCTCATTAAGCTCTTTTTACTATAGGATCTGATTCTCAAAACATTG
This sequence comes from Bauhinia variegata, assembly GCA_022379115.2. Taxonomy (NCBI): domain Eukaryota; kingdom Viridiplantae; phylum Streptophyta; class Magnoliopsida; order Fabales; family Fabaceae; genus Bauhinia; species Bauhinia variegata. Next base: position 17,114,168 of record CM039426.1, on the reverse strand, counting down.
GTTTCCGGTTAATTTTGTTGTTGTTGTTGTTTTCATCTTTGTGTGCTAAGGGTACAAATTTTCTGTGTTTATTCTTTTCCCTATTATATTTGTGTATTTTGGATACAAACTTCTTTCTTTCTTTCGTTGTTTTCTTCTCCTTTTTTGTGTTGCCCGGAAACCTAGAAGAGAATAATTTGTTAGTTAAGGTTTTCGGAAAGCAGAAGGGAAGTGAATGGTGATTATTACTTTTGCATTAAAAATGACATCGATATCTTCTACGTTGAAATTGAGTTGCTAATAGGAAGATAACATGCATGGATCCGAAAAATCTCAACCTGAAATTAAAACGAAGTTATGCAAATTACCAAGATAACCAAAATGCTGCATGTATATAACTTGTCATTGTTCTGTCCAGATCAGTGACAGATTCCTTAAATTCTTCGCAAAGTTGAAAAGTGAAAAAGATGATTTCAGGTGTAGTTAATACGAGCATGATATGACTGCATTTTCTATTCACTTTTTATCCAAATGCAGAAATGTATACCTATCAGAAATAGAGACAAGCACTTAATAAATCAAGTTGAAAGGTCCAAAACTAATGATGCATCAGAACTACGAATCATAGTTTAACATGTACTAGATTGGATTCAAATTAAATGGATCCAACCTTGGACCAGACTTAAAAAATAATGTTTTATGATCACCTATGTTGGGTTTGTTCCCACTTCGAGAAGGGAACTCTCTCCTAAGAATTTTGAGGAAGGAAAATGGTAGGCTAAAACTTCTCTATCATTTTTATTGATGACCTGCATTTTAATATAAAATTACAATAAGAACGGAAATTGAAATTTAAAATAGTAGATAAAACAGTTTTTCTCCTATTTTTCCTATTTCCTAATCTTTCTCCTTGACTTTAGGTGCTGCCTTCATTCGGTGGAATGGTTCAACCTAATGCTTGTGTAGAAACATAGTCTTGCGCCCATGAAGGTGTTCGAGGATGCGTTTGGGCCTGCCAACTAGGCTACCCAAGTCTAGTGGTGCAACAATCTATGTCCATAAATGTGTTACTTTTACCTCCTCCCTATTTATTAAATATATAATATTTCAATTATCTAGACTTAAAAGTTTTCTAAAGTTTAAATATTAAACTAACAAGGGTTAGCATTTATTTATACAAGAAGCTATTCTCTCGTATTTTAAATTAAGATTTGAATTCTTGTTAAAAAAGATATTTATATTTAATATTCAACAATAACTTAATAGGATTTGCGTTTAGTAAAATAATACACATGGAAATTAAAAAAAAAAAAGAGGATAAATGATATTTTTTGTAGTAATTAATTTTTTATATTTAAAAAGTTGCAAACAGAACAATATATAGAAACTAGTAACCTAGCTACAACTACACAAACAATTACAAGAAAATTTTAGATTATGGCAACTACAATCTCCCACCACTCTTCAACATTTTTTGCTGTTGCACAACCAAAATAGAAGCCCTAGTGTCCAAGTCCGAGGAAGCAAGCATGTCTCCAACAACACCCAACTCTGGGAAATCACTCCACGTTTGAAGCCCTGCAGTCTGCGGTGTCTTCACCCCATAGTTCCTCCCAACAATAATGAACTCAAACCGCGCAGCAATCTCCATAATGAAAGAAGTTGTTTGGGAAGGATCATCAATTTCCACTTCTTCATACACAACATTCTGAAACCTGGGTTCCCTCACGTCCTTCAGGACATCATCGTCCAGCATGCGATCCCAGCTTGTGGGTTTAACGTAGTCGGAGGACATGACGTGGTAAACAATCAAGACTACGTTAGGCCCTGAAGCTGCCCGTTTAGCCAAACACAAGGCTTCGCGATCATCCATTCCGCCGAAGAAAATCATGGCTATCTGGGTTTTTGAAGTGTGAGCATCATGGTGATCATTTGATGAATTAATTGGGTGGATTCCTCGGCTCACGAGGATGGCGATCGAGCATGGAACTTTCTCCAAAACCCTAGAATCAGGGATGAATCCAGAAAATTAATTAAAAGAGACCGAAAAAAATACTCAAATATATAACAGGGCCAATCTAATTATTAATATAATACCTCTTTTAACTTTTTTTAAAGATAAACTAATTCTTAATATAATATTAAAATTTCTTTAATTTCACGTGAGACGATCAAATCCCTTGCCATCAATTTCATATGATATGGGCGAGTTTGTTGGATATAATATTCTTGATTAAATTAAAAATTTTAACATATGATAAGCTAGATAGTGTTAGATATATATAAAACAAATTTTCAATCTTTATCTAAGAGCTTAAAGAGAGAGAGTTAATGATATATTATCATACACTTTGCATAAATGTAAAAGTGACCTTAAACTATTAGGAAAAAGCTAAAAATTAATTCAAAATTCAAAATATTTTAAAGAAGAGTGCCTGGACTTGTCCCTACCTGCAATTCAGAGCTCTTATGTTATTGTCCCTTGATTCAACAGATCCATCCGCTCCCCATCTCACGTGAAATGGAAGAAAAATGATCGAAGCAAGTTTGTCCAAAGCAAGAAAACAGACATCCTCGTGCATTAGGCTTGTGGGGGATATGGCTGTGTAGATGTCTACCTTTGCAGCACCATCGCGGTCAAGTTGGAACAGGTCAAATTTTACGAGAATGTCCCCAGAATAGTTGTAGTGACCTGCCATGACCTTTTCTTGGAGACTATGGGAGATGAAGATCGGAGATGTTCGGCCGACGAGCTCGATGAGGTGAAGGACATTTACGGCAATTGGGTGGTTTATTGTGGGACAGCAGAGGTCGAGGACGTTTTGAATGGCGGATATGTTGCTTGGTATGTGGACACAGGCAACTATGGCGAGCTCTGAGTTGTGTTTTAGTTTCATGATGTTTCTTTTTTGGTAGCCTCCATATTTTCTTGAAGGATCGTATAATTGCTTCACTGAAATTCTTACAACACTTGCTATGATCAAGACACTTAAGACCATCAAACTTCCCATTTGTTGTTTGAGTTTCTGCAATGTAATGAACAAAAACTATTAGAAAACTCTTTCAATAACAAGAAGTAGATTTTTCTCATTAAAGAACGTTAATTACATGTATCCATCCTAGTGACTCTATATATCATAGACTAGATTTTTAGAAACATTTTTGAAAAGGCGAAAACAAGCTTGTCACTATGTATATATATAAAAAATATTTTTAAAAGCTTAAAATACTTGTTTTTTGGCATATGTTTTCTACTCAACGTCTTAAAATTAATCCAAATAAGTTCTTAAGCTTAAACCAAATGTGTGAGGATACAGTTTATGAGAAACCAGAAAAAGAATGAGAGAATTACCCTTGCATCGAATAGCAATATAAAACTATTGACATCCACCACTCCTTTGCAGCTCAAGATGACGGCAAGACAAACTGCATCCTTTGTAGGCATCTTACAGTAGAGAGAGATTCCCACGCATATCAACATTTTCATCAAATAGACCAAAATGAGGATACAACCAGTGACAACCAACAGCTTCGTACTATATTCATTAGTAATGTCCAGCTTCATCACACATGTTGTCACAAAAATTGGCAAAAAGAACCAATTCACAAAGAAATCAAGCCTGTTCACCAATGCAGACCCTAATGGAGGACCTTCTGGAACGACAATACCCAAGACATAAGCTCCGGCGAAAAACGGCTGATTCGAGTATCTCCCCACAAACCCTAAGAGGAAGATTGAGAGGATGATAACATCAACGTATATTTTCTTCACAGGGCGACCTTCAGGGGTATTTTTGACAATCCACAACATTGCAGGTCGACACACTAGTGGAGGGATAATCAACAAGAGACAAAGACACAGCAAGTTTAAAACTAGGTTATTTTGGCTGATGCCATTGGTAACGCTGGTGCCTAAAGCTTGAACAACACTGCTTAGCACATCACTGACTAGTGCCGTCGAGGTCGCGAGCCTTCCGATTTCAGAGTTTAGGATTTTAAGATCGGTGAGGAAAGCAGCAATCACTACGAATGAGCAGCTGCTATGAGCTATTACTACAACATGTAGATCTCCTGTGTTGTCTCCAATGGTTGCTTTTAGAGTAGAATCGTACTTGTTCAACATAATGACCCCAAGAAACATTGGGGTTAGTAAAGAGAAGACTGCTATTGCCCAAGCTTTCCTCCCTGTTCTTGTTACCATGGTGAAATCCATTTTTACTCCACTTGTAAACAGGAAGAGAGTGTAACTCAGCATTGCTATGGTAGATAGAGTGTCCTCACTCCCAAAGGGAAACACTATCTTTTTTAAATTTGCCAATGGCTTTGGATTGATGGAAGGGCCTAGAATTAGACCAGCCTGCAAAAATGAATCCCAATTAGTGTTTGGGGAAATTATTAGATGACTATGTATCAATAAGGATACTGCACATGATAAGATGTTTCACTAGTTAAGATTTTAAAATTATATATGCAATAAAAAGTTTTTTTGTATGTAGTGCTCTTATTGATTCTAGGCAGAGACGAATCCAAAAATGAAGTAAAGAAGAAGTGGACAAAATACTTAAAAGAATAAAGGGAAGCAAATCCTAATTTTTAAACAATTATATATATATATATATAAAATGTAGTTATTACAACAATACATATATAAAGCATTAAAAATTTGGAGGGGAGATGGGGGATGGCACCCCCTTTGTCCCCCTCTAAATCCTTCTCAGTCTATAGGTAGTTAGTTAATAAATATGAATAACTAATTATTTGCCGGCTAAATTATCAACTATCCACTTACAGAAAAATGACTCATGGATCTAGAAGAATGCTACATATGAGAAGATATGTCAAACAACTAGCTTGGTTTTTAAAATTGTAAAATGAGGAATGAACATGGATCAGATGTAAATTCATGCATATGTTAAAAGGAGAAACATAATGATAAAATTATGGCACTTACCAATATTTGAGAAAACAACATAGGCAATCCCAAATGCTTTAGAAAGTAATGACATGAATATATGATTGAAAAGATAAGAAAAATCTGCAGTTCGAGCATCGTCAAAGATGACATCATTGGTGATGCACCAGTTGTGGGACTGCTCCATATGCCATTGGAAACTATCTTAGGAGGAATAACAACACAGACATTATAGGTCAGAGGGTTTGTGTTATTTATCGTAATGCTATTGAAAAATGTTCCCTTTGTATCCATCCTATTGTGCTTCTTTCAGCTCCTCAAACCCAGAAAGAGAATAAGGCAATGGTGAATGAAGAGAGGAAGATCGGAGATTTGAATGAGGATAAAATGCAGAACATGGAGGTAGTTTTTATGGCAGTTTAACTTAAAAGTTGGTTAAATTTCCGTTGTCATTTTGTGGTTAAAAGTTAAAACATTATGGGGTGTGACTGTAATTTGTCTGTCTAGAAATTAAGAAGCCCCATTCTTGTAAATAGTTCGTTAAGGTAGTTTTCTTCTTTGAGATAAGACAGACAAAGCTGGAGACAACATGGGACAGAATTACGAATCTGTTATCCTTAAATCAGTTGTGCTGGGTGTGCTTGTGTTTTCTTAATGTAGTTATTACAAATAAAATGAGTTGCCATATTATATATAATCTCTATTACCTTTTATATTCAAGAATCACCCTTATAATTTGAGAAAATCTCTGCCAATTTTTCATCTAAATAAAAAAGAAAAAAAACAATAATCTTCCTTATTTTGGGTGTTGATATCAAAAAGCTGAAAATTTTCTCTTGCTAAAGCTAAAATTATTTTTTATTCAAAATTAGGGATAGCTAATATCAAAAAGTTTTTTTTTTTTTTAATTTGAGTATAAAATTAACCTTATTTAAAAATAAAATAATTATGATTTTTTTTTTTTTTTTTACAATTAAATGTATCGTTGCTCATTTTGTTGATTATGAGATATTTTTTTTAATCTATAATTATTTTCACCTTATATTAAAAATAAAATTAATCTTATTTTATTCTCAATTACATTCATTTTTTTTCTCATTAATTAATTACCTACAATTTCTGTGTGGAAAATCCAATTTAGATCCCATTTTTTATTTTTAATGCATGAAAAGTCATACAAACTAAACAGATCTTGTCCTTCTGGTACAATAAAAATATCAACTTATTATGATATTTTCTTTTTTTTAAAAAAAATTCAGCGAAGAAAATCTTCATTTGATTCTGTTTGACTATAAAAATTTTAGTAACAATTTAAAGCCACACCTTTATCTTCGGATAACCGCTATTATAAATTGACCATATATTTTGTAATGAAATATTTAATATTTAACACTATTTATTGTTAGAATAGACCCTTAAACAAATTATCTATTGTCACGTTTGCAACATTCACCTCCAAGTCACTTGTTAAACCCCACCACCTCTTGATAGGATTTGCTAAATTATTTTTTCTTTTTTTAATATCTGAATTATTTCTTAACTCTATTGAATCAAAATAAGAATAAAAAAAAAAAAATGAATTGCCACTTGTGATATGGAATATGCAATAAAATCTAATTAGTTTAATGGCATTGGCAAAGATACTTACTAAAAAAAGAAAAAGAAAATAGAGAAGATATTTGATTGAAATGGACACAGATACCTAGGAAAACAAAATATCTTTTACAATTCAAAAGAAAAAAAAAATTCCAATGTTTTGTTTTTGTTAAAGAACAAACATTTGCTCTATGTGGTTGAACGATTGTAGTGTACGCTCCCCAGCGGTGAATGGCTACAGTAGCATAAGCCAGCAGCGACCGATTCATCACCTCTTCACGACGCAGATTATTCCACTTGGAATCAAGAACCTTCTTCGGAAATTCGGATTCCCAGAAAAAAAAGAAAGAAAAAATTTCCCCTTTATCTCCAAACGCCAACGGAGAGAGCTTCTTCGCGGTCCAGCCATGGCTACCCAATCGCAGTGCTGGTGGTCATGGAACAGAGCGAGCTATTCTGACCCATTTATGCTTTCTTCTATTAATTCATCTTCTTCTACTCCTAATTCTTCATATAATTCATCATTTCTGTATTCATTTCAAACGCCTTACAGAAAACGGTATCGTTTCACTGTTTGCTGCCTACCTCAATCTTCTTCTTCTTCTTCTCCTACGCCGAATTCGGGTCCCAGATTGAGAAGACCCTTAAAATTAGATGTTTCGGGTCCGAAACGTGAGAAGAATCCGAGTGGCATTGTGAAGAAGGAGGTCCCATCGGCTTGTTTGAGTCAAATCCGGACGCGGAGAAAAGAGCCATTGAATTTCAAGTCTTTCTTCGAGAAGCGGTCTCTATGGAAGAGGATACTGTTCGCCTCGAGGAAAGTCAGAAGCTTAATTTTGCTCAACGTCATCACTGTTGTTTATGGTAAGCTTGCTCTTTTTGTTTTTTCTCCCTTCTAATTGCAAATTGGGCCATTTGGCTTTGGAGATTTTGTTCTAGGCTTCCAATTTTATTTTTAGCGATTACTGGTGTGATGTCCATTAATTGAGTTTAAAAGAAAAATGAATCTAAGGTTTAAGTTTGGTTGAATTTTTCTGTCTATTTTATTTGGTTATTTGAAAGAAGATATTTGTGGATTTCTGGATGATTCTGCTTATCATACAGAATGTCCTCTCAGGAATTTATGAAATATTCCACCTAGAGCCCAGAGAATTTTCTTCATGTGGAAAGTACTTCCTCAGATGTTGAGTCCATTTTTGAGGCAAATAAGATGCATAGTTACATACATATATCTGGATTTCCTGCAGTCACACAGCTGATGACATAGCTCAACAGGGGCTATCGAATGGATGAAACAGTGCAGAGTTATACATGACTGATCCATCCAATGGCTCTTGTCACACCATGCCATTGACTGAGTGACTGGGAACATTGTGACTGCAGGAAATTCGGGTTCAAAACTTACTGGTTGTCAAATTCGCCTTGGTGATGTATAAATTTCTGTTGCTTATGAAGTCATTATGTAGAAAATGAAAATTTGTGAAAAGTAAACATTTCAACTAAAAGTGTAATGGGAAACGGTAAATTAAAAGCTTAAGAATCTTGTTGAGCTTTCAGGAAGATAAAAGCATAAAACTGAACTACCAAGTAGAATACTGTCAACAACAGACAGACACTTTTCTCTGTGTTTGTGAATGTGCTTCTGCATTCAGATCTGCATAACTGCAATTTTACTTGTTACTTTTGGGAGTGAAGTTGTTTTCTCCATTATGTATTGAGCAAGACTGAAGAAGTCAATGTTTTTAATTCTTTATTGTACCATAAGTATATTTGTATGTGTTCCTAATTCTCAATCTTACCGGTTTTATAATTTTTTTTAGCTAGTAACATTCCGGTTGTCAAAGAGGTTGAGGCAATTATGAACCCAGCTGCTTTCTCGGTTGTACGGTTTACAGTTTCTGCCATTCCATTCATCCCATTTATAATGAAAGCATGGGGTGATACTCGTACTCGAAATGCAGGCATAGAGTTGGGTTTCTGGGTCAGTCTGGGATACCTTATGCAGGCACTTGGACTGCTAACCTCTGATGCTGGGCGGGCATCATTTATATCTACATTCACTGTAAGATCTTAATATTCCATGTTAGGTAGGCGTTTTTTTATTACTCTGAGATTACTTGAAGGTAAAATCTTACATATTTATTGTGAACTTAATAGGTAATTCTGGTTCCCTTACTTGATGGTATGCTAGGAGCAGTGATTCCTGCTCGAACCTGGTTTGGAGCTTTCATGTCCATTATTGGAGTTGGAATGCTGGAAGCCAGTGGTTCTCCTCCTTGTGTAAGTGCTGTCTCCATTATTCTTTCTCTCTCCCTACCCATCCCTCTTATGTTCTTCACCCACAGTGGAGTTTTGACATACATAAGGATGAAAGCTTGGGGGTCAATATTTATCTCAATGCATAGTTCCATGTGGATAGCTGTCTTACGTTTGCTCCTTTCATATATAATTTCTAAAATGTTTGTACTTAATGCAGGTTGGAGATATTTTGAACTTCTTAAGTGCTGTATTTTTCGGTGTTCATATGTTAAGAACTGAACATATATCTAGAAGCATAAAGAAAGAGAAGTTTCTACCCCTCCTTGGATATGAGGTTTGTTACTTGTCCAAACATATGCATATATTTGATTATTTATATCCTGAGACAAATCTGACTCCATTAACCTGTTGCATAATTTAAACTCATCAAAGTTTTAATTGCAGATTTGTGTTGTTGCTTTGTTTTCGACAATGTGGTATGTTGTTGGAGGCTACTTTGGTGGTATTGAAGATCCCTGGCCATCATCTTGGACATGGTCTATACTTAGTGATTGGATGGTTGCTTTTCCTTGGATTCCTGCACTTTATACAGGCTTATTCTCAACTGTGTTATGCTTATGGGGAGAGGTAAAATTGTCATTCTCGTCACACATTTTTTTTCCCCGCTCTCCCTATGTTTCAAAAAGAAGCAATTTTAATGATTGTTTATGAGGAAACGAGATTAATGGATGTTTAGACTATGTATCCAACTTCAAGAAAAATGAGTATGTTATCTGCAGGTGCAGACTCATAATTTATGGAAATCTGTCTTTTAGAATTTTCTTTTCTCCCTCTCTGTATATATTGAATAATTTCATTTAATTTTGTATATGGTGTGGAATTCCAAAAGAAGTCTGAGAAGTTTGAGCTTGCCTCTTGGTAGTTCCAGAGTAGTGTTATCATTATCATTGATTGAGAGGCACAGTTTATGCGTGGGTGTGGATTTTTTTGTCTTCTTTTCATTGTGGGGGAGAGGTTGGACAATGAGGATGTAGTAGTAGTCTGTTGGTCCTCAAAAGTCAAAACCACCTCTGGATTGCTTGGCAATTAGAGACTGGGCTAGGAAGGCTTTAAACTGAAATTGCAGTGACGATAGTGGATCAATCTTATTGATTTAGCATCAAACGTACAATTGTCTTTTTCTTTCTTCCCTCAGATAAAGCTTATTTTTAGTTGAAGTCATGTTTCTGGCACAGTTTCTAAGGAAAAGTTATATAATTACAGATGGCTGCAATGCGTGATGTATCAGCCACAGAAACTGCTATAGTTTATGGATTAGAGCCAGTTTGGGGTGCTGGCTTTGCTTGGTTTCTTCTCGGTGAAAGGTGGGGTTCCTTAGGATGGATCGGTGCTGCCCTTGTGCTAGGTAAAGTTACTTTTATATCCCAGTTATATTATTTTCTTTGTTCTTTTATTTCTAGGATCGTTAAATTCACTGGATATTTTAGGAAATGTCTAGGTTTGTCACCCTGAGATCTTCATCCAAGGCCTTCAATGTCCTATGGTTTACTTTTTGTGTTATAATGATATCTAACATGCAGCTTTGGAATCCAAGATTTAAAATTTTTCTTTTAAATTTTCTGGTAGGTGGCAGTTTAACAGTACAGATGTTTGGATCATCATCTGCAAGCGAGTCTGCTGAAAAACAAAAAACAAGTAAGAAAGGTGACAACCTACTGGATTCTGACAAGCAGAATACACTGTCTACGTCTCCAATAGTCGTTAGTTCTAGAGAGGACGTTTCAGATTTATTGGAGAAGAAGAAGAAGCACTACTAACTTTTCTTCCCATGTCAGAGCCTCTCTCGTTCCTGATTTGATCCTTCTCTAACTTCTGAAAGCTGTTCTTGTAATTATTTAGTTTTCAAGATCAGTCACAATATTACAACTTGCTAGAGCCCCCAAAGCTCTGTGCACATGTATATATGAATAAGTACTGCACAATATTACTAACGTACGTTCAGGATTTAGGTAAAGGATCAGGACAGGAAAGTTTTGTTGTTTTATACTTTGTAATCGTTACATGAAATATTTTTGGTTGAGAAATACATGGTATATATTTAACAGGAAATTACTTGATGTTATATGCGTAGTGCTTGCTACCTACATCTTGATTTTGATTCTTTTACTCATATTTTATGCACTGCTTCTATTTTTGAAACATATTATGACATAGTTTTTTGAGATATTTGCAATAATGTCAAAATTAAGACGTGACATGAGGGATGTAGCACTACTTGGAGGTAGCTTATAAAGCTAATCTGAATTGCATATAATTAACTGTAGTGCCGTTGACACGATAATTTGTGAGCCATGAGATAGTTTGGTTGGTGTATTATATGATTTGCATCAATAGTTTAAAATCTTAGACGGTTCAAAGCAATTTTAGTACAATTTGGTTTGGTTGACAGTCTAGGATATTTCTTAGCAGATTGTGAACACCCAAGTCAGTGATTATCGTGTAGTGCAGTTGATTACACGTAATCACCCTTCCTTATCAAGCACTTCGATGCACAATTGTTGCATCCTTATGTTGGAGCAAATTAATATTGTAATCACTGGCTTGTGTGCAAGGCTGAATTTTTTACCATTTAAATCAAACAAGCTGTTCTGCATTATGGGATGCAATATATGAGATGAATGGGATCCTGGGCCTCCTACTTTAAATGGAAATCCATCCACAATAAGTTCGGCATTCACAATCTATATCTTTTGTGTAATTGGGAGGAAACGAGAGTAGTTGGGCAGTAAATGGGAATAGTTGGAAGCAAATTTCTAGTCTCAGATAACTTCTATGTATAAGATGCTCATATAGGAAGGATGGCTCAACTTGAGCTTCTAAATCAGTGAATTTTCCCATAAGAATTGAGATTCATAATCATAACCAATGACTCTTGTTGAGAAGATAGAGACTAATGTAGAGCTCAAATCACCTGCTGAGAAGTTCTTCAAGCTCCTCAACAGCGAAATGCACCACACTCCCACTGCTTCGTCTGACAAAGTGCACTCAGTTGAGGTGCATGAAGGTGACTGGGAGAGGCTCTGTCAAGCTTTGGAAGTATACCATATATATATATATGTTTGTTAGACATAAATCTTTTACTAATTCTTTGAAAATTTTAAAAATATTTTCTATCTTTACTACTTTTTGAAAATATATATCCAACAATTATTTTTCTTGCCTTCTAAAAAATATTTTTTATGGAAAATTTATTTTGAAAAATCCTTTTTTTTATTGACTTTCCTAGAAATAATGAAAATCACTTCTTATATTTTTTTTTACAGAAAATGTATTTTTAGAAATGTTTTATTTTAAAAACAATATTTTCTGTTTTTTACTAGCTTTATGAAAATTTTAAAAATATTTTCTATCTTTACTGTTTTTTCGAAAATATATATCCAAAAATTTTTCTTCTCGCCTTCTAAAAAATATTTTTAATGCAAAACGTATTCTGAAAAATCCTTTTTTTTTTTTTGGTTTATTATTGACTTTTCTAGAAAATAATGAAAATCACTAAAATGTATTCTTAGAAATGTTTTATTTTTTAAAACAATATTTTGAAAAATCTTTTTAGTTCGAAATTATCTTCTCAAGAAATATTTTCGCTTTTTTACTAATTTTTTGAAAATTTTAAAAATATTTTCTTTCTTAACTGCTTTTTGGAAAATATATGTTCAAAAATTTTTCTTCTCACCTTCGAAAAAAATTTTTAATGCAAAATTTATTCTCAAAAATCCTATTTTTTTGTTTTTTTATTAATTTTTCTGGAAAAAAAAATGAAAATCACTTCTTATGTTTCGGAAAATTGTTTTACAGAAAATGTATTCTTAGAAATGTTTTATTTTTTCAAAAAATATTTTGAAAAATCGAAATTATTTTCTCAGGAATTTTTTTTTATTTTTTACTAGTTTTTTTTGAAAATTTTAAAATTATTTTCTATCTTAATTGCTTTTTGGAAAATATATATCCAAAAAATTTTCTTCTTGCCTTCGAAAAAATATTTTTTCTGGAAAATTTCTTTTGAAAATCCTTTTTTTTTATTTACTTTTTTAGAAATAATGAAAATCACTTCTTATATTTTTTTTACAGAAAATGTATTTTTAGAAATGTTTTATTTTTAAAACAATATTTTCAAAAATATTTTCTGTGTTTTACGAACTTTTTGAAAATTTTAAAAATATTTTCTATCTTTACTGCTTTTTGGAAAATTTATTTTGTAAAATCCTTTTTTTTTTTACTTGAATTTTCTTGAAATAATGAAAATCACTTCTTATATTTTGGAAATTTTTTTTTACAGCAAATGTATTTTTATTCCATTCCTTTTCACTCTCTTTCATCCATCTAGATATATCTTAAGAGAGATACATCTATACAACAATAATAGGTGTGTATAAATAGAGTATGCCCATAACACCACTCATTCCAATAATGTTTTTTGGTCAAAGAGTAAAGTCTACATATTACAAGTAATTACAACCAATTAAGAAATGTTTGGTCTTTTGGGTTTTAGGATTTATGATGGTAGGATTTGAAGTGTAAAGATTAGGGTTTTAAATTTTAGTTTTAAAGTTTAGAGTTTTGAGGCTTGAGATGTTAGAATTTAGGGGCTAAATTTTAAAATTTAGGATTAAAAGTTTTTGTGTTTCAAAGTTTAATGATTTAGTGATTAAAAAGTTAAAGGTTTAAAATTGGAGGGTTTTGTGTTTAACGAAACATAATAACTAAAAGTCATATAAAAATAGAGAACATTTAATGAATCAATGAATTAGTGATGCAAGTTAATACATAATATATTTTTTTATTTCATTTTGTTTGAATTTGAATGCATATTTAATACTTACAATTAACACTAATATCTGATGCTACTCAGAACCCATTATAAAATGCATTTTTTCTTGAATCGTGGCATATATTCTCTGGTTGACTCAGGCAGACCATATACATCAAACAAGCTGCTGTGCATTATTCTGCTTATTGCACCTTTTCAATTCTCATAATTTTCTAGAGCTTGTGCACATTAATTCACAGCGAAACTTTTGCTATCTTCTGTCGGAAGTGTTTTTGTAAGATCCTCTTCATAAAACAAGAGCTCAAACTGTTTTCGGTTTTAAACTTCTGTTTTTCAGCATAAACACGAGTTACATGGTTCTTAAAAACTATCTCTGTTGCCACATGAAAGCCATTCTAGTTTCTAGCCAAACAATTAGTAGAAAAGAGCATTTAGATGTCCCTACCAAAGCAAAACATAAAATGAATTTTGACATTATTTGAATTAGCTTTAAAAATTTTTCTAGATGTAAAAGTAAAAATAAATATTTTGATATTTATAAGAGATTTTTATTTTTTATGAATAATAATCGACTTCTATTTCAAAATTATCTAAATTATTGTAAATAAAGTAGCTTATAATAAAGAAATTATTGTGATAGTAAACTTAGTTATTTTTTTTCTATCTTTTTTTCTACTCATCCAAACATAAAAATGGAACTCACTTTTCTCTTTTCTCTTCCCTCCGTTTTCTCTCCTTCCATTTTCTCTCAGTATGAGTAGCTTAGCTTTCTTCCAAAATTGGATCTCCATTTGTTCGTGCCATGAATGTCACCTTAACTTACCCTTTCTACCTTAATTAAGTTGTCTCCCTCCCATGCTTATTTGGGCAAGAAAGATTGGGGTGCTGGGGACCTCCTACTTTAAATGGACACCTATCCAAATTATGAGATGAGGTTCGGCATTCACAATCTAAATGATCTTGCGTGATCATGTAGTTGGCAGCAAATGAGAGTAGTTGGGCAGTAAATGGGAGTAGTTGGTAGCAAATTTCATGTCTCTGAAACTTCTATATATAAGATGCTCATAGAGGAAGGATGACTCAACTTGAGCTTCTAAGTCAGTGAGTTTTCCCTTAGGAATTGAGAATCTGAATAAATGGCTTGTGTTGAGAGGGTAGGAACTAATGTAGAGCTCAAATCAACTGCTGAAAAGTTCTTCAAGCGCCTCACCAGCGAAATCCACCACGCTCCCGCTGCTTCATCTGAAAAAGTGCACTCAGTTGAGGTGCATGAAGGGGACTGGGGGACTCATGGCTCTGTCAAGCTTTGGAAGTTTACGTTAGGTATAAATTAATGTGTATATATATATATATATATATATATATACCCATTTATTGGGCATAAATCATTTGTAATTGATTTCATAGCTAGAAGAAACTATTCGTTCTGAGAGAAAACACATTTCTATTGCACATCTTGTTTTATTTTATCTCAAAATTTTGATTAGTGACTTGATTTTATATTTATATAAAGTGACAAATAAAAAATACTTGAGATAAAAAATGAGACAGAGTATGAGATAAAAAATATTATCCCTCAATTTAAAAGGTTAAGTTATTAGTTGAAGGATTAATAATGATTTTATAGTATATCTAACACATATTACACACGAAAACATTTAGGTTTGAAGTACAAACAAAATGTAGATTCACCCATATAATGTATTGAGATTATTAGTTTAATTAAAAAAAGTTATGGTGAAAGTATTTGATCAGTCAAAAGTTTCTATTATCATGAAAAAAACCAATTCAACCTTGAAACTAAAGATATTAGGTGGAGATCTAGAATGGTTAATTTATAGTATAACTCTTTGCCCTCTTCCTCTCTTCTTTTGAATTGGCTAATAGCGTAGTAAGTTGATGATTTTGAACATAATTTTCTCCTGAAATTGTAGATGGGAAGGCAGAGCAAATGAAGGAAAGAGTGGAGATAGATGAAGCAAACAAGACGATAACTTTTGTGGCAATAGAAGGGCATGTTTTGGAGTTGTACAAGACCTACAAGGTCATTATCAAGGTTGATGAGAGTGGGTTGGCTAATATAACCTTGGAATATGAGAAGCTCAATGAGCAAGTCCCAACTCCAAACAACTACCTGCAGTTGGTGGCTGGTATAGTGGAAGACCTCGAGGCACCCCTTGTCAAGGGTAATTAGTCAAATAGGTTTTGTGCAAGTCATGACTATGTTCCATGATGAGAAATAAATGAGAGGAATAATGAGAATTAAACACCAGTATCATATATATTGTTCTATGTATGACCTATGTTATGATATTTAAGTCATATTTGAGTTTCAACATTGTGTTGTACAAGTCTAAGTAGCCCTAATATATAATAATGCATGTTATGCAAGTCGTTTGCAATATATAATAATGTATGTTGTGCAAGTCGTTTGCAATATAGCGAGACTCGTAATAAAGCATATTTTAACAATTTATAGTCACATGTAATAGTTTTTTAATTTATACTTATAGTGTTCTTATACATTTTGAGTATAAGACTAAACTATATTCAAGAGAGGAAACAAAAACATAGTAATCCAGCTTCTAACAAAGGTGACTCCAAGTTACGAAACTCATTCATTAATCATAATGATAAACACTTAGCATTAGACTTTTGTAGATATAGCAATGAATACAGCAGATTCCATGCTATCATTTTAACGACTATGTAGAGAATTATTGATCAGAACGCGTAAAGTGCCGAACAAGCATGATGTGACTATATGAAACATTTGTACCTGTACAGTTGTACGCTGGTATGATTTTATTTTATGTCATCTAAAGTTTTGAAACAATGTTTTGGAAGGAGCTATGTTTGATTTAATAGTTGTCACTTTTTTATAAAAGTTTTGTTAGTTTTTTATTCGAGTTTGAATCCTCAAGGCCAGAGGTTGTAATTTTTATATATATTTCCTTTCTTCTTAACTATGATAAAAAATAATAAATAAATATTTTTATTTCTCTTACAGCTACAGTAAAATGTAATATTAGATACTAAATAATTTTATAAAAAAGAGGAAATGTTAAGTAATTCTAATTTCAAAACAAAGAATTTGCTTATATACAATCTAGTAGTTATTCAGCTAACTAAAGCCATGAGGCCTTTTAAAAAAAATAAAAATAAAAATCTTATACACATAGTTCTCCATAAACTCTACAATAATATATTATTCTATGATCAACTTCAAAATTGAAAATGATTTAAATAAAAAATTCCTTAATATTGGCATAAATTTTAATACATTAAAATGATAAAAGATTTAATTTCTTAATTGTTAAGTTAAATAAATTTTATATAAATAATTAATTTAATCTAAAAACTTATATCATAAAAAGATTAAATTATTTTTATACTATCTTCGACATAAACTGTAACTAGATTAGTAATTTTCTAAACTAACAAAGCATGCTGACACGTCCAAAGAGACATGAGAGAAAGATAAAATTTAAAATTAATTTAGAGAAAAAACAAGAAGGGGGCCCTGGGGGGGAAGGGGTTGGAGTTGCAGTCTCGTCAAAACTCAGTAGTCATGGATGTGAAACGTGTTGCACACTTCTACCAGGAAAATTGGCCGAAAGAGCAATAATTTTGTTCTGTCCCTTCACCTCCCTTTTAACCCTAGCTTTTGAATAACTATCAATCATGCGTTACGACAAGTAGGGACAGGAATGCCAAGCACCTCAAACTCACATATTTGGATAATAAATGGTCTGGTTACGGGGGTCCATTCAGAGCAATACTTTCTGGTTAAAGTAATGTCGATATCTCACAAGCTAATTACAGCCATTCAAAAAAAAACATGATAAGATTAAGCATGATTAACGAAAAGGGAAATCATAGTCACACGGCTACTTCCTTACACCTTTGTATACACCAAGAGTATTTTAGTTATGTTATAAAAGTAGAATTATAAATTAAAAAATAATAGAGATAAAAATAAAAGAAATACAAAAAATAAGAATAAAAAATAAATATAAATAAAAAATAAATATAATATAACTTTAACAAAAATGCCTCTAAATGAGTACAGACATATGCTATCTCATTAATTGTGCCATCTGACACAATGAGTGAAACAGATAGTGAAAAACAATTGTTATTTTGTAGATGAATATAAATTTGAAGTACTTAAATTATTTGACTATGAGTAGTTTTCTTACAAATTAATTACTGCTCCTTTTATTTGTGCTATGAATGTGTCAATTTCATTGTCCTAGTCCAGCTTTTTCTTTGTTATCCCTTCAATGAGTGAAAGAAAGATTGGAGTGGAAGAAATTCTATCCACACTAAATAGGTGGTAGAGCATTCATAATCTGAATTGAGATATTTTTTTTTTTTTTTTTATGTTGATTACAAGCATTTATAAGGGCATGAACTTATTATTAAATTTTTAAGCCATAATTAATATTTTGAGTTAATTAAAAAATTTTAAAATATTTTTTTTATATATATAAACTCAAATTTATGTTAATATACTTAATTGACCTTAATTCTTTGAAAGGAAAAGAAAACTTAAGAGTTTCACGGCTTTACCTTCTATATAAGATTCGTTGGATGACTCAACTTGAGCTTCAAGACCCTTTTCTAGATTAGTGAAGTGTTTCCCTAAGAGTTGATTGCCATAATATTAATCAATGGCTCAGGTTGAAAAGATAGGGAATAATGTAGAACTCAAGTCACCTGCTGAGAAATTCTACAAGCACCTCAAGGACGAAATCCACCGCACTCCGACCGCTGCATCTGACAAAGTGCAGTCAGTTTCTGTGCATGAAGGTGACGAGGAGACAGCTGGCTCAACCAAGTTAATTTGGAAGTATACTATAGGTACATATCCGTATTTATTTGTGCATAAATCATTTGTAATTTATTTCTTATTTACATACCTTCTTCCTGTCTCCTATTTATAATTTACATAAACATCAAATTCAAGGAATCCCAATATCCCACTATAATTGGAAAATCCAAAGGCAAAGTTAGGATTTAGACAAGGGATTCGATATTAAAAGACTAGAATTTGAAAAACTAAATGTAAATTTGACATAAGTTTTGGGACAGATACCTAATTATAACTATATATATTTAAGAAAAAAATTAAAATTTGGGGGACCGCCATTAAGGAAACCTAGAACTCATCCCTCACAGATTGAGATGGCCACAACAATCAATAGACTCTCGCTATTACAGTTTACATTATCCCCTATCACATATTATGATAATCCCAAAACGAATCTTAATTAGTTCCATAAGGATAATCATGTTCATCCAAACAATCTTGGTAATTTTATTCTTCTAGAGATACCAAGAGGCGGGGTTGAAGACATATTCACATTTATAGAGTAACAAGTTGTTTCTGGACATATTTTTCTCCTGAAATTGCAGATGGGAAACAAGAGCAAATGAAGGAAAAGGTCGAGATAGATGAAGCAACTAAGACTGTAAATTTTGTGGGAATAGAAGGGCATATTTTGGAGTTGTACAAGACCTACAAGGTGATTGTCAAGGTTGAGAGTGGATTGGCTAAGATAACCTTGGAATATGAGAAGCGCAATGCGGAAATCCCAGCTCCATACAACTATCTGCAGTTGGTGACTGAGATCGTGAAAGATATTGATGCACATGTAGTAGTCAAGGGTTAGTTAATTGCATGAGTTTGTTTGTGCAATTTGGAACCTTGTGTGAGTGAGTTCGAGTTCGATGCATAGTGGCTATGTTCCATGATCCGAAATAAATAATGCATCAGTATTATAATGGTGTATATGATGCAGGTTATAATATTTAAGTTTCAATGTTATTGTAAAAGTCTAAATTGGCCTGATTTCTAAAATTAATATATGTATGTTGTTCAAGATTCAAAGGTTTGTTTCCTTAGTTGTTGGCTGGTATGGTATTGTTTTATATATGAGTTACTATATTAAAGTTTCAAAATGGTCTTGATATATATATATATATATATTTCAGAAATCAAATCTTCAATATCTTTCTTTATCCGAGGGCCTTTGTGCAAAGAGCATGTTAAATATGATTAAGCTTCTGAATTTAATTGGTTGTTGATACTCACAATAAAACGTATTTTAATACTTTGCGGGTGATATGTATATATGCAAGAACACATAATAACCCAAATATACAGAAAGAGACTTCATAAATTTCAAGAAATGATATCACCGACTTTTCTACTTTAACTTTTAATAAGAGAGAGAGAGGGGAGAGGGGAAGAGTCACCAACTTGTTTGATTTAAATTCTTAAGATGCACATGTTAGTGTAAACTCCCAATATTGCAATATATCTAATATATATTAGCCAATCAATGAAAATATTTTTTGTACAACCACCCATAAACTTTGATCAGTTTATCACAAAAACTAAAATTCCCCTTGCATTTGGCGATAATAATCTTTATTTTTCTACACCAGCTTTAGTAGTTTTAAGAAGAGAGTAAGCATTAATGAAGTACTGAATAGTCTTAACATTAAAACAATCATCTTTATATCAATATGCGAGTATATTATTGTTTTTAAAAAAAATTCTGATCTTGTCATTTATTATATACAAAACAAAAGAATTTAGCTCACTTAGGACCTCAGTGTGTATTTATATGTCTATATGTACATGTGACTATAATCAAAAGCTTTTTGTTTTGTCAAAATTCAATTCTATAGTCATGAATGTGAAACGTGTTGCCCACTCCATGGTGCTTGCAAAAGGAGTTTTAGGCCAAAGAAAAGGCAATAATTTTGTTCTGTCCCTACGCCTCCTGTTGATCCTTCAGGAAGAATCATGCATACCGACAGATAGGGACATGAACAGCAAATACTTAAAAGTCACGTGTATGGATAATAAATGGTCTGTTGACGGGGGCCATTTAGACTGGTCACAGTAGTTAGTAAATTCAAACTATTCAATCATTGGAGGACTCAAATTGAACTTATCATAAACGCTTGAACAGCTCGAAAAGTCATTGGATATAACAAATTCAAATTCGAAGTATTGCTTATTAGTTCAAGTAAAATCATAAGCTTTAAGAAACATGATAAAATTAGGCAAGATTAATGACAATCTAAGAGTATTTTATCATTGTACCAAAAGAAAGAAAAAGAGAGAGTATTTTATGAGCCTTTTGTACGAGCTGTTATATAGTTTCACCCATTTAGATTATTTTCAAGTATGTTAATCATTTATACAACAATTATACTCGCATCAATATATGGGACAATTTTTTGGTTCCATATTCTAAGTCATTTCATGTCTCAAGATTTTTTATTGGTCAAAAAACAACTTCAAAATTTTAATTACTTACATGATTTTACATTTTAAATAAATTATATGGTTCATCAAATACTTCTAAGAAAAAATAAAGGATACATAGTGTTAAGATAGATGATATCTCTCAATAAAAAAAAGTATGAAGTTAGTCCAACCTGAAATATTGATTATCCATGAACTGTTCTAATTTTCCATTTATTATGCAAATTTAGCTAGTCCCCAACGGCTAGGGTTAGTCCTACAAAAGTATATGCTGATCTTGTCAAAATTTAAAAGTTTGCATGCTATTAGATATGCTGATCACATTTTGTTTTTGGTTTGATGTGATACAAACTTGGCTGCCCTTTTCAAAGAATCAAGTGAGTTATAGTTGCAATTCTTGAATATTAATTATATACTGGAAAAGAAAACTCTCCTGTGAGTGGGAAGTTGTAATGTCTATTTTTTCGAAGTACATATTCCTTTCTGTGTAGAGATAGGCCATGGATCCCTGGCGCATAATTTAATTAGTTGTAAAGAATTTGCATAATAGGTTAGAGTTAGTAGGTTTGAGCCTTCATGTAGTTAAATCAGAATGAATTTTATAACTTAAGGCTCTTGAAAGCTCTACCTAGGGTTTTCATGGACTAGTAACTCCAGGATATTCTATTTAATTGGCAAGAAAAGAAATAC
Source organism: Bauhinia variegata (assembly GCA_022379115.2). Classification (NCBI taxonomy): domain Eukaryota; kingdom Viridiplantae; phylum Streptophyta; class Magnoliopsida; order Fabales; family Fabaceae; genus Bauhinia; species Bauhinia variegata. The sequence continues at coordinate 17,092,616 of CM039426.1, read as the reverse complement.
ATATATATATATATATATATATATATATATATCAAATAAACTACTTAAAAAAACTTGCAATGCCTTTCGAAATTAAAGATAAGTAACTATATATTAATTATTGCTCATTCTTCATCAACCACGCACACCAACTTGTTGGGGAAAATATTTTTCTATGCCATGAGCTTCACCTTCTTCCCTCTATGCGCTATATGTATTATTGCATGAATAATTGGTTCGCCATGAGCTGATAATAAATAGCTAGCTGGCCATGCCATTGGATTTAGGCTGTGAAGTAGTGTAAAATTTGGCCCTAGCTCATTTGTGTTTGAATTCTATAGAAGATAGAGGACATTTGGTTTCGAAAAGTTTAAAATTGCAACCAATAAAACTTAACATATTTAACAAATAGTTGGGTTTTTTATGTATGCAAACATAAGCTCGATTTCTTATCATGCGTATACCCACTTCTGTGATCTCTATTGCTTGAAAGGGATGAGCTCCAGCTCCAATTGTCGACTGGGAATATATTGTTTGTGCATACCAAAAAAAAAAATTAAAATTGCAATCTTTATTCTTGAAATCTAGAAAAGGAATGGCCACCAACAGTTGAAATCCCCAATTCTCCAAAATACATATTCCTATCGCGCCGCAATAAGGCGTATAACGAATGAAAGTACATTGCTAAGAATTTCCAAATAGCTTGTCACGTCAGTAAGTGGGGTAATCTTAAAATGGGAATAGCACAATCAATTTTTATTCAGTAAATTAACATTAACCTTTAACTCTTTTACATAAAAGATGCATATTTTCGTCAGACATTCTATATAAACGGCAGTTAAGGAGAAGTGTAACTCAACGTGGGTTCCAATACCATTATAGTTGAATCGTAGGTACAATACTTAAGCGTCCTAATCTCAGAAAATGGCACAAATCCTAAAGCTCGAGGGAGATTTACAACTCAAAACAGTTAAGTTTTATAACCTGCTTAAGACCCAAAACCAACGTATTCTGAAGGGTTTCCTCTGATAAAGTTCATTCATTTGGCAAATGGCACAAATCCTTAAGGCTATCGAAGGTTTTCTTGAACAAGTAACTTCATTTTCAAAGTGATGTTGCAGATGGGAAGGTTGAGGAGTTTAAAGAGAGAGTTGAGGTTGACGAAGCAAACAAGACCTCTAACTTTGGTTGCAGTAGGAGGAAATGTCCTGGACTTGTACAACAGCTACAAGGTAATCATGAAGGTGGCCCTAAAGAGTGAGGGTTTATTGTTGAAAAATATCAATAGAATATGAGAAATTGAATGAGGCTGCCCTTGCTCCTAACAAGTACTTGCAGTATGCTACAAACATTGTTAAAGACATTGGCATACCTTGCTGATCGACCCTTGATCTACCAGCAGACAAAAAAGCAAAACTAATAGAATCATAACGCGCTGTCATGCATAAAAACCATTCTTCTGTGCATGTACCCATGTACCTTCAACGCTCTTGCCCATTTGAGTTGCCGTGCCTCTCGCTAAGTCTGTTGTCCATGTCAACCCTAGTATCCACATCAACCGGCACTTTTTAGCCACATCATCATCAGAAAACAGTTTGCCATTGCACGTCATCATCCATGTCAACATCCAGAACATCGAACACACCAACAACATTATCCCAAGTGCCACATCGTCTGCCATGTCATTATTGTCAACCATTGAGCATTGACCGTAGTTGAACATGTTATGGACCATTAATAGTCACTATTGATTGCCACCGCGATCACTCTTCCAAGGATTTTGGGCCTCTTAAACATGATCTTAGATTGTCTTTTTTTTTTTTTTTTTGGTAGTATAGAGCCTTTAACTAAGGTTTTACAGCTGTGGTATTTCAATTTTCATTCAAACTATAAACAATGTTCACTTTCTCCAACTTTGAACTTGGCTAATATTCTTATTACTTTAGTATTTCAAAATTTCTGCGTTTAGACTCTAGTATATGTTTTCTTTGATCATTTGCTAGCTCTAGTTTTATTGTTCTTCTAATTTGTTACCTTGTTATTGTTGTATCATCAGCACATTATTTCTTGAGTTTTGCATTTATATTAGGATAGTTTAATATTATCACTATTTGCATTAGGTCCAAGTTTTCTTTTTAATTTCCTTGTTGCTTTATGAAACTTTCTTTGCATGACCACCTGTTCATTACAAACTAAAATTGATTGACTAAACCTGATTTGATTAACTTGAGAGGAGATTTTTCCACCCATGTTACCATGGACAATGCTGATGAAATATCTAATTGGGTTGTCAACTTTGAAATTCAAATGAATAAGGTTATTCCTTATATTAGGCATCAATTTCAGTGGAACAAACACCATAATGAGAAGGAAGATTGAGAGGTTTCAAGTGAGGTAGAGATATATGTTAACAAGAATGTTAAAGCACAACCATTGGAGAGTTCAACACCGACAGGTTAGGTAGCCTTGCCACCATAATAACCCTAACTAGTAGGGGTGGACATGAGGTAGGATGTCTCAATGTCCCAATTCAATGAATTTAGCACACATTAATCAATATAGGAAAAATTGAGAATTGAGATGAGTTATCCAGTCCCGATCCCATCTCAAAATTTAAGCTCATGTCCCATCCCAAATTGTCTTGATTAATTGTCTCGACATATGTATGAAACTGCTCCTGATAAAACTATTAAACAGTGTCGTTTATTTGTTTATGAAAGTTCTGAGCTACTGCATCTGGGCTAGGATTCCTTTCCTAAGTCTGTTTTCCAAGTCAGCACCAAAAATGTCCATCTTCTCTACGCCGTCTAGCATTGCATCACTTTTAAACAAATTATTTGCAGCCATTTCGATACCCTATACTGAATTGGTGGTAAGTTTGTAGCCATTTAGAATTTCCATAGTCAGTTCGTGATGATGAGCTAAGCTGTAATGGTAATAATTTTAACTTGGTTGTTTTCCATCCAAGGTATCTTTCATTGCTGGTCATTGGCTGTTACCAAGCAAGTCCACGAAGCCCCTTCTCTATTATTTTATTTCCTTTTTGGTGTTGTATGTTATGTTTTCAACAATTTTGTTTGTGTTGAAAACTTTTTTTGGTTTTTTTAATCGAAGAGACAGATTTATTTTGACTCATTGACAGATTTATTTTTGTTAAAAAAAAAAAATTGAAACAAGATGAAATTGAGATAATACTTTTTAGAACTAGGATGAGATAAAATAGAATTTTAGAATGAGACTGGGATGGGGCTTCTTGTTCTGATTAATTTTTGGGATGGGCAAAATGTCGTTCTGTGCCCACCCATACTAACTAGGATAGACTCGAGGCCCTTGCGAAAGCCAAGTTATAAATTCCCATTATCATTGTCCTTTATATCTTGATGTTTTCCTTGATTGGCTTCTCCAGTTAAAGGATTACTTTTCCATATTCCCTTATTCCAACCAACCAATATAAGGTTAAGTTAGTCACTGCTACACTTATCGGTTTTACTGGGTAATAGTAGGGTATAGTTTAGAGGGATCAACATTAAGGGGGGCAATTATGAGACAAAAACTGCAAGATAAGTTCTTTCCCATTTACCATAAGAACCATCACATGGTTCAACAGTTAAACCTTAGGCAGTTGTCTAGTTCTACATTTGAGGTTTAATTATGTTATCAGCCCCCCTCAAGCTCATGAGTGTTGTCAATGAAAGGCAGTGATGGATGGAGCTTTATCACGGCATCAGTAATTTGTCCTAAGGTAGAGATATGTTGAACGTATAGTGATTTCTTAGCAATAATATCTCGTAGATCTCTATCTCCGTATATTTGGTTCAAGCATGTAAAACAGGATGAACTGCTCGGAATATTGCACTAGGGTTGTCACATCAGAGGATTTGTTAGAGATAAGTTAGGCCAATCTCTCTTAAGTAATGAGGTGATCCAACACAGTTCCATGCCTGTTAGGGCGATGCTTCTGTATTCAGCTTATGTGCAAGGTTGAGCCACTATAGCTTGCTTTTTGGCACTCTAAGAGATAAGAGATAAGGTTAATTATTTTAAGATGATAACTACATGACTAGTCATTTTGTCCATAATAGACAACTAGGATCTCATCCAAGAATCTGGAAAAGAAAGGCTTCTGTGAGTGGGAAGTTTGGTAATGTCTCTATTCTTCAAGTACATATTCCATTTTGTATGAAGATAGGGCAGCGAGATTAATGGGCATGGATCCTTCGCGCAAAGTTTAATGGTAAAAATTTTGGATGATAGGTAAGAGTTATTAGGTTGAGCCTTGTAGTGTTAAATCAAAATGAATTTTATGAGTTAACGATCTTGAGACAATTACCTTAAGAGGTTTTTGATGAACTAGCAGCTCCATCAGATTCTTTCTTATTGGCAAGAAAAAGTACATGTTCCTTTTGCACAAATATCCGTTAAAGAAACCTCTTGAAAGGAAATTAAATTAATATATATTAACAGGTGATCATGCTCCATTACCACACTAACCATTATATATATCAAGGGAATCTAGGGGCCACATGTCTATCAGGACAAAAGTTTTTATGCCCTGAGCCTTACCTTCTTCCCCTCTCTTCGAAATATATATTATTGCATGAACAATTGGCCGACCATATTCCATGGGCTGAGAATAAATACCAGCTGGTCATGTATATTTTCGCATTAAGCTGCGAAATGTCTATATCACTAGCTAATTGGAGTGTTTGAATTATAAGACACGAGACATTTTGTTTTGAAAATTTAACACAAGCCCGATTTTAATGATCAAGGGATAATGAAATGTTTAAAGTTGCAAACTTTATTCTTGAAATCTAGAAAAGGAAATGCCACCAACAACTGAAATCTCCTATTCTCTATAAAGTACATATTCCTACCACACTGCAATAGCATGCATGTATAGAATGAGTACAAATATAGTGCTCAGAATCTCCAAATAGTTTGCCACCTAATTATAAATGGGGGAATCTTATAAAATGGGAATGGTATAATCAATTTTTAATTAGCAAGTTAACTTTTCCAGGAAAGATGCATATTTTTGTGAGACATTCTATTTTTCTATATAAACAGCAGTCATGGTAAGTGTAACTCAACGTGAGTTTCAATATCATTATAGTTTGAATTTTTGGCCCTTCATACTTAAATATCCTAATTTCAGAAAATGGCTCAAATCCTGAAGCTCGAGGCTGATTTGCAACTCAAAACACCAGCAGACAAGTTGTATAACCTTCTCAAGACCCAAAACCAACATGTTCCAAAGGTTTCCTCTGACAAAGTTCAATCTGTTCAGGTGCTTGAAGGTGATTGGGAGACTGAGGGCTCTGTTAGGCTTTGGAAGGGTACCATTGGTATGTTATTGTACTTACATACATATATCTGATAGTATATACCAAATCTTTTGGCTTTATTTTCAAATTCTATTCGAATGTCATCTACATATATTTAATTGTGAATCTAAAGTAAGAACATCTTTCAACTGAGCCTTAATTAGAGACTATTTAGATCTTTTTTTTTAAAAAAAATAAAAAAATAGTAGAAACACTTTAAAACCCAAAATTATGTAAGGATACTTCTGAATGTTCATAACCAGTACTATTTAGGGACAAAATAAGTGCTTTCGAATATTATATGCCAATGCAAAATAACATAGGCTTCTATTTTCTTTTGCACCTTAATTTTTTTTTTTTTAACTAATTCAAACAAACTCTTAATGTCATATGTAATTAAAAATTATTACATTCTATTCTACTCAATATGTTATTTTGACCCCAATAAGCCATATCTATTAAGTATTATAGAAATATTGTTATGAGCAGAGGTTTAGGATCTTATTTGTTTCATTGGAACAATTAATTTTGAAATATGTTGCAGACGGAAAGGTTGAGGTGTTTAAGGAGAGAGCTGAGGTTGACGAAGCAAACAAGACAATAACTTCTGTTGCAATAGGAGGAACTATCCTGGACTTGTACAGCAGCTACAAGTTAACCATAAAGGTGGCCTCAAAGAGTGAGGGTGCATTGTTGAAAATATCAATAGAATATGAGAAATTGAATGAGGATGCCCCGCCTCCTAACAAGTACCTGCGGTATGTTTCTAATATTGTCAAGGACATTGATTCACACCATGCCAATTGAAGAATAACCAGTGGTACAAATATGGGCATCAGTGAAGCTGAATGTGAGAAGATAATATCTAGATTTTCTGTATTATTTATTACTAGAATAATTGGTGCTTTATTAGATTAAGATACTAGTCCAAGTATATATGCATCCTTAAAGTGTGAGTTTTAATAGCCAATCACTGGAATCCTATTTAATCATAACGCACAAATTTAATGTAGTGAATGAAACAAGGATGTTTCTATAATTTATTTTTTTCATGATTGATTTTAATATATTTTTTTTCATAGATATGAAAAGATGGAACCAGAAACTACTCTCTCTAGAAAGGGGAAAAAGGGAGTTACCTTTCGCAGTCTCCCACTTTAACAAATGACATCCCCCTTTTAAAATTTTTCTCCAAAATTCCAAAAATGCCCTCCCATCAGCCATTTGGCCGCCCCCCTCCCTCTCCCTCTGCCCCCTGAAACGACTTTCCAAGTCCAAAATAGGAACAAAACAACTTTCCACATCGGTTTTGATGACAAAACAACTCTCCACATCTGTTTTTATGACAAAACGACTCTCTACATTTGTTTTGGGACCAAAACAAATGTGTAAAGCCGTTTTGTTCCCATTTTGGACCTGAAAGCCGTTTCCGGGGGGGGAGAGGGGGTGGGGGAGGATGTGAAAGTGGGGGCTTGCCAAAGGTAACTCCCTCTAGAAAGTTATAGCAGCCAAATTAGCTATAGTTCCTAGCTGAGCCTTCGGACGATTAAGAAGCTCAATTAGGATGAGACCTTGTATAGTCGCTTGTCCAATATATCTCAAAAAAGAGCACTGATATCACAAATCACACTACCATGGCAATGGAAAGGAGAAGTCACTTTTGGAGTTTAGTGAGAGAAGGTCTTGGCAGTCCCCTTTGAATTTGAAACTCAAGCAGCTCACTTGTCGGTTTAATGATATTAATTTCTATAAAAGAAATTTCTACGAACGAAGTAGCTGAACAACATGTAGTTAAGAGGAGTTGAAGTTGTTTTCCAGACTAAGTTTTGTGTTCAAATCCAAATTCATACAAGAAAGCACAATGGCAAGTAGCAGTTCTCCATTACCACGACTGAGGATGGATACTAACATATACACTGCTGCAGCGGAAGGTAAAAATTTGATGCCCATAACCAAAACGTTGGGTCAAAGCCTATCTAGCTGCGCTTCTAACCCCAAATAAGAACACAGTCCTTCATATGCACTTCACGGCCGAAACTAGAAACATATCTCTAATTTTTGTGAAACAATTTGGGAATACTCCCCGAGACCACCCCCCCCCCCCTAATAGCAACGAGATATGAAAATTTCAATACAATTGATATTCAATATGTCCTCGCATATAAAAGAAATATTAATATCATGTCAAAAACCAATACACTTCAAAAACTTAAACTTTATATAAAAAAAAAAAAAAAGAAACAAAGAAATATGTTAACTAATAACTTATACAAACTAAACTTCAGCATACGATGTTTCTCCACTCCTTTCCATAAATTTTCCTAACCTATACAAGTTAACTTAACACTCCTCCTTTACATTTACAGCTAATTAAATATCACCATGTAGGCATAGATATTAGACAGGGTCCTTGTTTCTCTAACAAAGCTATTTTAGTATTTGATTGTTGGATATAATATAAAATTATTTATAAATTTTATTCTAATAATTTAAATTTTTAAATTGAATTAATTTTTAACATAGTATCAAAACTCCTATGTCAAAGGCTTAAGCTCTTGAGTTTAACAGAAGGTTGAACAAAATGCCCTGCAAGTAACCATGAATGACCATAACTTCATGGTGAAAATGTAGGGATAGCAAACCTCAACATATACGGTTCAGTCACTTTTACAATGAGAAAGATGTTCATGCGAACACACCCGTTCATCTACTTGCAAATGCTCCAAACTTACTTTCTCTGTCTATCACATCTCACCGCAGTGTAGACAGAACGGCCTTCTGTAAAATATATTTATAAAGCACTGTTACTTAGCAAAAAAAAAATATATATATATATATATATATATATATATATATATATATATATTATGGGGATTTTTTGAGGATTTAAAATTATTATTAAATAGAAAATTTTGGTAGAAAAAACACTTCTTTCTCTATTAAAATTTATGGGTTTACATCATTCCTACAATCACTTACAAAAGTTACTGTGGCTAAATCATCATTATCCTAATTATTAAATTTTCCTTTTCCGAACACACAAATAGCTGTAAGGATGTGGCAATTGGCAAATTCAATTAATATGCCTTTGTTTCAATATATTAAATATAATTGCCAATTGTTTAGTTAATATACAGTGCATGCATTTGTAAGCATTACTAGTCAGTCTGTCACCTATTAACAGAATATGAACAGCATGTGGACTGAAGTTTTCAGATATTATTGAATGAATGAATGAATGAACATTCACCAAGTATACTGTATATATACACGTGAGCTCCTAACAGAATGATGCTAACAGAAACAACCAGAAGATGTAATCAGCTTGTAACAACTAACTAAGAGAAGTCTAGTTTGAGTGGTAAAGGTTACAACTAATTCTGAACTAACTGAACTTCCAAGCTTGCTGATGTAAGCCAACTGTTGATAGCCCCCCTCAAGCTGGACTATAGACATTCTGCAGGTTCAGCTTGAATGTTAGCTCTTGAAATTTCGGTGATGCCAATGCTTTGGTAAAACAATCTGCAATCTGTTGTGAAATATGAACTGGAAGTAGCTTAATCATTCCAACAAGCACCTTCTCCCTTACAATATGGCAATCTATTTCAATATGCTTCGTTCTTTCATGGAAAACTGGATTGTGAGCTAGGTGTATAGCAGATTGGTTGTCACAGAACAGTAAGGCAGGTTCAACTTTGATATTTAAATCCTGCAAGAGGTACTGCACCCAAACTAATTCACAAGTAGCAGAGGCCAGGGCCCTAGCTTGATCTAGAGACAGTGGATTGCTTCTTAGCCTTCCAACTAATCAGGGAGTCACCTAGATAAACACAATACCCAGAAATGCTTTTACGTGTCTCTGGACATGTTGCCCAATCTGAGTCAGAGAAACACTTTAGTTGAAAACAAGAGGCAGATGAGAAGAACACTCCTTTCCCTGGACTACCTTTTAGGTAACGTAGTACTCTATGTGCATGTCTGAGATGTTGGTCAGTAGGTTTGTCCACAAATTGAGAAAGTTGTTGAACAGCAAAGGCCAGATCAGGTCTTGTGTTTGTAAGGTAGAGGAGTCTCCCTACTAATTTTCTGTACATAGCTACATCAGTCAAAGGGTGTCCATCTTCAGCTGTCATTACAGTTCCTGCTGCCAAAGGTGTTTTTGCTAGTTTACTAGCAAGGAATCCAGAATCTGCCAACAATTCAAGAGCATACTTCCTTTAACTTAAATTGATTCCATCTGGAGTTTGATGAACCTCCAAGCCAAGAAAGAATTTTAGTTCTCCCAAGTCTTTGATGCGAAATTTTTCATCTAAGAAAGCTTTGATATCATTTATTTCATCCTGTGAGTCTCCTGTCATGATAACATCATCCACATATATAAGAAGAGCAGTAAAAGAGCAATTAGTTTTCTTTATGAAGAGAGAAGGATCAGAATTTGCAGGTTTGAAGTTTTTGGAAATCAAGGCACTAGATAGCTTGTAGTGCCACTGTCTGCTAGCCTGTTTTAGGCCATAGAGGGATTTTTGAAGTTTGCACACCAGAGAGGAATCTTCACACTGCATTCCAGGGGGCATAGACATGTAAACTTCTTCATACAAGTCACCATGTAAGAAAGCATTATTTACATCTAATTGTTGCAGTAACCATCCATTAACAGCAGCTAAGGCTAAGAGAGTTCTCACAGTGGTAAGCTTGGCTACTGGAGAGAATGTTTCCAAGTAATCCACACCCTCTTGTTGATTGAATCCTTTTGCTACCAACCTTGCTTTGTATCTTTCAATAGTTCCATCTGCCTTATGCTTTATTTTATAAACCCATCTGCATCCAATAGGTGTTTTCCCTGCTGGTAGAGGAGTAAGGATCCAAGTCTTGTTGAATTCTAAGGCCTTTACTTCTTCTTCCATAGCTTGTCTCCAACATTCGTACTTCGCAGCTTCTGAATATTGTTTAGGTTCAACTATTGCAGAAATGTTCACAGAGAAGGCTTTGGCCGAAATGGGCAGCTTGTCATAATTAAGCACATTAGATAATGGGTGCTTTATGGTGTCATTTATGCAGTTGATTGAAGTGTGGTAGTCTCGCAAATATTCAGGTGCCTTTCTTACTCTCTTGGGTCTATCTGTGGGTCTATTTGAATTAGTCCCTTCTTCTAAATGATTGGATGCTTCTCTTTGAGAGTTAACCTGCTCAGGTTCTGGTATTGCCTCAATAGGAGTAGAGCCTGACATGCTGTGATGTAGGCTTCCTTCTCTCACAACCTCTCTTTCTTCATTAGCTTCATTTTCTTGCAGCAATATCATATCTGGGCTGCTGAAACAATGTTGGTTCTGCTGCAGAAAGGGAAATTGTAACTCATCAAACACCACATCCCTTGAGACAAGCATTCTCATGCTATGCAAGTCAATAACTCGAAATCCCTTTGTTCCATGAATATATCCCAGAAATGCACATTTTAAAGCTCTGGCTTGGAATTTTGTCCTGTGTTCCTTAGGTGTTCCAACAAAACATAAGCATCCAAACACTTTTAGATGTTGAAAATTTGGAGTGCGTTTGTATAAGATTTCAAAGGGTGAGGAGTTCTTCAGGACTGCAGTGGGAAGGCGGTTTATTAGATATGCTGCATGTGTAACTGCATAATTCCACAATGTTAGTGGTAAACCAGATTGAAAAATGAGAGCTCTTGTTGTGTTTAAAATATGCCCATGTTTTCTTTCAACAACAGAGTTTTGTTGAGGGGTATATGCACAACTTAGCTGATGTATAATTCCATGTTGACAATAAAATTCTTCCATCTTAAACTCAGCACCATTATCACTCCTAATTGCCTTAATGTTCTTCCCAAACTGGTTTTGCACCAATTTAAAGAAATCTTGTACCAATTTTCTAGCTTCTCCCTTGTTTTTCATGGGATATACCCATGTGTATCTACTAAAATCATCTATGACAGTGAGAAAATATCTATGACCATGAGTAGACATAATAGAACTTGCTCCCCAAATATCAACATGCACAAGATCAAATATTCCAGCAGAAACATTTGTACTGACAGGAAAAGGAAGTCTCTTTTGTTTTGCTAAATGACAAGTCTCACATTTTATTTCTGAAAGCCACTGTACATTGTTGCTTTTCTGTGCTAGCAATCTTAATTTTTCAAAATGTGGATGGCCTAATCTGAGATGCCATAATACAGAATTATTGCTAGAGGAAATATTACAATATGCAGAACTTGTTTTGCCCAAAGCTACCTCAAGTTGCCTCCCTTTAATTTCTGGCTTCACAAGCTGATAAAGCCCACCAGTTTCCTTAGCAAATCCAATCGTCTTCCAGCCAGGAAGTCCCTTAATCAAGCATTGCCCAGATTGTAAGACAAAAGCACACCTTGAGTCTCTTGTTGCCTTACTAACAGATATTAAGTTGAAAGTAAAAGCAGGAACATATAGGACTTGATGTAAAATGAACTGATCAGACAATGAGATAGTTCCTATGTGAGTTACTTCAACAACCATGTTATTTGGGAGATTCACATAGTAGTTTGTCACAGGTTGGTATGCATCAAAAAACTCTAGGCAACATGTCACATGGTTACTAGCTCCAGAATCAACTATCCAGCAATCTTTAAAATTGAAATTGGCAATTTGGCAAGAAAGAATTATACCAGAATTGTTCAAGTTAGAACAATTTTCCTCGAGTGCTAATTCTGCTTCATTTTCTACTAGGCTCAATCCAGCAAAGTTGGGAGTTAGTGTGGCATTTATTGGTACTTGTGTCTTGAGTGGTTCAATGGTGCTGCCTGGTTGTGGAGTATTCCTTTTTGAAGATTTTATTAAATCCATCAGCTGAGAATATTCTTCATGAGTGAGTTTGACTTCTTTGTTGTCATCTGAACATCCATCCCCAAGAAATTCATAGTCATCTTCAACTGTCAAACAGTCTGTGCATTGGTTAACATGATACTGTTGATGTCCCCTCTTATATCCAGGTGGAAATCCATGTTTGCGATAACAAGTTTCAGAGGTGTGACCATTCATCTTGCAGTGAGTGCAGAATGGTTTCTTGCTAGAATTGTTTGAAAATCTTCCATTATAGGATCTTGCTGCTAGTGCCATGGTTTCATGCTGAGTCTCAGCATCTGGAATTTGGTTAGAGTTGACAAATTGTCTCTCATATTGGAGAACCAGAGAGAATACTTTGTTTATGTGTGGAAGATGGTCCATTATCATAACTTGTGACTTTACTGTTGCATAGGCTTCATTGAGTCCCCTAAGAAAACGGATAACTTGATCCTGGATTCTGTACCTTTCAGCAGTAGTTTCAGAAAGAGGGATAGGTCTAAGATTGGCCAATTCATCCCATAATATCTTGAGTCTTGTGTAATATTCAGTAATGGAGAGAGTACCTTGATTTAAGTGAAAGATTTCCTCTTGAAGCTCCATTATGCGAAAGGGGTCTCCTTGTGAGAATCTATCATGCAAGTCCTTCCAGATTTCAGCAGCATTGTCCAGCCATAATATGCTCTTTGCAATTGTGGGGGTAATGGAACGCAAGATCCAAGAAACCACCATGATGTGCATCTTTCCCAAGTCTTGTAGGTAAGATCATCTTCTTCTGGCTTTGTGATGGATCCATCAATGAATCCAATCTTGTTCTTTGCAAGAAGAGCAAGTCGCATGGCCCTAGACCAACTATGATAGTTGTTCCCTTTGAGAACTTCTGAGACTAGAACAAGAGCAGGATTTTCATTGGAAGCAAGATGAAGAGGGTTTGCTGCAATGTCATCTTCAAATCTCTGAGGTCTTGAGAAGTTGGAAGAACTTGAGTTGGGGCTTGCATTGCTCCCAAATTGAACATTGCCATGGTTTGGATTTGCTCTAGGCATTGTCACAGATTGCAGAGGATATCAGTGAATGGTGAGGATGGTGAAGAAAGGCAGACAGAGGCACTGGTGGTTAACCAAGTTCTCTGATACCATAACAGAATATGAACAGCATGTGGACTGAAGTTTTCAGATATTATTGAATGAATGAATGAATGAACATTCACCAAGTATACTGTATATATACACGTGAGCTCCTAACAGAATGATGCTAACAGAAACAACCAGAAGATGTAATCAGCTTGTAACAACTAACTAAGAGAAGTCTAGTTTGAGTGGTAAAGGTTACAACTAATTCTGAACTAACTGAACTTCCAAGCTTGCTGATGTAAGCCAACTGTTGATACCTATCACGACTTTTAAATAAAAGATCAGCCTGATTTAATGCAGACGTCAGAACTGTAATATTTATTTCAATTTCGTGTCTAGAATAAATTATTTGTTGAAAGGATGTAGAAAGACAATTTTGCACAAATGAAGGGTCTAATTAGTGTTAGATGATGAGAATATTAACCATTGATTTAACCTAAAATATTAAGATACAGAGATAGTCATTGATTGGCATCAAGAACTGATTATTGTTAGCTGAATATGCTAATATGCCTTCACACCTATAAGTCATTTGGATTTCAACTAGGCAAGCACTTATCTCTTGAGAAAAGTGAGTGAAAGAAGATTCAATCTCTTGATTGATTGGTAAAAGACACTATGATATCATTTTGAAAAGCAATTCGAATGAGTGTGTTATTCAACTCCAACATAATTACAGAAAGAAGTCTTTATATACAGAAGTGAGAAAGAGTGGAAAAGGAGTTGTTAGTTACAGCTGTAATCCAGGTCAGCAATCTAATTAACTAAACTACAGGCAGTAATAAGATCATTCACTAATAGTACAAAAACGCACTTTTTATTCTTCTCATAGATCCCAAGTGCCTCTCACACTATAGAGGAAAATATTCCATAAAAAAGATTCATTTATTGACGTGGATTGTCTTGTTTGAACTTAATAGAAAAGAAAAAAAACTAACAAAGAAAAACTTGCTTCGTAGTGACGAAAGCTTAATGATATTTAATATAAGCTAATTATGAAGCAAAATATTTTTTACTATGAAATAAGATAAACGTGTTAAACCAAGCTATCATCTCAGATAATTTCCAATCAATAATGTTCTATGCTAGCTATCGAAGAATCCAATGCCAAACTCAAACTGTTCTCTATATCAATATCAAAATCAACATGGCAAGTGATAGATAACTTAGCTAACTACACTTAGCTGTAGCTAAGTTCTTATGCATGGTTCAATTTCATCAGCTTCGAAAAGCATGTACTGATAGAATACGTGCATGGAGCAGATTAGGACCATGGAGGGGACTGAAATAGTATTAATTGGATCTGTTAAGCACTGGACTTACACTCTAATATTTGATTATTCAAAAAGAGCTCTGTGTACATTCTTTGACGCTTCAAAATATGCAACGCACCCTTATACTTTTACTATACATACCAATGCCTTTAAGTTCCAAGGAGCATCCATAGTGATGTAGAGAAGTTCACTCAAAAACTTAAGATATTAGAAAAAGTTGTTCATGATTGATTTCATATTATGTTCAGTATGCCTTCCCACAAAAGAGCCCATTAAGTTTAAAGGGTAAATAAAGTACAGTTCTACTCTTGTTCTATCATGGCCTAACTCATCTCAAAATTTAAGTTATTAAGAAAAGATTTATAATTAGTTTTTATGTTATATTTAATGGAAGGTAGAGCAGGCCAGTGAATCAAACCTAGCATCAAGCAGGTGTTGTTGGACCTACACATCATTAACATATAGTACAACTTGATATAATTGAACAATATAATGCACCCTAAATTCCAAAAGCAGTAAAAGCGTGCAATTTTTAGCATATACCTGCTACTTTCTGACCCAGTTCACCTATTTTGCTATACCTGCTACATAACATATATATAAAATATCATCCAATATCTTATTTTATATTTTAATGCAAATGAAATTTCTAAGCTATGATATTTGTCTGACGAAATTGAATAAACAATTTAGTTGGTAGCTAGCGCCAAAGAACCCTATCTGTTAGTAGGCAGAATTACTGCTCAGCCCAAAACAACAATTCTCTATTTAAGGTCAAAAAGGTGAGCGTTTCCCTCATCAACATCTCTCCTCTCAATTTCTTGTTTCCTGCTTCATTTCGTTTTCTCTTTGGTTCTTGAGCTTGATCACTGTTTCACAGACATGGCTCTGAGTGGTAAAGCGGAGACAGAAATAGAGATCAAGGCACCTGCTGCTAAGTTCTTCAAGGTATTCAGATCTGAATTACATCAGGCTCCAAACATGTGTCCTGAAACAATACATGGAGTTGATCTTCATGAAGGCGACTGGCATGTAAATGTTGGTGCAGTCAAGCAGTGGGAGTATACGATGGGTAAGTTTGGCACAAGTTTATAATATATAGTTCAAATTGATTAATTAAAAGCAATATAGTTCATTGCGACTGCATTTACAACAATAAAAGTTGCTATTGTGAATGACATTAACTACTTGATGGATCACATGATGAACCACAATGATCCATCTAACAGTTTGCCTTGTGTCATATCATCAACTATAGTAATAATATGTTTATTAGACTATAGTGGATCTGAGTCTATTAGTTATCATGCCATTGTAAAACTTTGGATGTGGCTAATTAAGATTTTTGACATTGATGTAATTAAATGCTTGTGAATCCAGATGGAAAAAGAACCAAAGCAAAGGAAAGAGTTGAACACGTTGATGAAAAGAACATGACAATCAAATACACCATCTTTGATGGAGAAGTCACTGAGAACTTCAAGAGTTTAAAGGCCACATTACAAGTGATTGGTAAGGGTAATGGTGGAATTGTGAAATGGATTTTGGAATATGAGAAGCCCAGTGAGGTTATACCAGGTTCAGGTATTGAGTCTTACATAGACTTTGCCAACAAGTTCACAAAAGAAATCGATGCTCATATTGTCAAACAAGGTAAGCATTTCCTTCATTAACATCTCTCCTCTCAATTTCCTATTTCTTGCTTCAATTCATTTTCTCTTTGGTTCTTGAACTTGATCACTGTTTCACAGACATGGCTCTTATTGGTAAAGTGGAGACAGAAATACCGATCAAGGCACCTGCTGCTAAATTCTTTAAGGTGTTCAGATCTGAATTTCACCAGGCTCCAAACATGTGTACTGAAACATTACATGGAGTTGATCTGCATGAAGGTGACTGGCATGTACACATTGGAGCTGTCAAGCAGTGGGAGTATACAATGGGTAAGTTTGGCACATGATAATTACAGTTCTAATTTATCAAAAGCAATCTAAACAGTTATTTTGCTCAGATTTACTGCAATCAAAATCATTGCAGTAAATGATACAGCACAACATGATCAAATGGTATTCTACAATCACCCATTTAACAATTCATGTTGCATTATATCATCAACTGTATTGACTTAAGTGAATATGGGTCCATTAATTATATCAATGCCATTCTCATACTTTTGATGTCGCTAATAAAGTGTTTTGAATGCGGCTAATAAAGTGTTTTGAATGCATGCAAACTTAGATGGAAAAAGGTCTAAGGCAAAGGAAAGAGTTGAGCACATTGATGATGAGAACATGACAATCAAATACACCATCTTCGGAGGAGAAGTCAATGAGAACTTCAAGAGTTTGAAGGCCACATTTCAAGTGACTGCTAAGGTTGATGGAGGGATTGTGAAATGGAGTTTGGAATATGAGAAGGTGAGTGAGGTTATTCCAGGTTCAGGCACTGACTCTTATATAGACTTTGCCAACAAGATCACAAAAGAAATCGATGCTCATCTTGTCAAGACTTAGATGAAGATATATAAAGGAGTTCTTCTATAAAGAACCAGCAGGGTGAAGTTTGATGCATACTAAATAAAGGAGGTATGCTTCATCTTATGGCTCATCCTTCAGGGTGAAGTTTCCTCAATGTATTTCATTAAATAAATGCCATAGGTTGGCATTATGCTTGTGCCCGTTGTATATCACGTTTGTAATATGCTTTGTATATTAACGTGTGCTCATGAGTGAATATGAGCTATCTGCTTCCTAGATTATTATATCTTTAGCATTATTTCAGATTTCACCTATAATTAATTAATCAACGTACAATTTGTAGGTTTTATGTAATGTGCAAAAGACCCAAGAACGGTAATACTTATGTGCACACTAACCATCTAAGCTAACTATGATGTATATATAACATGAGTCAAGAAATTTTGTCTCAAAAATTGATGAAGACTTAAGAATAAGTTTATATTATATCTAATAATATAAACTTTAGACTGAAATTGATGACAAATGTTATGTGACACATATGATGTGCAAGTAAAGTTGAGTAAACTCCAGCATCTAATGATATGGATGACTTGGCTAGAGTTATCCCTTAATGCTGGATTGATGACTCATGAATATCTGCACGGATTTTATGAGTGCCTCATGAATCTGTCCACTTTTTTTCTAAATTGATTTTTAAAATGGTAATGCGACGATGACATCTAATTAGTGTTTAATGCATGTCAGAGTCATCAAAAAATACTTTTTTGTTCTTAGACATTATTTAAAAAGTGTCAAACGTATGTTATACAAGTCTTGTAACAAGTTTGGTGTCAGAAACTTCTCTGATAGATAGCCTATTGTATATCTATATGCCTAAAGTAAACTCTAAAATGAGACATTTTTAAATTAATTAAAATAATTAAGATGATACTTTCTTTTGTGTCGAGAGAATATCATTATATTTAGAAATTACACCAAAACGACTTGAATCAATCACGTACATGAAACTTGTACAGGGCCTTTTTTCGGCTCGTGTGTAGGGTAGAGTTCCAATGTGCTGCAAAACTTACCCCATGTCGTTTTATATGTTTACAAGGTCTACATGTTATCACTTAATTTAACTTTCTTGTAGAGTTTGAAGTTACTAGCCAAGTTTCCCTATTGAGAGTATTGACTATCCTTCGCCTATATGAGCATATTAAACAATAATGTCTGGTAGGAAAATTACCAATCTTGTGAAATCGAATAAGAAACACAAAGAACAACCCACAAAACTATGTGTTAGTTCATCTAGTTCGGGTTACATCCACAAGTGACAAATCTTCACTATAATAATCACATTAGCATGAAAGAATACAACAATGACAACTACGAAAATTCTGTCTTTCAAATGCAAGTTCTCTCGCACATATCAAAGAACAACTCCGTGAAACCCCAGAGATTGAATATGAGCCTTGTATATCTGAAAAAATTTCAAGTTAAAAAACCCAAAATCTCAACTAAGATAGATTCAGAATCTGCTACCCTCCCAAAGAGAGATCCTAAGATGCTAATGTTAGGCGCTGATGAAGGGAGAATCTATTATATAAGACATCTCCACAGCTAAATTTACTATTAGATTCTCTTTGGGAATTTAAGTATATCAAATCCTAGTATCAAATGAGTGCGTAAACTAATTAGTATGAGATTGTTTTAATTTAATTAGAAATTTTGGATTTGAGCCCTAGAAATATAGTTGCCGCCCTTGTGATCTTACTCGACTCAAACTATATTAGTTGTAAGTTGAGAAATCTTATAATAAATTTGTGTTTTACAAATACTAATGATTAAGACAAAAAAAAAATCCTAATATCAAATATGCATTTTTATCACACAAGAACACACTTATATATATAGTAAAATTGGTCTACAATTCTTCCAAAAAGAATAAGTACTAAATTTCAAATTCCATCCCCCTCTATATATATCTATAATCAAAAAGTTTAACTATCTATGTTATGATAAAAAAAAGTTATAATCATATCTACTCTTTGTCAGTAACATTACTTTCTTTTGCATTTACTTTAAGTGCTGGTTCAAATGGCTCCTTGAGGGCTCGGAAACTCTTCGAAATATTGGAGACCTTTAAGAAAAAAATTAAAATTTTTTGAGTTGAATCAAAATCATCAGAGCAATAAACTATTCAGTTAAATAACCATTGCAAAATTATTGAAACAGATCATACATAGCACAATTAAGCTACACCTAGCTACGGTAATTCTTTTTTTTTTTTTTTTCTTTTTCTTTTTCTGAAAGAACAACTGCAGTTAATAACTTCTGGTTTATAGTTAATATTTTTGTCATGAATATTAAGGTGAGCTTAATTTTGTTTGAGATATAAAACAATTATAGTTGACTCTCTTGTCAATATATATATTACTTTTTTTAAAAAAATTCAATCCACTAATATTCGTTTATAATTAACTTTTTACCAAGGTTTTATGTAGTGTTGAAACGTTTGAATGATTAAATTGCCCTAATGTGGCCATGTACATCTTTGGAGTTTAATAATTAGATTAAAGACAAATCAATCAATCTTTCACCAAAAAGGAAATAGAAAAGACACTTATCCTCGTGAATCAACTAGGGGTATTAACTTTTCCCCTCCTCCACTTTTACATCCCCCCCCCCCCCTCCCCTCCCCGTGAATTGACCAAAATGCCCTTGATGCCTGCTCCACCCTCATACAATGCAAAATGGCTATAGAGAATCGTTCGAAAGGGAAAACGGCTTTACAAAACCATTGGATTACTCAAACGGCTATGTAGAGCCATTTTTCCCTTCATATGACTCTAACAGATAATTTAACAAATAATTTAATAGATAATTTAACAGATAATTTAATAAATAATTTAACAAATAATTTAATAGATAATTTAACAGATAATTTAACATATAATTAAACAAATAATTTAACATATAATTAAATAGATAATTTAACAAATAATTAAACATATAACTTAACAGATAATTAAGGTTAGGTTGTACAGGCAATGGGATAGCTAAACGGTTGTAGAGAGTCGTTGGGCAAACAACCGTTCAATTGTCAAAAGGCATTTACGAGGTGAAGTGGAAGGCCAAACAACTGTCTATAGCCGTGTGAAGAGGAAAACAACGCCTATACACGTTCTCCCAGCACCTTTACATGACTATAGACAGCCGTTTAACCTACCACCGCAAACCAAACCATTTTTCCACCATTTTTTCTCCAAGGATGAACAAACATGAACAAATATATTTAAATAGACACCCATACGTTAAGATTTGTCTTCAAAATCCAAGAAATCCCAAGAGTAACTTGCAACGAAAATGGAAGAGAAGAGAAGAGAGTGATGTGCGGCAGTGGAGAGGGGGGCTAGGGTTTAAAGATGGTGAGGGGTTGAGGGTGAGGGCATAATTAGTATTTTTAAAAAAATTTAATGAGGGGGAATGTAAAAGTGGAAGAGGGAAAAAGTTAATACCCATCAACTAGCCGAAAGCCTAGCCGAAAAAGTCACTTCATAGAAAAATGTTGTTATCTTGTATAATGCGCCGTATGAAGTCAAGTTATTTAGCAGACTTATCGTGAATTAGCTCCCCATGTACTATGAATTCCCTTTAACAGAATTTTTTTTTTAAAAGATATACTATTGCCTAACCCCAACAATCAGATTCCATAATTAATTCATTATAATCGAATAAGTATATATATGTATATATATAGACTATATATTATTTCTAAGATAATCAAAAACACATATGTAACTAATTTCCTATGTAGAAGTCATCCAGAAACAAATGAAGTCTTTGATCTCCACAAATAGAACTGAGGAATACTTTGATTCTTTTTTTCTTTTTTTGCTATATTTTTCTCCCATCATGATTCATAATGCATATATTTAGTAGTTAAGTAGTAGCTTTCACAAAATCCAAATCCAAATCAAACTGGGATTTCGTAAATCTTTAGGTAGTTGACATCAATCATCTATAAATAGACGCAATGATGTCACAAAAAAAGAATTAAAAATAGAATATGACATTGAAGGATTTGGATAATTAAAAAAGAATTAAGGGTTTTAATTCTCTACATTTTCATACATATAACCAAAAATATATGTTGTCAATAAACATAGCCTTAACCAAAAGTCTTGTGTTGGAGTCCCTAATTAATATGCAGGTTAGATAAAAATAGAAAAGTTTTACAATATTTGTAGTTTTACATGAATTAAATCAAAATTAGTTAATATCTAATATAATATTAAATATTAAATGATTTTAACTAAAAATAAATGTCATTTTATTTTATCTCTTTCTTTCTAATAATTGAGAAATTAAAAATAAAATTACCTATATTTAGTATCCTTATTTTATCTTTTTCTTTCTAATAATTGAGAAATTAAAAAGGAAATTACCTATATTTAGTATCCCATCATACCTCAAGCATGACTTATCTTCAATAAGAATTCCTGTGGATTTTGAAATCCGTTTATGCCATCATGTGTTGTTTACAAAAAAATAGTTATTTATCACGATTTAAATCTCTATTATTCAAATTTTCAAGCTCAAATATTAAAAGGAAGCAGAAAGAAAGAAGCAAATAACAGAATGTAGCTCCTTCTCTCCTTTTCACCAATGGATCGAAGGAATGACGGGTGTACCGCTGCGGGAAAATGGGTTGTGTGTTAAGAAATAGCCTTATGTCTCTGGGGAAATTAGCTGAGCCTAGTAGATGCTAGATTAGGCCCAAGTAAGTTCTTGGGCAAGGTTCAGATCAGGTCAACCCAATTGGGTCTCGAGTGCATCTCTTGCAAGGTGGTTTTATCAAAAATGAAAGATTAGAGAGTATTCTCTTCTTCCTCTTGGAGGTGCATAGCAGCTAAAGGAATGCCATGAATTATTGGCTTATTCACTCCATTAATCTCACATATCTCTAATTGGTGGAGCCTGACCCTATTTCCACCTTGATGCTTAGGGTTACTATCTAACTAGGTCGAAGGTCTAGGTGCTTGATTTCACCAGAATCATTCTTTAGTATTGGGGGTTTCTCATCTTTGTCTAGTGATAACTTCTATTCTAGTGAGGAGGACTGTTTAATCCACTCTCCTTTTTTTTTTTTTCTTAATCACTCTCTTTAATAGTCTGTTTTTTAACAGACACAATCCTTAACGTGAGAGTGGTTTAAGTAATACCCTTACAGTGATTATCACTTTTTTGTTTCTATCTTTCTTTCAAAGAAATGTTACTTACGTTTCTCTTTTGATAATTTAATATTATATGGATTACTAGTCTCTCGAACCTGATCTAAAGAATTAACCATTCATTCTGTCTGTGGAAGGTAATGTGGCTCTGTACTGTGTTTTAGCATCATCTGATGAGGATTTTCTCTGCTGATTCCAAAATTTAAACATAAATAACCAATCGTTTCAAAAGTTTGACACTTCATGGCAAAAAATGAAAAATATCAAAATCTAAGCTATTAAATATTTAAAACCTCATGACAAAAAATTGATCGTTCTCTGTCCCAAATATGAAAAATTAGTTTTATACTTAAATGAGTATGAAGATATTTTAGGTATAAATCAAAAAAATAAAAATTTCTTTTACTGCTTCCCCGTCACAAACTGGAATTACTATTCTTATACCATAGTATACGCTTGTATTTTTTGGCCTTGGAAAAATATCCTTTTTATTCCATGACAGGAAATTTAACACGGACACGCACATAAATATTATTCTAGGACAATTGCCAGCCATGATAGGAAATTCTGAGACTTATAAAGAGACTGTGGCAGCCGTAGATGAGGTAAGAAAAACAATCACTTTTAACGATCATGAGGGTGAGGCCAAGAACTGTTACAAGTCTTTCAAGGCTAATAATGATCAGTACATGAAACTAGTGTGTAATTATTACAAAACCAATACATAAGAAAAGATGTTTTGTTATATAATTAATGTTCATACTGAATTTGGAGAAAAGGAATTGTATACGATGTCTAGCTTTCTTTTTTTTTAAAAAAAATAATAATATTAAGTCTTAAATGTAATGACAAAATATGGCAAATTATTAATCTTGGGGACTTTGATGATTAGTTATAAATACCAAAAATAGATAATGTCATAATAACAAGTCAAAGTGAAATTATATATGTTTTGGAGCTTGTAATATGGATTCTTCTGTTTTGTCACTTTGCTTTGGATTTATCATATTACAATAATAGAGGCACTTCCTGTATAAGAATAAGAGCATTAATTAAGAAGGCTTTTATTCCTATCATGTACTTACTTTCTATTTTTTTTTTTTTTCAGCATGCTCTGCTCCCTTATAACCAAAAAGGATAAAACAAAATTGCTTGAATAATAGAAGAATTTAGCTACTCAATAATTACAATTAATGAATGATTAAAAGTAATGAGTAGTTCATGAACTGGAGGCTAACCCAGAAACAAAGAGATAACTAGAACTCATTGCTTTCATCACTAAAGGCATACCTGCAGTATTCGATGTGCTAATAAAATAATGAAGTTCCTTAGTTTTTAAGAGATTCTAGCTCCTAACCAGGCGATGGAAGATAGCGAAGTCTTTTATTTGTTGTACTTTCAATAGAAAACAAAACAAAAAGTCTCCAAGGGAATATTTTATATCTCAGTGATTGAGTAACTGGTATTTTATGGAAGAAGTGTGAGATCCAAATCACACTGGCATTGAATGGGTATAGAGAGATTTTCAATGGGCATATATGGAAAATTTTTATATTGTTGAATAGGAATCGGCAAAGAAACTTTGAAAGATAGTCGAATGCACTGAGAAGTGATGAAAGATTCTCTTATATTTAAACCAAAAAAAAAAATATATATATATATATTAAAAAAAAACAGGTGTGCAAGAGGTGTGTAAGTGACTTTTTCCTTTAACAAAAGTTTTTTTGCCAAGTTGATCAACTAGTTTTACCTTGGTCAGATTGTTGATGGGTCGGATTATGGATTAGGTCAGGCCACCTGTCAGGTAAGAGCTCAATACACTGTATATAACAAAATGGTATCACACTATAGAACAAAATCGAGTGGTTGTTAACAAGAAAATTGTATTATAACATCCAAACCTCAGATTTTATCTAAGGCCTTGCTGATGAAAACAATTTTGAGCGAAGAAATATTTGTCCTCAATCCACATTGTAAAGTTCATTTACTATGTTACCTTCTAAATGGAGACAAACTGAAAGTCTTATAAAAGGTTCTCTATTGAATATAATTTTTGCACAACAAAACGGTTTCTTTTAACTCCACATTGTAAGTTTCACCGTTCTGGACTTTGGAACTGAGAGATATGTCGTCTCTGGCTGGTAAGGTTGAAACTGATATTCTCATCGACACTTCCGCTGAGGAGTTTTATGATGTTTTCTGCATCAGGACGCACCAAATGGCCAATATTTGCCCTAAAGTTATAGATAGCGTTGATCTTCTGGAAGGTGAATGGGGCACTGAGGGTAGCATCATCTTATGGAAATTTCTTGTTGGTAAAGGAACTTCAACTTCACCAGCTATTTGTAGTTATAAAGTCTTCTGGTTTACATTTTGATACTCTAATATGCTTTGACACTTGGTATGTACTATTGAAAAAGCCTGCCTTTTTTGTCGGTTTTCTTTTCCTTCTAGTGTCTGATTGTTTCAACATAAGAGAAACTTTTTGCTCCAAAATTGTGTGCTTTGACATGATGGATCTGCCCTATTTCCAAATCCATTTCTAGAGTATTTGTATTGTGCCCATTTTAAATAGGTGCAACACGAGAACTCTTTAGGAAATCACTCATTTTATTACTATTTTTTATCAATCAATATTAACTACAGAGTTATAATGAAATTCGATATATTTCGTTATGTTTCACTTTAATAACTAAAAAATAGATAAAATTTACTAGTCTAATCTTAGCATAGAATAATCGTGTTTAATCGAAAAAACTTCTATGCCACAACAAAATCCAGAACAGATTTGAATTGGATGAAAGGGTACTGCAATAAGGTGTAGCTGAAATCAGATTTTTTTTTGCAGTGTAATTAAACATTGATGTTATAAGCAGAGGTAGTTTGCATGCACCCCATTAAACACTGATATTTCTCCTTCTTAATAATAAAAATAATCTATTTTCAATAATTTCATCTTATTATACATGGCTTTTTATCCATTTGGGTTGATACACAGATGGGAGAATTCATGTGTCCAAAGAGGTAGTTGAAACCCTAAACAAGGAGGACTATTCAATCACCTGCAAAGTCATAGAGGGAGACCTCCTTCAGCACTTTAAGAGCTTCAAATTCATTGTTCAAGTTACTCCCAAGGATAAGGGCAGTGTGGTGCATTGGGCCATGGAGTATGAGAAGCAACATGATCACATTCCTGACCCACATTCCATGATACAAGCGGCAACTGTTATGGTCGAAGACATTGATGCTCACATCACCAGAGGATAGAGTCTATGCCTAATGTAACTATCATGTTTATGTCAAGTAAATAAAAGTTTCTACTTTATAATCAATTCTAATTATTAGTAACCATGATTAATGGGGTTAATCTTATTGAAAGTTTTCTATAAAATGAACCGCTACAAATTAAATTAGCTTATTACAAATTACAAATGGGTTGTGCGCACATATGTATTTATTGGTAAAAACTATCCACTTTCCGATATTACATTAGACTTCGGTTGTTCCCATTCAAACTCAATATGACCACAAAAGTGAAAATTTTTTATACCAAATTTTAAAGGAATTATATTCCTAAAAGTCAATTTCGTAATAATGTACAAAATACACACATATTAATGTACCTTCCCAACAGATATAATTTATGTAATATTAAAGATATAATTATGTGAGCAGGTGGATATGTTGGCTTTATTGTGATGGGAGCTGATGTTGATGTTGCGTTCTGAGTCAAATATTCATCTTCAATTCAAACAAACAGAAAATAAAAGTTTTGTTGTGACATAAAGTGAGGCCACTTTATAAATTTTATTCAAGTTCTCTAGATCTAAGAAAGGTACACGATTTCAGTTTCAGAAAGCTCTGGTTTCTGCATTTGTGTGTTTGATCCTGTAAGTTCAGGATAAATAGTTATTTAAGTAACTCATTACCAAAGAAAAAATATTTTCATATCCATATCATATCATAGCTTCTTCGTTTTTCTAGCTGCAAGAAATATGGCCTTTTCTAGTGAGTTCATTCTGTGAGGGGAAGAAAAACTATGACAGATACTGGCAAGCAGGAAACTGATGTGCACATCAATGCTTCTGCTGAGAAGTTTCATTAAATGTTGCGAGGAGGCCACACCTTATCTAATGCTTCTCCTTCAATTATTTAGAGTGTATTAATTTGCATGCAGGTGATTAATGGAGCAAGGCTGGCTCTGTCTTAGTTGGGAGTTACATCCAGCATGATAAACAATAAATGTGACACTGATTAATCATATCAAATATATATAACTTTGTATTATTTTTGAGTTACCTATATGATGATCTTATATATTTACTACACGTGATCTCATAGATTGATTCGCCATAGGCATACATCATATATAAAAGTATAGTTCGTTGACAACAAAGTGTAACTTAATTAGTAAAATTGAGTTTGGGATAAAAATACTTATAAATGTTATAAAAAAAAAATATAATCTTATAAAATATTTTTTTTCTCATTGTTGTGTTTCATACCTTTATCTAGTTTGTAAAGTAAATTATAAAATAATATTTTAAAAATTATTTTGATTTAGGATAAACTATTTGATTATGTATTTTGACTAATTAAAAAACTTTTGACAATATATATACCAGACACTAAATGAAATAAAATATATCTACCCATACTCAGATCGATTTTCTATAATTTTATAGTTTGATTCGAGACAATAATATATCATAAACTCTAAACCTAGAGCCTAATGGTACTTTCTATAATTTTATAAAAACTAGGCGATTTAGCTGACTTTGTTTGAGAAGTGATGAGATATGCCATATTTGCTAAGATACGAACTTGCTATTGTTTGAATAATCAGATAACAATAATTAAATTTCAACTAATAATCTCATCCAACGGAAATGGCAAGAAAATATGATGATTTCAAAATCAGTGGACAGAATTATATAATTCATTGATGAATTCTCTGAAATGACATTAGATTTATATTTACGCAGAGATTTGGTATGAAATGTGCTGAATCCTGCAGTTCTGTGCAGTAATGGCATTCCTTTCACCATTTGTATAATCAGCACAGAACTTTTTCTGACCTTAATTTTTCTATATGGCAAAAAAATTCCTACAAAAAATTAAATGTTCTATGTAAAAAGATAACAAAATAATTATTTTCTCAAATTTAAAATAATACGTGATGAACTTACCAAAAATCATAATTTTTTTCTTTTTGAAACCGAAATCATATTTTTTTTGTCGTAAATAAGAAAAAAAAAAGTGGGATAAAAAAAAATTGTATCCTAGTCGTGGGGATTCCAACCTTTGTGAGAAATCAAATTGTTTGTTCTTAAGAGAACTTGAATTATTAGGAAGGCACTGGCAAAAACGAAATAAATCTCAGAAATCAAGATAATCTTATATACAAGCTAATTAAACGAAAAGTGACAAGGCCAACCAAGAACCCTAGAATTCCATATCCAAATTAACTTCACCAGCAATGTGCTCTTCCATTCCCATCATCATATTGATGAGAAATCTCCTCTTCACACGAATCAAATTCATAAAGTTGCTCTCAGGTAATGTCATGATTTTCGTTCTCAAAATTTAAATGAAAGATAAAAGTTTACTGAGCATTGCATCAAATCTGCTGGGGTGTCCCTCTCTCCACAGACAAGCCACAGATCAACTTGCCCTAATATTTAATGATATCTTCATTCCAATATATAGAAAAAAGCAAAAGGAAGATAATGAAAGAAGATAAAGGCTTCTGGAAAGGGCAAAAAGTAGTGAAAAGTGAAAAACAAGATTAGGACAAATGAATAGTATAAATTGGACAAATTAGTCATTCCTATTTTAATTTTTATTAAATTAATATTTTTTAAAAGTTTAAATTATTATATTTATTTTATTAAATTAATATTTTTTAAAAGTTTAAATTATTATTAAATTTATAAATAATGGTTAGTATTAATAAATTTAGAAAATAATATTAATAAAATTAAAATGAAAGTTTAAAATTAATTAAAATATTAAAAATTAATCTAACAAATTTAAAATATAAAAAATTAAAATAATATATCAGACTAAGTTACTCTCATGCTTTTATGAAAATGGAGTATTTAAAAGGTTCTTCTGGAGCAAATTTTCATATTGTCTGCAAAAGTCATCATTCACCTTGAACGAAATGAAAGAACAGCCTGGCCTCTCTGATCTTTCCGATATCAATAATTGAATCTAGAGGAAAGCGTTGATCAAGAGAGATGAATAAAAGTAACACATAAGAAAAAGGTGGTTGATCTGATCTTAATATATTAATTATTAATCATTATTATCATATTGAAAAGAGATGTATAATTATTGAGCACCGAAGAAGATTATAATCTAGATAAACAGCATTCACCAAATATCATTCATTTCTAATTAAATTCAGATAACTTTATCACCTATATAAAGAGTTCCACGATGCTTCCGTGTTTATAAGCAACAAGTATTAAGTATTCATGTACTTTTTCGGTTTTAGGAATAGACTCAGTAAAATAAACCCTAAACCATAAAATATATGGAATAGACTGAGTAATTATTAAAACTGAGACATATAAGGCAAGATAATGGCTAATGATGTTGATACATATTAGTTGAAAACAAGACTAGGACAAATGAATAGTATATAATTTTTTTTTATTAATATTGACATTATCTATTCTAATTTTGAATCACAACAAAATATAACAATGATATTTAAAAAATAATTTTGTGAAACACGAGGGAAAAGAAACCTACAGCGGAAATCTCATCGTGTTTCTTATATATGAACTTGTATTTTATGAAATCTGATATTATCTAATCAATTTTCTGACATAGAATAATCTGGTATCATTGATTAGTTCCGGAGGCAGATGGACAGGAATCATGTGATCCATCAGCAACTAACAGACAAATTCTTCTAAATTCTTATCGTTATTGAACATCTAAGTTTTCAACCCAAAACCTTTCCCCACCTAGAACTCTTCTTTTTATGTTTTTTTGAATGATAAATGTCTATGCAATTTCGACATCTCATTAAAATATTACAAACTATACAATAGCCAGTTTGACAACGAATAATATGTAACATTAATTCAACCAAACATTTTTTAAAAAAAAAGTAGTTTAGGTAAGTTTGGTTTTACAGGCTTATCAAGGCAATCAATAAAACTAACACAATTGATAATTATATTAAATATATCTTTAATAATATGTATAAAAAGACTATTAAAAGATATATGCTTACTTTGGTCATCAACTCAATACCTCAAAAAAAAATTATAATTTTTTTTACTATCAACTGAAAGATATTCTTAATGCAACCTTTTGGGGCTAAGTAGGTCTTAAGTTTTAGGAAAAAAAAAAAAAGAAGTACTTATAGTTATTTTTATAAATTATCTTTCAATAAAGTTGTTACATTAATTCAAATCCAACTTTTTTTTATAGAATATAGTTCCAATTATTATCAACTAAATCAACTGTATTTAGCTAAACTAAAAAATTCTTAATTAGTAGTATCAAAATTACTTTTAGATTTTTAAAATTTTATGTTTAATTTAACTGATACTCCAAAATTCAAGAAAATAAAAGTATGCAATTACATTTTGAATATATAAAAGTTAATGTTTTAAAATGGTCATCTCACAAGCAAATGCATATTCTTACAAGGCGAAACAATTATCTTCAAGTAGGGTCTTATATAAAGGTTTATCTTCATGTAAGAGGGGGGAAGAAAGTGCAGGGCAGAATCTAGTACGACTTATGGTAAGGCATAACTTTCGGTCGGTTTATCATACACTAAAATCCAGATAGGAGTAGGTGAATATTGATTAAATGTTTTTTTTTTTTTGGTATTATATTTAATATGATTTTGACGTACTATTAATATGTCTCAACAAATATTGATTTTAATAACAAGAAATTAAAATTGATTGGGGTTTGAATTATGTATGTAAAAAAAATATTTTTAGAAAAATTTTATTTTAATTTGAATCTTTTAATTAGCTCTAATTGAATTAATTGTGGATTAATAGACTTAATATTAGATTCATATAATACAAATATTGGTACTCAAAACAAAAAAGTATATCTTAAAAATATGATCAATACCATAATCTAAATTTTATTGAGATGTTCCATCATTCATCCTATATATAGAAGAAACTTTCTTTATACTTTAAAATATTAGTCTTTAACTGTGGTTTAAGACGTACTGTGTATAAAAAAAATTACTTTTACAAAAAAAAAAATTAGAATAACTTAAATGACATTAAATATACTAATGTATCAGTTAAAATATACAATCTAAGCAATGACATCAGGTCACAAACCATTCACTACAGAACACAGCAAGATATGCCACTTTCTTGAAAGTGAATTTACAGAGAAAAAAGAAGCATACACTTAATGTAAATTGTGAATAAACCAATGCGAAATTTAAAATAACTTAAGCTTTTCAGCTCATTATAAATATTGCATAAGACATAATAATTTAGTGAAAGTAAACTTCAATTAAACATTAACATAATTGATATAAATTTGGTTGTATGAAAATAAAAAGTTTTAAGTGGAACACTACTTTTAAAGTATAAAAAATAGAAAGGAGAAGTTTGAAATAGGATATTTAACTCTAAATAATTTAATAATATTTTAAAGTGTAAAAAATTAAAATAATATTATCTCTAAATTACTCTCATGCTATTACGAAAACGGAATATTTAAAAAGGTTCTTCTGGAGCAAATTTCCATACTGTCTGCAGAAGTCATCAATCACCGGCCTTGAACATGAAATGAAAGAACAGCTTGTGGTCTCTAATCTTTTTGATATCAATAATTGGATCTAGAGCACAGCATTGGTCATGAGAGATGAATAAAAGTAACAAGTAAGAAAAAGGTGGTTGATCTGATATTAATATATTATTTATTAATCTTATTATCATATTAAAAAGAGATGTGTTAGTTGGTTAGCATGTCAAGGAATATCGAGTGTTGGGTTAGGTTTAGAGTATTGTCCGTATTTTTAATATGAAGGTCTCTCTCTTATTTATAGTTCTTTGGCTATGGAAGTCCTCTTAATTAGTCTGGGCAGAAAAGGACATAGATCTACTGGATTCTTTACTATTTAAACTACGGCCTTGAGTCACACACGACCCATATGGGAGATTTGATCCGTATCAAAATGTATAACTATTATGCTTATGTACCGACAAACAAGGCAAGATAATGGCTGACGATGTTGATACATATTAGTTGAAACTTACCATTTCGCTGGCCTTGAGCTCTTTCAGTAAATAATATGTAAATATTACTATAAGTTTCAGAGGGTTTGTGGCCATGGATAATGATATTTGTTTTATTTTTTATTTTAAATCTTGTTTTATAAAATTAAGATTAATTTAAAAATGATATTAGCATATCACTTGTAACATTTTTTTATTTTAAATTAATCTTTAACTTATGAAATAAAATTTGAGATGAGAAATAAAATAGACAATTTTATCTAAAGAAATGAGATAATTTTTTTTATTCTTGCACTCTTAATTAAACTATCAAAAACAAACACTGCAAGGAAAATAATTGATAGAAACTTTTTGGGCCACTTGTACCACAATCAAATCAAGCTGAAAAGTTAAATATTATTTTCATATATTAAATCTTAAATTTATTAAATTAATTTTTTAATTTTTTATTAAATTTATTTTTATATTTTAAATTTATTAATTTTATTTCTTAAACTTATTAATATTGATTATAAATTTAAATTGTCATAAAGTATTAAACAGACAAAATTAATAATAATTTTAAATTTGATGGATGAAATTAATAAATTTAAAGTGTATAAAATAATATTAAAATTTTAAGTAAAAAAGATTATAATGATATTTATCTCTAATTTGTAATAGCAACAGTAAATGAACCATCAAGAACCCGGTAACACCAAAAATTATTGAAGTTTGTTTCGTTCTCCTTTAAATAGATCTGCCACATGCAGAGAGTAAATATCATGCCTTCTGACTGGATCCACTAAATTTGAGCAGACAAGGAACGTGAAAGATGGGTCATGTGCAATGACTACGAATATAAATAACACAAATAAATGAAAATGTAGTTGAGATCACATTAACATATTTAATTACAGGGAGCGATACATTTAATTATACTAACTCCTTCTAATAACCTTTTATTGTGCCTTTTCATAACTTTTCATATAGAATATTAATTTCATATATTCAATGGTTGAATTAAAATCCTAAAACCATAGGCCATACTTATGAAATTTTATGAGTGATTTACACTTTATTATATAACTTTATTTTAACGAATAAATAGATTTTAAATTATAATTAAGAAAAAGTCCTAACATATATTAAAATATTTCAGAATTTCATATTTACAAAAAAAAAAAATTACATAAATGATTAAGGGTATAATATATCCTGACAATTAAATTGATAAAAATTGTCTTTTAGAAGAAAAAAAAAATATCTTCTTAGAATTAATGGATCTCTCTCGTATAATTATATCTTAAAGAAAATTATAATATAAAATGACAAACTCAACAAACCCATAAAAAAAATGCATTGCACATCTTCACAAGAGTAATATGCTACATTTACACATTTTTATTTATACCTAATTGTATATTTTTCCTTCTTGCAATTATCTTACTTTTTTTCACTTATGATTTTACTCTTACAATTAATTAATATACACAGGTGTTCAGATTGACCAT
The DNA here is from genome assembly GCA_022379115.2 of Bauhinia variegata. NCBI lineage: Eukaryota > Viridiplantae > Streptophyta > Magnoliopsida > Fabales > Fabaceae > Bauhinia > Bauhinia variegata. Next base: position 17,059,639 of record CM039426.1, on the reverse strand, counting down.
ACACTTAAAAGTATGTAAATAGCTTTTTCCATTATATAAAGGCTATAGCCAAAGGCTACTCCATTATGCAACAACTAGGTTTTCCCTATTCTGCATATTGTTAGTATTTTATTTCTTCTCAGGGATATCAACAACAGAACCAAGTAGAGAAAATGGCTGATTATGGTAAGCTGGAAACAGATGTTCACATCAATGCTACTGCTGAGCAGTTCCATGAAATCTTCAGCAGCAGGACACACCACATAGCCAATGTTGCAGATAAGATAAAGGGTGTTGAAATGCATGAAGGAGAATGGGGCAAAGTTGGTTCTATCATAGTTTGGAATTATGTCCATGGTAAGGAAACTTACATAAATCTGTATAATAAACTATGTTACACATGCTTTTATTGGTGTGATTAGATACTATATTTTGTGGTCCTGCAGACAGCAATCTCATCTAACAAAATCCATATATTGAGAATGAAACTCAGATTTCTTGCAATAAAAAAATTGTGTAATTATTTCAGTTGTTGATATAATGTATTAAGAGTTTAGTATAAAGTTGTATATTGATCAATTTATCTAATTAATAACTCATAATGTATTATATTAGTAATTGCACTGATTATATTATATTTTGTTAAAAAAAAATCCTGATTCATGGAGAAGGACCACTGAGAGGTCTTCAATTTCCAAGTTACAAAGAAAAAGGAATTAAATTTTGGATCATTATATATGTAGAAGTGATTAATGACCAACAAAAATGTTTCATTTCTAGGATGATAATCCATGAATCTGTTTTTCTTCTAGCATGATGCTGTTGATCTCTTACCAAAAAGTTCTGATGTGTATTCGTAGAGGGGAAACACTGTGTGGCTAAGGAAGTGGTTGAAGCCATAGACCCAGAAAAGAACTTGATCACATTCAAAGTTATAGAGGGAGACCTTATGGAGGACTTCAACAGCTTCAAGGCAACAATTCAAGTTTCTCCGAAGGATAAAGGCAGTGTGGTGCATTGGACAATTGAATATGAAAAGAAACATGGTCATGTTCCTGATCCTCACTCACTGTTGGAGTTGGCAATTGAGATGAGCCAAGAGATTGATGATCACCTTGCCCATGGAAAGTTGGAAACTGATGTCCACATCAATGCTACTGCTGAGCAGTTCCATGAAATTTTCTGCGGCAAGACACACCACTTACCCAATATTTCCTCTGATATAGTAAAGGGTGTTGATATCCATGATGGTGAGTGGGGCAAGGTGGGCTCCATCATTTACTGGAATTATGTCCATGGTAAGGAAACTTTACTCCTCTGCCCTCTATCAAGAGAACTCGTGTGTTTTGGTAAATTGCACATTATAGTCCAAACTTTATCTGTTAGATAAACATGTGACACTTATTATGACTCCTTACATTGACTTTTGCTGTTGTGATGTAGGACCTAATGTAATAATCAATATATAAATATAAATATAAGAAGAGATTTAGAATGCTTGATACAAATTTACGTAGGTAAATATTTACCTTGTGATTAGCACAAGTTTAAAGCTTTAGTTATATATAATAATCAATATATATCATTTCGGAAATATCTATGTGATATTTATATATTGTGTAATTATTTAATTGATTCATAACTTTATTTAGAGTAACTTCATAAAACCAATTTAGCTGAAGCCTGCAGGGGAACGAATGCGAGATTGTTAGGAAAGAATGAGGAACTTTTTTTTCCCTTCAAATGATCATGATGTTTTAGATTAAAAGCTTCTTAAAGAATGTCGGTCTATTAAGGAGTTTTAGTAATTTAAACAAAGTTAAAGTTCGAATTTCTGTGCCATTATCTGATTAAAATCTTCTTGAAGATCATGGTTGAACAATTAGCTAAGATTTTATATATTATGCAGTTACTTAGCTTTAGGCTGAATTTAGGGTATGACTCAGCCCTAAAGCACAGTTAAACGGACCAGCTCATTGAGCCAAGCTCAAATTTACAATCATACATAAACGTTTGATGATCTTTTCTTTGGCTGGTTATGTGAATTCGAGTAGAGTAAACTTGTTAGGATTTGGAACGTTGCTGTTTGAGAATGATAACTTCCCATCTGCATTTATTTTGAGCATTATGTTAATCTGAGACAAATTTCTATTGTGAACCCATAGATGGGAAACATTGTGTGGCTAAGGATTTGGTTGAAGCCGTTGACCCCGACAAGAACTTGATCACTTTCAGAGTTTTAGAGTGAGATGTTATGGAGGACTACAAGAGCTTCAAGACCACACTTCTGGTTAGTCCACAGGAGAAGGGCAGTGTGGTGCATTGGACCTTTGAATATGAAAAGAAATATGGTCATGTTACAGACCCTCACACATTGTTGGAGTTAGCAATTGAACTGAGCAAAGATATCGATGCTCACCTTGCCCAGGCATAGCCATACATTAAGGTTATGTGTGATGCTACGTACTCTAAATTATGTATCTATGAAATGGAAGTGAATGTCCTGTGTGCCTCTTTATTTTGAAATTGTGAGCCATATGAATAAGAAACTTCAACTGCTTCAGCCGTACTAGTCATTTTAGCTAAGCAATTAGCCGTCTCATGTAATATCACCAGCTCTATGTGAAATGAGGTTGAAGTTTCAGTGTGTATTTACTGTTATTTATATGCAATGGAGTGCATCGTATTGTAATGTTTATTACAGAATTGTTTTATTTGCAGGCTTCTTTTCTAGCTTCCTCATTAATCTCATATATAACATTTAGTGGCAATGATTTTAGCAAATCAAATTTATTTATTTGGTTCAAGTCATTAAATACCACTCAATTACAAGTCTTTTGACACATTCTTTTAACATGCATGATTACTGTCTTTCGACTTTTATGAGTCCACTTCATGGAATGTGGGAGAGTGAGTCGGTTCATCTTAACATGAAATAGCGCTTGAGTGTGGCTCTTTGTCCTAAATTTACCCTTAGGCATTCTGAATTTATCCAGTCTCATCACGATACGCCCCTTAGAGGATAGACATAGGCTATGCTCAATGTGACTATCAAATGTATATATGTCAGGTAAATAAAATCTTCTTTATAATCAATTATAGTTTCTGATATATATATATATATATATATATATATATATATATATATATATATATATATATATTCGTTACAAGACAACAAGGGGGATTGAGCTCCTCATCTTCTACATATTATTATCCAAATCCTTTACCCCTAGAGTACACTTAGTGCCTTGTTTTTTAGTAACTTTCCAAATTCATTCGCCGATGACCACTCTATTAATGGTGTTTTACTGAAAGTTTTCTGCAAAATAAACTGCCGCTAACGTTTTGTATTATTAGACGATGAGACAAGAATGTACACAAAATTACATCAAAACTTGACATATCAAATTTGTCTCATCTTGCAAACTGGGGTTAATGTAAGGCAAGTTTTATGTTAAATGCCATGAGTTCGAATCTTGTTGAAAGTACTAATTAATGATTAGGCTATATCAAAATTTTTGTTAATCTTCCACCCAAGAGGTGAGTATGACTTTTTGAAACAACCCCACCTTCCCCAAAAAAGAAAAGAGTGGCTCAATGCTACTTAGACCAAAGCTCATTGACAAACAAGGTCGCCAAATCTTATATCTACCATTATTAATTTGTTTGATCATATATTTCTAAATGCTAGCTAGTTGGTCTAAAAAGTTCATGGATGAAAATGTATGTGGGTATCACCATGCACATAGATTAATTAGTATAGAATTATTTTAGCTTAATTAAAAATTTTGAGTTTGAGCCCTAAAAATACAACTGCGTTAAAATCTAATGAAGAGAGTTTTGTCGCCCTTGTAGTCTTAGCCGACTCAACCGAATTAGTTGTGGGTTGAAAAATCTAGTAATATGTTTATGCCTCACAAATATTGATAGTTAAAAAAAAAAAAAATATTTATAGGTATTCCTACCAGAAAGGAACTTTTATATAGATGTATTGCTTCTTCATGGGGAGTTGAATTTTTGCATGAAGGCCATCTAATAGTCGAAGAGAGTGTTTTGCTCAGCTAGGCTAACCGGACTTAAATTAACAAGACAATATCATAATTGAGATTTCTTTTTACACATCCCAAAATTTTTTTTCACATATATATTACATACATTTCAGAACTTCAGTTTCTAGAATGTTTAAGTTGAGAAATATACATTCGTACTGCATTAAGTGGACACGAACCTTCGCGAAGACAATATTATTACACACACACATACAAATTATTTAGGCTAAATCATGTCAATAAGTTTGACGTTTTCCTTTTAATATAGGTTTTTATTTCATTCTTTTCTTGTATTTGAACAGTAGCACTGAGATGACTATGCTCATCTCATATGGCTTTCGTATCATACGCTTTGATGATTACGTATGTAAATGCTAATTCTATGCATTCATAATCTTACATTTCAAATTCTATCTAGTTATTAACAAACGTTGATTTTAATAATTGTTGAGGACGGCGGGCCCCCCCAAGGTATTATCCCTTGAGGTTAGGGTTGTTGGGCGAGAGCAGGTCTCGAACCCAGGACCTCAAGGGTTTTGTCCTCTGAACTAAGTGGTGTGACCACTTGAGCTAGAGGCGCCTCTAGCTCAGCTAGTCACAACACCATTGGGTGACGAGGACAAAATCCCAAGGTCCTAGGTTCGAGGCTTGGTCCGCCCATACTCGACAATCCTAACCTCTGGGGATAATACCTCTTAGAGGCTCCCTCTTTTGTTGAGGACGGCGGGCCCCCAACCTCTAGCTCAAGTGGTCACACCACTTAGTTCAGAGGACAAAACTCTTGAGGTCCTGGGTTCGAGACTTGCTCTCGCCAAACAACCCTAACCTCAAGGGACAATACCTTTGGGGGCCCCGCCGTCCTCAACAATAATAAAAAAACTAAAATTGTTTAAATGTATTAACTTGAAATTGCATTTATATAATTTTAAGTGAGCTCTATTTTTATTTAACTCAAACTAAATAAATTATGAATTAATGAGTACCAATAGAGTACTATTGAGTTTACTAGTGAGTTTGTTCTGTGAGGGTTAGAAAAATGGCAGATAACTAAGTACGTGCACATCAATGTCTGCAAGAGTTCCATGAAATGTTGTGTGGAGGCCACACCACATATTAATAAGAGTATTGGTTTGTATGCAGGGAATTAATGGAGCAAGGTTGGCTGTATGGTGCTGGTAGTATAGAATTATATCCAGTTGTAAGGAAACTGCAACATATCAGCATGACAAATAATAAATGTCACACAGCTTGATTTGCACATTGATCGTATCTTATAGATATAAATATATTTATTGCACATGATCTCAGAGACTGATTTGGGATAGGCATATATCATCATCCGTACGGTTTTAAATATATGGTAGTTCACGTATTTTATAAATTTTATTTTATATTTAATTTTCACAAAAAATATTACATATTTTTAATTTTATTTGTATTTATTAAAATAATTAAACAATTTATTTTAATTTTTTATTAATAAAAATATCATATTATATATTTCTCACATTATATTATATATTCTCTACTCTACTGTGCCTATTTCTCGTATATAACAATTAATAAAAAAAATAAATATATTTTTATTTTATTTTTTTAATATACCATTTTATAAATTAAATCAAAAAAATTTTCTAAAAATTACATTATATTTAAGAGCAGAGAGGAAGTAGACGTATATCACACATTATAATATTCTTGGGTTGATTTTTATTTATTTATTTATTTTCTAATGATCCCATAGATTGATTGGGGACAGAAATATACCATAAAAGTCATCAAATATTAAAGAACCTAATAGTATTTTCTCTAATTTTATAAAAACCAGGTGATTTAGTTGACATTGAGAAGTGATGACACATCCATCCATCTATGCTGAATTATAATTCTTGAAAGATATATATTCCAATAAATCTTTTCTTTGAACATCCATGATACTGATAGATTAGCAAATTTCTGCTATGAGCACTACTACCTAGCTTGGAAGCCATGACCGAAAAAATTAAAAAGAAAGAAAAAAAAGAAAGGAGAGCCATACAATAGCTTCAAGGCTACACCAGTGACACGACTCACGTTACTCCAAAGGAGAAAAGACAGAGTGGTGCATTGGATCTTTGAATATGATAAGCTACATAGTGAGATTCCTGACCTATCCACACTTAAACTGATGGGGTTGGCAAGTGAAGAAATGAGTAAAGACATTGATGTTCACCTTATTCAATAGCAGATATGAAGATTATTCTCTCTGTGCCACTCTTGTGTGTGCCCTTTTCTTGTATCACAATAAGGAATTCAGAGTTGCTGGAGCTAACATTTAGTAACTCTAAACTATTTGATTATCATTCGAAGACTCAAATTGAATGATATTATAAGAGTGCTTTATCGTTAATGGATTGCATATGTATATTATGGCTCAATCTGACTTTAAATAACAATCAAATAGCTCGATTTATTAATTACAGTTGCTGCACATGGTCACTAACTATAACAAGTTTGAACTCCACAATAAGCTAAGCTATTCAGATAAATGTTTTAAACTGTATCATACTCTAGTGACTTTTTGAAATTTGAAGCTAATAAATGCATTGAAGTAAAATAGTACTATAATTTAATATAAAATAAAACAAATAAATGTACAAGTATTAATCTTAGCAGTTGAATGCTTGGAATATATCTGTATAAAATTTAATGACAATGCACCATTGTACTCCATCATGTAAATATAGAATACCTTCCAATATGCATGTATCTATTCTAATTTCTACCACTTCCATTATCAATTTCCAATGCTTTTCGACTATTTCCAATGCGTTTGAATCTTCGTAAGATGAAACAACAATTTTCTAATGCTTTTTTTGCCAATTTGGAGTGCCACTAATATTGATATGATATCTCAATCCAATTACATTTCCTCTTCGATTCTTTGAGAAAATTTTTGTCACATGATATGTCAATTCCTACCTCAAAGAGTTGTGACGGGTAAAATAACAATAATAATTTTGATAAATCAATAGTATTAATTTGACTAATCTAACAAGATTTGACACGCCACATTACACAGAAGATTGGTAGGAATTAATGATTAAGAGAAAACAAAAAAACTAGAAACAGAAGAAATGTTATCATGTTTATGTTTTATGAAATCTGGTAATAACTTTTGGAGCACAAATCGTATTGACTAATTCTGCCAGAAGAGGATAGACAGAAATCATGTGATCGAACAGCTAGCAATGCATAATCTTTAGTTCTTTACATTTTTTTTTTTTTTAAGCGTGAGCACAATCGAAACTTTTAATACTATTTTTTTTTCCTTGATTAGTACGTTTTTTGCTTTTTGAATGATAAATATTTCTTTATAATTTTTATATAAGTTTCGATTTAATTAAACTCATTGACACTTCTTATTTATATCATTAAAATATTACAGAACAATCCAGTTTGACAAATAAAAATTCGTAATTTCAACTAAACAACTTTTAAGTGAATAATAGCTATATCTATCTATATATATATATATATATATATATACTTTTAGATTTAGTGAATTCTATGTTTAAATTTAGATGATACTTAAAAATTATAAGAAATATACAACGTTTGATTTGGAATGTCTACAAAACAAGATAAATTAAAATAATCATCTAACAAGCATACTAATTCTGGAATGACAACATCAATATTTATATATCTTCACGTAGAGGGTGAAATAAAGTGGGTGGCTGTGCCTCAGAGCAATAATAAAAGTGGGAGGTCTACTCAATTATGAGTCATGACAAGGCATAACTTCAGTATGGGTCAGTCTATCGATCATACACCTGCTAAAATCTAAAGTGGAATAGGTGATTGATTAATGTGATATTGATATGAATAATTCTATTGATATAATCTAATTTTTTTCTGAAATTATACTTTTATAGATGTATAAAATAATTAATGATTTTTTTGGTTACACAAAATAATCCACAACTCTAAACCTCCTAGTTAGTAGTTTTAAGGCTCAAAGCATTTATAGAGGTACTTAAGATTATTCATAAATTAACAAAATTTTTATATTAGCACCCGATATCAAACTTTTGTACTTTTGGTATACACTTAAGGTTTGAAAGAGTCTCCAAAATACTATTGCATTATTACTACTTGAAAATTTCCAATTATATTATAGTTACTTCCAGCACTCTAACTACTTATCCCACCAGGTTTCAACTTTCTCTCCACATAATTTCTAAGCTCTCATTATTTTCTTCTCGTTTATTTTTGTATTCTTTTGAGATGGGGTTCTCAAAGTGAATAACTGATATCAAATTATTACACATAGAAATTTGTAATAGATAACAATTCTCTCTATTTCTAAATTCTTTAGGTTTTACTATGCTTTTGCCTAAGACCTCAAAATCTGTGGACATGGCCCAGTATCCAACAGGGCCATGTGAGATGAATGAGAATTCAAGTAACAAAAATAAATGAAAATGCAGTTGAGATGACGTGGTGAATATTTATTATACACCGAAGAAGATTATAATATAAAGAACAAAAATTAATTAATGAAAATGTAGTTGAGATGACGTGGTGAATATTTACTATACAACGAAGAAGATTATAATATAAAGAACAAAAATAAATTAATGAAAATGTAGTTGAGATGACGCGGTGAATATTTATTATACACCGAAGAAGATTATAATATAAATGAATGGACGAACTCAACAAAGCCATTAAAAAAATGCATTGCAGATCTTTCAAAATCAGGAGCAGATGATGGTGACAGGTCTCAATTCTGTATTTGCAACATTTTCTAAGCACTGAGAATTATTATATAAAGGCTATAGCCAAAGCCTTCTCCTTGTGCAAGAACTAGACTTCCCATATTCTGCATATTGTTGGTATTTTATTTCTTCTCTCATTCTCTGTGATATCATCAGCAAGAGCAACGAGAGAAAATGTCTGATTATGGTAAGCTGGAAACTGATGTTCACATCAATGCTACTGCTGAGCAGTTCCATGAAATCTTCAGCAGCAGGACACACCACATAGCCAATGTTGCAGATAAGATAAAGGGTGTTGAAATGCACGAAGGAGACTGGGGCAACGTTGGTTCTATCCTAGGCTGGAATTATGTCCACGGTAAGAAAACTTCTATATATCTGTATAATAATCTATGTTAGTATGGGATAAAATTTTCTGTTCCACACTCTTTCTCAAATCTTGTCTTGTATACTGGTTAGTTAAAATATTTTTATTAATTTGCTTATTTATTTCTGGATTGTATTTTTTTATTAATTATTATAAATGAAATACCTAGTTAGTTCATACTAGTGAATAGAAGAATTAGTCCCTGTTAATAGACATGCTTCATCGGTGTGATTAGACTATATATTGTGGTCCTCCATATGCCAATCTCATGTAAAATAAAACATATATTGAGAAGGTACCAGCGAGAAATATGGAAGCTTGTGTGGTTTAATCACTCCCAAGTGCCTTGTGTTGGCATTCTTGGGTGAGCAAACATTTGTAAGCCACCTGAACCTGTGCAAACCCGAATTACTTGGTTATTTTCAAGTCAATTAAAGTTGGGTTAACAGTTAAGAATAGTTTAAAAATATTTAAAGTTGGTTTACAATATTTAGTAACAGGTTTCTACTTTTTATCTGTATTCAACTTATCAAAATCCTTAATCAACATTTAGTAAAACTATATTGTTTTGATTCAATTTTATCTCTCATTCTCTTCAACTAAACCACCCTAAACTGCGACCCAATTTTACCTGACTTGCCAAGTTTTGTTTTTTACCTGATTAATATCAGTTAAGAAAAAATGTCCCTTTAGGCAAGGTCGGTCGGGTTAATTAGGGTTTAAACTTGGCCAAACTTGATCCATGCTTACCCCTAATCACATTGGCTTGATCCCCTATAGGACCATGTTGAAATTAGTGGTAAGCCCGCCCCTACATACCTTTGACAAAAAAATAAAAAAGGAATAAGACTTTCTTGCACTAAAAAATGATATAGTCAAAGCAATCTTGATGTAGTGTAATATGAGCAGTTAAATGGTGTAAATTGATACACATATGGATCCATCTAATGGTATATCATGTCTTACATTAGCAAATGCATTGATTACACTATCTTTTAATTGCAAAAAATCCATTTTTAGACCATCAAGAGGTTTCCTATTTGCAACTTACCATGGAAAAGGAATTAATTTTTCGATTATCATGTAAAGTGGATATTGATCCACAAAAATGTTTCATTTCTTGGATTATACAATCCATGAATCTGTTTTCCTTTCAGCATGCATACTGCTTCTGATCTCTTGCGAAAAATTCTGCTGTCTATTTGTAGAGGGGAAACATTGTGTGGCAAAGGAATTGGTTGAAGCCATAGACCCAGACAAAAACTTGATCACTTTCAGAATCTTAGAGGGAGATCTTATGGAGCACTACAAGAGCTTCAAGATCACAATTCAAGTTTCTCCAAAGGATAAGGGCAGTGTGGCACATTGGACATTTGAATATGAAAAGAAGCACGGTCATGTTCCTGATCCTCATTCACTGGTTGAGTTAGGAATTGAGATGAGCAAAGAGATTGATGATCACCTTGCCCATGGTAAGTTGGAAACTGATGTTCACATCAATGCTACTGCTGAGCAGTTCCATGAAATTTTCAGCAGCAGGACACACCACATAGCCAATGTTGCTGATAAAATAAAGGGTGTTGAAATGCTTGAAGGAGAATGGGGCAAGGTTGGTTCTATCATAGTTTGGAATTATGTCCATGGTAAGGAAACTTCTATAAATCTGCATAATAAACCAAGTTAGTGTGCACATGCTTTATCAGTATCATTCACTTGGTTTATTTTCTTGAACTATTAAGTGATTGGTCAAAAACTTTAAGAGCTAAAGAATCATTTTACATATGTGAAAATTGAATTACTTCTTTGAATAGCATGCTTAAATCCAAGATTTTTTTTTTTTGTATCTGATAAGAAAAATTTGATTCATTTAACTTAGAATTTTCTCTTGCATAATTTTTGACACTGTCTAATCAACTCAAAAATTATATTCTAGATATATATTCTGAATCAGTAATTTTTTAATAAAGTTTATGGAGGTTAGGAAGCATGTTGTATATCTGTTGGTGTATTTGCTTTTAAAGTTAATTCTGATATTACTAGTAACATTTGCATTAGTTGAAAGAGTTTTATCCACTATGAATATCAAAAAATCAAATACAAAATTTCATAGGAAATGAATGATTGAATTATTACTTTGTTGCTTATATAGAGAGAAATTTTTTATATTATTAAAAATGATAAAATCATTCAATTTTCCTAAAATATGAAAGCATGTAGAAAACAATCATAATATGCATTTATACTTTCTTATCATAGTGTGCCATATTTTTAATGTTATATATATACACATATGTTTGTGTCACCATTGCTTGAAATTTTTGGATCCATCACGCCACATACCTATGACCAAAAAAAAAAGAAGGGATCAAGCTCTTTGATAATTAAAACAAGATACAATCAATGCAATCTTGATGTAGTGTAATATAAGTAGTTGGATGATGTAAATCTATGATCATATCGATCATCTAATGGCCTATTGTACCCCATATTAGCGATTGCATAGATCACTATCTTTGATTGCTAGAAAACTATCGAGAGGTTTCCTATTTGCAACTTACTAAGAAGAAAAAGGAATTAATTTTTGGATTATCATGTAAAGTGAATATTGATCCACAAAAATGTTTCATTTCTTGGATTATATAATCCATGAATCTGTTTTCCTTTTAGCATGCATCATGCTTCTGATCTCTTACCAAAATTCTGTTGTGTATATTTGTAGAGGGGAAACATTGTGTGGCTAAGGAATTGGTTGAAGCCATAGACCCAGACAACAACTTGATCACTTTCAAAATTTTAGAGGGAGATCTTATGGAGCACTACAAGAGCTTCAAGATCACAATTCAAGTTTCTCCCAAGGATAAGGGCAGTGTGGCACATTGGACATTTGAATATGAAAAGAAACATGGTCATGTTCCTGACCCTCACTCACTTGTTGAGTTAGGAATTGAGATGAGCCAAGCGATTGATGATTACCTTGCCTATGGTAAGTTGGAAACTGATGTCCACATCAATGCTACTGCTGAGCAGTTCCATGAAATTTTGTGTGGCAGGACACACCACATAGCCAATATTTCCTCTGATAAAGTAAAGGGTGTTGACATCCATGATGGTGTGTGGGGCAAAGTGGGCTCTATAATCATCTGGAATTATATCCAAGGTAAGGAAACTTCACTGCATGTGTTTGTATATATATAATATTTATATGCTTCGAAATCACTTATTTGATTCATTGATTGATTTGGAGTGGCTTAATAAAATCCATCAACTGCACTAGAACGTATTGAGATTGTTAGGAAGAAATAAGGACATTTTATTTTACTCTAATGGTTTGAGAATAAAGTTAACATGTGGTTTGATTTTGCTGAATTTGAGTAATTTACATAAGAATTTGAAAGAATTATGAAAAATTCTTAAAATTTTTACTTTCTTAAATTAAAACTCACAAATAAGAAATATGTTTCGATATATATATATATATATATATATATATATATATATATATATATATATATGTCACTTTATTTTTCTATTAGAACTAACTTGTAAACACCCTCTTAGAGTACAGCTTAAGCTTAAAACCCTATTAAATACGCCAGCTCATTGGGCATAGCCCAAATTTAACATCCATACCTAAATATTTGCTAATAATTTGGAAGGTTCTACGGTTTTAAACTTATCTGCTGTTATTTTGAGCATTATGCTGATCTGAGACAAATTTTCTACTGTGAACCCATAGAAGGGAAACCCATTGTTAGCTAAGATATTACACAATTAAGTGATCATTCAAATAGATTTAATGGTCCAAAAGTAGCTGTTTATGTAACCCAAGATCTTTCTTCCAATCCCTCTGTTGATGTATAGATATCAATTCAGATGGCACTATTTGCCCTTAATTCGGGGTTGGTGGGCATGTAATTGGCCTAGCCTTAAAATCATTTTGTTAAAAAATGTATTGAAAAATAACTAAAACCCCAAAATTCAATTCGGGCTAAATTTTATGGTACAACCTAGCCCTAAAACCTTGTTAAATTGGTCAACTCGTCCGGCATAGCCCAAATGAACACCCATAACTAAGTGTTTGCTTGTTCTTTACGATGGTAGGTCATGTGAGTTTAAACTTATTAGGATTTGAAACACCACTATTTGAGATTGATAACATCTAATCTGTTTTTGTTTTGAGCAATATTCTGATCTGAGACAAATTTCTATTGTGAACCCATAGATGGGAAACACTGTACGGCTAAGGATTTGGTTGAAGCCATAGACCTGGACAAGAAATTGTTCACTCTCAGAGTTTTAGAGGGAGATATTCTGGAGGACTATAAGAGCTTCAAGATCACACTTCAAGTTAGTCCACAGAAGAAGGGCAGTGTGGTGCATTGGACCTTTGAATACGAAAAGAAATATGGTCATGTTACAGACCCTCACTCACTGTTGCAGTTAGCAAGTGAAGTGAGCAAAGACATCGATGCTCACCTTGCTCAGGCATAGCCATATATGATGCCGAAACCTGCATGTGTGTGCTCTTATCTTGTATCAGAATAAGCCAAGTGAACTATGTATTAGTTGCTTGTGCCAAACGAAAAAAAAAAAAATGTGTGTAATTAGTTGCTGTGAGCTAGTGACTGCGAGCAATGCTGTTCACCTGCTAGTCTTTCCTTGGATATTGCTATGAATAAATTTCATCTGCTAAGTTGCTATTATGTGGTTAAACAATCATTTGTCAAGATAATTAACATTTGTCTCCATCTTCTGACAAACCACAGCTTATCCACATCAATTTTTTAGTGTTATTTTGACAACTACAAAAACACACACCATTTCTTTTTTGTTTTTCACACACTAGGGAACCGCAACAAGATTAACAACCAATAAATTGATGTTTGTCCTATAACTTAGCTACTATAAGTTACGACTAAATTAAATTCAATTTTACAATAATCTCAACATGGGTTGATCCTCAAAGAATCACTAAGTGTGTGACAATTAATTCAAAGTGAAAAATGAAGTTTTAAACGGAATTTAAATAAAATGCAACGAGACAATAAGTAAGCATGCAAAACAAAATAGAGCAATTAAATGAAATTCAACTAGTAGTAGACGCAATCAATCTAGAAATTATCTAACCTCTTATTACTCTATCCTCAATCTAGAATTACATTCTAATTTAGTTATTAAGAATTTATAAGTCAAGATTACTCCATAAACCCATGAATAAACTCATGGTTTTTTACTAGAACACACTTTAGAATTTGGCTAAAGGATACGAAGCTATACTCTTCCATAGCCATTGAGGCTCACCCAAAATGACCTAAACACATATTTTTACGACTTTCGTCCATGTCCCAACAAATACAATAATTCCCAGTATGTTCCTTCATTGAATATTCAAAACTCTTAGCATGTCCATAATAGATTGTTGACTTTAGCCATCTACAAGTTGACCCACAAATCCGGCATGTAGCATCTGCTTCAAGCCAGGACATAGTACAATTTGCTTAACTCACAAAAAAGTCACCCAAAGGTCCAACTGCAAACAAAAAATCCAAATTGAGTATTTTAGACATCAAACATGGTATAAAATGTGATTGATCACAATAAGACCTCTTTCCTATATATCCAGGCTAAGAAGTATTCATCTTAAATCCCTCCAAAATGTTTAAAAAAAGTATTGAAGCCTAGCTTTCCCCACTCCCCCCCCCCCCCCCCAACAAACAACAAAAAAAAAATTAATAAAGAAATTATGTATAATCAAACACATAGGTATAGTACCAAAAAGCTATTGAGTCATTGGTAGCAAGTTAATTCTCAAGATATTTTAAGTTAAAAATTTGGAGTTTAAAGACTTGAAATTACATTTGTTAAAAGAGATTTCATATAAGAATAACTTAATGTAAAAAAAAAAAAAAACAAAGGTTCACTGAAACCAGATTGTTTGTTCGGAGGAGAACTTGAATCAAATTCATGAAGTTCCTCTCACATGATATGCATTTCATAGTTTATTTTCATAATTTGAGTGAAAGATATAAGTTTGAGTAAGAAGATGACATCAAATCTGCTGGAAATCTCCCTATATATCGATAGGCAAGCAACGGATCAACTTGGCCCAATAATGAATGATCTATATATATATATATATACGAAGTCATATTACCATTACATGATATGACAATTTTTTATTTTTTATTCATTAATCATTTAGTTAATTCATTTTTTAATTTGTTATTTAATATTTGATTTAATAAATATTTGAGTTAAAATAGAATTATATACATACACGTATGTTACAAGTCATATTACCATTACATGATTTGACAACTTTTTATTTTTTATTAATTAATCATTTAGTTGATTATTTTTTAATTTATTATTTAATATTTTATTTAATAAATATTTGAGTTAAAAATAAAATTAAATATTTTTTTCGTCTTTTACATTTATAATCTTATAAATTTTGTTTTATGGACTTTAAGTTTACTAATTTTATTTTTATATTTAAAAATTTTATTAATTTTATCAAATAACTTTTTTTCATAATTAACTATTAGTATCGTTTTTTATTTTTTTTAAGTGTGAAGAACAAATTTTATAAATTTAGAACTTGAGAAATAAAATTAATATGAATTTAAATATAAATAATAAAATTAATTAATTAAAATTGTGAAAAACAAAAAAAAAAAAATCAATTGTAAATATGTGGGAGCAAAAAAAATATTTAATTTAATTAACTTTTTTGAAAAAAATAGAAAATTCATATCACGGTAACACGACTCTTCTTAATATAGATAAGAAATAAAAAGCTGTCGAGAAAGTCGTATTTGTAAACTGTATTACCATGATACTAGTTTTGACAAAAGTAATATATTTTGATAAACTTTTAGATTTGTACGATAAAAAAATTTAAAATTTTCACATAACCATATAAAAACTTTCATGACACAACTTCTAACAAAAATGGTACATCTTAATAAATTTTATAAATTTAGTATATATAAGTAAAAAAGTTTTAAAACTGACGTATAGCTGTACAAAAACCATTATCTTTGGAATAGTAGCAACTAGATAAAAAAAATAATAATAATAATATCATCAACCTATTTTTCTAATACTTTTCTCCACTTGCAATTCTAGATGCTACTAAAAGTGTCACCAGCATCACTATCAAACGCTTAATTTATTTACATCGTGTTTCGCTACGCTTTTATAAAGGAATATTTCAAAGATCATTCTAGAATAATGTTGTCTGCAAAAAGTCGTAGGCCATGAACATGCATGTACAGCCTTTCGGTTTTCTAATATTTTCTCATATCAATGATTGACAGATCCAGAGGGGACACATGAATCATGTGAGTGGAAAGGAAGAAATACACAAAAGAAAAAGGCAGTTCATATGATATTAATATCTTAATTACTTTCATATAAAAAAAATATATTAATCATATTAGGTAAATTGTTTTAAGTTAAAAATTTTAATTAATTTAAAATATTAGAACAATATTTGTTTAAAGAGATTATGTTTATTTTTTATAGTTCTTGTACTAAAAATATATTGAGTGTAAAATAATACGACTAAGATGTTAATCTAGATAAATAACATTTATTATGTTGAGAGTTTTAGTTCATAAAATTGTATATATTATAAAAAAAATAATTATAATTATTTTTTTTAATATAAAATATAAATATTTGTGAATTAAAACTAAAAAATAAAATTCCCTCTCCAATTGTTGCAATTTGCGCTGGAGTTTGGAAGCTAATAGAATATGGCAGATCTGCTCAAACAATCCAACGCGAGAAGCTATTGGAACACATCGGAACCCCCTTCACGATTTCTACCTCAGCTTCAGCTTGAGAAGAATCATTGCAGCCAAGCCAATTTTCAATGGAGAGTGCATATTAGTCTGCCCTAGTTTGTTTTTAAAGCTAATATATATAAAGATCTGAATCTTCTAAATCTTCAAAATTTAAATTTAAAAATAATTTTAAATTTATTTTAAAAAAAAAATTAAAAGCACCAACGGAAGTCTGGACAATTAAACTTTATTCAAAGTTCTAGAAAATAAATTTTATGAAAATAATAAGAGCTTTTTTGCAAAAATATTTTATAACCTTAAATAGTGGAAAGCTACATTAATATCGTTTCAAGAATTTATTCTCTCGTTTAAAAAAGAATTCGCAAAAAGAAGAGATGGAAGCTATAATATATATATTTAGATTCTGTCCAAAATTAATCATTTTGCGAGGTTCGTCAGCTATGTTCAAATTTCTTTGCAAACTAGTATCAACGCTGGTTTGGTTTGCCATTAAATGGACGGTTCATTAGCCGCCACGTGCAGAAAGAATGGAACAGGAACACGCATGATAGATCATGGATCACGTGAGTGGGAATAGAAATAACATAAAAAAAAATGAAAAGATATCAGACAAATTCAACTAACCCATAAAAAAATGCATTTACAGATCTTTACAATCTGGAGCAGGTGTGGGTGATTGTTCTCAGTTTTGTATTTGTGACGTTTTCTAAGCACTGAGAATTATTATATAAAGGCTATAGCCTAAGCCTTCTCCCTGGGCAAGATCTAGGCTTTCCCTAATCTGCATATTGTTTGTATTTTATTTCTTCTCTGTGATATCATCAGCAAAACCAAGGAGAGAAAATGTCTGATTATGGTAAGCTGGAAACTGATGTTCACATCAATGCTACTGCTGAGCAGTTCCATGAAATCTTCTGCAGCAGGACACACCACATAGCCAATGTTGCT
The DNA here is from genome assembly GCA_022379115.2 of Bauhinia variegata. Classification (NCBI taxonomy): domain Eukaryota; kingdom Viridiplantae; phylum Streptophyta; class Magnoliopsida; order Fabales; family Fabaceae; genus Bauhinia; species Bauhinia variegata. The sequence goes on along the minus strand of CM039426.1, from coordinate 17,041,716 downwards.
GATAAGATAAAGGGTGTTGAAATACATGAAGGTGACTGGGGCAAGGTTGGTTCTGTCATAGTTTGGAATTATGTTCATGGTAAGGAAACATCTTTAGTCAGATCTGTATAATAAACTCTGCTACACATGCTTTTTTGGTGTGATTACACTGTTTTGTGGTCAAACTTAAAGCAATCTCATCACACAAAATCTATATATAGAGAGGAAACAGATTTATTGTGATCAATTTTTGGTGTAGTCGCTGCAGTCAAGCAAAATCTATATATCAAAACAAGAGCTATTCAATGGATTTAGATTATAGTACTTAATTTTTCCAATGATTTTTGTGGTACTATACATCATCAATTGCATCAAACATTGGCTACGATAATTTCAATGAATCTAAATTAATTTAAGACTTCCAATAGCAAGGGTAGAGTTTTGTAATTGCCAAAGAGGGTCACGCGGCAAGATCTAAATTAATGTTATGTTATATTGATGTATGGATACCCTAAAAATTTCATTTGTTGGAAAGGTTGAGTCTCATGTTCGCATCGAGTTATATATATATATATATATATATAAAGAAGAGATTTTCTCTTCACACCCATCTTTTCACTTTAGAAATGGGTGGAATATGTCATGATTTTTCTTGTGGCTCAACCCTAGGCAATCTTAGCTAGTATCTGTGATTGTTAGCTAAACCTTTTATTTCCCTGTTTGATTTTGCTTGACAATTCAATTTGCTCATCCTTTTGAAATGAATATGAACAAACCCCACCCCCTCCCCCACCCCCCCAAACTTTTGTCTGCTTTGAAAAAAACCAATATATTATATTTCAGATTTCTCACTCCAATATGCCATCATTTTGCAAGTTCCTCGATAAGCAACAAAAATATATTATATTTAAGACTTTGATCATTCATTATGAACTTTAAAATAAGCCTTTGATTTTCTTTATACTTAAAGTATAATTTTTATCGCATATTAAGGGTAGAGAAAGAGAACTTGGTTTACTATTCTGCTCTGACCCTTGAATTTTGAGTACATCACTTAATTATTCTGGCACCCTCAAAATATTCGTTCAAGCTCCACCGTTGTGCAAGAGTTTTTCTATTTGCAAATTAATGGGGAAAAAGAATTAAATTTTGGATTATTATGTGAAGTGATTAGTGATCCACAATAATATTTCATTTCTAGGATGAAACGATCCCTGCACGAATCTGATTTTCCTTTAGCATGATGCCGACCTCTTACCCAAATTCTGTTGTGTACTCGTAGATGGCAAACACTGTGTGGCTAAGGAAGAGGTTGAAGCCATAGATCCAGACAAGAACTTGATCACTTTCAAAGTTTTAGAGGGAGACCTCATGGAAGACTTCAATAGCTTCAAGGCCACAATTCAAGTTTCTCCGAAGGATAAAGGCAGTGTGGTGCATTGGACATTTGAATATGAAAAGAAACATGGCCATGTTCCTGATCCTCACTCACTGTTGGAGTTGGCAATTGAGATGAGCCAAGAGATTGATGACCACCTTGCCCAAGGAAAGTTGGAAACTGATGTCCACATCAATGCTACTGCCAAGCACTTCCATGAGATTTTCTGCAGCAGGACACACCACATAGCAAATATTTCCTCTGAAAAAATAAAGAGTGTTGATATCCATGATGGTGAGTGGGGCACCGTGGGCTCTATCATTTTTTGGAATTATGTCCATGGTAAGGAAACTTCCCTGTTTATATATATTATATTTATATACTGTGCAATCACTTAGTTGCTTCATAGCTTGATTTAGAGTGGATTACCATTCAACTGCACTAGAACGTATCATAGATTGTTAGTAAATAACAAGGACCTTCTTTTCTTTCTCAAATGATAATGATTTTTTAGATTTAAAGCTTCTTAAAGCTAATGTGTGGTTTGTTATTGAAGAAATTGAGTATAATTTACACAAAGTTAAAGGTTTGAGTTTTCAATGCCATTATTTTATAAAGATTAAATCTTTTTGAAGATGGCTGAACAGTTAGTTATTATTTTAGACAAATTAAGTGTATTGGCCATTGATGGCATATCCTTTAGTCGGTTATGTGAATTTGAATAGGGTAAACTTGTTAGGATCTAACATAACTATTTGGGAATGATAACATCCAATCTGTTTTTATTTTTAACATTATGCTGATCTGAGTCAAATTTCTATTGTGAACTCATAGATGGGAAACATTGTGTGGCTAAGGAAGTGGTTGAAGCCATAGACCCAGACAAAAACTTGATCACTTTCAGAGTTTTAGAGGGAGATCTTTTGGAGGACTATAAGAGCTTCAAGATCACAATTGAAGTTAGTCCACAGGAGAAGGGCAGTGTGGTGCATTGGATCTTTGAATATGAAAAGAAATATGGTCATATTACTGATCCTCACACACTGTTGGAGTTAGCAATTGAAGTGAGCAATGATATCGATGCTCACCTTGCCCAGGCATAACTTTATACTAAGGTTATGTTTGCTGCTACTCTTGATTACATATAGAAGTTAATGTTCTGTGTGCTTCTTTTCTTTTCAAATTGTGAGCCATATATGAATAAGAAGCTTCAACTGCTTCAGCAGTAATGGTCATTTTACAGGCAACTACTCATCTGATGTAAAATCATCTGCTATGATATGAGGTTGACGTTTCTGTTTGTATTTGCTGTTGTTCATATGCAATGAAGTGTATCGTATTGTAATGTATATTACGGAAGTTTTTTTTTTTTTTATGTGCAGATTTCTTTTTAATTCTCTCATTAATGTCATAACTATTTACTTATTGTTTAGTTTGCACCCAAGTATTTGGTTGTGAAGCCTATTTAGGATGAGAGTAATAATTAATAAATCATTCTCAACAAATGTAATCTCAAGATTTTAAACTCATAACTTTTAATTAAAGCGTATCTTAAAACTTAACTTATTTTCACTAAGCCTTGGTTTTGATGTAATTTTTCAATCCCATCTAACTTCAACCTTTCACTCCAAAATAAGACAGAATAATTAGGATGTCATCATAGTCTCAGGTTATTTTAATACATCACATTATAATACAATAATAAGTAATTTATTTACTTACAGGGATATCAAGTTTTAGCCTCCATATATATAACTTAAGAGAGGGCACACTTATACCTTAATCTGAATCTGCTAAGCCCTTACAACCTGGGAGGTCTTGCCACTCAATTTCCACAACTACTTCACCAGACTCCACATTTTTCAACCTAAGAGTCATTTCCTGGATAATTTTTCCATTAGTCCAAATGCAGGAACTCTCCTCAGCTAAGCTGTTGCTCCTAGAAGGTTGAACTCTCTTGAGTGCACACCCATTTGGAAGCTTTGACATACTCATCTTCGCACACTCGGCATAGGGTCCCAAGTCTATGTCTGCGTCCCCCATTTTGTCATCACCAGTGAAAGTATCCTTGTCAAAAACTGACTGCAAATAATTGGTGAAAAAAATTAATAGCCACCACATATATATGGTTTTTTGATGTTAGATACAATATAAAAATCATTTATGCACCTTCTCCTAATTAACAACTTAAGTTTTTCAATCAAATTAATTCTTTACATCATCAAAGCCTCTATAATTTAATCTCACGGCGTATTAGATATAATATAAAAATCATTAATGAGTTTTTTTTTAATAACTTCAGATTTTAAATTGAATTAGTTTTTGACATTCAATTAATGATTTGCCCTAACAGAGACAAGAATCAGTAAAATGTTATAATATTGCTACAACATGCATGAGGTGGGTTTGTTTCAATACTTACTAGATGAATAGGAACGTTCACATCCTTAATAAAAAGTCTCATTTCTTCATTCCAACGGGGATTGATGTTAGCTTTCACAACACGAGTCTTCAGTTTCTGCAGTTAGAGGTAAAAGAAATAAGCTTTGTCAACAAGGTTGCCTACTCGACATTCATGTTTTGAAGAGAACGTGTAGCACTTGTTGGGTTCTGTTCAATGTGATACATATGTTCTACAACCTACATAGATTTAGCTTCAGTGTCTGCAATTTGATCAATCATGTTTTACCTTTTAAGCTTCAAGACCATCTTTCCCCTTGGTATAAAATAAAGAATCCTTCACAATGTGCATGGGAAAATTATGGGATGAAGAGTAAATTTCAAGCAACTAATACACTATCTATCCATAAAAGATGTTATTTTTGGTGAGATTTTTTTTTATAACATAATTTGAATTTGAAAATCTGGGGTAATTTGACATCTTATCACGTTTAATATCTTTATTAATTCACGGGTTGTTTTTTATAGATTGATAGCTAATAGTAGATGAATAGCTAAAAATTTTCCTAAATTCCAAGATATGTCCTCGTGCCAGACATCAGAACTAGATTATACATGCAACTGGTTCATTTTTCCACCTTTCCTGTCCTTGATTGATCTCTATTTTTTAATGAATTAATGTTACCATAAAATCAAAATAAATGATTATACGTATGCTGAAGATATTGTACAGAGTCAATTATGTGTTTTCTGGAGCATGGTGATCTAAGATGGAGTATGGAAGATAATCAACAATCCCAGTAAAACAGCACATGTCACACGTGCAAGTTAGAACAGAAACAAAGCACCTAGGAAACCATAGCATCATTGTCATAAACAGAAATCACCCAACAGAAAATCAAGAAAGACAAGATTCTAACCTGGTCATCCAATTGAACAACCACGTAAGGGTCACTGCTACGGGTATCGCGAATTGCAAGGTTAATACCTCTTTTGATACGAAGTATGAGAAGACCCAGAATTTCCTCCATTGAAGCTGATCACCTTTGGCTTGCAGGGTGGCTTAGAAACCACAGGAAGAAGATGATTGTAGAAAAGAAAAGAAGGAACAGAAAGGAACTCTTATTGCCCCCAGAAAAATATCACAAAACGCAATGGCATTTGTATTAACAAGGAATCAAGTCAGCAAACATAGGATTGTAACAAACACATAAAACAGAAAAGTGCCCAACTACATCTATGGTTTTTTTCTTCTTGGCTAACAGAAATTGGGGCTTTTTGACATTAGTGGGTCTAATTTTGATATTATGCATACAAATGGGTTAAACACAAAACTGTTTACATGTATGGGTCTCTTTTTAATTAAAAAAAATTTCTTTTTTAAATGTCAGCATGCCAAATAGCCAATGAGAGGGAAGATCACAACTTGGCCCCTTGCAGTGACGATTTGGCCTTTTAATTTTGTGTTAAACCTATTTGTACATATAATATTAAAGATAGACCCTGAATTGTCAGAAAGGGAAAATTTTGATAGTGACGGACCCCGCTGTTGTCTCTGTCTCTTATCCCTACAAGATTGCAGCATCACAAATTTCTAACTACTTAAAAGAAAGGTAATGGTGGACAATTTTGTGTTTATTTTTGTGAGAATTTTATCAGTTTATGAACTAAAAATACTTAAACAGCTATATCAAACAAAAACTAAGAATAATCATGGCCTAATCGATCTTTTCTGTCTTCAAATGTGCCTAGTTTAAGAACAGCTAGGCGTTAATGAATCAAGGTTATTGTCTTGATTAGTTGAACTAATCCATATATAGCTTTCAACAAAGTTGATAAAATAAGGAGTAATGCTAAATGTCTCAATCTTGTCACCAAAATTCTAATTGGAAGAGACTTGTAAGTTAACCAAAGTCCTGTCGGGAAAAAAAAAAAACAAAAAAACAAATGATTGTATATTGGAGCAACTTGAACTTATTATTGCATTATTTGCAAATAATACTTTGGCTAAAACTGCTCCTATCTTCATTGATGCCATGGTCCTTTGGATGGTTGTTATCTCTTTTGTTTTATAGTTATTGCAAAGATAAAATTGTAAACCCAAACATACTAAAAATAAAAAGAAAAAGAGATAGATAATTAATAAAGAGACGTAATAAGTTTTGAATACACAAATAGTGTTTACATTCACCAAAAAAATGAAAAGGAAAAAAAAAAGCATAAATGTGTACAATGGCATAGTAATTTCTAAGTTGACTTCCTTCTATGTATTTTCTATGGGAATTAGAAACTTTATTTTTTCCTACAATGCGAGGTCGTAAAGGTGAACTTCAATTTAAAACAGGATCTGATATGCTTAAAAGTGCATATCCATTATCCAAGTCCAACTATAAATATGTTTTTTTTTTTTTGACTTCTTTAAATAAATTATTATGACTTTATAAACTAATTACCTTTTTCCTTTTTTGCTTTCCAGTTTGAGAATATGGAAGCAAAGACCTATAAATTTGTACAAGCTAATTATCTATCTATTTATATTTCTAGACTTGCTCAAAGGGTAAAGTATCGTCTCACTCAAAATTTTATCTAAGTTGACTTAATTCCTTCTAAGGATTTTAATCGAAAGTTAGGAATATTTGTTCCATGAGTAAGGATGGAGAAAATTCTATAAATTCTAATACCAAAGTCTTATTAGACGATAATCTTTCATATTGGAAGCACTAATTTCTTAGCTATTTTTTCTATCTAAGCTATTAATAAAATATTATTTGGTTGGTTTAGCTCTCAGCATCTCAGCATACGGAAAAAAATATAAAAAAAAAAAAAACTAATAGTATAGTATCTATACATAATATAAAAGTTCTTAAATTTGAACAATGAGCTATGCCAAGTTAACAATTGTTTCAATTTTCAATTTTTTATATATAATAATACAAAATGAAAATAATTATTTCAATAATCAATTTATTATCCATTAATTTTAATTAAGTAAATAACCTCTAACTGATGCACTATTATTGCCGGTCGTAATTATTAAATAAGATGAAAGTAACTAAGGTGTAATTAAATAGCATAAAAGTAATTGATACTACTATTATTAGTAAATAATATATTTTATTCTTATTGATTAGTGACTGTCTATAGAATCATCAATTTACTTGATGACTCTTATTCAATATTTAATTTATAGTTTTTAGGAATAATTAATTTATATTTAATAGATATTATTTAATTTATCCTAGAATACATTTTTTAGGCAATTATTAAATGTATAAAGGTTTGAAGTTATATCTAATAAAAAATGTTTGAATTTATAAATAGTATTTGATATATCACTATAAACACATCATATCATTTCATTATCTTGAATTTAGTTTATATAAATAAGTAGTTACCGAACAGTATTCATGGAGATGAAACTTCAACACAATATGTGTACACTCATGGAATAATAATATTTGTATATTTTTATTTAATCAATTAAAAGAGACAAGTCAGTAAGTTATTTTAAACATATTTTTTATATGTTTTATAAATAGTTAATTATTTATTTATTCCAAAAGTATATCCATTCTCTATTTATGGTCTATATTATTTTTTATTATCAAAATACATCATACAAAAAGTAACTTCAATATAGCACGAGTATTTATATCTAGTTTAACATAGAGGAATTCATATAGCGCCTCATTTATTCATCAATTAACTACATTTTATTTATATATTTATTCAATTCTCAAACAAGTTGATTATAATTAAGCTGCTTGATGAGTACATTGTAACCAGACCTCATGGGTTTTCCCTTGTCAAATGGAATCTATCAAGAGGAGGGCTACCATGATGTTTTGGATTTGGAACTCCTGGACTCTCCCTCATCAAATGAATTTGGTTAGGAGATGGTTCTACTGGATGTGAACCTCTTGAGACTAGCCTCATCAAATGGAATCGATTAAGAGGGGGGCTTCCACGATGTTTTGAATCTGGATCTCCTAAGCTTTTCCTCGTCAAACGAAATGGATTAGAAGATGGTTGTATTGAATCCAGGTCTCTTAGGTTTTCCCTCATCAAACCGAATCGATTAGAAGGGGGGTTATCATGATGTTTTGCACTTGGACCTCCTGGGCTCAACCTCATTTGATGGAAAGGAGATGGATTACGATAATATATTAGATTTGAATCTCCGAGACTCTCCCTTGTCAAATGGGACCCTGGAGGTAAAGTATCAAATTGCAATTGTTGATTCAAACCAGGTATGGTAAATTGAGTTGCACTTGCTATTGCATTATTTGTAAATAATGCTATAAGAAATATTGCAAATGACATTGCTGTTGACATAGGCCTTCTGGTGACAAAATGGAGATGGTAATGCTAACTCTGTGAAGATGACTTAAGTTTATAGCCTTATTTATAGTGATTTTTGAGCCACTTCCGCTCAAACCATATCCATTACTTTTAGCATGCGTGTTGATTTGGGTAAGACTTTTTGAACACATGTGACATCTATCTATCTATCTATGCTTCTTACGTAGCTATAAGGGTAAAGTCTTGTACTCAAAATGTTATCTAAGTTTAATTCCTTTTAAGAATTTTGAACATTTTCTAGAAATTGGATTCCCTTTTTAAAAAAAAAAAAAAAAAACTTTAGAAGTTTAATTTATAACAAGATCTGGTACCCAAGTGCATATTAAACTTTAAATAAGTGCGGGCTTTTGCTGATTTATTTTAGATAAATATTGATTACATATCTGGAAACTTTCTATAATATGAGATTGTTATGGTATTTTTGAGGTTACTATTATAAACATATTGAAATTAAAAAGAAAATTAACTTGTTCAAATAATGTATATGGAATACATTTTTAGTGATACTTGTCATCAATATTTGATACTCTCTACTATATAGGTGTAATACAAATACATATTCTCAAGATTGCATATCTAACAATACATTTATAAATTCCTAAATATGAGCCAGTAATGAGAGGCTTGAGTAGTATATTTAAAAAGTTTAAAATTTGATTTTCTCTTATAACCAAAAAAAATAAAAACAAAAACATCTATCACATTAACCATAACAAAACTTATGCTAAAGTGAGTAATTAAAAAATTATTGCATTGCTTCTTGTTCAAGTGTGGTTAACATCTATTTTTTTTTCATTAAGGTTAATTCTTTTATATATGTTTAAAATTGAAAAATGAGTAATTTCTAGTATAATATTACTTTACTAAGTGAGCAAAGTTGTATACGCTTACTTCTCAAAGCAATAAGAAATTATTTCAATGTATGAAAGAGAGTAACTTTCTTTTTAAAGGCCTGACATATAAAGAGTATCTCCAAAGTTGTGTATTTTTTCTTCGCCCCCTTGTCATAACTGTCAACTTACAGAGGAATTCCTACAGTTTGAATCCCAAAACGCCAAGCTCCTTATTTTGGGATAGGAATTTATTCAGGCGAATTTATTTCCTATTCTAATGTTTTATCCAATTTTCCAGATTTTAGCTAAATAAAATATGAAGTAACTCAACCATTAAAAAATGTAGTAACTTGTATATATTTTAAAATACTAAACTAATTTACACAAAGAAATATTTTGTTCATTTTTCATAAATAGAGACCTCAATTAAATAGAAAAATAAAGTTTTGTGAACTAGTTGACTATTTATACAAATCTTAATTTATTTTTATTTTTTGATAGGAAATCTAATTTATTTTTAAATGCATGATTTTATCGCAAAATATTTACATTCATTATTTTTCCAAAATACGAATATCAGAGATAAAATCAACTTTTGCAAAATTGTTGTGCTTTATTATACAAAATTGTTCATTTTTTTATTACTAGTTGGGATATTATTTCTGTTACATCACAGAAGGTTGAAACCCTTAACTTATACCATTCAAATACACAGATAAGGTTCTACGTGATTTTAATTTTTCATTTTTTTCTCTTTATAAGTATTTTCATTTGACCTTCTAATTGATGCGAAGAAACAGAAGTAGACATGGTTGAGTAATTGTCATTTCTAACAAAGTCTTTGCTTGCATTCTCAAACACCCCCCCCCCCCCCCCCGCCCCCCCACCCACAACACAAAAAAAAAAAAAAAATCCTCTTTGTTTAAGGACTCTGTTTACCATTTTTATTTTTTTATTTTCTTTAGCAGCTTTGTCTTTCTTTTCATTACTGTTGATCAATCAGGTTTTTAGAGAACAAAAAAAAATTATCGAGATGAATATCTAACTAAATGGGTATTCAATATTAGGAGAATAATAAGGTACTGAAGTCCAATTACTCATCAATCAACAAAATTTTATTAACAGAATTATTCAATTCTCAAACAAGCATTTAAATCAATTTACTTGTTCATAAGCAGCTTAATGAGTACACTGGTTTCATTACATAGTAATATAGAAGGTAAAGTACCATCATGGACTGGAGTGGGATCTTTTCTTTCATTAGTTAAGACCGACCAAGTAGTGGGCTGTATGATGAATTGAGATTTAGACCACTTGGAATCTCCCTCAGAATGAACGGTGGACTACCGTGATGAAGTGGATTTGGATCACTTGGGGCCTCTCTCATTAAATGAAAATGATTAGGAGGTGACCTACTATTATGAAGTGGATTCGGATCACTTGAGACCCCCGTCATTAAATAAAAACGACTAAGAGGTGATATACTATTATGAAGTGAATTTAGACCATTTGGGACTCTCATGTTAGATGAAAATGATTAGGAGGTGACCTACTACTATTTAGTGGATTCAAACCGCTTGGGACCTCCCTCATCAGATGGAAATGACTAGGAGGTGACTTATCATTTTGGAGTGGATTTGAACCACTTGGGACCTCTTTCGTTAGATAAAAATAACTAGTATGGAGTGGATTCAGACCACTTGGACCCATCTCATTAGATGGAAACGATTAGGAGATGACCCACCATTATGCAGTGGATTTGAACCACTTAGGACCTCTCTCTTTAGATGAAAAGTGCCAGGAGGTAACCTACCATTATAGAGTGGATTTGGGCCATATAGAACCTCTCTTATTAGATGAGAACGACTAAGAAATGATGTATTAGTAAAAGTTTAACAATGTCATGAAGAGAGGGGAAAAAAAGGATGCTTGTATATTAGTGCGACTTGAACTTATTAATGCATTATTTGTAAATAATGCCCTGATTAAAACTACTACTACCATCATTGGAGCCATAGTCATTAGGAAATTACTTAAAATTTAATTTATTCAAATAATGTACAAGAAGTATATTTGTATTGATATTTGTCAATATTAGATATTTATTTGATATAACTATAATATAAGTACAAACTCTCAAAATTATATATCTAACAAATACAATTATCTTATTTAATAAGCTTATGCTAAAGTGAGTATTTAATAATTCTTAAATTTCTTCTGGATCAAGTATGGTATAACCTCCAAATTTTGTTTGGTTAATTTTTTTTATATATATTTAATATTGAGAAAATGAGTGAACCAACAAAGTTATATACTTATGTTTTACAAGACAATAAGAGATTATTTCAGTATATAGCAAAAAACATAATTTTCTTCTAAAAAGTAAACATATCAAGAATATGAAATTTTCAAACAAGAGGTTCCTGAATATGCTACAAGCATTGGGCTTCTCCAATGAATGTGTAAAGGTGAATCATGTTA